>OX411307.1:8973626-10257496 GCA_948150685.1 Rhaphigaster nebulosa
TGGTCCGGGACTGCTTATTTGGGTATACCCCTTATTCACAGCTGGGATTTCAATTTCTGCCACCTGTGACCCGCCCAGTAGCTGAGGCTCGCCCTGAGTAGTCAATGTTCTACTGCTGCAATATTCCAGTGCATGTTAATTTGAATAAAATTGGATTTTTACTCTAGTGTAGTTAGCAGGATTCTTCTTATAATATTAATCATATCTTCAAGTTCATCTCTTTTTATATTATAATCTTTCGAAACAATTATCTAGTTATTTACAATTTATGAACATGCACAGTCTACTAAGTATACTAGATAAGTTATGTTAATTTTTTTTTCATCCTATTGTCATAAGATAAAAAATAACTGTTTTCACCCAGCATAGTGAAAGCAGTTATATTTATATTTTAATATATAATAGTATACATTTTTGGCGTAGGGATGTGGTGGCCCCATCGCCCGGTCGTAGTACCGCAATCAACCACTGGTCCTCCAGGTTGGGGGTACACTTACACTATCACTCACACAGTACACAAATACAGCACACTGTACACAAGGTCATGCACAGTACATACCCTAGGGTCACTATTTGTAGACACAAAGGTGGCAGCCCCACCAGCAGACTAGGGTACGTAGATTGGGTTGATAGCCCCGCTACCCGAAAATAAATATATCCAGAAACCTAAAACAGCCTCGGAATCAAATAGTCTAAAACGGAGACGACCCGGCAACCCCAGGCTTAACTTCAACTTAGGATATTGGAATGTCCTAACTATCTACAGATCCGGAGCACTAAAACTGCTCTTAGAACAAACCGGAAAATATCATCAAATATATCATGCCCCCACGGAAGTTTCGGAGGATGGAGAAAAAGAAGCCTTTTATGAGCTCCTGGAGAGAACTGTGGATGCCTGCCCACAATATGATCTGAAAATTATTGCAGGTGATTTTAATGCAAAAGTGGGGAAGGAATCAATATTTCTCCCAATTATTGGTCGCCATAGTCTGCATGAGCCAAGCAATGACAATGGAGTAAGACTTATAAATTTTGCTGCCTCTCGAGATCTTACTATTGGCAGTACTCTCTTCCCTCATAAGAAAATCCACAAAGGAACTTGGAAAACACTTGACGGGTCAACACTGAACCAGATCGATCATATCCTAATTGACTGGAGGCACATGTCCAATCTCCTCAACGTGAGAGTTTTCAGAGGAGCAAATATGGATTCTGACCACTATTTAAGTATTGCCCATGTCCGAGCACGAATAACGCTTAGAAAAACAAGCGTACTTGAACAGAAGCCTAAGTGCTATGATCTTAATAAGCTCAAGGATCCGATAGTTCTCGCACAATATGAATCACAACTGGACAAGTGTATTCGGCAGGTTGATGTCTTGAAGGGTGACATTGACTCCACGTGGGCTTCATATTCAGAAGCTATATCAGATACAGCTATTAAACTGCTTGGACCACAAGAAAGGGACCCGAGATCTCCATGGTTTGACAAGGAATGTGAAAGGGCAACACATCAGAAGAGTGAAGCATATAAAGCCAAGGTTCAGCGAGAGACGAGGAGGAACTTCGATATATATAAACAGAAGAGGCGAGTAGAAAAACATATCCACCAGTATTAGAAAAGACAATGGGAGAAAACCAAATTGGATAAGACTGAACTTCTAAGGGACAACAAGCAATTTAGGAAATTCTTCAGAGCAGTTAATCGGAAAAGAAAACCTTTTGAAAGCAAAACTACCTACTGCTTGAATAAAAACGGAAAGCTACTCACGAACATGGTGGATGTGCTTGGAGAATGGAAGTGACACTTCTTTCAGCTTCTTAACAAAGATTTACCGGATGAAGTTGAGAACGACAACCATGAAGATTTTGCTAATTATCAGCCTATGGAACCTCCAGAAGAAGAGGAGATTCTAGACTCTCTGACAAGGCTTAAAAATCATAAGGCGCCAGGTGCTGACGAACTGCCTGCAGAATTACTAAAGTGTAGAGGTAGTGAGCTTGTGAAAATCATCCAGAATATTATAATTTGGATCTGGACTGATGAAGTAATGCCGGAATCTTGGACTAAGCCTATAATCTGTCCAATACACAAAAAGGGTAACCGGCTGGTCTGTAGCAATTATAGAGGCATTTCCTTACTCTCCTGTGCATATGAAGTGCTGTCCAACATCCTCTTTCAGCACTTACTCCCCTTTGCAGAAAAGATCTTGGGTCCGTACCAGTGTGGTTTCGAAAAGGACGATCCACAATTGACCAAATATTCTGCTTACGCATCATACTTGAGAAAGGACGCGAATATAAGCTTAAAATGCACCATCTGTTTGTGGATTTTAAAGAAGCTTACGACAGTGTCCACAGGGAACAACTGTACAAGGCAATGAGAGAGCTTGAAATCCCAGAAAAGCTTATTAGAATGGTAAGACTCATCATGAGAGAAGTGAGATGTATGGTGCAGATTGGAGGAGCATGATCTGAGGAATTCACATCTGGAAAAGGACTGAGGCAGGGGGATGCACTGGCATGCCTCCTATTCGATCTAGCTCTGGAGAAGGCCATTAGAGAATCTGGTATTCAAGTGGACGGAACAGTATTCAGCCGAACAGTACAACTTCTGGCTTATGCTGATGGTATTAATATCGCCGGACGATCCTTCCAGGCTGTCTCTGATGGATTCCTTAAACTAGCAGAAGCAGCGAGAAAAATGGGACTTAAAGTAAACGCAACAAAGACCAAATACATGGTCACAGAGGAAATCCCCAGGCCTGGCGAAGAAATCACTATTGGAGAGTATACTATTGGAAAAGTCTCCGAGTTTATCTATCTCAGGTCCCTCAAGACAATGTTGTGGATTCAGAAATTAAACGAAGAGTGCTAAGCGCCAACCGTTGTTATTATGGCCTCAGTCCATATTTTAGGAGCCGTGCATTGACTAAGGACACAAAAGTTCTATTATACAAAACAATTATCCGGCCAATCCTCCTTTATGCCTCAGAAACGTGGACTATCTGCAAAACTGGTGAGCAGAATTT
Organism: Rhaphigaster nebulosa; assembly: GCA_948150685.1. Classification (NCBI taxonomy): domain Eukaryota; kingdom Metazoa; phylum Arthropoda; class Insecta; order Hemiptera; family Pentatomidae; genus Rhaphigaster; species Rhaphigaster nebulosa. The sequence continues at coordinate 8,976,659 of OX411307.1, forward strand.
GATGGTCTTTGAGAGAAAGATTCTGCATAAAATCTTTGGAGCTGTGAAGATTGACCAGATATGGAGACGTTGTACAAACCAGGAGCTCAAAGATTTATTTAAGGAACCAGACGTGGTGCACTGTTTGAGGCTCAGTAGATTGAGATGGACCGGACATGTTGCTCGGATGGCTGAGAATGATCTGCCAAAGAAAATAATAACGGAGGTGATACATGGAACAAGGCGAAGAGGAAGACCTCGTCTTCGATGGTGTGTGTGGACATGCTAGGTCCATGTTGGGTGTGAGGAGCTGGATGGTAGCAGTGCAGGATCGAAACAATTGGTGGAGGCTGGTGCAGGAGGCCAAGACTCGACATCGAGTAATAGCGCCGATTGAATGAATGAATAGTATACATTTATAGTCAAGTAATAGTATAATCGATTTACACTTTTACACCAAATCATTTAAAATCTTACAAAAAATTATTAAAAAATATTATGCTGGTATATATATTAAAAATATTCCTTATACATACTTATAAAGCATAGCGGAACTCGAAATTCTCAAATAAAAAACTAGAAAATCACATGAAATAAGAGAACAGTAAGGTATGTACTGTTAAAAAAATTAATGCTTAAAAAATGCGATAATCTTTTTTTTACCACAAGCTACATTGTGTAAAACTCGTTCACAATAAACAAAAATGTCCGAATCTTTTTCATTTATGTCTTTAGAATAGACGAAACACACCACAACCTTGAATGTAGATGAAGTGTGGACAAATCTTGGTGGTGCCACTGGCTCTTTGTCGTATAAACATTATTATTACTATTGCAGTGCAACAACCCGGTGAGTCTTGATCTCCACCAACTGCCTCCGCCAATCGTCACGATCCTGTGCAGGTGTCATCCAATTCCTGATACCAAGGATGTCACTCTCCAATTCTTGATACCAAGGATATCACTCGAGTCAGTCACTACTCTATCGATCCATCTCAGCTTAGGCCTGCTTCTTTTCCTGGTCCTATGGAGCTGCTCTGTAAGCATTCTCTTCGGTATTTCATTTTCTTCCATTCATGCGAGATGTCATGCCCATTACAATCTGTCTAATTTTAAAATCTTGACGATGTCAGGCTCTTTAATGCTTGGCATACTTCCTGATTAGTCTCTCTTCTCCAAATCCCATCCACGAACACCCCTCCAAACTTCCTTCGGAGGATCTTTCTTTCGATGATATGGAGATCTTGTTCATTGACTTTTGTCAGAGTCCAAGTTTCTGAGCCATATAGCAGAACAGGATGAATCAGAGTTCTATACAGATGGAGTTTAATCCACCTAGAGAGAATCTGGCCGATGAACTGTTTTCTTAGTCCAAAGTAAGATCAGTTGGCATAGATGATTCTACTTTTCATCTCAGTTCTCCCGTCATTATCTTGGGCCACCAAGGAGCCCAGTTACACAAAATCTTGGATCTTTTCAAAGCACTACTCTCCAAAGGCTACATTTTCATTTGGACCAGGCATTTCCCCTGTCACAAGATATTTCGTTTTCGCCTGGTTTACTTCAAGCCTGAGTCTCATGGCTGGTCCCACTAATGCTAAAAAAGCCTCCTTAACTGCTTGAAAGGAGCGTCCAGTGATGTCTGTGTCATCGGCGTAGGCTAAGAGTTGAACCATCCGGTTAACCACCGGTTATAAAATCCTTTTAAACATCTTGTTCCAGCGCCTCCTACCAGATGCTGATAGAGTTATAGGACCATACCAGAGCGGCCATGAGACGTGGTAAATCCACTACTGACCAAATTTTCAGCCTGAGGACCATCTTGGAGAGAGGGCATGAATACAACATCAAGACACATCACCTCTTCATCAACTTCAAGTCGGCATATGATAGTGTCAATAGGGAAGAACTCAATCGAGCCATGGAAGAGTTGCAGATTCCAGGGAAGCTTATACGACTGATAAAGCTAACGATGAAAACATTCATGTGCTCAGCCCGGGTGGGTGAAGATTTCTCAGAAGAGTTCGATGTTTGAAGAGGGTTAAAGCAAGGGGATGCCCTAGCGTGCCTCCTGTTTAATATTGCCCTAGAAAAAGCAGTGAGGGACTCCGGTATTCAGGTTAGAGGCACCATTTTTAACCGTCTAAACATTGGGAATCGGAATCATCTAAGATTCCTTCGGCTTTTTCCAGGGGGCTTCAGCTATAATTTCCTGGTCACTTAGGGTTGCGCTGACAAAGTTGCAGGCTGTTATCCAATTCTACAAAATATTCAAAAGTTACTCCTGTGGTTCCGTAAAAATTGGATCACTCAGGAGGTTCTGCCATGGCTGTTTTTATCTCATTCGGGTTGTCATCAACTTCTTTTAATTTTCTCTTCTAGAGAATGTTTTATTCTTTTTTTATACATTTTAAAATAAAATAAATTGTTGATATAGGGTGGTGCGTGCTTAACAAAATTATTTTCGATAGTGGTAGAATACATTAAATGAGTGGGGGAATTTCGTGAAGTGAAGGACATGAGTCACTGACATCCTATAAGTGAATAGTTAATTACTTAGGACTATATGGAGTTTCGCCAGGGAATGAGAATTTCTTCCTATAGCTGAATATTTCTATAACTGAGTTTATAAGTGAGACTCCACTATATTTATATATATATAATAGCCGTCCCATCCTGGCTTTGCCCTGGGAAGATGGTCTTAACGTAAATTTCATATCTTGACTGCAATTTTCTAGCTAAAAATTTGTATAACTAAAAAAAAAGAACCTGTACCAATACAATCCATGAAGGGTCTTGGGTTCAGTACTTGGGAAGGGCTGTACTGTTTCTAGGCCAACGGTTTTGCAAGGAGATGATTTGGCCGAGATCACGCTCAACCGCCAGGTTTTTTTCCCCCAATTAAGGGTAGCCACTTTATAGAGGCCGGGTGGTCCCCCAAAGGGTCTCCCGATCCCACAGGGTTGATCCACGGCTGATAACAGAATAAATAATTATTATAATAAATAATTATATGAATAAATAATTATGCTACAGCCGGTCTCGAACCCGGGACCAGGAGTATGGTAACACTGTGCCTTAATAAATAATTATTATAATAAATAATAATATGAATAAATAATTATGCCACACCCGGTCTCGAATCTGGGACCTGGAGCATTGTAACACTGTGCCTTACCACTGAGCTACTCCGCTCCCTTTTTTTTTATGCCCATGAATTTTATATTTCAATAAATTTTAGAATCACCAAAATGGTCCCATTTATGTTTCCAGTGATTATTAATAATACTTGTAGAGTTAAGAGTAATGTTGCATCGGGTACTCGGTAATTACCCAATACATGGCTTATCCAGCTGTATTTTTGGTACCCTGTTTTTACTTGATACCTGGTTTTCACAAGTGGTACCAGGTTAATATTTCCTAAGTATATTTTCCAGGTGCGCAGTAATTTATATCGTAATGCCTGGTATTACTTTTTTTTTTAAATGAATTAAAAATTTAGTTATAATTTTATTAAATTAATAATTTTAATTGCACTACTTTTAATGTTGAATTTTTCAAGAAAGTTATAAAATATTGGAATTCACCTTGAAAGGTGTCTGTATTGTTGTTACTGACATTTCTTCTGGTCTTATCAGATAGATTTCTAATATCTCCAACTTATCCGCAAATACTGGATATCGTTTATAAAGACTTTGAAGTAAGTTAACTCTATTTTTCAGTGATCCTATTCAGGACACTTTTGAATATCTGCAATTCCTCTCCCCCACCATACCAAATATCCTACCTGTAAGGATTTTAAGGAACGTATAAAGGAGGGTGATTTTTAATATAAAGAAGAAATACAATTGCTATTTTTAAAAAATAAGGCATATTGGAGGAATAATTTTAGTCAAATTTTAAAAAAATTGGGACAAATGTCCGTTCTGAATGTTCCTCTTTAAAAATAGACCAGACATAAAAGTTTTCAATGCATTTGGTGGTGGATTCAATGTAGGCAATACAACTTTTCCTGCTATACAGCACATTCCAGCTGTTTCATTTTTAAATTTAAATGCATGACAATATTCACATTTATCCATCTCGCCAATTATAATTTTAGAATGTGATGAATATTCTATATCTGGTTCATATTCAAATGCAAGACGATTGAACGATGATCGCGTTGATTTATGTAAAACATAAAGTGCTGACTTATATTCGCACATAACTTGACTACAGTGCCACCTTATGAATATAGAACTAGAGCACTACCTATTGGATCCTAACATAGCTATGAACCATTCTCTCGAATATACAAATATATTATGTGAATGTGACATTAATCGGTCAAGTTGTTCAGAAGTTACACGATCAAAAACAGACGTACCAACGATTATATGTATATATAAATAAGACTCAGATTAATACAGATTTATAAACAGTCAGCCACCTCACTGATCCATTCCTCCAGATCTAACTATCCCAAAGCCTCGCAGTCACTTCTCGGTCACTGTGAACAGGACATGGAAGGAGTAAATTTTGTTTTTTTAAGATTGTCACATTTTTTGTTGAATAGGAAGTGATAACTTAACACCTTTCTAAGGTTGGTAATTTCAAATTGCAGTAAACTAGAACAAATTTTCTTCAAAAACAAGTAGAATTTGTCTGTGCTAAAACCATTTGAAGAAGGGAAGGGGGCTTTTAAGTGGCGAAATTATGCAGTTCTGTTGTTCGTGAAATCATGGATTATTCTCTTTTTTTATTTTATCAGTCTCCTACTGGACTACAGATTTTTGCCACTTTTGGAAAAACTTCTTCGTTTAATAAGTTTGAAGTCCATTTTAATTAAGTTGAGATTTGTAACAGAATAATCAGAGATTCGCCTCTGGTTTTGTTAAACAATTATGTGATGTGAAATTCTGTCCCAAAGTACCAGTGTTTTCAGCAAAAATAATTACAATAAATTATTACAAAGCTTTTCTTTTTGTATGTATGTATATATGTATTATAATATATTAATTACTAAAATACACTTTTTATTTATAAAAAAATATGTAAAATAAAATATTTAATGTGGGTAGGTATAACAAATGATATCTACAAATTGACTTAAAATTAATAAAGTTAATATTTCTGATGATAATATAAAACGTATTTGAATGAAAATTTTCTATGTACCCTCCATCTTGGACACAGCACTCCTTTGTCCTTTGCATCACAGCATCAGCTGCTGCAAGGACCTCTGCCTCGTTAATCTTCATTTCATTTTTCATTGCATTTTTGAATTATTCTTTCAAGTAGCTAGTCCCTTGTCAAAATAGGTTCGGAACAGACTATTATCTTCAAATTTCTCTTGACACAGAAATACATAGGTGTTAAGTTCGGACTTCTGGCCAGCCACCTCACTGGTCCATTTCTTCCTATTTACCTATCCCCAAAATGCCTGTTAAGCTACACAGTCACTTTTTTGCCACTGTAAGCTGGACAGTCATAGCCATCCATTTGAAGGTATATATATATATATATATATATATATATATATATATATATATATATATATATATATATATATATATATATATTAATTGAAGGGCAATATATAACTTCCAAATATAATCTTCTCCTTTATTTGGTTCTAATCCTATATACACAGGGTGTACAGGATAAGAACCAGGAAACTTCAAGGGCTGATTAAAGTTCCAATTGCACCATCCTAAGATAGACAAAATTCCCTTTAAGAAATATAGTTTGGCTTAACTAAATCCATTGTAAGGGGATTTTAGCGAAAAGTTTTATTTTATTTTTAAAATCACACTTTACTTGTGAACGTTTTTCTCAGCTCCCTGCTGGGCTACAGATACCGTACTTTCAGGAAAACTTATATTTTTACCAAGTTTGTATAAATGATTATGAATAAAACATATCCTTATTGAAATAAATTTTCAATAAAAACCACAGACACGCTCTTGCCCTCATTAAAACATTGTCTACCGTTGCTTTATTCTCTTACTCATGATATCTATATTTTTATTATAGTTTGTATTTTTTTTTGTTAGTGTTGTGGTAAAATAAGTTTTTTCTTTTTAATATTTAAGTATTATTCATTTTAATTTGTCAATGTTTGTTTTATTTTCAGGGAAGTTTCATTTCAGAATTGTTTTGGTTAATTAACTAATATTTTTTTGGTAATGTTTTGTTTTATTTCATAAAGAAGCTTTTTACTTTGTATTTCCGTGTTATTCTTTTGACTAGAAACAAAGTGAATTTAATAAATTCCATTCATTCTTTGTTGGGAAAATCTAAATTCCACACTCCACTTTTTGAGACATAAAATCTTAATAAAAGAAGTTTTCCTGAAAGTGGTTTAACTATATCCCAGCAGGGGACTGAGAAAAACATTCACAAGTAAAGTGTGATTTCAAAAATGAAAATAAAACTTTTTGTTATTAGTCCCTCCAAAAGTCCCCTGCAATGGATTTAGTTAATCCGAACTATATTTCTTAAAGAGGATTTTGTCTATTTTACAATGATACCATTCGAACTTAATTACTTTGAATGGTTTGTGAGATCGCTTCCTATTAAAAGGAATGAGACAAAAACACTTAAATTTCCTGCTTTTCTGTGTTGAATTGGACCATGATGCATAAAAACTTTTTTGTTGCTCATGATGTACAGAATCAGCTCCTGAAGTTTCATGGTTCTTATCCTGTGCATCTTGTATACAGTTTATATTTGCTATAAAACCCCCAAAGGTTATCCTTTTTTGGGGGAGGGGCACCCTGTATATATCTATACACACAGATATGCATATTCTTACCAATGATTTGTTTATGAAATGCTTTTCAAATCATTAAATGTAATATTGGTGAATTTATGAAATACATTGTTTAAAAATAAGCCTACATATAGTATACTTTCTTTATTCTTTTTCCTCATCAGGCTATTTCAGAAAACAACTAATAAATAGATTAACGCACCTGTTATTGCATGTCTATTTCATAAATTGTTTTAACTGCCTTTGCTATAATCATTTTCCCCAGACTTGTATCATAATTAGGTTCCACTATATGTTTAGGTTTACTAATTTATATTTTATCTATATTGGAGGGAGTATTTGTTGACCGTATATGCATATTTAAAGGGAGAAGTTGGTCAGGGGGTGCGGTCAAAGAGTTACACTATTATAAGTAAACTTATATATTTTGCCGACATTTCGGCCTAAGTTTGACCGCACCTCCTGACCAACTTCTCCCTTTAAATATATTTTATTTAGTCTGTTTTAATGACTGGAGAAAAAACCTAAGTAAATTAGCATTATATGTGTTACAGGTTTCTTCAATAATTGATGTAGATGTCGTTCCTGAGACTTGCAGGCGAGTCAGATTGGTGAAGCATGGGAGTGAACGGCCGCTAGGGTTTTATATTCGGGATGGAGCATCTTTTAGAATCACTCCTCAGGGTGTAGAAAATGTCCCTGGTATCTTTATATCTCGTTTGGTTCCTGGAGGTCTTGCTGAGAGTACAGGACTCCTTGCTGTCAATGATGAAGTTTTAGAGGTCAATGGTATTGAAGTAGCCGGAAAAACCTTAGATCAGGTTATTATTTTTATTATTATTAAAATTATTGATGTATGGATAATAATTTATTTAGCAATGTGCAGTGAATGCTGGTACCATTTGTTGTTTTATTGGAAATTCGTTCACATATTTTTAATCTATGTCAAACCCACATCCATTCCAAGATTAAAAAAGTAAATACTGTTCCTGTTAATTTTTCTGGATTAGTGAATAAATTGAGCTATGCCATGTTCAAGAATGAATAAAAACACAAATTTGTATGCTAACAGAGTTTAATGTTTATTTAGCTGTCTATAAAATAATTTATATAATGAATAACAAATTAAATTTATTATATGCCAGTCAGTAGAGGGTCAAAATAGGGATCTATGATGTAATAGTGGGTTAGAAGCTTTTATTTGTTTAACTTATATGTGTGCAATCATGTAAAAAACTAAAATGCTAATGCCTCTTGTGATCTCGGGAGAACTTTTTTCAGTCAAAAAGCCTCAAATTTTTAGGACTTTTTTGTTTTTTCCTCTATAAATCCTGAACGGTGCATTCAATCGAAAAAGTTATGGTATAATAAATTAAAGGATACTAAGTGCTGAGTTGAATGAGTACCACAACATAATAATTCGGCTAAGTAGTGTGGTCAAAAACCAGTCACAAAACGGCTATTTTTTTCAACTTTATCAAAAACTGAGACTGAGTACTTACTATATATGAGTTTATGGCTTGGAAATGAGTATTTTAAGAGAAAAATTCATGAGCTAAAAGTTGTAGAGCATCAAATTATGCGTCCACTGAGTATCAAATTTTCAAATTCGGTCAAGTACACTTCTCGAAATTGGCAATCTGCTGATCTCCTGCAATTAGCCCAACAGTTGGGAGATGGTGTTTGAGGTTCTGAAGATATCACTTGCCCTACAGAGTATGTTAGCTACGAGGATTTTGATTTTTTCTTGTCATTCCAGTCAAATTAGACCTGAAAAATGGGTTGTGTGTGTAAAAGGACAAGTAGTTCTATTTTTTAATATGTTGTAAGAACTTAAATCAATAGTAAGAAACCATATTCGAAATTTTCTCACTTTTTTTCAGTTTTTACTGAGTAACTTCAAAACAATGTGTCTGACAGTAAAGCTTATCTTATTCTATATTAAAGTCGATATACGTTGCTACAATTTGTGACCAAAATGAGCTCTTTAAGACCTCTACTTTCTAAGTTACAGCTCTTCATAAATTGACCATTTTCTCCAAAATGTCTCAAAAAATTTCAAATTCATCTCTTATTTTGTGAAATATCATCAAAAATATTTTATCTACAAGAACAGTCATATAGAATGAATTTAAAGTAAATTTAATTAGCTTTCATTTTATTCCATAAGAGAATGTTTAGGCTAACTGGTTTATTTAAAAATGGCGGATAGCCGAAAAGATTGAAAAGTGGATTTTCAGAGAAATACCAAAAAAAAACTGTTAAAGTGGTAATTATTTAATTTTTATTAAATTCTAATAAAAATAAATTGGAAACTGGGTGCACAGAAACCGAAGAAATGATTGTACTCAAAACTTGGAAAATTGTTTAAGTGGTAATTATTAATTTTTTATTAAATTTTAATAAATAATAGATGTAATAAAGCCTATGAAATGGTAGTTATAATTTCATAAGTTTTGGTGCTTCTGGCTAAGGAAATGTTTCAATCGAAACAGGTGCCACTTGATTTTCAATGCTCGTGCAAGCTCAGATGTGGGATAATTTTGTTCATCGTTTAAATCCCCAAGTTCGAGTGCTGTAACGTTCATGCACTAATTTGTGAAATGGCAGAGCACTCAAATCCAGTTTCTACGACAGCTGCAACTCTTCTTGCACTTGCAGAATTTGCATAGAAGCAGCTTGATCCATGATTGTGGTGATGAGGGTAAGGTCTTGAAGTTCGACGTTCTATCACAACCATTTCTGCACTTGATAGTAACACATGTGAGCATTGTGTCATGCAGTGATTTCTATTGGTGGTAGTCAAGCTAGGTTGATTTCTGCAGTGATCATGCACTAATTGCTACAATAAGCTTGGACAAGGGCAGAGCGCTTCAGTATAGTTTTACGAGATGCTGATCAGGAAATTATTCTGATGGCGTTATCAAAAAGCCCTTCATCCGATTGACTCGTCATCGCAGGTGAAGATGAGGACTTGCTCATTCTACTGAACAGGCACTGATGTAACAAACGTTTACCTACAAAAGATTAGCAAAGTTGAAGATGGCTGCCGTCACTTCTCCATGATCTTGAACAACCACCACCCTGGAAGAATCCGTCAGATTGGGGACGGAAGGTCGAACATCGAGATCTTAGCCTCATCACCATCACCACCATAAATCTCGCTCCCCAGCTGCTTCTGCACAAATTCAGCAAGTGCTAGAAGAGTTGCTGCTGTCGTGAAACTGGGTTTGATTGCTCTGACATTTGCCAAATTGGTGCTGGCAAATCGTACATGAACGCTGAAGCACTCGAACTTGAGGATTCAAACGCTGCAGAAAATTATCTCACATCTGAGATTGCACTGCGAGCATTGACTCACTGTCGTGAGCTCACTTCACTACTTCTTTGTTTGAAAGATTTCTTCAGCCAGGGGCATCAAAACTTATAAAATTGCAAGAACGACTATTTCATAGGCTTCTGTACATCTTTCATTTATTTCATGTACATTTTATTACAATTTATTAATTATCACTTGAACAATTTTCTAAGTTTTGAGTGCAATAATTTTTTCGGTTTCCATTTTATATTTATTATTTTTATTAGAATTTATTAATTTCGAAGCTACAAATTTGGTTTCTTACTATTGATTTAGGTCCTCAAAATGTATTAAAAAATAGAACTACTTGACTTATTGTATGCATGGATGTATAATTTGACTGGACTATGTGTATTTTAATTTAAAAATTAGTTGAATGTACTAACATGTTTGGATTGGGTAGCTTTCATGGTTTTATCTCACAAGTTCTGGTCATAAGAAAATAACCATCACCTGACATGTGGGAGTGGGACGCTTGGATTTCTGCTGACCACCTTGAGTCTGTGCCCTGCTCTTGCCATTTGCTCTTTCAGGCCCGGTAGTTATCTATATATTGGTAGTTTCATCAAAATATATAATGTAAATTGGTATAAAACAATGGGCTTTGATGAGCCTACTATTTTACACCCTTAAATTCCTTGAAACAAACAAGCTTAGCAGAGCGAATGAGGATGCGTTTAAATGTTTACTGACAAGGAACACAGCTAAGAGTTTTCTGTTAGTTTGTGGGTTTACAAGGATTTTTCTAAAGTAACTGGAAACCATGTTTATTATTATTATTACTATTAATTTGGCGCTACAACACGGTGACGCATCCAGGCCTCCTCAATCAGCAGCCATCAGGAGTCTCTGTTCAGTGTTGCTGCCATCCAATTGCGGACTCTCAAGCTTCTCGCCTCTCCAACCACACTGTCGATACACCGAAGTCTCAGTCACCCGACTCTCCCCCGTCCGTGGCTGTCCGACACTTCGGGTGCCCTCGCCCATCCTGGCCTCATTTCCATCCCATCCCAGTCGGGATCGTTTTATTACCATGACGACATCAGGCTCACCAAAGAGGTCATAGATTCCTTCATTGGTCCTCCATTTCCATCTTCCACCAATAATAATTAGCACGGGTCCAAATATTTTTTGGAGGACTATACATTCAAATATGAGCAGATCTAGGTATGCATCCTTAGTCATTGTCCAGGTTTCCGCTAATTGGGCGAATTAGGGCTTTGTACAAAATAATTTTCGTCTTTCTAGTCACTACTCTGCTTGCTAGATGTTGCCTCAGCCCAAAGGAACAGCGGTTTGTGGACAATGTCCTTCTTCTTGTTTCCGTTTCGATGGTGTTGGTGCACATGACCTGGGATCCGAGATAGGTGAATTCTGAAATTCACTCAAAGTGGTATGGTCCAAACCCCATCTCCCCAGGATATCTCGGGTGCTGTTCTACTACTTAATCTTGGTTAACCACTAGACCTAGTTTACTTGATGCATCTGCTAGAGCTTGAAAAGCCTCTTCAACAGATTGCTTTGATCGCCCAACTATATCAATGTCATCTGCCTATGCAAGGAGTTGAACAGATCTATTTATGATGGTTCCTGTAATTTGGATCCTGGAATCTCTTATTGCCTTCTCTAGAGCCAGATTGAATATTAACCCTGCAAGTGCGTGGCCCTGACGGATCCCTCTCCTAGATGGAAAATTTTCAAAGCGATCACTTCGAACCTGAACAGAACATTCAAGGCCTGTCAAAAGTCATCATTCCCTGATCAGTCTTGTAAAGCTTGCAGGGATGTTGAACTGTTCCAATGCTCTATAAAGACCCTCCCGATCAACACTATCGTAGGCTGCTTTGAAATCCACAAACAAGTGATGTATTGCGATGGAATTCACATCCCCTTTCCAATATTGTCCTAAGACAAAAAATCGAAACCATGTTTAGGTCTTTGAAAATTGGCTTGTGTGTGAACAGTGAGCAACTCAGTATGGATTAAACAGAAACCTACTACCATGCTGCACATTGTGTTTTCAAACTGAAAACTATCAATGTTTTATGAAGGTATCACCTTCTCCAGAGTTAATTTTTCCTAATGTAACTTTTTATCTAGTTATGTTCAAGGTTTTTGTTATAATCTAGTATTAAATATAATACATGTTATTATTCAAAAATATAAGGTAATGCAAATATTAGATTTTAAATTATAATATTTTTCTATAAGAGAAGAAAAATAAATTAGGACTTCAACTTTGAAATATGGACACCATAATCACTCTACCACACCAACTAATGTCCTAATAGAGATAATGGCTACTTCTGCCAATAGGAAGTTTAGGTTGATGACTCCATTAATTCTACATGATTTTAATTGAATGATCGGATACTTTTCCTTTGTAAGAAAGTATGGTACTCACTGATTCATTCTCAGTGTAGTAGCAGAGAATGAAAGTCCAGTTCACTGCTCCACCTGGGTGGATAGAATCTTGTACTGTCAACTTTACTAAATTTAATTTATATAAATTTTAATAAAATTACATTTTAGATTGTTTTCTAATTATACCTGGTATTGCCCCCTTTGACCGTGCACTTTGCAACCAGTGCTCTATATATGCAGCATTTATTGATTTTAAAATGACATTTCACTCTAAATTCCCTGCTGAACTATGCCTGAAAGTTATTTTGTTTAAATAAGTTTGATCTGTCTTTTAAAGAATTTATGTGATAACCTCCCCTGTCTAGATATTAAGTTGTGAAATTTAAATCAACTATTCAGTTATTACTTCTTAAAGTTATATCAGTTTTTAAAGATATTTATATCATTAATTTATTTATTTATCATCATTGTTTTTATTTGACCATCATTTTATAATAAACCTTTATAATGATTCTGATTTAGAGATAACACAATTTTTCACAAAGAAGTGTTTTGATAGGTAACTGATATGATGGTTGCTAATTCTTGGAATCTTATCATCACTGTGAAACCAGCTAATCAGAGGAGCCATAGTGGTAGCAACAGTACAAGTGCCACCTTACGCAGAGAGAGTGTGGCAGGTAGTGGTGGTGGGGGAGACTCGAGTGGAGAGGAAGATATTGTTGCAGACCTCACCCAACACCATCACACTCAATAGGTATTGTTTTAATTTAACTATTTAGCTTTATTAAGATTGCTTTTCTATTTGAATTTTTACTATTCTAACGATTTTCATATAATGCATAGAAACCTCATTTATTTTCAGTATACATTAGTATTTTGTCCTTTGCTTTGTATATATCCTTAACATGATTTTTAGTCTATTCTTCAGAAGACTTAAGTCTGCTGGAATAATTTATTCACCAAATGATTAATGAAATCTGTCAAAATTATTTTCTTAGTCAAGGTTGGATAATATATATAGGGACGAAATTTAATAAGGAATCCCTGGGAAAAATAATAGGGGCCAAACCGTTACACCATTGTTTATCATGATACGCGAAGAGCAATTTACTCCATTTCTTTTGCTGAGATTAACAATCAAAATCCTTGTAGGGAGTGAGGTTCAACTGGCAGAAATTCAGCAATGATTGCACAATCAGTTTGAAGAATCAACTCTCAAATATATGCTTGAATCTTGCACTGGTACAAATTTATCACTAAGAATTTTGATCCATGATTTATCCTCCTCCCAATTAACTTCAGTTACACGAACTGATTGCAATAAGTTATTATATTGTCTCTGTACTTTATAAATATGTAATCTGAAATAAAGCTATACTAATGCACAATGACTTTTCTAACAACCTAGTATTATTTAAAGGTGGTAAGGAATGTGGTGTGAGTGGACAGAGTCGATATTTTAAACCGGTTTTCGATTGCCCATGCGCAGTTCGATTTGCTGTTAATTTTTAAGTTTTCTCTCTTATCGGGATTGTTTATTAGGTAATCGAGGGTTCTGGTTCCGTTTTCTTAATCGGATTTTTGATCGCGCTTGCGTATTTCAATTTTGTCTATTAAAGTTTTCTTCGAAATAGGGATCGTATATTAGGTAATTAGGGTTTCATATTCGTTTTTTGTATCGGATATTTGATCGCGCTCATTTTGAAATACTATTTTTTGTGTGTAATTTTCTGAAATATGTCGAGATAAATAAGCCATCATCATCATAATCCTATACTATTTTTTACCGCTGTGCAGTTTAAGGATGCCCTCTATGTAGCCTAGATCATGTGTCTCCTCTCTCCCCCTGCTCCAGTCCAGCCCTCGCTTCCTGAATGCCTCCCACACACCTTCTTCCCAGGTTCCTCCTACACCTTCTATCCGAGGTCTTCCTCTAAGTCTTGTTCCCTCCACTCGTGTCTCGTATGTAATTCTAGCAGTTCTTTCCGTATTCATTCTCAGGAGGTGATCAAACCACCGCAGTTTATTCTCCTCTAGGGTGGTTTCCACTGCCTGTACGTCGAGGTTTGACCTGATTGTTGTATTGTGGATCCTGTCTCTCCTCGTCTTCCCTTCAACATTTCTCAAGTACCTCATCTCCATTGTCTGGATTTGTCGCCTGTGTTTGGAGGTGAGGGTCTATGACTCCGAGGAGTAGGAAAGGATAGGCAGAAACGCTGATCTGTAGACAGACAACTTCGTCTTTTTGGTTACCTCTCTTCTGTCGAGGAAACCTCTCTGAATTGAGTGGAACATTCTTCCAGTTGCTCCCAGTCTTTGCAACACCTCTCCATCGATATAGCTGCTTTCATTGAGCAGGGCACCTAAGTATTTGAAATCTTGAACTTGATCCAAGATTTGCCCATTCAACCTCAATATTCTGATTACTCGGTGGGGCTGTCTTCCTACTCTCATGCATTTTGTTTTCCTTGGATTGATATACATGTTAATGCTTGACAGCTCATATTGCATGATCGCGTGTCTTGCGAAAGAGACTTAAAATAGCCAAGATAGTGCCGACATCTACTTGTCTTTCAGACAGCACTCTCTCTATATCGTCCTTTCTTACTCTGTCAAAAGCCTTTTCCAGATCCACAAAGCAGACCAAAAGCTCTTTTCCTTTCTCGATGGACTTTTCTATGACGTGCCTCAAGGTGAAAATCAGGTCCTGTGTACTCCTCAAGTTTCTAAACCCATACTGCTCCTCTCCGATCTGGCAGTCGACGACTTTTCTAATCCTTGTTTCTAGAATTCTGGAATAAAGCTTGCTAGATACACTGAACAGGGATATGCCTCGGTGATTATTGCACTCCCTATTGTCTCTTTTGTTATAGATATGCACAACCATAGCTATCTCCCAGTCCTTCGGTATCCTTTTCTTATCAGATTCAAGAGATGGGAAATATTTCTTCACCTTTGCTGCCCATATACCGCATCATTTCGGGAGTTATTTCATCCAGTCCTGCGGACTTCCCAAGTTTAATTTTGGAGATTGCTTCCTGTAGTTCTTCCTCACTGATTAAATCATCTTTATCTAAATAGTCCGCCGAATTTTGGGTCACATCCGAACTAACGTCTCTCCCATAAAGCAGCTCCTTGAAATACTCCCTCCATCTTGCTATTATATCTTCTTCCTGCCATATAATGTTTCCATATTTATCTTTGATACCTTTGAGGGTTTTTGCCCTTTCTTTCCTCATCCCCTTGATGACTTTGTAGAAGATTTTCTGGTTCTCTTTAGTATTCTTCTCCATTTTGTGCCCAAAATCTTCCCACAATGTTTGTTTGGCTAGAAGAACTTTTTGCTTGGTCTCCTTCCTTCGCTCTTTATACCTCTCATAGGCTTTAGATGTTAGATGTCTGGCTAAGAAAATCCCTCCATGCTTTCTTCTTTTCTTGGATCTTTCTCTTGACATCTTCTGTCCACCAAAGACTTCTTTTAATCTTTAAGCCCAGATACTACCCTTTTCTCTCCACTCACCAGCCTCGAGGCATCAAGGATGATTTTCTTGAATGATAACCAGCTCTCCTCTATATCATCACAATCCCATAGACAGTCACAATCTCGTGCCATTCTTTATATTTCTTCTTGGAAATATTGGGCCATTTCTTCTTCTTTTAATCTTTAGGACTTTATTATCTTCTTCTTTGTATCATTTCCATTTCTTTTACAAGGAGTTTCTTCGTTCCATAGCTTGTCCAATATTAGGAGGTAGTGATCACTTCCAATCTCATAACCTCTTTTAACTCTGGCATCCATTACTTCACCGATCTCTTCTTTTCTTACCAGAAAATAATCTATTATAGATTTCTCGTTTCTTCCTGTCTCCTTTCTGGTGAACTTATGATTTTCTTTATGGGGGAAGAGAGTGTTGGCGATTCTTAATGTGTTTGCAACACAAAAACTGAGGATTCTTTCTCTGTTAGTGTTAACACTGTTTTTGCCGTACTTCCCTACTACTCCATCCCACATTTCCTGCTCACAGCCTACCTACCCTGTCGTTTATTTCTCCAAAAATCATTGGGGTGCCTTCATTGAAGAAGTTATCTTTTTCATCCTGTCTAGCATTATCGTTTGGACCATATGCTGCTATCAGTGAATGGATTTTTTCACCTTCCAGGATTTGTAGAACCATTAGTCTATTACTCACATATCTCAAACTTCTGATTGACATGGATAGGTCATGATAGTATAAAAATCCCACTCCACTGGCTGCCCTCTCCTTTTCATTGACGCCTAAGTACTGAAGAATGTAGTCTTGTATTTTAATTTCATCCTTACATTTCTTCTTTGTTTCAGTAATCACAAGAATGTCCACCTTCGCTCTCTTAATTTCTTCCACGAGTTCGCACTCCTTTCCACTAAGGCCACGTACATTCCAGGTAGCAAATCGTATAAACCGTTTCCCAAGCCGTGTCGAATTCCGTAAAATCAGTCCAGCTCTATTCCTTCTGTCGTTTAAAATAATTATTGTTTTAAGAGAAGTGGGTTATCAGCCCACTGTTCCCGAGTCGGGTGGAGGGGTTGCCTCCTTATAGCTCCCTGACAAGTTACCCCATCCGGGGTGGCTACCTATGGGAGGTGATCCTAGGGTGTGTACTGTAAGTGACCTTTGTCTGTAGTGTGGGGGTGAGGCTAGTTTGCTGTATTACTGTACTGGGCAAGTGTCAGTGTAATTGTTCCCCCAATCTGGGGTACCAGTGGCTATCTGCGGTACAATGACCGGGCGATGGGGCCGCCACCTCCCTACGCCTAGATAAATATGTAAAAAATTAAATTAGTTTTTCTGGGGTTATCCTATAGAAATAGTGAGGAAGCTACACTGGCCTACTTGGCAGACATTTTTCTTTGTCATTTTTTTTTTAACTTTATCTTGTAATATATTATTTTAGTTATTTGTATAAATTTTAGGTTCTAGAATAGATATAGAGATAGTGGATAAACAACTAATTGGAGAAAACAGCAATGAGACTGGGGAAAACTTCAAGATTGCCGTCCCCAGGGTCGGAACTAGAGGGTAATTGGGGCACATCTGACATCTTTCTGCCAGTAATTGGATTTGATGGTGGTACCACTCCTTTGGTTTTGAGGCAAAGAACTCTTCACATTCAATTTTTACATCCTTGTAATTATCAAAGATCCAACCTTTAAAAAATGAGCCATTGATCTAAACAAACCGTAGTCTGATGGTGCAATATCTGGGATATACGCAGGATGAGGCAAAACGTTTCCTCCTTGCAGTTTCGATAATTTTTCCTTGGTCAAACAAGAAAGAGGCGCAGGGGCATTGTCGTGTTGCAAAATGGCTTGGTTCCTGTTGACCAAAGCTGGGTACTTTGCCCTCAAAAGTGCATAAACTCTGTCTAGCTTTTCACAGTAAAGGTTTGAATCCACTGACCGACCATCAGGAACATGCTCAAAATTCAAAACACCTTCGAATTTCCACCAAACTCAAAGGATCACTTTTTTCCCAAACCGATATTGGCGAACTCCGGTTGTGCAGCTTCACCTGTCCGTATCCACTGCTTATGTTTGCTAGGGTTTTTTAAAAATATCCACTTTTCGACTATTTTGCACACATCAACTCACTGCTGGGCTTGGGCCTCTGTCAAGTCATGGGGGTCGGACCTTGGTCTTAAATTCTGAGTAGTTGCATGTGGGTCCTGGTTCACACATTCAAGAAGAATGTCATCATCAATGTCCGATGGGTGACCTGATCTGGGTTCATCTGCAAGGCTCATATTCCCATTGTTGAAATGCCTGAGGCAGTATTTCGATGGATAATTCTCCTTCTACAGAACAAATTTCTTCGGCGCCTATCTTTGCGCTTAAACCTTTTTTCCAGTAAAGTCTCAAAAGACTGCGAATCACAATTTTCTCTTCTAATATTGCACATGCGTTTTAAAAATGTAAATGACCCCAAAAAGCTTACTCAAATCACAAAGAGTTAAAGGATTAGTCAAAGTAAACATTGACATAAATAATAGGAACAACAAAAACATTTTTTTAGGATTAATTATGAAGGTTTGAGTTAATGTTTGTGTTCGTGCACAAGAACTTTTGTAACAACCTATATATGTATATATAATTATATTATTTTGTTTTGTTATGTAGAATAAGTTCATGAATAAAATTGTTTTATTTATTTACTCTTAAAATTGTTTTTGTACTGTATTTTCTAGTATTTGCTTTTATTTTTGGCGATACGTTGAGCCCTGAGTATAAGAGGTTAAAAAATAATTTTTCATTATCAAACTGCTATAAAACCTTTATAATTACTCAAATTCATTCTCAAGTCTGAGTTGTACATTTTATCATAAGACAACCAAATACATTTTTTGGTTTTAATTTTGTTTTAAATTTAATCCAATAAATTGACGAAAAGTGCCTTAAATTTTACAGCTCACAGCCTTAAACCCTTGAATTATGCTTGAATTTTTTCATGTTATATCACTGGATACTCTGTAATTTATAGTACAATGTGTTGAGTCTCTTATGTTTATGAACATTATAAGATAAATCTCATTGATAAGTAGGAATGTTGCAGATGCTTTGAAGTATTATAAAGTAAAAAAACATTCCCGGCTTTAAAGGCTATGACGGTACTTTCGAATTCATTACAATTTTAATGATTTATTTGACATTCTGAATTTGTGAAGTATCAAAGAAAATATTTGAAACATGCAATCTACGAAAACAATGACATTAGGGATTGATAAATTATTTACCTTCTTCTATAATATTCGACTTCTATAATTTTGTTTTTTATTGAAAACTAGTTTCGAATGTTTTGTGTGTTTTTAGAACTGAAGATGAATGCATAACATTTGAAACTAGTTTTCAAAAAAAAAAAAAAATTATAGAAGTGGCAAATAATTTATCAATCCCTAATTTGATTGATCCTTCTATAGCATCATGCGGATTCAACTGAAAAAAATGAAGTTAAACTTTTTCTCATACTAGAGAAGGTAGAAAATTACATATGATGCCTAAAAGAAAATAACGGTAGACTGACACCCACCCAATGGTACTCGGAAAACTGATTTTATGGGTTCTCTTATTTGCATTAGTTGTATGCACAATAAGTACGACTGGCTTATAAAACAAGAAACATTTCTGAAGTATATACCCATGTATAAAATAAGTCAGAATCATTTATAAATATTGTTTGGTTATATCAGAAGCAGAGGAGGGAATAATGATAACCCAGCTGATTTTGAGTTTTGCTACTTATTCAGAAAAATAATTATTCATATACTGTTATATAATTCAGCAGTTGAACGCAATACCCCATGACGAAACAGACCTGTTTGGATTGGGTTTTGGGAGTAAATTGAGCAATGAAGATAAAATAAATTTATCTACGCCGAAATCAAATCTGTTGAAGTCTGAAGTTTCAAGAGAAAATTATGACGATGGAAGTGATTCCAGCAGTTGAAATGCAATACCACTTGATGAAACAGACCAGTTTGGATTGGGTTTTGGGAGTAAATTGAGCAATGAAGATGAAATAAATTTATCTACGCCTAAATCAAGTCTGTTGAAGTCTAAAGTTCAAAGAGAAAATGATGACGATAAAGACACTCATGAATCAATGGAAAACGTTTTTTCAACTTTAGTTTCAGATGTTGTGAAGTATATAGCAGGATATGTTATGCGAAGCTTAGGGAAGAAAACAAAATGGACAACGAGAAGAGTCCTTTAATTTTAACAATGAATATGAGTAGGGTTAGAATGGCGGTTCTGGTGCCTCTCGATGAGCATTCTGCAGGGGCAGCTGCGTAAGAGATGGGTCAATTTGGACTTTGGACCCAAGACCGACCCCGACCTACCTTTAACCACTCCTGCCCACGTGACCGCCTCATTATGTGGAGTTCCTTAATTACTCGTAATTCACTAATCTTCATCCGAATCCTTAATCCTAATACATATATAAATTGTTACAGCACGAATATATATATATATATATATATATATATATATATATATATATATATATATATATATATATATATATATAATTGTTGCATCACACTAATATATCGATAAATCAAAACGATGGTATCACGCTGACCAAAGAGTTTGCAGCTTTTCATAACTATATATAATATTTTCAAAATACTCGATCGGTATTGATAATTTCACAATGCAGTAAATTTTAATGAATGAACATTAATTAATCATTAGTTACATGAATCCTTTATTAGCACTAATCCTTAATCCTAATTGATATTTTCATAATATTAATTTCGACCTGTCTGAACCTGTCTCAAGTGTGTCTCAACCTTTTATATGCATATGTAAATTGTTACATCATATGCATACATAACACACACACACATATATATATATATATATATATATATATATATATATATATATATATATATATATATATATATATATATATATATGGAAATAGCTATCGACAGGCTTAAAAGAAGAAAGGCCCCAGGGTTGGACAGCATACCATCAGAGCTGTTTAAAGATCTCGAGGCAAAACTCTAAGAGCCAAGCTATTAGAACTAATCCAGAAAATATGGGAGGAGGAAAGGATCCCGGAGGCTTGGAACACAGGTCTAATATGCACTATCCTAAAGAAGTGGTCCATGTATGAATGTGGTAACTACAGAGGCATAGCACTCCTTCCGGTTGCCTATAAGATAATGACTAATATCCTGCTAAACCGGATATATCCCCACTATGAAAATATAATAGGCGACCACCAAGCAGGATTCAGAAGAGGAAAGAGCACGCTAGACCAGATCTTTATCCTAAAACAGGTACTCGAAAAACGTTGGGAAGTACAGCAGGATTTGCACGTATTATTTGTCGATTTCAAAGCAGCCTATGATTCCGTGGACAGAAACTGCCTATGGAAAATTATAACTGAGCTGGGCATTCCCGGGAAATTGATGAGATTGACGAAGGTGCGTACAAACGATCCCAAATGCAGAGTCCTGATACAAGGAGATGTGTCTGAAGCCTTTGAAGTTAGAACAGGTCTGAGGCACGGAGATGGACTCTCGCCGATGCTGTTTAAGTTAGCCCTTGAGAAGGTGATTAGAACAACATCATACAAAAATGGAGGGGTGCACGTCGGAATGAAACACAAAATCCTAGCGTATGCGGACGACATAGCTGTCCTTGGAAACAATGAAGAGGACATTGAGAGACTTGCTGAGACTCTGTTACGAGAAGCAGAGCAAATCGGCTTGCAAATAAATGAAGATAAAACAAAATATATGATAGTTAGCCGAAAAATCCACCCCAACAATAGTATCTGTGTGGATGGCAGAACATTCCCGAAAGTAGACAGCTTTAAATACCTCGGCTCCACAATAACCTCAGTCAATAACCAGCATACAGAGATAGGCCAGCGTATAACAAGCGCAAATAGAGCTTTCTTCTCTCTTTCAAGAGTACTGAAATCCCAAAAAATCTCCAGAAATCTCAAATTAAGGGTGTACAATGCTGTGATAAAACCAGTTCTGATGTACGGCTGCGAGACCTGGGCTCTACCGGCACCCAGGAAAGCAGAATCGAGAGATTTGAAAGAAAGAAAAACTATTTTAAAAAATTTCCAACTTTTCTTTCGCTATTCGTTAAATTTTGTTTTAGAAAAATTTGCACACGTTAAGTTGCTTCTAAACAGTCGGAAAATCGTTTTAATGGCGAAATACCATTCATCCGTTCATGAAATAAAAGAGGAAAAGCGAAAGAAAAGTCGGAAAAATTTTCACATTCGTTTTTCTTTTGCCTACCCATGTATAATCGGAAAATCTTATGAACCGCGGAATCCATTCAACTGTTCACGAGATATAAGGGGGAAAGCTAATAAAAAGTGGGAAATTTTCACTCTCAATTCACATTTAGGCTTCCTCTAAATAGTTGGAAAGTCGTTTGTACCACGAAAATCCATTTACCCCATCACGAGATATAAGACGATAATCGTGTGAAAAGTTAAAAAAAAATGTCACCCTTTTTTTCCTTTTATCTTGCCTACACATAGTCGGAAAATTTATTTACATTCCATTTTACTTAACTTGAAGTCCCTCTCGAATAGGTCCGATGGAATCACTGATCAACCCCCTACCCAATATTAACACTTTATGCAGCTCGAAGTCCCTCCCGGCTAGATCTGACAATACTCGCTGACCAACTCACAATATTTACATTTTATATAACTTGAAGTTCCACCAAGATAGAACCGATGGTACTCACTGACCAACCCCAAATATTTACATTTTACACAACTTGAAGTTCTGTTGAATTTATTTTATTATTGAAGAAGAATTTCTTTTCTTCTTTATATACAAAAGAACAAGGAGTTATTCACAATCCCAATTTCAAGGTTAATAAATATGAGGGAACTCCGAGAAGCCTGGATTGTTATTGTAAAGAAGATAGCCTCACGCATTACCGATCTGGAGATATCAACACGGCAACCCCACCACCTCCTTGTCTACCACCGAGAGCCCTGTACAATATTTTTATGGAATGTTGATGAGTATAAGAAGTTTACTGAAAAAAAAACTGACAATTCAAAAAGTCATCTATAGTTTGAATTTGTGAAACGCATTACTTAAAAGACCGACGGCCACGCCCCCAGCGCTCTCAGAATTCAGCTTTATTGCGTCCAATGCCATCGGAGAGAGAGGCCGAGGCAGAGGCACTGGACGTTTTATTATTTGTATAGCCCTCATGTTTATAATGTGGATGTGTTAGATATTAGTGAATATTGGATCATTGCCTATGTTAAGGAAACACAGGGAATTAATGCGTTTATTATAATTTTAGTTTATTTTAAGTCTTCTTTGTATATAAGCCAAGTATTGGAATTATTTGAGCCAATCCTAGTCGGGATGCAAAGTAAATATACTCAGAATTTATTTTTGAGCCTTGGTGATTTTAATGTTAGAGTAGCTAATTTGAATCAGGCTGATTTTGAGGCCTTCAATGGTCCTAATTTATCACTTATTCGATGTAGCTTAGATATTGTTGAAAATAAAAAGGGGCAAATATTGGTAGAATTTATGGAAAATAACTCTTTCGTTTTCTGAATGGTAGAACTGTTACTGATAAACCCGGTCAGTTCACTGATATCACTTCAAATGGAAAAAGTGTTGTTGATATGATGTGGTGCAATTATAGCCATATAAATTCAATAGCCAATTTAAAAATAAAACACTATTTCGGGCTCAAAACATTTTCCTTTAGAGACCACGCTCTTTATTTATCCGAATTCTACTTCTAATATTTCTTCAAATAAAGCATACCACGTTCTTACTGTTGTGAAACGGGACAACTCGAAAAACTTAATATACCATGAACTAATTATGAATTCTCCTAGAGTAGGTTCTCACATAAACTCAGGATCCGTTGAAATAATTCAAAATAACCTCTTATCTGCCATCCATGAGACATCACAATCATTCGGTTTATTCAAGAAAATAAAACTTTATAAAAACTGTGACAAAATAAATAATCCATGGTTTGACCATGAGTGTGTATTGGCTAAAAGCCATGTTAGATACGAATTAAAGTCAATGGTGAAAAATCGTTATAATAATAATGCAGTTTATAACTATATTGCCGCAAAAAGAAATATAAAAACTTAAGTGAAAGTGGTCTGAATTTGAGCGCAATATCATGGATGAGTTAGGAAATGTTCGTGATTCAAAAACATTCTGGGGAGCAATAAATAAATACAGAAATAATTAGGGATTGATAAATTATTTGCCACTTCTATAATTTGTTTTATTGAAAACTAGTTTCGAATGATATACATTCATCTTCAGTTCTAAAAACACACAACAAATTAAAAAATAAACAATTCAAAATATAGTTTGGTATTATTATACATATTAAATTAGATGTAATATAAATCAATATTATAAAATATTTATGAATTATGAATTTAATTAAGACAAGAAATCAAATACATGTGGGTACTCACCAAACTTCGAAACTAGTTTTCAATAAAACAAAATTTTAGAAGTGGCAAATAATTTATCAATCAATACCCCATGACGAAACAGACCTGTTTGGATTGGGTTTTGGGAGTAAATTGAGCAATGAAGATAAAATAAATTTATCTACGCCGAAATCAAATCTGTTGAAGTCTGAAGTTTCAAGAGAAAATTATGACGATGGAAGTGATTCCAGCAGTTGAAACGCAATACCACTTGATGAAACAGACCAGTTTGGATTGGGTTTTGGGAGTAAATTGAGCAATGAAGATGAAATAAATTTATCTACGCCTAAATCAAGTCTGTTGAAGTCTAAAGTTCAAAGAGAAAATGATGACGATAAAGACACTCATGAATCAATGGAAAACGTTTTTTCAACTTTAGTTTCAGATGTTGTGAAGTATATAGCAGGATATGTTATGCGAAGCTTAGGGAAGAAAACAAAATGGACAACGAGAAGAGTCCTTTAATTTTAACAATGAATATGAGTAGGGTTAGAATGGCGGTTCTGGTGCCTCTCGATGAGCATTCTGCAGGGGCAGCTGCGTAAGAGATGGGTCAATTTGGACTTTGGACCCAAGACCGACCCCGACCTACCTTTAACCACTCCTGCCCACGTGACCGCCTCATTATGTGGAGTTCCTTAATTACTCGTAATTCACTAATCTTCATCCGAATCCTTAATCCTAATACATATATAAATTGTTACAGCACGAATATATATTTATATATATATATATATATATATATATATATATATATATATATATATATATATATATATATATATATAAATTGTTGCATCACACTAATATATCGATAAATCAAAACGATGGTATCACGCTGACCAAAGAGTTTGCAGCTTTTCATAACTATATATAATATTTTCAAAATACTCGAGTCGGTATTGATAATTTCACAATGCAGTAAATTTTAATGAATGAACATTAATTAATCATTAGTTACATGAATCCTTTATTAGCACTAATCCTTAATCCTAATTGATATTTTCATAATATTAATTTCGACCTGTCTGAACCTGTCTCAAGTGTGTCTCAACCTTTTATATGCATATGTAAATTGTTACATCATATGCATACATAACACACACACACACACATATATATATATATATATATATATATATATATATATATATATGGAAATAGCTATCGACAGGCTTAAAAGAAGAAAGGCCCCAGGGTTGGACAGCATACCATCAGAGCTGTTTAAAGATCGAGGCAAAACTCTAAGAGCCAAGCTATTAGAACTAATCCAGAAAATATGGGAGGAGGAAAGGATCCCGGAGGCTTGGAACACAGGTCTAATATGCACTATCCTAAAGAAGTGGTCCATGTATGAATGTGGTAACTACAGAGGCATAGCACTCCTTCCGGTTGCCTATAAGATAATGACTAATATCCTGCTAAACCGGATATATCCCCACTATGAAAATATAATAGGCGACCACCAAGCAGGATTCAGAAGAGGAAAGAGCACGCTAGACCAGATCTTTATCCTAAAACAGGTACTCGAAAAACGTTGGGAAGTACAGCAGGATTTGCACGTATTATTTGTCGATTTCAAAGCAGCCTATGATTCCGTGGACAGAAACTGCCTATGGAAAATTATAACTGAGCTGGGCATTCCCGGGAAATTGATGAGATTGACGAAGGTGCGTACAAACGATCCCAAATGCAGAGTCCTGATACAAGGAGATGTGTCTGAAGCCTTTGAAGTTAGAACAGGTCTGAGGCACGGAGATGGACTCTCGCCGATGCTGTTTAAGTTAGCCCTTGAGAAGGTGATTAGAACAACATCATACAAAAATGGAGGGGTGCACGTCGGAATGAAACACAAAATCCTAGCGTATGCGGACGACATAGCTGTCCTTGGAAACAATGAAGAGGACATTGAGAGACTTGCTGAGACTCTGTTACGAGAAGCAGAGCAAATCGGCTTGCAAATAAATGAAGATAAAACAAAATATATGATAGCCGAAAAATCCACCCCAACAATAGTATCTGTGTGGATGGCAGAACATTCCCGAAAGTAGACAGCTTTAAATACCTCGGCTCCACAATAACCTCAGTCAATAACCAGCATACAGAGATAGGCCAGCGTATAACAAGCGCAAATAGAGCTTTCTTCTCTCTTTCAAGAGTACTGAAATCCCAAAAAATCTCCAGAAATCTCAAATTAAGGGTGTACAATGCTGTGATAAAACCAGTTCTGATGTACGGCTGCGAGACCTGGGCTCTACCGGCACCCAGGAAAGCAGAATCGAGAGATTTGAAAGGAATGTCCTCCGCACAGTAACCGGAGCGATATAGGATCAGAATCTAAAATCCTGGAGAAGAAAGACCAACAAAGAACTACTTACAGAAACTGGTCAGTCAATATCTCATGATATGAAGGCAAGGAGGTTAAGATGGGCGGGGCATGTAGCTTGAAGCAATCCATCAGGACGCCTTTTCACAACGATGAATGCCACAATAGTTGGCAAGAGACCACATGGAAGGCTAAAAACCAGATGGATAGATAGGATAAACAAAGATGCGAAAGAGCTGCATGCAACAAACTGGAAATTATTATATCAAACAGAAAAGTTTGTACTGGTTTCTTCTCGCATTGAACTAACAATGAATGAAAGGTAGGTAGGATTTAAGCCTTGGTGAGTACCAACATGTATTTGATTTCTTGTCTTGATTAAATTCATAATTCATAAATGTTTTATAATACTGATTTATATTACATCTAATTTAGTATGTATAATAATACCAAACTATATTTTGAATTGCTTATTCTTGAATTTTTTTTGTGTTTTTAGAACTGAGGATGAATATATAGCATTCGAAACTAGTTTTCAATAAAACAAATTTATAGAAGTGGCAAATAATTTATCAATCCCTAATTACAATTTATATATTTATATAACAGTTGAGACACGCTTGAGACAGGTCAAAATTAATATCATGAAAATATAAATTAGGATTAAGGATTAGTGTTAATTAATGATTAGTACTAATTAATAATTAGTGGTAATTAAGGATTAATTAAGATAGCCACATGGGCAAGTGAGTTTTTTTTTTGTTTTTTTTCGGTTGGCTCTACAGACCTTGTAGATCTTTGGCCGCCTGAACCAGCCTTCTCCACCTCTGCCTATCTTGGGCCACTGCTTTCCAGTTTGTTGCATGCAGCTCTTTCGCATCTTTGTTTATCCTATATATCCATCTGGTTTTTGGCCTTCCATGTGGTCTCTTGCCAACTATTGTGGCATTCATCGTTGTGAAAAGGCGTCCTGATGGATTGCTTCAAGCTACATGCCCCGCCCATCTTAACCTCCTTGCCTTCATATCATGAGATATTGACTGACCAGTTTCTGTAAGTAGTTCTTTGTTGGTCTTTCTTCTCCAGGATTTTAGATTCTGATCCCATATGGCTCCGGTTACCGTGCTGAGGACTTTCCTTTCAAATCTCTCGATTCTGCTTTCCTGGGTGCCGGTAAATTGCATTAAAGGAAAAATTAAAAAATAATTGATTTTTGGTCAAATAAATTTAAAAAAAGTGTTTAAAATATCAAGTAAACTAGGCTTATAGATTTTTTCACACCAAAAAAGATGGCAGATTAGGATTCAGCACATCAAAAAACCTTAATGTTAAAAGTATCATAGAAAAAAAAATTGTTTTCAGCTTCGATGGTGTTCAAAGCCACAAAATTACGTTTGGGTTTGAAGATCTGTATATCATCTTCAATTTACCTGATATTGACATTCTTGAACTCATTCAAAAGAGGGGAGTTTTAGAAGAAGTATTGTATTATCTTAGAAGGCCAGTGTTAAAAAAGGAGATTTCCAAATAATAACAAAATTGAAGTTTTTTGCGGATAATGTTGTTTCTAAAACACGTAGAACTAAAACACGGTTAAAGCAAATCGCGGAGTTTAAAGACCTGTACCGATGCCCCAAATTTCGTTTGAATCGTCTGAAGGGTTCCTGATTTATGAGCGATTATTTGAATATCAGAAAACATTTGAAGGGTTTGTTCTCCCTTAACAAAATTTTTAGGTCAAAAACTATTTTTGATGTGCTCGAGAATTTGAAATAGAGGTTTTTCAAAGTGCTAAAACCCAATCTGATGCCAGTTTTGAATAAAAAAATTGTGTTAATATGCTTCACTCCGTACAACACTGTTTTCATTATATAGAAGCCAATATACTCTTCAGATCGCTGTAAAATTCATTTATATTGTTTTAAAAAATTGGATCATTCTAAACTTTTCTAAAATTTCTGGATCGCGAATAATGTTTTTATGTTACACATAAATATTATGGCCCTAATGACTAGGTTCTTATCCGTGTACACATAGTATAAAAAATTTATTTGTTATCAAGTTATAGTAGATATTACACATTTATACCACGGCATAAAAATATTATTATTAAAAAAATATTAAGAAAAAGTTATATTAAATATTAGAGATACCAAATTTTTTAAATAAAATAATCAAATTTTGAGCGTTGTACAGGTTTATTGAGTTGCATGTAATATAGAACAGTATTGTTCTAGGGCAAAAATATATTATTTTTCTACGAAAATGATTTTAGCGGTGGTGTAAATGTTTAATATTTACTATTACTTGATAACAAATAATGTTTTTATACTATAATATGTACACGGATAAGAACCTAGTCATCAAGGCCATAATATTTATGTGTAATACAAAAACATTATTCGTGATCCATTAAAATTTGCAAAATTGTTTCTTTATCAAAATCATGGCAGTCACAATTAGCCCTCTCTTTTCTTAGTCTTATGTAAAACTTCCTTATTGTCTCTTCCTCCAGTTTGGCTTGTCTAAATTTATAAGTTTCATAAGGCATGTTTTTTTTTGTTTGAAATGTTCATTTGGTGCTTTTACAGCATCATTATCGGTTACTAACTTATCATTTTCCGGGAGGTTACCAAAAATTTGCTCCACGATCTTGCCAGCAAGTTGTCTTTTATATCCGCTGCAACCAATTATAATTGAAGATTTTTAACCAAAACTTTCCACCTTGTACCAACAGAAATGACCTCCATTAGATTACACCTTATTGGTCATCAAAATACATATACACAGTTACTGAAGGAATACTAGTTAAACACACAGAAACTTTTTTATTTTATTTTATTTTTTTATTAACTTGTACATAAAACATATCTTGTACCAACAACATTCTTTTCTCCATTGTTGCCACTGCAGTCCTTAATTTAAATTTTGTGTTCAAACCAATTAAATAGATATGTTAAAAGCGATCTATTTATTGAAGTTATCATTTGTTGGTAGTTATTTATTTTATGTCAGTTGCTGTTTCAAATATATTGTGAATGTTTAGTACTTTATTTTATGTCAGTTGCTGTTTCAAATATATTGTGAATGCTTAGTACTTTATGATTTATAAATAGTATTACTTACCTGAAGTAAGCTTAATAGGTCGGGAGTAATTATTACTCTCATATCAGACAGTATTATACTGACTATCTCCTAGTATCTTAGCCACAACTTGCTTTATCTTGGTTTTTCCAATTAATTAAGTTCATTTTACTGAAAAAAAAAAAACATTTTTCTTACACAGTGATTTTTACTTCTGTTTTAGGTTAAATGAACAAGTCATCTTGTTAAAGAATACGTCCACAGTTAACAGTTCATACTCCATTGAACATTCCATCCAAGAAGTGTGCCTTTATGATCATATTTAATTTTGATTTATATTATAATTTAAAATATTAAATTTGTATATATATATGTATATGAGAATAATTATATGTAAGACTATATGTAATATAGTATTTTATTGTATGTATATATATATTGCTTTTATTATAACCTGAGATTTTTTGAGGTAAAAATCTCTTCTATTTTTCTGTCCTGTTATTCCTGTGATAACCTACATTTGGCTGAATGATTTATTAAACAATCAATTATTTACATTCTTTTTCCTTATTTTTTATGTACTCTCAATATTCACTCCTGTTATTAATTTTACTAAAAGGTTTATTTTAGAACATTTATTTTTTCACATGGATTTTAAAAAATATTTTTAAGAACACATATATAATACAATACTTTGTTTTGGTTATGTTTTAAGAATCTAGTTATAAGTACTCTGCCATTTATTTTCTAGTAGTCGAATTAGCCTTACCGGATTAGTAATCTATTTCTTATATCTATAAAATCTCTTTAATAATGATAGTGTTGGGTTTTGTGCCACTTTTCATTACATTATGTTTCATTACATTACTTTTCATTACATTATGTAACTCAAGCTTTAGTTACAGATATTTTATTCAAGGTTGGTTTATCGATGTCATCCTTTTGTCTAATGATAAAATTTTATGTTGCATGTAAATTGTTATTTATTTCTTTGCTGAATGTACTTATTTCTATAAGACTCTTCATGTCCATTCAGTTTGAAAATAATTTACTTATTACAAATATACATATATTTTTAAAAAATATGATTTATTCAATAAAATAATTTTCGTAAATATAAATTATAAATCACACACACACACACACACACACACACACACACACACACACACACCCCACACACCCCACACACCCCACACACCCCACACACCCCACACACCCCACACACCCCACACACCCCACACACACCACACACACCACACACACCCCACACACCCAACACACCCCACACCCCACACACCCCACACACCCCACACACCCCACACACCCCACACACCCCACACACCCCACACACACCACACACACCACACACACCACACACACCACACACACCCCACACACCCCACACACCCCACACCCCACACACCCCACACATCCCACACCCCACACACCCCACACACACCACACACACCACACACACCACACACACCACACACCACACACACCCCACACACACCACACACACCACACACACCACACACACACCACACACACCCCACACACCCCACACACCCCCCACACCCCACACACACCACACACACCACACACACACACACACACACACGGTGAATATTTTGGTGTAAGTTAAAAAAGAATAAAACTATGTAGTTTTAAGAAAATATTTTTTTAAATTAACCATTTGGAACAGCTTTTACAAATAATGGTTTTAAAATTGTATGAGATTTTTCGGCTTAGGATCCTGGAATTCTTGGTGAGACCATCTAATATAAAATAAAATTTATCATGATACATGTAAATATTCTTAAGATATAAATTTCAATTTCCTTGTTAACATAAATAATATTTAATATCTTATAAAATAAAAAAAAATTAAATTATTTGAGCTAATTTTTAGCATTGGCCGATTAAAAATTCAATGTTACGATCCGGAGATATGTAGATATTGGATGCTGAGGGTTGGAGATCAAAATATTTTAAACTGTTAAAATCCATTCAACCTTTTACGAGTTTTAGGAAGAAAAGTGATTGAAAAGTTGGAAATTATTCACACTCGTTTTCCTTTTAGGATACCTCTAAACAGTCGGAAAATCGTTCTCAGAATATAAGAGGAAAAACGATACCAACCTCTTCTTTTTATCACCTGTTTATAACACTACTTTATACCACAGTTTAATCAAGACCTGGTAGCACCTAGCTCATAGGTGGGGAACCTTTTTTGTGTTGGAGGCCGCATTTAAATCAGATACTAAGAAAGAAGGCCGCAATATACTTTTATATTAAACAATTGATATTTATATTTATTAAAAAAAACACATATAAATATATATATATATATATATATATATATATATATATATATATATATATATTTGTGTGTGCGTTTTTTTTCCAGTTGACACTACAATTATGAAATTTTCCGACTTTTCTTTCACCTTTCCTCATATATCGTGAACGGAAAAATGGATTTTCGCGGTTCAAACATTTTTCCGATTATTACGTAGTAAGCAAAAAGGAAAATGTGTGTGAAATTTTCCGATTTTTTATTCGCTTTTCCTCTTATTTCTGGTGGACGATTGAATGGATTTTAGCGCCTCAAATGATTTCCCGACTATTTAGAAGTAGGCTGAAAGAAAAACGAGTTAAAAATTTTTCCTACTTTTTAGAGGTAGACTAAAAGGAAAACAAGTGTGAAAATTTTCCGACTTTCCAATTACCTTACCTCTTATAACTCGTGATCGGGTGAATGAATTTTCACGGTTCAAACAATTTCCATACTATTCAGAGGTACACTGAAAGAAAAACTATTTTAAAAAATTTCCAACTTTTCTTTCGCTATTCGTTAAATTTTGTTTTAGAAAAATTTGCACACGTTAAGTTGCTTCTAAACAGTCGGAAAATCGTTTTAATGGCGAAATACCATTCATCCGTTCATGAAATAAAAGAGGAAAAGCGAAAGAAAAGTCGGAAAAATTTTCACATTCGTTTTTCTTTTGCCTACCCATGTATAATCGGAAAATCTTATGAACCGCGGAATCCATTCAACTGTTCACGAGATATAAGGGGGAAAGCTAATCAAAAGTGGGAAATTTTCACTCTCAATTCACATTTAGGCTTCCTCTAAATAGTTGGAAAGTCGTTTGTACCACGAAAATCCATTCACCCCTTCACGAGATATAAGACGATAATCGTGTGAAAAGTTAAAAAAAAATGTCACCCTTTTTTTCCTTTTATCTTGCCTACACATAGTCGGAAAATTTATTTACATTCCATTTTACTTAACTTGAAGTCCCTCTCGAATAGGTCCGATGGAATCACTGATCAACCCCCTACCCAATATTAACACTTTATGCAGCTCGAAGTCCCTCCCGGCTAGATCTGACAATACTCGCTGACCAACTCACAATATTTACATTTTATATAACTTGAAGTTCCACCAAGATAGAACCGATGGTACTCACTGACCAACCCCAAATATTTACATTTTACACAACTTGAAGTTCTGTTGAATTTATTTTATTATTGAAGAAGAATTTCTTTTCTTCTTTATATACAAAAGAACAAGGAGTTATTCACAATCCCAATTTCAAGGTTAATAAATATGAGGGAACTCCGAGAAGCCTGGATTGTTATTGTAAAGAAGATAGCCTCACGCATTACCGATCTGGAGATATCAACACGGCAACCCCACCACCTCCTTGTCTACCACCGAGAGCCCTGTACAATATTTTTATGGAATGTTGATGAGTATAAGAAGTTTACTGAAAAAAAAACTGACAATTCAAAAAGTCATCTATAGTTTGAATTTGTGAAACGCATTACTTAAAAGACCGACGGCCACGCCCCCAGCGCTCTCAGAATTCAGCTTTATTGCGTCCAATGCCATCGGAGAGAGAGGCCGAGGCAGAGGCACTGGACGTTTTATTATTTGTATAGCCCTCATGTTTATAATGTGGATGTGTTAGATATTAGTGAATATTGGATCATTGCCTATGTTAAGGAAACACAGGGAATTAATGCGTTTATTATAATTTTAGTTTATTTTAAGTCTTCTTTGTATATAAGCCAAGTATTGGAATTATTTGAGCCAATCCTAGTCGGGATGCAAAGTAAATATACTCAGAATTTATTTTTGAGCCTTGGTGATTTTAATGTTAGAGTAGCTAATTTGAATCAGGCTGATTTTGAGGCCTTCAATGGTCCTAATTTATCACTTATTCGATGTAGCTTAGATATTGTTGAAAATAAAAAGGGGCAAATATTGGTAGAATTTATGGAAAATAACTCTTTCGTTTTCTGAATGGTAGAACTGTTACTGATAAACCCGGTCAGTTCACTGATATCACTTCAAATGGAAAAAGTGTTGTTGATATGATGTGGTGCAATTATAGCCATATAAATTCAATAGCCAATTTAAAAATAAAACACTATTTCGGGCTCAAAACATTTTCCTTTAGAGACCACGCTCTTTATTTATCCGAATTCTACTTCTAATATTTCTTCAAATAAAGCATACCACGTTCTTACTGTTGTGAAACGGGACAACTCGAAAAACTTAATATACCATGAACTAATTATGAATTCTCCTAGAGTAGGTTCTCACATAAACTCAGGATCCGTTGAAATAATTCAAAATAACCTCTTATCTGCCATCCATGAGACATCACAATCATTCGGTTTATTCAAGAAAATAAAACTTTATAAAAACTGTGACAAAATAAATAATCCATGGTTTGACCATGAGTGTGTATTGGCTAAAAGCCATGTTAGATACGAATTAAAGTCAATGGTGAAAAATCGTTATAATAATAATGCAGTTTATAACTATATTGCCGCAAAAAGAAATATAAAAACTTAAGTGAAAGTGGTCTGAATTTGAGCGCAATATCATGGATGAGTTAGGAAATGTTCGTGATTCAAAAACATTCTGGGGAGCAATAAATAAATACAGAAATAATTAGGGATTGATAAATTATTTGCCACTTCTATAATTTGTTTTATTGAAAACTAGTTTCGAATGATATACATTCATCTTCAGTTCTAAAAACACACAACAAATTAAAAAATAAACAATTCAAAATATAGTTTGGTATTATTATACATATTAAATTAGATGTAATATAAATCAATATTATAAAATATTTATGAATTATGAATTTAATTAAGACAAGAAATCAAATACATGTGGGTACTCACCAAACTTCGAAACTAGTTTTCAATAAAACAAAATTTTAGAAGTGGCAAATAATTTATCAATCCCTAATTAGATTGATCCTTCTATGCCATCATGCCCAACGTTATCAAAAGCGCCAACAACGTCAAGAAACATCACCGCGCAATCATTTTTCTTTTTTGTGGCATCTTTGATGATCGCGCCAATAATTCTCGCGCTGACGTGTGTTCCCGGTCGGCCCTTAACGAAACCCATTTGACTTTTGCTGAAGGTGACCTGCTTTCTAAATTTGTAATTTGTGAAGTCATCTTCAGCATGATCTCAGATATTCACCCGATGCGATGAATGCAGCCGTCAGTTCTTCCTCAATGGCTTCAGCTGGTGTTGAGAGGTGCAAGTTTCTGATTATATCCCTTATAGATCGCTCCTGCCGAAGTTGGCAGGTATGAAAATCTGCCTTGTTTTCGGACAGATATTTTACTATTTCACGATAGGTATCAGCTGTGTCTGGAGATATTTTGGTGTCATTCGTCCTGCTTAAGCACGTGTAACTGACAGAACCCGTGATTTATCTTGTTAGCATTTAAACTCTGTTTTGAAACATTTATTACTGCTTATTTTTTTTTATTATTATTTTGTTTTCTTCCATGCAGGTGTATATGCTTAAGTATGTTTTAGAGTATTATTGTAAGAGTAGAAAGATATGGACCCAAATGGACATAATTTCAAAACAGTTGACACAGGTCTATCAGTATGGGTTTTGAGATCGGGATGCCCGGTACAAAAAGTAGTGGTGGCCTCTGTGATGGCTGTGGCTACCGCGGGAGGCGTTAAAACTCAAGTTCGTCTAGGATGAGTGGCAAGAGAAGGAAGGTCTAGTATTGGGCAAAAAAGTATCTATTGATGATGTTTTTCCTAGTTTGCTTAACAGGCAACGGAGGAGCCAAATAAAGAACAAAAGAAGAAGGAACAAGATCTTTCATCAGGGACCAATGATAAAGGCTGTCCCATCTGTGGCCTGACTTTCAAGATCGATAGAGGTCTCGAAACCCATACAGCTAAACAGCATTCCAGGGAGGCTAACAGCAACAAACTAAGGGGCATAATTAGAAGTGAAATGAATAATAAGAATGGAGAGGATGAGGCAGAAGGTGTTAAAAGAGAGATTAATGGATGGTCGGCTGCCTTCAAGAACTTTCTAAACGGAAATAATTTTACTGCTGCGGATTTAGACAAAGCAGTGGAAAATCTTTTAGAATTTCTTAAGAATATTAATATAGAATTACCCAGCCCGCAGCATCCTGCCGTTAAATTCTATAAAATATGAGAAGAAGGAATAAAATTGATATGACCGGCAAGGGTGCAGTTAAAGTGTCGAATCCGCTGAGAGCCAACCAGGCAGACAAGAGCCTTCGGCAAGAGCAGTACCAGCACGAAGTGGCTCAGTACAATTACTACAATAGAAGGAAAAAAGTACTACTACAAAGCATCATGAACGCCAACGCTCCTAAGCAATGCCCTATGAAGATTGCCGCTATCGAAGATCATTTTAGAAGCTTCTTTGAAAATAAAAATCTCCGCAAAACTATGAGAAATGTGTACCGATGCCAAATTTTTATGTCCATCAATGTACAAGCAGTACAAAAGAGGATAAAGTCGACATCAATGGACACATCGCCGGGGCATGACGGAGTTTTAGTCCGCACAATAAAATACTTTGATGTATCACTGATCATCAGGGTAATATCGGTGATCATGCTGAAGGTGGCTTATGTACCAGAGCCTCTTCGTCAGGGTATACAAGGGTAAAGATGATGCGGTTTCCTCCTTGAGACCAATTACTATATACTCAATTGTGCGCCGTTCTGGATTACAAATTTAGAAAGCAGGTCACCTTCAGCAAAAGTCAAATGGGTTTCGTTAAGGGCCGACCGGGAACACACGTCAGCGCGAGAATTATTGGCGCGATCATAAAAGATGCCACAAAAAAGAAAAATGATTGCGCGGTGATGTTTCTTGACGTTGTTGGCGCTTTTGACAACGTTGGGCATGATCACATTGTCAGCTCGCTAGCAGCGAGACGGGTG
This sequence comes from Rhaphigaster nebulosa, assembly GCA_948150685.1. Taxonomy (NCBI): domain Eukaryota; kingdom Metazoa; phylum Arthropoda; class Insecta; order Hemiptera; family Pentatomidae; genus Rhaphigaster; species Rhaphigaster nebulosa. The sequence continues at coordinate 9,013,825 of OX411307.1, forward strand.
TCACTGAGATTGTGCTTCAGGGACAACATGCGTCTCGTCACACCAAATCAAAAGCCTATTCAGAATTATCTGGGTAAATATTTTCATGATACAATTCACAAAGGCAATAGCACGATAATTTTCTAAGAGATTTTGGTAACCCTTTATAAATAGCATTGTGTATTCTGTTTTTACCCAGGAGTTTGGTATATTTTCGGTTTTAAAGACTTTATTATACAAATGCAGCAGATATAATTGCCAGTTAATGGGTAAATTTTTGTAAAATTCATAACTGAAACCGTCTCTATCAGGACTTTTGCCATTATTACATTTCATTAATGAGGTTTGAAGCTCCTCAAGGCTGATTTCCGAGTCTAGAAGAGGATGAAGTACTCCATAGTACACTGTCGGGTTCCACTCGCGGGAGATACATACTTGATAAGTAATTGATCACAGTTAATTGGAACTGGTTGAGGCTTTCAATTGAAATGCTGCCTGCGAAAAATGCCCTGTAACTGTCCCGTGGTGCCCTAGATCAACGTCATATAGCTCAAATTAATTATTTTAAAAATGCCTGGCATTTCTGGGTCCCATGAATGGAATTAAGAAAGGTCAGTGAGCTAGGTGAGCTAGGTGGTGGGCGGATGGGCAATCGCCCTCTTTCTTTTAGCGCGCTATAGCGCTGTCGTAGATTAAACCAAAATTAAATGTAAGATACGCATTTTGTATGGAAATTTTGTCTGATTTAGTTTTGTATCGGATATTTATCTTCGAAAAATGCTAAGTTTTATAAATACATGCGAAATATTATAAAAAGTTCCAACATTTTGTTTGCTTTTTCTATTTTTGTAGTGAAGCCGGCGCCTGGCGAAAATCTGAAATTCGGATTCAGCATCCCAAAAAACATATCGAATCGTTGAGAAAAAAAATTCTGTTTTTTTCCTGAACACCCTTTTTGAGATTTCGATGACTGGACTATTTATTACGCATAGTTCTGGGTTTCCTGAAAAATTTAAAATTCGGTTTTATCCCCTTTTGAATCTCCATGCCTCATATTTTGTTCATAATTTATGTTTTAGTGGTGTGATTACAGCTTTTTCAATTTTTCATATATCCTTGAAATTTGCAATATTTACAACAAATTCATGTATGGATTTTTCAGGATATTCTTTCCAGTTCTTCTTTAATGATATTAATACGACAGATTTATAATCTGCTAATGAGACAAAAGTTCTCCTTTTTACATAAAAGTGACCTGAGTTTTAATCCGCTCCTCTCATCTTGGCTTGCAACTACAATAAATTTTGGAAATAGGTCGAGGAAGATTATTTTAAGGATAATATATAATTTAAATTTCTTCTTCTTTAATTGGGTTGAAATTGTCATTTTTGTAACAATTGTAGAAGCATGTTGATACTAGGATGAATATGAAGGCTGTCTGTAGAAATTCCTCAATCAGCATCGGTGCAACTGAGGAATTAATGGTTTTCTTTGTGGAATTCGATTCCGTCCTCCTGAATACACCTAAGGCTCCCCCAAACAGACGCGATAATGAAATCGAGACGATTCGGTAAGGTTCGGGACTATATGTAATGTAAATGGCGATATTTGAATGCGTTCACTCAGCGACAAGATCCCTAGGGCTGCGGTAATATCGCAATCGGTATATCGGGCTACCGAATTCGGTCGGTAGACCGCTGAATTATTGCAGCAGAACTTCGCAGGTTTTATTATAATTGGTGCCTGAATATATGTTTCGTCTGAAAAATGAATTGGCACGAAGACCTGGTACTTAGGGCGCTCGCTTTGGATGACGATGAACCGGAGGAAAACCAATAAGTTTATAAAATACTTATATTATTATATTTTCTAGAAAATAAACCCTTTGAAACTTAATTTCTTTACCTTGTTGTTTATTAAGTTACATTAGGCAAAGTTTCGGCCCATTTCGCCAATTTTCAATTTAGCACGTCATCTATAAACAAAAAGTATTGCACATTAATAGTATCTCTTTCACAAATATCCAAAAACTCATACAAATGTCATTAAATAAAATCATATCACAAAACTATACAATACATAAACTATACAATACAATACAAACATCCTTCTTATATAAAAAAATAATTAATTTAGATATGGCCAAATTAAAATTAGAATTCCTAAAATTAGTTATTCCAAATATCCCTAAATTCTTTGTTTTATTACATAAAAGCACGCAACCCAAGTTCCCAAGTTCTATTGTCCCCGAATGTAGGCCCCCAAAAGATTCATTTTGTCCAATGGATGGTGTTGCCACTATTTGCGCCACCTTCATGAAATTTCTTATGGACTATTATTTTCCTAAAAGTGTGGCAAAAAACGCTCTCCTCGGCGATATTACTCATTTTTAACCCATTTTTAAAATAAAACGATAATCGGAAATAGAGAAAAAGAACAATAAAAATATCATCTAAGGTCAAAAACCTGTTAGAGCTGTGTATGTGATGAGAGTGGGGGTAGTGAGGCCACCTACATCCCCCTAAAGGTCTCCCAGTGTTATTCTATAATTCACAAGCAAACTTTTGATGAGCCAAAATGTAATTGGGTACATATTGATTATGCGGGTCCAATAGATAATTATTATTTTCTGATCTGCATTGACGCCAAATCTAAGAGGGTTATTAAATTATTAAAAAGGTGATAGAAGACGCTCCCACCAGAACTAATACAAGCCTGTTGCTTAGTGAGATATTCGCGTAAAAATGCTTGCAGAAAATGCATCCTTTTTTTCGAAGTGAAGAGCTACCTAGCTATTGCATATTGAATGGCATCTTCCAAAAAAAAAAAACAGTCCGCGCAGTTACCAATGGCCTGGCTGAAAGAAATGTTGAGACATTCAAACAGCGATTACGCGCTTCCTCACATGAGCCAACATCTCTACCAGACAAACTTGAGAAAATCCTCTTCAAATATCAAGCAACTCCGTTGGCAAATGGGAAGTCTCCTGCTGAACAACACCTTCAAGGTCATCTACGAATCCGTCTTTTTGCGATTTTTCCAGATCACCCCCAATCCTCTAATGCTACATTCGTACAAGCACGCACATTTAAAGAGAGTGAGAGAATAAAGTCACAAATGCTCATAAATAATAAATATGTTTGAAAGTTGGAAGAGAAACAGAAGAAACTTGGCCAACGCCACTACATCGTCACCCTTGACTCGAGGAGATCCCAAAAAAGGCAAGTGGATCAATTGAGATCAACGCAAGTGCCCAAGCCTGAGAAAACAGTGACATTTGCTCCCACAGAATCATTCAACATACCAGAGATGCACAGAGACAAATTCACTACTTGTTCCGATTCGAACACCTTGTGCTCAAATGACCACCCAGGATACTCCAAAAGTCCATCTGACTCCAAATCCACCAGCTGAGGAGGTGGATACGTTTTCGGGATTATGTAAAGTAGTGCGTGTTGGGTAAATTAACAATAAGATCAAAATCGTAAATACAATGGACTACAAATTTATTTTTAGAATTCACTATTTATTAATTCAATTTAATCATGTACGTGAAACAAAATTATAATTAGATAAATGAATTGTGAAGAAATGTAATTATTTGATTTGTTTATGTTATGAAGGATTCGATACCGATAAGAGAGAAGAGAGAGATATAAACGGTGGGAGAGAGAGGGGAACAATTGTTGTTAGTGTGTTCGACTATCGTCACTCTCGTCGGACAGTAATGCTTGATCAAGCCTATTAGAATGTTGTATTTTGCCTCGACGGTCTTTTTTACATCTCTAAACAAAATTTGTTGCGGAACTTCTGCCTTATATTTCCTCTGTCTCTTTATTCAACTAAATGGAAATCAAACTAAAGATTTTCGTCTTTCAAGACCGACCACCGCCGTTAAGGACAAAGGAACGGAGCCAACTCTGCCTGTTTAAACTTTACCTGCCTAGAAGAAGACGACAACGGACATCGCTACCATCATTATAAAGGTCAGAACTAATACTTTCGTTTCGTTTCTCTCTCTCTCTCTTTCGGGAATAATAAAATTAATTTGAAAACAGATAAATTAATTTACTCATACAAAAGGAACTATTTTTTTGTAAAATCATGATAGGTGTATTTTGTTTTATTTCAAACGAAAGTTTGTGAATTTTGATTATCCTATTAACTATTCAATTTTACTTGTGTGTGTACAAATATTAACTTTGAATGATATCTTTATTTTGTTTGTCAAATTAATCAGAATTATTGACTAAGAAGGTTGTTTTAAATTTTAATTTTACTGAAGTTTAGAATTTTAATTATTAAAATAAATTATTTGATTTTCACAAAAATAGGAGAATTTCTGTAATTATGTTTTATTCCTTATTTTTTTAATAAATATGTTGTTCAGCATTAACTTAAGTTGTTCTGTGGTTTATTATTTTTTTTTCTTTTCTTTTCTTTACAATTCATTTGCATCAGATTTATGACAGCAGATTTATCAGCTCTTTTGACAGTTGCATTGTTGCTCTCTCAATTCAACTATTGGGATAAATATTTTGAATATTGATTTATTTTCCTAATCATTTTATTTTATTTTCAATTTATAATTTTATAAATGTTTTTCAATATTGTTTTCAGCTAGGGTTATACGAAATAAGAGGTAACGGAATCGGCATTTATTTAAGGGTGCTTGGGGATTTCACATTATTATATTTCATTTCATTTTTTGTGCGCCCTGGCCCCAACAGTGCGTGAATACTGATTTTCATCAAGTGGGGAAGAATGTTTTGACAATGAACGTTAGAGTTCGATAGTGTCAAGTTAAAAAGTTTGTAGTTCTTTATCTGCCGTCATAAGATATATTACAATAGTAATGAAAGCAACTTATAATTCTTTTAATCTTTGCGAATATCTCGTTAGTCGCAACTTAACGAATTTCAGAGAAATTCGCTGATTCGAAATTCTATTTTTCATTTAATATACAAAGTATCGAGTTCCCTTACTACTCAAATTCCTCTATTCATTAATCAATTCAGTTTTATAACGTAACGTATTCGAGAGATAAGATGTTATATATTGAAAATGTTTAAAGGTAGAAAATATTGAATTTATTTCATCGAAAAGTGACACTATCTTTTAAGCTGTTTAGCATTATTAAGAAATTCACGAAGAATTCATATAACAGAAATTACTAACTTGTCGCTAACCATGGGCACAATAAAGGATTATGAGAGATATATATTTAAAAGTTATATCGATGGAACTAATTTAAGATAAATTAAACTAAATGCAGAAGGAAAAGTTTTGTATAGAATTGGTTCATTAGCCAGGAGGAGTGAGGGGGGGGGAGGGGGGAGGGGAGGGCGGAGAGAAGGTAGCCATGGTGACGGGTCGATATGGACCGACTGAATTACCGGTCAGGGCTCCATATCACATGGTAAAAGGAAATGGAATCCTTCAGCGCACCTCCTTTCCTCATCTCCACAACTAGAGCTAGTTTAACTATCATACTATTAGAGCCATTTTTATAAAGCTTAAAAAGCTTTTTAATGTGCATTTCCAAAAAAATTACGCGGTTATCATCGCCGGGTAGGGGTACTTCACAAGGATGCCCGATGTGGGATAACATCATCAACTAGTAGTAAGGAAACAACGAAAAATATGAGAGAAGAAATGAATTTTTCCTCCGAAAACTTTAATTTTGAGAAAACTTTAATAGGACAATTTTTGTCTTAGAAGTCAAGAATAGGTTTCATATTCTAAAACTTTGGAGGAGAATAACCAGGATACAGAAGCGTCATGGGTATGTCAGCGATAATATCAAAAAAGATGCTAATTCCTCTTTCGTCAAAAAATAAAAATAATCATAAGTTGATGAATAATTTCTAAACATGTGTAAAAGAAGATAAACAATTATTTTTAGAATCTTCAAAACATGTCTGCTTCTGAAGCATAAAAAATAGTTCGAAATTCGTAACAATTAAAAAAAAGAGTATTTCAAAAATGAGATGAAAGAAATACAACCTAATAGATTCGAAAACAATGTAACAGACATGTACAATGGCGTTAACGGATCTCATAAACGCTGAAGTAAGATTATATTGACACCAAAAGTTGTATAATATTTTGATTGTACAGGGAGAAAATTAATTGCAAAGAAAATAGTTAGTTATTCTCTTGAGGATGTGCATTTCCGATGCTCGAAATTGACTTAAACTGACAAATTTATGCTCTATAAAGGGTTTATAGAACCTTTACGAAAATATGGGATAGAACGATTGATCCGTGGAAAAAAATCCATGTAAGAATGTAAAGAATTCATTTCTATCAGTCAAATGTATTTATTGCGTACTTTCCTAAGTTACAAATGATGTAATTAACAAGAAACTGATCATCTCAGCAGCATCAGAAATCGCTAGCTAATTCTAAAATATGAATATGAATGCCTTACAACATGAATCTTCATATAGTAGTACTTAGATCCACTTATTTAAGAAGTGGCCAAGAGTCTCAAAGAAATTTATTGCTGAGAGAAAATTTGCTTATTGCAAAGAAGTTTACAGATAGCAAATATAGACTGAAACGTTAAATTTTATTTATTTCGTAATAATAATAAAATATTTCAAAATGTTTACACATATAAATACATATTTTAAAGTAATCTTAAAAAGACAAATGGTATAACAGGAAATCATACCTTCTGAAGGTATAGGTTTTTAATGAATCTAATATGTGGATGCAAAGATACCTTATGCTAGCCTTGTATTTCATTGCAGCTGCAGATTTTTATTTTAAGCTCAAAAAACGATTGTATCTACTAAATCAGCTTAATATATGAGATGATTCTTAAGATAAATATATCCAATATTACTGAATTTATATGGGATGATTGGCACAAAAGGTAAGCTTATAAAAACTGTCATAACTGATAACTAAGGTCAGTTATAAGGCAGTCAGGTACCTTTGAGGTATGTCGACAGTGATATACCTATCCGCATCTACTCATCCATACTCATTACCATATATGGGCAATAGAAACCTCATTCCTAGTGTTTCTAGCTCAGCACTCCATAAACTGTATATAAATAAACCTTCGCTACTAGGACACGCACTCATTCTCACTACTAGCCCTGTCAGAGTAAAATATTAGTTTGTAGAAATTGTTATTATTATATGTTTTATTTGAGATAAAATAAATTTTGTTGGGGATTTTACAAATTTCGGAGATAAATCAGGCGCCCAAACAGGAACCTAAAGTGCTTTTTGGAAGATTTTAGAAGATAGCACTACTTTATATCAGCTTTCTCGACGAAATTCACTCCATCCTAGGTATTCCTAGCGGAAAGACTCACTGAGGCCACGATCATAAGGCCACGATCCGGTCTTCTCAAGTACTTACTGAACATCAGATCTCGACATTTCTTCACTAAAAGCCAACTCCATGGTTGGGAGTGGCCAAGGATTTATTTCTGTTCACAGTCAAACTATATAGCTTTCTGCCGTTTGTGTGTAAGTAGGCAACCCTTGGACTTTAGGTTTAAGCTGCTGCCTTCAACTTAATGTCTGAATTCTTTTTTATTGTTGTCAGCAAGTTGAGTTTTTCCTGACAAAAAAAACCCGACGTTGACTCACATTTACCGAAGGTGTGGGTTAAAGGAATGAGGAGACGATCTACAGTTTTTCAGGTGGTGAAATAGAGGACATATGGTGGTTTGCCTCTTCCACACTGGATGTATAAGTTGTTCTATGTGGGACCTGCGAGGCAAATGACGATGAACAACACGTCTATGCCACCATCTGCAATTACAATTAAAATCAGAGGCCTTTGTTATGCCTGTAGTGACGATCATTCTTTCAGCATCTTTTTCAGTCTGATATACCTTGAATGCTTCATAGAAAGAGGATTTGGTGCACTTCCTCATTCCCTCTTGAATGAATAGAGATATTGGGAATGGAAAAAGCTCATATGTGAAGATGTTTTTCAATTCCTCATCCAATTGTTTCAAAACGCATATCCTGTGAAACAGTAAGAGGTCACCTGTCTCCTGGCAACGGTCACAGTTAGGAGAGCAGAAAGCGACAACACAACGTTCTTACATTTGAATTTGACGTTTTGAAAGTTATCTCCGACAAGTTTTAACATACTTTCTCCCCAATATTTTTAGCCATGAGACAGTTGGACCCTTCCTCTCCGATTTGTTAGGGTTTCATCTCCGAAAAGACGAGAGGAAAACTTGACTAAATCGGTAAAGCTCTGGACTATTTATACCGTTATGTCATTCTATGGTCATCGAGAGTTATAAAAATTCATTATTATTTTGACTTATATCACTACACCATAGCTTCATTATCAGAAAACACAATATATATATATATATATATATATATATATATATATATATATATATATATATATATATATAACTTAACGAGTCGTCCTCGGACTTACTGAAAACAAGCAGATCGTCCATATAAATTTGACAGATTCCCTCGTCGATGCCCCTGAGGAATTCGTCCATTAAGCGCTGGAATGTGAGGGGAGCATTCTTCAGCCCGAAGGGCATCCGCGTAAATTCAAAATGTCCCCGCTCGAACGTAAACGCAGTCTTAGCTTGATCACGCGGGCGAAGTTTGATTTGATGATATCCAGCTTTTAAATCTAATGTGCTGAACACCGTGGCCCCACTCAGTCTGTCTATGATATCATCGAATCGCGGGATGGGGTACGCCTCATCAACGGTATTACTATTTAATTGGCGAAAATCTACCACTACGCGATATTTTTCCGTAGTTTCCCCCGGCGCTGGTTTCTTCTTATCTGCCCATAAGGGGCTATTATATGGGGAGGAACTGTTCACAATGATCCCCTGCCGCTGCAATTCCTCTAACTCCTCGCGGATGTGACGCCGCAGTGCTTGGGGGTACCGCTTTTCCTTCACGTATGTCACCCGATCATGTTTGAGGGAATTTCGTGTACCGTTCTCCTCGTGGTTCCTAGCACGTCCCCTTCCTTATAGAAAATGTCATGAAATTCCTGCATAAGCGACTTTCTCCAATTCTCGACCTTGCTAACTGCCCCGACCCTGGTACCCTTGACAGCCCGGTGACACACGTATGTCCTACGCCCGAGTTTAATATGCCACTTCCCTTTTTCGTTCCTCACCTTGGCACCTACCCTTTCTAAAAGATCACACCCGACTATCACCTGGTATTCTCTCGGCATGCTCTCTACCACGTGTGCTCGTAATCTGCCCCGTCCTTTTCCCCATTGACGCAACCCTATCTTTATCTCGCCTATTACGCTACATGGCCCACCCAACGTGAGCCACTTACAGCCGCATTTTTGAACCTGAAGCGCCTTCCCTTTTCCGCACAAGTTCTCTACAGCAGCTCTTGACAACAGGGTGCTCGAGCTCCCCGTGTCCACTAAGCACTTCACCCCACTCTGAATCTCAATTATAGGCAACCAACATTTGAGCTTACCTTCGATGGTGTTGCACGTGAAAGCTCGGTCGCCTCTCTGCAGATACCCTCCTCATGCCGAAGCCTGAGTCTTCCTCCCTGCCATTGCCAGCCGCTGTCCTCGTGCCTGTGTCGCCCGACGTCGTTGCCACTCCCGGCCGCTCCGACTGTCCTCGCCGCTGCTGCTACCTGGCTCCTCCTCCGTCTCCGATGATAGTCCCGTCGATTCTAAGGACGCTCCCGCTCGTCTGGAAATTCTTTCTCTTCCTCGCACCTCCTGCGCGTTGACTTCCATGGGCTCACCATGAGACACTTCTTTCCGCCGATAAATATACGGACACTGCCGGGCTATGTGCCCTTCCGTACCACATTCGAAACATTTGGTTCGGGGACATTGTGCCACCAGATGTCCTGGTTTACCACATTCATGGCACCTCCTCTCGTCCTTCCTACCATGTTTCTTCTCCATTACCGGTCTCCTGTCTCGGTTCGTAGGTCTTTCCCGCCGGTAGCTCTCGGCCTCTCTCTTCCTACCAGTTTCAAAACGCGGCCGATTTCTGCTCATCTCCGGCCTCCGGAATGGGACTCTGGTCCAGCCTACCTCTACTTCGACTCCTCGTCCCTGGCGCTCGCATCCACCATGTCTTGGGCGCATTATAGAAAGCTCTTTTCTTGGGGCAGGCCGTCTTTCCTTCCTGTATCGCGAGCCAATTGCACCTTCAGGATTGTGGCCAAGAATGCCATCCTTGCCTCCGCCTGCTCCGCACTCATGGTCTCCCTCAGCTTCTCCGTGATTTTATTAAATCGTGCTAATAGTATGCCCGCATATTGGCCGCTGCTCTGGTGGGGCTTCCGCATTTCCCTAAACATTTGCAGCATGTCCTCTTCCGGGGCCCACCGGCCCCCTCCAAACGCCTTCTTAAGCCGAGCCTTCACCGTGTCCCACGGCGTGTCCTCATCTGCCTGAATCAGGTTCAGCACACTCCTTTTCACTCGACACACCAAAGCCGCTCTCAAGGCCGCAACTCCTCGAACCTCAATCAAATCTTCCGCGGCCATTGAGTCAATTAGGGATATTATCCGGTCACCTCCTTTCAGGAAGTGATTCAATTCTCCCACTTCCCCACTGAACTTGTCTAACTCGCCTATCGTGTACCTAATGTCCTGGGCATTTGCTCTCTTTAATTTTAGCCGCTCTATGGCATTAGCTTCTGCCGCGGCAAGATTTGCGTGTGCCTGCGCCAGCGTGGTTGTCGGTTGAGGCGGAACGTCATTAGGTAACGTCAGCGTGGGCGCTCGAAGAATTCCTTGTTGTCCGGTCTGAACTCCTCCCTCCTGCATTTCTCCGTTCATGATTGACCAGTAACCAAAAAAAATCTTCCGCTACGAACACTCCGCTCCGCTCCCGGGTTTCGGCACCACTTAACGAGTCCGGGTTAAAGAATTTAAAAAAAAAGAAAGGTTTAAGAGAATAATAACGCAACAAGAGCTGGGTAATAACTGACTTTATTCGCCAAGTAATCCTACTTATATACTCTTAGGGAGTTGTTTATATTCCTAGTAGGATTAAGTTCTATTATTAGCTAGGTCTGGCTCTTAACTTATATATATATATATATATATATATATATATATATATATATATATATATATATATATATATATATATTTACAATAAAATATACAATATGAGAAAATAACAGTGTTAATCATTACAAGATCGTCTTCTTTTAAATGACAAGTGATTTCGTGGTTATTCGGTGGCGCTATCTACTAATGGGCGCGTGAACCAGCTGCTGAAGTGTCGGTTGTCGGTAGTTGCGCAGCTATCCGCTACAACATGATCACATTTATATTAGAGAAATGTGGATGCTGCATAAACCTGTGGCACAGCTTTTCTTTTCAGCTTCATATCAAATGATTCGCAATGGTTTCATTTCTATGTCTTGCTTAGTTGTTTGTGCATTAACATTACTGAAATCCTCAAACTCTGCAGGCTAGTTGTGGAGGTTGATCATCCACAGTGCCCATCGGGTGAACGAGGTTTCAGTTATCCCACAATCTCTGGTTATTCCTTCGTTGTTGTTTTTTAATAAGCACATGAGTACTTGTTCTATGGCCATATCGGACCAAAAACCTGACCAGAACTTTTCGGAACGCCGAATGCTGAAGAATCCGTCTATCGTAAATAGCTGGATAGCAGAGGGATTTTAGGGGAGCTGGGACACCAAAAAATTTCAGCCAATCAGGAGCCAGCATATGGTCACGTGACCTATGGCGGGAAATTTGATTTTAATTTTTGCCTCGACCTAACCTTAACTGCCACGTGGTCTCGCCTCGACCTAACCTTAACTATTAAGCCACGCCCCTTTTTGGTCACGTGACCCTTATGCCCCGTCCCTTTTAGTCACATGGTTCAGTCACGTGACCCCATTTGTACCCTCTGGTCTACGCTCCGCCCATAAGGATTAGTCACGTGATAAAGTCACCCATGGAACCTCCTGACCTATGCTCCGTCCATAAGATTTACTCCCTCCACCCATTGAAGGGTCAGGTACCCACCTTATAGAGCATGAGTGCACCCGGCCGCCATTTTGGTTTTTCTTACACCGCCATTTTGTTTTTCTACCGTTTGAGAGACTTGAGGTTTTGTTGATGGTTCAGGTACCCACCATATAGGGCAAGAGTGTACCCGGCCGCCATTTTGTTTGTCTACTGTTTGAGAGACTTGAGGTTTTGTTGAAGAGTTAGGTACCCACCTTATAGAGCATGAGTGTACCCGACCGCCATTTTGTATTTTCTACTGTTTGAGAGACTTGAAATTAAATATATGAGAATTTACAACTGCGATTGTTACAATTCAGAAGTGTGACTATGAACTCTAAAAAGAAGGAAAAACAATTGTTAAAAATTGTTCCTTATTATCCGGGAGCGGCCGCCATATTCGCCATAACCTAGCTACTCCACTGTAAGGGTCAACCTATCGTCAAGTAGGGCAGTAGGTTTCTTTTTTTATCTTTTATGTGATGGTACCGAGATGTCAAATCCAAGTTTTCGACCTCGGCGGCCCACCAGTTAAGTGCTAAAAACAAACCTAAAACTGCGAAAATTTTGCACTTATTTCTGTTTTTGTCCATTTTGACCATGAAAGAGAGATTTATCGACTAAGACCATTGTTTTTAACTAGATCGAATTTTCAGCCATTTGTGACCAAATTAGTCTATAATTAGTATCTGAGATACAGGTTCCCAAAGTGTGGAACGTTTTCAACATATTCCAATTTTCAGCTGTTTCATGTTTCACGAATTACAATCGACCTTATACCTACAATAATCTCTCTCAAATGGTTCAGTGATGTAAAAAATGTGTAAATGAGTAAACATTGGGAAGACGTGGAGGGGAGCGGGAATGGCCGAGGTAGGGCGTCTAGGAAGGGGATTAGCGGACGACTAGAGTCTAGACAGGAATTTCCTTATGAGGAGGAGTTACAGATCGGGTTGGTAGTGAAAACAATCAACTTTACAGAACAAATGATAGATGTACTTAATGTGTTCTAAGCAAACTTGACAAATATAAAATTTTGAAAACAGATGAAAATGGAAGATTCCAAACTTTTGTAACTAAATTCAACATAGCCCTACAACATCTAGAAAACCCTACCAGCTACAGCTTTGCAGCTGTTAGGGTTAACTATTTTAGAATTGTGGCATTGGTGAACCATTTAATGCAGGGTTTAGGTCTGAACACCTTTCAAAGAATACTGACACTCTTCTATGCTGCAGACCAGTTTTTTTATGCCAAGTGTACTCATCTCCATCTTCAGGATATGCTGGAATAAATCAACAACATGGTTTTCACTGATAACCAGAGTAGAGGGATTTTAGGGGAGCTGGGACACCAAAACATTTCAGCCAATCAGGAGCCAGCATATGGTCACGTGACCTATGGCGGGAAATTTGATTTTAATTTTCTCCTCGACCTAACCTTAACTGCCACGTGGTCTCGCCTCGACCCTACCTTAACCACCATGTGGTCTCACCTCGAACTAACATTGACTATTAAGCCACGCCACTTTTTGGTCACGTGCCCCTTATGCCCCGCCCCTTTTAGTCACATGGTTCAGTCACGTGACCCCATCTGTACCCTCTGGTCTACGCTCCGCCCATAAGGATTAGTCACGTCATCCAGTCACGTGACCCATGGAACCTCCTGACCTATGCTCCGCCCACAAGATTTACCCCCTCCACCCATTGAAGGGTCAGACACCCATCTTATAGAGCAGGAGTGTACTCGGCCGCCATTTTGTTTTTTCTTACACCACCATTTTGTTTTTCTACCGTTTGAGAGACTTGAGGTTTTGTTGAAGGGTTAGGTACCCACCTTATAGAGCATGAGTGTGCCCGACCTCTATTTTGTTTTTCTGACACCGCCATTTTGTTATCCTACCGTTTGAGAGACTTGAGGTATTGTTGAAGGGTCAGGTACCCATCTTATAGAGCATGAGTGTACCCGACCGCCATGTTGTTTTTCTTACACCGCCATTTTGTTTTTCTACCCTTGGAGAGACTTGAGATTTTGTTGATGGTTCAGGTACCTACCTTATAGAGCATGAGTGTACCCGGCCGCAATTTTTTTTCTTACGCCGCCATTTTGTTTTTCTACCGTTTGAGAGACTTAAGGTTTTGTTATAGGGTCAAGTACCCACTTTATAGTCTGTAACCTCCCCAACGGTTATATAATCATAACCTATGCGATAAAGGGTCAGGTACCCACTTTATAGTATGTAACCTCCCCTACGGTTATATAATCATAACCTATGCGATGAAGGGTCAGGTACCCACTTTATAGTCTGTAACCTCCCCAACGGCTATATAATCATAACCTATTCGATAAAGGGTCAGGTACCCACTTTATAATCTGTAACCTCCCCTACGGTCATATAATCATAACCTATACGATAAAGGGTCAGGTATCCACTTTATAGTATGTAACCTCCCCTACGGTTATATAATCTTAACCTATACGATGAAGGGTCAGGTACCCTCTTTATACTCCTTTCAGAAGGTTACATAACCTTTACATTGTTTTCGTGTTTGTACAACCTTCTCAATGTTTACATAACCTTTACAATATGTAACTGTATCAACATGTAAACAGGTTGCATCTTGTATAGACAAGTTGGATTATGTCCAGGTGAAATACAAATATGGACCTTGAACTGTTTATCTCTAAAACATAAATAAATGGTTGGGCTTCCTAATATTTGAATAGCTTTTGGACTTTGAACTGATAATCCTTAAAACACAAATAAATAGTAGGGCCCCATATTCCTATAACAGCTTTTGGACTTTGAGCTCTTCATACTCTATCTTTACTTATCTCGCTGAAACATAAACAAAACAACTTTTCAATGTACTACGTATTTTTAATATCTGATAGTATAAATAATGGTCTTAAAAGGATTAACTTTTAATCCCTAAAAAATAATGACGAATCGAAACGACTGTATCACGCTGGACAATTGATTTAATTATAATCAACAAACTGGCTCGTAATTGCACTCGAATCAGTCCTCACCCTGTTTTGGAGTCCTTTCGGCTACTCTCGGATGTCCTCGGAGCCGTACGAGACTGTTCGGTCTCATTGAGGTAGTGGGTGATACTCACTCGTCTTCGTGTGTACTTGGACCCCACTTCGATCTCCCTAACTCTATTTATCTCCTGTTTATAACACTAACACAATTCCTAAAATACATCGACAAATCAAAACGATGGTGTCACGCTGGCCAAAGAGGTTATACCTTTTCATAGCTTTGAAATATTTTCAAAGTACACGAGTCGGTATTAATAACTACGAACACGATGAAGTAAATTTTAATTGATGCATATTAATTAATCATTAATTCATGTTAAACTTTTACACGTACACAAAACAATTTTTTAATCTTCTATGTATTTTTAATCTCTGATTGTATAATCAATGGACTTACAAATTTACAAATGTATCGATAAATCAAAACTACGGTATCACGCTGGCAAAAAAAAAAAAAAAGGTTATACCTTTTCATAGCTTCGAAATATTTTCAAAGTACACGAGTCGGTATTAATAACTTCGAATACGATGCAGTAAATTTTAATTGATGAATATTAATTAATCCTTAATTAACACTAATTCATAATTAGTACTAATCCTAATTTATATTTTATTGATACTCTGTTCGACTTGCTCGAACCTGTCTGAATAGAATGGGAGCAGGTCGATTTATGCTCGCTTCATAGCGGGTGATGGGGGTACTATGATCTATGGTGGGGGAACCTCACCGTAATTTTATCGGTTTTTATTGATTTCAGTTAATTCTTATCAACTTCCAATAGCAAAATGCAGTTCGGTAATAATACCAGGGGGAAAATGTCTCAACCGAATCCATCATTTTCTTTCAATTCATTGATATTATTTTTTTGAGTAGGTCTTTTATTGGTTAGACTGCAGCCTCAAATATTCAACATAGCTTTGTATTTTTTTTTTTTTTAGTATATTTTAATCAATTTCAGACATTTTTTATAACTGTTTTTGTCTGTTACTTTATTAATTTTAGTAAATTTTAGATATTTTTTATAATTGATTTTAGCAGATTTTAATGATTTTAGTAATTTTTATTGATTTTAGCGGATTTTAGATATTTTTATAATCGATTTTACTTTAACGGTTTTTCTTGATTACAGCAAGTATATATTGATTTTCGATATTTTTATAATTGCTATTAGTTGTTTTTATATTAATTTTAGCTGTTTTTGTGAATTTTAGCGGATTTTATTTTTACTTTCACTTACCTATATATGAAATATATAATAAGAGAAAATATTTCGATCGTGAAAAAGTTTCAAATCACAGTTATCAACGGAAATATACGATTTAAGGTCTCTTGAGTCCAAATAAACAAGTCTCACAAAATATGTATGAAAGTGTAAAAGCTCCTTAATCCTATAACAACTTTTGGACTTTGAGCTGCTAATACCAAAATATAAAGAATGAAATAGGACTTGTCAGTCCTTCCGCTAAAAAGTGAACAAATTTAGATTTCGCAATAATGCGCTATCCCATAATCATTCCTTTGAAAGTAAGCAATGGACTTTGAACTGCTAATCCTTAAAAAGTTTAACTTTTATACACAAACAAAGATATAGGGTATAGTTAATAAAAGAAAATACAACTTTATAAAATAAAAAAAATTATTTCATCATAATATTAGATACAAGAAAAAGAATTTTTAAATAAATGAAACATCATCTTTATAACCAATTCTTCCATTATACACTAAAGAAATTATTTCAACCTGGCACGGTGTCCTTCTACTGCGGTGCAGGATACGATGACGTGTTCTGCTGTTTCAGGGACTCCACAGGTGGGGCACCGGGGGTCAATGTCTTTTCCATGGTCGTGCAGTTTCCCCCGGAAACCTCCATGCCCTGTCAGCATCTGCGAGACCCAGTAATCAGGGAGGACCCATCTCGCCTTCAATCTTGCTTGGACGGTGGGGAAGAACTTCCTCAAGGTAGCTCCCTTCTGACTACCTACCCACCGTCTGTTCCATTCCTCGATGGTTTCCTCCCTCAGAATCTTCTTCCATTGGTTGGGGGTCTCGCCAACTCTGTTACGGAGTCCCCCCGGAAGCGCGTCGAGCCCCTGCCTCTTCACATTATACTTTATTCTGTCCTCCTTGAGGACGAGGTCCAGGGGCTTCGCTCCGGCTAGCACCTGTACCGCCTCACGCGACACCGTTCTGTATGTCTTAGTGACCCTAAGCAGAGCCAGTCTCTGGATCGTCGCCAGTCTCATCCTCTGCAACTGCGTGAGGTTTTGGCTCCATGCTGGGGATGCGTACCTCAAGATACCCATGACCACCCCCTTGTAAATGGTCATTGTAGCTGGGTATCTGATGCCCCAGAACGCACCCCCAATCATGTACAAGCCATTTATAGACCGGGTCACCCTATCCTTCAGGTAGTCTAGGTGAGGGGTGACGTCGAATCTTCTCCTCATCTTCACTCCTAAGTACGTCACCTCCTCACCCATCCTCACTCTCTGGCCACCTATGTCCAGTATGACAGGGTGAGCCCTATCTGTGGAGCCTCTTACGACCATGGCTTGGGTCTTGGCTACGGCCATGCTCAGCTTCCTCCTCACGCACCATTCCGACACGAGACTGGCGCACCTCTCTGCCTGTGTTTTCAGTCTGGCTCTGCTATCCTCGGCCACTATTACCCCCAGGTCGTCGACATAGGCCGTGGCAAGGAACCCTCTCTCCTCCAATTCCCCCAGCAGCTGGTCGAAGACAAGCTTCCACAGGGCCGGACCCAGGACAGAGCCCTGAGGACAGCCTCTCTCTATCCTCCTCTCTATCCTCCTACCTTAACCACCACGTGGTCTCACCTCGACTTAACCTTAACCATCGCGGAACATCCTGGTCTATGCTCCGTACGCATATTTTAGTCACGTGGCCCCTTGTAGCCTCTGGTGAAAGAAATCAAACAATTTGAATTATGAAGCGAGTATGGAGAAGGGTTAATATGAATATTTCTAAATTATCAGTATATTTCTGGAAGAATCAAGAATCAATAAAGATTTGAGTCTCTTAAACAGCAGAAAATATTTGAGCAGTCAACGTTTCACAAAAAAAAAAAAAAAAAAAAATAATATCAAACAAATGGGGGCCGATTGTTCCCAAAAATAAATGATCCTCATTGAATATTGTACAATAAGACAATAAAATAAAAGCGTAGTTCATTGGTGGCAGTGACACACGCTACCCCAGCGTAATACCCCGCTGCCGCCACGACCCCGTATGACCGAAAGGTCAGGTAGGGAGAGGAAAAAAAAAAAAAAAAAAAATGTTAAGGTAGGGTCGAGGTGAGACCACATGGTGGTTAAGGTAGGGTCGAGGTGAGACCACGTGGTAGATAAGATAGGGTCGAAGTGAGAACAAAAAACAAACAAACAAAAAAAAACAAAATAATATCATACGAATGGGGACCGATATAGCAAAAGTGTGGTCAGAATTGTGCTCCAACTGCCACGATTTTGCTCATATTAGTTACTTTTAATATTATCTATCATCTGATGATGGCAAAAATTCTAATATTGACATTTTGCGTATATTAGTTACTGTTAATATTATCTATCATCCGATGATGGCAAACATTCTAATATTGACAGTCCCCTATACAATACAAGACATGTTGACCCGGAGAGGATAATGAAATATCTGATAAAAAGTTATCATTTTATGAAAGAAAACAAACAATTTGAATTATGAAGTGAGTATGGAGAAGCATTAAGTATTGAGAAGATTATGTAAAGTAGGCAGGGAAATCTTCAAGTGGAGTAAGGTGTTGCGCTCTAGCGGACAGAAATGTATAAACATCGGGAAGATTATGGAAAATTTAAAAAAAAAATAAAAAAATAAAATAAAAGAAATAGGTAGATAAAGGTAAAAATTGGGAAAATTGCATAAAATATAAACATTGAGAACTGGTATAAGATTAAAAAGTAGTTTTGTTTATGTTTCAGTGAGATGAGTAAAGATAGAGGATTAACAGTTCCAGTTGCATAAAATTTTAATATTGCGTAAGCTATTTTTTTTTTGTTTATATTTCAGCGAAAAAAAAAATTAGTGGTGGGGGAATTAACAAGGTCGAAAATGATAACTTGAAATTGTTGGATTGGTGGTAGGGAAGAGTATGGTTGATAGAGGGGGTAACGCATGCGCAACTAGCATAGATTTACTCTCCACCAATACTCCGCAGCGAGCGCCTACCTAAGGATTCATTTTTGTCCTAGCATCCGATCATAGCAGATCCTTCATTTTCAATCATCATGAATTCGTAAGTATATTTATTGCTTTAGCCATTTCTTATTTTTATCTAAACCTGCTCTCTTCTTATGTGAATCTGTTTTATTTTTAGTTCTATCAGAGATTTTAAAGCTCTCTTCAACCGATTAAACGATGGCGCTCGCTATGTGCATAAATTGAATTATATTCAGATCGGACGGCCATACATCATCGGAGAACTGGAACATGTTGAAACGAAAATGGGATTAGCGTTGGTCGCTACGTTAAAGGATCATGATAATTCTATCAGAGTGTATCTTCCTAAACGTTTTAAGATGTCGGTTGAAGACATCGAGGCTTTTAACAATAGCGATGAAATAATTTCTTTAGTGTATAATGGAAGAATTGATTTGAAACTTTTTCACGATCGAAATATTTTCTCTTATTATATACTTCATATATAGGTAAGTGAAAGTAAAAATAAAATCCGCTAAAATTCACAAAAACAGCTAAAATCAATATAAAAACAACTAATAGCAATCATAAAAATATCGAAAATCAATATATACTTGCTGTAATCAAGAAAAACCGTTAAAGTAAAATCGATTATAAAAATATCTAAAATCCGCTAAAATCAATAAAAATTACTAAAATCATTAAAATCTGCTAAAATCAATTATAAAAAATATCTAAAATTTACTAAAATTAATAAAGTAACAGACAAAAACAGTTATAAAAAATGACTGAAATTGATTAAAATATACTAAAAAAAAAAAAAAATACAAAGCTATGTTGAATATTTGAGGCTGCAGTCTAACCAATAAAAGACCTACTCAAAAAAATAATATCAATGAATTGAAAGAAAATGATGGATTCGGTTGAGACATTTTCCCCCTGGTATTATTACCGAACTGCATTTTGCTATTGGAAGTTGATAAGAATTAACTGAAATCAATAAAAACCGATAAAATTACGGTGAGGTTCCCCCACCATAGATCATAGTACCCCCATCACCCGCTATGAAGCGAGCATAAATCGACCTGCTCCCATTCTATTCAGACAGGTTCGAGCAAGTCGAACAGAGTATCAATAAAATATAAATTAGGATTAGTACTAATTATGAATTAGTGTTAATTAAGGATTAATTAATATTCATCAATTAAAATTTACTGCATCGTATTCGAAGTTATTAATACCGACTCGTGTACTTTGAAAATATTTCGAAGCTATGAAAAGGTATAACCTTTTTTTTTTTTTTTGCCAGCGTGATACCGTAGTTTTGATTTATCGATACATTTGTAAATTTGTAAGTCCATTGATTATACAATCAGAGATTAAAAATACATAGAAGATTAAAAAATTGTTTTGTGTACGTGTAAAAGTTTAACATGAATTAATGATTAATTAATATTCATCAATTAAAATTTACTTCATCGTGTTCGTAGTTATTAATACCGACTCGTGTACTTTGAAAATATTTCAAAGCTATGCAAAGGTATAACCTCTTTGGCCAGCGTGACACCATCGTTTTGATTTGTCGATGTATTTTAGGAATTGTGTTAGTGTTATAAACAGGAGATAAATAGAGTTAGGGAGATCGAAGTGGGGTCCAAGTACACACGAAGACGAGTGAGTATCACCCACTACCTCAATGAGACCGAACAGTCTCGTACGGCTCCGAGGACATCCGAGAGTAGCCGAAAGGACTCCAAAACAGGGTGAGGACTGATTCGAGTGCAATTACGAGCCAGTTTGTTGATTATAATTAAATCAATTGTCCAGCGTGATACAGTCGTTTCGATTCGTCATTATTTTTTAGGGATTAAAAGTTAATCCTTTTAAGACCATTATTTATACTATCAGATATTAAAAATACGTAGTACATTGAAAAGTTGTTTTGTTTATGTTTCAGCGAGATAAGTAAAGATAGAGTATGAAGAGCTCAAAGTCCAAAAGCTGTTATAGGAATATGGGGCCCTACTATTTATTTGTGTTTTAAGGATTATCAGTTCAAAGTCCAAAAGCTATTCAAATATTAGGAAGCCCTACCATTTATTTATGTTTTAGAGATAAACAGTTCAAGGTCCATATTTGTATTTCACCTGGACATAATCCAACTTGTCTATACAAGATGCAACCTGTTTACATGTTGATACAGTTACATATTGTAAAGGTTATGTAAACATTGAGAAGGTTGTACAAACACGAAAACAATGTAAAGGTTATGTAACCTTCTGAAAGGAGTATAAAGAGGGTACCTGACCCTTCATCGTATAGGTTAAGATTATATAACCGTAGGGGAGGTTACATACTATAAAGTGGATACCTGACCCTTTATCGTATAGGTTATGATTATATGACCGTAGGGGAGGTTACAGATTATAAAGTGGGTACCTGACCCTTCATCGCATAGGTTATGATTATATAACCGTAGGGGAGGTTACACACTATAAAGTGGGTACCTGACCCTTTATCGCATAGGTTATGATTATATAACCGTTGGGGAGGTTACAGACTATAAAGTGGGTACTTGACCCTATAACAAAACCTTAAGTCTCTCAAACGGTAGAAAAACAAAATGGCGGCGTAAGAAAAAAAATTGCGGCCGGGTACACTCATGCTCTATAAGGTAGGTACCTGAACCATCAACAAAATCTCAAGTCTCTCAAAGGGTAGAAAAACAAAATGGCGGTGTAAGAAAAACAACATGGCGGTCGGGTACACTCATGCTCTATAAGATGGGTACCTGACCCTTCAACAATACCTCAAGTCTCTCAAACGGTAGGATAACAAAATGGCGGTGTCAGAAAAACAAAATAGAGGTCGGGCACACTCATGCTCTATAAGGTGGGTACCTAACCCTTCAACAAAACCTCAAGTCTCTCAAACGGTAGAAAAACAAAATGGTGGTGTAAGAAAAACCAAATGGCGGCCGGGTACACTCATGCCCTATAAGGTGGGTACCTGAACCATCAACAAAACCTCAAGTCTCCCAAACGGTAGAAAAACTAAATGGCGGTGTAAGAAAAAACAAAATGGCGCCCGGGTACACTCCTGCTCTATAAGATGGGTACCTGACCCTTCAATGGGTGCAGGGGGTAAATCTTGTGGGCGGAGCATAGGTCAGGAGGTTCCATGGGTCACGTGACTGGATGACGTGACTAATCCTTATGGGCGGAGCGTAGACCAGAGGGTACAGATGGGGTCACGTGACTGAACCATGTGACTAAAAGGGGCGGGGCATAAGGGGCACGTGACCAACAAGTGGCGTGGCTTAAAAGTTAATGTTAGTTCGAGGTGAGACCACATGGTGGTTAAGGTAGGGCCGAGGCGAGACCACGTGGCAGTTAAGGTTAGGTCGAGGAGAAAATTAAAATCAAATTTCCCGCCATAGGTCACGTGACCATATGCTGGCTCCTGATTGGCTGAAATGTTTTGGTGTCCCAGCTCCCCTAAAATCCCTCTACTATGGTTATCAGTGAAAACCATGTTGTTGATTTATTCCAGCATATCCTGAAGATGGAGATGAGTACACTTGGCATAAAAAACTGGTCTGCAGCATAGAAGAGTGTCAGTATTCTTTGAAAGGTGTTCAGACCTAAACCCTGCATTAAATGGTTCACCAATGCCACAATTCTAAAATAGTTAACCCTAACAGCTGCAAAGCTGTAGCTGGTAGGGTTTTCTAGATGTTGTAGGGCTATGTTGAATTTATTTACAAGAGTTTGGAATCTTCCATTTTCATCTGTTTTCAAAATTTTATATTTGTCAAGTTTGCTTAGAACACATTAAGTACATCTATCATTTGTTCTGTAAAGTTGATTGTTTTCACTACCAACCCGATCTGTAACTCCTCCTCATAAGGAAATTCCTGTCTAGACTCTAGTCGTCCGCTAATCCCCTTCCTAGACGCCCTACCTCGGCCATTCCCGCTCCCCTCCACGTCTTCCCAATGTTTACTCATTTACTCGTTTTTTACATCACTGAACCATTTGAGAGAGATTATTGAAGGTATAAGGCCGATTGTAATTCGTGAAACATGAAACAGCTGAAAATTGGAATATGTTGAAAACGTTCCACACTTTGGGAACCTGTATCTCAGATACTAATTATAGACTAATTTGGTCACAAATGGCTGAAAATTCGATCTAGTTAAAAACAATGGTCTTAGTCGATAAATTTCTCTTTCATGGTCAAAATGGACAAAAACAGAAATAAGTGCAAAATTTTCGCAGTTTTAGGTTTGTTTTTAGCACTTAACTGGTGGGCCGCCGAGGTCGAAAACTTGGATTTGACATCTCGGTACCATCACATAAAAGATAAAAAAAGAAACCTACTGCCCTACTTGACGATAGGTTGACCCTTACAGTGGAGTAGCTAGGTTATGGCGAATATGGCGGCCGCTCCCGGATAATAAGGAACAATTTTTAACAATTGTTTTTCCTTCTTTTTAGAGTTCATAGTCACACTTCTGAATTGTAACAATCGCAGTTGTAAATTCTCATATATTTAATTTTTTCTGTACTCATAAAACGAGATAGGAAGGTATCAAAGAAATATACAATTACCCGGGGGGCCTCGTGTTGGCCAGGCCTGACATAGAACATAAGTTGGCATTGACAAACAACCAACGACATGGAAAGAGACTGTCTTTGACTAACCCAGGCTGGTGGTATAGTCCAAGGTGAAATCTATCTTGAAAGTAAATCGAAATAGGCATAATTGGGATCCTAAGTGCAAGCGGTAGTGATCCTTCTGATTCTGACCTGCATTCCAAAATTTTATTCTCCTTATTATAACATAATATTATGCTAGACCAGATCCCAACGAGTAAGGGTCCCTGAAAATAGCACTAGTACCTACATGGTAATAGATTATTTTTATAATTTAGTTACCGATAATATAAATGATATATAATTACAAGAGTAGTAAATTGTTTAAGCCTAATCCTTACGGAACTTTAGTAAGTAGTTTTGTTTTCAATAGATGGTGACAAGTCTTGTGAAATTTATTAGTTTGTTTATTTTAAAACGGCTGAATGAAACTAATTTTTTTTGCTTATTCTATAATTTCACTATAATAGAATAGCCAATAACTATTTTTGATGACAAAATTTAATTGATTAATTGTATTTTTAATTTATATTTCGCGAACTATAACTTTAAAAAAAAAAAGTCTTACACAGCCATGGAAAATCATCTATTTATTAAGGATACAACAAAAAAGTTTCAATTTTTGATCGTTGTCATACCCTACAAAGTAAAATAAAGTTGATTCGAGATCATGCGATTTGCCGCGAAATCAGTAGGAGAGCTTGCCTATCTACCTGGAGTACCGAGTGGAGGGGATGCACGGCTGAGGCAGTGGTGAGAAATTAGACTATTTTTGAAGAAACCTGACCAAAACCCATTAATTCGATTTTATTGTTTTAGCTCCCAATTTTTTTTGCATCTAATTAAATTTTATCTTCGTAAATTTCACATAAATTAGCCAAAGTTTGAGATGAAGCGATGACTTCAGATTCCAGTGATATTTATCATTGAAAATAATTTTTATCTGGCAAAGTTAGGCATCACAAAAGCGAGATAAACTATCTGTTGTGATAATTCATTAATTAGAAATAACATTTTAAATTATTTAATCAAGTGATTATTTTAATAATAAATAAATTAAGAATGTATTTAACGTACTTGATAAATGTAACGAAATTGTTAAGTTATGTTTGCAGTTATGTACTTCAAGAAATTATATTGACCTTTTAAAAGAATAGTATTGGGAGGCTATTTAATAAACTTTCCCTGCTATTCGATTTTGATAAATAAATTGATTTGGAAACTGGGACGTTAATTCGATTTAGGAGTTGGTACAGTTATATAAGCAGAGTTAGTTTTTTGATGATCCAATGTTTTGTTTAACGTGAAATTTGTTATACAAAAAGAGAAAAAGAAAAATAGCTAGAATACAAAATTTTGAAAAAATATATTGAGCGGTTTTGATTAATAATTTTGTATAATTTAGTGTGAAAATTCTATCGGGGATAATAATTTGTAAACAGTGCTTAGAGCGGACTTTCGCTGATTATCTCTTCATACTATTACAGCAACTATCTTCAATAATATTCTAATTTTATTTATATTCCTGTTACATTTCAAACCTCATTAGGAGTGAAAGATAAAGGAGTTGAAAATGATGGAAATAATTATTTAAAAAACCACGAGAATTTCCAAATTCTTCTTCGGGATTTGCATGAGAAGTATTTTGAGAATTATCCTTAAAATTAATTTTGTCCTAAAAGGATAAATAATTAAAATGTTATCATTTTTTAAAAATTGTATTAGTTCTACCCCAAATAGTTTTAAACCTTAAAAAAATGAAAAATCATTAGTTATATATTACTAAATATTGATAGTTTTTTGTGATAAAAAATTGTATTTCGTAAAGAACTTATATCATAAACAATGGAAATTATGAATGTAGGCAAATGAAATATTGTTTGTATTTTAAATATATACTAATTTATTTCTTATAAAACTAATACAGAATATACATACATCAATATATACAACAACAATATAGAATGAAAATTGCTTTTCCTAGATCGATTTTTTGTTGCCAAATTACTGAAATTTTTCGCTCTAATTATGATAAAACTTTATTTCTCATAAAAAATCATTCAAAATTTACATACACAATATAAACAAACATATATTAAAATATTATTATAATATTAAAAATGACTATGAAAATCGTTTTTCTTATACGTAATATTTCGTCGCTTTAGTCACGTGATCCGTTCACGGAACCCGCAGCGCCTCCTGGGGTATGGTCCGCTCACAAGTTTTAGTCACGTGACCCCCGGTATCTCCTAACCTATGCTCCGCCCACAAGGTTTGTAGGGTCAGGTACCCACCTCATGAATGTACCCGGCCGCCATTTTGTTTTCCTATCACCTCCATCCCCACCCCTGCAACTTGAGAGAATTATGGTTTTGTCAAAGGGTCAGGTACCCCCCCTTATAGTATATAACCTTCCCAACGGTTACATAACCTTCTCAATGTATACATAACCTTTGCAATATTTAACTATAGTTAAATGTAAACAGGTTGGGTCATGCATAAGCAAGTTGGATGATGTCCAGGTGAATTATAAATATATCGAGCTTGTTAATCCTATAACTGCTTTTGGACTTTGAAATCTTAATCCTCAATCTTTACTTATCTCGCTGAAACATAAACAAAGCAACTTTCCAATGTTATACATATTTTTAATCTCTGATAGTATAAATAATGGTCTTAAAAGGATTAACTTTTAATCCTTTAAGTTCTATCGAACTTTTAATCCCTAAAATATATCGACAAATCGATACGACTGTATCTCGCTGGCCAAAGGGGTTATACCTTTTCATAGCTTTGAAATATTTTCAAACTACACGAGTCGGTATTAATAACTACGAGCATGTCGCAGTAAATTTTAATTGATGAATATTAATTAATCATTGATTCATAATCTAACTTTAAGTTCCTATAACTAATTTTTAATTATCACCATTAGTAGGGCTTCTTAATCTTTGAAAAGCTTATGGACTTTGAACTGTTAATCCTTATAAAGTTTAACATTTATATGCACACAAAACAATTTTTTAATCTTCTATGCATTTTTAATCTCTGATTGTATAATCAATGGACTAACAAATTCACAAATATATCGATAAATCGAAATGACGGTATCACGCTAGGTTGATCACCAAATAGGTGATAACTTTTCATAGCTTTGAATATTTTTAAAGTACACGAGTCGGTATTAATAACTTCAAACACGATGCAGTAAGTTTTTATTAATGAATATTAATTAATCCTTAATTAACACTAATTCATAATTAGTACTAATCCTAATTTATATTTTATTGATACTCTGTTCGACTTGCCTGAATAGGATCAGAGTAGGTCGACTCATGCTCACTGCATAATGGGTGGTGGGGGTACTATGATCTGTGGTGGGGGAACCTGACAGCCAATCAGATTCGAGTATTCTCGTTCTATAAATATGGCCGTTTTGCGGAGCTCTTCTTCATTATCTTATCGTGCTAGTTGAAACATCTCTGGACGTGTGAGTTGATTTTTTTTTTAAACCTTTTATTCATTTTGGTTGGAGTGTAGTTTTATCTCATTGTTTCATTTTAGATTTTAAATTCGTTTTTAATTTTCTCATCGTTTAATTTTTTTAATTGTTAATATTTTTTTCAAAGTTAAGGTTAACTCTTTTGTTTTCAATTTTAATTTTTTCCTTTAGTTTTTTTTTAATTCGTTTTTAATTTTCTCATTGTTTAATTGTTTTCTTCTATATTAGTTTTCAATTCGTATTTAATTTTCTCATTGTTTAATTTTTTTCTTCTATATTAGTTTTTCTATTATTTTGAATTGTATAATATTTTTTTTTAAATTAAGATTAATTCTTTTGTTTTCAATTAATTTTGATTTTTCTTTATTTAATATTTTTGATAGTTAGAGTTTTAGTTATTTAATTTTAAAGTAACCTTTTATTTTTACCATGTCGTCATTAAATAAGTGTCAGTACTACGACAGTGATTTTAGTAGAAAGATTGATAGAGTCCATCATGCAAATTCATGTTTGGCTACCCTGCCACGACGCACATGTGTTACCTGCGGTGAGATTTTTAATTCTGTAACGCAGTGCAGAAAGAATGTACGTCGCTGTCAACCAGAAACACCGCTCATCATGATAAAGCGAAGGCGGATGGAGGCGGGTATAGGGCCATTATACGAGATCGAGACAGCATTCGGAGGAGACCTCAAGACTCTTTTCCTTCTATGTTCTGAACCAATCGATGCAGTGGAATTTCTCTACACTCAGACAGACACCCTGCATCGGTTGATTTCAGAATATTTGGCGGAATCAGATGCTCCCATAAAGTTTAATTTGGTTTTGGAGACTACGTATGAAAACGTCAGAGGAGAGACGTAAGATCGTGCTTTTAAAACAAAAAATATAACGATCTGCGACATCTCTACAATCTTGAACAGCCTCAGCGGAAGCTACTCGAAAATTACTACCGAGATGGAAGAGATGACGATGAAGGGGAGCGGATGGTTCCATAAATGTCTTGACGGTCTTCTCTTAAAAGTTAATCGATTTAAACCTTTAGGCGCTAAATAATAAATACGCGTCATAATTATATTACAATTCATTTTTCCTTTCTTTTTTTTTAAATGATGTTTTTTAGTTTTTGTTTTATTTTTTTTTTTAATAAGAAGTTGTTTTTAGCTGGGTTTTTTTTTAAATGCACTATAAAAATGACCAAATGAAAGAAAGGTTTAAAGCACATTTCAATTATTTATCGTTTGCAGATGCTATTAAAGATTTAATTTTGTAAAGATAATTTTTTTTTTAGTTGCCGATATATTATTGGTGTTTTTATTTGTGAAATAAAAAATGAGTGCTATCGAATGTGTGTAATGGTTTCTGGCGTGGCTATAATCGCTCGTAAACCAGTATGTTGAAAATTAGATGTGTGAACGATGGTCCCTGGCGAGGCCGTGATGGCCGGGCAAGTTGGGGCGAGGGTTCCAGGGTGCCTGGTTCGGAACGGTGTGGGTTCGATTCTCACCTGGGGCAGTTAATATTTATTTTTCGGCGGCCCTGAGAAATAAATCTTGACACTCCCACGTTAGGACAGGACCAATAAAGACCAAAAAGAATGCATGTTACAAAATATTTACAGCAATATTATATCAACAAACCTCCTCGATGCACTCACACCTTGACGAGTTGGAGAGGCTTACTTCTAAATTATATTTAGAAAACTAAGATAAGTGCAAACGAAAATATGAATTTTGTGAAACATTTAATCCTCATTTATTTATTTTTAGTTTTTATTTATCATAGCCTAAAGTATTCGTTAGGTCCCAGTCGGCACGATAAGTATAAAAGGGGGAGAAGTGCAGCTATTCTAGTCAGTCTTCAACATGCGTCTGGTAAAGCAACACCATTCTCTAGGTATTTCCAATATAGAAGATCGGGACTGTTCCTGTGGTAACAACGTCGTTACGACAATTGGTTAGTTTACTACAAACATTGCGACCTAGATGGTTATATACAGACTCTCCGGAGGGCGATGGAGCAATAAGTGGTCCTTTGAAGGAGGAAGTATTCGAAAATAGTCCCCAAGATGCTAGCCCGATTGTAACAACTAAGGAATCGAGATCCTCTTTGCAGATGGTGAGAGAAGAAGCACAAGCTCCTGAAGGCAAAGAAATAGTTGAGCACTGCTTGCAAGAGGTTGGCGCGGTAGCTGAAAGCATATTAAAAAAATAGTCAACAATGGCATAAAAGAACTCGATACGATTTATGATTTAGTCTACGATGGCAACAGGTTCACTGTTGGAGATGCAGTTCTTTCGATTAGCAAAGATATTATTTCCGTGGGGGACGTTGATTACTGTGGCACATCAGGTCTTTTTGAGCTCTTGTTTATGGCAAATCCAAAACTCGATCTACCAACAAAGGATGACTCCGATAAGTACAAGAAAATTTTGAATCAAACAAACGCTCACAAGAAGGAATACAGTCCCACTTGACCGATACCACAACTTAAGCACAATCTAAAATATAAAAAGGTGATCTCAAAAATATTTCCGCCCAAAAAAGGAAGTGGAATTGAAGACCCCAACATTTTAGTTAATAGATTGAGAGAGTTGATCGAATCTTCTGATAGCGCCAAGAAGATGGAGATTCATCGTATAGAAACGCAACTCCGAATAGGTGGTATAATAGCTTAGTAAAAAATGTCAATACTCTCAGTTCAATATGACGACCGTCAAGAGCAGATCGTACCCGAGCTACACAAACCGGCAAGAAGAATATTTCAGCGAAGAAATGTCCTACTAAAAGTATCGATGATTTATGACAGGCTAACTTGGTGGAGTTGATTCCGTACTCGCGAATAAATAATAGCTACAAATACCTACTCACAGTGATTGATTGCTTCTCGAAATATGCTTGGGCTGTCCCGGTCAAGAATAAGACAGCGGTCGAAGTAAGGCGAACATTCGAAAAGATATTGAGATATTGAGAGAAAACCTCGAAATCTTCATATAGACAACGGAAAGGAGTTCTACAATAAGGAATTAAAAATGCTAATGAAAAGCAGTGGTGAGATCAACCATTACTCTACATACAGCAACCTCAAGGCTTTGATTGTGGAAAGATTCAATCGAACTTTAAAGTCTATGTTGTGGAAAAAATTCAGTTTACAAGGGGACTACAAGTGGCTCCCCATTTTGAGCTCTCTTCTCAGCGAACATAACAATAGAAAACATAGTACGACATAAGCCGATAGATGTGCGAGGGAGGCAAATCGAAAAACGGCTTTTGCTCGAAGTGTACGGTAAAAAGGAACTCGTCGTGAAGGTCGCCAGATATAATGTCGGAGATCTAGGGAGAATCTCAAAATACAAGGCTCAGTTCGCTAAGGGCTATCAACCGTCTTGGACCTCGGAAATTTTTACGATCGCCCGGGTTAAAAACACTGTATCCGTAACATATCACATGAACGATGACAGAGACGAAAATATCGCAGGAAGATTCTATCAAGAAGAACTGCAATTGGTCAAACATCCTGACTGCTACCTTGTCGAGAAGTTGATTAAAAGGAAAAGTAATAAAGTTTTGGTTAAATGGCTCGGTTTCGACAGTTCACATAACAGTTGGGAGAAAGCCAACAACATCAATATATGAGACTCGATCATGGCTATAATGATCATTCAGTCATGAAACGTCGTGCTAAAAACAAGAAGAAAAAGAGGCTGCGAGTTATCGTAACGCCAAAACGGATTGGAGGCAGTCCGATTAAACTGAGCGATGAAGCTAAACAATTTCAACGAATTATACCTAGAACAAAATTAGCATTTTCGATATACTGTTGGCGAAAGTGCATAAAATACGTGCGTTCCGAGGAGTGTTTATGAAAGACGAATTAACCAGTAAACCGTGGAATAACGAATGTGCAGTTTTCAATATGGACAAGAGCTACGGAAAAGGTACTCATTGGGTATGATATAAGAAAGTTGGACAATTAGTTAACTTCTTTGACAGGAGTGGGGCTGAACCTCCACCTGATTCATGAAAAAATATCGAATCTCTAAAAACGATAAGCAATATCAAAAGACGGGAACTAATAATTGCGGTCAGTTGTGTCTCCTCTATTTACTGGATCTCATATAGACAGTTCCCGATCGGGGGCAACCATGGGTTTGGACTTGAGAAAGGTATATAAAGGGGTATCCACTAAAATAATCATCATTCCGCTGAAGACTGTGTAGAAGAATATCGATTGCGATATTACAAATCAAATCTCTTAAAACGATTAACAATATCAATACTCGTGAACTAATTGGTCAGCTGTGCCTCCTCTATTTATTGGATCTCATATAGACAGTTCCCAATCAGGGGCAACCATGGGTTTGGACTTCAGAAAGTTATATAAAATCGCAGCTACGAACAGAAGCATCATTCCAGTGAAGACTGTTGAGGAGTGCAGATAGTTGACGACGATTAATATTAGATTTCTTTAATGTGCTGGATACTGCGTCTTGTCATCGACATGGAAATATTAAATTTGGAAGAAACTGCTACTTTTTACAATTCAGTTGAAAGGATTGAATTTCATTCTCACCATCCTTATTCATCTACAAATCTTCAGCCAGGAGACGAAATACGCATCAGTCTGCAACATCAAGATTTATATACTCTACCTAGTCTAAGTCTGCTATACGTCGAAGGAAACTTTCTCAAGGAGGATGGCTCAGCAGTTCCTAGTGCATCAAAATTAACTAAAAACATGTTCGCATTTTGTTTGATGAAATAAGATACGAACTGAATGGAGTGGAAATAGATCGCGTGAAAAATCCGGGAATTACTTCAACCTTGAAAAATTTGGTTTCGCTTAAGGGAGGTTCCCAGTTTTTAGATAACTGGGGATGGTGCTATCTAAAAAAACGATACACTAAACATTATATCAGCAGAGGGGTGCTTCAACTTATGCGTTCCTTTATCATCTCTTCTTGGACTATGTGAAGATTATCAGAAGATTATAATGAACGTGAAGCAAGAACTGATATTTCTTAGAAGCAGACATGATGAAAACTGCTACATAACAAAGCTACCAGGAACCGGAAATGAGGTGGCTGAAAAGTGTAAAATAGAACTGGAGAGGCTATGTTGGAAGCTGCCTATGTTAGGTTAACGAATATCAGAGACTGGCTTTGATGCGTCAAATCGGAAAAGGTATTTTCACTGGGTTTTAGAACCTGGGAACTTTACGATTATCCTTTACTACCAGCAAGTCAGAGACAAATCTGGCCCGTTAAAACTTCAAGTCAGCTGAAAAAACCGCGTTATATCATATTAACTTTTCAAACTGAAAAATTGAATAATCATGTAAAAGATGCAAGCAACTTTGATCATTGTAATATTTCCAACGTAAAATTGTATTTAAATTGTATAGCTTATCCATATGATGATTTGAATATAGATATTTCATCCATTCGGTTCGTCCTGCTCTACCATATGTACGCTTCATTTCAAAATTCCTATTATGGCGCACAAATGCAACCTCTGTCTTCTTTACAAAACTTTAAAGAAAAAGCACCTTTAATCGTAATAGATTGTTCGAAACAGTCTGAATCTATAAAAAGTGGACCAGTATATGTAAGATTAGATTTCGAATCAAAAAGTATATTCCCGTCGAATACTACAGCATATTTTCTATTATACATGATAGGTTCGTATAATATAACCCTCTAATTGGTACGGTTCGGTGAATGGTATAAAATGAAGTGAAACCTTTGCTCAGTGTTCAGTATGGTTTAGGCTAGTGTAGTGATTGTAGACTTCCAGTGCTTTGTCAATAGCCTGGTAGGCTATATTATTAAAGAGTTTTCTCTTTTTGATCAAGCTTTCAAGTCGTCAAGACATTGGATTTTCAAACCACTGAAGCAATATACACAAATTGATAAAAGTAGAAGAACAAACTATTGGCTAGAAAATTACTATCATAAATTTAAATGGGAATGTGGAGTAGTTGAATATGAAATTATTGAAGAAATTTTCAACTTTATTGATTATAATTATTAATTTGTTTTTGTTAAGGGTCGAGACAAGAAACTATCTCTATCACAAAATTTGTACAATTGTTCTATAGTCAACTTGGAAGATTTTGGTTGTCCTAAAATTGACTCTAAAAATTAAAAAAAAAAATCCAAAAAATGATTCACTTATCTTGGTTGAGCAAGGCATAATCTTTCAAAAGAGAAATGCACGCAGTATCGGACAAAGGCTTTAGAAGCATGGTTAAAAAAAAAATCCGTTTAAATTCTATTCATCTTGAATGGAATGGGTCATTATCAACCTATCTATCTACGTGGCTCTACAATCCTGGGTGGGTCCTAGCCTCTTCAATGATCCACCGCTAATCGGCTCGATTTTGTGCTGCCGCTCTCCAGCTTCTGATCCGTAGCAGGCTCCGTGCGTCCGCTGCCACACCATTAACCATCGAAGCATTGGCCTACCAGTCCGTCGTGTACTGTGAAGGGCGGTGTCCACTGCTTTTCTAGGAATTTCTTCTTCTTCCATCCTTGCTACATGGCCAGCCCAACTGGGCCTCCCCAGTTTTATAAACTTTACAACGTCCATATCTCCGTAAAGGTCATAAAGCTCCCTGCTGCTCCTAATCCTCCATCCATCTCTATCTCTCGCTGGGCCAGCTATACGCCGTAATATTTTTCTTTCGAAAATTAAGAGACTATTTTCTTTATTTCTTGAGATAGTCCAGGTTTGGGAAGCATAGGTAAGAACAGGGCGTATAAGAGTCTTGTATATGACCAGTTTGGTGCCCCTGGTAATGGATCTGCTGCGGAGAGTTTCCATTAAGGCAAAATATTGTATAGGACTTCAATGGAAGTCTTAAGCCAAAAAAAGTAAAAAGTTAAAAAAAATAAAAATAAAATAAAAAATATGCCCTATTTGCCGCCACTAGCCTTTTTCTTATCTCAGTAGAGACATCGTTTATTGGTGTCACGTCAAGGATCCCAAATACGTAGACTCGTTCACCCTTTGGAATGTGTAAGGGCCTACAATCAGTGTCTCATCGCCACCATTCCATATGTGCATATATTTTGTTTTTCTCTCGTTTATGGCCAACCCCATGGCTGAAGCAGCGTCCATGAGTTTCCCAAAGGCTTCTACCAATTCCGATCGGGTCCTGGCCACGATATGCAGGTCGTCAGCGTATCCCAATATCTCTACAGTATAGGTAAATATCGTGTGGCCTGTCTGGATTCCTGAATCCCGTACAACTTTCTCCAGTGCAAGATTAAAAAGGAGACAGGCCAGTCCATCCCTCTGTCTTAAACCTTTACTGGAGGCAAATGCATCAGAGCAGTCAGACTGGATCCGTAGCTGTTTACTGGATCAGAGCAGTTTGCTTCGAATGCCCATTCCTGTCATCGCCTCATACAGAAATGGGTCACTGACGTGGTTTAAACACCCGCAAACCCTGAATGGAGTGGGTCACTGGCGAGCTTTAAACACCCGTAAAGCCTGAATGTAAGTCACTGACGAGGCCT
The DNA here is from genome assembly GCA_948150685.1 of Rhaphigaster nebulosa. NCBI lineage: Eukaryota > Metazoa > Arthropoda > Insecta > Hemiptera > Pentatomidae > Rhaphigaster > Rhaphigaster nebulosa. The sequence goes on from OX411307.1 coordinate 9,048,718, forward strand.
AAAACCCGCAAACTTGATTGTGTGAGTGAATGAGAGGTGAATAGATCTCCAATTAGTTCAACAGAATTGTTCCAATGCTTTTATTTCTCTTTTAACGAAAATACAACAACAAAAATCGAAATTTTTATGAAGTATTTTCTGATCTTTATCTAAATCGAAAATAAATTTTGCTAAGGAGGCTCATAAATATTATTGATAACGCCTACGATTTGAATATTTGCTATACCAACCAGCCTACCATTTAGCAAAGATTTCTGCTTTTTATACATTTCATGACGATTTCTTTATTCTTTCCAAGTTAAAAATTAAATTTAAATGTAATTAGAAGGGTTTAGTTTTATTATATCATAGATTAAAGAAGGCTTATATTTTGTGTTTAAATATATATATATTTAAACATTTAGCTATAATTCTTACATGTATTAGTTTGGTGATTAAACTTTGTTTGTTTTGTATAAATTTTACAAGATCAAATTTTATTTTTTTATAATTCAGATTCTCATTATAACTTCATTTCGTATAAGTGTTATATTATTAACAAAGATTAAATTAAAAAAAAACCTCTATGTTGTACGTTGACGTGATGAAGAGGCTTAAGGCTTAATGCCGAACTAAAAAAGGTACAAAACTTTGGCTAAAAATAATATTGTCATTATTATACCTATCCTGATATCATGAAGGTATTGAGAGTTCAAAGTCCATTGTTTACTTTCAAAGGAAGGATTAAGAGATTGAGCATTATTGCGAAAGCTAAATTTGTTTACTATTTAGCGGAAGGATTAACAAGTCCTGTATTATTCTTTATGTTTTATGGATTAAGAGTTCAAAGTCCAAAAGCAGTTATAGGATTAAGGAGCCCTACATATTTACAATTCACCTAGACATCATCCAACTTGCTTACACATGATCCGACGTGTTTACATTTGATTAAAGTTAAATATTGTAAAGGTTATGTATACATTGAGAAGGTTATGTAACCATTGAGAAGGTTACAAATTATAAAGTAGGCACCTGACCCTTCGTCGGATAGGTTAAGGTTAAATAACCTAGGTGAAGGTTATATACTATAAGGGGGGTACCTGACCCTTTGACAAAACCCTAATTCTCTCAAGTTGCAGGGGTGGGGATGGAGGTGTGAGGAAAAATCAAAATGGCGGCCGGATACACTCATGCTCTATAAGGTGGGTACCTGACCCTTCAATGGGTGGAGGGGGTGAACCTTGCATAAGTTAGGAGGAGCTGCGGGTCACGTGACCGGATCACGTGACTAAAAGGGGCGGGCCTAAGAGTCACGTGACTAAAAGGGGGCGGGCCTAAGGGTCACGTGACTTAAAAGGAATGCCTAATAGTTAAGGTTAGGTCGAGGTGAGACCCCGTGGTGGTTAAGATAGGGTCGAGGCAAAACCACGTGACACTTAAGGTTAGTGGTGGAGGGGATGGAGGAAATGTTGTCCCAGCTCCCGCAATTCTCCTCTACTGGTTTAGGTTCTTATGCTACTTACATATACTTCCAGAAGAGTAGCAGAGATGAAGCCGGCAATTGCCATTATTCAAACTCCTCATTCAGTCATCTACTCGCACAACACTTAGTTCATGCTTTTAGTTCATGCGTTTAGCGGGTGTGACGCTACTTCGGCTCCTTTTGGCCATGGTAAAACCAAGTTGACTAACATATTAAACGAAAATTCCCAGATTGAAACAACTAAGAACCGGTTGAACTTTTCCTGTAATCATACTCAAGTAAGAAGGCCAAAGCACATGCTGGGGAGAAGTGTTATGTAGCTTTGTACGGGGATGATTTCGTAACAGCCTTGAACAGCCGCTACATGTTGCTCGTTAATTCTACAGCAAATCCAAAATTAATCTTGCTCGCTTGTCCCCACGAGGACATAGCACTCCACCATGCTCACAGAACTTACCAGCAAGCTCAAAAGCGATTGGGAGTTGAAAAAATCCTTCATATTGTGGGTGGAAGCTCGATGATCAGGGACTTTCCCATATCACTATCACTCTGGATCCTGCTCCTCAGATCCTACTACGGATGATTTTCTGCAAGTGGAGAAACGTTGCAGCTGCCGGAAATTTGGGCTACAATGCTCAGTCTTATGTCGATCCTGCACGGGAAAATTATGTCAAAACGTCCAATCTCTTCAGCTAGAGGATTCTGATAATGGGGAATACATCTCCACCTCTGCGATGAACGCACGGCAAGACGAGCTTGCACATAGGTACTGTTCGATTTGAGAATTCCTCCGATGAACTTGTTCCTTCTTCAGAGGATCGTTTATTGAAGCCTGGGCCGTTAGGATTAACGAAATTACAATGATTTTTTTCTTTTTTATGTGCATATAAATTCTTCTATGTGTTCTATTTTCTTTTTTAAATAAATTAAAATTGTAGTTGTTACTATAAACGTTCTCGTGAGTTGCTTTCATTGATAAATCTCAAATTCTATTTTTCAAGGTTTTCGGTTATATATCACTAATTTTAAGAAAATCATTGAGCCTACAAGTGCCTGTTAAAGCTCAAATTAACATTCTTCAAGTTCATTCTGGACGACTTTTCTCATGGAATGAGTATTTTCGATGATAGTTAACGAATTTAGAGACCAAAATAAAGATTTTTCACACGTGGGAAAAAATATCCAATCTTTGAAGACCTATATCTCAGGAACTACTTAACCTACTGAGTTGGTTCAGGTCTAAAATTGTGGAAAATTTAATATGGTTTAATAAAAGTAACCATAACGTTTAATTTCTGGCGCAAACTTCGGGAAATATTGATCAGAAACTAAAAATAGTGCCAAAATATCCGTGTTTCTTTGGCTGCGACGCAGCTTGCACAGGTCTTTCTAACTAGAGAATTTGGTATTTTACAGCTGACGTGAGCCCAAAAACCATAAAAAAAATTAGAACTACTTGACTTTTGCATAGTCGGATGCATAATTTGACTGGACTATTGCCCAAAGTGTGGTACGCGTCCGTCCAGGAGTACAGGAAGAGTCCGGTGAGGATACGCGCTGCATTCGGCTGTGAACATAGAAAACTAAAAAAAAATAACTTCCTTACTTTTTAGTGTTGTGTAAGTGTGATTTTCATATTATTTATTTGTGAAGTTGCTTTTTCAACATCTGTAGAAATCAAGTCGATAAAAAGGAACAGCCTTTTGGATACTGAACCGCATCTCAGATGAAAATTAACAGCCTGGGAAACAAACTATTGATGATCTGCCGTCTTAATATAAACAATTACATCCTCATTGATCCAAATAAATCTTATTCATAATATATCTCGAGTGGTAGAGGTGTAGAGGAGTGGGAAGGAACCATGCCCTCCTCTCTAAAAATCAATAGAAAAATTACTAAATTGTGAGAGAGAAAAAATAAGAAAATAAAATTGGAGAAAAAAAGGTGTGGGGAGACTATTTTTACCTCAAAACTACAATTTAATTTTTAAAATTGATCAATCTAATGATTTTCAGTTGATCGATATTAGTACTGTTTTAGGATCTTGCGATGCTTTTTAAAACTCCGAGCTATAATGGAAACCTTTTGCTTTTACTAAAACAGAGATTGGCTAACATGTGCTTAGGTAAGGATAATGAAAATCGTAGCATGACATCGCGAAATTAAACGAGCTGAATTCTGCCTCAGGTAGCACTAAAACATCCGAATTAGCGTAATATTTTTCAAAAATTTCTTGGATAGGGATATATTATAACGAGCTAAACTCTGCTCCTGAAAGGTTCAAAACCTTTTTTTTTTTTTTGAACCGGTCCAAAACGGTTCGCTTCTGATAATTAAAAATACAGCGAGCTAAATTCTGCACCAGAAATCCTCAAAAAGTCCAAATTTTCATTTGATTTTTAATTTTTTTCTTGAAACGGGTATATTAAAGCTAAATATTCTGCTCTAGAAACTTCGTCCGATTTTCATCAATTTTCTTGGAAATATCCAAATTATAACCAACATAATTCTGCTCCAAAAAGCTAACATTTTCGTCCGGTTTTAAAAGTTTTGATTGAAACCAGTGAAATTTTAATGTGTGGAATTCTGCTCTAAATAGCTGCAACACATTCTAATTTGCGGCCGATACTCAAAAGTGATCTTGAATAAGGCGAATTACGTAAATTACCTATATTTCAAATATATCAGCTATATTTTTGTAGGACCGCCTCCTCCCGCCCCCTAAGATATTCCTGTGTACGCCCTTGACCATTATGAATTAGTTGAAGAAAATGACGTTGTGATAAGGGAATCTCAACCTTATGATTACGAAATAAAAGTCCTAGAGATACATTTAACTGATCCCTAATTTTAAAATAGTGTCTTAAACTTGGGAAAAGGAGGTGAAAACTACCACTCATTTAACAAATATTGTTTTACTAATGTCAAAATTTAATCATTGTCAGTAGGCTATTTACTGTGGGCCCTTTTTTCCTAAGGAATCTCAAAAACATTAGCCACTCAGTGAGCGGCATACTGTAGCTCTTGGGTCATCAGAAACAGGTTCATGCAGAAACGCCCTAGACTCATGCTGTTTAAGAAATATACACTATAGTGATGTTGTAACTCAATAATTTGAGAAACATTCTTTGAAATCTTAGATAAGTATCATTAAGATTTGTTTTTGCAATAGAAATTAGTGGTATGTGATCAATGTGTATTGTTACATGTCTCCCATAAATATAGTAGTGAAATTGCTTGCATGTAAACACAATCGCTAATAACTCCTTTTCTATCGGCTGGGAATATCGTTTTTCGGTGGGAAGGCAAGGTCCAACGCCTTCCGAAGAACTTTCAGTTTTAATCACAATTGATACCTCAGAACTGAAACTCGCTAATACTGGGGCCTGAACAATTGATTGTTTCAAATCCGAAAACTCATTATCACGAGCTCAGTTTCAAGAGTTATTATCTTTGGTCAGTTCCCGCAGTGAGGCAGTATTTTGGACAGATTGGGAACAAATTTTGAGGAAAAAAAAAGTGTGTTAAGCTTAAGACTCAATAATTCTTTCTTATTTTTGAGAGATTCCATTTTAACAATTGCTTCTATATGTTTGGAATCAGGACTAATCGGATACCCTTTACCGGATGTTATTTGGCCCAAGAACTTAATTTCCATCTTTCTGTACTAGAATTCATTAATATTAAATTTTATGTCAAATTCAAGTGCTTTATTAAAAACTTTAATTACATTTTCATTGTGCTCTTATTCCGTAGCTCCTGAAGCAATGATGCAATAATATCATATAATATCCCAGAATAGACCCAAAAATTTCTTCTAACGATATTTACCAGAATCCATCTTTCATATTAATAACAGAAATTTTCTTTTTTTCAATAAAACGACAAATAAAATATTCAGTAGTAAGTAGTAGGTATTACATGATGTTCACGCCAAATATACATATTAAGAGGTTTTGGATCTGAGGTCGCCATTAGTTTTTTTCTACTATAAATATAAGGAGTGAACCCAACTTGTAAGATAATCTACTTTAGAAATGATGTTTTGTTTTTCTAAGATCAATTAAATTTACTTAAGCTTAGACAAAAAAAAGGAACGATGGGATTCTCCTCACCGGCTGTACCGGTTGGACACCATTTTTCAACTATATAGAGTAAGTTCCTTGATATAACCTGATATGATATAACCAAGGCCTTCAAAAACTTTTTCAAATTTATTAACAAAAAATTCTTTACCTCCAATATTTTAACTGTTACTTACTTCATGAATTCTTCGAATCCACATCGAAGACTGTCATTTAAACCTAGAATAGTAATTATAGATCACAATAAATATAATATCTAAATTAATATGTTTATGTACTCTCCTTGTATGTTGTCCATCCCGATTGCTATCAGAGAGTTCCACGAATTTTACATTGCGGGGAGGAGATTATGGGCATTATTCTCCTTTTTACACTTAGAGCATATCTGTCCAAATGCACCTATTCCTTCCAAACTATATTTTATGTTGTAAGTCACAAAATTTGCACATGCAAGGTTTGCCTCTTAGCTCAGATGTGAGATACACTCACTGCATTGACATGACAGGCCTGACAATCGGTTGAGAGTTTTTTTATATTAACTTTGTTTGCCACGTAGGCCTTGGAGAAATAGCCCTATCAAGAGTGAGACTAGGGTCTTTGAGTAGTGCCTGCTGCAGAGCCCTATCCTGGAACACCTCCAGAATCAATTCTTCCCCTCAAAGATGAAATTTCAGATGCAGGACGAGAGCCCTCCTAGCAAATTGAAAGTTGTTAAAAGATCAGAATGGGCCACATATAATCGATCTAATAGCAAAGAAGAGGCTGCCATAACCAGACTGAGAATATGACACACAAACCTGACTCATTCAAATCTCATCAGCAAATAGCCACCACCAAAATGGTAATAGTACATTACACTGTAATAGTACACTTACCGTCAACCACGATTTTCATGAATGCCCTTTTTTATTTTTCAAGCTTAATCAGATTAAGACTCAGGCCAGATATATCAGTACTTCTAAACATGTTGAAACAAAAATAAAATCTGGTATACATTTTCTGAAATCTCATAATATATTAAATAAAATATAGTTCTTTATTTTTTGAAATTTATTTATGCTCTACAGCTCCAGAGTTAAATAAAAAAAACACAGGCGTTGATGACATTAGAGTTTTACGCCTATTAAAACACAAACAGACTATCCTTCAGTGCTTATTATTCGAAGTTACGACACTGATCTTGATTTCATTTTGTTAGATTCTAGTTTGCATATACGTTATTTACGTTATTGTAAATAGTTAATTTTATGAATGTGTATGTGTATTTTACTTACTTGTATATCTTTATCGGATACCCTCGTTGGGTATACTCAACCTCTAGAAGGTACTGCATTGGATTAGAGAGATAAGCGTGGTAAAAAAACTAGCAACGTAAACAGTATGGTGCCTAATAGCAATGTATAGGGTCGTGAAGGTACCTGACTCTTCAACGAACTGGAGGATATACGTCATGAAGGTTATATAAACAAAATGGCTGCTTAGAAACTGTATAGCGTAGGAAGACCCCCGTGACCATTGATTACACTTCAATGGGTAAAGGTAAACATTATAGAAAATATAAACATTGGGAGTTGGTCAGCGACTTCGTCGGACCTAGCCGGAAGGAATTAGCAGCTGTAGTTGATAGATGTAAATATGTAAGTGATAGATGACCACTGACTGCAGAGCAGTGATGATGTAATATAGGCTAGGTTAGGCTACCAAATATTTAGTAATCTGTGGTTTAAAGGGATGTTAGTGTTATAAACAGGTGATAATTAGAGTCCGGGAGATCGAGATGGGGGCGGGGAAACACGAAGACGAGCGAAAACAGACTCTAATAAATGGGGTTCCGCAGGGATGCGTTCTCAGCCCAACACTTTTTAAAATAGCCATTGACAGGATCACTAATTATATATCCGAACCTGCTAAAACTCTTTTATTCGTGGATGACATCTTAATTTATCTATCCACTAAATCAATTCAAGAAGCAACTGATCGATTGCAAACCATCATGGATGATTTAGATATTTCGCAAAGTAAATATCTGCTGAAAAGCAAAGGTAATAGTATTTCATAGGAAAATAAATATATCGGTACCAAAATTAAAATTAAATAACAGGGTAATATCAAACGGCACATCTATTAAATTCTTAGGAATGATATTAGACCAAAAATTAACCTGGATCCCTCACATCAAATATATTTTTGACAAATGCTTAAAATCATTGAACCTACTAAAATTTCTTAATAGTACAAAATGGGGAGCTGATAGAAAAACCTTATTTATGCTTTATAGAGCATACGTGCGATCTCTACTCGACTACGGATGTATAGCATACTCCTCCGCCTCACCCACAGTACTAAAATTATTAGATAGAGTACACCATGCCGGAATCCACTTAGTAACGGGTGCGTTTAGAACAAGCCCGATAGACAGTTTGTGTGTCGAAGCTGGAGAACCACCGTTAGAATATAGGCGACATATGTTATTGTTAAAACAAACTATAAAACTGAAAGCTCTTCTCGGATCAGAATGCTCTAATATATCCGTCGAAAACCCGTTTTCTCATAAATATTTATCCAGGAAAAGATCACCAAAACCTTTCAACGTCCAAACTAAACTCTTGCTCACTGATCTTAACTTCACAATTCCGCAAATTTTCCAACATTCGTACCTCAAAATCCCACCTTGGCACATTCCCACTATTAATGTAAGTTACAAATTCTATCACCACTCAAGGCATAATAAAGTCACCAAACAAATGTTTGATGATTTTTTGGATAGATACAGAGGACACATTGTGATATTCACAGGCGTATCGAAAAGTTACAGTGGTGTAGGAGCCGCAGCAATAGTTGATGACTCCATGGCGCAAACCAGTCTTCCCCCCCGAGTGTAATTCACTCACTGCAGAATTGACAGCAATATACCTGAGGCTAACGGAGGCATATCATGGAGAGAGCAAAAACAACATCGTCCTCTTTACTGATTCTTTAAGTTCACTGTTAATGCTAAGAAATATGTACACAACTCGTCCCCTTATAGTCCTCATACTTCACTTTACAAGCTAAACTGGAAGAATCGTAGAGTCTTATTTGTCTGGATCCCAGGATACAACGATATACCTGGCAATTGCAAAGCCGACGAAGCGGCAAAAGCTGCATCATTGATACCTCCATCTGATTGTTTAGATAACCCTCATAATGATATGTATTCACTGATGATATCGCAAGTAATCAACAAATGACAAATACAATGGACAAACACAGCAGAAAACAAACTAAGAGAGCTTAAAAACACAGTACTTCCATGGAAAACGTCAACTCAGTGTAGCAGACGAGAAGAAGTAGTACTGGCAAGACTACGAATCTGACACACGCGCTTCACCTATCAATATTTGCTGACTGGAACACCTAGACCAATATGTGCCCAGTGCAACGTACCTATGACTGTAAATCACTTACAAAAAAAAAACTTAACTTACTTATTTTCTTCTATTCATTATTACTATTTTTATTTATTTATATTTTAATGTATATATTTATTTAGATTATTTAATTTTATTTCCATTTATTTATTTATTTTATTTTTTTTAATTATTAGTATATATATATATATATATATATATATATATATATATATATATATATATATATATATATATTTTTTTACCTTTTCTGCCAACTGTATTAGCAGTGCAGTGAGTTATGAACTGATATCAGTCAATCTTGGATAGTCGACATAGTTGAGCGTAGGCAGACATCACCTTGTCGTGGATTGCCTTCATAAATAAATAATAATAATTATAACTCGGTGAGGCCTAACAGTCTCGTACGGCTCCGATGGCATCCGAGAGTGGCCGAAAGGACCCGAAGACATCGCAAAGGCTGATACGAGTGCAATTACGAACCTGGGTTGTTAATTATAATTAAATTAAGTTCAGAAAAGGGAAAAAACAGTTTATGAAAGGCAAAAAATCAGTTGAGAAGACTGTATTTACATAAAATTTAAATATTGGGAAGGTTAGAGAAAACGTAAACGAATAGGTTGGTGAAGGTAAAGATTGGGAAGGTTGCATAAATCGTAGACATTGAGAAGATTATGTAAACAAACCAGAAAAATCTCCAAGTGGAGTAGGTGCTACGCTCTAGTGAACAGAAAATGTAAATAAATTGAGAAGATTATAGAAAATTTAAAAAAGAAATAGGTAGACAAAGGTAAAAATTGGGAAGATTGCATAAAATGTTAACATTGAGAACTTAAAAAGGTACAAAACTTTTGCTAATAATAATGACGTCACCTATCCAGATATTATAAAAGGATTAAAAGGCTCTATGTCATTTTTTTGTAAATGATAAAGAAACTTTAAGGATTTAATAGTTAACCCTTTCAAGGCGTTTTAATAGTTTATATTACGAGAGATTAAAAATAAATGTGAGATTTAAAAGTTGTTTGGTTTATGTTTCAGCGAGATGAGTAAAGATAGAGGATAAAAAATCCAAAGTCCAAAAGCTGTTATAAGAGTAAGAAGCCCTACATATTTTTTTATGTTTTACAAGCCCTGTATATTTGTTTATGTTGCAGAGATTAACAGTTCAAAATTCATTGTTAACTTTCAAAACAAGGATTAAGAGATAGAGCATTATTGTGAAAGATAAATTTATTTAATTTTAGTGGAAGGATTAACAACTCATATGTAATTCTTTGTTTTAGGAATTAACTGTTCAAAGTCCAACAGTTGTTATAGGCTTAAGAAGCCCTACTCTTTGTTTATATTGTAAAGATTTACAATTAATCAATTATCAAAATTAAGAGATATAGGATTATTCAAGTGTGACATTATCTATCCTGATATCATGAAAGGATTAAAAGACCAAAGTCCATGTTCACATTTCACCTGAACGTCATGCAACTTACTTATACATGATCCAATCCGTTTGCATTTAGGTAAAGTTAAATATTGTAATGGTTATGTAAAGATTGAGAAGGTTATGTGACCGTTGTGAAGGTTATATACTATGAGATGGGTACTTGACCCTTCGACTAGTTATAGAAAAACAAAATGGCGGCGTATGCGCCAGGTTTCACGTGGCCAAATGGAGTGATGGAGGTATGGAACGATGGAGCGTGGAGCGATGGAGTGATGGAGCAATGTATCATTCGTCAGAAGGCCTCATGGGTCACGTGAATGGATCATGTGACTGAAAAGGGGTGTGGCCTTCGTGGGCGGATCATAGGCCAGAAGGCGCCATGGGTCACGTGACTGGATCATGAGACTGAAAAGGGGCGTGGTCCGATGGTTAAGGTTAGGTGGAAGTGAGACCACGTGACAGTTAAGGTTAGGTCGAGGCAAGACCACGTGGCAGCTAAGGTTAGGTCGAGGTGTGAATTCAAATTGAAATTTTCTACTATGATCACGTGAATAGTCACGTGATTGATTGGCTGCTCCTAGAAGTGCACCAGAAGCCTCCTTTCTATACTTCTGATTTTCCCTATTCAAACGATTTTTCGACGTTTAGAGACTGGATACTCGTAAAATGAGTGTGAACATTTTCCTACTTTTCATTCGCTTTTCCTCTTTTATCTCGTGAACGGATGAATGGATTTTACTTTTTCAACGATTTTTCAACAGGTTAGAGGTAGGATAAAAGAAAAATAAGTGAAAATTTTCCGGCTTTTCATTCGCTTTTCTTACTTTAGATGGTGAACAGTCCAATTAAAAAAACGTATGTGTCGGAAAACTTTCACAGACGTTTTACTTGTATCCGATCTCTAGACTGTCGGAAAATCGTTTAAACAGTGAAAATCCATTCATCCGTTAACGAGATAAAAGAGGAAAAGCGAGTGAAAAGTCGGAAAATTTTCAGACTCATTTTACTTTTATCTTACCACTAAACAGACGGAAAATCGTTTGAACAGTGAAAATCCATTCATCCGTTCACGAGATAAAAGAGGAAAAGCGAGTGAAAAGTCGGAAAATTTTCAGACTCATTTTACTTTTATCTTACCACTAAACAGACGGAAAATCGTTTGAACAGTGAAAATACATTCGCCTATTTACGAGATAAAGAAGGAAAAGCGAATGATAACGGAAAGATTTCACATTCATTTTACATTTATCCTACCTCTAAGCAGTCGGAAAATCGTTTGAACAGGAAAATCCATTCGCCCGTTCACGAGATAAAGAAGGAAAAGCGAAAGAAAAGTCGGAAAATTTTAGTCATTTTACTTTATTCAAATTATAAATCCCGAGTCGGGGAGTAGGAGATTAGATTGAATAAGGCTAAACAGGGTCTCCTTTGCAGGTCGGTGAAGATAAGCGGCATACCGATTCGCACGGGAAGGACTCCAGCGGCCCTGGTGTCCAGCGTGGGAGCAGGCCTGGGAATAAAGATCAGCGTAGAGGACCTGGACATGGTGGATCGCCGCAGACCAAAGAAAGATGACCCTCGACCGTCACCTGTCATCGCCCGTTTCGTTAGGCTTCTGTACGGGATGAGCTAGTACAGCGAAGAAAAGTAAAGAGAGACTTCTCCACCCGGGATTTTGGCTGGCAGGAGAATGATTCAGACCAGATATATCTCGGGGAAGAGATGATTCCTACCAAAAGGCGCCTGTAGTGACGCCCGTCGGAGGGGATCGGCCGGGAAAATAACGTAGTTTGGTTTGCGGCCGGTAGAGTGGGCTGCCGGAAGGAGGACGGTCACCCAGTGATCTTCATTGACGAACCCCAGGATCTCGAGATTTTTTGCTGACATCTGGGCGCCCATCAACCTGGCGATCACGCCAGGATAAAGCCCAACATTCCTTCCTCTTATGTTTCCCTACCTAATTATACCTTTATGCGCCATGACCGGAAGGGCCGGACTGGTGGAGGTGTCAGTCTTTATGTTCATAATAGCCTAAAATCCCAAATCCTAGATATCTCATCCCCATCCGATCATCCTCTTATTGAATTCCTTGTCGTTGAAATTGTCTCCACTGCGCATACTCTCCTATACGCTGTGGTGTATCGCCCTCCTTTGGTTCCTTTTGACTCATCCTTTGAATCAATCCTCTACAATTATATTCCTCTCTGTAACAATATAATAATCTCTGGCGATCTTAATACCAATCTCCTTTATGATTCCAACGACAAACTCTACCCCGAAAATCGAAAATCAGATCTTGCCTGCCTTAATGGCAACATATGAGATATTGTTTTTATTTTTGTGCAACTCTACTCAACAATACCTTTCATACGATATATCTTTTTACTCCTACTGTAAATATAGGTGGATTAATCGGTACGACAAATCATGCGCTTGCCTATTAATGTGCACATAGACGAGGATCGTCCAGTGGTCGACGGAATTCGACCAAAAAAGCAATATTGTTTCAGTTTTGTGATTTATTTAAACAAAAAAAATGAGCAGAAAACATTATTTTGTTTTGTTTCATTTTAAATTGCAACTAAAAAATGGAGTTAAAAATAGAAAGAATTTAAAATAAAAATTGGTTATCTTACAACGGCTTACAAATCTGCCAAATATCATTGTTACAAAAAGTTCGCCGATATTTATTTTTGGTAAAAACTCCATGGTGATAAGCTAAATACCTTTGTAACCAATTTTCAGAAAGAATGAACTCTGCTTGCTGAGACTTATAATTGGCAGTGTGTAAAAACTGATTGCCATAATAAAATAGCTTTATCGAATTTCATGCCCTCTGACTTATTGTCATTGCAAAAGCGAAAATAGCTAGAAACTGTGCTCTTTGAAAATCCAATTGTAAAATAGTGCCCCAAGTCAAATTTATCCAGTAAAAAAAAATAGTATTGGACTTGCATCGTAAGCGGTGTTAACGCTGAAATCTATAGAAAAACACGTTTTGTGCAGCCCTATTTCATACAAGATGCTCGATTTAGTACACGGGCATCAAAGGACGAAATCCTAAAAAAACAAAAAAATCAGTTCACACATTAAACTGATAATCGTAGCCAACGGCCAAAAATGCGTTTTTTGGAATCAGGGAGCTATTGCTCTGAAACGTATATATCCGTTGAAAATTGCACATCGAAAATTGGATCCGCTTGCAATACCTTCCCTAACTAGTAGCGGTAGGAAATTAAAAACTTGGCTACAAAGTTCAATCCGCTGTACCTTTCCTAAGAATGGTCCGATTTCGATAATTATATTATAATCATAACTCATTCAAGATGTTAAAGGAAAAGATAAAAGAAACGAGACCCAAATGGAAACATAAACGTATTTTGGTGTTACAGCCTCTAGAAAATTTCTAAGGGGAAATTGCAATAGTAGGACTTAAGCAACTTTCTGAGAGCTCCAACTTTGAAGAACTTAGCATTCTTAAAAGGCCTCCCTTTATCTTCCCTCTTTAACTGAATCCCTAAGCTTTTTAGGACTTTAAACATTCTCTAGTTTGCCAAGGAAATGCCCAAATAGTGTCATATCGCACTTTCCACATTTCAAAACACGTTTCTTTTTTTTTCTTTTTTTTTTTTAAATAAGACGCATATTTTTTAAACTACAATCCGATCATATTGCAGATAAACGTTTGGAATCTTGAATTTTCCCATGTTCAATTTAATCATAACTTCAAATCCTGAGATATAATTCTTAGTTCAGCTGTACCAGTGATTATTCCATTCCTTTATGGTGCGTGAACTAGAGGAAGGAAGTGGAAGACGGTATTGGAATTCTTCCATCTCTTTATGTGCTTGCCCTGATATGAATGAATGAATGAAGTAAATTTTATTTCTTTTCATATTTACACTATAACGAAGACATAATTATTAAATTTACATAAAGCTTGGGTAATACATCAGCTTGAGTGACTTAAATTATCTTATGTCCCTTAAGAACTTATGTTCCCGGGGTATGGTGAAAGCGAGTGCTCAATTATGCTACCACCATTATTTCGGAAAATATTCGTTTCCCAAAGTGGTAACTCTGAACTCCTCTGGCCTTGAGCGATACAATGTCTGATTTTGTAGCAGTCTTACCCTTGAATCCGGATAATTTGTGTCAAACTGAACCTACAACTGAAATAATGCTGAGTATTTTTATTCATTCTCAAGCATGTAACCATATTTTTATCATTCTCTGTTAATTTGTAATTTTTTTTAAGTAGAAACGATTAAAAGCCATATTTTTGATTTTTTCTTAGTACAAACTTATAAAATTTATTTTTAAAGTTGATTTCTCCAGTATATTACCACTATAAAAATAACATACTTGAGAAGCTGGTAGCATACTTATTAACCCTAAACTTGATAATCTGTCCCTAATGAAACTTCATTTATTCACTTATTCTCATAATACAGTTCTATTATTCATATTTTCTGCCAAGTTCAGGGAAAATATTTTGTAAAAAATATAGTGTTAAAATATTTAAAAAAAAATAGTAATTTTTTTTTAATTTGTAAAGATTATTTTAATTTTAAAAAAATGTTCTGCCAAATTTAGATATATATATTTTTTAAATAATTTTTTTGTAAAAAAATATTAAATTTATAACAATTTTGTAAAGAATATATTTATTTTTAATACATAAAGATGTTCTGCCAAGTTTAGAGTTAACATAAATTTTTTATTTTCAAAAGTTGTAAATTACAGAGCGAAATTATAGTTAGTTTTTAGATCTAGAATATGATTATCTACTTTAAATATGTGATTAGTATCGTGTGATTTAATTTGTTAGTATTGTTCTTTTACTTTGGAAATAGAAAAGAACAATTAATTAAAACTTACAAGACTGATTATGAATTCTGGCTATAAAATCAAATATAATAATAATAATAATAATAATAAACTCTTTATTTATTCTGGGACAAGTCCCTTTAGAATAACAATTACAGTCAATGATAGGTGGGCTTCAGAGCCTTAGAGTTATTGATATAGGAACATATGCGTTAACAGATAATTAAAAATAAAAAAAAATAAAAATAAAGAAAAGTCAATAAATAAATACAAATGAAAATTATAACAATTCATAATGCAATAACTTCTAGCATATGAAATTGGTATTAATACTCTAATTGATTATGTCTTAAAACAAAAACCACACGAAATTCGTATGTTAATAAGATATGACAAAATTATAAATGAAGGAACATATTCACAAATGTTGATTGACATAATAGAAAATCTATTTACAATGTTTTTTGGAACTGGATAGAAAATAAGTGATTGAATAAGCGGGATTTGAAGGTGATAAGAGTATTGGAGCGACGAATGGAAGGAGGAATGGAATTCCATAAGGATGAGGATCGGACAAGAAAAGATCTGTCGAAAGCTGCGGATCGGTGGGCCGCTGTATATAAATCTGAAGGCCGAGAACGGGTATGACGAGAATGAACAGAGGATTTGAATTGAAGGAGATCGATAATATAGGATGGACGGCGGGATTGGATAACTTGGTAGAGGAAAGATGCAAGGATATACTTACGACGGTAGGAAGGATAAAGGCACTTCAACTCTTCGTAATATCGGGAGACAGAGCCGTCCCTCGGGATCCCGAAGATGAATCGTACAAAGCAATTTATCAAACGTTTTATTTTTGCCTCGAGGTCCCCAGAGACGCCTCCGTACACCGCACAACAGTAATCAAAGTGGGGGAATATTAAGGAAGTAACTAGGAGTCTACGGGTCTCAAGTGGAAATAGGTGACGGAGGTAATTTAGTCGCTTTAAAGTGTAAAAGGTACGACGGAAAATATCGGAAACATGATTTTTCCAGGAAAGAGTTTGGTCAAAGGTGATTCCAAGGTTTTTTATGGTTGGATAGAATTTAATGGGATTATTATTTAGGAACAAGTTTGGGATATGAGGAACAGTTTTAAGGAGGTGATGGGAACCTATTACAATTGCCTTTGTCTTCTCTGTATTCAACTTCAGCTTGTTGGCAACAGCCCAGTGACTTATTCGATTCAAGTCCTCTTGAAGTCTTTTGGTGGCTAGTAATAGGTCGGAAGGCGGGAAGGACAGGTATATTTGGAAATCGTCTGCATAGATATGGTATTGGGAGTGACGGATAAGAAGGGGAAGGTCATTAATATAAATAGCAAACAGAGTAGGAGACAATGAGGAGCCCTGAGGGACACCAGAGGAGAGGGATCGTGTCTTGGATGGAGGTTGTCCTGGAACGACTACATACTGCGACCGATCTGAGAGGAAGGATTGGAACCAGCGCAAAACACTGTTGGATAAAGGTAGACTTTGTAATTTGTTAAGGAGGATGTTATGGTCAACTGTATCAAAAGCTTTGGAGAAATCTAAAAGGATGAGGATAGTTAGGTTTTGGTGTTCAATGGCGGTTTGGAGGTCGTGGGTTATTTTCAGGAGAGCGGACTGTGTTGAGTAACAAGGTCGAAAGCCAGATTGGAGAGGGTTAATGAGGGAACGTTCTTCTAGGAAGTTTGAAAGTTGAATTTGTACAAGGCGCTCCAGTGGTTTTGAGAGGTTAGAGAGGAGAGAAATAGGACGGAAATCATGGGGTGAGGGGGGATTTGTAATTTTATTTAATGGTCGGACTAGAGCAATTTTCCAAGAAGATGGGTATATGGAATTTTGTAGAGAAAAGTTGTAAATATGATAGAGATGGGGTATAAGGATTGGGAGGCAGGATTTTATTAGCTTTACTGGGATATCGTCAGGACCATAATCATTGGTGTGGGATTTTAGGATTGTGGAAAGTAATTCGTCATATGACACGTGGGAGAAAAAGAAGTTTTCTGGGTTGAAGCTATGTTCAATATCAGCAGTAGGTGACGGGCTAGAAGCAGAGGATAAGAAATGGTCATTGAGATCATTTGGGGTAACTGGGAAAGAACTCAGGTTATTGGATTCTGGTAGGGATAGTTTTCGAAGGATTTTCCATTTGGATTTGGAATCAGGAGCATTGGAAAGGGCAGAATGGATATAGAGGGATTTGGCACGTCGGACTGCGGATTGGGTTTCGTTTCGAAGCTGTTTGAAAGACGCAAAATCAGCTGAAAAACGAGTGCGACGAAATTTGCGTCTTGCTGCTTCTCTTCTTCTTATCATTAGCTTTACTTCTGGGGTTAGCCAAGGAGCAGTAGGACGGCGTAAGGTTCGGGTTTTAAGGGGAGCATGAATGTCTAATACGGATTGTAGGTTTGAGGTAAGGGTGGAAACCATGGGATCTATAGAATTATAGGAATATATGATGTCCCAGCGTAAAGTATCCAGGTCAGGTTGAAGGGATTCATATGAAAGGAGGTCTAAACTACGATATGAAACAACTTTTGGAGTAAAGGATTTGACGGGTAGGTCGTATGAAATCTGGATAAGATCGTGTGATGAAAGAAAAGGAACAGGATGCTGGGAAGAGGAGAAGATTTTCATGGAAGAATCAGAAATGTGAAGGTCTAACCAGGTATCAGAAAATTGTGTGTGGTGGGTAGGAGAATAGGGAACGAGGTAAAGATTGAGGGAAAACATTAGATCTGTAAGATAGGATTTATCACAGGATTCTGATAGCATATTAATGTTAAAATCACCAGAGATAATGATATTGGAATAGGTAGAAACCAGTTGGACAAGGGAGGATTCGAAGGTGTTTTCGAATGGGACACGAGGAGGTCGGTAGACAATGGCATATAACAGAGGAGAAGAGATGCTTGAAATTTCAACAAACATGTATTCTAGGTGAGGAAAGGAAGGAGAAGTGGATAGAAGTAGAATTTCGGCCTTAAGGCTGTCGTGAACATATAGCCCGACACCACCTCCCGTACGATCAGGTCTATCATGTCGTAGGAAAGAGTAATTAGGAAGGGATACTTGGGAGGAAGGGATATAAGGTTTTAGCCAGGTTTCTGATACAGCTATTATGTGATAAAAATTATCAAGGAAATATTGTTGAAATTCATCATAGTGGGCAATTAGGGATTGTGCATTAACGTGACAGGAATTCAGGATATTAGTCAAAACTGTGGGTGTGGAGGAGTGGAGTAGCAGGAAAATGGATCGAGGTTGAGGAATAGGATATAACAACCTTTTATGCAGTATTCAATTTTAAAATTTGATTGAATGTGAATATTAACAATTATATATGTATATGTTACAACAATTATATGAATATTAATAATTGAAACAAAGATACTAATGGAATTCTAATATGAATTAAATATAAAAATAAATTTTTAACGAAAATAAAATTATATGAAAAAAAAAATATGAGTAACATTGATTAAAAAAAGAAAAAGTAAATAGAAAAAGACTATAAGCAAACCAAAAATAGCATTTCATCTGTGACAATAAAGTAACAATACATGTAGTAAATAAAATGTCTTCAATATGAAAAAGTAAAATATCCTCCATATGTATAAATAAAGCATCTTTAATTTAAAAAATAAAATATCTTCAATGTAAATTATTAAAATGTCTTCAATATAAAAAAATAGAATTATTTCGATATAGAAAAATAAAATATTTGTATCATTGAGGAGGTGACGCGCATACCAGGGTCAGTTGAAGACGTCCTAGCGACTTGGACGTCTTCAAGGCTTACCTATAATCACCGCCGGGTGGCCATCGGATTGCCTGCACCTGACTCTTCCTCCACTGAACCAAACATATTTAATTTTCGATGTCACTTTTTTCTGTCTTGCCAGCCAGTAAAGGTGCTTGTTAGTGGGGGTCATCGCTTCACTGACGTAGACGCGGTGCGACTCGTTATCAGTCCAGCCTAGGTGACGAGTAGAGAAGTCCCTTTTGGTTTTTCTCTGTCGCACGAGTTCGTCTCTCATGGTCTGTCTCACAAACCGTGCGATTATAGGGCCAGGGGTGCCTTCTTGTTTGGGCCTGAGCCGTACGACGTGGTCCAAATCGTCCGGGCTCAACTTGACGCCTAGGCCTGCACCGACGCTGAGTATTGTGCCTACAATAGTTTCTCCCGACTTCTCCGGGATACCTCTTATTTCAATTGTATTTCTAAGTTGATTTTGCTCAGCGTGATTTAGACGGCCCTCTAGATCTGAAATTTTCGATTTTAAGAAATTGTTTTCAAGGGTTAATTTTTCCACTAGGCATTTTTGTTCCTCTAAGAGTGTTTCTATTTTTTCTAATTTTTCCATATTTTCGAAAGCTCTGACTGCTTCTGAAGCGTTTGTTTTATTTCTTTCAGCTCATCTATCGGCTGAAGCTTCGTCTTCATTTCCTTTACCTCCTCCGTGAGAGCCCTTAATAGGTCAATCATTGAACTGCTTTCTTTGGTAGGCGGTATTCGTGATGCAGTTTCGCAATCGGCACACGTCCAGTTTTTCGAGCTGTCATAGTCTGTAGATTCAGCTTTAACGCATTTTATATGAAAAAAATTTTGACAGATGACGCAGGCTAATCTCGCTTTGTCATCTCGGCCAGCTGACTTATTACAAATTATACAACTAACCATTTTAGTAAATAGGTAACTTTAAAGGGCGTATAAAAGTAATAATAATAATAATATAAACCTGAATATTTATACAGCGACTGATAGGATTAAGCTTCCCAAACAAACTGTCCCCCACTGCTTCAACTGACGAAGTAATCCTTAAGTAATAATTTTCTTAATGTTTTATCACTCTTTCTAATAATTATCACTTAAATAGAGCATTAATAGTTCACTACTGTGTTATATAATAGAATATTCAATAACTAGGTAAATTTTCTACCGGAAAGTAGGTGAATAACTATTGAAATAGAACAATAATATAGAGACAGGCAACTGAGCACTTGACGGGACCAGAGAAACTCTAAGACTGAGATATTAGTAAAATCGAATTTTATATTTATGATAACATCAAAATACAGTTATCTTCAATTTTCAGGTTTTTCTCATTAAAAATAAAAATATATAAAAGTCAGTTTTACAGTCATTTCCCTTAAATATTGATATTCCTCAGGAATGTTACAAAGTATCACACCATGTCAATAATATTTTATTTCTCTGCAAAACTGTGGAATGAAATTAGTCAAAAAATAGCAGAATTCTTTTTTCGCACACTATACTAGGTTGTTACAAAAGTCTTTTTGCATAGAATAAGTTTTATTTAAATTTCAGTATTTCAATATTATTCTTCAAAATATAGGCTACCACAGCCAATTACTTTAACCCATTTTTCTACCAGAAGTTGAATTTGGTTGTCCTTGGTTTTCAAGGCGGAAAACTCCTCACATCCTAATTTTACATTTTACAGAAGTGCCAGTCTTTCAAAAAAGGCACCATTGACCGTAAAAGACCCATAGCCTGTATGTGCAATGTCAGGGTTGTAAGGAGGGTGGGGTAATATACTAACAACCTCCATTTCTTAGAACCTTTCTTTGATTAAGAGTAAACGATAGGCAGGAGCATTTGTCTTCTGAAACATCACTTTAATATAATTGACCAAAGCAGGGGACTCCTGTTTTAAAACTCTATATGCTCTTTCGAGTTGTTCACAGTAAAGTTAAACACGAAATATCATAATTCCACCAAAGCATTACTTTGAAGGTGATTGTTCCCAGAATTGAACCGCCTGTACCAAAACTCTACTGTATTGTGATGCATCACATTTTCACCGCACAAATTTCCTCAGCAGCTGCCTTCGCACTTAATCCTTTTTTCCAGTAGTGCCTCAGAAGACCACGAATGATCTTTTGTTCTTCCAGTATTATCAGTTATAAAATGGAATGAAAGGTAGAGACAGTTGGTATGCACAATTAAATAAAGGATTAGTCAAAGTAAACAACGATATTGTTACGCATTGTTTACATCATTGATGAATTAGGATTCAAATGGAGACTTTAATGTCAGCAATGAATTAATGCACAAAGACTTTGGTAACAATCTAGTAGCCATAACTGCAATAATAATGCAGAGTTGATTAAGCTGATACTTGCCATGCAACAACAAAAGTTTGCTTGCGCAGGCCCAGTGATTGTAACAGGCTAGAGATTACAACTACTAAGTGAAGGTAATTTTTTAAAATCTGGATATTTGAATATTAATTTAATGATACTAAAAAAATTGTTTTTATGACAACTACAATAAAAAAAAACTTTTTTTCGTACACACTGGAACATTAGATTAAGTAACATGCTTGAGCTAATAAAAGACTACTTGTAGGTTTGTATATTTTTTTCCACACTATCATTTTTTTAACTCATTGAATTTGATTGGATACTTAATTTAAATATGTTTTGGAATAAATATATGTAGAACTTTGCGAAAATTTGCAGTTCTTGAAACTCCAACTTGACAAGCCTGATGAGAATGATCCTAATATGTTTCTGTTCTATTTTCAACAAAATCTTCATTCAGATTACGTCTGCCAGCCAAATGGAGAAAACTGGGTCCGTCAAATAAAACAAAATAAAAAAAATAAAACTAACATTTATTACTTTTGATTATAGTATTAAACGTCATATCATCATTTCGTGATACTTCTAAATTATTGTGTTTACTGTTTAGAAATACAGGAAGGTATTCCTGTTCTAAAATAATAGTAGACAGTTTATTCTCTAAGTGTATTTCCTCAATACCCAACTGGACCTCACTTGAGACCAAAAAGGGATCTCGGAGGTAAGTTTTGGAGAAGTTCTGAAAATTTTTAATTTATGTTTTGTAGAGTACTGATTGCGAACTAATATTTATTTTATACCATATTAAAGAAGAGTAAATCATCTAGAATTTCGATTCTAAAAATTTTTTGTTTTGAAGCTACGTTTCGATGCGAAAGCTAGTCGAAATTAATCTTTGAGATAGAGTTCCCCGAGGAAAGTTTTAGAGTTCTGAAAATTTGTTCATTTATCTTTTTTTAAGCTACTCATTACGAATTTTAACTTTGTTACCGCTTATGTTCCCCGAAAATATAAAAGAAAACAAAAAAAAAATTAATTTCGACATTACGCCTCATAATTTCGAATTTCGCTCACTTAAAAACAGAATAGCCAAACTAAGAAGTCTCAGTATCAAAATTGTATAGGTAAGGTAATTTACTCTTATATAATTTAGTATAAAATAAATATTTGAATTTATTCGAATATTATATGGTTTTCAAAGTACATGCAAAAGAAAACAACATATTTTTTTTAATAGTTCCAGGAAAAATTCGAGATAACTAAGTTGAAATTCGTAGTAAGTACCCTACAAAGCATAAATGAACACATTTTCAGAGCTTCTCAAAACTTTTCCTCTGAGATCCCTTTCTCAACTGGGATCGAGATGTTTTTCGATTATCAATTTTGATTCTTCTGTCAAACCGAATTCAACGTTTTAGGTGCTCATTTTACGCAGAATTCGATGTTCTTTAATTCATAATAGAATACAATTTTCTTCGGCATTACCGGTCACGTGGAGACAGTACCGATAGGACAACATAGGATGGTCAATTCTGAATGGTACACGACCATTTGTTTGCCAGAAGTATTCGGAAAAAGTCGAAGAAGATGCGAATCATTCTTCATCATGACAATGCATGCGCTCACACGCCAGCGCAAAGGATTTTTTGACCGGCCAAAACATCGAATTGATGGGTCATCCACCGTATAGCCCTGATTTGGCATCCAATGACTTTTTTATTCCCGCACATAAAAAAAAAATAAATAAAAAACAAAAAAAAAAATATGTGGCCAACCATTTTCGACACCCGAAGAAGCGGTTGGTGCATTCAAAACGCATGTTTTGGAGTTACCTAAATCGGAGAGGAAAAAGTGATTCAAAAATTGGTTTGAACGCATGCAGATGTGTATTGATATATTCTTCACGGAGAATATTTTGAAAAACAATAAAACCAATTTCGATCATCAATATTCGTTTTCTTTTCATTATTAGGTCAGAAATATAAATAGCAACCTTCGTAATAGTAACCTAAGTTTGCACCGTTCTGAGTAGTGGGCTAAGACGGGGGGAAGGGTAGGGAAAAAAAACCCTAAATTTTATAATAAATTCTAAATTAAATAATAAAAAAAAATCATAAATTATATTATGTACCTATTTATTTAGTTACTATGTATGCACTTTTTTTTTAAAAAAAATTAAGCCATTAAAAAAATTATATAACTATATAAACATCATACCAAGACAACATTTTAACAAAACATAAAGAAACATGCCACTTACAATCCATAAAAATAAACTTGCATAACACTAATAGCCCTAAAATATAATATTGTTTAAATTTAAAAAGAAATAAACAAAATAATATGGATACCTACTTATTTTTCAATTCGTACCACTGTGTGGTGGGGCGTTGGTATTTTCGTTCATGATAGTTTGAGGGTAGAAATCCTTCTAAAATCTACTCCCGATACTCTTCATGTACTATATTTATTTGTAGAAATTTTCTTAGACTCATTTTCCCTTCTCTATGTCATAGTGTACCGCCCTCCACAGTTCCAATTTGATCCGACGTTCGAATCCTCCCTTTTTGCTTAAGTCCCTTTATTTAATAACATAATAATAACCGCTGACTTCAACACTGATATCTTCTCTGACTCTCATGATAAATTTTACCTTGTCATCCTTATCCACTACCTAGACCTTTTTATTGTACCATTTAAACCCACCCATCATACCCAATTCTCAAGCACATAGCTTGACTTTTTGAAAATAGATTCTTCCTAAAACTTATCCTCCTTTCAGAACCCCATATCTTTCCTCTCATACTATGATCTCCCTAAACTATATTATATAATGATATTATCCCAACTCCTAAACTCATTTCTAAGAAAATTTCCTGGCGGGAACTCGACTCACTAAACTCTGAAAAGCTAAATCCTTTTTTACTCACTATCCCAATCCGCAGAACCTATGTTTTCAGATCTAAAAAAATAATTATATTTTGTTTTCACTAATAAAACACCCTTTGGCAATTAACTGTCTCATTTAGGAATGACATGCTCAGCGCCGAAAGTGTTGATATAGAAAAAGCACAGGTAGTTATAATTGATGATCTCAACATTTCATATAAATTTGCTATAACCCAGACTACTTTTTCTACTTCCTACCTCTGTTTTCCTAATAACGGTGTACTCAGGTTCACCCTTAACCTCGTTTCCTTGTCAGACTTTCCATTCTAGGTCAGGGCACTCATAGGTCCGCTAGCACTTCCATGCACCAAGTCAGAGGGATCATCCCCTCGTCGGTATTTTCTACCTCCCACTAAGTCAGAAGGCACATACCCTCCGTTAGTGACGTCCATTCTGCGGTGTTTTAAGCCTTATACCCTAAGTCCGCCGATCTCTAGTGCTTCGGAGATCCATCCCTTCGACACTATAGATCTTCCTATACCTACTCTTCGTCAAACCTGCACACTCCTCTGCACATCCTTACCTGAACACGTATTGTTCGAGGCCTTCTGACACATTCTATCACACTACCTCGACAAGATCCTCCGTTCCAAACTCCCATAACCTCTCCATATCTACTAGCGTTTTAAAGTGGTTCATCTCCTTGTCACTTTTTCCCAAACAGTAAACATTCATAATAAGATTACTTCCTCTTTGCCCTTTCTAACATGTGATGTTCCTCAGGGCTCCTCACTCTCACCAATCCTTTTCTCTATATATATTAATAATCTTCCTGGTACCATTCACCCCTCTCAATAACACTTATATGTTGATGACCTCCAAATTCAACAATCATTTCACCCTACCGAGATACTTGAGGCAATCCGAAAGCTGCAAGAAGACATTAATAGTATCAACACATGGGCAGCAAACAACGAATTGAGAATGAATGTAGAAAAAACCAAGGCCATCCTTATCGGGTCCAAGCATCTCAATTCCTTTCCTTATTATCCCTTACTTTAGCGCAATAGCCTACCAATTCACTTCCATTCCTCTGTCAGAAATTATGCAGTAATTTTTGACCAGCACCTATCCTGGAATAACCAGATTTCCCAAATCATCCGAAATTCCATTGTTATCAACAATCTTAAACAATTCCTAAAATTTCGTGATTCTATGCCTTCAAGAACCAGTTAGTTGCTAGTTTCATCCCTCATATCCCCCACTTCGATTTTAGTTGTCTTGTATACGGGGTAGCGATGTCAAAATCCGCCCGGTTATAACCGATAACCGATTATTTGGTATCGGATAACCGATTTTTTACACTATCGGTTATAATCGCTAAAAAAAAATCCCAAAACCGGAAGAAAACCGATTGAAAATAAATTTCGTAAAAAAAAAAAAAAAGAAGAAGTTAGCTGAATCTTGAATTATAGCTTTATAGCCTAAGAAAATATAAATACAGGACGCGAAATTCATCCATTGAAAAAAAAGCAATGTTACTTTACAATGCAGTGGTCTTATCCAGTAGTGTTTGCCACACTAGCGCTCTCTAAACCATTTCTGCTTAATAACTAATTTGCATTCAATTGTAAAATTCGTATTCATTGGAAGGAATTAATTCCTTAAAATAGATATTATTTAAAGCAGTAGTAATTTTAATAATTCCAATAAATAGGAATTTTAGAAATGAATACATAGCAATTAATTAGCACAAATGGCGCTAGTCCGGCGACTCCTTAACGTAAGACGACTGCATTTCAAAGTTGTACCATAACACTAACATGCGATGGCTGCGTTTTTATTTTATGATAACTGATTCTTATGTATTTTTTGGCTCTGAATCCGAAAATGACCTTCACCACGTCAGGATTTTTCGCAAATGCAAATTTCAAAATGTGTAAACAGTAAAAAAATTGCGAAAATATGAAACTCCAAATAGACCCAAAACGCTTTTCTGTTATAATTAATTCGTTATTTTGGGTTCATTCGTCTAGGCCTCTATTTTATAGTTTTTTTTTCACAGTCTGAGATAAACGATTTGATTCCAGACTTACGTCTGACCTAAGAAAATTCAGAATTGCTTGGATCGAGGCTAAGAGAGAAGTTCCTGCTAGCAGCTCGCACCTCATACTCCTGGTTAAGGTACAGAGAAAAGGATTTCCTTCCATATTTGCGATATATTTATTTCCAGATGGCGAAAAGGTCATTTGCGGATTCAGTGCTAAAAATACATATCAATCAATTATCAAAAGTTGAACAACATATCACAACCCGAATTTTACAGGCTATTATAATCGGTTATTTCCCGGGTTTTAGCTATTTGTTTACTTGGGTTAAGGTTCTTTAGCTTATTTCTCGAAGATCAACGTGTAATTTACTTGTATTAAAGGTCATTCCAATAACCAGTTATTTGTAACAATTCCAGTAGCTGTTATTTGTGACGTTCTAAAAAAATATTGTTTTGATGGGAAGTTACTGTATTTAAAATAATCGGTCTTTCCTAAAACCGGTTATTTCCATAACTTCCATAAACCGATCTTTTACAATTGAAGGTAAAATAACAGGAATAACCGATGACCGTTTTTTTTTTTTCACAATAACCGACACCCTTAATACGGGGGAGTGTTTGGTTCGTATGAGATAAGGCTGAAGAGACTAATCAAGTTTTTCATTCGATTCATCTTTGGAGCCTCCAGGTGCTCCCACGCCTCCAGTTGGTGTACTGAGTTGAGCTGGCTTTATCCAGTTTTCCGAAAGATAGACTTTGATAAGATACATGCTATTAATGCTAAAATTAAAATTATAAAGTTAAAAAGCAATAGCGATTTGTAAAATTATAGAAGTAGACCTTCTACTTTTTATCTGACATTTTTTAATTACATTATCCGTTTGGATTTGAAAAGCATTTGAGCCGAATTATATTGTGCACCCTGTAAATAAACACACACACACACACACACACACACACACACACACACACACACACACACATATATATATATATATATATATATATATATATATATATATATATATATATATAAGAAAGAAAAGTAATTTTTATTCTGGGGTTTCTAGGATTTTTTCTGTGAGAAGTGATATACAGGTTTAAGGGTTGGGATTTTGTTTTTTTTACTGCACGAGAATCAGGTCTCTAGTGATCATTAAGTTAGTTAGTGAGTGAGTGGTATGTTTCTTTTATATCTATATGTATATATTTGAAAAAAATAATAGAGAATGTGATGGTGTTGATCGCAGTGCCTAAAAAAAGGCCGTACCTGAGTTGATATAAATAAATACCAAGTAAAGAGTAGCAATACCGACTATTGTAGTCAAGATCTTTCTTCCACTTTTTCTCTGCAATATCTTTCTCCAGAAAATATAGTTTCTAGCGATTCACTTAATCTTCTGATTAATCTCCTTTCTCACTTTATCGTGAAGGGTGACGTTAACTGCCCTCACACCTCCTAGAATTTCCCTTCCACCTGGAAATATCATCGTGCGATTAATAGACAACACTGATTCTATTAATATAAATTCAGGATGGCAAACGTATTCAAGTCCGACGCAACATTAATTCTACTGCATAGACCTTACATGGTGTTCACTGAGTATACGCATTTAAATCGGAAAGTTTCTTTGGATTAGTATTATATTGAGAATTTTCCTTTTAAGATAGCATTGGAAGATGAATTATATGAAAATAAAATTGGACGACAATCCACAACCAAATTATGATAACTGGTTCTAATAAAAGTGGTGAGTTTAACTATCAAATCAGCTCTCATCGTTTCTGATAGCAGCGGAACATCCAATCCCGAAAAAATCTAGTAATTAAGATTCAAACAGGAGGGTTCCTTAGTACGGCAATAAATGCAAACGACCTATGTTTGATTGTGACAAAAGCAACTCGAAAAATAGTTAACAGAGTAAATAACTTTAAAGTTCGATATATATTCGCTGAGCATATTTTAATGTAGGGATCGTATTCAAATTTTAATTTTGATAACTCGCTAATGTTTCTACGACATAGAACATCTATCACCAATTTCCTAAAAAATAGCTTATTTAAATATTTGATGTGGGTGGAGGGCAATAAGCTGGAGATTGCCTTGGGACTTAACTCACTCAATATTCAACACCTAATGTTGTTTCACTAAATACTGCATTAGTTAATCTTAGCGATGATGATGGATAGTAGTTTTGGGAACAGTAAAGTTAACTTTCGAGGACGGATGTGTTCATTAGATTGGTGTTCAGACAAAAAAAACAAAAAAAAAACAGTAATAAACAATAGTCTTTATTGCTATCAATC
Organism: Rhaphigaster nebulosa; assembly: GCA_948150685.1. Taxonomy (NCBI): domain Eukaryota; kingdom Metazoa; phylum Arthropoda; class Insecta; order Hemiptera; family Pentatomidae; genus Rhaphigaster; species Rhaphigaster nebulosa. Next base: position 9,077,338 of record OX411307.1, read on the forward strand.
GATTTTATTAAGTTCCAAGCCTTTCGAAGATTTAAACAACAATTAACAAAGTGTCATCTCACTTTTCGGAGCACCAATTAACAAATTTGATGGCTGGAAGTCTTAAAAAATAGTTTATTAGCCAAAGATACAGAATTACATAAGTTATACTAGGTGATTCAATGACAGGATCAGCGAACAGAGTGCAACAGCGACTCTATGACAAAAGACAATTTTACATTATTTCAGATGGGCATAATATTATGCATAGAAAAATGAAAGGGATGTTAAGGGTCACATATTTTGTTAATACTGCTGGCTGACAAGGAAGAATGCCATGACGTACTGTCTTATAAACCCATCTCATAACTATAACTTCCTGGGTCATAAAACCATTTCATAACTCAATGAAATAATATAAGTTAAAAAGTTGTGAATCGAGCACCAGTACAATGGAAAAAAAGAACATACTATAACCTTGTTTATCTAAGCCTCAAATCCTAGGGGATGTTTTTAATTGGCTAAGAGAGAAATTAATTATCAATAAAAATAATAATAAATAAAATAATAATTATTTTCGATTTCGAAACAAATTATATTAAAATAAACAATATGTTACTATAATTTTAGGTAACTTCTGTGCAGTAATTTCTTCCTTTAACTTTAATGTTTTATTAGAATTTTCTATGCATCATGACTGCTGACGTTTCGGGGCATTTCTTCATCTTCAGGATAAATCTCTTGTATAATCAATGTATTCTATCACTAATTTCAATATTATTTTTCACGCTTTAAGTCATTGTATCGAAGGGTGAACTTGACCTCCGAAGGTCTCGATACTCCGTGTTCTTCTTAAGGAGATTTGAGAAGGTATGAGGTTAGAGAAAACGTAGAACGTGTGAATGAGGATGAGATAGTGGATAACCGAAGTGAACCAGCCTTCTGTCGTTACCGCAACAATGATCAACAATCAGCAGATGGGATGGCACAATAATAGATACAACTACAACAAAAATAATTATAAATAAATAAAATAAAATAAATAAAAATAAAAATGATTTGATAGGCATGAAGAGAGGCAGTGCCCATTGGCACCCTACCCATGGCTTTAATTTGCTTATATAATGCAAGTAGGTCTCTCATCCAGACCCTTTTCAGTCGTCTTCTGGTATTCCACGGCATGAGAGTTGTGGCCATCTCGTTTATTAGTTGGTTGTTGTGTCCGTTCAACTTATCGTGAAATCGTTTGTAGTACGTCCGTATGTGTTCATTGACCATCGGCATGTGTAAGTCAGCGTATAAAGTGATGCTATTTACGTACCATGGTGCTTGGATAATTAGTCGTAGTATCTTAGATTGAAACCACTTTATTTATCTGTTATGCTGTACCGTAGATTTGTAGGGCCTAAGTCCGAAGAGGTTTTAATAGGTATGTGTAAATACTTAATTTTAATTTGGAATGTCTTCTAAAAATTGAGTACAATAATTTAAGTCTGAGATTTGATGATGCACGCTTTTTTTTATTTTTATTTTTTTATGTGGATCCCAAGTATTGTACTATGTCCGTTTGTGGAATCGGTATGTTGTATAGGTAAACAGGAGGGCATGTTTCTAGTTTGAGAATAAATGTGATGTGTTGGATTTTTCGATAATTTATTCGAGTCTTCCAAAGTTTGCACCCGTCTTGTATTTTATGTAAGTGATGTTGTAAGTTAAGTGATGCCTGTGTAGAATTTTTGTGTCTAGTGATGATAGCCGTGTCGTTTGCGTAGGTATCTGTAAGAGTGGGGGTACTTTGGGGAATGTCGTGTGTGTAGGCTATGTACAGTAATGAAGCAAGGATTGATCCCTAAGGTATACCGGCTAAAATCGGTCGAATTGAGGATATCCCTAATCCATGACGTACAGAAAAAAATCGGTCTGAGAGAAAATTATGAAGTATTAGGTAGAAGGTATGTGGTAGTACAGTCTTGAGCTTAAAGAGACGCCCCTGGTGCCAGACTTTGTCGAATGCTTAGGCAATATCCAGCAATACTGCAGTTTGTACTTTTGAATCTGTCTTTTAAGTTCGTTATTCAGTCTGTTGAAAATCCGTCTGCCAGATGGAAGATTATTAGTCTGCCATACTTCAGGAGTTCTCCTCTTTGTTCCGACCAATTCCCTTATGCACAATAAGGTAATGAGGCAAGTTCTCTGCTTTTTGAGGCCTAGATATTGATGAGGACCATGTTGCTTCTTGTATACTTTTTGTGAACGTTTCAACTGCTTTTTCAAGTTCATGCTGATTTTTAATCGAGACAGGAACAGTAAGTTTCCAGTCCAAATGATCTCTCTATGCGTCCCAGTACATGCAACCTCTTATGAGCTTAGGTCTTTTTTGTGCCTCAGAAGGCTCATGTGCATTCAAGAGAACCATGTGAACTGAAGAGTGATCAGAGCAGAGATCAAAGCTCATACTCACGGTAAATGGTACTGTTCTAAGTCCTTTAGCAATGAAGAAATCAAGTAGGTCAGGAGTTTAACGTCTAGAACTGGGCCAATAAGTCGGTGAATTTGGGGTTATCGTCTCTAATGAAAGTTCATGGAGGGTAGACCAGAGATTTCTACCTCTTGGTGTGCACAACCTTGAGCTCCAACCTTGTTGTTTGGCGTTGCAATCGCCACCTGCGATAAAGCATCTTCTGTGGCGTTTGAAGAACTCAGAAAATATCGCGGATGTAATCTTGTACCTAGGTGGACAGTAAATTACAGAAAATGTCGTGATGTAATGTTTTGTGTATAGTGTGATGCCTGTGGATTGTATGTCTGGTGTAATAGGTAAGTTTACGGAATTGGGTTTGAGTGAAGGCTTAACAAGTATTGCAGTGCCTCCACGTGCAGTTTTGTCTGGATGGTCAGTCCTGTAAATAGTGAAGTCTGGAATGTAAATTTTTGGTCGAGGTGTCAGATGTGTTTCAGTAATAACTGATATGTCGATCTGTTTTTCGTGCAAGTACAAGTCAAGTTTAGTACTGTGCTGACTCAATCTTTGCATGACACTACATACATACATACATCTTCGGCTCTACAGCCCAGTCCGGGCCCTGGCCTCCAGAAGAAACTGTTCCCACCGGTCTCTGTCCCTGGCCATCGTCCACCAGCTTGACGCCCCCAACCGCATCGCATACCTTCCAACCTGGTCCAACCATCTTGTCCGAGGTCTTCCTACTTTTCTTTTTCCTACTGGTGCATGGTTCATTATCCTCTTGGGAATACTATCTTCAGCCATCCTTTGTATATGACCAGCCCAACGAAGCCTGCTGATCCAGATAAATTTTACTGCTGGGACATCCTTATACTTTTCGTACAGTTCCCGGTTGTGCCTTATTCTCCAGGTGCCATTTCCTTTGATGGGCCCATAAATCCTTCTGAGAATTCTTCTTTCGAAAACTGCGATCTTCTGTTCATTGACTTTCTTTAGCACCCAGCATTCACAACCGTATGTCAGTATGGGTCTGATGAGGGTCTTGTAAAGTGTAGCCTTTGTGTCTTTATTTATTGCTTTTGTTTTAAAGAGCTTGATTATACCGTAATAACCCTTCGTGGCGGCTATGATTCTCTTTTCTATTTCTTTGGAGAAGTTATTGTCAGTATCTTCAAATGACCCAAGTTACACAAATCCCGGAACTATTTCGAACTTGTATCTACCTATTTCTATGTGTCGATCACGTACCTCAGTCCCTGCAACCATATAGTTTGTTTTGGCTTCGTTTATTACTAGCCCCATTGCTTGAGCAGATCGCTCCAAAGCTTTAAAGGCTTCCTTCATGCCTGATTCCGTTCTACTGATTATATCTATGTCATCGGTATAGGCCAGAAGCTGTACGCCCTTATTGAAGATATGCCCGCCTATTTGTATCTGCGAATATCTAATCACTTTCTCCAGACCTAGGTTGAATAGAAGGCACGCCAGGGCGTCACCCTGCTTCAATCCATTCCTTGTTTGTAGGGGATCTGATAGATGGGACTGTATCTTAATTGACATTTAGAGTTGGATATACCATCTTACCATTCGGACCAGCTTGGACGGTACATTCATCTCCCTCATTGCCTTATAGAGCACCTCTCGATTTATAGAATCATACGCGGCCTGAAAGTCCACAAACAGATGGTGCGTACCAATTCCATATTCCAGCATCTTTTCCAGGATTAACCTCAACGTGAAGATCTGGTCAGTCGTTGATCTACCTCGCCTGAACCCACACTGGTAGTCCTTGATAATATCCTCTGCATAAGGAAGAAGTCGACCAAATATTATGTTGGACAATATCTTGTATGCTGTATTCAGCAAAGAAATGACTCTGTAGTTTTTACATACAAGCGGGTCTCCTTTCTTGTGTATTAGGCAAATCACTCCATTATTCCAATCAGGCATTTCTTCCTCTATCCAGATGTGTTCCATTAAATGGGTAAGCTCCTTGACGAAGTCCTGACCAGCATTCTTAAAAAACTCCCCTGGTAAACCATCTAAGCCCGCGGATTTGTTATTATTGAGCTTCTCTATTGCTTCACTTACCTCATCATAGGATGGGAGCAGCTCTTCTCTGTCATCTTCCGTCATTTCCTCCCTCTGATCATTTCTCCAGCACTATACTCCTCGTTCATACCTAACAGTTCACTAAAGTGCTCTGTCCATCTACTGACCACGCTGGCAGTGTCATTAAGGAGGTTTCCATTTTTATCTCTGCACGCAATAGATCGAGGCTGGAACTCTTGCCTCATGTTGTTTACTTTTTTATACATATCCCGGCTTAATTTCTTACTTTTGTATTCCTCTATGCTTCGCAGATGCTTCATCATGGGCCTTCTCTTTTTCTCCCTGTGCACCCTCTTTTCCATCTTCCTTGCTCCTTTATATTCTTCATGGGAGGCCCTCGTGCATTTCCTTTGAATCATCAATTGATAGGCCTTGTTCTTATTATCCGTAACTTCCCTGCACTCCTCATCAAACCTGTGACCACTCCTTGGGTCGTCACACTTCAGACCAACAGTTTCCTCCGCAGTGGCAGTCAACACACTCCTGAGACCATTCCAGTGACTCTGCACCTCTTGTCCCATGCCAGTCCTTCTCCAAGCCATAGTTTTCTGATTGGTACATTCCTCAAATTGCTTCATTACAACCTCTTCTTTGAGCCTTTCTGTATTGTACCTTGTAATCCTCGTGCCTCTCTCATTTCTACTGTTAAGCTGGGCGCGCACTAGGACCGGTCCGGACCTATTTTATAATATTTATATAATTTTGTTTACATACTACTTTTTCAAGCTGAGGTCAGTTTGCTACCAATATCTCTTTTCTTGCTAAATACCTACCTGTATAATTTTTTGTTGTAATTAATTAATCGTTTCTAATTTAAATGCTGGAATTCATAGTAATGTTTATATCAGTGTCAACACTTATTTTATAATTGAAAAATAATTATTTTTATTAAAATAATTACTTTTGAAATAATTTAGACATATCCTATTTTTTTCGTTTTTTAGAAAATTGATATTAAGTGGTAATTGCAACTAACTTAAGTTTTTGAAAAAAATTCTGATTAATTATTTTTAAATATTTATAATTTTTTATGGAGAGAGAGGGGTTATGGATTTCACGATTTGGTGACCATTCATTAGGTTTTCGAAGTTGCGAATATCGAAGTTTTGTCCTGCAACGAGCACTTCTAATAAATTATTAGTTTGCCAAATTCTTTGATTTAGGTATCATTCATTAGGTTTTTGAGGGTTCTGATTCCATTTTTTGAATTAGATTTTTGATTGCGCCTGTGCATTTCGATTTACTGTTACTGTTAAAATTTTCTATGGCATTGGGATCGTTTTATAGGTTTTCATGGGTTCTGATTTCTTTTTTTTAATTAGATTTTTGATTGCGCCAGCGCATTTCGATTTATTGTTACTGCGAAAGTTTTTTATGGCATAGGGATTGTTCTATAGGTTTTCATGAGTTCTGATTCTATTTTTTTGAGTTAGATAGAAATAGTAAATATAAAACTGTTACACTACTGTTATAAACATTATCGTAGTAAAAAAATATATTTTTACCATACAATAATACTGTTATAGTTTACATAAAACTCACTAGACATGCCAGAACGCTCCGAAATTTTTGGATAAGAACCTTTCCGTATAACTAGAAATATATTACAGATAAATAGAACGTATTTTTCTGTAATATAAAAACATTATTCATGATCCAGAGGGATCCAATTTTTAAAACGAAATAATTGAATTTTAGAGCGATTTAAAGGGTATATTGACTTCTATCTAATGGTGACGGTATTATTTACGGAGTGAAGTATATTAACAGAATTTTTTTATTCAAAAGTGGAGTCAGATTTTGTTTTAGCACTGTGAAAAACTGCTACATCCAAATTTTTGAGCGAAAAATAAAAGTTTTTGGTCTAAATACTTTGCCATGGGGAAGGAACCCTTCAATTTATTTTTAAAGATTTAAATAATCGCTCATAAATCAGGAACCCTTTGGCATCTAAACATTTTTTTTAAATTTAGATGCTTGCATTTCGGATTTTGATTTAGGTAGGCACATAATGAACACATATTCATTAAAAATATTTTTAAATTTTAATGTTACTTATCGTAATTTTTGTTTTTTAAAACACCGTTGAAAACTTGTCACAAATAGAGCCATTATTTCCAACATTAATATCGGATATAATTGAATTATTATTTATTATAATTATTGGATAATTGTCAATTATTTTAGTACCTATTCTTTAACTTGTAGTGTTTCAGTATAAACGTGATATATTGCACGAAAACTCTAAACAACATGAAATGCGAAGAATATTTTATGGCAATTTTCTATCTTACCTAAGCCTCAATAAAAAATTAATTAATGTAATAACAAATTAGAAGCACTAATAATAACAATCAAACAATTATTATTAATAAGAAGAATGCCAACAAATTTAAAAACAACAGAGCAGTTATCACTTGTAGTCGTTGATACCTTATAGGATTTTGTTTTTAATTATAGTTGATAAAAAATGCAAAATCTATTTTATCTGCATGCCGAGTTTTCTTGTTGACAAATCTGCACTATCTGCATTTTTTTATGTCAAAAAATAAATACGTTAGGGATATTTAAAATAAATAAAACTAATTAATCCTATAGAGACCGAAGGCTGAGTGGGTGGAGGGGGGAGGGTATAAGATGTTATTCTATAATATATAAGCACAACAGTGGCTCTCGGTACTTCCGATATTCAACACGAATTCCGATACAATATCGAACGGAAAGTATCGATACCACATACTTTCCTTTCGATATTGTATTCATACTTTTATTCGATATGTTGGTGGTATCGCTTACGTGTGTAATATAACAGTTTAACAAACAATTAATAACATTAACAATGCAATCCTATTAAGGTTATAGATTGAGATCGGGCTAGATCGGATGCTCTCGGATGTTTCCGATTTCCCAGTTTATATTTCTAGACTCTTGTCATAAGAATACTTTCATATTCATAATTTAACCTTCATAGTTACCACAGCCCTCTACATAATTAATTTTATTGTGTATCAAATGAACTTTTAAAACTTATATGAATAAAATTAAATTTATAAAGCAGTGTTTCTCAATCTTTTAGTATTTGCGACCCAATTTTCATCGCGCTTCCCTCTCTCTCCCCTATACAATAATTTTCACTGAAATCTTTCTGTAATCATAACGTTAGTTTCTATTTAATTTAGTTTACATAATCACATAATGCATATATCGATTCTAATTTTCATACATTATATATCAGTTCAATATTCAAAATTTTAATGCATAGATTTGTCTCGAATATTCTAGAACCTGAACCGAAGGGAGTCACTAATAAGTATTAATCATGTTTTTAATTTAGTTTTGATAAGTTAATTATTAAATACATTGTGTAATAGCTATTTATAAGTGTATTATACCTATCATTTTAAAGTGTATTTTATTTTGTCAGAATGTTTTCTGTAAAATAAATACATTTTTTTATTTTTTGTCGATATATTTGTTTTCGATATACTCGCGCCCTCCTTTAGTTTTATCACGCCCCCCTAGAGGGACGCATCCCTCAGGTTGAGAACCACTGTCATAAACAATGATGTGACACTGATTTAAACATTACCTGATATTAATTCCACAAATTAAACAAGAAGGATTTATTATTTACAATGAAGTGCTTCTTCACTTCATACGTCTTGTAAATTTTTAATTCATTATTTTTTAATAACTCCATTATAGAGTTTTAATAAAAATAAACTGTTCACTGAACGATTGCTTTGTGTTTTATTGCCATAGTTGAACTGTATAGTAAATATTTTGAATTAACAAATTACGTAAGTATTTACTGATTTCAGGTCATAGGCTAGTAGTTATTAAGCAAAATTATTTAAATTTAGAATTTTTATTTATTGTTTTATATATATGAGAGATCTTCTTCCTGTATAATCACCCGACCGGCCTTTTCGTCTGTCGCTTTTTGGAGGAAATAGGCCGGTTGCAGGATTTGTTCGAAAAGCGCGGTCTGGGCCGGTCCGGGGCGGTCCGGTCTAGTGCGCGGGGTATCGTTATAAATATAGGAACGGACTTTTTAAAAAGGCCCGAGCGGAGCGGGGCGGTCCGGACCGGTCCCTAGTGCGCACCGTGCTTTAGATATCCTAGCTCTTAATTTAGCCACCAAAAGGAAGTGATCACTGTCGATATTGGCACTTCTGAACACTCGAACATCCTGTAGGTCTGATCTATGGCGTCTCTCAATTAGGATATGATCTATCTGATTTACTGTGTTGCCATCCGGAGAGGTCCACGTACCCTTGTGTACTTCTTTGTGATCAAACAATGTACCCCCTATTACTAGATTCTGGCTAACAGCAAAATTCAGTAGTCGGAAACCATTTTGTGAATAGTCTGAATGCAATCCATACTTTGGATAGTCCTTTCCTACTTTGGCATTTAGATCCCCTACAATCATTTTAACATCATGTCTTGGGCTTTCAGAGCATATCCTTTCCATTAAGTCGTAGTACTCGTCTTTCACTTCCTCTGGTTTATCGTCAGTTGGAGCATGCACATTGATTATGGTGTAGTTAAAGAATGTACCTCTCACTCTTATTTTGCAAATCCTGGGAGTAACTGGTATAAAATCAATTATTCTCTGTTTGATTTTCCGGTTCACAAGGAAGCCAGTGCCAAATGTGTGCTCTCTGTCGTGACAGCTATAGAAGACCGAATAGTCCCTCCGATCCACAATCCCACTACCTGTCCATCTCATCTCCTGTAAAGCCAAAATATCCAATTTATTTTTGAGAGCCTCATTGGATAAAATCTTTAAGGCTCCAGGTCTGTATAAGGAACGTACGTTCCACGTCGCAATTCTAATATCATTTCGCCTTTTCCAAGTTCCAGTCCTTTTTCCAGTAATCCGTCCGGCTTTGTTATTTTCTTCTGGTTTCGTAACAATTGTTTTTTTACGAGGTGGGCCCTACTCTCAACCCCCAACCTAGATTTATATTCAGAGCTCCCGTCTCCTAGAAGAGCTTCCTTGACAAGACTATCGAGCCTCTTCTACCCGTTGACATACATAGATGTTCGTCCGCCGCAGCACTTATCATATACCCTGCTGCCAGCACATGATATCCTGGTAGGCCTAACGCTGGTTCCCTAACGCCATACTTTTCGTGGAGACGGAGATGTGATAGATCTGAGAAAAAGTTACATTTTTAAATGTAATTTAAAAATATTTTTGAAAATTTAAAAATGCTTGTAATTTCTAATAAATTTATATTTTATTTTATTTTTCTATATTCTCACAAATGCTAGCCGTAAACCATATGGCAAAGTTGTACCCACAAGCCAATTTTAATCTTTTTAATATAATTCTAAAGGGTTCACATAAACAATACTTGAAATACTCAGCAGCATTCAATTCTTCTCCCACTTAAGTACAATAAAATAGGTTTTAAAACAATTTTAGTACAACAATTCTGTACACTACCTATATATTTTAACTTTGTCAAGTTGCAAATATATTTTAAAAGTTGCTGGTTTAGTTTCCATGGAAACATTTTCTTTCCATTAAATAATATGAAAGTAGAAATTATTAAGTTAATTTCCGTTTTTGTATTCTTAAATTACTTTATTACAGAGCGTATTGTTTACAACAGATTGGCGGATTGGTGGGAGGAGGTTCTGTCGCATCTATCTCCTTTCGGATGCGCTCGGTTATCCATCTATTTTATACTCCTCATAAAATACACTGTATCGTTGCTAATACTTGTTCGATTTTGATGATTTTTTTTTTTAGATACTTTAATAACCTTTCATATAATTCTGTACATAATTTACTATAAATTTCATAGTTATTAAGCCATGCGAAAATAAAATATTCTTTTCTTCATAACTTTTTTTCCTGCATTTTCTCGGTGATTTACTACATAAATGAAAAGTTAAAGGTCTTTATGAAGAATGATTTTGGCAAGTTTCATCAAAATCGTTAGAGCCGTTTTTGAGAAAAATGTAAAAAAGTGTAAAATCCATGATATAATAGCTAATTCCGGTTAGTCCGATGCGTTGTATCTTTGCTAATACTGGCCCGATTTTGATGATTCTTTTATTTATTTTTAGATAATTTAATTACCTTCCATACAATTCTATGCATATTTTACCGTAAAATGCATACTTTTTAAGCTATGCGCAAATAAAATATTCTTTTCATCATAACTCTTTTCCCTGTAATTCCTCGGTGATTTACTTCATAAATGAAAAGTTAAAGACCTTTATGAAGAATAATTTAGGCAAGTTTCATCAAAATCGTTAGAGCCGTTTTCGATAAAATTGTAAAAAAGAGTAATATCCATAATATAATAGCTATTTCCGGTTAGTCCGATGCGCTGTATCTTTGCTAATACTGGTCCAATTTTGATGATTCTTTTATTGTTTTTTAGATAATTTAATTATCTTTCATACAAGTGCATAGATGATTTACCATAAATTGCACGCTTTTGAAGTTATGCGTAAATAAAATATTTTTTTTATCATAACTTTTTTCCCTGAAATTCCTCGGTGATGTACCATATATATGAAAAGTTAAAGGTCTTTATGAAGAATAATTTAGGCAAGTTTAGTCAAAATCGTTAGAGCCGTTTTCGAGAAAATTGTAAAAATGTGTAAAATCGATTATGTAAAGTGGCATTTCCGGTTAGTCGATTTTGACGAAAATGTTGCTGTAACATCACATGCATGTGCTAACCTTAATTATGTAATTTCAGTATCGTACAGCTTTCCGTTTTTGAGGTAGACTGATCACATCCACACAGACACACACACAGACACACGGACACACAGACCATTTTGCGAGACTTGGTCATTTGGACTCAAGGGACCTTAAAACATGTATTTCCGTTGAATACTCGAATTCGAAAATTTTCTCGATCGCAATACTTCCCCTTACTATATACTTCGTATATAGGTAAGGGAAAGTAAAAATAAATGATAGTGTAAGGAGTGATGAGTATGGCACGTGACATCGAAGATGGTGGGGGCTGATACTTGAGAGTGGGGAGAGCGAGTGAGTGGGGCTAAGAGGGCTATTTGAGACTGACGGCCACTAGAGTCTGGGGAAAGGAGATTCCCAAGGCGAAGATAGCCGATTCCACCCGAACCCTCCCTTCTTTGTTCTCGTTGCTTTTCTTGTGTGATTTTACCGCTCTTATACTGAGTCGTCGTAAGGTTTTATATTATATTTCTATAATTAATAATTAGGAATATTAATTACAAAATAACAGCTATGGTTTATAAAATACACTTAAAGAAAAATATTAATCAGATGAGAAATAGCAAAGACATTTGTAAAAAAAGTATAAATAATGTAATTATTAACGAAATAATACAACCTAATTTCTCAAAAAAGAAAACTAGCATATGGCATAAATTTAACAAATATAAAATACCAAAAATTAACAAACCTACCTTAAATATAACAATTATAGAAATGAATAGAAAATACGATCATATCTCTTCCATTAGAGCCAATAACATTAAACAAACATTAAATATTACACAAGATATCAAAAATATCAATACAATTTTAAACAAATAAAAAAAAGGAGCCAAGAAAAAAATATTTTATGTAATTTAAGCAATTATTTATATTATTGTTTTCTGCCTTTGCTCTGCATGGATTTCAAAGTTCTTGTGTACCAATAGATTTGTTTTTTTGTGTAAAATAAGAAAAAAATATTGCCCGTTGTATTAAATGAATTTAAATGCACAAAAACTAAAAGACGCTTCGAGTAAAGTAGGCTAAAAAAAATTATATCAAGAAAAAGCAGTTCAGATTAGTTTTTATCGTCCTGTAAAATCCTTAAATATGATTTTTCATAAAAATTAAAAAAAAAATCGAAATTTTTGGTCTTGGTTTTTCTGGGCGGCTTTTTATTCCTACCGACGCCCGGCGTTCACATAAGCATTCATAACTCCTCAGGATTTTATCCAAATTCAACGTTAATACAGCCATTGAAAAGCTGAATTTCTGACCTCTAACCCGTGCCAAATACTTTTAGAATATATGCCTTTGGAAGGGAGAAAAGGTACTCTAAAATAAAAAATAACTCAACAAACGTTTTCTTTTGTGTCTTCGGTTCTAACTTGTTTACGGAGGTCGGGTTTGTGCTATTTCGTGTAGATTATAAAGCCCTAAACCCCTCCCAAGTTTCGTATGAATCAGTGGAGTCGTTTTGAAGTTATCGCAATTTATATGATTTTTGAATATAAATCGAAGGGACGGAGGTGAAAATTTTGAGTAAAAAAAATTTATTTTTCGATTGCTATGGAAATTCGTATCTGAGGGTTTTTCGGGGTGCGAAAAACGAATGTTAACTTTGTTTCTCTATAAACAAATATTTGACCCCACTTTGTTACATCGCACAGTGGTCTGAACTCTAATATCAGTTCGAAGTTGCGATACTGATTGTGATTTAATTTTTTTAGATTTTAATTTATACGATAGTAAATGGATAATTTTGTGGATTTTAATCATGACGATAATCATGATGGATAATAATAATTGCATTTATTTAACTTATTTTTAAAGAAAATTAAATTGTTAAAAATAAGTTTAGATCATTAATTATTATAGTTTTCATTAATCATGAACTTTAAATTATGAAGATCAGTTGAAAAAAATTAAAATCCATAAGAGCGGTACAATCACGCAGAAAAAGCAACGAGAGAAAAGAAGGGAGGATTCGGGTGGAATCGGCTATCTTCGCCTTGGGAATCTCCTTTCCCCAGACTCTAGTCTGACGGCCGGTGACTGTGGTGAGTTGACTGTGGTGGTCCAACTGTTACTCCTCTCCTTGCTCTCCTACCTTCTCTATCGTTGCTGGACTGTTAAGAGATATTAATAGTGTATTTGGAACATTCTGTAAACTGTGTGTTAATTATAAATAGTCATTGTAAGTATAGGTATCTCTTTACAGAAGAGTATTGTCTATGTGTATTGGAAATAATCCTACATGTATCTCGTTACACCAATTATAAATAGTCATTGTAAATATAGGTATCTCGTTACAGAAGAGTGTAGTTTGTGTGTATTGGCAATAATCCTCTATGTATCTCGTTACACTGGTGTCAGAAGTGGGATCAGTAGTAAATTCTACTGATAAGCGCTGAGGCCGGCTGGTCGAGTAGTGGGGGGCGCGCTCCTAGTGCCCAGGGATTAAAAAGGCGCTCGGTCTATAACTCGCGAACCGCGCATGGTTCGGCGTTTTTAGCATTTTTGGTCATTAACGATATAGTTGCTTATATTTGTTATGGATGATTAATCATTATTTATAATTGATAATTTTTGAGACGGAAAATTAGAAAAAAAAAATCATTATTATATCATTGTTTCGTTATTTTTGAACTAAAAATTCATTTTTATCTGTTATTTAAGACAAATAAAGTTGTCCAGAAAATTAAAAATAAAATAAGTAAAAGTTTTGTAGTTCGTGATGCCTACAGAAAAGGGAAAGGGTACCGCAAGTAAAGACGTGGTGGCACGTTTGCGGGCCGAGTTAGAGCTGACGCGCAATGAGCTGGAGGAAACAAAGAGATCCAGCCAGCGAACGGTGGTTCATTCAGGGCCCAGGGAGGAGCCAACCACTAAAATTAAGCGGGATCTAAGTGTACAGAATATGATCCGGCCCTGGGGAGGTAGTGAAAGTGAGGTTCCCTTAGAGGAATTTCTGACTGACCTGGAGGCAGTAGCGCATTGCGGGGGGTGGTCACAAGAGGACCTAAAACTTGTATGCCGCCTCAAATTAATAGGGCAAGCTGCAGCTTGTGTTTCAGCTCGACCGGAGCTAAGGGACCCGGCAGTACCTTTCCAACAGTACAAGATCGTTCTGAGGGATCGTTTTCGAGAATTATCGACACCTGCTCAGAGACTGTTAGATTTAAATTCGGTCGTGCAACGAACCGGGGAGGGTATACTGGATTATGCGGACAGGTGCCGAAGATTGGGAGAACGAACGATGGTCCGGGGGAGGACTGACGAGCCCGTGGCCTGGGACCGCAATCAGGTGGATAGTCTAGTTCTTGCTGCTTTCATCAAGGGTCTAAAGGGCGAAGCTGCTGCCCAACTTCATTATAGCCCTCCAAAAACCTTCCAGGAAGCTGTGGATAGAGCTGCTCGTGTAGAACAGTACCATAGCAAGCAAGAGAGGGGAGAGGTGCGCAATGTGGAATCGGACGAAAAACAGGTAGTCGAGGCGGTAGTTTCAAATGTCCGAAATAGAACTGCGCGAGAAAGATGTTTTCGCTGCGACCAAATAGGGCATTTTGCCAGAGAATGCCCTCGGAGACAGGAAGGAAATACCAGATCGGGGATTAATAAAGGAAAGTCGGGAGGCCGGAATCGAACATCGACCGTGACTTCGAACAGGAATTTCTGTTTCGTTTGTGGCGATCCCAACCATTTCGCGCGGGATTGTCCCAACCGAGCAAAGGAGGCAAAGATTATTAGGTCTGTTTGGGTTGATGGTCGGCAAAATTCAGGGGAGTCCCCAAAAGAAGAGAGCTCGGGGTACGCCCCATCTCCGAGCAGCCAATAAAAAGTGGGGCCAGCTACTATATTCCCAACATTTCAGTATCAAATACGCTCCGGGGTATAATTGTAACACTCGAGTTAGCTGGACATAAACGCGAACTCCTCGTTGACAGCGGTTCGGAGATTTCCATTTTGAAAGAACCGATACCGGGGGTCCAAATTATGAGGTCTAATGTTTCGGCCACTGGAGTTACAGGAGCGTCCGTTCCTATTGAAGGCGAGCAAGCAGTAAGAGGTCGGTTCGGAAAAGTACCTTTTACGCATCGCTTTACCATTGCTTCGGTGACAACGAGGGCAGATGGGCTGCTTGGTTGGGATCTGATGTCTAAGCTCACGATGGTAATAGATGCAGGGCAATGTCGGGTGACAGCTCAGAATAATCAAGCAGTAGAAATAACTGATTGCTCAAAGGGTTACCACCGCCCATCCCGAGAGGCGGCTAATATGAATAAGGAAGACTCACTGGAGTCACCGATGGTTCAGAGGCCACAGAGCGAATTAGTTGTAGAGGTTAAGGCAGCCGGTCACTCCTACATTCCAGCTTACTGCGAAAGTCTTGTTGCAGGGCGGCTCAAGCAAAAGATGGAAGGGAATATCCTGGTCGAACCAGCGGCCTTGCCAAAACCTGGAGTTAGAGTGGCCCGTAGCGTTCACAGACCCACTAGCCGGAGAGTGTGGGTGCAATTGGTAAATCTAACCGCAGAGAAAGTATTGGTTCAAAAGGGGCAGTGTCTGGGGTATGCCGTAGAGGTGTCTACGAGTAACGTGGAAGAGTCCAACCATAACGAACAGTGGGTGCGCTTACGGAAGGTATATTGGCCGAGGAAATAGCAGACCAATGCTGGGGCAGGTTGTCTCAACTTTCTGAACTGGATCGCTCGAGAGTAATGGAAGTACTGATGAACCATATTCAGGTGTTCGAGGAGCCTGGTCGGCAGGGTAGCAATTTAGATGTTCAACACCAAATAGTGACTTCGGAAGAGAGTCCTATTGTGAAGAGACCGTATCGTGTCCCTATTCATCAAAGACCGATAGTTGCTGATCACATCAAGAGAATGCTCAAAAATGATGTGATTGAGCCGTCGTGTAGTCCATGGTCAGCACCTGTAGTCCTTGTCCCGAAAAAGACTAAAGACGGCTCTGCGCAATACCGATTCTGTACCGATTTCAGAGGATTAAATAAAGTTACCAAAACGGATGCTTATCCTCTCCCCCAGATAGTGGAGACGTTGGAAATACTTGGGCGAAGTCGCTACTTTAGTACGGTAGACTTAGCAAGTGGGTATCATCAGGTACCAATTCGGCCAGAAGATAGAGAGAAAACCGCGTTTACAACAGTGGGGGGACACTATCAATATAAAAAGATGGCTTTTGGCCTGGTGAATGCCCCAGCAACGTTTCAACGGTTAATGGACGAACTACTGGCTGGTATAAAGGGCGAGGAATGCCTAGTTTATCTTGATGACGTAATAGTTTTTTCAGCCACTATAGAAGAGCATTGTCGTCATTTGGATAGAGTGCTCGAGCGAATGCATAGAGCCAATCTGAAGGTCAGGCTTGACAAATGCAGTTTTGTATGCACAGATGTACGCTATCTGGGGCATATTGTGACCCCTGAGGGGGTACGACCTGAACCGGAGAAATTAGGGGCTGTGCGAGATTACCCTTGTCCCACGAACGTGCGGGAAGTGAAAGGGTTTTTGGGATTAGCGGGTTATTACCGCAGGTTCATTAGGAATTTCGCAGATAAGTCTAAGCCTCTAACTCAACTGTTGAAGAAAGGAGCAACCTTTGTGTGGGGGAAGGAACAGCAATCTGCATTTGAACTTTTACGCGGTGCCCTATGCTCCGATTCGGTTCTTATATATCCGGACTTTAATGATCCTTTTATACTGGCGACAGATGCGTCAGGGGTGGCACTGGGAGCGGTACTATCGCAGGTGAGGGACGGGCAGGAGCGACCCGTTGCATATGCTAGTAGGCAGCTGCAGTCGGCCGAGCAGAAATACTCCGCAACGGAAAGAGAGCTATTAGCTGTAGTTTGGGCTGTATCGCATTACCGGTGCTACCTATGGGGTTGAAGGTTTATTTTAATTACAGACCACGCGGCGCTTAAGTGGATGTTACACCATAAAAATCCTTCATCCAGGATTACCCGCTGGAATTTCCAACTCAGCGAGTATGATTACGAGGTCATCCATCGACTCGGTAAGAAACACATTAATGCGGACGCTCTTAGTCGAGCAGTGAGGTCCGTCGAATGCTCTCCTAGAGAAGAAGAAATCGTTAAAGAACAGGGACGGGATCGCTGGTGTCAGGAATTTTGCGCTGCTAATACCGAGCATGTCCAACGAGCAAGTAATGGAGTCTGGTACTGGACGGCCGGCGAAAATAGTCAAAATAAGTGGAAGGTGATTGTGCCGGTTAACCTTCGAAGGAAAATCATGGGGTTACATCACGAGACTCCATGGTCGGGACATCCGGGCGCGAAGAGAACAATCGCACGCATAAAACGGTGGTTTTATTGGCCAGGGTTGACTTCGGACGTGGATCAATACGTGAAGAGCTGCGTAAGGTGTAACCAACGGAAATCACCAAGCAATATAAAGGCGCCATTGGGGAAACCGTTTGAGCCCAGATATCCGTTCCAGCAGATAGCCCTCGACGTGGTTGGACCTTTGCATACTAGTAGGAATGGTTTTCGCTATCTACTGACCTTCATCGATTGTTTCAGCCGGTATGCCGAAGCCATACCTATGATCGGACAGACTGCGGCCGAGACGGCCCAAGCATTCGTGAAAGGGATCGTCTTACGTCATGGCACTCCCCGTCGCTTATCGACGGATCAAGGGCGAAATTTTTGCTCGGATTTGTTTAAAACCGCGTGTAAGCAATTAGGAATCAAGAAAATACAGACAACTGCCTATCATCCAGAAAGCAATGGAATAATTGAACGGTTTCATAGAACCATCGTAGATTCCATTTCCCATTTTGTCAGACGTGATGGGAAAGATTGGGATGAATGGATCCCTTATGCTCTGATGGCTTACAACAGCACCCCACATGCGTCTACAGGATATACCCCGCATTTTCTCGTGCATGGCCGAGAAATGGAACTGCCATTCGATTGCTCAGTAGAGCTTGAGGACCTACCAGAGGGAGTAGAGGAATATTTATGGGAACTCCAGGAAAAACTGACTGAGGCGTTTCACGCATCCTGGCAGGCGGATCATAAGGCTCGCAAGGAACGAAATCGAGGTTTTGATCGAGGGAAGCGATTAAGAGAATTTCAGGTCGGGCAGCGGGTATATTTACTTGAGCCCGCGGTTCCTAAGGGACATGCAAAAAAATTTCGTAGGCCATGGACAGGACCGCATACAGTTGTTGCCCAGATGTAACCGTGGGACCATAAGATTTCGCTGGCTAGGGGAGGTTATTGCGTCGTGCACATCAACCGCCTCAAAAACGCTTATGACGGGGAGCTGCAGCCGAACTCATCGAATTCGAAATCCAGTGGGTTTAATTCGCCCCGGGTTGAGACGGAACAATATATAAATCGGATTTCTAGTAGCGAGAATGATTCCAACAGTGAGGTTGTTGCTGAGTCGAGTCGAGGATCTTCCCCGGTGCCTACTGAGAGGGGTAATTCGGACGGTTCGGATACCGACGGAGAGGAAATAATGAATGAAACGGTGAGTACACGAGTAAGCCAGGATGAAACCACGACTTATTCTCCACGAATGTCATACCAGGATCCTTCCTGGCGCCCTGAATTCGAAGAGCAAAATGTGTCGCGGTCACCCTATTTCTTACGTAGGAGGGTTACAAAATAGGACACCAAATATCGTCGTATCCCATTTCGGAGCGTCGATACCCGGCCTCACCGCCACCATAGAATCTGGCCACCAGGTGCTAAAGATAGGATTATTGCTACAAGAAGATATTAGCATTACCTATATTATATGTTTTGTTCTAGTATAAGAAGAAGTTTTTAATTTAGTTCAATATATTTTGTATAAGTAAGTAGTTGCTAGTGTATAATTTAGAGTGGTTAAGTGAGAGCATGAATGCTTTAGAGAAGAGGTGGATTTTCCGAAAGGAAGAGCTTGAAGAGGAACGCATAAAGAGAAATGCCGGCAGCACGAGAAGATCAAAGGGGATTTGGAAGAAACTCGCTAAGACCTCCAGCTGGCGATGGCTGCCCTAGAAGAGCGAGACAGGCTCATTCAAGAGCAAGGCATAGTGATCGTGGGAGGTGATGGTTCGTCTTCTGATGTCTCTTCAGAGGAGGAGTCTGATGATAAGTCTAACAAGAGAAGAGGAGAAAAGCGAGCGCTCGTCTCTACCGAAGGTGCCGACCTCCTAGCTACTGTTTCTGGATCTCTAGATGTGCGATTGGAGAAAGTGAAACCACTTTTTAAGTGGTTCCTCTTTTGAAAAAGGGGGAATGGTGTAAGGAGTGATGAGTATGGCACGTGACATCGAAGATGGTGGGGGCTGATACTTGAGAGTGGGGAGAGCGAGTGAGTGGGGCTAAGAGGGCTATTTGAGACTGACGGCCGGTGACTGTGGTGAGTTGACTATGGTGGTCCAACTGTTACTCCTCTCCTTGCTCTCCTACCTTCTCTATCGTTGCTGGACTGTTAAGAGATATTAATAGTGTATTTGGAACATTCTGTAAACTGTGTGTTAATTATAAATAGTCATTGTAAATATAGGTATCTCTTTACAGAAGAGTATTGTCTATGTGTATTGGAAATAATCCTACATGTATCTCGTTACACCAATTATAAATAGTCATTGTGAATATAGGTATCTCGTTACAGAAGAGTGTAGTTTGTGTGTATTGGCAATAATCCTCTATGTATCTCGTTACAATAGTGACCTTTCATGAGTCAGTCAAGAAAATTAGTTGTCAAGAAGAAGAAATTTCAATTTCTGTTGTTAGGAACGCTTAAAGCCACATTTTTTTAAAAGAATAAAATGTTTTAATAAAACAAATAACCGGAAACAAGTTCAAAACATTCTGTTTTTGATATCTTAAATGTAAAAATAAATCGATAAGCGCCAACATAAAATTGAATGTATTTCCATAATAAGCGTCTTCAACAACCCAGTAATAGTCTTAAATTTCGAGGATATCTGAAATATTAAAATTAATCATCAAGTAAGCGCGCGATTTTAAAATTAATAGTATTGTCATAATTAGCACATCCGACGAAGCCCAGGATCCATCATTACATCGGAGAGGATGTAAAATAGACTGGCATTATCGGAAGCAGATAGTGAGGAAAGATAGGAGTTATAGGATTGTGACCTATAGGTGGACAAATTCTTTTTAACTAATTTAGAATATTGGTTGTATATTTTCCGATCGTCAGGATGCCTGGTTCTTTGCCAGAGAGTCCTAGCACATCGTTTGGAATGGATAAGGTTTTTAAGGTATTGAGGTAAAGGATTCTTTTGGCGGAAGGAGGAGGTGAGGATGCATTCCAAATTTCTTGCTGGATCAAGAAATAGGTGTAGGAATTGGGTAGCTTCATTGAGGTATTGAGGAGTTTTTTAGGGATACTCTGAGGTCTATTGAATCTGTTGCAACGATGGGAATTAAGTGCAGACAGCAATGTTCGCCCTCGAAAATTTGTGGTTCTGGTTCCTCATTGCTGGTGTTTTGCATTTAAGTCTACACCTACAAGGAAATGGTGCCCGAAGGAACGAAGGAAGGAATTGGACTGGCAGGGGAAATAAGTGATGGGAGAGAGACCGATGGATGATGACAGCAGTGCCAGCATGTGCTTTTCGATCGGGGTGGTCAGTCAGGGGTGGTGCTAGGACTCTCTGGCAAAGAACCAGGCATCCTGACGATCGGAAAATATACAACCATTATTCTAAATTAGTTAAAAAGAATTTGTCCACCTATAGGTCACAATCCTATAACTCCTACCTTTCCTCACTATCTGCTTCCGATAATGCCAGTCTATTTTCCATCCTCTCCGATATAATGATGGATCCTGGGCTTCGTCAGATGGGAATAGAGCAGAGGAATTTTCCAACATATTCATTCCCCATCCTCAAATATACCCCACCCATACTGCTAAGGTCAAAGAATTCCTCTCTCTTTACCTCCCAAAGATGTCAACCCCTCTGGGGTCAAATTCCTAATAAATAATCTCAAACCCCGAAACTTCCCTGGATACGATCTCCTCACTTCCCAAATCCTTCGCCAACTTCCCCCCAAAACAGAATACCAAAACAGTTCGATAAGTTTGGTATGGTATGTTGAACAGTCGTTTACTGGTTAACTGGGTTTCAGTTATTAGGGCTAGGTCGATATTTTTAACTGTTAGTTCGTTACTGTGATTTCGAACACCATTCACATTCCAAAGGAGACTGGAATCGAAGGTTCTGATGCCGTTTTTTGAATAGGATTTTTTAGAGAGCATTTGCATTTCGAATTACATTAGATTTGACATTGTTTTGTGTATATCGTCCTTGAAAACGTATACCAACGATAAACGATACCAATACCGAAAAAATATAAACTATAATGGCTTTTCAAAATAAGATTGCTCCATCAAAAGTTCAATTAAAAAAAAAAAGGCATCAGGCATCAGAACCCTCGAAAACCTAATGAACGATCCCTACATCGAAGAAAACTTCAACAGTTATCGTAAATAGAAATGTGTATATGCATGATTATCGGATGTGCTAATTATGACAATACTATTAATTTTAAAATCGCGCGCTTACTTGATGATTAATTTTAATATTTCAGATATCCTCGAAATTTAAGACTATTACTGGGTTGTTGAAGACGCTTATTATGGAAATACATTCAATTTTATGTTGGCGCTTATCGATTTATTTTTACATTTAAGATATCAAAAACAGAATGTTTTGGACTTGTTTCCGGTTATTTGTTTTATTAAAACATTTTATTCTTTTAAAAAAATGTGGCTTTAAGCGTTCCTAACAACAGAAATTGAAATTTCTTCTTCTTGACAACTAATTTTCTTGACTGACTCATGAAAGGTCACTATCATTTATTTTTACTTTCCCTTACCTATATACGAAGTATATAGTAAGGGGAAGTATTGCGATCGAGAAAATTTTCGAATTCGAGTATTCAACGGAAATACATGTTTTAAGGTCCCTTGAGTCCAAATGACCAAGTCTCGCAAAATGGTCTGTGTGTCCGTGTGTCTGTGTGTGTGTCTGTGTGGATGTGATCAGTCTACCTCAAAAACGGAAAGCTGTACGATACTGAAATTACATAATTAAGGTTAGCACATGCATGTGATGTTACAGCAACATTTTCGTCAAAATCGACTAACCGGAAATGCCACTTTACATAATCGATTTTACACATTTTTACAATTTTCTCGAAAACGGCTCTAACGATTTTGACTAAACTTGCCTAAATTATTCTTCATAAAGACCTTTAACTTTTCATATATATGGTACATCACCGAGGAATTTCAGGGAAAAAAGTTATGATGAAAAAAATATTTTATTTACGCATAACTTCAAAAGCGTGCAATTTATGGTAAATCATCTATGCACTTGTATGAAAGATAATTAAATTATCTAAAAAACAATAAAAGAATCATCAAAATTGGACCAGTATTAGCAAAGATACAGCGCATCGGACTAACCGGAAATAGCTATTATATTATGGATATTACTCTTTTTTACAATTTTATCGAAAACGGCTCTAACGATTTTGATGAAACTTGCCTAAATTATTCTTCATAAAGGTCTTTAACTTTTCATTTATGAAGTAAATCACCGAGGAATTACAGGGAAAAGAGTTATGATGAAAAGAATATTTTATTTGCGCATAGCTTAAAAAGTATGCATTTTACGGTAAAATATGCATAGAATTGTATGGAAGGTAATTAAATTATCTAAAAATAAATAAAAGAATCATCAAAATCGGGCCAGTATTAGCAAAGATACAACGCATCGGACTAACCGGAATTAGCTATTATATCATGGATTTTACACTTTTTTACATTTTTCTCAAAAACGGCTCTAACGATTTTGATGAAACTTGCCAAAATCATTCTTCATAAAGACCTTTAACTTTTCATTTCTGTAGTAAATCACCGAGAAAATGCAGGAAAAAAAGTTATGAAGAAAAGAATATTTTATTTTCGCATGGCTTAATAACTATGAAATTTATAGTAAATTATGTACAGAATTATATGAAAGGTTATTAAAGTATCTAAAAAAAAAAAATCATCAAAATCGAACAAGTATTAGCAACGATACAGTGTATTTTATGAGGAGTATAAAATAGATGGATAACCGAGCGCATCCGAAAGGAGATAGATGCGACAGAACCTCCTCCCACCAATCCGCCAATCTGTTGTAAACAATACGCTCTGTAATAAAGTAATTTAAGAATACAAAAACGGAAATTAACTTAATAATTTCTACTTTCATATTATTTAATGGAAAGAAAATGTTTCCATGGAAACTAAACCAGCAACTTTTAAAATATATTTGCAACTTGACAAAGTTAAAATATATAGGTAGTGTACAGAATTGTTGTACTAAAATTGTTTTAAAACCTATTTTATTGTACTTAAGTGGGAGAAGAATTGAATGCTGCTGAGTATTTCAAGTATTGTTTATGTGAACCCTTTAGAATTATATTAAAAAGATTAAAATTGGCTTGTGGGTACAACTTTGCCATATGGTTTACGGCTAGCATTTGTGAGAATATAGAAAAATAAAATAAAATATAAATTTATTAGAAATTACAAGCATTTTTAAATTTTCAAAAATATTTTTAAATTACATTTAAAAATGTAACTTTTTCTCAGATCTATCACATCTCCGTCTCCACGAAAAGTATGGCGTTAGGGAATTTAGTTAAGTTAGCTAGCAAGTTCCCGAGTCTATATGCAAAACCACTAGTTTTCTCATTCATTTAATGTTTGGCATTTCAAAAACAAACATAATATGACACTAGCACACATCTCCACATGGAATGTTACATTTTCTAAATAGTAAAAAGTGAAAAAACAGTAGTTTGGTAGGAGAAAAAACAGCAGCCAATGGCGGAAAATGGAATTGAAATGTCAGGCAGGTGGAATTTCTTCGAATTTCTTGCTTACGTGTTATAATAATTTCAATTATAAGAAAGTATTTCTCCCATTTTTTTAAAATTATCAATATGAATTTTGTTTGGTTTCTAAATATGAACAATAATATGTAATATCTCCTCCAAATATGCAAATATATGTAATATCCTCCAAATATGTAGAATAATAAGAAATATGCAAAATAAGAAATGCTTTATTTGTTTTTAAATTGTATGAAATTTAAAGTAAATTGTCGAAGAAGGGTGTACAAGGCTTAGAAATAAATGTGTTAATACATATAAATCCTCTCCCTGATCATAAGAATATGCCGATATTATTTCAAAGGTCATTATTTTAATTAAAACAATTATTTTTCCCTAATAAAATAAATAAAACAGAATTGATTCCTGAAGGGAACAGGAGTGTGTCTCAAGTTGATATAGAACCTTTAAGCAGCTAACGAAAATAAACAATAATTATTTGAAAAAATAATAATAATTTACTTAATTAGTTGTTAGTTGTTATTTGTCAAATACGAATAAAATTAAATGGTTGTAATTGCCATTGCAACTAATATTTTATAGCTAAAAAAAAAAATTTGTTGGCCATTTCAATTGATAACTAATTCAGTTATAAAAGGTAGTTGTCAGTCGACGAATTACAACTAAATTAGTTCTAGTTTTTAGTTATTAGTTACAGTTGATTTTTGCCCAACTCTGATGCAAAAAATACTGAAACTGAAGCATCAAGATGTACACCGTTATAATCAACGATGATGACTTAAACATATATTACTGCTGAATAGTACAAAACTCTATGACAAACAGGTCAATGTTCCTCGAACTTAGAAATTCGTGAAACCTCAAGGTGAGTGTATGATAATACAAAATATGAAAATTATATGAATAAGTTGTCCTTTACCTGGAGATAACAATTGGGACTCTAAGGTTCCAAATTCACTTAGAATCAAATGGTAATGGATCCATAACGGCTATGAATTTTTGAGGATCCCTTTGGAAGCTATAGCCGGCCGACAGTGTAATGTTAACCAATATCCATTGTCATATTATGTTTGTTTTTGTAATGCCAAACTTTAAATGGATGAGAAAACTAGTGGTTTTGCATATAGACTCGGGAACTTGCTAGCTAACTTAACTAAATTCCCTAACGCCATACTTTTCGTGGAGACGGAGATGTGATAGATCTGAGAAAAAGTTACATTTTTAAATGTAATTTAAAAATATTTTTGAAAATTTAAAAATGCTTGTAATTTCTAATAAATTTATATTTTATTTTATTTTTCTATATTCTCACAAATGCTAGCCGTAAACTATATGGCAAAGTTGTACCCACAAGCCAATTTTAATCTTTTTAATATAATTCTAAAGGGTTCACATAAACAATACTTGAAATACTCAGCAGCATTCAATTCTTCTCCCACTTAAGTACAATAAAATAGGTTTTAAAACAATTTTAGTACAAATACATTCTTCAACCTGAGTGTTCTTCAAGGTTTCAACAACAGAGTAATGCCACATTGCCATTAGCAGAGAGAATGCCCTTTGAAATAAGAGAGTTGAAAATGATCAATTTAAACATAATTCGCAACTACATACCGCCTCAACCTTATATACAACCCAAAATAAATCTTCAACTCTCTAAATTTAGGAAAGAAGATACAAATCCAGCAGAATATAGAGAACAATTTTATAAAATGATCAACTCCTTACCGGAACACCTACTGTTATTCACCGACGGGTCTAAATCGTATACGTCAACAGTATCTGCCTTTGTCACACCTGATGCTACATATAAATGTAAGCTACGTCAACTTTGTTGTATATATTTGTATATATATATATATATATATATATATATATATATATATATATATATATATATATATATATATATATATATATATATAGGGGTCGGGGTGGCCGAGCGGGTTAGCGCGCTTGCAAAAGTGCACCTACTCACAAACCCAAAGGTTGTGAGTTCGAATCCCGGCACCGGCACTGCTTTAATTTAATTACAAGAAATTTATCACCTCTCTCCCCCGGTTATGTGAGGCCCGTCAGCCTACTGGAGCCTACTCGCACAGACCGGGCGTAGAAGTGATGACCCTACCCCGTGTACCTTAATTGTGAATCGCGTTGCGGTTTTTCAGGACATAAAATAGCCATCCGGAGGTTTGGTCCATGGACGGTCTGTCTCGGGGAAAGAAATATACGGCCTCGGGCGCCTGCTGACTCCGAACAGCCATAATCCGTGGATCTAGACCGATTTGTCACTGTCCTTGAACCCGAGTGAGTCGGTGGGAAGGACACTGCCGAATTGGCCCCAAAGGGACCGGTTATGGAGCAATGGGCAGCCTGCCGCTGCACCATGGAAACCATGGTTCGCAGCAACGTGACGTTGGGTGATCCCCTCCAGGCTGTCTGAGCTCCCGCAAGCAATAAATGTCTGTAAGAACATCACATCGCGCGGCCAAAGATCTACAAGGTCTATAGAGCCAACCGGGAAAATATATATATATATATATATATATATATATATATATATATATATATATATATATATATATATATATATATATAGATTTGTCTTCGGCACCTCGAGACGGGCCCATGTGTCCCAACTTTACGGCGAGTTAAAGTGGCTCTTCCCCTACAACCGTAGACAATATTTCCTCGGATCTTTTCTATACCAAACTATCACCAACCACCACCCTTCCTACATTTACAGCCTCCTACAATTCAAATCCTCGGTCCACGCACTGGAACAAGATCTCGCCTTTCTGACCTCCATACCCCCTCCCACAGAACCAAAACATTCGAACGCTCCTTTCTCGCCCGCTCCTCTACCCTTTGGAATTCCTTTCCTTCTAATATCCGCCATGCTTCTTCTCTATCCTCATTCAAATCCCTTCTTTTCCAATACCTTCTTTCTCTCCAAAATGATGCTCTCTAATTGCGAAATTTCAGTTTAGGATTAACATCTGGATCAGAAGTGAATAATAGTTTTTTAATGTACAAACTTCAACTTTGCTAATCAATTCATTATTTTTTTATTTTTCATTTTCTCTCTTCTTCTTTTCTTTTTTCTTGTTTTTTCTCTTTTTTTTTTGTTTTCTTCAAATTAATTATATTTTTCGATAAAAAAACTTATTTATTTGCTTATTTATTTTACTGAAAATATTGTAAAAATTAACTGATCTGTATTTTGTAATCTTATGGCCAGATAATGTTTCTGTTTTATTTGTTCATTCATGTTATTCTTAAGGGACCTAGTCCCAGAATAAAGTTATCTATCTATATTCCGCTGAGATTAATGCTACAGCAATGGCTCTCCGACATGTGATGAAATCCCCAGTTTGGTGGTGGTATCAGACTCTCTTAGTGTCCTAAAAGCAATGAATAACATGTATCCGGACCACCCAGGAATACACTGTATTTTAGGCCTTATAAAAATGCTACATGATATTGGAACATCGTATATTTTACCAAGTTTCGAGTGTAAATAGCATACTCAGGTACATTAGATGCTGGAGCTAAAAGTGTTTTATTATATGGATTTATTCAAACCTTTTGTGTAAGAAATTGGAATTTTATTGATAAAATGTTGTTCTATCTATATATCTTTATAAAACATAGATCCTTCGTTTGGAAGAGGAGTGCCAGAATACGAAAAAATGGAATTTTACAGGAGAAGCCTTTCAAGTTTCTCTATTTAGATTTATCGCTGTCTCTCAACTCTGCGTTAAAGCTTGGACAAATTACCTTTTCTTGTTTTAAAAATAAAGTTAGTCTTCATATTTTGATCATTTAATCATGATCAAGTCGTGGCAGTTTTAAATCAAAAACATTACAAGCTCCTTTAGATTTTATGTTTAATTAAGACAGATTAAAAAAAAAAAAAATATTTTTTAAACAATATTTTTAACATCAATAATTATGATATTTTCAATTATTGATACAGAATAAAAATATTGATACTTTCTGGTCAATTAACTAGCATAAGTATAATATTATTAGAGAATTAAAAATAATTTATTATTTTTATTATTTATTATTATTATTTATTTATTATTTTTTATTATTATTAATATCTTTATAAAGTAACTCTTTGACAGTTTGAAGAAAGTCATTATCTTTGACTAGTAAACTTATAGGTAAGCTAGCAATAATCGTTTTATGCGACAAATATTGAAACTAATAATCTGACATTCATTCTCAAAGAAATGCACATTAAGAATGAGCATCGAAAGTTAAAACATCGATGTTCCCCATCGATGTTGAAATCGGCGGTAACTATCGATGGGACGATAATACATCGACCTCAATACATCGATGGGACGATAATACATCGACCTCAATACATCGATGGGACGATAATACATCGACCTCAATACATCGATGGGACGATAATACATCGACCTCAATACATCGATGGGACGATAATACATCGACCTCAATACATCGATGGGACGATAATACATCGACCTCAATACATCGATGGGACGATAATACATCGACCTCAATACATCGATGTAATTTGAGAGAAAACATCAATGTATACTAAAATCAAAATTATGGTATCAGAATCGTAAACTGGAATATTTCAATGAAAACTATCTATGTTTTGGAAATTAGGTTGCTGTAAATAAAATTATACTTTAGGACCAATGTAGGCGTTTTAACTACCAAAAAAATTTGAACCACCAATGAGAAAGAGAGAAATGTAGTGAGAAATTTCATTTCATCATTAATTGAACAAAATTTATGAGAAAAAAAAATTGTTTAAATATTTAAAAACATGGATGCCGGGGATAAACATTTCGTATTGTACTCTTCTTCCAAGCCAGCGATATGTTAAATATTAACATGACGAAAATCACATTTTACGTGGATTGCCAGTGAAACAATTAAATGAAATATAAAATAAATATAAAATAAAAGATAACAATAAAATATTTAAACTAGTGAACTCCGTTTGAAATGGAAGGAAGATGAAGAAGGACCTAAAAACTAAAATGAAAGATATTCTCCAACAGCCTCATGTAATCACTAAGAATATTTTTATATTATCTCTATCTTTGTCACAAAATAAATCCAAATTTAATTTTTTGAAACAAAATAAAATAAGTAACAAAATACCTCCGCATATTTTTTTCGAAATTCAATCGTTAGACAATGTATTTAATAATGAATTTTTATTCAATAATAATATTGCAGATTTCATTACGAAACTTCATTTCATTATATATATTTCTTTGTAATTTTTAAAATATATAGAAGAATAAGTAAAGATATGTTTAATACAATATGATTGTAAAAAAATTTAGTGACACTATTTGTAAAAAAAATAAAATTTTAAACAAAAACGTTACTTTTTTTAATGATGACTACAAGCTTTAAAACTTTTTTATAAGTTATGTTAGTACATAAGAAATATTGCATTTACAAAATGATGCACACTTCTGCATCACTACAATTTTCTAGTTTAAAATGATTATAATTACATTATAATAATTATATGATAGGTATATTTTTGTTATTTGGGTATTAGTGATATTTTGAAATCTGGTAACCAGGTCTGTTCTCAGATTGACGATTGACATATTTATTACATGTGTTATATTTTATGTAAAAAAAAAAAAAACTGACTAAGCAATTTCTATTTAAATTTTTATTACATGCAAAATAATGATTATAAAAATATTCTCGTTACCAATAGATGGTTTCTCTTCCATATGTCGTTTGTACTGTAAACATTGCATTGCTCAGAAATTGCATTATTTTTCACCTAGTTAAAAACGGCATATTACTATAGATAATATAACTACATAATTTAAAAAAAATATTTTTTCAATAATTTTGTTGATTGTTTAAAACTATACTCTTCTAACACGTGATTTGCTAATTATATGTTTGTAATTTGTTCAATATAGTGCAGTATGTGTTAGTTTGCAAACAAATGGGATAATAAAACCCAAATACGCTAGTAAAAAAAAATTAAATAAATAAAGACTAATGATAGTCAGGAATCACTAATAATAAGATGAAGGTCAGCTTGGATGAAATCCTCAATTATATGCAAACTGGCAGGTAGGAGTAAGATCTGAAAGTGGCAGGCAGGAACGAGATTTGAAAGTGGCAAGTAGGAGCAAGATCTGAAAGTGGCAGGTAGGAGCAAGATCTGAAAACTGTTTTTAAAAGTTCAAACGTTTAATAACATAAGGGGTTGGGTAATTTTTCGGGTGATTCAAGCAAATGAATTAAATAGTTCACACTTGTTTGAAGCGTCGTAATAATTCTATATATTTTTAAAAATCCATGTTTCAGTTCTATTAAGATTCGCTAGCAGTGCATAATTCTGCTCAGCGCATAATATTAGGCTTTAGGGAAAAATACAGGCAAACTAGCAGTATTTAGTACTAAACGATAGTTTTCCTTCCTCCAACGAATGTCTGGATTCAAGGTACTATTTACGCGACAATAATGTTAAAAATTGCTAGGGGTGACGGAAAAACGATATTATTTTGTCACTATTGTAATAAAACCTAAAATTTTAACATTAGTTTTTCCTAGTTTTTCCAGTGCCTAACAAAACTTATATCTGCGTTGCACAGTTGTTGAAATGCGGAAATAACCTATTTTTGTAAGGTATTTGAAAAATCATTCTGTTTTCATTATTGATTAATAAATCAGTAATATGTTGCACAGGTCGCGGTGCAATTATGCCAAACAAAAAAAAGTCACCTGAAACATTTTACTAATTGCATCGGAAATATTTTAATTTTGACACTTGTAACGAGGCTTTCAAATCCAATCATGAGCTAATATTTGATTTTCAAAAAAATGAATTGTAGACATTTTTATTATTATTGCTAGATACATTTTTTTTTTTACCTTGGTGCGATTTTCCTTTCGACATCCATAGTGGATCCACTGTTGGAGGAAAGTTGGCGGTTAGTTTGAAAGTGGTCCAGTCCAAAGCCATCCCCTCCTTTCGCTTACGCACGCGCTAATGTATTTTCCTTGACACGTCTATATTTCAAATACGACTCGTCCGATTTGGCCTTAACAGAACATTTGGGGATGAAAAATTTTGAGATGTGTATTCTGGAAGCTGACATTTTTTTCTGACTCTTGAAAACTAAATAAAAGCTATTTTGTGATTTTGCGGTATCGTATTCAGGTTCTCAATACGTTGTAATTTCTGGTTTTTAGCCCAAAATAAATAAAAGCTAAACAGATTTTTAGTCCAAAATAAATAAAAGCTAAACAGGTTTTTTTTTTTTTAACTAATAATGTTTTCTTAGGGTCTAAATGATAAATTAATGATGATTGAATTGAGAAATAGATTTAAAGCACTTACTCTTGATCCTACGGCTGGGGTCGATGCCTCATGGTACGATGCCAAAAGAGTCTTTATTGGAGCGAGCGAGGTTGTGCTTGGGTATAAAAATCCCTTAAAGAATGGCTGGATGTCGGAGGAAACCTGCCAAGAAGCGGAGATATGATGGTCAGCGAAACAGGTGTTAAATAACAGCAAGACTCGGCAGTAGAAAAGAAAAGCACTCGAAGACCACAATGGACCTAATAGGAAAGTCAAAAGAGGCGTGAGAAAAGATAAGTGGATGTGGATAAAAAAGATGGTCGTAGATGCAGAAAATGCAGTACAATGAGGTGATGCAAAGGAACTGTATAGAATCACTAGGATGCTATCCAGACAAAAACAGTTCAAAAACAGGCCAGTGAGGGCAGAAGATGGTGGTATTCTTACAACTGTGGAAAAGCAGTTGGCCCGATGGGAAGAGCACTTCCAGGAAGTACTGTACCGGGGAAGTGATGATTCGAATACTAGTAATATTTCCCTGGGGAGTTTCCAAGGAATGAACATCTGCAACAGGACACGGATATCTGTTTGGATACTCCAAGCAAGGTGGAACTGATAGCTACAATAAATGAAATAAAGAGTGGAAAAGCTACTTGTTTGGATAATATATCACCGGAGCTACTCAAGACTGATCCAGCTGCAGATGCCGATATCTTTCTGCCTGTTATCACAGGGATCTGGGAGCAGGAAGAGCTTCCTGTGGACTGGAGAAAGGGCCTCATCGTGAAGCTCCCGAAGAAGTGGGACACTACGAACTGTTGTAACTGGAAAGTAATCACGCTTCTTTCAGTGCCAAGCAAGGTTCTGTCCAGAGTTATACTCTGGGGGGAAAGGGCCTCATCGTGAAGCTCCCGAAGAAGTGGGACACTACGAACTGTTGTAACTGGAAAGTAATCACGCTTCTTTCAGTGCCAAGCAAGGTTCTGTCCAGAGTTATACTCAACAGGATCAAGGAAGCGATCGAGTCAAGACTCAGAACGGAGCAGGCTGGTTTCAGGAAGCACCGAAGCACAGTTGATCTCATTAACACTCTGAGGATCATCGTGGAGCAGAGTGGTGAGTGGCAGTCCTCCTTATACTTAGGCTTCATAGACTTCGAGAGTGCCTTCGATTCGGTAAACAGGGGATATGTAGCGTACTTTGGAGAAGTACGGAATTCCCATAAAGAATATTAGGATAATTGAGGAGATATACAGGGACTTTGACTGCAGGGTTCTGCATGAGGAGAAACTGTCAGACCCCATCAAGACGGATTCAGGTGTGCGCCAGTGGTCCGTACTGTCTCCAACTCTATTTATCATCGTGCTCGACGCCATAATAAGTAGTGTACTGGGTCGACGGAAGCGGGTAATCCATTGGACACTAAGCCAAAGGCTGGAGGACTTGGAGTTTGCGGTTGATGTCTGCATTATGGCCCAGAGGTTCTCGGACATCAAAGCTAAATTCCAAAAACTTCGGGAGGAAGCAGGAGAGGCTATCAATAAACATCAAGAAAACGGAGGAGATGCGGGTGAACCCGAGCGTCGAGGACAGTCTCCAGTTATGTGAGGAAACTATTGAAAGAGTTCAAGTCTTCTCTTACCTTGGTAGTCTCGTCTCAGAGAAAGGAGGGACCGACAAAGATGCCAGAGAACGCACTAGAAAATCCAATACTGCGTTCATCCAGCTCTAACCCCTTTGGAGAAACCGCAGTGTGTCCGTGCGTACGAAACTGAGGATATACACAACGAATGTAAAGTCTTTACTTCTGTATGGCTCGGAAACTTGAAAGGTCACAAAGGGTGTCACCGGGAAGCTGCAGGTATTTACCAATCGCTGTCTCCACCCTATCCTAAACATTAGATGGCCCGAAAAAGTCTCAAATCAAGATCTTTGGTGCAAAGCCGGGTAGAGGTCGATTGAGCAAGACATAAGAAGAAGGAAGTTTAACTGGATTGGCCATACACTACGAACCACTGGGAGTTACAGGAGTTAGTAGAAATAATAATAGAAAGCATAAGTTTAAATATAATACATAGACGTACTAATTAATATATAAAATAATAAAAATATAATGAAGTTTCTGGTTTTTAAAACAAAATAAATAAAACCTGGCCTAGTTAAAAAAAACATCAGCCAAGTAGGTACATAAGGATAGCTTTCTCACCATTTCTATTGGGTACATAAGTAAAAAGAAGTGTAAACAACAAATGTGTAAGGGAAAACCTATTTAATGATTTAAAATTGTAATTGATTTTTTACATGTTCCAAAACAGAAAAGTTGGGTACTAGTGTATAAATGGTCCATTAATAGGGCATTCCAGCGTTTCATTTTTTTTTTTTTTTTACATCCAATGAAATTAGTACCTACTTCTTATTATAAAATAAAAAAAAAACTAACACTAAGTTGTTAATTTTAAATAACACCACTCTCCATAACGTTCTAACCTGAGTAATGTGTAGTATATTTACAACTTACAATTACACACATCCTTTATCTATCTGGGAGATTAAGAAACCTATCTTAAGTCCAAAACAATGACAGCAGTCGTGTTTGCTTGGTTTAATCAGTTCGAATTCGACAGCTAACTGATCAAGATGCCTCGATGCCAATTTTCAGCTCCTGAAATGTCGGCATTGCCGCTTTTTTCTACAAATATGGAATTACTCATAAACCGGCGACCATTTATCGTAAAATTCACCAATATCTCGATTACCGGAATTTAAAGGTCAAATTTAAAAAATACTATTCTTTATGTATTCTGTTCATTAATGTTGGGTAATTAATAATATTATTTTTCTTTTTTAGAGCAGTACGGTGTTTTCGCAATACTCTGAGTGCTGCAGTTGTTCTTATTCCTGCTCTACACTTCACTCTGTTCGATCGTTTATCAGTGAGTCGGATGTTTTTTTGTAAGTTCAGAAGAATCACAATTCATCGACTCGGGTGATTATTTGTACATTGGGATTTTTCAAGTCGACCGTCCATCAGATTCTTCGAACGTACAACATACGACCTTTCCGAACCCATCTCGTGCACGGGATGCGATACGGAGATGAGAAGCGCAGATTAACTTTCCTCGCACATATGGAAATTTTGCGGGAGGCCCCGGCTGATTTTTCAATGAGCATTTTGTGTACGGATGAGTCAACATTCACTAATATTGAGCTCTTCAACAGATGGAATTTCCGAACTTAGGCTGAGAAAAATCCACATGTTGGTTATAATACACACCACCAAGATCGGTATACCGCCAGCTTAGGGCGTAGCTAGTAGGCTACTGGCCAGCTACCTAATTGGGCCCTTCTGTATTGAAGGTAGTGCTCTAAATGGCTAGATGTATTTACAATTCCTCCGATAAAATCTTCCTTGGTTACTTGAAGACCTCCCTCTCGCCTTCATAGCACTGTTGTGGTTTCAGCTCGATGGCTGCCCTGCTCAGCGCACAAGTAGGATTACCCAGCATTTCAATCGTCAATTTCGCGAAGATGGATTTGCCCACAAAGTGAGGTTGCTTGGCCACCTCGCTCTCCAGCGTTTACCACTATAGATTTTTAGCTATGGGACTATCTGAAGGGCAAGGTTTTCGTATCTGATTTGCCAGCCATCACCAGCAACGACTGCGGGGACGGGTTGTTGACCCGTGCAGGTCAGTCACTCCACAATCTATACGAGAAGCAGTGACAGAAGAATGGATAAGAAGATAGTATTGAGCATTTTAGTACATTCGGAAGTACTCTTTAGAAAGAAAATTTCATTTCCTACAACATAGGTGAGGTAGTTTTTCATGATAAGGAAATACCTTTCATGAGGTATCAAATAACGAGTAATTTGAAAAAATAAGTTGTCAAAAAAAAAGAAATGACAATTTCTAACGCTTAAAAACACATTTTTTTTTTTTTTAAATCTCAAGATTAAAATAGTATTAGCATTTGATTTTCTATAATAATCCTTCATAAAAAAAAATACCCCATTCCATTTGAAATTCCAGAGTTAGGTGCAGTGGAGAAGAACTAGAGAAGTTTACGGGGGCGATAATGCCATAAAAAGATACTTACATCCCGTTATTTCAAATACTCTGGTTTTTAAAGGGGGTGGGTGAGCCATGTCCGCTGGAATGCCCTATATAATGGACCATTCGTACACTAGTCCCCAACTTTTCTCTTTGGGAGCATGTAAAAAGAAACAATTACAATATTAGATCATTACAAATGTTTTTCCTTACACATTTGTTGCTTATACTTCTTTTTACTTATGCACCCAATAGAAATGGTGAGGAAACTATACTGACCTATTTGGTTTATGGTTTTTTAACTAGGTCAGGTTTTATTTATTTTGGTTTAAAAACCAGAAACTCCATTATGTTTTTATTATTTAGTAAATCTTTGATTTATATTTAATTTTATCATTTTGGTCCTAAGAAATAATCAGCTGTTAAAAAAAAAACTTGTTTAGCTTTTATTTATTTTGAGTTAAAATGCAGAAATTTCATCGTACTGAAAACCTGAATACGATGGAGTTTCTAGTGTTTGACCGGAAAAAGACTGCCAAGAATCCATCTCCCCGCAAAATCACAACTTAGGTCAGAAAGAAATTCCAGTTTCCGGAATAGACATTTCAAAATTTCGAAATATTTTACGACTATGAGCTCCTTTTTTTTATGTTCCTGGCACCGCTTCCACATTACATAAATTATAAGAAAATTCACGACTGCCATCGGATTCTTCTTGAGCTGCTTTATCCAACGGTTTTAATGTTTTAACTTGTTTGTTTTTTTACGAGAATAGCACCCAACACAACAAATTCTTTGACATGAATTATCAAAACCATTTTCATGTATATATTATTATTTACAATTATTGATCCGTTACTATTGAATATTTAAACCATGGTAAATGGTTCATGGTGATCATTAGGAATTCTAATATAAGAGCCTGGACTTTATATTGTTCATCAAACATCCTTTTCGTCCCAGGCAGCTTTATCAGAATACAGATGTACTATTGTATGTATTTTACTTACTTGGAGTAAAATTAGTCACCGATATATCTGAGAAGGCTCATGCACAGAAATGATCTGCCTTGTTTAGATTGAAATTCCGCTATATAAATATGTTGTAATAATTAAAAATTACGAATAGAAAAAAAATATACGCTTTTCATGATTTATACTAAATTATTATAAATGCGTTACGGATCGTCAATAAATAAATAAATATTTTAATATAAATGTTTTAATCAAATCTAAAATGTTTAATGTATATTTTTCTTGAAACTGTATTTTTAAATGTTTGAGTGAAAAAGAAAGAAAGATAAACAGGAAATGAATTACTATTGAATGGAAAATAACCGTAGGAGATGAAGATTTTCAAAAACGCAGTGAGATAAGATTTTAGAAATAATACAATTATTTTTAATAATTTTGAGGAATGGAGAATGTGGAATGGGAAGAAGATTGGGGGCATGCGCCGGACAAGTTGTAAGCCGGGGGCCAGAAAGCTGAGTGCTCTCCCAGGAGAAGGAACCCACCCTACCCTCATTCCACGAAAGGTAATTTACCTGATCACCTGATACACTCCTTTATCACCCTCTCCCTCTCACATTTTTCTTTATCCTTTCTTATATTATTTCGAATAACACGCTTATAAAAAAAAACATTATTACTTTACAAAGTCATCGTTAAACAATATTCTATAAAATGGAAATTAATGCTATTGAAATTAAATGATTACAGTCTTCAATAATATTAACCCATTGAGACTAATTATTTCTTAAATAGTGTTTCAGTTTTCAGTAGTCTAAAATGAGTCAACTATAACTTCATCCCTTTATGGTAAATATAAGACATGACAATATTGTCTAATTATTTCGGAAACTCGAGATAGATAATTGAGAAGATGGAAACAGGGTTTAATGAGATGTTTAGAGATGGCATTTAATAACTAGGCATTCTATCGACATTCCTGTAGCTAGCCTTCTTCTTCCCTATCATTCATCTTATCTAAATCATTATATCTTTTTAATATTATATATATTAGAATATTATAACTTATTTCCAAAATGTATTAGAAGATACTTCTTATCATTGGAAAAATAGATTCATGATGATTTGTAAATTTATATGATATAAATAAATAATTATGATAATTATATAATATAAATAAATATGCATCATTAGTTACTAGTATTACATAAAATCAGTATCATTAATTCCTTGTCTTCTCTTTAGATAACATATAAGCGATATAAGAATCATTGAGTGCAAGATTTATAAAAATAAATTACTTAAGTGATAGAATATTGATTGAAAGCATGTTGTTGACAGGCATATTTTGTAA
Organism: Rhaphigaster nebulosa; assembly: GCA_948150685.1. Lineage (NCBI taxonomy): Eukaryota > Metazoa > Arthropoda > Insecta > Hemiptera > Pentatomidae > Rhaphigaster > Rhaphigaster nebulosa. The sequence continues at coordinate 9,115,261 of OX411307.1, forward strand.
TATCTATAGGCATATGCTATGCCTTACCATTGAAAACTTGTGCTATAGTTTAGTTTTATTTGAATTATATATACACACACACACACACACACACACACACACACACACACACACACACACACATATATATATATATATATATATATATATATATATATATATATATATATATATATATATATATATACATATCTATATTTACACACATGGATTTCCTTGTATAGTAACATGATACAATAATCCTTTTATGATATGATACTAAAAAAGGTTAAAAGATAAAGAACCATAGAATTGGATGGGAATCGTTGCTTTACGAGTATTAATCATGGCAACTTGCTAAGCATCCAAACTCACATTCTCTCTTATCATGGAATGTTATTTTACTAACAAACGCACATTTTGCTTAATCTCTATTAAATTCAATTATTTTGGATTGATTTTTATGTTAAAACATTTAACCAAGAGTTTGGCTCAACAATAAAAATAAAATAAAAAATTCGCTTGCTTATATGCACCCACAAATATGGACATTTATAAATATATTTATAAATCTAAGTAAATTATGCTAATATTCTATTTAAGCGTTTTTTGTAATATAAGAGAATTACATTACACACACAAACACAATTCTATTATTAGGGATTGATAAATTATTTGCCACTTCTATAAATTTGTTTTATTGAAAACTAGTTTCGAATGTTATACATTCATCCTCAGTTCTAAAAACACACAAACAATTCAAAAATAAGCAATTCAAAATATAGTTTGGTATTATTATACATATTAAATTAGATTAATATAAATCAGTATTATAAAACATTTATGAATTATGAATTTAATTAATACAAGAAATCAAATACATGTTGGTACTCACCAAGGTTTAAATGGATTATATCAGAAAAGTTTGTACTAGTTTCTTCTCGCATTGAACTAACAATGAACGAAATATAGGTAGTATGTTTACAGGTAAACGGTTTAAGGATCAGGATTTTTCCAGTAATGCTGGTGAGTAATTGTTTTTTTCTGTTATAGATGGGAATAAATTTAAGATTGGACTATTGGAGATATTTATTTGGTCATTTAAGCAAACATCTGGACTGGATTTGAAGGGTTTTATTATTTCAAGTGCTTCATATATATTTAATTTATTTAACTTAAATGTATTCACATCTATAACAGAAAAAACAATTACTCCCCGGCATTACTGGAAAAACCCTGACTCTTAAACCGTTTACCTATAAACATGCTACCTACCTTGCGTTCATTGTTAGTTCAATGCGAAAAGAAACCAGTACAAACTTTTCTGTTTGATATAATCCATTTAAATCTTGGTGAGTACAAACATGTATTTGATTTCTTGTCCTAATTAAATTCATAATTCATAAATGTTTTATAATACTGATTTATATTAATCTAATTTAATATGTATAATAATACCAATCTATATTTTGAATTACTTATTTTTGAATTTTTTGTGTTTTTAGAACTGAGGATGAATGTATAACATTCGAAACTAGTTTTCAATAAAACAAATTTATAGAAGTGGCAAATAATTTATCAATCCCTAATTAAATTGATCCTTCTAAACCATCATGCGGATGTCAAATGATAATTCCCTTATATTAAAAAAAAAAAAAAACTTAAATGATATAATAACTTCATTTACTTAGGTTTCTGGAAGAGAACAAAATAAAAGCTACTCTTTATTTTGGTAAAATTATATGATTAGTTTTATTTCAAATTGATATCATAAAATAAATAGCAAATTGAATAAATGTAAAAAAAATCTAGTGCTGTGCGCACATGCAATAAATTTCACATACAACCCTTCTTTAAGTATACATTTATTTCTACTCGGCTAAGTAGAATCGGCGAAATTTTAAAAGTTTCCATGGAAACATCTACAATTAACAATCATTTAAGTTGATCCGTTTTCGTCACTCTGCATTAGCTTCTAAGACTTTATATGCTGATATTAATTTTTCTAAAATATTTAGCTTTCCAACGGTATATTTCATATATTTTATACACACAAATATATATTCCAAGGTTATTCATCTTTTAATCTTTTTAGTATCATGTCATAAAATGATTATTGAATCATGTTTCCATTCAAGGAAATCCATATGTGTGTGTATATATATATATATATATATATATATATATATATATATATATATATATATATATATATATATATATATATATATAAATTTAATTTTATGAATTTATAAACGTTTGTGAAATTTGAATATATATATAAATATATCTAATTTCTGATTCTTTTGGGTCTAATTAACAATATGTTAAACGATTTAAAAACAGGATTGTTCAACAGTCTTTTACACAAAATTAAGAATACACGTCCAACCTCTCGGATAGTTTAATTACATATGGTTGTAACCTTCTTTCAGATGATTTAATAACACGATATTAAATGTGACAATGTTAAAATTATCAATTTTATACCTCCGCTGGTCGGTGACTTTTTTTTCCGAGGAAAAAGAGTAAGGAACTAGCTTGCTACAGTGGAACACATATGCTTCATTGCTTTTCGTTTCTTGCATTCCACTTCGTCAATTGATTTGGAAATGCTTCCTAATTTTATATGGTCCGGTTCTGATTTCAAGTTTGTTCTTATTTAATTTGTTTCCTTTTGCCACATTAAACTAAATCACCTTCTTTAAACTCCTAATCCCTTCTGTTTTCATCAGTTCTTCTCCTATTTCGTTGAAAACTTTTTTGTGAATCCTTAAACGCTTTTGTTCTGCCTATCTCTAGGTCATATTCCCTTTTCAACGATGGTGGTACAATTTCCGATGTGCGTTCATGTAGTAAATAAGCTGGTGAAAATTTTGTAGTTGTGTGAATTGTATAATTATATTGCTGGACAGATAATTTAGCAATGGTTGTCCATGATCTATTATGGTTATTTTCATTCAATCGACGACGGATGCGATTCACTAAAGCCTCATTTAGTCGCTCATTCAGTCCATTGGATTGTGGATTCTCTACTCATGTTAAGATTAACTCAGCGCCTATTTTTTTTTTATATAATCTTTAAATTTACGTGTATTTAGAATACTTTATAGGTCTACTAACAGTATTTTTATATTTTCTTTAGAAATTGGCCCTATTAATTTTATCAAATCATTCACAATTTGTCCTTTTGATGTCAAAATCCATGCATATCTCGTAAAATGATCCACCAATAAATGCATGTATTTGTGATCTGATCTGTTTCCACCAAAACCTCCTTGTATTAATGGAAATAATTTCAAAGGGGTATGCTGGTGTTCCTAATTTCGATAAAAACCCAATCGGTCGTCCTGAGCTAGATTTATTTTTCACTCGAACCTGATATTGTTTAGAATACTGATGTATCACGCAATCCATAGCTTTGAAATAATAAAATGATCGTAGTTTTTCAGCTATTTGCTTACTGCCAATATGAGCATAAAATTGATGGATCTTATCGACTAAATACAGACCAAAGTCTGTAGAAACGAATATAAGTTTCCTATTATTTTTTTGTTTAACATGATTTCACCATCTTTAATAGTGTCTTTGGATGTATCTATTTCCTATTTATCATCTTCTTGAACTTTCATTATTCCTCTAATCTGGATAATGTTAACTACCTTTAAACAATGGTTTTCATTTTGAAAACTTTCCAGAACTGGATTTCTGGATAAAGCAGAATTCCACGTTACCTTTTCCTTCCTTGTATGCTACTTTAAAGTTGTATTGGGCCAAATACAACATTAAATCACCTATTGCCTAATCAGTTTTTGATTTTGACTTCAAATTCATGAGTGGTTTATGATATTACTGTAAATTCTTTACCAATCAATTAATGTTGCCAGTACAAAATTACTTCTTTAATCGCCAAACATTCCAAATACATTATTTCTTTTTTTATCTGGCTTGGAGTTTATTTTTTTGAAAAGTATCCAGCTGGATGTAGAATTCTATCTTCTTGAAGTTGTTTCAGGACTGCTCCTATATCTACTCGGCTTGCATCTACTTCTATTACAATTCTTTTTCTGCATTGTAAATGGCCAAAATCGATGTTATGCAAAACCACATTTCGCTAATTTCAGTTTGAATCCCTCTTCCCTTGCCCCCTCAAAAAATAGTTCGATATGTTTTTGATATTCATCAAAAGAATTGAAAAATATCAAGATGTCATATTTATAGTTGACACTGAATTTATACAAATGATGTCTTCTAATCATGTTTGCCAGAATTCTCTGAAATATCGCTGGAGAATTTTTAAAACCAAAAGGAAAAACCTTCCAGTCTTGAGTTACAAACGCTATTTTCTTGCGATATTTTATCTGATTGCTGATATTAAAGACCATTGAATTGTATATTGGCATAACAAGTTTAATCAAAATATTTAGAGTCTTTTTCGAGAAAATGATAAAAATGTGCAAAATCGATGAAATAAAGTGACACTTCAGGAAGGTTTTTTTTTTTTTTTTTTTTTTTTTTTTGTGAAAAAGTTGTAACTAGGGGTTTCGGTTTTTCTGAGAGAAAAAAAAACCGCTTATCGGTTATTCCGATTATTTCACTTCCAATTTACCTTTATTTATTCATTGGTTTTAACCGTTGCAAATAACAGTTGTTGTTTTTTTTTGGAAAAAAACGGTTATTTTAAATGAAATAACTTTCCATTAAAACATTTTTTATGACGTCACAACAGTTACTGTAGTTGTTATAAATGACCATTGGCAAATAAATGGTAATTGGCAAGACCTTTAATTCAAATAAATTACACCTTGATCTTCAAGAAATATCCTAAAAAAACTTTAGCTAAAATTATAAAATAGTAATTTTAATAGCTAAAACTCTCAGAATAACTTAATATTGTATGTGGTCTGCCTTACCACAATCACTTATATGAGCTGGTGAGAATTATTTGTAAATTAGCTTGCAAGCTATAATGGAATATGCTTCAATTTAAGGAACAAATAATGAGCTCTATGAATTATACAATAATATCGAAATTGTGAGCTTTATAAAATCCCGCCGAATCGAATGATGGGGACATGTTTTAAGAATGTCGGGTTATAGAATACCAACAAAATATGCTCCAAAGCAGAATTTACGGGACCAGAAGAAGAGGAAAACATGGAATAAGATGGATGGATGATGTAGAGGACGACCTCAAACGGTTGAGAGTAACAAATCGGAAGGAAAAGACGAAGGATAGGAATATCTGGAGGTCTATTGATAAGGAAGCCAAGGCCCATCCCGGGTTCTAGAGCTACGCAGTAAGTAAGTATGCTTCAATTCTAGACAACAATACCTTATAATTTGAAAAAATAAGTTGTGAGTTTTAATGTTTATTTAATAACTTATTTCAACGGGCTCGAATCCATTACGCCACTTTACAATAGGCGACTATAAAAAACCGGTGAGAATCTTGCATTGTAAGACAAGTTTTGTTATTTTAACAAAATTAATGTTTTAATTTAACGAAAAAAAGGCTTTTTTAAAAGGAAAAAAAGGAAAAAAGGCTTTTTTTTAACGAAAAAAAGGCCCATCCCGGGTTCTAGAGCTACGCAGTAAGTAAGTATGCTTCAATTCTAGACAACAATACCTTATAATTTGAAAAAATAAGTTGTGAGTTTTAATGTTTATTTAATAACTTATTTCAACGGGCTCGAATCCATTACGCCACTTTACAATAGGCGACTATAAAAAACCGGTGAGAATCTTGCATTGTAAGACAAGTTTTGTTATTTTAACAAAATTAATGTTTTACAAATTAACCTTTTAAGATAAAATGGAATAATGGCTCTATTCCAGCCACAAAAGATTTAAATTATTATTATTTTTAATAAAATTAGTTGTGCAAGTTTAGTTGCTAGTTATTTTTTCACGTTTCAAGTTTGGCAATTTAAGTAAGTTTTTTTTAAGGCTGCAGAACTATAATTAAATCTTGGTCCAATTTTTTCACGTTTTAATATAAATTTTTGAGGTACAGTAGAGCGTCGATTATCCGAACGTCAATTATCCAAAAGTTCGATCATCGGAACGTTTATTGTTATTTTGAATAAAATTAAACGAAAAATAAAATTATTTTTCCCAGAACGTCTATAAAGGAAGCCATCCTTAATTGTTTCTCAGAAACTGCTTCGTTAAATAGTATTTGTATCTGGTCCATAAGTGTGTGTGTGTTCAATGAACTTAGACGTTCAATAAGTATTTGTTTACTTAGAATTGTATACCTAACTAGTTCATTGCATTTGTTTCTGTGAAACCCTTTCCGTTCATTTGGCTGGTTGTAGATAGCTTACTTTCAGTTTTAAACCGTTCTTTGTGAGGTGTATACCGCATTTGTGATCACTTTTTTTTTTTAATTAAAAAATGTCAAAAAAAAGAAAAAAAGTGGTTCTTTCATTAAAATATAAAATGGAAATTGTTACGCGGCTGAAAAAAGGTGAATCGGGTCAGATATTAGCTATCGAGTTCAGTGTTGGTAAATCAACGATAACCGGAATAAAAAATAATTCTGATTCAATCACCATGTGCGCGCGCACATATTCTTGACAGTGAGGCGGGCAGTTCGAACAGTAAAACTATGAAAAAAGCGAAAAGTGAATTGGTGGAAGATGCTGTTTACACTTGGCATTTGCAAAAACGGTCTTCTGGGCAGCCCATATATACATATATATATATATATATATATATATATATATATATATATATATATATATATATATATATGTGTGTGTGTATATATGTGTGTATGCGTGTGTGCGAGTACGTGAATTTCGATTATCCGAACTTTTGATTATCCGAACCACCACTGACAACATTAGTTCGGTTAATCGACGCTCTACTGTATTAATAATGCCTAGGAATTGTAAAGAAGTCTACAGAGCTAGTATTAAATTTCAGAACTTTTTTTTGTTTCAAGTGCAGTGATTTTAAGGATTTTTTAAAGCTAACATAGCTAGGATTTTTTTTTCAAAGGATGAATTTCGTGTCCTGTAATGCTTTTAATTTTTAAGTAACTAACAAAGTGATAGACTTGAAAAATAATTGAGAATGAGACAGAAAAAGAAAATGAGTAATTATAATCTAAAAAAAAACTGTAAACCTCAAAACCACTGCTGCGTTACTGGTGAATGTAAAATAAACAATAGAAATTTTGTTGTAGTTGTAGTTCGTGTAACGGTGTGACATCACCAAATAGTTCATGATGTGAAAGGATAGACACTTGATTCTGCGAAGAGGATAATAGCTTTTGGGAGGAATCAATTATAAAAAGGTTCTACCAAGTATTAGTAAACTGGATATCGTGGCTGAGTTGATAGGGTTCTATAAAGAGGTCTAGAGAGTGGATAGCTCATCCACTCTCTAGATCTCTTGTACAGCTCGTACAAGGTACGATTTGTCGAGAGAGTGTAGAAGTCACCGGAGATTATTACATTATTAAATAAAGGGACATATATACGAGTAAATAGTAAGGATTCAAACGTGGGTTCTAATCGGACCTGAGGAGGACAATATACTGTAACACAGAGAAGGGAAAATCAATCAAAGGAAATTTCCACAAATAGGTATCGGGGGATGGGTATTTGAAAAGAATTTTTGCCCTCAGACTATCATGAACAAAAAGTTCAACACCTCCACCAGTTCAGTCCCACCTATCATGACGAATGAGTGTATAATTGGAGAATAATGCAGAATAGGCGAGAATATTTGGTTTGAGCCAGGTTTCTGTGACGGCAATAATGGAAATAGATTATGGAGGAAATAGTCGAGCAATTAATCAAAACTAACTGGGAGGTACTGGAAGTTAACGTGGCAGGACATAGGATATTTATCATTAGGAAAAATGAAGAATGTTAATCAGTAGAATTTATAGGAAAGTATGGATAGGAACAGAAAGATACAACAACTATAATGTGAAATGCATGAGATAAGAAAGAAATACCGAGAAAAAAATGATGTAAAGTATTACTTTTAGCACGAAAAATAAAATTTACCACAGAAAAATAGAAAAGACTTTGCAAGTTAACGTAGGCAACCAATAAAGAAAGGCAGATCGGAAAATAAAATTAATACCGAAGTAAAACGATAAATTCATAGCTTCGAAAAAAAAGAAAGAAAAGTTTAACCGAGTAATTATATAGAGTAAAATATATATATATATATATATATATATATATATATATATATATATATATATATATATTTTTTTTTTTTTGTGGTAAAGCCAGTGATATTGTATGGAATGGAAACTGCAACCTTAACAAGCCTTGAAAAGCTTCTGAAAATCGAAAGAAGGATATTACGAAGAATATATGGTCCAAGAATAGTAAATGGAAACTACATATTGAGATCGAACAAGGAAATTTATGAGCTGGTAGATGATTTGGAAACAACTATAAGGAAGAGACGACTGAGATTCTACGGCCATATGATTAGAATGAATCCTCAAAGAACAAATAAACAGATCTTTGACAAAATATATAACCTGAAAAGCCAGAGTTGTTATGCCAAGCAGATGAAGGAAGAATTAAGAAGACTTGGAATCACAGACGAAGACTGCCAGGATGGAGACGGATACAGAGAACGACTCAACAGCATTAAAGTTCTAGTCGAAGAGAAAGTGAAACGTGGGAATAGCAATTGGACGGAAGAGAGACGAATGCAACAATCGGAGAGAATGAAGGCTGTTTGGAGGAGGAAGAAAAGTGAGAGTGAGAACTAAACAGTGATATCTGCGTGGTCCTTAGCCGGCCGATATATATATATATACACATACAAGAAAAGTATATAAATAAAATTAAACAGCAGAAAAGATGAAGTCTACATCTGCCGTAATAATAGAGTTTGTATCATTGAAAGACTTCTATATCTGAATACTATTGATGACAAGAGGCTCGAAATCGCCCTTGGACAAAGCAAATATACTTAACCTTGCCGGCGGCCTACTTCTGCCTTCCAAGCCAGAAGAAATGTCGGTTGCCAGGGCCCATCTCCTCACTGACGTAAATTCGCTAGTCGTTCTTCCAGTCGAGGTGCTTAGTCGTGAAATCTCTTTTCATCTTCCGAAGACGGATCATCTCTAGCGGAAGATCAGGCGAACAAAACGCACGACTATCGATGGAGGGCGAGGATCCTCTCATGCATCATTTTTTGCACACAGTTCATTTTTTAATTGTCTCACGATAATTATAATGTTTTTCAAATTATTCAGCTCATCGTTTAAATAAGTAATAATATTATAATGTTAATAGATAATATAATATATAATACAATCATAATATAATAGGTCTTTCATAACTTTTTAATGGCTATAAATAGGCGTACTGAAAAGTAGTTGTAGGTAAACCCCAAGATTTCCATGTTTGTCATTCGCACGTATCATGCCAAAGTAAAAACCTATAACGGTTAGTGAAGCTATAGAAGTAGACCCACGGCTTTTCCCTTTGGCATTTTTCAATTATTCATCCGTTTGGCTGTGAAAAGAAATTTGATCAAATTTATATTGGACAGCCTGTATAGAGTACTGCGCGTATTACACAAATTTCACTTACCACTCTCCGGTGGTAATGTTTGCGTCATTGAAAAGGGATCGATATTGGTGCCTTGCCTCGTATCCGTTATTACAGACCGCTCCGTAGATTCTGCGGAGGAATCGACGTTGAAACCTTGCGAAAAGGAGTTCCTGGATTCTAGGAATTTTCCAACATTCCAATCCGTAGGTCAATACGGATCTGATGAGTCTTTTGTATAGGCGCACCATGGTGATCCTGGATACGTCCTCGCTTTTAAGGTGCCTCTGAAGTCCATAGTAGCACCTATTTGCAGCCATTATTGGACGATGGATTTCGGAGTTGATGTTGTTTCTTGAGTTTGCTTGGATTCTGAAGTAGATAAATTCTTTTACTCTCTCATGAATGGAGAATATGGAATCTATGGATGAAGAATACTTTTTTAAAATTTGCATATTGCCTGGATGACGATTTCATTTTTTTAATGTAAATGAAGAAAAGAAAGATGATCAAAATAAAATCTCAAAGAAAATATTTAGCCCTAATAAGAAAACGAAAATATCTTAAAGAACAGAATCACTTGACCCTGCGACAAAGCCTCAATCCTCTAAGAACAACAAAATGGCGGTATGGCACACTCAGCTTCTACAAAGCCTTAAGCCTCTCAAGTTACAGAAAAATAAAATGGCGGTATATACGCCATAGTTACGTGACCCAGTCTCTAAAAAGGCGCGAGGTCTGATTGTTAAGGTTAGGACGAGTGATGGAGTGATGGAATGATAGATAGAATGATGGAGTGATGGATGGATGGAATGATGGAGTGATAGATAGATGAAGTGGTGGGTGTATAAGCCTCTGTAATGTCGTTACTGACCCTTTGACAAAACCTCAAGCCCCTCAAGTTGCAGAAAAACAAAATGGTGGGCTCAGCCTCTATGAGGTGGGTAAGTGATTTTTCGGAGTAAGTGCGTAATTGTCTCGTTAAATCCGAACCCTCAACTGGTAAGAGGTGCACTTTACGGAGCATTTCTCTCTACTAACGGCTCTGGAGAAAATTGAAATAATTATTAATGAGCTCCATATCTAGTAATTACTTGGGTCATTTAAGAACGGTACATGACATATACTACTTTTATTTACTAAGATAAGATTCCTAAACACTCATTCAGGAGCAAAAGAAAAAAAAAAAACATCAGCATTGAAAATCTAGGACATGAAAAATCAGTTTTCTACAAATATTTATCCTCTAATAGAGGAATTTATTTGTTAATAGGAATTTCCGGTATTAATGTTTTATATTGAGTGATGCATATAAAAATAAAAAGCAATGAGAAGTACATTACATCCTTAGTTCTTTTTTCAGGTTTAAGTTATGACCGATATGGACATCGTCAGTTTGAGTGAGGACGAGAGTGAATTTCAAGACCAGAACAATGTACCAGTAGCAGCAGCCTACATAACAGGTATGCATAGATAAACAAATTTGTATCTCTCTTATCAACAGAAAAATACAAATATTTACAAGGGAAACTAATGTAGTTGTGTTTTCTTCAAGTTAGTGATGGGATAAATGTGCTATCCGTGACGAGTACCTATGGTCCAGGAAACGAAGCCAAATAAAAAACATCAGATCGGCTAGTTCTGAATTTTAGATTTGTTGTTTGAGTTTGGATTGACATTAAAAATAAAATGCTTTGACCTCGACACGCCACCAGAAGTTTGTTTTATCCAAGAAAAACTTAAAATTTTGGTTAATTTTACATTTAATGTTCAATATTTTATAAAACACCTCACACACAAAAACTTTATAGATAATTTTTTTTTAAATTAGAATAAATGTTGTGACTTTATTTTGGCAAATATCATGGAGACTGTTATTTCTACGAAGAAGTGTTTAACATTAAAGAATTTTTTTTTTCTAACTTGCTTTGATTGGAGCGCTAAAAGACGTTTGTACATTTAATAGTTCCTAAGATATTGAACATCATATTTCACTTGTTAAACTAATAACTCTGTAATGGTATTAAGGTTAATTTAAAATAAAATAGTTCACACATTTAACTCACTACAATAAAACAAAACTTTTATTAAATAGAACCTGTACAGTTAACACAACACACAAACCATAACATTATTTGGGTAGGTTCTAGCAGTATTCATTGATACCAACTAAATTAATATTACAACATTGTTTAATTAAATGATAATTATTATTATAAAAACAAACAATTTTAATGTAGCACTAAATTTAATTATTATAGTATAATTTAACATTAAAAATAAAAACAAACTAAAATAATCACTAAATGGTGGGGCCCCCACATCACTCTCCCCCCAGTAACTTTGTTACGTTCGGAATCGCGAGGGAAAACGCACTGATCTTCCCGAACGCGTCTTCTTTGACACTGCTTCAGGCAGTACAGGATCTTCTGATACCTCCGTAGCTGGGTTAATAGGTTGTTCCCATGGTGCATCACTATCATCACATAATAGATGGGCTGGTTTTAAACGATCAAGTGACACATTTACTTCTTTACCCTTAATTTGTAAGGTGTAATATTTAGTTGCTCGTCGAGTGACAAGAAACGGGCCTTCGTATGGCTTTTCCAAGCTTGCTCTAACACGATCCACTCTAACAAAGACGTGTGTGGCGCTTGACAAGTCTTTATGGATAAATGTAGTAGTTCTGTTTTTGTGTGTCACTGGTCTCGGGCGCAGACGGTCTATCTGTTGGCGTAGCATACTGACAAACGTCGGCACATCCGCACTAGGTTTGGGTGTCTCAAAGAAATCGCCTGGAAGTCTCAAAGGCACTCCATATACCATTTCTGCTACTGTCGCTGAGGCATCCTCATTCAAGCAGGTCCTGAGACCTAGAAGAATAGTTGGTAACAGTTGAGTCCACTGGGGTTTTCCATGTGCTTTGATCGCTGATTTTAATACTCTGTGAAAACGTTCGATCTTCCCATTGGACTGCGGGTGATAAGCAGTTGTATGGTTGAGTTTTGTTCCACAGATTGATGTTAATGACTTAAATAATTCACATTTAAATTGTTTGCCTTGATCACTGATTATGGTGGCAGGTGTTCCAAACCGACAGATCCAATGTTGATAGAAATTTTGTGCAACATTTTCGGCTGACGTCTCTTTTAAAGGAATAACTTCAGTCCATCCAGTAAAGCGGTCGATACACGTTAAACAATGGGTGTATTCTTCACATGGCGGCAGGGGTCCAATTAGATCTATATGAACAGTGGCAAATCTCTCATCTGCAATCCGGTATTCCTGTAGTGGTGTCTTCACATGTCTGGAGATTTTGCTTTTTTGGCAGGCAATACATGCCTTTGTCCATGAGCGCAAATTATTTTTCATGTTGGTTCAAACTGTTTTAGTACATATCAGCTTAACCGTAGCTCTGATTCCAGGATGCGACATGCTATGATAATGTTTGAAAATATTATAACGGAAATCTTTTGGAATATATGGTCTAATTTCCTTCGTTGAAACATCACACCATAATTGGCTTCCGTTTTGAAGTGGGTATGATTTGAAAATCAAACCAGTATTTGCAGAAGAACGAAGCTGTTTCAGTTCTTCATCATGTGTTTGTGCTTCTGCTATTTGGGTGTAATCGATTGCAGAGCATTCCTCTAGCCGAGACATGTAATCTGCTACCGTATTGTTTTTTCCTGATACATGAATTAAGGTAGTTGTGAACTGGGAAATATATTGCAATTGTCGCAGTTGACGAGGGGATGCTTTGTCGTTCTTTTGTTTGAAGGCATAAGTTAGTGGTTTATGATCTGTGTAGATTACAAATAATCTTCACTCCAACAAATATTTAAAATACTTGATAGACATGTAGATAGCTGTTAATTCTCTATCATAAGTGGAATATTTGCACTGTGTTTCAGAAAACTTTTTGGAGAAAAAGCCAATAGGTTTCCATGAATTGTTTTCCAATTGTTGTAGAGCAGCTCCAGCTGCTAAATCGGATGCATCTACAAAAAGTGATAGTTCACAATCAGGATTTGGATATGTTAATAGAGCTGCATTACTTAAAGCTTGTTTGCTCTGTTCAAAATCATTAATCGTTTCTGGTGTCCATTCAATCTTAGTTGTATCATTTTTCTTCGCACCCTTAAGGAAATTAGTAAGATTAGCTAAATTACCTGCAGCATGATGTAGATGCCTGCGATAAAAGTTCAGCATTCCTAAGTAAGACCTCGAATGTTTTATAGTTACTGGTAAGTTATGATTAACAATGGCATTCACTCTGTCGGGATCAGGTTTTGTACCATTTGAAGAAATAAGATAACCAAGAAAAATTATATGTTCTACACCAAACTCTGACTTGCTAATGTTAATTCGGAGACCATAGTGGTTGAGTCGTTGAAAGACTTGTGATAAATGATGACTATGTTCTTCAGCACTTGCAGAAGCAATGAGTATATCATCCAAATATGGGAAACAAAAATCCAGTCCTCTCAAAACCTCATTAATAAAACGTTGGAACGTACTAGGCGCATTGCGCAGTCCGAATGGCATAACATTAAATTCAAATAACCCAAAAGGTGTAATAAGGGCTGTTTTTTGTTTATCCTCTTCATTAATAGGTATTTGATAATAAGCCTGGCAAAGGTCTAACTTCGAAAAAATGTTTTTTTTTAGAAGAATATGACTTACATCCTCTATCCTCGGAATGGGGTACCTATCGGGTAGTGTTCTGTCATTTAATCTTCTATAGTCTCCACACACTCGCCATTGGCCATTTTTCTTCGACACCAAGTGTAGAGGGCTTGCCCATTGCGAACTCGAAGCTCGAATAATTCCATTGTTAAGCATACTCTGAAATTCTTGTTTAGCCACTAGCAACTTTTCTGGATCCAACCTTCTAGGCTTGCTAAAAACCGGCGGTCCATCACTAGTGACAATGTGGTGTCTCACCTCATGAATGGCATTTACCTTCAATGAAAACGGTTTGGTTAAATCTGGAAAATTAGCTAACTGTTGTGAGAATTGGCAAGTGGCTTTGAAAGAGCTCAACGATTCCATCTCCTCAATTGCAACTACTTCTCCTGTAACAGTGAGTTTTGTACTGTTATCAATTAATTTTTTGTTTTTCAGGTCAATCAATAAACCAAAATTGTGTAAAAAATCAGCTCCCAAAATACCTTTATTGGTTTTAACTAAAAAGAAATTCCACTCCATCTGACGTCTGAGTCCAAGGTCAATTTGAAGAACTTTGGTTCCAAATGTCGGGATTTCAGTATTGTTGGCAGCAAATAATTTAATTCCCGTATCTTGATTTGCATTAAATTCATTAACTGGTATAATGGAGACATCTGCACCACTATCAACTAGAAAACGAATACCTGTATTTTTATCTCGTAAGAATAAACGATGCTGATGACCTGGAATATTTACAGCAGAACAGTCGGTCAGTCCTGTGTCTGCTGTGAGGAGTTTCCCTTCTCCGAATTCCATTTGCATTCAGGTGTGCACTTGGAAGGTAAACATTTCTTTCCATAACGAAAGTGGCCAAAACAGTACATTCCTTTTGGATTATAACGTTTATTTTGACTGCTACTACGAGAACGATCTGATGATTTACCCCTACTTAAACTCCGGGAAAATCTAGACTCAAGTGCAGATATTCTTTTATTCAGTTCCTCCAGCGTTGTGTCAAATGTAGATCCTCTAGAATTGACAACATTAATATCACGCGAAGGTTTGATATCCCATATTTTATCACCGATATCGGCTAATTTTTCCAAATCCCCATCGGAAATGGTCAAAATACTTTTTATTTCAGTTGGGAGTTTGTCCAGCCACAATGTTTTCAAAATTTTATCAGAAAAATCGTCACCTGCTAATCCTTTCATTTTACGAAGTAACTGACTTGATTTCTGATCTCCAATTTCTAGTTCACTAACAACTTTTTTTATTTTTCGTTCCTCACTTTCTCGAAAGATACTTAAAAGTCTTCCCTTGGCAACAGTATATTTGTTTTCTTCCGTGGCTGAGACAAGGTCGTATATGTTTTCAACTATTTTAAGGTCCAATTGAGCAATTAGATAATTAAATTTCGTACCTTCTTTGGTGATTCCGCCAAGATCGAATTGGGCTTCGGCCTGACAAAACGATATTTCAGGCTTGTCCTTCCAAAACGGTGGTAGTTTAACACTAACTTTATCAATGTTCTTCAAAGATTCACTCGTTTTATGTTCGTCTGGCATAATTACTTACTGGAATCACTTGTACAGTCAAGGGTCACCAATTGTAATGGTATTAAGGTTAATTTAAAATAAAATAGTTCACACATTTAACTCACTACAATAAAACAAAACTTTTATTAAATAGAACCTGTACAGTTAACACAACACACAAACCATAACATTATTTGGGTAGGTTCTAGCAGTATTCATTGATACCAACTAAATTAATATTACAACATTGTTTAATTAAATGATAATTATTATTATAAAAACAAACAATTTTAATGTAGCACTAAATTTAATTATTATAGTATAATTTAACATTAAAAATAAAAACAAACTAAAATAATCACTAAATGGTGGGGCCCCCACAACTCAATTATCAATTGTTAACAATTAAATCAATATACATTGTTAATAAAACGGTTGTTAAATAAGATGACTGTGTTAAAACTCTTTCTTAGTATATCTTCAGCATAAAACTTTTTCTATGAGATATGGCTAAGCTAAAAGCCTTTCTTAATATTTCTTCAGCCTCAACATATTCTCCTATTTCTCCCAAAATCGATGATCATTTACCTCCTGATTGTTATTATCCAGGAGTTAACCTGGCTCTCCTCACAAGACATGCTTAACGCAGTACACTTCAAGAATGGGTCTCTAAAGAAGCTTTGCCACCTTGCTAATTTTCTCACAGGATTAACATAAATCCAAAGGAACATCTTTTATCGGAAGAGTGACAAAACGTGGTAATAGCAGCGCATTTCAAATACATTTATTGTGAAATCATTTGTGCTATTTTCCTCCTAATCGCAACCATCCAGGAGTTAGTTGACTACATTTTCATAAGACTGGCAACAACAAAGTTATAAAAGTAGTAGATCTAATAGAGCTCTGTAAGTTTAATAGTTCTCGAGATAGGTTTAAAAAAAAAAAACTTTTCCCGAAAAATCACTATTTCGTGACTTTATTTTCGTACATATCATGAATCTGTTATTCCTAACTGGTTTCATCTTAGCAAGAAGTTATTGACTTTAAGCCAGTAAGTCCTAGGATCTGCTATCTCCGAATAAAGGGAAAATTCCATAATTGTTGATCCATGTATCCTGCTGATGACATCAACAGTGGAAAAAGTGCAAAGAAACCATGGGGGAACTGGCGGTTGCTGTGCCTGGTTGCCATAATAGACCGACCAAAAATACGTCCTGATTCGATGAAGAATGCCAAAGAGTGATCAATCAGAAGAACCTTTCTAATTGATCAATGTTACAGCGGAGACATGCAAGATCAGTAGAGGAATATAGATCCAGAAGAAGGGAAGAGAAACATACCCACTAGATGAAAAATGAGCATTGGAACAGGAACGTCTACAACAAATGGAAAACCTCTGGAACAATAATGAGGTAATAAAATGTGACCACGAAATTAATTGCAGCCGACAAGTATTTAAACCAAGAATAAATGTTTGTAGAGACAACGGAGGAAATATCATCACTAGCAAAATGCATGTAAATTTGTAAACACACAAGATAATATTTAGTCTGAAAAGAATATATTTAATGTCATAAGAATTACATGAATAAGTAAGGTATAGTATCACAACAAACTCAAGGTAATATTACCTGAAAATAATACATAAAATTCAATGTTTGTTCACCACATACATATAACAATATGAATTAGTTTACTAAGTGTAACCTTCCTCTCATATGTTTTTAAATAAGACTCTTCCAGCTGTATTAGATATCGATGTTTGAGATATTCCAGGCTGAGATATCGATGTAATTTACATCCCCCCTCAAGTCATCTTTTGCGGAGTAAAAGGTGATAGTTTGCTGCTATGGTAAAGATTAGATTCCTTCCTTGTCTTTCCACAATCTACTTCATACATTAATGACGAAATCCGATTTAGAATTTTAAAAGGTCCTGTTCTAACTTTATGGGTTTTACTTCTGTTTAATTTACTTCCACTTTCCATATAAACTAGATCTCCAACTGCAAAAACATGTGGAATGCGATTTTTGTTTATTCTCTTTTTATTTGCGTTGAAGCTTTTTCCGTAGAATTTAAAAAAGCGTTCTTTCTATCTTGTTCAAGATCCTGGTTCTTTGACGTGTCGACTGGACAAATAGTTGACTGTTGTCCATACAGCAAATATCCCGGTTCGAATTTTGTTGCGCTGTGAATAATTCTATTGTATTCCGATATGCATTCCTCTGCTATAACAGTCCAAGCACGCTTATCACCTTCGTTAATTTTACATGTAATCCTATTTATTAACGTTTGAATGAGACGTTCATTAATTCCATTTGAAGATGGGCAATCTATACTTGTAAATGCTAATTGTATTCCCTTATATTGTAGGTATTGTTTTAGTTCTTCTGAGTTGATTCTGGTGTATTGGTCAGCGAGAATCATTTTTATATTGTTCTTTCTGGTTATTGGGTTTATCAGCTTGATAAAGTCTTTTGTACACTGGCCTTTTGTTGTAGAGACCCATGCATACCTAGTGAAGTGATCGACAAGGATATGCATACATTTATTTAAAGATTTATTTCCTGCAAATCCACCTACCAATTGACATGATTTCATAAGGTTCGTGTGCGGGGCCTAATCTTGACATCAGTCCAATAGCTCTTCCTCGACGTGACTTATTCTCTCTACATGTTGTCAACAATTAGTTTGTCTAGGTTTTTAAAATAATAGTAAGATCTTATTTTCTCGCTCATTTGGGCTACTCCGATATGGCCGTAATAATCATGCACTTTTCTAATTATTTCTACTCCGAATTTTGTAGATACAAAAATTCTCGCTCTTCCTTTTAATTTCATAAATATCATGTTATGGCGCTGCTCGATGTTCTTTGCAGATAGGAGTTCAGTTCTATTTTCTTTTTGGTCATTTTTAATGTCTGTTAATTCTATTAAATAACCCACCTGGATGGCCTCATCATCATCAAAGTGTTCTAAAACAAGGAGTGGTGAAAGTAAATCTGCCATAATGATTTCCTTTCCTTTTTTATATATTATTTGAAAATCAAATTGGGATAAATAGTGAACTAAATCTCCAAGAATTTCGTCTGTACGTGATTTTGTTCTTAAATTTTCCAAAGGCTTGTGGTCGCTATACAAAAAAAAACTTTCGACCGATGAGATAATATTGCCTGTATTTTATGGCGTCTTTTATAGCCTTACACTCTAAATGAATGATGTCCATTTTCTTTTCTTTCTCAGTCAGTTTCCTTGTGAAATATGCTACTGGATGCAATATTCCATCAGACTGTGGTTGTTTTAATGTTACTCCGATTCCTTGAAGACTGGCGTCAGTTTCAATATGCACATCTTTTTGTACGTTATATATCTCCAGTGTAGGTTTGGAAAATGGATATTCCTTTATCACATTAAAACCTTTTTCACACACATCTGACCAGCAAAATTTTACATTTTTTTCTCAATAGTTTATGAAGCGGTTCGAACTTCTGTGCACTATTCTCTATATATTTTAAATAAAAATTTATTGACCCCAAAATACTTCGAACCCCAGTTTTGTCGGTCGGCCTTTTGAGTTTTTTTATTGCAGCTAAATTTTCTTGCGATGGTGATATTTTGTTTTCTTCTATCACATGACGAAGATATTTAACGGATTAGCCACAAATTTGCATTTTTCCAGATTGGGTTTAAAGCCTTCCTCTGAAATAACATTTAAAAATTTAGAAATATGATCTATACGGTCTTCCCAAGTACGTGAAAAAATGAGACAATCATCAATATAGTTTTTCAAAATTCGTCTAAATTATTTCTCCGTATAATATTTGACAGGATTCTCTGAAAAATTGCGGGAGCGTTTTTCAGTCTGAAAGGAAGTACTCTAAACATAAACTTTCCGTATTTTGTAATAAATGATGTTTTTTCGCTGCATTTTTCTTCAAGCGCAATACACCAAAATGCTGAATTGATGTCAATTACGGTAAAATATTTACATTGGGATACTTTGTCTATTACGTCATTTATAGTCGGAAACGGATAACATTCAGGAACGATTAATTTGTTTAGATTTCTGAAATCTATACATAGTCGTGACCTGCGACCATCTTCTTTCTTATAGGCAAGAGTCACAGGTGAAGCGAAAGCTGAGTCAGATTCTTTTATTTAACCAACTTCTAATAATTTCTTCACTTGTTCTTTTATTTCTTTCTCGTCCGGTATCGAACATTTATACGGGCGAGCCATTACATATTCATCCCTAATCAATTTTATTTCTGCCTTCTTTGACTTAATTTGGCCAACATCAAATTTATTTTCCACGAATTGTTTTTTGTGTTTTCTAATTATATGTAAAAGTTGTTTCTTTTTAATGTCTTCTGCCATGTGGTCGAGATTTACAATGAATTCTTTTGTTTTCTCTCTTCATTAAAATTTACTTTTTTATTTTCTTCTTTTATCTTTTTTAATGTTGAATTGTTCTCTTTAAAATTTTCTACTTGAATTGTCTTCTCATCCATTCTTTGAAATTTTTTAAAATCTTCAGCTTGCGTAAGCTCAAATAGTTTTATCGCCTCAAGACCTAATAACAAATCGTATGAAAATGCACTATTTTTAACCACAAAAGTATCCAAGTGGTTAGTTATTTCACCGATTTTCTACATTATATTTGCCCGGGCCGAACTGAAATTTATTGATTGTTTTAAACGCGCTATCATGTTTTATTAGATTCTTTTTTAATATATCAACGATTTTTTTGTTTATTGAGGTTACATTAGAACCTGTATCATAAACAGCTTTTACTTTTAATTTATTATCATTGAGCACGTTTATTTTTATCAACGGATTTAAATTTTCCGGGCCTTTCAGTTTAAAGATCTTTAATCAAGCTCGATTCTCATCACTTCTGCTTCTTCTGATGAATTTCGGATTTCGATGAGATTTGATTCTTTTTTTGAATCATACAAATTTGTATTCCTGCATTCGTTAGCTGGATGAAAAAGGTTGGGCCATCCTAAAACATCACACATGAAACATGTTTTTTTTTTAATTCCTTCATTCCATTTCTTCTTAGATGCGTTAGAATTTAAACCTACAGTTTTCACTTTTTCTTTCTTACAACCACTAAAGATATAATTTCTATTATGTACACTATCTAGTTTTCTAAGCCGGGTAAATAATTTCTCTATTGTATTAATCTCTTGAGGGTCTATAAGATCTTGTATGTCGCTAGGCAGTTCCATAACAATCATATTGATTCTTGTGATAACCGTGCTATTCGTTCCTACCTCTAAGAACAGTTTCTCCTTGGCTAAAGCATAATCAATTAATGAATCTCCTATTTGTTTAAAACTATAAGCTTTCCTCACCGCGTTCCATCCTTTTTCAACAAAACATGTAAAAAATGAACTTTTCCTCTCAGGCCAATTCGTAATTCCCATCTTTTTCAAATTAGAATCATACCGATTTCTTGGTGATCCGGTAACAAAATACCTTAATATCTCTATCATATTGGATGCACTATTAACCTTATGGCTAATGCATTCACTTTTAAATTGTTTGATCCAATCAGTAGGATTCTGAGTTTTATCAAACTTATCAAGAATAAACTTTTTTTCAATTTCATGTAACTTTAATTCATCATTTAAATTTAGTTTGGTTTCTAATTCCTTAATTCTCTGTTATAAAAATGATTCTTCCAGTGATTTTTCAGAGTAACTACTAACATTCAAAAATTCAAGTGATTCTTCTAAAGGAAAATTTTTATAGCAAAGATTTCCGTCTAAATCGAAATATTCATTCTTTAAATCAGTATCAATTTTAACACCTACCTTTCGAAAACCATTTATTGATTTAATAGCACAGACCGCACTCTTAATTGTTGGCTTTGACATCAATAATTCATGTTCCACCAGGTTCTGAAATTCTAGGGGAAGGACAAACCACAATAGTTTATCTTCTGACAATCCAGCAAATTCGAACTCACTTCTCTCCTTTTTATTATATGAACATAGAATTTTGGTTCTTCTTCCTTAACCTTAGCCATAGTTCTTCTCTTTTTTTGAAGAATTGTAATTTTATTTGTAAATTTGTAAACACACAAGATAATATTTAGTCTGAAAAGAATATATTTAATGTCATAAGAATTACATGAATAAGTAAGGTATAGTATCACAACAAACTCAAGGTAATATTATCTGAAAAGAATAAATAAAATTACAATGTTTGTTCACCACATACATATAACAATATGAATTTAGTTTACAAAGTGTAACCTTCCTCTCATATGTTTTTAAATAATATTCTTCCAGCTGTATTAGATATCGATGTATGAGATATTCCAGACTGAGATATCGATGTAATTTACATGCATGTTCTGGAACAGTGGCGGAATTACTTCGATGTCCTCCAAAATAATGTGGTGGAACAAGAGAGACAAGAAATAGAGATTAAAACTGATCAGAACTAAATTCCATTAGAGACTCAAAATTCAATAACCCATCAACCATATTTTACAGTACTTTTGGCCAATCTGTAGATAAATGTTACTCTTTCCAATATACCTATTCATACTATTAAAGTCCACTCAACTCATTTATAACAACCGACTTATCAATTATGAACCAGCTTAAGTATTTTATTTGTATTCAAAATTACATGTGACCAGTTCACTTTGACTTAAATCTCAATCTCTGGTCACACAATAGGGGATGTGCTTGACTGTTATAATTATCGCAATATATCCCTCTTGCCTTGTGCAGGTGTTCTCCCAGATACTTAATAAAAAAACTGTTACCTATTGCTGAGCAGAACATAGGAGTATCAGACAGGCTTTATGAGAGGAAAATCAACCATTGACCATATCCACTCAATCAGAAACATCCTAGAATGGTGGAGGGAGTACACTTTAATTATGGTAACTGCCTTCTATAAATTGAAATTTTATGTTCATTTGTTCAAAGATTACAATTTACAACAATAAAACATTATTATAAACTAATAAGAATAATAATTCGTCTAAACACGACTGATCTGTTAACACTGAATTAATGTGACAAAACTATTGATAAATTCTGTTCTCTGAGAATAGGGGACAGGGGTATATAGGCTAAGGTATGCTGAATCAGTTTTCAAGGAATATGGTGGAGCTGGAATGGAGGTGGTCTGAAGGTGGCTCCTTGGCTCCTCCGTCCTTATGAAAGTGGAGTCCAATCAACTTAAAAGTTATAGAAAGTTTAGGATGATTGTTAATTTTGTAAATATTGGAGCCAGGCTCTAGCTCGGCCATCAAAGTATACAGTTAGTTCAGGTTGGGAACTGTGGGGATCATTTATGATTATAGTGGATCTTTGGGAACACAATAATTTAAGTTTATGATATTGACAATAAATGTGGTAAAATAAAAAATATGCACATATTAAATAAAATACATAAGAAATAAATTGAGTAGGGTTCTATTTCTGTAGTACCTATATCTATTTGTTGGAGTTCATCAAAGGTTAAATTTGTATATACAATAGACTTATTATCAATAACATTGGGTGATATTAAAGGGATATATATATTTTCATCTAATGTTAAACGTACACATATGTTCACAAATCTTTAATTTTTTTTAAGATTAAGAAGACTCGTAGATGCTAAATGGTATAATTGAACATTATTTGTTGTGTTTTATTCAATGATATTGATATTAGAAGCTAAATATTGGTGTAATACAGGTATAAGTTTGATTATCGGATTTGTTCTTATCTCTATTATCATAGTTCACAATTGTATAATTCTACATTTTTACATAATTCCAAAATAAATTTATCCTTTATTTCTACAACCTTTTTACAATAATTATGGGAGTTGAATATTATACAATTTCCATTATAGAACGAATTTTTATGTCTGATAATGAGTTATTCTTTTGATTTCAAGGGATAACTTTGTTGTTTCTTTTTACTGGGTATGATAATGTATAATAACAAGTTTTGGGTAATATCTTTAAAGGAATTTTAATAAAATTATAAATTAGTTCTGAGTCTGACAATGAACAGAATGTAGAGCTAAGTAACCAATTTAATTCTACATTTTGTGTTATTGGTTCACCGAAAGAGATTTTGAATTATTCTAATTCGTTTGTTGTTAAGAAAATTGGATGGGTAATTTCTAGTTTAAATTGTTGTAATGATAATTCAATATCGGTTATTTGGGTCTCAATTAAATTTAGAATCGCTACTAGGTATTTTTTTCTCACGCTGGGGTTACGTTTCCTAGCAGCCCGGCAATCAAAATGCTGATTCATTTTTTTCATGTCTTCAAAGACAACATCAGTTAAAACCCTGTATATAAAGTAATCAGTATCGGTGTACCTCATCTTTAAGATATTAACGGAATATTTTTTCATCATAATATCATAATGAATCATGGTGAATCTAAAACGCACATTCCAATATATATTTAGGTTTATTAAAAAAGACTTTTGATTGGCACATATGCACAGCTAATACATTCTCATTGTAGATTATGCGGTCTATGAAATTTGGTTTAGCAATGAATTTCATCAACTTTTTACTATCGGTTACCAGCTGAATATTTTGACGATTCCTAATATTTTCCATTGTCTTACCGAAAACTGCATTGTTCAGTAACTTATAAAAATCTTTTTCAATGTCGTTGGAGGATCCTTTTTAAACTCTGTATTGTATTCTATATAAAAGCGAAACCATGGTGATTAGTTAAACTTTAATGCACGATGATTTTTTTCTAGTTTTAATCCATGTTTTATAGCGTGTATCACATTTCTATAATGTAGGACGTAGTTGTGTCTTTTTCCGAAATGTGTAATAAATTTTTTTGAACTACATTTGTCTTCCGTTGGTATGATTGTTTCAGGAAAAAAAGGTAAATCATCATGAATATGATGAAGTTCTTGAGGATAACTAATATAAATTTCGAAAATATATCCTACTTTATCATCATCCTTAAAATCGTAGAAATTTATACAATCCGGATTTGTAACCCACTTAAATCCTCTGTTTACAAGCTCATTGATTGACTGTATAGATTGTTTGCATCTAATTAAATTATGAAACTTGATTCTTCGTTCGAATTGAAGGCACTCATGTATTTATTATTCCTTTCTGCTTACCTGTATGATTCCTATGACACAAACCTCCTCGATTTCCGTGTCCTATCATTAAAATCATATCATAATCATGAAAAGCTCTATGATCATTTTTGTATATTTCAACATTGGCATCAAACGTCAAACCGGAAACAGTAAAATAATGAGCTGGATCAAGCTTATGCGTCTTTATTATAACATTTCGGAAAGATTCGAAGACGTCACAAAGTAGAAGAAAATCAGTTTTAATGTAAACGTCTGCAGCGATCGACATTTAAAGCGTTCCCGTATGTTTTTAGCGCGTGTATAATCATTAGTATCACATAATTTATTGTAAAAAGCTTCAATTGGTGGTAGCTATTGTGGGGGCCCCACCATTTAGTGATTATTTTAGTTTATTTTTATTTTTAAGGTTAAATTATGCTATAATAATTAAATTTAGTACTACATTAAAATTGTTTGTTTTTATAATAATAATTATCATTTAATTAAACAATGTTGTAATATTAATTTAGTTGGTATCAATGTATACTACTAGAACCTACCCAAGTAATGTTTTGGTTGTGTGTTGTGCTAACTCATGTACAGGTTCTATTTAATAAAAGTTTTGTTTTATTGTAGTGAGTTAAATGTGAGAACTATTTTATTTTAAATTAACCTTAGTACCACTACAATTGGTGACCCTTGACTATGCAAGTGATTCCAGTAATTAATTATGCCAGAAGAACATAAAACGAGTGAATCTTTGAAGAACATTGATAAAGTTAGGGTTAAACTACCACCGTTTTGGAAGGACAAACCTGAAATATGGTTTTGTCAGGCCGAAGCCCAATTCGATCTTGGCGGAATCACCAAAGAAGGTACGAAATTTAATTATCTAATTGCTCAATTGGACCTTAAAATAGTTGAAAACATATACGACCTTGTCTCAGCCACGGAAGAAAACAAATATACAGTTGCCAAGGGAAGACTTTTAAATATCTTTCGAGAAAGTGAGGAACGAAAAATAAAAAAAGTTGTTAGTGAACTAGAAATTGGAAATCAGACACCAAGCCAGTTACTTCGTAAAATGAAAGGATTAGCAGGTGACGATTTTTTTGATAAAATTTTGAAAACATTGTGGCTTGACAAACTCCCAACTGAAATAAAAAGTATTTTGACTATTTCAGATGGCGATTTGGATAAATTAGCCGAAATCGGTGATAAAATATGGGATATCAAACCTTCGCGTGATATTAATGTTGTCAATTCTAGAGGACCTACATTTGACACAACGCTGGAGGAACAGAATAAAAGATTATCTGCACTTGAGTCTAGAATTTCCCGGAGTTTAAGTAGGGGTAACTCATCAGATCGTTCTCGTAGTAGCAGTCGAAATAAACGTTATAATCCAAAAGGAAGGTACTGTTTTGGCCACTTTCGTTATGGAAAGAAATGTTTACCGTCCAAGTGCAACCTGAATCCAAATGGAATTCGGAGAAGGGAAAATCCTCACAGCAGACACAGGACTGACCGACTGTGCTGCTGTAAATATTCCAGGTCATCAGCATCGTTTATTCTTACGAGATAAAAATACAGGTATTCGTTTTCTGGTTGATAGTGGTGCAGATGTCTCCATTATACCAGTTAATGAATTTAAAGCAAATCAAGATACGTGAATTAAATTATTTGCTGCCAACAACACCGAAATCCCGACATTTGGAACCAAAGTTCTTCAAATTGACCTTGGACTGAGACAACAGATGGAGTGGACTTTCTTTTTATTTAAAACCAATAAAGGTATTTTGGGAGCTGATTTTTTACACAATTTTGGTTTATTGATTGACCTGAAAAACAAAAAATTAATTGATAACAGTACAAAACTCACTGTTACAGGAGAAGTAGTTGCAATTGAGGAGATGGAATCGTTGAGCTCTTTCAAAGCCACTTGTCAATTCTCACAACAGCTAGCTAATTTTCCAGATCTAACCAAACCGTTTTCATTGAAGATAAATGCCAATCATGAGGTGAGACACCACATTGTCACTAGTGATGGACCGCCGGTTTTTGGCAAGCCTAGAAGATTGGATCCAGAAAAGTTGCTAGTGGCAAAACAAGAATTTCAGAGTATGCTTAACAATGGAATTATTCGAGCTTCGAGCTCGCAATGGGCAAGCCCTCTACACTTGGTGTCGAAGAAAAATGTTCAATGGCGAGTGTGTGGAGACTATAGAAGATTAAATGACAGAACACTACCCGATAGGTACCCCATTCCGAGGATAGAAGATGTAAGTCATATTCTTCTAAAAAACATTTTTTCGAAGTTAGACCTTTGCCAGGCTTATTATCAAATACCTATTAATGAAGAGGATAAACAAAAAACAGCCCTTATTACATCTTTTGGGTTATTTGAATTTAATGGTATGCCATTCGGACTGCGCAATGCGCCTAGTACGTTTCAACGTTTTATTCATGAGGTTTTGAGAGGACTGGATTTGTGTTTCCCATATTTGGATGATATACTCGTTACTTCTGCGAGTCCTGAAGAACATAGTCAACATTTATCACAAGTCTTTCAACGACTCAACCACTACGGTCTCCGGATTAACATTAGCAAGTCAGAGTTTGGTGTAGAACATATAATTTTTCTTGGTTATCTTATTTCTTCAAATGGTTCCAGACCTGATCCCGACAGAGTGAATGCCATTTTTAATCATCACTTGCCAGTAACTATAAAACATTTGAGGTCTTACTTAGGAATGCTGAACTTCTATCGCAGGCATCTACATCATGCTGCAGGTAATTTAGCTAATCTTACTAATTTCCTTAAGGGTGCTAAGAAAAATGATACAACTAAGATTGAATGGACACCAGAAACGATTAATGATTTTGAACAGAGCAAACAAGCTTTAAGTAATGCAGCTCTATTAACATACCCAAATCCTGATTGTGAACTATCACTTTTTGTAGATGCATCCAATTTAGCAGCTGGAGCTGCTCTGCAACAATTAGAAAACAATTCATGGAAACCTATTGGCTTTTTCTCCAAAAAGTTTTCTGAAACACAGTGCAAATATTCCACTTATGATTGAGAATTAACAGCTATCTACATGTCTATCAAGTATTTTAAATATTTGTTGGAGGGAAGATTATTTGTAATCTACACAGATCATAAACCACTAACTTATGCCTTCAAACAAAAGAGCGACAAAGCATCCCCTCGTCAACTGCGACAATTGCAATATATTTCCCAGTTCTCAACTACCTTAATTCATGTATCAGGCAAAAACAATACGGTAGCAGATTACATGTCTCGGCTAGAGGAATGCTCTGCAATCGATTACACCCAAATAGCAGAAGCACAAACACAGGACGAAGAACTGAAACAGCTCCGTTCTTCTGCAAATACTGGTTTGATTTTCAAATCTTATCCACTTCAAAACGGAAGCCAATTATGGTGTGATGTTTCAACGAAGGAAATTAGATCTTATATTCCAAAAGATTTCCGTTATAATATTTTCAAACATTATCATAGCATGTCGCATCCTGGGATCAGAGCTACGGTTAAGCTGATATGCACTAAAACAGTTTGGACCAACATGAAAAATAATTTGCGCTCATGGACAAAGGCATGTATTGCCTGCCAAAAAAGCAAAATCTCCAGACATGTGAAGACACCACTACAGGAATATCGGATTGCAGATGAGAGATTTGCCACTGTTCATATAGATCTAATTGGACCCCTGCCGCCATGTGAAGAATACACCCATTGTTTAACGTGTATAGACCGCTTTACTGGATGGACTGAAGTTATTTAAAAGAGACGTCAGCCGAAAATGTTGCACAAAATTTCTATCAACATTGGATCTGTCGGTTTGGAACACCTGCCACCATAATCAGTGATCAAGGCAAACAATTTAAATGTGAATTATCTAAGTCATTAACATCAATCTGTGGAACAAAACTGAACCATACAACTGCTTATCACCCGCAGTCAAATGGGAAGATCGAGCGTTTTCACTGAGTGTTAAAATCAGCGATCAAAGCACATGGAAAACCCCAGTGGACTCAACTGTTACCAACTATTCTTCTAGGTTTCAGGACCTGCTTGAATGAGGATGCCTCAGCGACAGTAGCAGAAATGGTATATGGAGTGCCTTTGAGACTTCCAGGCGATTTCTTTGAGACACCCAAACCTAGTGCGGAAATGCCGACGTTTGTCAGTATGCTACGCCAACAGATAGACTGTCTGCGCCCGAGACCAGTGAGGCATAAAAACAGAACTACTACATTTATCCATAAAGACTTGTCAAGCGCCACACACGTCTTTGTTAGAGTGGATCGTGTTAGAGCAAGCTTGGTAAAGCCATACGAAGGCCCGTTTCTTGTCACTCGACGAGCAACCAAATATTACACCTTACAAATTAAGGGTAAAGAAGTAAATGTGTCACTTGATCGCTTAAAACCAGCCCATCTATTATGTGACGATAGCGATGCACCATGGGAACAACCTATTAACACAGCTACTGAGGTACCAGAAGATCCTGTACTGCCTGAAGCAGTCTCAAAGAAGACGCGTTCGGGAAGATCAGTGCGTTTTCCCTCGCGATTCCGAATGTAACAAAGTTATTGGGGGGAGAGTGATGTGGGGGCCCCACCATTTAGTGATTATTTTTATTTTAATTTATTTTTATTTTTAAGGTTAAATTATGCTATAATATTAAATTTAGTACTACATTAAAATTGTTTGTTTTTATAATAATAATTATCATTTAATTAAACAATGTTGTAATATTAATTTAGTTGGTATCAATGAATACTACTAGAACCTACCCAAGTAATGTTTTGGTTGTGTCTTTTGTTAACTCATGTACAGGTTCTATTTAATAAAAGTTTTGTTTTATTGTAGTGAGTTAAATGTGAGAACTATTTTATTTTAAATTAACCTTAATACCACTACAACTATGTTACATTTAACTTTTCTGTACTGTCTATAAAAGCATATAGAAACACACCTTTCGTCGTAACCAATGCTAATTCCTCATCTCTATAATATTTTTTAGTTTCCTTGAATTTATCCTTAGATAGAGATTTTACGAGGTAATCCAAACTTCGTGACAAGAACCTTTAAAAATCTATGAATCTCAATTTCATTTTATGAACATGTTTTGTGAAGGATATATATTATTCTTCACTATTTGGTATTACCTCAACTTCCCCAAGAATATTTCCTTAACCAGTTGACATCCGTATGATAAGGATATGATAAATATATGAGAAAGATCACTCTAATTAAAGATTGATAAATTATTTTCCACTTCAATAATTTTGTTTTATTGAAAACTAGTTTCGAATGTAATACATTCATCTTCAGTTCTAAAAACACACACAAATTTAAAAATAAGCAATTCAAAATATAGTTTGGTATTATTATACATATTAAATTAGATGTAATATAAATCAGTATTATAAAACATTTATGAATTATAAATTTAATTAAGACAATAAATCAAATACATGTTGGTACTCACCAAGGTTTAAATGGATTATATCAAATAAAAAAGTTTGTATTGGTTTCTTCTCGCACTGAGCTAATAATGAAAGAAATGTAGGGTGTTTATAGGTAAATGGTTTAAGGGTCAGGGTTTTTCCAGTAATGCCGGTGAGTAATTGTTTTTTCTGTTATAGATGGGAATAAATTTAAGATTGGACTATTGGAGATATTTATTTGGTCATTTAAGCAAAAATCTGGATTGGATTTGAAGGATTTTATTATTTCAAGTGCTTCATATATATTTAATTTGAGGCTGTTTTCAACGTGATGTATTAATTTAACTCCTGATTCTTTGATGAATTTATTTTTTTTTCATTTATATAAATTGCAAAGTTTGAATTCTCTTTATTTTTATTATATGCACGAATATGTTCCTTTAATCTCTGATTTTGTGACCTTCCCGTGTTTTCCTTGTATTTGGCTGCACAATCCTTACAATTTAGTTCGTATACTCCGCTTTTTTGGAAAGGGTCTATTTTGTCTTTAGGAGAAGAGAAATATGAGGATAGGTTTTTTTCTATTTTAAATGCTGGGTTTAATCCTAGTTTTTTCAATTCATTTCCGACTTTGGTGGAAATAGGACCGTAATATGGAATCAAAACATTATGTTTTGGGATGGGCCTATCTTCGGGGGTTGTTGAATAGATATCGTTAATTGTCTTTTTTTGTATTTGTTTTTTTAAAATATTATTGATAGTGGTTTTTTTGTACCCGTTATTTTTTGCTATGGAATATATTTTTTCAATTTCTTTATTATAGTTCTTTTAATGTAATGATCGTGCAGCCAAATACACGGGAAAAACTGGAAGATCGCTAAATCAGAGATTAAAGGAACATATACGTGCATACAATAATAAGACAGATAATTCCAACTTTGCAATTCATTTAAATGAAAAATTCTACATACCGATACTAGTATATCTACATACCGATACCAGTATATGATATGTTGAGCTAGTTGAGAATGGTTTGGGTCAAGAATTTTTTGTTCTAATTTGTCTATAAATAAATCTGCCAGAAAAGGTGAGAGAGGGGAGCCCATCGGTAAGCCTTCTTCATGTTTGAAGAATTTCCCATCAAATTGAAAATAATTATGATTTATGCAAATAGACATCAAATTGTAAAGATCTGGTTTTTCTAGTGGTGATAGATTCGATCGGAAGATTAACTGTTCTAAAATTTCTGTCGTTTCTAGTGGTGGGACACTTGTGAAAAGATTTGTGACGTCGAATGATATTTTTTTTAAAAATTTATTTATTGAAATTTACAACTGTATTACATAACACAACAAGTAAATGCGAAGTTAGAGTACAAGACATGAGAATGACTTGTGAAGGAACCATCCATTGGTAGCACTTCAATGACTATTTTAAGTTAGAAGGTCCCGCGGCCATCTTCTTTTCAGACGCCTCAGAGGATTATCAGGAATATATGGGGATGAAAGGCTACGAACAAGAGGGTTGGTATGGGCAAGGAGTTTGGAATTAAAGGAGATATATCTATTTCGGGCTAAATCTGGAACAAATG
This sequence comes from Rhaphigaster nebulosa, assembly GCA_948150685.1. Classification (NCBI taxonomy): domain Eukaryota; kingdom Metazoa; phylum Arthropoda; class Insecta; order Hemiptera; family Pentatomidae; genus Rhaphigaster; species Rhaphigaster nebulosa. The sequence goes on from OX411307.1 coordinate 9,147,156, forward strand.
GGATATTGAGGTCTTTGTGAATAATTTTATTTGTGACAAAATAAGGAGCATTAAGGATTTTTCGAAGGATTTTGGATTGCAAGGATTGGATGCGGGAGGAATTTGATGGTATAGTGGTACCCCAAAGCTCTATCCCGTATGTCCAAATAGGCCTGATAATGGTGATGTAAATGAGCTTTTTGTAGAAAATTGGTAATTTGGAGCGTTTGTCAAGTAAGTGTTGTAGTAATCGGAATCTACGAGCAGTTTCTTGTCGTTTCAGTCTTGTATGAGGGTTCCATGTAAGGCGTTTATCAAGATGGAGTCCTAGGTAGCGAATCTGTTCGACAGGGATAAATTAAAGGATACTGTAGGACAGGATGTAGTGGGTTTAGGACAGATATGTTATTGTTATAGGCTTAACTGTATTTATTTATATTTAGACTTAATTCCTTTTACTTTTAGTATATATACCTGCTCCTCCCAAGATAAACCCCCACTCTCTTATCAGATGCCATAGACCTAAGACTAGACATTATTTACCGTATATTTCTATTGTATGCAAAATAAATCTTTTTAAAAAGTCATTTTCTGTTTGAGTTTATTTAACTGGCGCCCAACTAAGGGACTTTGGATGTGTACAGTAACTTCGCGGTTTCCTTTGGCTAGTGAAATACAGTACTTAGGTAGCGAGACCACTTTTTGCTGACTTGAGAAGATTCGGAGCTGTGTGCCAGAAGGACAACAGTAGAACTTCACGTCTGCAGAACACAGGGTATTTCAATACTTCACCAAAGCTTCAACAACTATAAAATTGATTATCTAAACTAAGGACATCAGGAAAAAGGACTGAAGGAAGAAAGGAAGATTTGTTCACTGAAAAAGCAATACGGTAAATATTTCTTCATTGTAACTTTATTTATTAATGTTTATTATTTTATGCCTCTTATTGATAGATTAAATAGTTTTAAAAAAATAGATAATATAGAATCAGAAAACATGGGTGAAAAAGCAAAAGATAGTGACTTTAATGTAATTCCGGAATATGACGGTAATCCAGAAACGTTAGTAGATTTCATTAGAAGTACAAAATATTGTTTAGACTTATTTTGCAAAGATTCAAACCCCCACAAAAATACTAATCACTCACGATTAATTATAACTGTGTTAAATAAATTAAAAGGCGATGCGAAAACAGCAACTTACGATAAAGAGTTCACGTCGGTTCAACAAATTATAGATTATATAAAAAGAAAGTATCAAGATTCTCGAACTACAGAACAGCTTATTGCGGAAATTTTAAGTACCAATGCGCACTATAATGAAAATCCACTTGATTATATTTCTCGCCTTAGTAAAATGCGGTGTAGCCTATTCGCTAGAACTTATGCCGATAACGAAATAATTGATAAAGCAGCAGAGATGAAACAACTCAGCCACCATGTGGTTCACCAACTTAATCCCGAATTAACAGATTTTATTTATCACATAAAATTCGAAAGTTTAGAAGATATAGATGATATCCTAAGAAACAATGCCGCTCACATTGTCCAAAGAATATGCAAAAATCGAGGAGATAATAAAGTCCACCAGCATCAAAATCCAAACTATAAAGGAAAAAACTATAATCCGAATTATAACCAACATAAAAAACCTCAATATCGTCAAGAATACCAACCAAATCAACATCAAGAATTTATCCCAAACTTTCAACAACCATATAACCCGAATTATCAATATCATCGTAATTATCATCAAAACTTTAACCAACAAAGACCTACTTATACGAGAAATGAGAATGATGTACATAATCAACAGTGGCATCCATATGACCAACACCGTTATTTTAATAAACCACCGTCCGGTAATTTTAGACAAAATAATTATCAACAAAATGAAAAACCCCAAGAAAGAGAAAATCAAACAGTCTCTGTGAGAACTGTCAGTAATCGTGTACATTATACGGAAAATGATAGAGATAAAGAATTACAGGAATTAAATGAACGACTGAAAAATATAGAAGAAAAATTTGATCATTTTTTAGACTTAGGTCCGAACGACAAAAAATCGCCGGAAATGAATATGCCGTAAATTATACTGATTCACTTCCACAAATGATTGATAATAATGGCAATAAATGGCTCATTGATACTGGTGCGACCAAAAATTATATCCATCCTAATATCATACCCGCTAATGGTAAAATACAGAATGAAAATTTCATTATGAAAACCCCGGCAGGAAGGATTGAAGGAAAAAGAAGTGTAATACTCGACCTCCAACCTCTGATCGGAATCGATAAAGAAGTTAAATTTCTGATATTCCCATTTAGTAACCGGTTCGATATATTGTTAGGATTCGAAACGATGAAAGATTTGAAGATAATAATAAATTGTGAAAAAATGAAATTATAATTAATAATGAAAAAAGAAAATTAGAAAATGAATTATATTATATTGATGATAAACAAGAAATAAAACAATTAATTCGCCATGAGCATATTGAGAAAGGAACAACAGATGAATTAATTAATTTAATAAGTAAATACGGAGATATTATAAAGACAAATGAAAAGAAGTTAAGACCAACAAATTTATTAAAACATAAAATAATTACAACTAATGATAATCCGATTTATACCAGAAATTATAGATACCCCGAACTATTTAAAATTCAAATTCAGGAAGAGGTTAATAAATTGTTAAAAAATAACATCATAAGAGAAAGCAATTCACCTTATAATTCACCATTATGGATTGTCCCAAAAAAATTAGATGCTTCCGGACAAAAGGAGATACGAATGGTCATCGATTATAGGAAACTAAATCAAGCTACTGTTAAAGATAAATTCCCACTACCGAATATAGAAGAACTATTGAATAGATTAAGGGGAGCCACTATATTTTCTACTATCGACCTGACTTCAGGTTTCCATCAGATAGAAATGGATGAGGAGTCCATATCTAAAACTGCTTTTAGCACTGACAATGCTCACTATGAATTTTTGTGTTTACCATTTGGTTTGTGTAAGCCCCCCCCCCTTCCCCACGTTTCAACGCGCCATGAACATGATGATATCCAACACAACTAATGCAATGATATATATGGACGATATAATAATATATTCGAAAAATAAAGAAGAACACCTACAGCATTTGGAATCAATATTCAAACTATTACAAAAACATTCGCTTTCCATACATATGGATAAGACTGAGTTTTTTAGGCCAGAACTGAAATTTCTGGGATATATTGTAACAAAAGATGGACTAAAAACAGACCCACAGAAAATAAAAGCCATCCAAGAATTACCTGTTCCCCATGATGAGAAAACGACGAGACAGTTTTTGGGAATGACGGGATATTACTGAAAGTTTATAAACAATTATGCAAAAATAACCAGACCGATCTCTAACTCGTTAAAAACAAAAGAATATAAAACCCTTGAAATAATTAACGCTTGCAATGATTTAAAAAACAATATGACAAACGCGCCCATATTAGCATATCCAGATTGGAATAAGCAGTTTATTCTAACGACGGACGCAAGCGATAAAATCATAGGTTCTGTACTATCACAAAAAGATGAGACAGGAGTAGAACATCCGATTGCATTCGCATCCAGAATTTTACAACCACCGGAATTAAAATACTCAACAATCGAAAAGGAGCTATTATCAGTAGTCTGGTCATCACAATATTATAAACCTTATTTATAAGGAAATAGATTTCTATTACAAACAGACCACAAACCGCTTACTTGGATTTTTACAATGAAAAATGGAAATACGCGGATAATGAAGTGGATCTGGAAATTGACCGAATTTGAGTTTGAAATAAAACATCTTTCAGTAAAGACAAATCTCGTAGCAGACGCCCTTTCGAGAAATCATACAGATTTATTACATTATTTAGAGACTGAAGAAGAACTAGAAGAATATGAAAAATTTCTAAATGATCAAAATCCTAATGAACAGATATCAGAAGACATCGTTCAATCAGAAAACATCGCACCTGAAGAAATGTCCCTAGGAACAGGAGAAGCAACTATACATTCACAAATATCCTCAAATAACCAAATATGGATAGTAGAAAAGGATAAATGTTTAAATGTTGAAAAGCGACAAATAATAATTACTAGAGGAACAAAAAAGACCGAATTTACTAAACCTTTTAATAGAAATAGATATAGAATCCAAATTAATCATCCCGACCAAATTTCAGAAACATTGCAGGAAATTTTAGAACCTAATAAAACATACGGAGTTTACTGTGAACCCAATATTAAATCTGTAGAACAAATTTATGAACAATACTTCCAAGAAATATCGAAAATCATACAGGAAGGTTATCCCACTGTAAGAATAAAAAGATATCAAACATTACTTAATGACATTACCGATAAAGAGGAACAAACAGAACTAATCAGTAACTATCATGAAGAGTAGAGGGGAAATGGGCGAGCTGGCACACTTCTAGGAGCAGCCAATCAGAAGCCAGCATTTGGTCACGTGACCTATGGCGGGAAATTTGAATTTGAATTTTTGCCTCGACCTAACCTTAACTGCCACGTGGTCTTGCCTCGACCCTACCTTAACCACCACGTGGTCCCCCTCGACCTAACCTTAACTGTTAGGCCACGCCCCTTTTTGGTCACGTGACCGTTAAGCCCCACCCCTTTTTGGTCACGTGATCCAGTCACGTGACCCGAAGCGCATCCTGGTCTATGCTCCGCCCACATGTTTTAGTCACGTGATCCAGTCACGTGACCCATGTAACCTCCTGACCTATGCTCCGCCCACAAGATTTACCCCTTCCACCCATTGAAGGATCAGGTACCCACCTTATAGAGCATGAGTGTACCCGGCCGCCATTTTGTTTTCTTACACCACCATTTTGTTTTTTCTACTGTTTGAGGGACTTGAGGTTTTGTTGAAGGGTTAGACACCAACCTTATAGAGCATGAGTGTACCCGACCGCCATTTTGTTTTGTATACATCGCCATTTTGTTTTTCTTGTGCCGCCATTTTGTTTTTCTACTGTTTGAGGGACTTGAGGTTTTGTTGAAGGGTTAGGTACCTACCTTATAGAGCATGAGTGTACCCGGCCGCCATTTTGTTTTTCTTACACCACCATTTTGTTTTTCTACAGTTTGAGAGACTTGAGGTTTTGTTGAAGGGACAAGTACCCATCTTATAGAGCATGAGTGTACACGACCGCCATTTTGTTTTTTATACATCGCCATTTTATTTTTCTTACACCGCCATTTTGTTTTTCTACTGTTTGAGAGATTTGAGGTTTTGTTATATGGTCAGATACCCACTTTATAGTACGCAACCTCCCCAACGGTTATATAATCATAACCTATACGACGAAGGGTCAGGTATCCACTTTATAGTCTGTAACCTCCTCTATGGTTATATAGTCATAACCTATACAATGAAGGGTCCGGTGCCCACTTTATACTCTGTAACCTTCTCAAAGGTTACATAACCTTTACATTGTTTTCGTGTTTGTGCAACCTTCTCAATGTTTACATAACCTTTACAATATGTAGCTGTATCAACAGGTAAACAGGTTGCATCTTGTATAGACAAGTTGGATTATGTCCAGGTGAAATACAAATATGGACCTTGAACTGTTTATCTCTAACATATAAATAAATAGCATAGTTTCTTAATCCTATAACTGCTTTTGGACTTTGAGCTCTTAATCCCAAACCTTTCTTATCTCGCTGAAACATAAACAAAACAACTTTTCAATGTACTATGTATTTTTAATGGCTGATAGTATAAGTAATGGTCTTAAAAGGATTAACTTGTCAATGTTCTACGTATTTTTATTCTCTCATAGTTAAATAATGGTCTTAAAAGGATTAACTTTTAATCCATTAAGTTCCTATCGAACTTTTAATCTTTAAAATATATTAACAAATCGAAACGATGGTATCACGTTGGCCAAAGAGGTTGCACCTTTTCATAGCTTTGAAATATTTTCAAAGTACACGAGTCGGTATTAATAACTGCGAACATGTCGCAGTAAATTTTAATTAATGAATATTAATTAATACTATTTCTTAATCCCTTAAGGGCTTTTGGACTTTGAGCTGTTAATACCAAAACATAAAGAATGATTTAGTACTTCCGCTAAAAAGTAAACAAATTTAGCTTTCGCAATAATGCTCTATCTCTTAATCCTTCCTTTAAAAGTTAACAATGGACTTTGAACTGTTAATCCTCTATCATTACTCATCTCGCTGAAACATAAACAAAACAACTTTTTAATCTTATATGTATTTTTATTCTCTAGTATAAACTATTAAAACGCCGTAAAAGAATTAAATATTAAATCCTTAAAGTTTTTTATCATTTACAAACAATGATAAAGAGCCTTTTAATCATTTCATAATATCTGGATAGATGACGTCATTATTATTAGCTAAAGTTTTGTACCTTTTTCAGTTCTCAATGTTTACATTTTATGCAATTTTTCCAAATTTTTACCTTTACCTATCTATTTCTTTAATTTAAATTTTCTATAACCTCCTCAATGTTTATACATTTTCTGTCCGCTAGGGCGCAGCACCTTACTCCAGTAGGGGATTTTCCTGGCGAGTTTACATAATGTCCTCAATGTCTATGATTTATGCAACCTTCCCAATGTTTACGTTTACCCACCTATTTGTTTACGTTTTCTTTAACCTTCCCAATATTTAAATTTTATGTAAATATAGTCTTCTCAACTGATTTTTTTGCCTTTCCTAAATTGTTTTTCCCCTTTTCTGAACTTGATTTAATTATAATTAACTACCCTGGTTCCTAATTGCACTCGTATCAGACCTTGCGATATCATCGGCTCCTTTCGGCTACTCTCGGATACCCTCGGAGCAGAGCGGCCGGGCCCCGATCATTGTCCTCGGTGACGCTCGTTCGTCCTCGTTTTTCCTCGGGCCCCCCACCTCGATCTCCCTAATCTGCCTTAGGATGCTCCCGATTCGAGAATAACCGAACTCCTCCGGCCTCATATGATCATCCAGAATCACTAGAAAAAATTTGAAAAAATCTCCTCTTCTCACCTGGACTTCTTCTCCTACGGTTCCAACCATTCATTTTACTCAGCACGTAGAGGTCTCTCGTCTGCGTACCCCTTGATCAACTCTAAATATTTACATTTTTCATAACTTGAAGTCCCATAATTTTAGTGGTTTTTAGTAATTTTAGCGGTTTTTATTGATTTTAGTCATTTCTTATCAGCTTCTAATGGCAAAATACACTCCGGCAATAATATTATGCTTAATGTTTAACCGAATCCATCATTTTCTTTCAATTCATTGATAATATCTTTTGAGTAGGTCTTTTACTGCTTTACTGGTCTTTTACCTCTAATTTTTAACATAGCTTTATATTTTTTAGTATATTTTAACCAATTTTGGATATTATTTTTTGTTTTTATAATTGATTTTACATGTTACTTTATTGATTTTAGTCAATTTTAATGATTTTAGAAATAAAATAAAACGTTTTATTAGCAAATATTTGTATACAAATCTGTTTTGAGATGATTTATTATCTAGAGTTGATATTATTTGAGAATGTTGATGTAAGATGTGCTATATTTGGTCCCCATTTGTATGATATTATATTGTTGTTTTTTTTCAATCCTAATGATGCCCGAATTAGCGAAACGTTGACTGATCAGATATTTACTGCTGTTTAAGAGACTCAAAACTTTATTCAGGATTCTTCCAGAAATATACTGATAATTTAGAATTAGAATTTAAGATAATTTTGAATATTAGAATGTTTGCCATCATCGGATGATAGATAATATTTACAGTAACTAATATGAGCAGAATCGTGGCAGTTGGAGCACAATTCTGATCACACTTTCCCTCTTTAAAATTCCAAATATTTACATTATTCATAACTTGAAGTCCCATAATTTTAGTGGTTTTTAGTAATTTTAGCGGTTTTTATTGATTTTTAGTTATTTCTCATCAACTTCTAACGGCAAAATACAATTCGACAATAATAACATGCTTAATGTTTGACCGAATCCATCATTTTCTTTTACATTATTGATAATATCCTTTGAGTAGGTCTTTTACTGCATAGACTTCGATCTCTAATTTTTAACATAGCTTTATATTTTTTAGTTAATTTTAACCAATTTTAGATATTATTTTTTTGTTTTTATAATTGATTTTGCCTGTTACTTTATTGATTTTAGTCAATTTTTAATGATTTCAGAAATAAAAAAAATTTTATTAGTAAATATTTGTATATAATACTGTTTTGAGATGATGTATTATCTGTAGTTGATATTATTTGAGAATGCTGATGTAAGATGTGCTATATTTGGTCCCCATTTGTATGATATTATGTTGTTTTTTTTTTTTTTCACTTCTAATAATGACCGAATTGGCGAAACGTTGACTGATCAAATATTTTCTGCTGTTTAAGAGATTCAAATCTTTATAAAATGAAATAAAATAATTTATATAATGAAATAATAACTATTTATTAGATATTTCTATATCGTCTCCGGGTCGAAATGTCTTGTTTTGTGCAGGAGACTGTCAATATTAAAATGTTTAGCATGATCGGATTATAGATAATACTAAAATTAACTCATATGAGCACAATCGTGGTAGTTATAGCACAATTATGACCACACTTTTTCCCAAAAATACCAAAAGTTCGCCTATGAGGCACCACTATCAATACTTGTTTCCTCATCGAAGTTTGTTTATCGATTAATCAACAATCAGTTCAATCAATTTTGACGAGTCCATCTTGCTTTTGCACACTAACTTTCTGTTGGACAGAACATTTATGGACTTCACCAGGATGAGAACCATTGTTAAGAGGTGTTTCATAGCACCCTAGGATTTTAAAATGAGTAGCCGATAGAGGGAAAATGAGGTAGTTCGAGCACAATGCTGATCACACTTTCTACGAAGAATAGCATCAGGTCTCGTCTATGAGACATTTTTTCCCAGTTACTTTCGCCTTGCCGAGGTGTGTTTATTGGTAAACACAGCAATCACATACTAGATTTGATTTGTTTTTATTAGATTGATATTTATTTTTTTATTAAGAGGCGGAAGCTGGACCTCATTAAGACTCCAATATCTTTTGGTAATCAACTCCAATCAATCCAAAATGTTAAATATTTCCTCGAAAAAACATAAATTTAACGGAAGGTATCAGCTCCGTCCTCATTTCATAATTCAAATTGTTTGATATCTTTCATGAAATGATAACTATTTATTAGATATTTCTATATCGTCTCCGGATCAAAATGTCTTGTTTTGTGTGGGTGACTGTAAATATTAGAATGTTTACCATCATCAAATGATAGATAATATTAACAGTGACTAATATGAACAAAATCGACCACCCCAAACCACTCTTAACCATCTCAAACCATCTCTGACCATCCCATACCATCGCTAACCATCTCAAACCATGTCTGAACATCCCTAAATCATCCTACACCACATTCCTGATCATCCGTTACTCTCTATCACTACCTCAAGCCATACCTTGAACATACCGATCTACACCCCCTCGTGTGACATGAAAGCTGAATAATAGCTCTTAAAACAGACAATAGAGGTCAGCAGATTCGCATGCAGTTGTGTTGATAGTTTTAATAATCATCGATATACTGCAGTACTTCCCCTGCAAAAGTGATAAATTGGATTAAAAATTTTATATTCGTATTAAGAGTGTAGTATTTAGAGGAGCTCAACTACTAAGGTCATCCATCCATGATTAATATTATGATTCGACTGTGACAGTAGAATTTATCCAGGGCATGACTCTTGGATTATAGTCACATGTAATGTCCGCAGCTCGTATAACTTTTCAGAAAGTGACTAATGCCTTCTGTTAAATTTCTGTCTTTTCGGGGTAATATTTAATATTATGAGTTTATTCGAGTCGATTACCAAAAGATATTGGAGTCTTAAAGCAAGATGGAGTGGTTAAAATTGATTGAACTGATTGTTGATTTATTGATAAACAAACTTCGATGAGGGAACAGGTACTAGTAGAGGTGCCTCACAGACGAACTTATGGTATTTTTGGAGGAAACTGTGATCAGAATCTAACTACCACGATTTTGTTCATATTAGTCACTGTTAATATTATCTATCATTTGATGATGGTAAACATTCTAATATTTACAGTCACCCACACAAAACAAGACATTTTGATCCGGAGACGATATAGAAATATCTAATAAATAGTTATCATTTCATGAAAGATATCAAACAATTTGAATTATGAAATGAGGACGGAGCTGATACCTTCCGTTAAATTTATGTTTTTTCGAGGAAATATTTAACATTTTGGATTGATTGGAGTTGATTACCAAAAGATATTGGAGTCTTAATGAGGTCCAGCTTCCGCCTCTTAATAAAAAAATAAATATCAATCTAATAAAAACAAATCAAATCTAGTATGTGATTGCTGTGTTTACCAATAAACACACCTCGGCAAGGCGAAAGTAACTGGGAAAAAATGTCTCATAGACGAGACCTGATGCTATTCTTCGTAGAAAGTGTGATCAGCATTGTGCTCGAACTACCTCATTTTCCCTCTATCGGCTACTCATTTTAAAATCCTAGGGTGCTATGAAACACCTCTTAACAATGGTTCTCATCCTGGTGAAGTCCATAAATGTTCTGTCCAACAGAAAGTTAGTGTGCAAAAGCAAGATGGACTCGTCAAAATTGATTGAACTGATTGTTGATTAATCGATAAACAAACTTCGATGAGGAAACAAGTATTGATAGTGGTGCCTCATAGGCGAACTTTTGGTATTTTTGGGAAAAAGTGTGGTCATAATTGTGCTATAACTACCACGATTGTGCTCATATGAGTTAATTTTAGTATTATCTATAATCCGATCATGCTAAACATTTTAATATTGACAGTCTCCTGCACAAAACAAGACATTTCGACCCGGAGACGATATAGAAATATCTAATAAATAGTTATTATTTCATTATATAAATTATTTTATTTCATTTTATAAAGATTTGAATCTCTTAAACAGCAGAAAATATTTGATCAGTCAACGTTTCGCCAATTCGGTCATTATTAGAAGTGAAAAAAAAAAAAAACAACATAATATCATACAAATGGGGACCAAATATAGCACATCTTACATCAGCATTCTCAAATAATATCAACTACAGATAATACATCATCTCAAAACAGTATTATATACAAATATTTACTAATAAAATTTTTTTTATTTCTGAAATCATTAAAAATTGACTAAAATCAATAAAGTAACAGGCAAAATCAATTATAAAAACAAAAAAATAATATCTAAAATTGGTTAAAATTAACTAAAAAATATAAAGCTATGTTAAAAATTAGAGATCGAAGTCTATGCAGTAAAAGACCTACTCAAAGGATATTATCAATAATGTAAAAGAAAATGATGGATTCGGTCAAACATTAAGCATGTTATTATTGTCGAATTGTATTTTGCCGTTAGAAGTTGATGAGAAATAACTAAAAATCAATAAAAACCGCTAAAATTACTAAAAACCACTAAAATTATGGGACTTCAAGTTATGAATAATGTAAATATTTGGAATTTTAAAGAGGGAAAGTGTGATCAGAATTGTGCTCCAACTGCCACGATTCTGCTCATATTAGTTACTGTAAATATTATCTATCATCCGATGATGGCAAACATTCTAATATTCAAAATTATCTTAAATTCTAATTCTAAATTATCAGTATATTTCTGGAAGAATCCTGAATAAAGTTTTGAGTCTCTTAAACAGCAGTAAATATCTGATCAGTCAACGTTTCGCTAATTCGGGCATCATTAGGATTGAAAAAAAACAACAATATAATATCATACAAATGGGGACCAAATATAGCACATCTTACATCAACATTCTCAAATAATATCAACTCTAGATAATAAATCATCTCAAAACAGATTTGTATACAAATATTTGCTAATAAAACGTTTTATTTTATTTCTAAAATCATTAAAATTGACTAAAATCAATAAAGTAACATGTAAAATCAATTATAAAAACAAAAAATAATATCCAAAATTGGTTAAAATATACTAAAAAATATAAAGCTATGTTAAAAATTAGAGGTAAAAGACCAGTAAAGCAGTAAAAGACCTACTCAAAAGATATTATCAATGAATTGAAAGAAAATGATGGATTCGGTTAAACATTAAGCATAATATTATTGCCGGAGTGTATTTTGCCATTAGAAGCTGATAAGAAATGACTAAAATCAATAAAAACCGCTAAAATTACTAAAAACCACTAAAATTATGGGACTTCAAGTTATGAAAAATGTAAATATTTAGAGTTGATCAAGGGGTACGCAGACGAGAGACCTCTACGTGCTGAGTAAAATGAATGGTTGGAACCGTAGGAGAAGAAGTCCAGGTGAGAAGAGGAGATTTTTTCAAATTTTTTCTAGTGATTCTGGATGATCATATGAGGCCGGAGGAGTTCGGTTATTCTCGAATCGGGAGCATCCTAAGGCAGATTAGGGAGATCGAGGTGGGGGGCCCGAGGAAAAACGAGGACGAACGAGCGTCACCGAGGACAATGATCGGGGCCCGGCCGCTCTGCTCCGAGGGTATCCGAGAGTAGCCGAAAGGAGCCGATGATATCGCAAGGTCTGATACGAGTGCAATTAGGAACCAGGGTAGTTAATTATAATTAAATCAAGTTCAGAAAAGGGGAAAAACAATTTAGGAAAGGCAAAAAAATCAGTTGAGAAGACTATATTTACATAAAATTTAAATATTGGGAAGGTTAAAGAAAACGTAAACAAATAGGTGGGTAAACGTAAACATTGGGAAGGTTGCATAAATCATAGACATTGAGGACATTATGTAAACTCGCCAGGAAAATCCCCTACTGGAGTAAGGTGCTGCGCCCTAGCGGACAGAAAATGTATAAACATTGAGGAGGTTATAGAAAATTTAAATTAAAGAAATAGATAGGTAAAGGTGAAAATTTGGAAAAATTGCATAAAATGTAAACATTGAGAACTGAAAAAGGTACAAAACTTTAGCTAATAATAATGACGTCATCTATCCAGATATTATGAAATGATTAAAAGGCTCTTTATCATTGTTTGTAAATGATAAAAAACTTTAAGGATTTAATATTTAATTCTTTTACGGCGTTTTAATAGTTTATACTAGAGAATAAAAATACATATAAGATTAAAAAGTTGTTTTGTTTATGTTTCAGCGAGATGAGTAATGATAGAGGATTAACAGTTCAAAGTCCATTGTTAACTTTTAAAGGAAGGATTAAGAGATAGAGCATTATTGCGAAAGCTAAATTTGTTTACTTTTTAGCGGAAGTACTAAATCATTCTTTATGTTTTGGTATTAACAGCTCAAAGTCCAAAAGCCCTTAAGGGATTAAGAAATAGTATTAATTAATATTCATTAATTAAAATTTACTGCGACATGTTCGCAGTTATTAATACCGACTCGTGTACTTTGAAAATATTTCAAAGCTATGAAAAGGTGCAACCTCTTTGGCCAACGTGATACCATCGTTTCGATTTGTTAATATATTTTAAAGATTAAAAGTTCGATAGGAACTTAATGGATTAAAAGTTAATCCTTTTAAGACCATTATTTAACTATGAGAGAATAAAAATACGTAGAACATTGACAAGTTAATCCTTTTAAGACCATTACTTATACTATCAGCCATTAAAAATACATAGTACATTGAAAAGTTGTTTTGTTTATGTTTCAGCGAGATAAGAAAGGTTTGGGATTAAGAGCTCAAAGTCCAAAAGCAGTTATAGGATTAAGAAACTATGCTATTTATTTATATGTTAGAGATAAACAGTTCAAGGTCCATATTTGTATTTCACCTGGACATAATCCAACTTGTCTATACAAGATGCAACCTGTTTACCTGTTGATACAGCTACATATTGTAAAGGTTATGTAAACATTGAGAAGGTTGCACAAACACGAAAACAATGTAAAGGTTATGTAACCTTTGAGAAGGTTACAGAGTATAAAGTGGGCACCGGACCCTTCATTGTATAGGTTATGACTATATAACCATAGAGGAGGTTACAGACTATAAAGTGGATACCTGACCCTTCGTCGTATAGGTTATGATTATATAACCGTTGGGGAGGTTGCGTACTATAAAGTGGGTATCTGACCATATAACAAAACCTCAAATCTCTCAAACAGTAGAAAAACAAAATGGCGGTGTAAGAAAAATAAAATGGCGATGTATAAAAAACAAAATGGCGGTCGTGTACACTCATGCTCTATAAGATGGGTACTTGTCCCTTCAACAAAACCTCAAGTCTCTCAAACTGTAGAAAAACAAAATGGTGGTGTAAGAAAAACAAAATGGCGGCCGGGTACACTCATGCTCTATAAGGTAGGTACCTAACCCTTCAACAAAACCTCAAGTCCCTCAAACAGTAGAAAAACAAAATGGCGGCACAAGAAAAACAAAATGGCGATGTATACAAAACAAAATGGCGGTCGGGTACACTCATGCTCTATAAGGTTGGTGTCTAACCCTTCAACAAAACCTCAAGTCCCTCAAACAGTAGAAAAAACAAAATGGTGGTGTAAGAAAACAAAATGGCGGCCGGGTACACTCATGCTCTATAAGGTGGGTACCTGATCCTTCAATGGGTGGAAGGGGTAAATCTTGTGGGCGGAGCATAGGTCAGGAGGTTCCATGGGTCACGTGACTGGATCACGTGACTAAAACATGTGGGCGGAGCATAGACCAGGATGCGCTTCGGGTCACGTGACTGGATCACGCGACCAAAAAGGGGTGGGGCTTAACGGTCACGTGACCAAAAAGGGGCGTGGCCTAACAGTTAAGGTTAGGTCGAGGGGGACCACGTGGTGGTTAAGGTAGGGTCGAGGCAAGACCACGTGGCAGTTAAGGTTAGGTCGAGGCAAAAATTCAAATTCAAATTTCCCGCCATAGGTCACGTGACCAAATGCTGGCTTCTGATTGGCTGCTCCTAGAAGTGTGCCAGCTCGCCCATTTCCCCTCTACTATGAAGGAAAAACGCAACATAGAGGGATTATTGAAACATTAGAAAAACTTAAAAGGCAATATTATTTCCCTAATATGAAGGACATGATTTCTGAATATCTAAACCAATGTACTATTTGTAAATAAACAAAGTATGATCGGAAACCCATTAAAGTAAAATTTCAACAAACTCTGACACCTACAAAACCTTTCATAGAAATCATGATCGACATACTACATTATGAACAAAAATTAATTTTCACATCAATAGATATATTTTCCAAAAGATTATTTGCTAAGCTAATCCCATCAAGAAACGCTACAAACATATGCAACGTATTAAAAGAATAATTTGAGCATTATCCAAAACCTCAAATAATAAGAATGGATAACGGAAAGGAAATGAACAATTCTTTAGTAAACTTTCTAGAAGCAAATAACGTTGAAATGCATTATACGTCAACAGGAAATGCAAATTCCTTAGGATTATTAAATAGACAACACAGCGCACTAATTGAAATGTTACGCAGCATACAGCACAAAAGTAAAGAAAAATTTGAATATAGATTAAGATTAGCGGTATTAGCATACAATGATACACTCAACAATTATCTAAAACTAACACCTAACGAAATTACGTTCGGTATAATTCCAGAAAATTCAAATGATTATTTATATTATTATTATAACATAAGTTATAATAAATTATAACTGAACAATACGTACAAAAATATCATGATGAGAAACAAATGATTCATGACATTATTCATAGGAAAATTAATAAAGAAAAATTAGACAGAATAAATAGACTAAATGCCAATCGTGGAGATCCATCGGAAATTAATGAAGGAGAAATTTATTAAAAATCTGTGGCCAAAAGAAAAAATAAAGACCAATACATACCAGTCTTATTATACAAAAATAAAAAAGGAATAGTCTCTAAAACACATATTAATAGAGTTAAGAGACCAACAAGAAAGAGAGCAAAAAGAAATTTAGTAGGTAATAAAGGACGACAATATGAAGAAGATGTTGAAGATGATGAATTAGACGATGCAACTGATTCTTCTAATAAAAGTAACATAAGTGATTAATTTAATTTAATAATAATAAAAAGATATATGTATATATATATATATATATATATATATATATATATATATATATATATATTTTGTTTAAAATAAATAATTGCTATTAAAATTTTATTCATAACACATCAAAAAATTTAAATAATATAAGTTCTATGAATTATTTATAAAAATTTAATTTAAAATGTTTTAAGAGGTATAATTAGAAGTATGACATTAATATTTAAAGAACCAGAAATATTTATTTACTTATAAATGTAAATTTTATACATGTGATTATTAAAACTGAAAAATTTTTAGTAAGTAGTAAGACGCTAGAAAAATTGTCTAAATAAAAAGTTATAAAAATTTTGTTTTGTTTAATTTAGTAATTTAGAAAAATCTTGTATAACTATGTTATCTATATCAATATTATATTATTATCTCATATGTTTCGTCAGCGGACTTTGGAACTCAGGAAGAGAGGAGTTATGTCATTGTTATAGGCTTAACTGTATTTATTTATATTTAGACTTAATTCCTTTTACTTTTAGTATATATACCAGCTCCTCCCAAGATAAACCCCCACTCTCTTATCAGATGCCATAGACCTAAGACTAGGCATTATTTACCGTATATTTCTGTTGTATTCAAAATAAATCTTTTTAAAAATTCATTTTCTGCTTGAGCTTATTTAACTGTCTATTACCCGTCAAATTAGAGCTAGCCAAATGCACCATAAGAAGTTTATAACAATTATCTCCATAGGAAGAACAGTTTTCGTAATATTTGCCAAAGAAATTCACAAAATGGTGATTTCTCGTTTCTCAGAATTGTTTTAATTTTTTTGGAAGACGATCTCGGAAACTATTAGAGGTACGGATGTCCACTACCCCTTAAATTAGAGTTAGCCAAATGCACCATAAAGTAGTTTATAACAATTATCTCCGTGGGAAAAACAGTTTTCGTAATATTTGCCAAAGAAATTCACAAAATGGTGATTTTTAGTATCTTGAAGTGTTTTAAATAAATTTATGGAAGAAAATCTCGGAAACTATTAGAGTTACAGACGTCTATTATCCCTTAAATTAGAGCTATCCAAATGCACTATAAAATATTTTATAACCATTATCTCACTAGGAAGAACAGTTTTTATAATGTTTGCAAAATAAATTCACAAAATGGTGATTTATCGTATCTCGAAGTTTTATAAATACGTTTTTGGAAGAAAATCTCGGAAACTATTAGAGGTACAGACGTCTATTACCCCTCAAATTAGAGCTAGCTAAATGTGCCATAAGGAAGTTTATAACAATTATCTCCGTGGGAAGAAATGGTTTCATAATATTTGTCAAACAATAATTAAAAATATGGTGATTTCTCGTTTCTCGGAATTTTTTTCAAAAAAAATTAAAAGACAATCTCGAGAACTATTAGAGATACAGATGTCCACTATCCCTTAAATTAGAGTTAGCCAAATGCACCATAAAGTAGTTCATAACAATTATCTCCGTGGGAAGAACAGTTTTCGTAATATTTGCCAAAGAAATTCACAAAATGGTGATTTTTCGTATCTCGAAGTTTTTGGTTTATTATTTTCAATAATAGACCTTTGGAATTGACCAAAGAAAATTTTGCTGTAACCCCCCCTCAAAATTAGAGGTTTTACGTTTCAAGATACGTAGAATCCAAATATCGAATAAAAAAACATCCCTCCGTCCGCCGTCCGCCGTACGCCGTACGCCGTCCCCGGCATTTCTCCGAGACTACTGGACCGATTTTCTTAAGATTCGGTACCAAAGTCACAGGTCACCCCGGGATGATCGTCGGAACTCGACATTATGATCCGTCTATTTGTTTCAAAATGGAGGCCGATTAGAGATCTTATAAGTCCATAATTCGGTCATTTATAAAGATAGAGAGAAAATGTAAGGTGTTTTGAAATCAGCATAACGAGAAATCAAAAAAAAAAAATAAAATACAAAACATCAATAATAATTGCCGATTAAAGATCTATATACCCATAACTTGGCCATTTATAAACATAGAGGGGAAATGTAAGGTATTTTGGAATCAGCATAACAAGGCATTAAAATAACAAAAAAGGAAAAGAAAAAATCTCTATCTGTAAATGCTTTTGGTTTATTATTTTCAATAATAGATCTTTGGAATCGACCAAAGAAAATTTTTTTGTAACCCCCAAACAAAATTTGAGGTTTATCGTTTCAAGATACGTAGAATCCAAATATCGAATAAAAAAAAATCCGTCCGTCCGCCGTCCGCCGTACGCCGTACGCCGTCCGCGGCTTTTCTCCGAGACTACTGGACCGATTTTCTTGAGATTCGGTACAAAAGTCACAGGTCACCCCGGGATGATCCTCGGAACTCGACATTATAATCCGTCTGTTTGTTTCAAAATTGCGGCCGATTAGAGATCTCATAAGTCCATAACTCGGTCATTTATAAAGGTAGAGAGAAAATGTAAGGTGTTTTGGAATCAGCATAACGAGACATATATATATATAAAAAAAAAAAAAGAAAATTGAACAACAGAAAACCTTTATAATTACCGATTAAATATTTAATAAGCGCATAACTCGGTCATTTATAAAGTTAGAGAGAAAATGTATGGTGTTTTGGAATCAGCATAACAAGGCATTAAAATAACAAAAAAGAAAAAAGAAAAAACTCTATCTGTAAATGCTTTTCGATTATTATTTTCAATAATAGACATTTGGAATCGACCAAAGAAAATTTTTTTGTAACCCTCCCTCAAAATTTGAGGTTTTACGTTTCAAGATACGTAGAATCTAAATATCGAATAAAAATAAATCCGTCCGTCCGCCGTCCGCGGCTTTTCTCCGAGACTACTGTACCGATTTTCTTGAGTTTCGGTACCAAAGTCTCAGGTCACCCCAGGATGATCCTCGGAACTCGACATTATAATCCGTCTGTTTGTTTCAAAATAGCGGACGATTAGAGATCTCACAAGTCCATAACTCGGTCATTTATAAAGGTAGAGAGAAAATGTAAGGTGTTTTGGAATCAGCATAACAAGGCATTAAAATAACAACAAAAAAAAAAATTGAAAAACAAAAAATCCGTATAATTACCGATTAAATATCTAATAAGCCCATAAGTCGGTCATTTATCAAGATAGAGAGAAAATGTTAGGTGTTTTGGAATCAGCATAACAAGCCATTAAAATAACAGAAAAGAAAAAAGAAAAAAATCTCTATCTGTAAATGTTTTTGGTTCATTATTTTCAATAATAGACCTTTGGAATCGACCAAAGAAAATTTTTTTGTAACCCTCCCTCAAAATTTGAGGTTTTACGTTTCAAGATACGTAGAATCTAAATATCGAATAAAAATAAATCCGTCCGTCCGCCGTCCGCGGCTTTTCTCCGAGACTACTGTACCGATTTTCTTGAGTTTCGGTACCAAAGTCTCAGGTCACCCCAGGATGATCCTCGGAACTCGACATTATAATCCGTCTGTTTGTTTCAAAATAGCGGACGATTAGAGATCTCACAAGTCCATAACTCGGTCATTTATAAAGGTAGAGAGAAAATGTAAGGTGTTTTGGAATCAGCATAACAAGGCATTAAAATAACAAAAAAAAAAAAAAAATTGAAAAACAAAAAATCCGTATAATTACCGATTAAATATCTAATAAGCCCATAAGTCGGTCATTTATCAAGATAGAGAGAAAATGTTAGGTGTTTTGGAATCAGCATAACAAGCCATTAAAAAAACAGAAAAGAAAAAAGAAAAAAATCTCTATCTGTAAATGTTTTTGGTTCATTATTTTCAATAATAGACCTTTTGGAATCGACCAAAGAAAATTTTTTTGTACCCCCCATCAAAATTTGATGTTTTACATTTCAAGATGCGTAGAATCTAAATATCGAATAAAAAATAATCCGTCCGTCCGCCGTCCGCCGTACGCCGTCCGCGGCTTTTCTCCGAGACTACTGGACCGATTTTCTAGAGATTCGGTACCAAAGTCACAGGTCACCCCGGGATGATCCTCGGAACTCGACATTATAATCCGTCTGTTTGTTTCAAAATGGCGGCCGATTAGAGATCTCATAAGCCCATAACTCGGTCATTTATAAAGATTGAGAGAAAATGTAAGGTGTTTTGGAATCGAGACATTAACGAGATATAAAGAGACATGAAAAAAAAAAAAAAAATTGAAAAACAAAAAATCTGTATAATTACCGATTAAATATCTAATAAGCCCATAACTCGGTCATTTATAAAGATAGAAAGAAAATGTAAGGTGTTTTGGAATCAGCATAACGAGAAATAAAAAAAAAATAAAAAAAAAAAAAATTGAAAAACGAGAACTCTATAATAATTGCCGATTAAAGACCTTGTATAGCCAAACTTGGCCATTTATAAACATAGAGGAGAAGTGTAAGGTGTTTTGGAATCAGCATAACTAGGCATTAAAATAACAAATAAGACAAAAGAAAAAAATCTCTATCTGTAAATGCTTTTACTTTATTATTTTCAATAATAGACCTTTGGAATCGACCAAAGAAAATTTTTTTGTAACCTCCCATCAAAATTGGAGGTTTTACGTTTCAAGATACGTAGAATCCAAATATCGAATAAAAAATAATCCGTCCGTCCGCCGTCCGCCGTACACCGTCCGCGGCTTTTCTGCGATACTACTGGACCGATTTTCTTGAGATTCGGTACCAAAGTCACTGGTCACCCCGGGATGATCCTCGGAACTCGACATTATAATCCGTCTGTTTGTTTAAAAATGGCGGCCGATTAGAGATCTCATAAGCCCATAACTCGGTCATTTATAAATATTGAGAGAAAATGTAAGGTGGTTTGGAATCAACATAACGAGACATGAAAAAAAAAAAAAATTGAAAAACAAAAAATCTGTATAATTACCGATTAAATATCTAATAAGCCCATAATTCGGTCATTTATAAAGATTGAGAGAAAATGTAAGGTGTTTTGGAATCAGCATAACAAGGCATTAAAATAACAAGAAAGAAAGAAGAAAAAAATCTCTATCTGTAAACGCTTTTGGTTTATTATTTTCAATAATAGATCTTTGGAATCGACCAAAGAAAATTTTATTGTAACCCCCAAACAAAATTTGAGGTTTTACGTTTCAAGATACGTAGAATCCAAATATCGAATAAAAAAAAATCCGTCCGTCCGCCGTCCGCGGCTTTTCTCCGAGACTACTGGACCGATTTTCTTGAGATTCGGTACCATAGTCAGAGGTCACCCCGGGATGATCCTCGGAACTCGACATTATAATCCGTCTGTTTGTTTCAAAATTGCGGCCGATTAGAGATCTCATAAGTCCATAACTCGGTCATTTATAAAGGTAGAGAGAAAATGTAAGGTGTTTTGGAATCAGCAAAACGAGACATAAAAAAAAAAAAAAAAGAAAATTGAAAAACAAAAAATCTGTATAATTACCGATTAAATATCTAATAAGCCCATAACTCGGTCATTTATAAAGATAGAGAGAAAATGTAAGGTGTTTTGAGATCAGTATAACGAGAAATAATAAATAAATAAATAAATAAATACAAATTTAAAAAAAAAAAATCTATAATAATTGCCGATCAAGAATCTTATATACCCATACCTTGGCCATTTATAAACATAAAGGAGAAATGTAAGGTGTTTTGGAATCAGCATAACAAGGCATTAAAATAACAAAAAAGAAAAAAAACTGAAAAATAAAAAAATCTCTATCTGTAAACGCTTTGGTTTATTATTATATAATATTAGACCTTTGGAATCGAACAAAGAAAATTTTTTTGTAACCCACCCTCAAAATTTGAGGTTTAACGTTTCAAGATACGTAGAATCCGAATATCGAATAAAAAAAAATCCGTCCGTCCGCCGTCCGCCGTACGCGGCTTTTCTCCGAGACTACTGGTCCGATTTTCTTGAGATTCGGTATGAAAGTCACAGGTCGCACCGAGATGATCCTCGGAACTCGACATTATAATCCGTCTGTTTGTTTTAAGATGGCGGCCGATTAAATATCTAATAAGCCCATAACTCGGTCATTTATAAAGATAGAGAGAAAATGTTAGATGTTTTGGAATCAGCATAACAAGGCATTAAAATAACAAAAAAAAAATATTGAAAAACAAAAAATCTGTATTATTACCGATTAAATATCTAATAAGCCCATAACTCGGTCATTTATGAAGATAGAGAGAAAATGTAAGGTGTCTTGGAATCAGCTTAACAAGCCATTAAAATAACAAAAAAGAAAAAAGAAAAAAATCTCTATCTGTAAATGCTTTTAGTTTATTATTTTCAATAATAGACCTTTGGAATCGACCAAAGAAAATTTTTTTGTAACCCCCCATCAAAATTGGAGGTTTTACGTTTCAAGATACGTAGAATCCAAATATCGAATAAAAAATAATCCGTACGTCCGCCGTCCGCCGTACGCCGTCCGCGGCTTTTCTCCGAGACTACTGGACCGATTTTCTTAAGATTCGGTACCAAAGTCACAGGTCACCCCGGGATGATCCTCGGAACTCGACATTATAATCCGTCTGTTTGTTTCAAAATGGCGGCCGATTAGAGATCTCATAAGCCCATAACTCGGTCATTTATAAAGATTGAGAGAAAATGTAAGGTGTTTTGGAATCGAGACATTAACGAGATATAAAGAGACATGAAAAAAAAAAAAAATTGAAAAACAAAAAATCTGTATAATCACCGATTAAATATCTAATAAGCCCATAACTCGGTCATTTATAAAGATAGAAAGAAAATGTAAGGTGTTTTGGAATCAATATAACGAGAAATGAAAAAAAAAAAAAAAAAAAAAAATTGAAAAACGAGAACTCTATAACAATTGCGATTAAAGACCTTATATAGCCATAACATGGCCATTTATAAACATAGAGGAGAAGTGTAAGGTGTTTTGGAATCAGCATAACAAGGCATTAAAATAAGAAAAAAGAAAAAAAACGAAAAATAAAAAATCTCTATCTGTAAACGCATCTGGTTTATTATTTTCAATAATAGACCTTTGGAATCGACCAAAGATAATTGTTTTGTAACCCCCCATCAAAATTGGAGGTTTTACGTTTCAAGATACGTAGAAATCAAATATCGAATAAAAAACAATCCGTCCGTCCGCCGTCCGCCGTACACCGTCCGCGGCTTTTCTGCGATACTACTGGACCGATTTTCTTGAGATTCGGTACCAACGTCACTGGTCACCCCGGGTTGATCCTCGGAACTCGTCATTATAATCCGTCTGTTTGTTTAAAAATGGCGGCCGATTAGAGATCTCATAAGTCCATAACTTGGTCATTTATAAAGATTGAGAGAAAATGTAAGGTGGTTTGGAATCAGCATAACGAGACATGAAAAAAAAAAAAAAATTGAAAAACAAAAAATCTGTATAATTACCGATTAAATATCTAATAAGCCCGTAATTCGGTCATTTATAAAGATTAAGAGAAAATGTAAGGTGTTTTGGAATCAGCATAACAAGGCATTAAAATAACAAAAAAGAAAAAAAACGAAAAATAAAAAATCTCTCTCTGTAAATGCATCTGGTTTATTATTTTCAATAATAGACCTTTGGAATCGACCAAAGATAATTTTTTTGTAACCCTTCCTCAAAATTTGAGATTTTACGTTTCAAGATACGTAAATTCCAAATATCGAATAAAAAAAAAAAAATCCGTCCGTCCGCCGTCCGTCGTACGCCGTACGCCGTCCGCGGCTTTTCTCCGAGACTACAGGTCCGATTTTCTTGAGATTCGGTATCAAAGTCACAGGTCGCGCTGGGTTGATCCTCGGAACTCGATCATTATCATCCGTCTGTTTGTTTCAAAATGGCGGCCGATTAAATATCTAATAAGCACATAATTCGGTCATTTATAAACATAGAGGGGAAATGTAAGGTGTTTTGGAATCAGCATAACAAGGCAATAAAATAACAAAAAAAAAAAAAATTGAAAAACAAAAAATCCGTATAATTACCGATTAAATATCTAATAAGCCCATAAGTCGGTCATTTATCAAGATAGAGAGAAAATGTTAGGTGTTTTGGAATCAGCATAACAAGCCATTAAAATAACAAAAAAGAAAAAAATCTCTGTCTGTAAATGTTTTTGGTTCATTATTTTCAATAATAGACCTTTGGAATCGACCAAAAAAAATTTATTTGTACCCCCCATCAAAATTTGATGTTTTTCATTTCAAGATGCGTAGAATCCAAATATCGAATAAAAAATAATCCGTCCGTTCGCCGTCCGCCGTACGCCGTCCGCGGCTTTTCTCCGAGACTACTGAACCGATTTTCTTGAGATTCGGTACCATAGTCACAGGTCACCCCGGGATGATCCTCGGAACTCGACATTATAATCCGTCTGTTTGTTTCAAAATGGCGGCCGATTAGAGATCTCATAAGCCCATTACTCGGTCATTTATAAATATTGAGAGAAAATGTAAGGTGTTTTGGAATCGAGACATTAACGAGATATAAAGAGACATGAAAAAAAAAAAATTGAAAAACAAAAAATCTGTATAATCACCGATTAAATATCTAATAAGCCCATAACTCGGTCATTTATAAAGATAGAAAGAAAATGTAAGGTGTTTCGGAATCAGCATAACAAGGCATTAAAATAACAAAAAAAATTTAAAAACAAAAAATCCGTATAATTACCGATTAAATATCTAATAAGCCCATAAGTCGGTCATTTATCAAGATAGAGAGAAAATGTTAGGTGTTTTGGAATCAGCATAACAAGCCATTAAAATAACAAAAAAGAAAAAAATCTCTGTCTGTAAATGTTTTAGGTTCATTATTTTCAATAATAGACCTTTGGAATCGACCAAAAAAAATTTATTTGTACCCCCCATCAAAATTTGATGTTTTTCATTTCAAGATGCGTAGAATCCAAATATCGAATAAAAAATAATCCGTCCGTCCGCCGTCCGCCGTACGCCGTCCGCGGCTTTTCTCCGAGACTACTGAACCGATTTTCTTGAGATTCGGTACCATAGTCACAGGTCACCCCGGGATGATCCTCGGAACTCGACATTATAATCCGTCTGTTTGTTTCAAAATGGCGGCCGATTAGAGATCTCATAAGCCCATTACTCGGTCATTTATAAATATTGAGAGAAAATGTAAGGTGTTTTGGAATCGAGACATTAACGAGATATAAAGAGACATGAAAAAAAAAAAATTGAAAAACAAAAAATCTGTATAATCACCGATTAAATATCTAATAAGCCCATAACTCGGTCATTTATAAAGATAGAAAGAAAATGTAAGG
Source organism: Rhaphigaster nebulosa (assembly GCA_948150685.1). NCBI lineage: Eukaryota > Metazoa > Arthropoda > Insecta > Hemiptera > Pentatomidae > Rhaphigaster > Rhaphigaster nebulosa. Next base: position 9,172,576 of record OX411307.1, read on the forward strand.
TGTTTTGGAATCAATATAACGAGAAATGAAAAAAAAAAAAAAAATTTGAAAAACGAGAACTCTATAATAAATGCCGATTAAAGACCTTATATAGCCATAACTTGGCCATTTATAAACATAGAGGAGAAGTGTAAGGTGTTTTAGAATCAGCATAACAAGGCATTAAAATAACAAAAAAGACAAAAGAAAAAAATCTCTATCTGTAAATGCTTTTAATTTATTATTTTAAATAATATACCTTTGGAATCGACCAAAGAAAATTTTTTTGTAACCCCCCATCAAAATTTGAGGTATTACGTTTCAAGATATGTAGATTCCAAATATCGAATAAAAAAAAAAAACCGTCCGTCCGCCGTCCGCCGTACGCCGTCCGCGGCTTTTCTCCGAGACTACTGGACCGATTTTCTTGAGATTCGGTACCAAAGTCACAGGTCACCCCGGGATGATCCTCGGAACTCGACATTATAATCCGTCTGTTTGTTTCAAAATGGCGGCCGATTAGAGGTCTCATAAGCCCATAACTCGGTCATTTATAAAGATTGAGAGAAAATGTAAGGTGTTTTGGAATCGAGACATTAACGAGATATAAAGAGACATGAAAAAAAAAAAAATTGAAAAACAAAAAATCTGTATAATCACCGATTAAATATCTAATAAGCCCATAACTCGGTCATTTATAAAGATAGAAAGAAAATGTAAGGTGTTTTGGAATCAATATAACGAGAAATGAAAAAAAAAAAAAAAAAAAAAAAATTGAAAAACGAGAACTCTATAACAATTGCGATTAAAGACCTTATATAGCCATAACATGGCCATTTATAAACATAGAGGAGAAGTGTAAGGTGTTTTGGAATCAGCATAACAAGGCATTAAAATAACAAAAAAGAAAAAAGAAAAAAATCTCTATCTGTAAATGCTTTTTATTTATTATTATCAATAATAGACCTTTGGAATCGACCAAAGAAAATTTTTTTGTAACCCCCCATCAAAATTGGAGGTTTTACGTTTCAAGATACGTAGAAATATAATATCGAATAAAAAACAATCCGTCCGTCCGCCGTCCGCCGAACGCCGTACGCCGTCCGCGGCTTTTCTCCGAGACTACTGTACCGATTTTCTTGAGATTCGGTACCAAAGTCACAGGTCACCCTGGGTTGATCCTCGGAACTCGACATTATAATCCGTCTGTTTGTTTAAAAATGGCGGCCGATTAGAGATCTCATAAGTCCATAACTTGGTCATTTATAAAGATTGAGAGAAAATGTAAGGTGGTTTGGAATCAACATAACGAGACATGAAAAAAAAAAAAAAATTGAAAAACAAAAAATCTGTATAATTACCGATTAAATATCTAATAAGCCCATAACTCGGTCATTTATGAAGATAGAGAGAAAATGTAAGGTGTTTTGGAATCAGCATAACAAGCCATTAAAATAACAAAAAAGAAAAAAGAAAAAAATCTCTATCTGTAAATGCTTTTAGTTTATTATTTTCAATAATAGACCTTTGGAATCGACCAAAGAAAATTTTTTTGTAACCCCCCATCAAAATTGGAGGTTTTACGTTTCAAGATACGTAGAATCCAAATATCGAATAAAAAATAATCCGTCCGTCCGCCGTCCACCGTACGCCGGCTTTTCTCCGAGACTACTGGACCGATTTCCTTGAGATTCGGTACCAAAGTCACAGGTCACCCCGGGATGATCCTCGGAACTCCACATTATAATCCGTTTGTTTGTTTCAAAATGGCGGCCGATTAGAGATCTCATAAGCCCATAACTCGGTCATTTATAAAGATTGAGAGAAAATGTAAGGTGTTTTGGAATCGAGACATTAACGATATATAAAAAAAAAAAAAAAAAAAAAAAAAATTGAAAATCGAGAACTCTATAATAATTGCCGATTAAAAACCTTATATAGCCATAACTTGGCCATTTATAAAGATTGAGAGAAAATGTAGGGTGTTTTTGAATCAGCATAACAAGGTGTGGCGGACGCTGAGTGGTGGGAGCAGTCAGCGGCCGGGCAGTGGCGGGGAGCGTCGCCTCCCACTCCTGCCGGCCGGCTATAAATAGGCTTGCTCGCCTCATTATGCAGCATTCTCAGGGCTCTCCTGGGCCACTCCTGACCCAGGAGCGGCGCAGTGCCTTGACTGCTCTACCATCCGCGCCGCCCATCCTTCTCCTTCAGCCTACGGCCTTCTTGGTTGTAAGCTCCTAATAAAAAGCTGTTATTTTCTTACCTTGACTACCTTTTCTTTTTTACCTCATCCTTTCACTGAAGGCAGTGCGGTCTTATTCGGCCAAGTCTTCAACCCGCCAGTGAGGCTCTGATAGGCTAAGGCGGGGGTTCCTATCTCGGAAACGGTGCGGTCCTAATCGGCCTAGTTTCCAACTTACCGGTGAGGCTTTAATCAGCTGAGGTAAGGTGCTCCTCTCCTAAACCGAGACAGTGAGGCTCTAATCAGCCGAGTCTCAAACACGGCCGTGAGGTGCTCATCCACCGAGCCGTGGGAGCTACCTTCGGGTTACTCACCTCCTCCCTGAGCGGATTGTACGAGCACGCATAGTACCTGGGCCCTTCTGGTTCTAGAGGGAATTAGCAAACGCCGACCCAGAGTACACTGGTGACCCCGACGTGATCAACCGTCAACCGACGTGATCTTTCACGACGTGATAACGCCGTCACCGCCTAGGGAACGCAACCCGCAAGACTCACCTGTATCAGCGGCCTTTTATACTTAGGAAGCACTATGATGTCCGACCCTCCCCAGCCGCGAGACGAAGACATGGATGCCACAATAACAAGACAACAGCTAGAAGAAGCACTCGCTCGACTGCAACCAGGCACCTTTCCATCAACACCATCACACGCTCCAGATCCGGAGGTGTCAGCGTTTTGAGGTGCTACTAGTCGCCTGCCAGCTTTCTGGAAACCAAACCCGAAGCTATGGTTCGCACAGCTCGACTGCGTCTTCAGCTCATCCAAGATAACCTCGTCGATTATTAAATATGAAGCGGTAGTATCCGTCTTACACATGGAGGTCCTTACACAGGAATCGAACATCATCATCATCATCAGCATCATTAGGAACCCCGGCAACACACTCTATGAGACCCTTGAGATCACCTGCTCAACAATTACGGCAACTCGGAGCGTAGGAGAATACAACAGTTTTTGGAAGGAGCAGAATAGGGCAATCAAAAACCCACACAACTCCTCATGCAACTGCAGATGCATGGAGTAACATCATCGGTGACACTATGGCTACGGAACCTTCCCCGCACGATGCAGGAAATTCTGGCAGCTACAAGACTGGTTGAATTATCAATCATCTTCGGCACAATGAAGATGACCCCAGTCTCACCACTGACATCATTGCCGCCAACACCTGAACCTCCAATAGCTGCAGCGAGCAAACAGCCAACACCTCGCGCACTCCAGCCTCCGCCAGAAAGACACCGGCCTGCCGTCAGCATGATATCAACCAACCGTAGAGGATACATCCAAAAGAAGACCATAGTAATTGTATTAAATGTAAACAGAAAATTGTAATATATACTCCGTATTGTTGGGGGGGAATGGTGTGGCGGACGCTGAGTGGTGGGAGCAGTCAGCGGCCGGGCAGTGGTGGGGAGCGTCGCCTCCCACTCCTGCCGGCCGGCTATAAATAGGCTTGCTCGCCTCATTATGCAGCATTCTCAGGGCTCTCCTGGGCCACTCCTGACCCAGGAGCGGCGCAGTGCCTTGACTGCTCTACCATCCGCGCCGCCCATCCTTCTCCTTCAGCCTACGGCCTTCTTGGTTGTAAGCTCCTAATAAAAAGCTGTTATTTTCTTACCTTGACTACCTTTTCTTTTTTACCTCATCCTTTCACTGAAGGCAGTGCGGTCTTATTCGGCCAAGTCTTCAACCCGCCAGTGAGGCTCTGATAGGCTAAGGCGGGGGTTCCTATCTCGGAAACGGTGCGGTCCTAATCGGCCTAGTTTCCAACTTACCGGTGAGGCTTTAATCAGCTGAGGTAAGGTGCTCCTCTCCTAAACCGAGACAGTGAGGCTCTAATCAGCCGAGTCTCAAACACGGCCGTGAGGTGCTCATCCACCGAGCCGTGGGAGCTACCTTCGGGTTACTCACCTCCTCCCTGAGCGGATTGTACGAGCACGCATAGTACCTGGGCCCTTCTGGTTCTAGAGGGAATTAGCAAACGCCGACCCAGAGTACAAAGGCATTAAAATAACAAAAAAGAAAAAAGAAAAAAATCTCTATCTGTAAATGCTTTTAGTTTATTATTTTCAATAATAGACCTTTGGAATCGACCAAAGAAAATTTTTTTGTAACCCACCATCAAAATTGGAGGTTTTACGTTTCAAGATACGTAGAATCCAAATATCGAATAAAAAATAATCCGTCCCTCCGCCGTCCGCCGTACGCCGTCCGCGGCTTTTCTCCGAGACTACTGGACCGATTTTCTTGAGATTCGGTACCAAAGTGACAGGTCACCCCGGGATGATCCTCGGAACTCGACATTATAATCCGTCTGTTTGTTTCAAAATGGCGGCCAATTAGACATCTCATAAGCCCATAACTCGGTCATTTATAAAGATTGAGAGAAAATGTAAGGTGTTTTGGAATCGAGACATTAACGAGATATAAAGAGACATGAAAAAAAAAAAAATTGAAAAACAAAAAATCTGTATAATCACCGATTAAATATCTAATAAGCCCATAACTCGGTCATTTATAAAGATAGAAAGAAAATGTAAGGTGTTTTGGAATCAATATAACGAGAAATGAAAAAAAAAAAAAAAAAAAAAATTGAAAAACGAGAACTCTATAACAATTGCGATTAAAGACCTTATATAGCCATAACATGGCCATTTATAAACATAGAGGAGAAGTGTAAGGTGTTTTGGAATCAGCATAACAAGGCATTAAAATAACAAAAAAGAAAAAAATCTCTATCTGTAAATGCTTTTTATTTATTATTTTCAATAATAGACCTTTGGAATCGACCAAAGAAAATTTTTTTGTAACCCCCCATCAAAATTGGAGGTTTTACGTTTCAAGATACGTAGAAATATAATATCGAATAAAAAACAATCCGTCCGTCCGCCGTCCGCCGTACACCGTCCGCGGCTTTTCTGCGATACTACTGGACCGATTTTCTTGAGATTCGGTACCAAAGTCACAGGTCACCCTGGGTTGATCCTCGGAACTCGACATTATAATCCGTCTGTTTGTTTAAAAATGGCGGCCGATTAGAGATCTCATAAGTCCATAACTTGGTCATTTATAAAGATTGAGAGAAAATGTAAGGTGGTTTGGAATCAACATAACGAGACATGAAAAAAAAAAAAAATTGAAAAACAAAAAATCTGTATAATTACCGATTAAATATCTAATAAGCCCATAACTCGGTCATTTATGAAGATAGAGAGAAAATGTAAGGTGTTTTGGAATCAGCATAACAAGCCATTAAAATAACAAAAAAGAAAAAAGAAAAAAATCTCTATCTGTAAATGCTTTTAGTTTATTATTTTCAATAATAGACCTTTGGAATCGACCAAAGAAAATTTTTTTGTACCCCCCATCAAAATTGGAGGTTTTACGTTTCAAGATACGTAGAATCCAAATATCGAATAAAAAATAATCCGTCCGTCCGCCGTCCGCCGTACGCCGTCCGCGGCTTTTCTCCGAGACTACTGGACTGATTTTCTTGAGATTCGGTACCAAAGTCACAGGTCACCCCGGGATGATCCTCGGAACTCGACATTATAATCCGTCTGTTTGTTTAAAAATGGCGGCCGATTAGAGATCTCATAAGCCCATAACTCGGTCATTTATAAATATTGAGAGAAAATGTAAGGTGGTTTGGAATCAACATAACGAGACATGAAAAAAAAAAAAAATTGAAAAACAAAAAATCTGTATAATTACCGATTAAATATCTAATAAGCCCATAATTCGGTCATTTATAAAGATTGAGAGAAAATGTAAGGTGTTTTGGAATCAGCATAACAAGGCATTAAAATAACAAGAAAGAAAAAAGAAAAAAATCTCTATCTGTAAACGCTTTTGGTTTATTATTTTCAATAATAGATCTTTGGAATCGACCAAAGAAAATTTTATTGTAACCCCCAAACAAAATTTGAGGTTTTACGTTTCAAGATACGTAGAATCCAAATATCGAATAAAAAAAAATCCGTCCGTCCGCCGTCCGCCGTACGCCGTACGCCGTCCGCGGCTTTTCTCCGAGACTACTGGGCCGATTTTCTTGAGATTCGGTACCATAGTCAGAGGTCACCCCGGGATGATCCTCGGAACTCGACATTATAATCCGTCTGTTTGTTTCAAAATTGCGGCCGATTAGAGATCTCATAAGTCCATAACTCGGTCATTTATAAAGGTAGAGAGAAAATGTAAGGTGTTTTGGAATCAGCAAAACGAGACATAAAAAAAAAAAAAAAAAGAAAATTGAAAAACAAAAAATCTGTATAATTACCGATTAAATATCTAATAAGCCCATAACTCGGTCATTTATAAAGATAGAGAGAAAATGTAAGGTGTTTTGAGATCAGTATAACGAGAAATAATAAATAAATAAATAAATAAATACAAATTTAAAAAAAAAAAATCTATAATAATTGCCGATCAAGAATCTTATATACCCATACCTTGGCCATTTATAAACATAAAGGAGAAATGTAAGGTGTTTTGGAATCAGCATAACAAGGCATTAAAATAACAAAAAAGAAAAAAAACTGAAAAATAAAAAAATCTCTATCTGTAAACGCTTTGGTTTATTATTATATAATATTAGACCTTTGGAATCGAACAAAGAAAATTTTTTTGTAACCCACCCTCAAAATTTGAGGTTTAACGTTTCAAGATACGTAGAATCCGAATATCGAATAAAAAAAAATCCGTCCGTCCGCCGTCCGCCGTACGCGGCTTTTCTCCGAGACTACTGGTCCGATTTTCTTGAGATTCGGTATGAAAGTCACAGGTCGCACCGAGATGATCCTCGGAACTCGACATTATAATCCGTCTGTTTGTTTTAAGATGGCGGCCGATTAAATATCTAATAAGCCCATAACTCGGTCATTTATAAAGATAGAGAGAAAATGTTAGATGTTTTGGAATCAGCATAACAAGGCATTAAAATAACAAAAAAAAAATATTGAAAAACAAAAAATCTGTATTATTACCGATTAAATATCTAATAAGCCCATAACTCGGTCATTTATGAAGATAGAGAGAAAATGTAAGGTGTCTTGGAATCAGCTTAACAAGCCATTAAAATAACAAAAAAGAAAAAAGAAAAAAATCTCTATCTGTAAATGCTTTTTGTTTATTATTTTCAATAATAGACCTTTGGAATCGACCAAAGAAAATTTTTTTGTAACCCCCCATCAAAATTGGAGGTTTTACGTTTCAAGATACGTAGAATCCAAATATCGAATAAAAAATAATCCGTACGTCCGCCGTCCGCCGTACGCCGTCCCCGGCTTTTCTCCGAGACTACTGGACCGATTTTCTTGAGATTCGGTACCATAGTCACAGGTCACCCCGGGATGATCCTCGGAACTCGACATTATAATCCGTCTGTTTGTTTCAAAATGGCGGCCAATTAGAGATCTCATAAGCCCATAACTCGGTCATTTATAAAGATTGAGAGAAAATGTAAGGTGTTTTGGAATCGAGACATTAACGAGATATAAAGAGACATGAAAAAAAAAAAAATTGAAAAACAAAAAATCTGTATAATCACCGATTAAATATCTAATAAGCCCATAACTCGGTCATTTATAAAGATAGAAAGAAAATGTAAGGTGTTTCGGAATCAGCATAACGGGAAATGAAAAAAAAAAAAAAAAAAAAAAAAATTTAAAAACAAAAAATCTGTATAATCACCGATTAAATATCTAATAAGCCCATAACTCGGTCATTTATAAAGATAGAAAGAAAATGTAAGGTGTTTTGGAATCAGCATAACGAGAAATGAAAAAAAAAAAAAAAAAAAAAAAATTGAAAAACGAGAACTCTATAATAATTGCCGATTAAAGACCTTATATAGCCATAACTTGGCCATTTATAAACATAGAGGAGAAGTGTAAGGTGTTTTGGAATCAGCATAACAAGGCATTAAAATAACAAAAAAGACAAAAGGAGAAAATCTCTATCTGTAAATGCTTTTAATTTATTACTTTCAATAATATACCTTTGGAATCGACCAAAGAAAATTTTTTTGTAACCCCATATCAAAATTTGAGGTTTTACGTTTCAGATACGTAGATTCCAAATATCGAATAAAAAAAAAAAACGTCCGTCCGCCGTCCGCCGTACGCCGTATGCCGTACGCTGTCCGCGGCTTTTCTCCGAGACTACTGGTCCAATTTTCTTGAGATTCGGTATGAAAGTCACAGGTCGCACCGAGATGATCCTCGGAACTCGACATTATAATCCGTCTGTTTGTTTCAAAATGGCGGCCGATTAGAGATCTCATAAGGCCATAACTCGGTCATTTATAATGATTGAGAGATAATGTAAGGTGTTTTGGAATCGAGACATTAACGAGATATAAAGAGACATGAAAAAAAAAATTGAAAAACAAAAAATTTGTATAATCACCGATTAAATATCTAATAAGCCCATAACTCGGTCATTTATAAAGATAGAAAGAAAATGTAAGGTGTTTTGGAATCAATATAACGAGAAATGAAAAAAAAAAAAAAAAAAAAAATTGAAAAACGAGAACTCTATAACAATTGCGATTAAAGACCTTATATAGCCATAACATGGCCATTTATAAACATAGAGGAGAAGTGTAAGGTGTTTTGGAATCAGCATAACAAGGCATTAAAATAACAAAAAAGAAAAAAATCTCTATCTGTAAATGCTTTTTATTTATTATTTTCAATAATAGACCTTTGGAATCGACCAAAGAAAATTTTTTTGTAACCCCCCATCAAAATTGGAGGTTTTACGTTTCAAGATACGTAGAAATATAATATCGAATAAAAAACAATCCGTCCGTCCGCCGTCCGCCGTACACCGTCCGCGGCTTTTCTGCGATACTACTGGACCGATTTTCTTGAGATTCGGTACCAAAGTCACAGGTCACCCTGGGTTGATCCTCGGAACTCGACATTATAATCCGTCTGTTTGTTTAAAAATGGCGGCCGATTAGAGATCTCATAAGTCCATAACTTGGTCATTTATAAAGATTGAGAGAAAATGTAAGGTGGTTTGGAATCAACATAACGAGACATGAAAAAAAAAAAAAATTGAAAAACAAAAAATCTGTATAATTACCGATTAAATATCTAATAAGCCCATAACTCGGTCATTTATGAAGATAGAGAGAAAATGTAAGGTGTTTTGGAATCAGCATAACAAGCCATTAAAATAACAAAAAAGAAAAAAGAAAAAAATCTCTATCTGTAAATGCTTTTAGTTTATTATTTTCAATAATAGACCTTTGGAATCGACCAAAGAAAATTTTTTTGTACCCCCCATCAAAATTGGAGGTTTTACGTTTCAAGATACGTAGAATCCAAATATCGAATAAAAAATAATCCGTCCGTCCGCCGTCCGCCGTACGCCGTCCGCGGCTTTTCTCCGAGACTACTGGACTGATTTTCTTGAGATTCGGTACCAAAGTCACAGGTCACCCCGGGATGATCCTCGGAACTCGACATTATAATCCGTCTGTTTGTTTAAAAATGGCGGCCGATTAGAGATCTCATAAGCCCATAACTCGGTCATTTATAAATATTGAGAGAAAATGTAAGGTGGTTTGGAATCAACATAACGAGACATGAAAAAAAAAAAAAATTGAAAAACAAAAAATCTGTATAATTACCGATTAAATATCTAATAAGCCCATAATTCGGTCATTTATAAAGATTGAGAGAAAATGTAAGGTGTTTTGGAATCAGCATAACAAGGCATTAAAATAACAAGAAAGAAAAAAGAAAAAAATCTCTATCTGTAAACGCTTTTGGTTTATTATTTTCAATAATAGATCTTTGGAATCGACCAAAGAAAATTTTATTGTAACCCCCAAACAAAATTTGAGGTTTTACGTTTCAAGATACGTAGAATCCAAATATCGAATAAAAAAAAATCCGTCCGTCCGCCGTCCGCCGTACGCCGTACGCCGTCCGCGGCTTTTCTCCGAGACTACTGGGCCGATTTTCTTGAGATTCGGTACCATAGTCTGAGGTCACCCCGGGATGATCCTCGGAACTCGACATTATAATCCGTCTGTTTGTTTCAAAATTGCGGCCGATTAGAGATCTCATAAGTCCATAACTCGGTCATTTATAAAGGTAGAGAGAAAATGTAAGGTGTTTTGGAATCAGCAAAACGAGACATAAAAAAAAAAAAAAAAAGAAAATTGAAAAACAAAAAATCTGTATAATTACCGATTAAATATCTAATAAGCCCATAACTCGGTCATTTATAAAGATAGAGAGAAAATGTAAGGTGTTTTGAGATCAGTATAACGAGAAATAATAAATAAATAAATAAATAAATACAAATTTAAAAAAAAAAAATCTATAATAATTGCCGATCAAGAATCTTATATACCCATACCTTGGCCATTTATAAACATAAAGGAGAAATGTAAGGTGTTTTGGAATCAGCATAACAAGGCATTAAAATAACAAAAAAGAAAAAAAACTGAAAAATAAAAAAATCTCTATCTGTAAACGCTTTGGTTTATTATTATATAATATTAGACCTTTGGAATCGAACAAAGAAAATTTTTTTGTAACCCACCCTCAAAATTTGAGGTTTAACGTTTCAAGATACGTAGAATCCGAATATCGAATAAAAAAAAATCCGTCCGTCCGCCGTCCGCCGTACGCGGCTTTTCTCCGAGACTACTGGTCCGATTTTCTTGAGATTCGGTATGAAAGTCACAGGTCGCACCGAGATGATCCTCGGAACTCGACATTATAATCCGTCTGTTTGTTTTAAGATGGCGGCCGATTAAATATCTAATAAGCCCATAACTCGGTCATTTATAAAGATAGAGAGAAAATGTTAGATGTTTTGGAATCAGCATAACAAGGCATTAAAATAACAAAAAAAAAATATTGAAAAACAAAAAATCTGTATTATTACCGATTAAATATCTAATAAGCCCATAACTCGGTCATTTATGAAGATAGAGAGAAAATGTAAGGTGTCTTGGAATCAGCTTAACAAGCCATTAAAATAACAAAAAAGAAAAAAGAAAAAAATCTCTATCTGTAAATGCTTTTTGTTTATTATTTTCAATAATAGACCTTTGGAATCGACCAAAGAAAATTTTTTTGTAACCCCCCATCAAAATTGGAGGTTTTACGTTTCAAGATACGTAGAATCCAAATATCGAATAAAAAATAATCCGTACGTCCGCCGTCCGCCGTACGCCGTCCCCGGCTTTTCTCCGAGACTACTGGACCGATTTTCTTGAGATTCGGTACCATAGTCACAGGTCACCCCGGGATGATCCTCGGAACTCGACATTATAATCCGTCTGTTTGTTTCAAAATGGCGGCCAATTAGAGATCTCATAAGCCCATAACTCGGTCATTTATAAAGATTGAGAGAAAATGTAAGGTGTTTTGGAATCGAGACATTAACGAGATATAAAGAGACATGAAAAAAAAAAAAATTGAAAAACAAAAAATCTGTATAATCACCGATTAAATATCTAATAAGCCCATAACTCGGTCATTTATAAAGATAGAAAGAAAATGTAAGGTGTTTCGGAATCAGCATAACGGGAAATGAAAAAAAAAAAAAAAAAAAAAAAAATTTAAAAACAAAAAATCTGTATAATCACCGATTAAATATCTAATAAGCCCATAACTCGGTCATTTATAAAGATAGAAAGAAAATGTAAGGTGTTTTGGAATCAGCATAACGAGAAATGAAAAAAAAAAAAAAAAAAAAAAAATTGAAAAACGAGAACTCTATAATAATTGCCGATTAAAGACCTTATATAGCCATAACTTGGCCATTTATAAACATAGAGGAGAAGTGTAAGGTGTTTTGGAATCAGCATAACAAGGCATTAAAATAACAAAAAAGACAAAAGGAGAAAATCTCTATCTGTAAATGCTTTTAATTTATTACTTTCAATAATATACCTTTGGAATCGACCAAAGAAAATTTTTTTGTAACCCCATATCAAAATTTGAGGTTTTACGTTTCAAGATACGTAGATTCCAAATATCGAATAAAAAAAAAAAACGTCCGTCCGCCGTCCGCCGTACGCCGTATGCCGTACGCTGTCCGCGGCTTTTCTCCGAGACTACTGGTCCAATTTTCTTGAGATTCGGTATGAAAGTCACAGGTCGCACCGAGATGATCCTCGGAACTCGACATTATAATCCGTCTGTTTGTTTCAAAATGGCGGCCGATTAGAGATCTCATAAGGCCATAACTCGGTCATTTATAATGATTGAGAGATAATGTAAGGTGTTTTGGAATCGAGACATTAACGAGATATAAAGAGACATGAAAAAAAAAATTGAAAAACAAAAAATTTGTATAATCACCGATTAAATATCTAATAAGCCCATAACTCGGTCATTTATAAAGATAGAAAGAAAATGTAAGGTGTTTTGGAATCAGCATAACGAGAAATAAAAAAAAAAATAAAAAAAAAAAAATTGAAAAACGAGAACTCTATAATAATTGCCGATTAAAGACCTTATATAGCCATAACTTGGCCATTTATAAACATAGAGGAGAAGTGTAAGGTGTTTAGGAATCAGCATAACAAGGCATTAAAATAACAAAAAAGAAAAAAAACGATTAATAAAAAATCTCTATCTGTAAACGCATCTGGTTTATTATTTTCAATAATAGACCTTTGGAATCGACCAAAGATAATTGTTTTTTAACCCTCCCTCAAAATTTGAGGTTTTACGTTTCAAGATACGTAAATTCCAAATATCGAATAAAAAAAAATCCGTCCGTCCGCCGTCCGTCGTACTCCGTACGCTGTCCGCGGCTTTTCTCCGAGACTACTGGTCCGATTTTCTTGAGATTCGGTATGAAAGTCACAGGTCGCACCGAGATGATCCTCGGAACTCGACATTATAATCCGTCTGTTTGTTTCAAAATGGCGGCCGATTAGAGATCTCATAAGGCCATAACTCGGTCATTTATAATGATTGAGAGATAATGTAAGGTGTTTTGGAATCGAGACATTAACGAGATATAAAGAGACATGAAAAAAAAAATTGAAAAACAAAAAATTTGTATAATCACCGATTAAATATCTAATAAGCCCATAACTCGGTCATTTATAAAGATAGAAAGAAAATGTAAGGTGTTTTGGAATCAGCATAACGAGAAATAAAAAAAAAATAAAAAAAAAAAAATTGAAACACGAGAACTCTATAATAATTGCCGATTAAAGACCTTATATAGCCATAACTTGGCCATTTATAAACATAGAGGAGAAGTGTAAGGTGTTTTGGAATCAGCATAACAAGGCATTAAAATAACAAAAAAGAAAAAAAACGATTAATAAAAAATCTCTATCTGTAAACGCATCTGGTTTATTATTTTCAATAATAGACCTTTGGAATCGACCAAAGATAATTGTTTTTTAACCCTCCCTCAAAATTTGAGGTTTTACGTTTCAAGATACGTAAATTCCAAATATCGAATAAAAAAAATCCGTCCGTCCGCCGTCCGTCGTACTCCGTACGCTGTCCGCGGCTTTTCTCCAAGACTACTGGTCCGATTTTCTTGAGATTCGGTATCAAAGTCACAGGTCGCGCCGGGATGATCCAAGGAACTCGGTAATTATAATCCGTCTGTTTGTTTCAATATGGCGGCCGATTTAATATCTAATAAGCACATAACTCGGCCATTTATAAACATAGAGGGGAAATGTAAGGTGTTTTGGAATCAGCATAACAAGGCATTAAAATAAAAAAAAAATTTAAAAACAAAAAATCCGTATAATTACCGATTAAATATCTAATAAGCCCATAAGTCGGTCATTTATCGGGATAGAGAGAAAATGTTAGGTGTTTTGGAATCAGCATAATAAGCCATTAAAATAACAAAAAAGAAAAAAGAAAAAAATCTCTGTTTGTAAATGTTTTTGGTTCATTATTTTCAATAATAGACCTTTGGAATCGACCAAAAAAAATTTTTTTGTACCCCCCATCAAAATTAGATGTTTTACATTTCAAGATGCGTAGAATCCAAATATCGAATAAAAAATAATCCGTCCGTCCGCCGTCCGCCGTACGCCGTCCCCGGCTTTTCTCCGAGACTACTGGACCGATTTTCTTGAGATTCGGTACCATAGTCACAGGTCACCCCGGGATGATCCTCGGAACTCGACATTATAATCCGTCTGTTTGTTTCAAAATGGCGGCCAATTAGAGATCTCATAAGCCCATAACTCGGTCATTTATAAAGATTGAGAGAAAATGTAAGGTGTTTTGGAATCGAGACATTAACGAGATATAAAGAGACATGAAAAAAAAAAAAATTGAAAAACAAAAAATCTGTATAATCACCGATTAAATATCTAATAAGCCCATAACTCGGTCATTTATAAAGATAGAAAGAAAATGTAAGGTGTTTCGGAATCAGCATAACGGGAAATGAAAAAAAAAAAAAAATTTAAAAACAAAAAATCTGTATAATCACCGATTAAATATCTAATAAGCCCATAACTCGGTCATTTATAAAGATAGAAAGAAAATGTAAGGTGTTTTGGAATCAGCATAACGAGAAATGAAAAAAAAAAAAAAAAAAAAAAAATTGAAAAACGAGAACTCTATAATAATTGCCGATTAAAGACCTTATATAGCCATAACTTGGCCATTTATAAACATAGAGGAGAAGTGTAAGGTGTTTTGGAATCAGCATAACAAGGCATTAAAATAACAAAAAAGACAAAAGGAGAAAATCTCTATCTGTAAATGCTTTTAATTTATTACTTTCAATAATATACCTTTGGAATCGACCAAAGAAAATTTTTTTGTAACCCCATATCAAAATTTGAGGTTTTACGTTTCAAGATACGTAGATTCCAAATATCGAATAAAAAAAAAAAAACGTCCGTCCGCCGTCCGCCGTACGCCGTATGCCGTACGCTGTCCGCGGCTTTTCTCCGAGACTACTGGTCCAATTTTCTTGAGATTCGGTATGAAAGTCACAGGTCGCACCGAGATGATCCTCGGAACTCGACATTATAATCCGTCTGTTTGTTTCAAAATGGCGGCCGATTAGAGATCTCATAAGGCCATAACTCGGTCATTTATAATGATTGAGAGATAATGTAAGGTGTTTTGGAATCGAGACATTAACGAGATATAAAGAGACATGAAAAAAAAAATTGAAAAACAAAAAATTTGTATAATCACCGATTAAATATCTAATAAGCCCATAACTCGGTCATTTATAAAGATAGAAAGAAAATGTAAGGTGTTTTGGAATCAGCATAACGAGAAATAAAAAAAAAATTAAAAAAAAAAAAATTGAAAAACGAGAACTCTATAATAATTGCCGATTAAAGACCTTATATAGCCATAACTTGGCCATTTATAAACATAGAGGAGAAGTGTAAGGTGTTTAGGAATCAGCATAACAAGGCATTAAAATAACAAAAAAGAAAAAAAACGATTAATAAAAAATCTCTATCTGTAAACGCATCTGGTTTATTATTTTCAATAATAGACCTTTGGAATCGACCAAAGATAATTGTTTTTTAACCCTCCCTCAAAATTTGAGGTTTTACGTTTCAAGATACGTAAATTCCAAATATCGAATAAAAAAAAATCCGTCCGTCCGCCGTCCGTCGTACTCCGTACGCTGTCCGCGGCTTTTCTCCGAGACTACTGGTCCGATTTTCTTGAGATTCGGTATGAAAGTCACAGGTCGCACCGAGATGATCCTCGGAACTCGACATTATAATCCGTCTGTTTGTTTCAAAATGGCGGCCAATTAGAGATCTCATAAGCCCATAACTCGGTCATTTATAAAGATTGAGAGAAAATGTAAGGTGTTTTGGAATCGAGACATTAACGAGATATAAAGAGACATGAAAAAAAAAAAAATTGAAAAACAAAAAATCTGTATAATCACCGATTATATATCTAATAAGCCCATAACTCGGTCATTTATAAAGATAGAAAGAAAATGTAAGGTGTTTCGGAATCAGCATAACGGGAAATGAAAAAAAAAAAAAAAAAAAAAAAATTTCAAAACAAAAAATCTGTATAATCACCGATTAAATATCTAATAAGCCCATAACTCGGTCATTTATAAAGATAGAAAGAAAATGTAAGGTGTTTTGGAATCAGCATAACGAGAAATGAAAAAAAAAAAAAAAAAAAAAAAATTGAAAAACGAGAACTCTATAATAATTGCCGATTAAAGACCTTATATAGCCATAACTTGGCCATTTATAAACATAGAGGAGAAGTGTAAGGTGTTTTGGAATCAGCATAACAAGGCATTAAAATAACAAAAAAGACAAAAGGAGAAAATCTCTATCTGTAAATGCTTTTAATTTATTACTTTCAATAATATACCTTTGGAATCGACCAAAGAAAATTTTTTTGTAACCCCATATCAAAATTTGAGGTTTTACGTTTCAAGATACGTAGATTCCAAATATCGAATAAAAAAAAAAAAACGTCCGTCCGCCGTCCGCCGTACGCCGTATGCCGTACGCTGTCCGCGGCTTTTCTCCGAGACTACTGGTCCAATTTTCTTGAGATTCGGTATGAAAGTCACAGGTCGCACCGAGATGATCCTCGGAACTCGACATTATAATCCGTCTGTTTGTTTCAAAATGGCGGCTGTTTTGGAATCAGCATAATAAGCCATTAAAATAACAAAAAAGAAAAAAGAAAAAAATCTCTGTTTGTAAATGTTTTTGGTTCATTATTTTCAATAATAGACCTTTGGAATCGACCAAAAAAATTTTTTTTGTACCCCCCATCAAAATTAGATGTTTCACATTTCAAGATGCGTAGAATCCAAATATCGAATAAAAAATAATCCGTCCGTCCGCCGTCCGCCGTACGCCGTCCCCGGCTTTTCTCCGAGACTACTGGACCGATTTTCTTGAGATTCGGTACCATAGTCACAGGTCACCCCGGGATGATCCTCGGAACTCGACATTATAATCCGTCTGTTTGTTTCAAAATGGCGGCCAATTAGAGATCTCATAAGCCCATAACTCGGTCATTTATAAAGATTGAGAGAAAATGTAAGGTGTTTTGGAATCGAGACATTAACGAGATATAAAGAGACATGAAAAAAAAAAAAATTGAAAAACAAAAAATCTGTATAATCACCGATTAAATATCTAATAAGCCCATAACTCGGTCATTTATAAAGATAGAAAGAAAATGTAAGGTGTTTCGGAATCAGCATAACGGGAAATGAAAAAAAAAAAAAAAAAAAAAAAAATTAAAAACAAAAAATCTGTATAATCACCGATTAAATATCTAATAAGCCCATAACTCGGTCATTTATAAAGATAGAAAGAAAATGTAAGGTGTTTTGGAATCAGCATAACGAGAAATGAAAAAAAAAAAAAAAAAAAAAAAATTGAAAAACGAGAACTCTATAATAATTGCCGATTAAAGACCTTATATAGCCATAACTTGGCCATTTATAAACATAGAGGAGAAGTGTAAGGTGTTTTGGAATCAGCATAACAAGGCATTAAAATAACAAAAAAGACAAAAGGAGAAAATCTCTATCTGTAAATGCTTTTAATTTATTACTTTCAATAATATACCTTTGGAATCGACCAAAGAAAATTTTTTTGTAACCCCATATCAAAATTTGAGGTTTTACGTTTCAAGATACGTAGATTCCAAATATCGAATAAAAAAAAAAAAACGTCCGTCCGCCGTCCGCCGTACGCCGTATGCCGTACGCTGTCCGCGGCTTTTCTCCGAGACTACTGGTCCAATTTTCTTGAGATTCGGTATGAAAGTCACAGGTCGCACCGAGATGATCCTCGGAACTCGACATTATAATCCGTCTGTTTGTTTCAAAATGGCGGCTGTTTTGGAATCAGCATAATAAGCCATTAAAATAACAAAAAAGAAAAAAGAAAAAAATCTCTGTTTGTAAATGTTTTTGGTTCATTATTTTCAATAATAGACCTTTGGAATCGACCAAAAAAATTTTTTTTGTACCCCCCATCAAAATTAGATGTTTTACATTTCAAGATGCGTAGAATCCAAATATCGAATAAAAAATAATCCGTCCGTCCGCCGTCCGCCGTACGCCGTCCCCGGCTTTTCTCCGAGACTACTGGACCGATTTTCTTGAGATTCGGTACCATAGTCACAGGTCACCCCGGAATGATCCTCGGAACTCGACATTATAATCCGTCTGTTTGTTTCAAAATGGCGGCCAATTAGAGATCTCATAAGCCCATAACTCGGTCATTTATAAAGATTGAGAGAAAATGTAAGGTGTTTTGGAATCGAGACATTAACGAGATATAAAGAGACATGAAAAAAAAAAAAATTGAAAAACAAAAAATCTGTATAATCACCGATTAAATATCTAATAAGCCCATAACTCGGTCATTTATAAAGATAGAAAGAAAATGTAAGGTGTTTCGGAATCAGCATAACGGGAAATGAAAAAAAAAAAAAAAAAAAAAAATTTAATAACAAAAAATCTGTATAATCACCGATTAAATATCTAATAAGCCCATAACTCGGTCATTTATAAAGATAGAAAGAAAATGTAAGGTGTTTTGGAATCAGCATAACGAGAAATGAAAAAAAAAAAAAAAAAAAAAAATTGAAAAACGAGAACTCTATAATAATTGCCGATTAAAGACCTTATATAGCCATAACTTGGCCATTTATAAACATAGAGGAGAAGTGTAAGGTGTTTTGGAATCAGCATAACAAGGCATTAAAATAACAAAAAAGTCAAAAGGAGAAAATCTCTATCTGTAAATGCTTTTAATTTATTACTTTCAATAATATACCTTTGGAATCGACCAAAGAAAATTTTTTTGTAACCCCATATCAAAATTTGAGGTTTTACGTTTCAAGATACGTAGATTCCAAATATTGAATAAAAAAAAAAAAACGTCCGTCCGCCGTCCGCCGTACGCCGTATGCCGTACGCTGTCCGCGGCTTTTCTCCGAGACTACTGGTCCAATTTTCTTGAGATTCGGTATGAAAGTCACAGGTCGCACCGAGATGATCCTCGGAACTCGACATTATAATCCGTCTGTTTGTTTCAAAATGGCGGCCGATTAGAGATCTCATAAGGCCATAACTCGGTCATTTATAATGATTGAGAGATAATGTAAGGTGTTTTGGAATCGAGACATTAACGAGATATAAAGAGACATGAAAAAAAAAATTGAAAAACAAAAAATTTGTATAATCACCGATTAAATATCTAATAAGCCCATAACTCGGTCATTTATAAAGATAGAAAGAAAATGTAAGGTGTTTTGGAATCAGCATAACGAGAAATAAAAAAAAAATAAAAAAAAAAAAATTGAAAAACGAGAACTCTATAATAATTGCCGATTAAAGACCTTATATAGCCATAACTTGGCCATTTATAAACATAGAGGAGAAGTGTAAGGTGTTTAGGAATCAGCATAACAAGGCATTAAAATAACAAAAAAGAAAAAAAACGATTAATAAAAAATCTCTATCTGTAAACGCATCTGGTTTATTATTTTCAATAATAGACCTTTGGAATCGACCAAAGATAATTGTTTTTTAACCCTCCCTCAAAATTTGAGGTTTTACGTTTCAAGATACGTAAATTCCAAATATCGAATAAAAAAAAATCCGTCCGTCCGCCGTCCGTCGTACTCCGTACGCTGTCCGCGGCTTTTCTCCGAGACTACTGGTCCGATTTTCTTGAGATTCGGTATGAAAGTCACAGGTCGCACCGAGATGATCCTCGGAACTCGACATTATAATCCGTCTGTTTGTTTCAAAATGGCGGCCGATTAGAGATCTCATAAGGCCATAACTCGGTCATTTATAATGATTGAGAGATAATGTAAGGTGTTTTGGAATCGAGACATTAACGAGATATAAAGAGACATGAAAAAAAAAATTGAAAAACAAAAAATTTGTATAATCACCGATTAAATATCTAATAAGCCCATAACTCGGTCATTTATAAAGATAGAAAGAAAATGTAAGGTGTTTTGGAATCAGCATAACGAGAAATAAAAAAAAAATAAAAAAAAAAAAATTGAAACACGAGAACTCTATAATAATTGCCGATTAAAGACCTTATATAGCCATAACTTGGCCATTTATAAACATAGAGGAGAAGTGTAAGGTGTTTTGGAATCAGCATAACAAGGCATTAAAATAACAAAAAAGAAAAAAAACGATTAATAAAAAATCTCTATCTGTAAACGCATCTGGTTTATTATTTTCAATAATATACCTTTGGAATCGACCAAAGAAAATTTTTTTGTAACCCCATATCAAAATTTGAGGTTTTACGTTTCAAGATACGTAGATTCCAAATATCGAATAAAAAAAAAAAAACGTCCGTCCGCCGTCCGCCGTACGCCGTATGCCGTACGCTGTCCGCGGCTTTTCTCCAAGACTACTGGTCCGATTTTCTTGAGATTCGGTATCAAAGTCACAGGTCGCGCCGGGATGATCCAAGGAACTCGGTAATTATAATCCGTCTGTTTGTTTCAATATGGCGGCCGATTTAATATCTAATAAGCACATAACTCGGCCATTTATAAACATAGAGGGGAAATGTAAGGTGTTTTGGAATCAGCATAACAAGGCATTAAAATAAAAAAAAAAATTAAAAACAAAAAATCCGTATAATTACCGATTAAATATCTAATAAGCCCATAAGTCGGTCATTTATCGGGATAGAGAGAAAATGTTAGGTGTTTTGGAATCAGCATAATAAGCCATTAAAATAACAAAAAAGAAAAAAGAAAAAAATCTCTGTTTGTAAATGTTTTTGGTTCATTATTTTCAATAATAGACCTTTGGAATCGACCAAAAAAATTTTTTTTGTACCCCCCATCAAAATTAGATGTTTTACATTTCAAGATGCGTAGAATCCAAATATCGAATAAAAAATAATCCGTCCGTCCGCCGTCCGCCGTACGCCGTCCCCGGCTTTTCTCCGAGACTACTGGACCGATTTTCTTGAGATTCGGTACCATAGTCACAGGTCACCCCGGGATGATCCTCGGAACTCGACATTATAATCCGTCTGTTTGTTTCAAAATGGCGGCCAATTAGAGATCTCATAAGCCCATAACTCGGTCATTTATAAAGATTGAGAGAAAATGTAAGGTGTTTTGGAATCGAGACATTAACGAGATATAAAGAGACATGAAAAAAAAAAAATTGAAAAACAAAAAATCTGTATAATCACCGATTAAATATCTAATAAGCCCATAACTCGGTCATTTATAAAGATAGAAAGAAAATGTAAGGTGTTTCGGAATCAGCATAACGGGAAATGAAAAAAAAAAAAAAAAAAAAAATTTAAAAACAAAAAATCTGTATAATCACCGATTAAATATCTAATAAGCCCATAACTCGGTCATTTATAAAGATAGAAAGAAAATGTAAGGTGTTTTGGAATCAGCATAACGAGAAATGAAAAAAAAAAAAAAAAAAAAAAAAAAAATTGAAAAACGAGAACTCTATAATAATTGCCGATTAAAGACCTTATATAGCCATAACTTGGCCATTTATAAACATAGAGGAGAAGTGTAAGGTGTTTTGGAATCAGCATAACAAGGCATTAAAATAACAAAAAAGACAAAAGGAGAAAATCTCTATCTGTAAATGCTTTTAATTTATTACTTTCAATAATATACCTTTGGAATCGACCAAAGAAAATTTTTTTGTAACCCCATATCAAAATTTGAGGTTTTACGTTTCAAGATACGTAGATTCCAAATATCGAATAAAAAAAAAAAAACGTCCGTCCGCCGTCCGCCGTACGCCGTATGCCGTACGCTGTCCGCGGCTTTTCTCCAAGACTACTGGTCCGATTTTCTTGAGATTCGGTATCAAAGTCACAGGTCGCGCCGGGATGATCCAAGGAACTCGGTAATTATAATCCGTCTGTTTGTTTCAATATGGCGGCCGATTTAATATCTAATAAGCACATAACTCGGCCATTTATAAACATAGAGGGGAAATGTAAGGTGTTTTGGAATCAGCATAACAAGGCATTAAAATAAAAAAAAAAATTAAAAACAAAAAATCCGTATAATTACCGATTAAATATCTAATAAGCCCATAAGTCGGTCATTTATCGGGATAGAGAGAAAATGTTAGGTGTTTTGGAATCAGCATAATAAGCCATTAAAATAACAAAAAAGAAAAAAGAAAAAAATCTCTGTTTGTAAATGTTTTTGGTTCATTATTTTCAATAATAGACCTTTGGAATCGACCAAAAAAATTTTTTTTGTACCCCCCATCAAAATTAGATGTTTTACATTTCAAGATGCGTAGAATCCAAATATCGAATAAAAAATAATCCGTCCGTCCGCCGTCCGCCGTACGCCGTCCCCGGCTTTTCTCCGAGACTACTGGACCGATTTTCTTGAGATTCGGTACCATAGTCACAGGTCACCCCGGGATGATCCTCGGAACTCGACATTATAATCCGTCTGTTTGTTTCAAAATGGCGGCCAATTAGAGATCTCATAAGCCCATAACTCGGTCATTTATAAAGATTGAGAGAACATGTAAGGTGTTTTGGAATCGAGACATTAACGAGATATAAAGAGACATGAAAAAAAAAAATTGAAAAACAAAAAATCTGTATAATCACCGATTAAATATCTAATAAGCCCATAACTCGGTCATTTATCAAGATAGAAAGATAATGTAAGGTGCTTTGGAATCAGCATAACGAGAAATAAAAAAAAAATAAAAAAAAAAAAATTGAAAAACGAGAACTCTATAATAATTGCCGATTAAAGACCTAATGTAGCCATAACTTGGCCATTTATAAACATAGAGGAGAAGTGTAAGGTGTTTTGGAATCAGCATAACAAAAGAGAAAAAAGAAAAAATCTCTATCTGTAAATGCTTTTAGTTTATTATTTTCAATAATAGACCTTTGGAATCGACCAAAGAAAATTTTTTTGTAACCCCCCTCAAAGTTTGAGGTTTTACGTTTCAAGATACGTAGAATCCAAATATCGAATACAAACAAATCCGTCTGTCCGCCGTCCGCCGTACGCCGTACGCCGTCCGCGGCTTTTCTCCGAGACTACTGGTCCGATTTTCTTGAGATTCGGTATCAAAGTCACAGGTCGCGCCGGGATGATCCTCGGAACTCGGTCATTATAATCCGTCTGTTTGTTTCAAAATGACGGCCGATTTAATATCTAATAAGCACATAACTCAGCCATTTATAAACATAGAGGGGAAATGTAAGGTGTTTTAGAATCAGCATAACAAGAAATTAATTTCTCCATGGGAAGAACAGTTTTCATTATATTTGTCAAACAAAAATTAAAAATATAATGATTTCCCTATTCTCGGAATTTTTAAAAAAAAAATTTTAAGAAAATTTCGGGAACTATTAGAGGTACAGACATCCATTACTGGTCAAATTAGAGTTATCCAAATGCACAATAAACTAGTTTATAACCTTATCTCCATGGGAAGAACAGTTTTCGTAATATTTAACAAAGAAATTCACAATATGGTGATTTCTCGTCTCTGGTAGTTTAATTAAATAATTTTTTGAATGAACATTTCGGAAACTATTAGAGGTACAGACGTCCAGAACCCGCTTAATTAGACCTAGCCAAATGCGGCATAAGGAAGATAACAATTTTCTCCATTGGAAGAACAGTTTTCATAACACTTGTAAAACAAAAATAAAAAATATAATGATTTCTCTATTCTCGGAATTTTTTAAAAATAAATTCTAAGAAAATTTCGGGAACTATTAGAGGTACAGACAATCATTACTGGTCAAATTAGACTTACTTAAATGCACAATAAACTAGTTTATAACCTTATCTCCATGGGAAGAACAGTTTTCGTAATATTTAACAAAGAAATTCACAATATGGTGATTTCTCGTCTCTCGGAATTTTTTAAATAAAATTTTTAAGACAATTTCGGGTACTGTTAGAGGTACAGACGTCCACTACCCCTTCAAATTGAGCTTGCCAGAGCCACCATAAAGTAGTATATAACAATTATCTTCATGGGAAGAAAAGTTTTCGTAATTTTTTCCAAAGAAATTCACAACATTTTGATTTCTCTTCTCTGGTAGTTTAATTAAATAATTTTTTGAATGAAAATTTCGGAAACTATTAGACCTAGTGATCCAAATGCACCATAAAGTAGTTTATAAAACTTAGCTCCGTGGGAAGAACAGATTTCGTCATATTTGCCAATGAAATTAAAAAAGTAGTGATTTCACGTATTTCAGAATTGTTTTAAATACGTTTTTGGAAAACAATCTCGGAAACTACTAGAGGTACAGACGTCTAGTACCCGCCAAATTAGACCTAGCCAAATGCGCCATAAACAAGTTGATAACAATTTTCTCCATGGGAAGAAAAGTTTTCATAATACTTGTCAAACAAAAATTAAAAATATAATGTTTTCTCTGATCTCGGACTTTTTTAAAAAGAAATTTTAATGAAAATTTCGGGAACTATTAGAGGTACAGACGTCCATTACCGGTCAAATTAGAGTAATCCAAATGCACCATAAAGTAGTTTATAAAAATTAGCTCCGTGGGAAGAACAGATTTCGTCATATTTGCCAAAGAAATTAAAAAAGTAGTGATTTCACGTATTTCAGAATTGTTTTAATAACTTTGGAAGAAAATCTCATAAACCATTTGAGGTGCAGATGTCTATTACCCCTTAAATTAGAGCTAAACAAATACCCCAGTAAGTAGTTTATATTAACTATCTCCGTGGGAGGAATAGTTTTCGTAAAATTTGCAAAAGAAATTCACAAAATGGTGATTTCTCGTATCTCAGAATTGTTAAAATTTTTTTGGAAGACAATCTCGGAAACTATTAGAGGTACAGACGTCCATTACCCCTTAAATTAGAGCTATCCAAATAAACCATAAAGTAGTTTATGACAATTATCTCCGTGGTACGAACAGTTTTTGTAATATTTGCCCACAAAATTCACAAAATGGTGATTTCTCGTCTCTCAGAATTGTTTTAATTATTTTAGAAGACAAAATCGAAAACTATTAGAGGTACAGACGTCTATTAACCCTTTAATTAGAGCTATCCAAATGCACCATAAAGTAGTGTACAACAATTTTCTCCATGGCAAGATCAGTTTTCGTAATATTTTTCAAACAAAAATGAAGAATATGATTATTTCACTGTTCTCAGAATTAAAAAAAATTTTTTTTAAAGACAATCTCGTAAACCATTAGAGGTACAGACGCGTATTACCCCTTTAATGAGAGCTGTCCAAATGCACTAAAAAGTAGTTTCTAACAATTATCTCCGTGGTAGGAACAGTTTTCGTAATATTTGCAAACGAAATTCACAAAATCGTGATTTCTCGTTTCAGAGAATTGTTTTAATTATTTTGAAAGACAATCTCGGAAACTATTAGAGGTACAGACGTCCATAACCCCTTAAATGAGAGCTATCCAAATGCACCATAAAGTAGTTTATAACAATTATCTCCGTGGTAGGAACAGTTTTCGTAATGTTTGCAAAAGAAATTAACAAAATGGTGATTTCTCGTTTCTCAGAATTGTTTTAATTATTTTGGAAGACATTCTCGGAAACTATTAGAGGTACAGACGTCTATTACTCTTTTAAATAGAGCTATCCAAATTCACAATAAAGTAGTGTGTAACAATTTTCTCCATGGGAAGATCAGTTTTCGTAATATTTGTCCTACAAAAATGAAGAATATGATTATTTCTCTGTTCTCAGAATTTAAAAAAAAATTTTTAAAGACAATCTCGGAAACTATTAGAGGTACAGACGTCCATTACCCCTTAAATTAGAGCTATCCAAATAATCTATTAAGTAGTTTATAACAATTATCTCCGTGGTAGGAACAGTTTTCGTAATATTTGCAAAAGAAATTCACAAAATGGTGATTTTTCGTTTCTCAGAATTGTTTTAATTATTTTGGAAGACAATCTCGAAAACTATTAGAGGTACAGACGTCCATTTCCCCTTAAATTAGAGCTATCCAAATAAACCATAAAGTAGTTTATTACAACTATCTCCGTGGTAGTAACAGTTTTCGTAATATTTGCAAAAGAAATTCACAAAATGGTGATTTCTCGTTTCTCAGAATTTTTTTAATTATTTTGGAAGACAATCTCGGAAACTATTAGAGGTACAGACGTCCATTACCCCTTAAATTAGAACTATCAAAATAATCCAGAAAGTAGTTTATAACAATCATCTCCGTGGTAGGAACAGTTTTCGTAATATTTGCAAAAGAAATTTACAAAATGATGATTTCTCGTTTCTCAGAATTGTTTTAATTTTTTTGAAAGACGATCTCGGGAACTATGAGAGGTACAGACGTCTATTACTCTTTTAAATAGAGCTATCCAAATTCACAATAAAGTAGTGTGTAACATTTTTCTCCATGGGAAGATCAGTTTTCGTAATATTTGTCATAAAAAAATGAAGAATATGATTATTTCTCTGTTCTCAGATTAAAAAAAAAAAAATTTTAAAGACAATCTCGTAAACCATTAGAGGTACAGATGCGTATTACCCCTTTAATTAGAGCTATCTAAATGCACCATAAAGTAGTTTATACCAATTATCTCCGTGGTAGGAACAGTTTTTGTAATATTTGCAAACGAAATTCACAAAATCGTGATTTCTCGTTTCAGAGAATTGTTTTAATTATTTTGAATGACATTCTCGGAAACTATTAGAGGTACAGACGCCCATTACCCATTAAATTAGAGCTATCCAAATAAACCATAAAGTAGTTTATAACAATTATCTCCGTGGTAGGAACAGTTTTCATAATGTTTGCAAATGAAATTCACAAAATCGTGATTTCTCATTTCTCAGAATTGTTTTAATTATTTTGAATGACATTCTCGGAAACTATTAGAGGTACAGACGCCCATTACCCCTTAAATTAGAGCTATCCAAATAAACCATAAAGTAGTTTATAACAATTATCTCCGTGGTAGGAACAGTTTTCATAATGTTTGCAAATGAAATTCACAAAATCGTGATTTCTCATTTCTCAGAATTGTTTTAATTACTTTGGAAGACAATCTCGGAAACTATTAGAGGTACAGACGTCCATTACACCTTAAATTAGAGCTATCTAAATGCACCATAAAGTAGTTTATAACAATTATCTCCATGGGAAGAACAGTTTTTGTAATGTTTGCCAAAGAAATTCACAAAATGGTGATTTCTCGTTTCTCAGAATTGTTTTAATTTTTTTGGAAGACGATCTCGGAACTTATTAGAGGTACAGACGTCCTTTATCCCTTAAATAAGAGCTATCTAAATAAACCATAAAGTAGTTTATAACAATTATCTCCGTGGTAGAGACAGTTTTCGTAATATTTGTCAACGAAATTCACAAAATTGTGATTTCTCGTTTCTCAGAATTGTTTTAATTATTTTGGAAGACAATCTCGGAAACTATTAGAGGTACAGACGTCCATTACCCCTTAAATTAGAGCTATCCAAATAGACCATAAAGTAGTTTATTACAATTATCTCCGTGGTAGGAACAGTTTTCGTAATATTTGCAAAAGAAATTCACAAAATGGTGATTTTTCGTTTCTCAGAATTGTTTTAATTATTTTGGAAGACAAAATCGAAAACTATTAGAGGTACAGACGTCCATTACCCCTTAAATTAGAACTATCAAAATAATCCATAAAGTAGTTTATAACAATTATCTCCGTGGTAGGAACAGTTTTCGTAATATTTGCAAAAGAAATTTACAAAATGATGATTTCTCGTTTCTCAGAATTGTTTTAATTTTTTTGAAAGACGATCTCGGGAACTATGAGAGGTATAGACGTCCAGTACCCGCCAAATTAGACCTAGCCAAATTCGCCATAAGGAAAATGATAACGATTTTCTCAATAGGAAGATCAGTTTTTAGAATATTTGTCAAACAAAAATGAAGAATATGATTATTTCACTGTTCTCAGAATTCAAAAAAAAAAATTTAAAGACAATCTCGTAAACCATTAGAGGTACAGATGCGTATTACCCCTTTAATTAGAGCTATCCAAATGCACCATAAAGTAGTTTATACCCATTATCTCCGTGGTAGGAACAGTTTTTGTAATATTTGCAAACGAAATTCACAAAATCGTGATTTCTCGTTTCAGAGAATTGTTTTAATTATTTTGAATGACATTCTCGGAAACTATTAGAGGTACAGACGCCCATTACCCCTTAAATTAGAGCTATCCAAATAAACCATAAAGTAGTTTATAACAATTATCTCCGAGGTAGGAACAGTTTTCATAATGTTTGCAAAAGAAATTCACAAAATCATGATTTCTCCTTTCTCAGAATTGTTTTAATTACTTTGGAAGACGATCTCGGAAGTTATTAGAGGTACAGACGACCTTTACCCCTTCAATTAGAGCTATATAAATAAACCATAAAGTAGTTTATAACAATTATCTCCGTGGTAGGAACAGTTTTCGTAATATTTGTCAACGAAATTCACAAAATTGTGATTTCTCGTTTCTCAGAATTGTTTTAATTATTTTGGAAGACAATCTCGGAAACTATTAGAGGTACAGACGTCCATTTCTCCTTAAATTAGAGCTATCCAAATAAACCATAAAGTAGTTTATTACAACTATCTCCGTGGTAGTAACAGTTTTCGTAATATTTGCAAAAGAAATTCACAAAATGGTGATTTCTCGTTTCTCAGAATTTTTTTAATTATTTTGGAAGACAATCTCGGAAACTATTAGAGGTACAGACGTCCATTACCCCTTAAATTAGAACTATCAAAATAATCCATAAAGTAGTTTATAACAATTATCTCCGTGGTAGGAACAGTTTTCGTAATATTTGCAAAAGAAATTTACAAAATGATGATTTCTCGTTTCTCAGAATTGTTTTAATTTTTTTGAAAGACGATCTCGGGAACTATGAGAGGTACAGACGTCTATTACTCTTTTAAATAGAGCTATCCAAATTCACAATAAAGTAGTGTGTAACATTTTTCTCCATGGGAAGATCAGTTTTCGTAATATTTGTCATACAAAAATGAAGAATATGATTATTTCTCTGTTCTCTGATTAAAAAAAAAAAAATTTTAAAGACAATCTCGTAAACCATTAGAGGTACAGATGCGTATTACCCCTTTAATTAGAGCTATCCAAATGCACCATAAAGTAGTTTATACCCATTATCTCCGTGGTAGGAACAGTTTTTGTAATATTTGCAAACGAAATTCACAAAATCGTGATTTCTCGTTTCAGAGAATTGTTTTAATTATTTTGAATGACATTCTCGGAAACTATTAGAGGTACAGACGCCCATTACCCCTTAAATTAGAGCTATCCAAATAAACCATAAAGTAGTTTATAACAATTATCTCCGAGGTAGGAACAGTTTTCATAATGTTTGCAAAAGAAATTCACAAAATCATGATTTCTCATTTCTCAGAATTGTTTTAATTACTTTGGAAGACGATCTCGGAAGTTATTAGAGGTACAGACGACCTTTACCCCTTCAATTAGAGCTATATAAATAAACCATAAAGTAGTTTATAACAATTATCTCCGTGGTAGGAACAGTTTTCGTAATGTTTGCAAAAGAAATTAACAAAATGGTGATTTCTCGTTTCAGAGAATTGTTTTAATTATTTTGAAAGACAATCTCGGAAACTATTAGAGGTACAGACGTCCATAACCCCTTAAATGAGAGCTATCCAAATGCACCATAAAGTAGTTTATAACAATTATCTCCGTGGTAGGAACAGTTTTCGTAATGTTTGCAAAAGAAATTAACAAAATGGTGATTTCTCGTTTCTCAGAATTGTTTTAATTATTTTGGAAGACAATCTCGGAAACTATTAGAGGTACAGACGTCTATTACTCTTTTAAATAGAGCTATCCAAATTCACAATAAAGTAGTGTGTAACAATTTTCTCCATGGGAAGATCAGTTTTCGTAATATTTGTCATACAAAAATGAAGAATATGATTATTTCTCTGTTCTCAGAATTTAAAAAAAAATTTTTAAAGACAATCTCGGAAACTATTAGAGGTACAGACGTCCATTACCCCTTAAATTAGAGCTATCCAAATAATCTATTAAGTAGTTTATAACAACTATCTCCGTGGTAGGAACAGTTTTCGTAATATTTGCAAAAGAAATTCACAAAATGGTGATTTTTCGTTTCTCAGAATTGTTTTAATTATTTTGGAAGACAATCTCGAAAACTATTAGAGGTACAGACGTCCATTTCCCCTTAAATTAGAGCTATCCAAATAAACCATAAAGTAGTTTATTACAACTATCTCCGTGGTAGTAACAGTTTTCGTAATATTTGCAAAAGAAATTCACAAAATGGTGATTTCTCGTTTCTCAGAATTTTTTTAATTATTTTGGAAGACAATCTCGGAAACTATTAGAGGTACAGACGTCCATTACCCCTTAAATTAGAACTATCAAAATAATCCAGAAAGTAGTTTATAACAATCATCTCCGTGGTAGGAACAGTTTTCGTAATATTTGCAAAAGAAATTTACAAAATGATGATTTCTCGTTTCTCAGAATTGTTTTAATTTTTTTGAAAGACGATCTCGGGAACTATGAGAGGTACAGACGTCTATTACTCTTTTAAATAGAGCTATCCAAATTCACAATAAAGTAGTGTGTAACATTTTTCTCCATGGGAAGATCAGTTTTCGTAATATTTGTCATAAAAAAATGAAGAATATGATTATTTCTCTGTTCTCAGATTAAAAAAAAAAAAATTTTAAAGACAATCTCGTAAACCATTAGAGGTACAGATGCGTATTACCCCTTTAATTAGAGCTATCTAAATGCACCATAAAGTAGTTTATACCAATTATCTCCGTGGTAGGAACAGTTTTTGTAATATTTGCAAACGAAATTCACAAAATCGTGATTTCTCGTTTCAGAGAATTGTTTTAATTATTTTGAATGACATTCTCGGAAACTATTAGAGGTACAGACGCCCATTACCCATTAAATTAGAGCTATCCAAATAAACCATAAAGTAGTTTATAACAATTATCTCCGTGGTAGGAACAGTTTTCGTAATGTTTGCAAAAGAAATTAACAAAATGGTGATTTCTCGTTTCTCAGAATTGTTTTAATTATTTTGGAAGACATTCTCGGAAACTATTAGAGGTACAGACGTCTATTACTCTTTTAAATAGAGCTATCCAAATTCACAATAAAGTAGTGTGTAACAATTTTCTCCATGGGAAGATCAGTTTTCGTAATATTTGTCCTACAAAAATGAAGAATATGATTATTTCTCTGTTCTCAGAATTTAAAAAAAAATTTTTAAAGACAATCTCGGAAACTATTAGAGGTACAGACGTCCATTACCCCTTAAATTAGAGCTATCCAAATAATCTATTAAGTAGTTTATAACAATTATCTCCGTGGTAGGAACAGTTTTCGTAATATTTGCAAAAGAAATTCACAAAATGGTGATTTTTCGTTTCTCAGAATTGTTTTAATTATTTTGGAAGACAATCTCGAAAACTATTAGAGGTACAGACGTCCATTTCCCCTTAAATTAGAGCTATCCAAATAAACCATAAAGTAGTTTATTACAACTATCTCCGTGGTAGTAACAGTTTTCGTAATATTTGCAAAAGAAATTCACAAAATGGTGATTTCTCGTTTCTCAGAATTTTTTTAATTATTTTGGAAGACAATCTCGGAAACTATTAGAGGTACAGACGTCCATTACCCCTTAAATTAGAACTATCAAAATAATCCAGAAAGTAGTTTATAACAATCATCTCCGTGGT
Organism: Rhaphigaster nebulosa; assembly: GCA_948150685.1. NCBI lineage: Eukaryota > Metazoa > Arthropoda > Insecta > Hemiptera > Pentatomidae > Rhaphigaster > Rhaphigaster nebulosa. Next base: position 9,204,583 of record OX411307.1, read on the forward strand.
AGGAACAGTTTTCGTAATATTTGCAAAAGAAATTTACAAAATGATGATTTCTCGTTTCTCAGAATTGTTTTAATTTTTTTGAAAGACGATCTCGGGAACTATGAGAGGTACAGACGTCTATTACTCTTTTAAATAGAGCTATCCAAATTCACAATAAAGTAGTGTGTAACATTTTTCTCCATGGGAAGATCAGTTTTCGTAATATTTGTCATAAAAAAATGAAGAATATGATTATTTCTCTGTTCTCAGATTAAAAAAAAAAATTTTAAAGACAATCTCGTAAACCATTAGAGGTACAGATGCGTATTACCCCTTTAATTAGAGCTATCTAAATGCACCATAAAGTAGTTTATACCAATTATCTCCGTGGTAGGAACAGTTTTTGTAATATTTGCAAACGAAATTCACAAAATCGTGATTTCTCGTTTCAGAGAATTGTTTTAATTATTTTGAATGACATTCTCGGAAACTATTAGAGGTACAGACGCCCATTACCCATTAAATTAGAGCTATCCAAATAAACCATAAAGTAGTTTATAACAATTATCTCCGTGGTAGGAACAGTTTTCATAATGTTTGCAAATGAAATTCACAAAATCGTGATTTCTCATTTCTCAGAATTGTTTTAATTATTTTGAATGACATTCTCGGAAACTATTAGAGGTACAGACGCCCATTACCCCTTAAATTAGAGCTATCCAAATAAACCATAAAGTAGTTTATAACAATTATCTCCGTGGTAGGAACAGTTTTCATAATGTTTGCAAATGAAATTCACAAAATCGTGATTTCTCATTTCTCAGAATTGTTTTAATTACTTTGGAAGACAATCTCGGAAACTATTAGAGGTACAGACGTCCATTACACCTTAAATTAGAGCTATCTAAATGCACCATAAAGTAGTTTATAACAATTATCTCCATGGGAAGAACAGTTTTTGTAATGTTTGCCAAAGAAATTCACAAAATGGTGATTTCTCGTTTCTCAGAATTGTTTTAATTTTTTTGGAAGACGATCTCGGAACTTATTAGAGGTACAGACGTCCTTTACCCCTTAAATAAGAGCTATCTAAATAAACCATAAAGTAGTTTATAACAATTATCTCCGTGGTAGAGACAGTTTTCGTAATATTTGTCAACGAAATTCACAAAATTGTGATTTCTCGTTTCTCAGAATTGTTTTAATTATTTTGGAAGACAATCTCGGAAACTATTAGAGGTACAGACGTCCATTACCCCTTAAATTAGAGCTATCCAAATAGACCATAAAGTAGTTTATTACAATTATCTCCGTGGTAGGAACAGTTTTCGTAATATTTGCAAAAGAAATTCACAAAATGGTGATTTTTCGTTTCTCAGAATTGTTTTAATTATTTTGGAAGACAAAATCGAAAACTATTAGAGGTACAGACGTCCATTACCCCTTAAATTAGAACTATCAAAATAATCCATAAAGTAGTTTATAACAATTATCTCCGTGGTAGGAACAGTTTTCGTAATATTTGCAAAAGAAATTTACAAAATGATGATTTCTCGTTTCTCAGAATTGTTTTAATTTTTTTGAAAGACGATCTCGGGAACTATGAGAGGTATAGACGTCCAGTACCCGCCAAATTAGACCTAGCCAAATTCGCCATAAGGAAAATGATAACGATTTTCTCAATAGGAAGATCAGTTTTTAGAATATTTGTCAAACAAAAATGAAGAATATGATTATTTCACTGTTCTCAGAATTCAAAAAAAAAAATTTAAAGACAATCTCGTAAACCATTAGAGGTACAGATGCGTATTACCCCTTTAATTAGAGCTATCCAAATGCACCATAAAGTAGTTTATACCCATTATCTCCGTGGTAGGAACAGTTTTTGTAATATTTGCAAACGAAATTCACAAAATCGTGATTTCTCGTTTCAGAGAATTGTTTTAATTATTTTGAATGACATTCTCGGAAACTATTAGAGGTACAGACGCCCATTACCCCTTAAATTAGAGCTATCCAAATAAACCATAAAGTAGTTTATAACAATTATCTCCGAGGTAGGAACAGTTTTCATAATGTTTGCAAAAGAAATTCACAAAATCATGATTTCTCCTTTCTCAGAATTGTTTTAATTACTTTGGAAGACGATCTCGGAAGTTATTAGAGGTACAGACGACCTTTACCCCTTCAATTAGAGCTATATAAATAAACCATAAAGTAGTTTATAACAATTATCTCCGTGGTAGGAACAGTTTTCGTAATATTTGTCAACGAAATTCACAAAATTGTGATTTCTCGTTTCTCAGAATTGTTTTAATTATTTTGGAAGACAATCTCGGAAACTATTAGAGGTACAGACGTCCATTTCTCCTTAAATTAGAGCTATCCAAATAAACCATAAAGTAGTTTATTACAACTATCTCCGTGGTAGTAACAGTTTTCGTAATATTTGCAAAAGAAATTCACAAAATGGTGATTTCTCGTTTCTCAGAATTTTTTTAATTATTTTGGAAGACAATCTCGGAAACTATTAGAGGTACAGACGTCCATTACCCCTTAAATTAGAACTATCAAAATAATCCATAAAGTAGTTTATAACAATTATCTCCGTGGTAGGAACAGTTTTCGTAATATTTGCAAAAGAAATTTACAAAATGATGATTTCTCGTTTCTCAGAATTGTTTTAATTTTTTTGAAAGACGATCTCGGGAACTATGAGAGGTACAGACGTCTATTACTCTTTTAAATAGAGCTATCCAAATTCACAATAAAGTAGTGTGTAACATTTTTCTCCATGGGAAGATCAGTTTTCGTAATATTTGTCATACAAAAATGAAGAATATGATTATTTCTCTGTTCTCTGATTAAAAAAAAAAAAATTTTAAAGACAATCTCGTAAACCATTAGAGGTACAGATGCGTATTACCCCTTTAATTAGAGCTATCCAAATGCACCATAAAGTAGTTTATACCCATTATCTCCGTGGTAGGAACAGTTTTTGTAATATTTGCAAACGAAATTCACAAAATCGTGATTTCTCGTTTCAGAGAATTGTTTTAATTATTTTGAATGACATTCTCGGAAACTATTAGAGGTACAGACGCCCATTACCCCTTAAATTAGAGCTATCCAAATAAACCATAAAGTAGTTTATAACAATTATCTCCGAGGTAGGAACAGTTTTCATAATGTTTGCAAAAGAAATTCACAAAATCATGATTTCTCATTTCTCAGAATTGTTTTAATTACTTTGGAAGACGATCTCGGAAGTTATTAGAGGTACAGACGACCTTTACCCCTTCAATTAGAGCTATATAAATAAACCATAAAGTAGTTTATAACAATTATCTCCGTGGTAGGAACAGTTTTCGTAATGTTTGCAAAAGAAATTAACAAAATGGTGATTTCTCGTTTCAGAGAATTGTTTTAATTATTTTGAAAGACAATCTCGGAAACTATTAGAGGTACAGACGTCCATAACCCCTTAAATGAGAGCTATCCAAATGCACCATAAAGTAGTTTATAACAATTATCTCCGTGGTAGGAACAGTTTTCGTAATGTTTGCAAAAGAAATTAACAAAATGGTGATTTCTCGTTTCTCAGAATTGTTTTAATTATTTTGGAAGACAATCTCGGAAACTATTAGAGGTACAGACGTCTATTACTCTTTTAAATAGAGCTATCCAAATTCACAATAAAGTAGTGTGTAACAATTTTCTCCATGGGAAGATCAGTTTTCGTAATATTTGTCATACAAAAATGAAGAATATGATTATTTCTCTGTTCTCAGAATTTAAAAAAAAATTTTTAAAGACAATCTCGGAAACTATTAGAGGTACAGACGTCCATTACCCCTTAAATTAGAGCTATCCAAATAATCTATTAAGTAGTTTATAACAACTATCTCCGTGGTAGGAACAGTTTTCGTAATATTTGCAAAAGAAATTCACAAAATGGTGATTTTTCGTTTCTCAGAATTGTTTTAATTATTTTGGAAGACAATCTCGAAAACTATTAGAGGTACAGACGTCCATTTCCCCTTAAATTAGAGCTATCCAAATAAACCATAAAGTAGTTTATTACAACTATCTCCGTGGTAGTAACAGTTTTCGTAATATTTGCAAAAGAAATTCACAAAATGGTGATTTCTCGTTTCTCAGAATTTTTTTAATTATTTTGGAAGACAATCTCGGAAACTATTAGAGGTACAGACGTCCATTACCCCTTAAATTAGAACTATCAAAATAATCCAGAAAGTAGTTTATAACAATCATCTCCGTGGTAGGAACAGTTTTCGTAATATTTGCAAAAGAAATTTACAAAATGATGATTTCTCGTTTCTCAGAATTGTTTTAATTTTTTTGAAAGACGATCTCGGGAACTATGAGAGGTACAGACGTCTATTACTCTTTTAAATAGAGCTATCCAAATTCACAATAAAGTAGTGTGTAACATTTATCTCCATGGGAAGATCAGTTTTCGTAATATTTGTCATAAAAAAATGAAGAATATGATTATTTCTCTGTTCTCAGATTAAAAAAAAAAAAATTTTAAAGACAATCTCGTAAACCATTAGAGGTACAGATGCGTATTACCCCTTTAATTAGAGCTATCTAAATGCACCATAAAGTAGTTTATACCAATTATCTCCGTGGTAGGAACAGTTTTTGTAATATTTGCAAACGAAATTCACAAAATCGTGATTTCTCGTTTCAGAGAATTGTTTTAATTATTTTGAATGACATTCTCGGAAACTATTAGAGGTACAGACGCCCATTACCCATTAAATTAGAGCTATCCAAATAAACCATAAAGTAGTTTATAACAATTATCTCCGTGGTAGGAACAGTTTTCATAATGTTTGCAAATGAAATTCACAAAATCGTGATTTCTCATTTCTCAGAATTGTTTTAATTATTTTGAATGACATTCTCGGAAACTATTAGAGGTACAGACGCCCATTACTCCTTAAATTAGAGCTATCCAAATAAACCATAAAGTAGTTTATAACAATTATCTCCGTGGTAGGAACAGTTTTCATAATGTTTGCAAATGAAATTCACAAAATCGTGATTTCTCATTTCTCAGAATTGTTTTAATTACTTTGGAAGACAATCTCGGAAACTATTAGAGGTACAGACGTCCATTACACCTTAAATTAGAGCTATCTAAATGCACCATAAAGTAGTTTATAACAATTATCTCCATGGGAAGAACAGTTTTTGTAATGTTTGCCAAAGAAATTCACAAAATGGTGATTTCTCGTTTCTCAGAATTGTTTTAATTTTTTTGGAAGACGATCTCGGAACTTATTAGAGGTACAGACGTCCTTTACCCCTTAAATAAGAGCTATCTAAATAAACCATAAAGTAGTTTATAACAATTATCTCCGTGGTAGAGACAGTTTTCGTAATATTTGTCAACGAAATTCACAAAATTGTGATTTCTCGTTTCTCAGAATTGTTTTAATTATTTTGGAAGACAATCTCGGAAACTATTAGAGGTACAGACGTCCATTACCCCTTAAATTAGAGCTATCCAAATAGACCATAAAGTAGTTTATTACAATTATCTCCGTGGTAGGAACAGTTTTCGTAATATTTGCAAAAGAAATTCACAAAATGGTGATTTTTCGTTTCTCAGAATTGTTTTAATTATTTTGGAAGACAAAATCGAAAACTATTAGAGGTACAGACGTCCATTACCCCTTAAATTAGAACTATCAAAATAATCCATAAAGTAGTTTATAACAATTATCTCCGTGGTAGGAACAGTTTTCGTAATATTTGCAAAAGAAATTTACAAAATGATGATTTCTCGTTTCTCAGAATTGTTTTAATTTTTTTGAAAGACGATCTCGGGAACTATGAGAGGTACAGACGTCTATTACTCTTTTAAATAGAGCTATCCAAATTCACAATAAAGTAGTGTGTAACATTTTTCTCCATGGGAAGATCAGTTTTCGTAATATTTGTCATACAAAAATGAAGAATATGATTATTTCTCTGTTCTCTGATTAAAAAAAAAAAAATTTTAAAGACAATCTCGTAAACCATTAGAGGTACAGATGCGTATTACCCCTTTAATTAGAGCTATCCAAATGCACCATAAAGTAGTTTATACCCATTATCTCCGTGGTAGGAACAGTTTTTGTAATATTTGCAAACGAAATTCACAAAATCGTGATTTCTCGTTTCAGAGAATTGTTTTAATTATTTTGAATGACATTCTCGGAAACTATTAGAGGTACAGACGCCCATTACCCCTTAAATTAGAGCTATCCAAATAAACCATAAAGTAGTTTATAACAATTATCTCCGAGGTAGGAACAGTTTTCATAATGTTTGCAAAAGAAATTCACAAAATCATGATTTCTCATTTCTCAGAATTGTTTTAATTACTTTGGAAGACGATCTCGGAAGTTATTAGAGGTACAGACGACCTTTACCCCTTCAATTAGAGCTATATAAATAAACCATAAAGTAGTTTATAACAATTATCTCCGTGGTAGGAACAGTTTTCGTAATATTTGTCAACGAAATTCACAAAATTGTGATTTCTCGTTTCTCAGAATTGTTTTAATTATTTTGGAAGACAATCTCGGAAACTATTAGAGGTACAGACGTCCATTTCTCCTTAAATTAGAGCTATCCAAATAAACCATAAAGTAGTTTATTACAACTATCTCCGTGGTAGTAACAGTTTTCGTAATATTTGCAAAAGAAATTCACAAAATGGTGATTTCTCGTTTCTCAGAATTTTTTTAATTATTTTGGAAGACAATCTCGGAAACTATTAGAGGTACAGACGTCCATTACCCCTTAAATTAGAACTATCAAAATAATCCATAAAGTAGTTTATAACAATTATCTCCGTGGTAGGAACAGTTTTCGTAATATTTGCAAAAGAAATTTACAAAATGATGATTTCTCGTTTCTCAGAATTGTTTTAATTTTTTTGAAAGACGATCTCGGGAACTATGAGAGGTACAGACGTCTATTACTCTTTTAAATAGAGCTATCCAAATTCACAATAAAGTAGTGTGTAACATTTTTCTCTATGGGAAGATCAGTTTTCGTAATATTTGTCATACAAAAATGAAGAATATGATTATTTCTCTGTTCTCTGATTAAAAAAAAAAAAATTTTAAAGACAATCTCGTAAACCATTAGAGGTACAGATGCGTATTACCCCTTTAATTAGAGCTATCCAAATGCACCATAAAGTAGTTTATACCAATTATCTCCGTGGTAGGAACAGTTTTTGTAATATTTGCAAACGAAATTCACAAAATCGTGATTTCTCGTTTCAGAGAATTGTTTTAATTATTTTGAATGACATTCTCGGAAACTATTAGAGGTACAGACGCCCATTACCCCTTAAATTAGAGCTATCCAAATAAACCATAAAGTAGTTTATAACAATTATCTCCGTGGTAGGAACAGTTTTCATAATGTTTGCAAATGAAATTCACAAAATCGTGATTTCTCATTTCTCAGAATTGTTATAATTACTTTGGAAGACAATCTCGGAAACTATTAGAGGTACAGACGTCCATTACACCTTAAATTAGAGCTATCTAAATGCACCATAAAGTAGTTTATAACAATTATCTCCATGGGAAGAACAGTTTTTGTAATGTTTGCCAAAGAAATTCACAAAATGGTGATTTCTCGTTTCTCAGAATTGTTTTAATTTTTTTGGAAGACGATCTCGGAACTTATTAGAGGTACAGACGTCCTTTACCCCTTAAATAAGAGCTATCTAAATAAACCATAAAGTAGTTTATAACAATTATCTCCGTGGTAGGAACAGTTTTCGTAATATTTGTCAACGAAATTCACAAAATTGTGATTTCTCGTTTCTCAGAATTGTTTTAATTATTTTGGAAGACAATCTCGGAAACTATTAGAGGTACAGACGTCCATTACCCCTTAAATTAGAGCTATCCAAATAGACCATAAAGTAGTTTATTACAATTATCTCCGTGGTAGGAACAGTTTTCGTAATATTTGCAAAAGAAATTCACAAAATGGTGATTTTTCGTTTCTCAGAATTGTTTTAATTATTTTGGAAGACAAAATCGAAAACTATTAGAGGTACAGACGTCTATTACCCCTTAAATTAGAGCAATCCAAATAAACCATAAAGTAGTTTATTACAATTATCTCCGTGGTAGTAACAGTTTTCGTAATATTTGCAAAAGAAATTCACAAAATGGTGATTTCTCGTTTCTCAGAATTTTTTTAATTATTTTGGAAGACAATCTCGGAAACTATTAGAGGTACAGACGTCCATTCCCCTTTAAATTAGAACTATCAAAATAATCCATAAAGTAGTTTATAACAATTATCTCCGTGGTAGGAACAGTTTTCGTAATATTTGCAAAAGAAATTTACAAAATGATGATTTCTCGTTTCTCAGAATTGTTTTAATTTTTTTGAAAGACGATCTCGGGAACTATGAGAGGTATAGACGTCCAGTACCCGCCAAATTAGACCTAGCCAAATTCGCCATAAGGAAAATGATAACGATTTTCTCAATAGGAAGATCAGTTTTTAGAATATTTGTCAAACAAAAATGAAGAATATGATTATTTCACTGTTCTCAGAATTCAAAAAAAAAAATTTAAAGACAATCTCGTAAACCATTAGAGGTACAGATGCGTATTACCCCTTTAATTAGAGCTATCCAAATGCACCATAAAGTAGTTTATACCCATTATCTCCGTGGTAGGAACAGTTTTTGTAATATTTGCAAACGAAATTCACAAAATCGTGATTTCTCGTTTCAGAGAATTGTTTTAATTATTTTGAATGACATTCTCGGAAACTATTAGAGGTACAGACGCCCATTACCCCTTAAATTAGAGCTATCCAAATAAACCATAAAGTAGTTTATAACAATTATCTCCGAGGTAGGAACAGTTTTCATAATGTTTGCAAAAGAAATTCACAAAATCGTGATTTCTCATTTCTCAGAATTGTTTTAATTACTTTGGAAGACGATCTCGGAAGTTATTAGAGGTACAGACGACCATTACCCCTTAAATTAGAGCTATCTAAATAAACCATAAAGTAGTTTATAACAATTATCTCCGTGGTAGGAACAGTTTTCGTAATATTTGTCAACGAAATTCACAAAATTGTGATTTCTCGTTTCTCAGAATTGTTTTAATTATTTTGGAAGACAATCTCGGAAACTATTAGAGGTACAGACGTCCATTTCTCCTTAAATTAGAGCTATCCAAATAAACCATAAAGTAGTTTATTACAACTATCTCCGTGGTAGTAACAGTTTTCGTAATATTTGCAAAAGAAATTCACAAAATGGTGATTTCTCGTTTCTCAGAATTTTTTTAATTATTTTGGAAGACAATCTCGGAAACTATTAGAGGTACAGACGTCCATTACCCCTTAAATTAGAGCTATCCAAATAATCTATTAAGTAGTTTATAACAATTATCTCCGTGGTAGGAACAGTTTTCGTAATATTTGCAAAAGAAATTCACAAAATGGTGATTTTTCGTTTCTCAGAATTGTTTTAATTATTTTGGAAGACAATCTCGGAAACTATTAGAGGTACAGACGTCCATTACCCCTTAAATTAGAGCTATCCAAATAATCCATAAAGTAGTTTATAACAATTATCTCCGTGGTAGGAACAGATTTCGTAATATTTGCAAAAGAAATTCACAAAATGGTGATTTCTCGTTTCTCAGAATTGTTTTAATTATTTTGGAAGACAATCTCGGAAACTATTAGAGGTACAGACGTCCATTACCCCTTAAATTAGAACTATCAAAATAATCCATAAAGTTGTTTATAACAATTATCTCCGTGGTAGGAACAGTTTTCGTAATATTTGCAAGAGAAATTTACAAAATGATGATTTCTCGTTTCTCAGAATTGTTTTAAATATTTTGGAAGACAATCTCGGAAACTATTAGAGGTACAGACGTCTATTACTCTTTTAAATAGAGCTATCCAAATTCACAATATAGTAGTGTGTAACATTTTTCTCCATGGGAAGATCAGTTTTCGTAATATTTGTCATACAAAAATGAAGAATATGATTATTTCTCTGTTCTCAGATTAAAAAAAAAAAAATTTTAAAGACAATCTCGTAAACCATTAGAGGTACAGATGCGTATTACCCCTTTAATTAGAGCTATCCAAATGCACCATAAAGTAGTTTATACCAATTATCTCCGTGGTAGGAACAGTTTTTGTAATATTTGCAAACGAAATTCACAAAATGGTGTTTTCTCGTTTCAGAGAATTGTTTTAATTATTTTGAATGACATTCTCGGAAACTATTAGAGGTACAGACGTCCTTTACCCCTTAAATTAGAGCTATCTAAATAAACCATAAAGTAGTTTATAACAATTATCTTCGTGGTAGGAACCGTTTTCGTAATATTTGTCAACGAAATTCACAAAATTGTGATTTCTCGTTTCTCAGAATTGTTTTAATTATTTTGGAAGACAATCTCGGAAACTCTTAGAGGTACAGACGTCCATTACCCCTTAAATTAGAGCTATCCAAATAGACCATAAAGTAGTTTATTACAATTATCTCCGTGGTAGGAACAGTTTTCGTAATATTTGCAAAAGAAATTCACAAAATGGTGATTTTTCGTTTCTCAGAATTGTTTTAATTATTTTGGAAGACAAAATCGAAAACTATTAGAGGTACAGACGTCTATTACCCCTTAAATTAGAGCAATCCAAATAAACCATAAAGTAGTTTATTACAATTATCTCCGTGGTAGTAACAGTTTTCGTAATATTTGCAAAAGAAATTCACAAAATGGTGATTTCTCGTTTTTCAGAATTGTTTTAATTATTTTGGAAGACAATCTCGGAAACTATTAGAGGTACAGACGTCCATTACCCCTTAAATTAGAACTATCCAAATGCACCATAAAGTAGTTTATAACAATTATCTCCGTGGTAGGAACAGTTTTCGTAATATTTGCAAAAGAAATTTACAAAATGATGATTTCTCGTTTCTCAGAATTGTTTTAATTTTTTTGAAAGACGATCTCGGGAACTATGAGAGGTATAGACGTCCAGTACCCGCCAGATTAGACCTAGCCAAATTCGCCATAAGGAAGATGATAACGATTTTCTCAATGGGAAGATCAGTTTTTAGAATATTTTTCAAACAAAAATGAAGAATATGATTATTTCACTGTTCTCAGAATTTAAAAAAAAAAAAATTTTAAAGACAATCTCGTAAACCATTAGAGGTACAGACGCCTATTACCCCTTTAATGAGAGCTATCCAAATGCACCAAAAAGTAGTTTATAACAATTATCTCCGTGGTACGAACCGTTTTTGTAATATTTGCCCACAAAATTCACAAAATGGTAATTTCTCGTTTCAGAGAATTGTTTTAATTATTTTGAAAGACAATCTCGGAAAAAATTAGAGGTACAGACGTCCATTACCCCTTAAATTAGAGCTATCCAAATAATCTATTAAGTAGTTTATAACAATTATCTCCGTGGTAGGAACAGTTTTCGTAATATTTGCAAAAGAAATTCACAAAATGGTGATTTTTCGTTTCTCAGAATTGTTTTAATTATTTTGGAAGACAATCTCGGAAACTATTAGAGGTACAGACGTCCATTACCCCTTAAATTAGAGCTATCCAAATAATCCATAAAGTAGTTTATAACAATTATCTCCGTGGTAGGAACAGATTTCGTAATATTTGCAAAAGAAATTCACAAAATGGTGATTTCTCGTTTCTCAGAATTGTTTTAATTATTTTGGAAGACAATCTCGGAAACTATTAGAGGTACAGACGTCCATTACCCCTTAAATTAGAACTATCAAAATAATCCATAAAGTTGTTTATAACAATTATCTCCGTGGTAGGAACAGTTTTCGTAATATTTGCAAGAGAAATTTACAAAATGATGATTTCTCGTTTCTCAGAATTGTTTTAAATATTTTGGAAGACAATCTCGGAAACTATTAGAGGTACAGACGTCTATTACTCTTTTAAATAGAGCTATCCAAATTCACAATATAGTAGTGTGTAACATTTTTCTCCATGGGAAGATCAGTTTTCGTAATATTTGTCATACAAAAATGAAGAATATGATTATTTCTCTGTTCTCAGATTAAAAAAAAAAAAATTTTAAAGACAATCTCGTAAACCATTAGAGGTACAGATGCGTATTACCCCTTTAATTAGAGCTATCCAAATGCACCATAAAGTAGTTTATACCAATTATCTCCGTGGTAGGAACAGTTTTTGTAATATTTGCAAACGAAATTCACAAAATGGTGTTTTCTCGTTTCAGAGAATTGTTTTAATTATTTTGAATGACATTCTCGGAAACTATTAGAGGTACAGACGTCCTTTACCCCTTAAATTAGAGCTATCTAAATAAACCATAAAGTAGTTTATAACAATTATCTTCGTGGTAGGAACCGTTTTCGTAATATTTGTCAACGAAATTCACAAAATTGTGATTTCTCGTTTCTCAGAATTGTTTTAATTATTTTGGAAGACAATCTCGGAAACTCTTAGAGGTACAGACGTCCATTACCCCTTAAATTAGAGCTATCCAAATAGACCATAAAGTAGTTTATTACAATTATCTCCGTGGTAGGAACAGTTTTCGTAATATTTGCAAAAGAAATTCACAAAATGGTGATTTTTCGTTTCTCAGAATTGTTTTAATTATTTTGGAAGACAAAATCGAAAACTATTAGAGGTACAGACGTCTATTACCCCTTAAATTAGAGCAATCCAAATAAACCATAAAGTAGTTTATTACAATTATCTCCGTGGTAGTAACAGTTTTCGTAATATTTGCAAAAGAAATTCACAAAATGGTGATTTCTCGTTTTTCAGAATTGTTTTAATTATTTTGGAAGACAATCTCGGAAACTATTAGAGGTACAGACGTCCATTACCCCTTAAATTAGAACTATCCAAATGCACCATAAAGTAGTTTATAACAATTATCTCCGTGGTAGGAACAGTTTTCGTAATATTTGCAAAAGAAATTTACAAAATGATGATTTCTCGTTTCTCAGAATTGTTTTAATTTTTTTGAAAGACGATCTCGGGAACTATGAGAGGTATAGACGTCCAGTACCCGCCAGATTAGACCTAGCCAAATTCGCCATAAGGAAGATGATAACGATTTTCTCAATGGGAAGATCAGTTTTTAGAATATTTTTCAAACAAAAATGAAGAATATGATTATTTCACTGTTCTCAGAATTTAAAAAAAAAAAAATTTTAAAGACAATCTCGTAAACCATTAGAGGTACAGACGCCTATTACCCCTTTAATGAGAGCTATCCAAATGCACCAAAAAGTAGTTTATAACAATTATCTCCGTGGTACGAACCGTTTTTGTAATATTTGCCCACAAAATTCACAAAATGGTAATTTCTCGTTTCAGAGAATTGTTTTAATTATTTTGAAAGACAATCTCGGAAAAAATTAGAGGTACAGACGTCCATTACCCCTTAAATTAGAGCTATCCAAATAATCTATTAAGTAGTTTATAACAATTATCTCCGTGGTAGGAACAGTTTTCGTAATATTTGCAAAAGAAATTCACAAAATGGTGATTTTTCGTTTCTCAGAATTGTTTTAATTATTTTGGAAGACAATCTCGGAAACTATTAGAGGTACAGACGTCCATTACCCCTTAAATTAGAGCTATCCAAATAATCCATAAAGTAGTTTATAACAATTATCTCCGTGGTAGGAACAGATTTCGTAATATTTGCAAAAGAAATTCACAAAATGGTGATTTCTCGTTTCTCAGAATTGTTTTAATTATTTTGGAAGACAATCTCGGAAACTATTAGAGGTACAGACGTCCATTACCCCTTAAATTAGAACTATCAAAATAATCCATAAAGTTGTTTATAACAATTATCTCCGTGGTAGGAACAGTTTTCGTAATATTTGCAAGAGAAATTTACAAAATGATGATTTCTCGTTTCTCAGAATTGTTTTAAATATTTTGGAAGACAATCTCGGAAACTATTAGAGGTACAGACGTCTATTACTCTTTTAAATAGAGCTATCCAAATTCACAATATAGTAGTGTGTAACATTTTTCTCCATGGGAAGATCAGTTTTCGTAATATTTGTCATACAAAAATGAAGAATATGATTATTTCTCTGTTCTCAGATTAAAAAAAAAAAAATTTTAAAGACAATCTCGTAAACCATTAGAGGTACAGATGCGTATTACCCCTTTAATTAGAGCTATCCAAATGCACCATAAAGTAGTTTATACCAATTATCTCCGTGGTAGGAACAGTTTTTGTAATATTTGCAAACGAAATTCACAAAATGGTGTTTTCTCGTTTCAGAGAATTGTTTTAATTATTTTGAATGACATTCTCGGAAACTATTAGAGGTACAGACGTCCTTTACCCCTTAAATTAGAGCTATCTAAATAAACCATAAAGTAGTTTATAACAATTATCTTCGTGGTAGGAACCGTTTTCGTAATATTTGTCAACGAAATTCACAAAATTGTGATTTCTCGTTTCTCAGAATTGTTTTAATTATTTTGGAAGACAATCTCGGAAACTCTTAGAGGTACAGACGTCCATTACCCCTTAAATTAGAGCTATCCAAATAGACCATAAAGTAGTTTATTACAATTATCTCCGTGGTAGGAACAGTTTTCGTAATATTTGCAAAAGAAATTCACAAAATGGTGATTTTTCGTTTCTCAGAATTGTTTTAATTATTTTGGAAGACAAAATCGAAAACTATTAGAGGTACAGACGTCTATTACCCCTTAAATTAGAGCAATCCAAATAAACCATAAAGTAGTTTATTACAATTATCTCCGTGGTAGTAACAGTTTTCGTAATATTTGCAAAAGAAATTCACAAAATGGTGATTTCTCGTTTTTCAGAATTGTTTTAATTATTTTGGAAGACAATCTCGGAAACTATTAGAGGTACAGACGTCCATTACCCCTTAAATTAGAACTATCCAAATGCACCATAAAGTAGTTTATAACAATTATCTCCGTGGTAGGAACAGTTTTCGTAATATTTGCAAAAGAAATTTACAAAATGATGATTTCTCGTTTCTCAGAATTGTTTTAATTTTTTTGAAAGACGATCTCGGGAACTATGAGAGGTATAGACGTCCAGTACCCGCCAGATTAGACCTAGCCAAATTCGCCATAAGGAAGATGATAACGATTTTCTCAATGGGAAGATCAGTTTTTAGAATATTTTTCAAACAAAAATGAAGAATATGATTATTTCACTGTTCTCAGAATTTAAAAAAAAAAAAATTTTAAAGACAATCTCGTAAACCATTAGAGGTACAGACGCCTATTACCCCTTTAATGAGAGCTATCCAAATGCACCAAAAAGTAGTTTATAACAATTATCTCCGTGGTACGAACCGTTTTTGTAATATTTGCCCACAAAATTCACAAAATGGTAATTTCTCGTTTCAGAGAATTGTTTTAATTATTTTGAAAGACAATCTCGGAAACTATTAGAGGTACAGACGTCTATTACTCTTTTAAATAGAGCTATCCAAATTCACAATAAAGTAGTGTGTAACAATTTTCTCCATGGGAAGATCAGTTTTCGTAATATTTTTCAAACAAAAATGAAGAATATGATTATTTCACTGTTCTCAGAATTAAAAAAAAAAAAAATTTAAAGACAATCTCGTAAACCATTTGAGGTACAGACGCGTATTACCCCTTTAATTAGAGCTATCCAAATGCACCATAAAGTAGTTTATACCAATTATCTCCGTGGTAGGAACAGTTTTTGTAATATTTGCAAACGAAATTCACAAAATCGTGATTTCTCGTTTCAGAGAATTGTTTTAATTATTTTGAAAGACATTCTCGGAAACTATTAGAGGTACAGACGCCCATTACCCCTTAAATTAGAGCTATCCAAATAAACCATAAAGTAGTTTATAACAATTATCTCCGTGGTTGGAACAGTTTTCATAATGTTTGCAAAAGAAATTCACAAAATCGTGATTTCTCATTTCTCAGAATTGTTTTAATTACTTTGGAAGACGATCTCGGAAGTTATTAGAGGTACAGACGACCTTTACCCCTTCAATTAGAGCTATCTAAATAAACCATAAAGTAGTTTATAACAATTAGCTCCGTGGTAGGAACAGTTTTCGTAATATTTGTCAACGAAATTCACAAAATTGTGATTTCTCGTTTCTCAGAATTGTTTTAATTATTTTGGAAGACAATCTCGGAAACTATTAGAGGTACAGACGTCCATTACCCCTTAAATTAGAGCTATCCAAATAGACCATAAAGTAGTTTATTACAATTATCTCCGTGGTAGGAACAGTTTTCGTAATATTTGCAAAAGAAATTCACAAAATGGTGATTTCTCGTTTCTGAGAATTGTTTTAATTATTTTGGAAGACAATCTCGGAAAAAATTAGAGGTACAGACGTCCATTACCCCTTAAATTAGAGCTATCCAAATAATCTATTAAGTAGTTTATAACAATTATCTCCGTGGTAGGAACAGTTTTCGTAATATTTGCAAAAGAAATTCACAAAATGGTGATTTTTCGTTTCTCAGAATTGTTTTAATTATTTTGGAAGACAATCTCGGAAACTATTAGAGGTACAGACGTCCATTACCCCTTAAATTAGAGCTATCCAAATAATCCATAAAGTAGTTTATAACAATTATCTCCGTGGTAGGAACAGATTTCGTAATATTTGCAAAAGAAATTCACAAAATGGTGATTTCTCGTTTCTCAGAATTGTTTTAATTATTTTGGAAGACAATCTCGGAAACTATTAGAGGTACAGACGTCCATTACCCCTTAAATTAGAGCTATCCAAATAGACCATAAAGTAGTTTATTACAATTATCTCCGTGATAGGAACAGTTTTCGTAATATTTGCAAAAGAAATTCACAAAATGGTGATTTTTCGTTTCTCAGAATTGTTTTAATTATTTTGGAAGACAAAATCGAAAACTATTAGAGGTACAGACGTCTATTACCCCTTAAATTAGAGCAATCCAAATAAACCATAAAGTAGTTTATTACAATTATCTCCGTGGTAGGAATAGTTTTCGTAATATTTGCCAACGAAATTCATAAAATCGTGATATCTCGTTTCTCAGAATTGTTTTAATAACTTTGGAAGAAAATCTCATAAACCATTTGAGGTGCAGATGTCTATTACCCCTTAAATTAGAGCTAAACAAATACCCCAGTAAGTAGTTTATATTAACTATCTCCGTGGGAGGAATAGTTTTCGTAAAATTTGCAAAAGAAATTCACAAAATGGTGATTTCTCGTATCTCAGAATTGTTAAAATTTTTTTGGAAGACGATCTCGGGAACTATGAGAGGTATAGACGTCCAGTACCCGCCAAATTAGACCTAGCCAAATTCGCCATAAGGAAGATGATAACGATTTTCTCAATGGGAAGATCAGTTTTTAGAATATTTTTCAAACAAAAATGAAGAATATGATTATTTCACTGTTCTCAGAATTTAAAAAAAAAAAATTTTAAAGACAATCTCGTAAACCATTAGAGGTACAGACGCCTATTACCCCTTTAATGAGAGCTATCCAAATGCACCAAAAAGTAGTTTATAACAATTATCTCCGTGGTACGAACCGTTTTTGTAATATTTGCCCACAAAATTCACAAAATGGTGATTTCTCGTTTCAGAGAATTGTTTTAATTATTTTGAAAGACAATCTCGGAAACTATTAGAGGTACAGACGTCTATTACTCTTTTAAATAGAGCTATCCAAATTCACAATAAAGTAGTGTGTAACAATTTTCTCCATGGGAAGATCAGTTTTCGTAATATTTGTCATACAAAAATGAAGAATATGATTATTTCTCTGTTCTCAGAATTTAAAAAAAAAAAAATTAATGACAATCTCGTAAACCATTAGAGGTACAGACGCGTATTACCCCTTTAATTAGAGCTATCCAAATGCACCATAAAGTAGTTTATACCAATTATCTCCGTGGTAGGAACAGTTTTTGTAATATTTGCAAACGAAATTCACAAAATCGTGATTTCTCGTTTCAGAGAATTGTTTTAATTATTTTGAAAGACATTCTCGGAAACTATTAGAGGTACAGACGCCCATTACCCCTTAAATTAGAGCTATCCAAATAAACCATAAAGTAGTTTATAACAATTATCTCCGTGGTAGGAACAGTTTTCATAATGTTTGCAAAAGAAATTCACAAAATCGTGATTTCTCATTTCTCAGAATTGTTTTAATTACTTTGGAAGACGATCTCGGAAGTTATTAGAGGTACAGACGACCTTTACCCCTTCAATTAGAGCTATCTAAATAAACCATAAAGTAGTTTATAACAATTATCTCCGTGGTAGGAACAGTTTTCGTAATATTTGTCAACGAAATTCACAAAATTGTGATTTCTCGTTTCTCAGAATTGTTTTAATTATTTTGGAAGACAATCTCGGAAACCATTAGAGGTACAGATGCGTATTACCCCTTTAATTAGAGCTATCCAAATGCACCATAAAGTAGTTTATACCAATTATCTCCGTGGTAGGAACAGTTTTTGTAATATTTGCAAACGAAATTCACAAAATGGTGTTTTCTCGTTTCAGAGAATTGTTTTAATAATTTTGAATGACATTCTCGGAAACTATTAGAGGTACCGACGTCCTTTACCCCTTAAATTAGAGCTATCTAAATAAACCATAAAGTAGTTTATAACAATTATCTTCGTGGTAGGAACCGTTTTCGTAATATTTGTCAACGAAATTCACAAAATTGTGATTTCTCGTTTCTCAGAATTGTTTTAATTATTTTGGAAGACAATCTCGGAAACTCTTAGAGGTACAGACGTCCATTACCCCTTAAATTAGAGCTATCCAAATAGACCATAAAGTAGTTTATTACAATTATCTCCGTGGTAGGAACAGTTTTCGTAATATTTGCAAAAGAAATTCACAAAATGGTGATTTTTCGTTTCTCAGAATTGTTTTAATTATTTTGGAAGACAAAATCGAAAACTATTAGAGGTACAGACGTCTATTACCCCTTAAATTAGAGCAATCCAAATAAACCATAAAGTAGTTTATTACAATTATCTCCGTGGTAGTAACAGTTTTCGTAATATTTGCAAAAGAAATTCACAAAATGGTGATTTCTCGTTTCTCAGAATTGTTTTAATTATTTTGGAAGACAATCTCGGAAACTATTAGAGGTACAGACGTCCATTACCCCTTAAATTAGAACTATCCAAATGCACCATAAAGTAGTTTATAACAATTATCTCCGTGGTAGGAACAGTTTTCGTAATATTTGCAAAAGAAATTTACAAAATGATGATTTCTCGTTTCTCAGAATTGTTTTAATTTTTTTGAAAGACGATCTCGGGAACTATGAGAGGTATAGACGTCCAGTACCCGCCAAATTAGACCTAGCCAAATTTGCCATAAGGAAAATGATAACGATTTTCTCAATAGGAAGATCAGTTTTTAGAATATTTGTCAAACAAAAATGAAGAATATGATTATTTCACTGTTCTCAGAATTCAAAAAAAAAAATTTAAAGACAATCTCGGAAGTTATTAGAGGTACAGACGTCCATTTCCCCTTAAATTAGAGCTATCCAAATAAACCATAAAGTAGTTTATTAAAACTATCTCCGTGGTAGTAACAGTTTTCGTAATATTTGCAAACGAAATTCACAAAATCGTGATTTCTCGTTTCTCAGAATTTTTTTAATTATTTTGGAAGACAATCTCGGAAACTATTAGAGGTACAGACGTCCATTACCCCTTAAATTAGAACTATCAAAATAATCCATAAAGTAGTTTATAACAGTTATCTCCGTGGTAGGAACAGTTTTCGTAATATTTGCAAAAGAAATTTACAAAATGATGATTTCTCGTTTCTCAGAATTGTTTTAATTTTTTTGAAAGACGATCTCGGGAACTATGAGAGGTACAGACGTCTATTACTCTTTTAAATAGAGCTATCCAAATTCACAATAAAGTAGTGTGTAACATTTTTCTCCATGGGAAGATCAGTTTTCGTAATGTTTGCAAATGAAATTCACAAAATCGTGATTTCTCATTTCTCAGAATTGTTTTAATTACTTTGGAAGACAATCTCGGAAACTATTAGAGGTACAGACGTCCATTACACCTTAAATTAGAGCTATCTAAATGCACCATAAAGTAGTTTATAACAATTATCTCCATGGGAAGAACAGTTTTTGTAATGTTTGCCAAAGAAATTCACAAAATGGTGATTTCTCGTTTCTCAGAATTGTTTTAATTTTTTTGGAAGACGATCTCGGAACTTATTAGAGGTACAGACGTCCTTTACCCCTTAAATAAGAGCTATCTAAATAAACCATAAAGTAGTTTATAACAATTATCTCCGTGGTAGGAACAGTTTTCGTAATATTTGTCAACGAAATTCACAAAATTGTGATTTCTCGTTTCTCAGAATTGTTTTAATTATTTTGGAAGACAATCTCGGAAACTATTAGAGGTACAGACGTCCATTACCCCTTAAATTAGAGCTATCCAAATAGACCATAAAGTAGTTTATTACAATTATCTCCGTGGTAGGAACATTTTTCGTAATATTTGCAAAAGAAATTCACAAAATGGTGATTTTTCGTTTCTCAGAATTGTTTTAATTATTTTGGAAGACAAAATCGAAAACTATTAGAGGTACAGACGTCTATTACCCCTTAAATTAGAGCAATCCAAATAAACCATAAAGTAGTTTATTACAATTATCTCCGTGGTAGTAACAGTTTTCGTAATATTTGCAAAAGAAATTCACAAAATGGTGATTTCTCGTTTCTCAGAATTTTTTTAATTATTTTGGAAGACAATCTCGGAAACTATTAGAGGTACAGACGTCCATTACCCCTTAAATTAGAACTATCAAAATAATCCATAAAGTAGTTTATAACAATTATCTCCGTGGTAGGAACAGTTTTCGTAATATTTGCAAAAGAAATTTACAAAATGATGATTTCTCGTTTCTCAGAATTGTTTTAATTTTTTTGAAAGACGATCTCGGGAACTATGAGAGGTATAGACGTCCAGTACCCGCCAAATTAGACCTAGCCAAATTCGCCATAAGGAAAATGATAACGATTTTCTCAATAGGAAGATCAGTTTTTAGAATATTTGTCAAACTAAAATGAAGAATATGATTATTTCACTGTTCTCAGAATTCAAAAAAAAAAATTTAAAGACAATCTCGTAAACCATTAGAGGTACAGATGCGTATTACTCCTTTAATTAGAGCTATCCAAATGCACCATAAAGTAGTTTATACCCATTATCTCCGTGGTAGGAACAGTTTTTGTAATATTTGCAAACGAAATTCACAAAATCGTGATTTCTCGTTTCAGAGAATTGTTTTAATTATTTTGAATGACATTCTCGGAAACTATTAGAGGTACAGACGCCCATTACCCCTTAAATTAGAGCTATCCAAATAAACCATAAAGTAGTTTATAACAATTATCTCCGAGGTAGGAACAGTTTTCATAATGTTTGCAAAAGAAATTCACAAAATCGTGATTTCTCATTTCTCAGAATTGTTTTAATTACTTTGGAAGACGATCTCGGAAGTTATTAGAGGTACAGACGACCATTACCCCTTAAATTAGAGCTATCTAAATAAACCATAAAGTAGTTTATAACAATTATCTCCGTGGTAGGAACAGTTTTCGTAATATTTGTCAACGAAATTCACAAAATTGTGATTTCTCGTTTCTCAGAATTGTTTTAATTATTTTGGAAGACAATCTCGGAAACTATTAGAGGTACAGACGTCCATTTCTCCTTAAATTAGAGCTATCCAAATAGACCATAAAGTAGTTTATTACAACTATCTCCGTGGTAGTAACAGTTTTCGTAATATTTGCAAAAGAAATTCACAAAATGGTGATTTCTCGTTTCTCAGAATTTTTTTAATTATTTTGGAAGACAATCTCGGAAACTATTAGAGGTACAGACGTCCATTACCCCTTAAATTAGAGCTATCTAAATAAACCATAAAGTAGTTTATAACAATTATCTCCGTGGTAGGAACAGTTTTCGTAATATTTGTCAACGAAATTCACAAAATTGTGATTTCTCGTTTCTCAGAATTGTTTTAATTATTTTGGAAGACAATCTCGGAAACTATTAGAGGTACAGACGTCCATTTCTCCTTAAATTAGGGCTATCCAAATAAACCATAAAGTAGTTTATTACAACTATCTCCGTGGTAGTAACAGTTTTCGTAATATTTGCAAAAGAAATTCACAAAATGGTGATTTCTCGTTTCTCAGAATTTTTTTAATTATTTTGGAAGACAATCTCGGAAACTATTAGAGGTACAGACGTCCATTACCCCTTAAATTAGAACTATCAAAATAATCCATAAAGTTGTTTATAACAATTATCTCCGTGGTAGGAACAGTTTTCGTAATATTTGCAAGAGAAATTTACAAAATGATGATTTCTCGTTTCTCAGAATTGTTTTAATTATTTTGGAAGACAATCTCGGAAACTATTAGAGGTACAGACGTCTATTACTCTTTTAAATAGAGCTATCCAAATTCACAATATAGTAGTGTGTATCATTTTTCTCCATGGGAAGATCAGTTTTCGTAATATTTGTCATACAAAAATGAAGAATATGATTATTTCTCTGTTCTCAGATTAAAAAAAAAAAAATTTTAAAGACAATCTCGTAAACCATTAGAGGTACAGATGCGTATTACCCCTTTAATTAGAGCTATCCAAATGCACCATAAAGTAGTTTATACCAATTATCTCCGTGGTAGGAACAGTTTTTGTAATATTTGCAAACGAAATTCACAAAATGGTGTTTTCTCGTTTCAGAGAATTGTTTTAATTATTTTGAATGACATTCTCGGAAACTATTAGAGGTACAGACGTCCTTTACCCCTTAAATTAGAGCTATCTAAATAAACCATAAAGTAGTTTATAACAATTATCTTCGTGGTAGGAACCGTTTTCGTAATATTTGTCAACGAAATTCACAAAATTGTGATTTCTCGTTTCTCAGAATTGTTTTAATTATTTTGGAAGACAATCTCGGAAACTCTTAGAGGTACAGACGTCCATTACCCCTTAAATTAGAGCTATCCAAATAGACCATAAAGTAGTTTATTACAATTATCTCCGTGGTAGGAACAGTTTTCGTAATATTTGCAAAAGAAATTCACAAAATGGTGATTTTTCGTTTCTCAGAATTGTTTTAATTAATTTGGAAGACAAAATCGAAAACTATTAGAGGTACAGACGTCTATTACCCCTTAAATTAGAGCAATCCAAATAAACCATAAAGTAGTTTATTACAATTATCTCCGTGGTAGTAACAGTTTTCGTAATATTTGCAAAAGAAATTCACAAAATGGTGATTTCTCGTTTTTCAGAATTGTTTTAATTATTTTGGAAGACAATCTCGGAAACTATTAGAGGTACAGACGTCCATTACCCCTTAAATTAGAACTATCCAAATGCACCATAAAGTAGTTTATAACAATTATCTGCGTGGTAGGAACAGTTTTCGTAATATTTGCAAAAGAAATTTACAAAATGATGATTTCTCGTTTCTCAGAATTGTTTTAATTTTTTTGAAAGACGATCTCGGGAACTATGAGAGGTATAGACGTCCAGTACCCGCCAGATTAGACCTAGCCAAATTCGCCATAAGGAAGATGATAACGATTTTCTCAATGGGAAGATCAGTTTTTAGAATATTTTTCAAACAAAAATGAAGAATATGATTATTTCACTGTTCTCAGAATTTAAAAAAAAAAAAATTTTAAAGACAATCTCGTAAACCATTAGAGGTACAGACGCCTATTACCCCTTTAATGAGAGCTATCCAAATGCACCAAAAAGTAGTTTATAACAATTATCTCCGTGGTAGTAACAGTTTTCGTAATATTTGCAAACGAAATTCACAAAATCGTGATTTCTCGTTTCTCAGAATTTTTTTAATTATTTTGGAAGACAATCTCGGAAACTATTAGAGGTACAGACGTCCATTACCCCTTAAATTAGAACTATCAAAATAATCCATAAAGTAGTTTATAACAATTATCTCCGTGGTAGGAACAGTTTTCGTAATATTTGCAAAAGAAATTTACAAAATGATGATTTCTCGTTTCTCAGAATTGTTTTAATTTTTTTGAAAGACGATCTCGGGAACTATGAGAGGTACAGACGTCTATTACTCTTTTAAATAGAGCTATCCAAATTCACAATAAAGTAGTGTGTAACATTTTTCTCCATGGGAAGATCAGTTTTCGTAATGTTTGCAAATGAAATTCACAAAATCGTGATTTCTCATTTCTCAGAATTGTTTTAATTACTTTGGAAGACAATCTCGGAAACTATTAGAGGTACAGACGTCCATTACACCTTAAATTAGAGCTATCTAAATGCACCATAAAGTAGTTTATAACAATTATCTCCATGGGAAGAACAGTTTTTGTAATGTTTGCCAAAGAAATTCACAAAATGGTGATTTCTCGTTTCTCAGAATTGTTTTAATTTTTTTGGAAGACGATCTCGGAACTTATTAGAGGTACAGACGTCCTTTACCCCTTAAATAAGAGCTATCTAAATAAACCATAAAGTAGTTTATAACAATTATCTCCGTGGTAGGAACAGTTTTCGTAATATTTGTCAACGAAATTCACAAAATTGTGATTTCTCGTTTCTCAGAATTGTTTTAATTATTTTGGAAGACAATCTCGGAAACTATTAGAGGTACAGACGTCCATTACCCCTTAAATTAGAGCTATCCAAATAGACCATAAAGTAGTTTATTACAATTATCTCCGTGGTAGGAACATTTTTCGTAATATTTGCAAAAGAAATTCACAAAATGGTGATTTTTCGTTTCTCAGAATTGTTTTAATTATTTTGGAAGACAAAATCGAAAACTATTAGAGGTACAGACGTCTATTACCCCTTAAATTAGAGAAATCCAAATAAACCATAAAGTAGTTTATTACAATTATCTCCGTGGTAGTAACAGTTTTCGTAATATTTGCAAAAGAAATTCACAAAATGGTGATTTCTCGTTTCTCAGAATTTTTTTAATTATTTTGGAAGACAATCTCGGAAACTATTAGAGGTACAGACGTCCATTACCCCTTAAATTAGAACTATCAAAATAATCCATAAAGTAGTTTATAACAATTATCTCCGTGGTAGGAACAGTTTTCGTAATATTTGCAAAAGAAATTTACAAAATGGTGATTTCTCGTATCTCAGAATTGTTAAAATTTTTTTGGAAGACGATCTCGGGAACTATGAGAGGTATAGACGTCCAGTACCCGCCAAATTAGACCTAGCCAAATTCGCCATAAGGAAGATGATAACGATTTTCTCAATGGGAAGATCAGTTTTTAGAATATTTTTCAAACAAAAATGAAGAATATGATTATTTCACTGTTCTCAGAATTTAAAAAAAAAAAATTTTAAAGACAATCTCGTAAACCATTAGAGGTACAGACGCCTATTACCCCTTTAATGAGAGCTATCCAAATGCACCAAAAAGTAGTTTATAACAATTATCTCCGTGGTACGAACCGTTTTTGTAATATTTGCCCACAAAATTCACAAAATGGTGATTTCTCGTTTCAGAGAATTGTTTTAATTATTTTGAAAGACAATCTCGGAAACTATTAGAGGTACAGACGTCTATTACTCTTTTAAATAGAGCTATCCAAATTCACAATAAAGTAGTGTGTAACAATTTTCTCCATGGGAAGATCAGTTTTCGTAATATTTGTCATACAAAAATGAAGAATATGATTATTTCTCTGTTCTCAGAATTTAAAAAAAAAAAAATTAATGACAATCTCGTAAACCATTAGAGGTACAGACGCGTATTACCCCTTTAATTAGAGCTATCCAAATGCACCATAAAGTAGTTTATACCAATTATCTCCGTGGTAGGAACAGTTTTTGTAATATTTGCAAACGAAATTCACAAAATCGTGATTTCTCGTTTCAGAGAATTGTTTTAATTATTTTGAAAGACATTCTCGGAAACTATTAGAGGTACAGACGCCCATTACCCCTTAAATTAGAGCTATCCAAATAAACCATAAAGTAGTTTATAACAATTATCTCCGTGGTAGGAACAGTTTTCATAATGTTTGCAAAAGAAATTCACAAAATCGTGATTTCTCATTTCTCAGAATTGTTTTAATTACTTTGGAAGACGATCTCGGAAGTTATTAGAGGTACAGACGACCTTTACCCCTTCAATTAGAGCTATCTAAATAAACCATCAAGTAGTTTATAACAATTATCTCCGTGGTAGGAACAGTTTTCGTAATATTTGTCAACGAAATTCACAAAATTGTGATTTCTCGTTTCTCAGAATTGTTTTAATTATTTTGGAAGACAATCTCGGAAACTATTAGGGGTACAGACGTCCATTACCCCTTAAATTAGAGCTATCCAAATAGACCATAAAGTAGTTTATTACAATTATCTCCGTGGTAGGAACAGTTTTCGTAATATTTGCAAAAGAAATTCACAAAATGGTGATTTCTCGTTTCTCAGAATTGTTTTAATTATTTTGGAAGACAATCTCGGAAACTATTAGAGGTACAGACGTCCATTACCCCTTAAATTAGAGCTATCCAAATAGACCATAAAGTAGTTTATTACAATTATCTCCGTGGTAGGAACAGTTTTCGTAATATTTGCAAAAGAAATTCACAAAATGGTGATTTTTCGTTTCTCAGAATTGTTTTAATTATTTTGGAAGACAAAATCGAAAACTATTAGAGGTACAGACGTCTATTACCCCTTAAATTAGAGCAATCCAAATAAACCATAAAGTAGTTTATTACAATTATCTCCGTGGTAGGAACAGTTTTCGTAATATTTGTCAACGAAATTCACAAAATTGTGATTTCTCGTTTCTCAGAATTGTTTTAATTATTTTGGAAGACAATCTCGGAAACTATTAGAGGTACAGACGTCCATTACCCCTTAAATTAGAGCTATCCAAATAGACCATAAAGTAGTTTATTACAATTATCTCCGTGGTAGGAACATTTTTCGTAATATTTGCAAAAGAAATTCACAAAATGGTGATTTTTCGTTTCTCAGAATTGTTTTAATTATTTTGGAAGACAAAATCGAAAACTATTAGAGGTACAGACGTCTATTACCCCTTAAATTAGAGCAATCCAAATAAACCATAAAGTAGTTTATTACAATTATCTCCGTGGTAGTAACAGTTTTCGTAATATTTGCAAAAGAAATTCACAAAATGGTGATTTCTCGTTTCTCAGAATTTTTTTAATTATTTTGGAAGACAATCTCGGAAACTATTAGAGGTACAGACGTCCATTACCCCTTAAATTAGAACTATCAAAATAATCCATAAAGTAGTTTATAACAATTATCTCCGTGGTAGGAACAGTTTTCGTAATATTTGCAAAAGAAATTTACAAAATGGTGATTTCTCGTATCTCAGAATTGTTAAAATTTTTTTGGAAGACGATCTCGGGAACTATGAGAGGTATAGACGTCCAGTACCCGCCAAATTAGACCTAGCCAAATTCGCCATAAGGAAGATGATAACGATTTTCTCAATGGGAAGATCAGTTTTTAGAATATTTTTCAAACAAAAATGAAGAATATGATTATTTCACTGTTCTCAGAATTTAAAAAAAAAAAATTTTAAAGACAATCTCGTAAACCATTAGAGGTACAGACGCCTATTACCCCTTTAATGAGAGCTATCCAAATGCACCAAAAAGTAGTTTATAACAATTATCTCCGTGGTACGAACCGTTTTTGTAATATTTGCCCACAAAATTCACAAAATGGTGATTTCTCGTTTCAGAGAATTGTTTTAATTATTTTGAAAGACAATCTCGGAAACTATTAGAGGTACAGACGTCTATTACTCTTTTAAATAGAGCTATCCAAATTCACAATAAAGTAGTGTGTAACAATTTTCTCCATGGGAAGATCAGTTTTCGTAATATTTGTCATACAAAAATGAAGAATATGATTATTTCTCTGTTCTCAGAATTTAAAAAAAAAAAAATTAATGACAATCTCGTAAACCATTAGAGGTACAGACGCGTATTACCCCTTTAATTAGAGCTATCCAAATGCACCATAAAGTAGTTTATACCAATTATCTCCGTGGTAGGAACAGTTTTTGTAATATTTGCAAACGAAATTCACAAAATCGTGATTTCTCGTTTCAGAGAATTGTTTTAATTATTTTGAAAGACATTCTCGGAAACTATTAGAGGTACAGACGCCCATTACCCCTTAAATTAGAGCTATCCAAATAAACCATAAAGTAGTTTATAACAATTATCTCCGTGGTAGGAACAGTTTTCATAATGTTTGCAAAAGAAATTCACAAAATCGTGATTTCTCATTTCTCAGAATTGTTTTAATTACTTTGGAAGACGATCTCGGAAGTTATTAGAGGTACAGACGACCTTTACCCCTTCAATTAGAGCTATCTAAATAAACCATCAAGTAGTTTATAACAATTATCTCCGTGGTAGGAACAGTTTTCGTAATATTTGTCAACGAAATTCACAAAATTGTGATTTCTCGTTTCTCAGAATTGTTTTAATTATTTTGGAAGACAATCTCGGAAACTATTAGGGGTACAGACGTCCATTACCCCTTAAATTAGAGCTATCCAAATAGACCATAAAGTAGTTTATTACAATTATCTCCGTGGTAGGAACAGTTTTCGTAATATTTGCAAAAGAAATTCACAAAATGGTGATTTCTCGTTTCTCAGAATTGTTTTAATTATTTTGGAAGACAATCTCGGAAACTATTAGAGGTACAGACGTCCATTACCCCTTAAATTAGAGCTATCCAAATAGACCATAAAGTAGTTTATTACAATTATCTCCGTGGTAGGAACAGTTTTCGTAATATTTGCAAAAGAAATTCACAAAATGGTGATTTTTCGTTTCTCAGAATTGTTTTAATTATTTTGGAAGACAAAATCGAAAACTATTAGAGGTACAGACGTCTATTACCCCTTAAATTAGAGCAATCGAAATAAACCATAAAGTAGTTTATTACAATTATCTCCGTGGTAGGAATAGTTTTCGTAATATTTGCCAACGAAATTCATAAAATCGTGATATCTCGTTTCTCAGAATTGTTTTAATAACTTTGGAAGAAAATCTCATAAACCATTTGAGGTGCAGATGTCTATTACCCCTTAAATTAGAGCTAAACAAATACCCCAGTAAGTAGTTTATATTAACTATCTCCGTGGGAGGAATAGTTTTCGTAAAATTTGCAAAAGAAATTCACAAAATGGTGATTTCTCGTATCTCAGAATTGTTAAAATTTTTTTGGAAGACGATCTCGGGAACTATGAGAGGTATAGACGTCCAGTACCCGCCAAATTAGACCTAGCCAAATTCGCCATAAGGAAGATGATAACGATTTTCTCAATGGGAAGATCAGTTTTTAGAATATTTTTCAAACAAAAATGAAGAATATGATTATTTCACTGTTCTCAGAATTTAAAAAAAAAAAATTTTAAAGACAATCTCGTAAACCATTAGAGGTACAGACGCGTATTACCCCTTTAATTAGAGCTATCCAAATGCACCATAAAGTAGTTTATACCAATTATCTCCGTGGTAGGAACAGTTTTTGTAATATTTGCAAACGAAATTCACAAAATCGTGATTTCTCGTTTCAGAGAATTGTTTTAATTATTTTGAAAGACATTCTCGGAAACTATTAGAGGTACAGACGCCCATTACCCCTTAAATTAGAGCTATCCAAATAAACCATAAAGTAGTTTATAACAATTATCTCCGTGGTAGGAACAGTTTTCATAATGTTTGCAAAAGAAATTCACAAAATCGTGATTTCTCATTTCTCAGAATTGTTTTAATTACTTTGGAAGACGATCTCGGAAGTTATTAGAGGTACAGACGACCTTTACCCCTTCAATTAGAGCTATCTAAATAAACCATAAAGTAGTTTATAACAATTATCTCCGTGGTAGGAACAGTTTTCGTAATATTTGTCAACGAAATTCACAAAATTGTGATTTCTCGTTTCTCAGAATTGTTTTAATTATTTTGGAAGACAATCTCGGAAACTATTAGGGGTACAGACGTCCATTACCCCTTAAATTAGAGCTATCCAAATAGACCATAAAGTAGTTTATTACAATTATCTCCGTGGTAGGAACAGTTTTCGTAATATTTGCAAAAGAAATTCACAAAATGGTGATTTCTCGTTTCTGAGAATTGTTTTAATTATTTTGGAAGACAATCTCGGAAACAATTAGAGGTACAGACGTCCATTACCCCTTAAATTAGAGCTATCCAAATAATCTATTAAGTAGTTTATATCAATTATCTCCGTGGTAGGAACAGTTTTTGTAATATTTGCAAGAGAAATTTACAAAATGATGATTTCTCGTTTCTCAGAATTGTTTTAATTTTTTTGAAAGACGATCTCGGGAACTATGAGAGGTATAGACGTCCAGTACCCGCCAAATTAGACCTAGCCAAATTCGCCATAAGGAAGATGATAACGATTTTCTCAATGGGAAGATCAGTTTTTTGAATATTTGTCAAACAAAAATGAAGAATATGATTATTTCACTGTTCTCAGAATTTAAAAAAAAAAATTTTAAAGACAATTTCGTAAACCATTAGAGGTACTGACGCGTATTACCCCTTAAATGAGAGCTATCCAAATGCACCAAAAAGTAGTTTATAACAATTATCTCCGTGGTAGGAACAGTTTTCGTAATATTTGCAAACGAATTTCACAAAATCGTGATTTCTCGTTTCAGAGAATTGTTTTAATTATTTTGAAAGACAATCTCGGAAACTATTAGAGGTACAGACGTCCATAACCCCTTAAATGAGACCTATCCAAATGCACCATAAAGTAGTTTATAACAATTATCTCCGTGGTAGGAACAGTTTTCGTAATGTTTGCAAAAGAAATTAACAAAATGGTGATTTCTCGTTTCTCAGAATTGATTTAATTATTTTGGAAGACAATATCGGAAACTATTAGAGGTACAGACGTCTATTACTCTTTTAAATAGAGCTATCCAAATTCACAATATATTAGTGTGTAACATTTTTCTCCATGGGAAGATCAGTTTTCGTAATATTTGTCATACAAAAATGAAGAATATGATTATTTCTCTGTTCTCAGATTAAAAAAAAAAAAATTTTAAAGACAATCTCGTAAACCATTAGAGGTACAGATGCGTATTACCCCTTTAATTAGAGCTATCCAAATGCACCATAAAGTAGTTTATACCAATTATCTCCGTGGTAGGAACAGTTTTTGTAATATTTGCAAACGAAATTCACAAAATGGTGATTTCTCGTTTCAGAGAATTGTTTTAATTATTTTGAATGACATTCTCGGAAACTATTAGAGGTACAGACGTCCTTTACCCCTTAAATTAGAGCTATCTAAATAAACCATAAAGTAGTTTATAACAATTATCTTCGTGGTAGGAACAGTTTTCGTAATATTTGTCAACGAAATTCACAAAATTGTGATTTCTCGTTTCTCAGAATTGTATTAATTATTTTGGAAGACAATCTCGGAAACTATTAGAGGTACAGACGTCCATTACCCCTTAAATAAGAGCTATCCAAATAGACCATAAAGTAGTTTATACCAATTATCTCCGTGGTAGGGACAGTTTTTGTAATATTTGCAAACGAAATTCACAAAATCGTGATTTCTCGTTTCAGAGAATTGTTTTAATTATTTTGAAAGACAATCTCGGAAACTATTAGAGGTACAGACGTCCATAACCCCTTAAATGAGACCTATCCAAATGCACCATAAAGTAGTTTATAACAATTATCTCCGTGGTAGGAACAGTTTTCGTAATGTTTGCAAAAGAAATTAACAAAATGGTGATTTCTCGTTTCTCAGAATTGATTTAATTATTTTGGAAGACAATATCGGAAACTATTAGAGGTACAGACGTCTATTACTCTTTTAAATAGAGCTATCCAAATTCACAATATATTAGTGTGTAACATTTTTCTCCATGGGAAGATCAGTTTTCGTAATATTTGTCATACAAAAATGAAGAATATGATTATTTCTCTGTTCTCAGATTAAAAAAAAAAAAATTTTAAAGACAATCTCGTAAACCATTAGAGGTACAGATGCGTATTACCCCTTTAATTAGAGCTATCCAAATGCACCATAAAGTAGTTTATACCAATTATCTCCGTGGTAGGAACAGTTTTTGTAATATTTGCAAACGAAATTCACAAAATGGTGATTTCTCGTTTCAGAGAATTGTTTTAATTATTTTGAATGACATTCTCGGAAACTATTAGAGGTACAGACGTCCTTTACCCCTTAAATTAGAGCTATCTAAATAAACCATAAAGTAGTTTATAACAATTATCTTCGTGGTAGGAACAGTTTTCGTAATATTTGTCAACGAAATTCACAAAATTGTGATTTCTCGTTTCTCAGAATTGTATTAATTATTTTGGAAGACAATCTCGGAAACTATTAGAGGTACAGACGTCCATTACCCCTTAAATAAGAGCTATCCAAATAGACCATAAAGTAGTTTATACCAATTATCTCCGTGGTAGGGACAGTTTTTGTAATATTTGCAAACGAAATTCACAAAATCGTGATTTCTCGTTTCAAAGAATTGTTTTAATTATTTAAAATGACATTCTCGGAAACTATTAGAGGTACAGACGCCCATTACCCCTTAAATTAGAGCTATCCAAATAAACCATAAAGTAGTTTATAACAATTATCTCCGTGGTAGGAACAGTTTTTGTAATATTTGCAAACGAAATTCACAAAATCGTGATTTCTCGTTTCAAAGAATTGTTTTTATTAATATGAATGACATTCTCGGAAACTATTTGAGGTACAGACGCCCATTACCCCTTAAATTAGAGCTATCCAAATAAACCATAAAGTAGTTTATAACAATTATCTCCGTGGTAGGAACAGTTTTTATAATGTTTGCAAAAGAAATTCACAAAATCGTGATTTCTCATTTCTCAGAATTGTTTTAATTACTTTGGAAGACAATCTCGGAAACTATTAGAGGTACAGACGTCCATTACACCTTAAATTAGAGCTATCTAAATGCACCATAAAGTAGTTTATAACAATTATCTCCGTGGTAGGAACAGATTTCGTAATGTTTGCAAAAGAAATAAACAAAATGGTGATTTCTCGTTTCTCAGAATTGTTTTAATTATTTTGGAAGACAATCTCGGAAACTATTAGAGGTACAGACGTCCATTACCCCTTAAATTAGAGCTATCCAAATAAACCATAAAGTAGTTTATTACAATTATCTCCGTGGTAGGAACAGTTTTCGTAATATTTGTCAACGAAATTCACAAAATTGTGATTTCTCGTTTCTCAGAATTGTTTTAATTATTTTGGAAGACAATCTCGGAAACTATTAGAAGTACAGACGTCCATTACCCCTTAAAGTAGGGCTATCCAAATAATCCATAAAGTAGTTTATAACAATTATCTCCGTGGTAGGAACAGTTTTCATAATGTTTGCAAAAGAAATTCACAAAATCGTGATTTCTCATTTCTCAGAATTGTTTTAATTACTTTGGAAGACAATCTCGGAAACTATTAGAGGTACAGACGTCCATTACACCTTAAATTAGAGCTATCTAAATGCACCATAAAGTAGTTTATAACAATTATCTCCGTGGTAGGAACAGATTTCGTAATGTTTGCAAAAGAAATAAACAAAATGGTGATTTCTCGTTTCTCAGAATTGTTTTAATTATTTTGGAAGACAATCTCGGAAACTATTAGAGGTACAGACGTCCATTACCCCTTAAATTAGAGCTATCCAAATAAACCAAAAAGTAGTTTATTACAATTATCTCCGTGGTAGGAACAGTTTTCGTAATATTTGTCAACGAAATTCACAAAATTGTGATTTCTCGTTTCTCAGAATTGTTTTAATTATTTTGGAAGACAATCTCGGAAACTATTAGAGGTACAGACGTCCATTACCCCTTAAATTAGAGCTATCCAAATAATCCATAAAGTAGTGTAAAACAATTATCTCCGTGGTAGGAACAGTTTTCGTAATATTTGCAAAAGAAATTCACATAATGGTGATTTCTCGTTTCTGAGAATTGTTTTTATTATTTTGGAAGACAATCTCGGAAACTATTAGAGGTACAGACGTCCGTTACCCCTTAAATTAGAGCTATCCAAATAATCCATTAAGTAGTTTATAACAATTATCTCCGTGGTAGGAACAGTTTTCATAATGTTTGCAAAAGAAATTCACAAAATCGTGATTTCTCATTTCTCAGAATTGTTTTAATTACTTTGGAAGACAATCTCGGAAACTATTAGAGGTACAGACGTCCATTACACCTTAAATTAGAGCTATCTAAATGCACCATAAAGTAGTTTATAACAATTATCTCCGTGGTAGGAACAGATTTCGTAATGTTTGCAAAAGAAATAAACAAAATGGTGATTTCTCGTTTCTCAGAATTGTTTTAATTATTTTGGAAGACAATCTCGGAAACTATTAGAGGTACAGACGTCCATTACCCCTTAAATTAGAGCTATCCAAATAAACCAAAAAGTAGTTTATTACAATTATCTCCGTGGTAGGAACAGTTTTCGTAATATTTGTCAACGAAATTCACAAAATTGTGATTTCTCGTTTCTCAGAATTGTTTTAATTATTTTGGAAGACAATCTCGGAAACTATTAGAGGTACAGACGTCCATTACCCCTTAAATTAGAGCTATCCAAATAATCCATAAAGTAGTGTAAAACAATTATCTCCGTGGTAGGAACAGTTTTCGTAATATTTGCAAAAGAAATTCACATAATGGTGATTTCTCGTTTCTGAGAATTGTTTTTATTATTTTGGAAGACAATCTCGGAAACTATTAGAGGTACAGACGTCCGTTACCCCTTAAATTAGAGCTATCCAAATAATCCATTAAGTAGTTTATAACAATTATCTCCGTGGTAGGAACAGTTTTCGTAATATTTGCAAAAGAAATTCACAAAATGGTGATTTTTCGTTTCTCAGAATTGTTTTAATTATTTTGGAAGACAATCTCGGAAACTATTAGAGGTACAGACGTCCATTACCCCTTAAATTAGAGCTATCCAAATAAACCATAAAGTAGTTTATTACAATAATCTCCGTGGTAGGAACAGTTTTCGTAATATTTGCAAAAGAAATTCACAAAATGGTAATTTCTCGTTTCTCAGAATTGTTAAAATTATTTTGGAAGACAATCTCGGAAACTATTAGAGGTACAGACGTCCATTACCCCTTAGATTAGAGCTATCCAAATAATCCATAAAGTAGTTTATAACAATTATCTCCGTGGTAGGAACAGTTTTCGTAATATTTGCAATAGAAATTCACAAAATGGTGATTTCTCGTCTCTCAGAATTGTTTTAATTATCTTGGAAGTCAACCTCGAAAACTATTAGAGGTGCAGACGTCTATTACTGTTTTAAATAGAGCTATCCAAATTCACAATAAAGTAGTGTGTTACAATTTTCTCCATGGGAAGATCAGTTTTCGTAATATTTGTCATACAAAGATGAAGAATATGATTATTTCTCTGTTCTCAGAATTTAAAAAAAATTTTTTTTAAAGACAATCTCGTAAACCATTAGAGGTACAGACGTCCATTACCCCTTAAATTAGAGCTATCCAAATAATCCATAAAGTAGTTTATTACAATTATCTCCGTGGTAGGAACAGTTTTCGTGATATTTGCAAACGAAATTCACAAAATCGTGATTTCTCGTTTCAGAGAATTGTTTTAATTATTTTGAAAGACAATCTCGGAAACTATTAGAGGTACAGACGTCCATAACCCCTTAAATGAGAGCTATCCAAATGCACCATAAAGTAGTTTATAACAAATATCTCCGTGGTAGGAACAGTTTTCGTAATGTTTGCAAAAGATATTTACAAAATGGTGATTTCTCGTTTCTCAGAATTGTTTAAATTATTTTGGAAGACAATCTCGGAAACTATTAGAGGTACAGACGTGTATTACTCTTTTAAATAGAGCTATCCAAATTCACAATAAAGTAGTGTGTAACAATTTTCTCCATGGGAAGATCAGTTTTCGTAATATTTGTCATACAAAAATGAAGAATATGATTATTTCTCTGTTCGCAGAATTTAAAAAAAAAAAATTTAAAGACAATCTCGAAAACCATTAGAGGTACAGATGCGTATTACCCCTTTAATTAGAGCTATCCAAATGCACCATAAAGTAGTTTATACCAATTATCTCCGTGGTAGGAACAGTTTTTGTAATATTTGCAAACGAAATTCACAAAATCGTGATTTCTCGTTTCAGAGAATTGTTTTAATTATTTTGGAAGACAATCTCGGAAACTATTAGAGGTACAGACGTGTATTACTCTTTTAAATAGAGCTATCCAAATTCACAATAAAGTAGTGTGTAACAATTTTCTCCATGGGAAGATCAGTTTTCGTAATATTTGTCGTACAAAAATGAAGAATATGATTATTTCTCTGTTCTCAGAATTTAAAAAAAAAAAATTAAAAGACAATCTCGGAAACTATTAGAGGTAGAGACGTCCATTACTCCTTAAATTAGAGCTATCTAAATGCACCATAAAGTAGTTTATAACAATTATCTCCGTGGTAGGAACAGTTTTCGTAATATTTGCAAAAGAAATTCACAAAATGGTGATTTCTCGTTTCTCAGAATTGTTTTAATTTTTTTGGAAGACGATCTCGGAAATTATTAGAGGTACAGACGTCTATTAATCCTTTAATTAGAGCTATCCAAATGCACCACAAAGTAGTTTATAACAATTATCTCCATGGGAAGAACAGTTTTCGTATTATTTGCAAAAGAAATTCACAAAATGGTGATTTCTCGTCTCTCAGAATTGTTTTAATTATCTTGGAAGACAACCTCGAAAACTATTAGAGGTGCAGACGTCTATTACTCTTTCAAATAGAGCTATCCAAATTCACAATATAGTAGTGTGTAACAATTTTCTCCATGGGAAGATCAGTTTTCGTAATATTTGTCATACAAAGATGAAGAATATGATTTTTTCTCTGTTCTCAGAATTTAAAAAAAATTTTTTTTAAAGACAATCTCGTAAACCATTAGAGGTACAGACGTCCATTACCCCTTAAATTAGAGCTATCCAAATAATCCATAAAGTAGTTTATTACAATTATCTCCGTGGTAGGAACAGTTTTCGTGATATTTGCAAACGAAATTCACAAAATCGTGATTTCTCGTTTCAGAGAATTGTTTTAATTATTTTGAAAGACAATCTCGGAAACTATTAGAGGTACAGACGTCCATAACCCCTTAAATGAGAGCTATCCAAATGCACCATAAAGTAGTTTATAACAAATATCTCCGTGGTAGGAACAGTTTTCGTAATGTTTGCAAAAGAAATTAACAAAATGGTGATTTCTCGTTTCTCAGAATTGTTTAAATTATTTTGGAAGACAATCTCGGAAACTATTAGAGGTACAGACGTGTATTACTCTTTTAAATAGAGCTATCCAAATTCACAATAAAGTAGTGTGTAACAATTTTCTCCATGGGAAGATCAGTTTTCGTAATATTTGTCATACAAAAATGAAGAATATGATTATTTCTCTGTTCTCAGAATTTAAAAAAAAAAAATTTAAAGACAATCTCGTAAACCATTAGAGGTACAGATGCGTATTACCCCTTTAATTAGAGCTATCCAAATGCACCATAAAGTAGTTTATACCAATTATCTCCGTGGTAGGAACAGTTTTTGTAATATTTGCAAACGAAATTCACAAAATCGTGATTTCTCGTTTCACAGAATTGTTTTAATTATTTTGGAAGACAATCTCGGAAACTATTAGAGGTACAGACGTGTATTACTCTTTTAAATAGAGCTATCCAAATTCAAAATAAAGTAGTGTGTAACAATTTTCTCCATGGGAAGATCAGTTTTCGTAATATTTGTCATACAAAAATGAAGAATATGATTATTTCTCTGTTCTCAGAATTTAAAAAAAAAAAATTTAAAGACAATCTCGGAAACTATTAGAGGTACAGACGTCCATTACACCTTAAATTAGAGCTATCTAAATGCACCATAAAGTAGTTTATAACAATTATCTCCGTGGTAGGAACAGATTTCGTAATGTTTGCAAAAGAAATAAACAAAATGGTGATTTCTCGTTTCTCAGAATTGTTTTAATTATTTTGGAAGACAATCACGGAAACTATTAGAGGTACAGACGTCCATTACCCCTTAAATTAGAACTATCAAAAAAATCCATAAAGTAGTTTATAACAATTATCTCCGTGGTAGGAACAGTTTTCGTAATGTTTGCAAAAGAAATTAACAAAATGGTAATTTCTCGTTTCTAAGAATTGTTTTAATTATTTTGGAAGACAGTCTCGGAAACTATTAGAGGTACAGACGTCTATTACTCTTTTAAATAGAGCTATCCAAATTCACAATAAAGTAGTGTGTAACAATTTTCTCCATGGGAAGATCAGTTTTCGTAATATTTGTCATACAAAAATGAAGAATATGATTATTTCTCTGTGCTCAGAATTTAAAAAAAAAAATTTAAAGACAATCTCGTAAACCATTAGAGGTACAGACGCGTATTACCCCTTTTATTTGAGCTATCCAAATGCACCATAAAGTAGTTTATACCAATTATCTCCGTGGTAGGGACAGTTTTTGTAATATTTGCAAACGAAATTCACAAAATCGTGATTTCTCGTTTCAAAGAATTGTTTTAATTATTTAAAATGACATTCTCGGAAACTATTAGAGGTACAGACGCCCATTACCCCTCAAAATTAGAGCTATCCAAATAAACCATAAAGTAGTTTATAACAATTATCTCCGTGGTAGGAACAGTTTTCATAATGTTTGCAAAAGAAATTCACAAAATCGTGATTTCTCATTTCTCAGAATTGTTTTAATTACTTTGGAAGACAATCTCGGAAACTATTAGAGGTACAGACGTCCATTACACCTTAAATTAGAGCTATCTAAATGCACCATAAAGTAGTTTATAACAACTATCTCCGTGGTAGGAACAGATTTTGTAATATTTGTCAACGAAATTCACAAAATTGTGATTTCTCGTTTCTCAGAATTGTTTTAATTATTTTGGAAGACAATCTCGGAAACTATTAGAGGTACAGACGTCCATTACCCCTTAAATTAGAGCTATCCAAATAATCCATAAAGTAGTGTATAACAATTATCTCCGTGGTAGGAACAGTTTTCGTAATATTTGCAAAAGAAATTCACATAATGGTGATTTCTCGTTTCTGAGAATTGTTTTTATTATTTTGGAAGACAATCTCGGAAACTATTAGAGGTACAGACGTCCGTTACCCCTTAAATTAGAGCTATCCAAATAATCCATTAAGTAGTTTATAACAATTATCTCCGTGGTAGGAACAGTTTTCGTAATATTTGCAAAAGAAATTCACAAAATGGTGATTTTTCGTTTCTCAGAATTGTTTTAATTATTTTGGAAGACAATCTCGGAAACTATTAGAGGTACAGACGTCCATTACCCCTTAAATTAGAGCTATCCAAATAAACCAAAAAGTAGTTTATTACAATAATCTCCGTGGTAGGAACAGTTTTCGTAATATTTGCAAAAGAAATTCAGAAAATGGTGATTTCTCGTTTCTCAGAATTGTTTTAATTTTTTTGGAAGACGATCTCGGAAATTATTAGAGGTACAGACGTCTATTAATCCTTTAATTAGAGCTATCCAAATGCACCACAAAGTAGTTTATAACAATTTTCTCCATGGGAAGATCAGTTTTCGTAATATTTGTCATACAAAGATGAAGAATATGATTATTTCTCTGTTCTCAGAATTTAAAAAAAAATTTTTTTAAAGACAATCTCGTAAACCATTAGAGGTACAGACGTCCATTACCCCTTAAATTAGAGCTATCTAAATAATCCATAAAGTAGTTTATTACAATTATCTCCGTGGTAGGAACAGTTTTCGTAATATTTGTCAACGAAATTCACAAAATTGTGATTTCTCGTTTCTCAGAATTGTTTTAATTATTTTGGAAGACAATCTCGGAAACTATTAGGGGTACAGACGTCCATTATCCCTTAAATTAGAGCTATCCAAATAGACCATAAAGTAGTTTATTACAATTATCTCCGTGGTAGGAACAGTTTTCGTAATATTTGCAAAAGAAATTCACAAAATGGTGATTTCTCGTTTCTGAGAATTGTTTTAATTATTTTGGAAGACAATCTCGGAAACAATTAGAGGTACAGACGTCCATTACCCCTTAAATTAGAGCTATCCAAATAATCTATTAAGTAGTTTATATCAATTATCTCCGTGGTAGGAACAGTTTTTGTAATATTTGCAAGAGAAATTTACAAAATGATGATTTCTCGTTTCTCAGAATTGTTTTAATTTTTTTGAAAGACGATCTCGGGAACTATGAGAGGTATAGACGTCCAGTACCCGCCAAATTAGACCTAGCCAAATTCGCCATAAGGAAGATGATAACGATTTTCTCAATGGGAAGATCAGTTTTTTGAATATTTGTCAAACAAAAATGAAGAATATGATTATTTCACTGTTCTCAGAATTTAAAAAAAAAAATTTTAATGACAATCTCGTAAACCATTAGAGGTACAGACGCGTATTACCCCTTAAATGAGAGCTATCCAAATGCACCAAAAAGTAGTTTATAACAATTATCTCCGTGGTAGGAACAGTTTTCGTAATATTTGCAAACGAATTTCACAAAATCGTGATTTCTCGTTTCAGAGAATTGTTTTAATTATTTTGAAAGACAATCTCGGAAACTATTAGAGGTACAGACGTCCATAACCCCTTAAATGAGAGCTATCCAAATGCACCATAAAGTAGTTTATAACAATTATCTCCGTGGTAGGAACAGTTTTCGTAATGTTTGCAAAAGAAATTAACAAAATGGTGATTTCTCGTTTCTCAGAATTGTTTTAATTATTTTGGAAGACAATATCTGAAACTATTAGAGGTACAGACGTCTATTACTCTTTTAAATAGAGCTATCCAAATTCACAATATATTAGTGTGTAACATTTTTCTCCATGGGAAGATCAGTTTTCGTAATATTTGTCATACAAAAATGAAGAATATGATTATTTCTCTGTTCTCAGATTAAAAAAAAAAAAATTTTAAAGACAATCTCGTAAACCATTAGAGGTACAGATGCGTATTACCCCTTTAATTAGAGCTATCCAAATGCACCATAAAGTAGTTTATACCAATTATCTCCGTGGTAGGAACAGTTTTTGTAATATTTGCAAACGAAATACACAAAATGGTGATTTCTCGTTTCAGAGAATTGTTTTAATTATTTTGAATGACATTCTCGGAAACTATTAGAGGTACAGACGTCCTTTACCCCTTAAATTAGAGCTATCTAAATAAACCATAAAGTAGTTTATAACAATTATCTTCGTGGTAGGAACAGTTTTCGTAATATTTGTCAACGAAATTCACAAAATTGTGATTTCTCGTTTCTCAGAATTGTATTAATTATTTTGGAAGACAATCTCGGAAACTATTAGAGGTACAGACGTCCATTACCCCTTAAATAAGAGCTATCCAAATAGACCATAAAGTAGTTTATACCAATTATCTCCGTGGTAGGGACAGTTTTTGTA
The DNA here is from genome assembly GCA_948150685.1 of Rhaphigaster nebulosa. Taxonomy (NCBI): domain Eukaryota; kingdom Metazoa; phylum Arthropoda; class Insecta; order Hemiptera; family Pentatomidae; genus Rhaphigaster; species Rhaphigaster nebulosa. The sequence goes on from OX411307.1 coordinate 9,246,350, forward strand.
ATATTTGCAAACGAAATTCACAAAATCGTGATTTCTCGTTTCAAAGAATTGTTTTAATTATTTAAAATGACATTCTCGGAAACTATTAGAGGTACAGACGCCCATTACCCCTTAAATTAGAGCTATCCAAATAAACCATAAAGTAGTTTATAACAATTATCTCCGTGGTAGGAACAGTTTTTGTAATATTTGCAAACGAAATTCACAAAATCGTGATTTCTCGTTTCAAAGAATTGTTTTTATTAATTTGAATGACATTCTCGGAAACTATTAGAGGTACAGACGCCCATTACCCCTTAAATTAGAGCTATCCAAATAAACCATAAAGTAGTTTATAACAATTATCTCCGTGGTAGGAACAGTTTTTATAATGTTTGCAAAAGAAATTCACAAAATCGTGATTTCTCATTTCTCAGAATTGTTTTAATTACTTTGGAAGACAATCTCGGAAACTATTAGAGGTACAGACGTCCATTACACCTTAAATTAGAGCTATCTAAATGCACCATAAAGTAGTTTAAAACAATTATCTCCGTGGTAGGAACAGATTTCGTAATGTTTGCAAAAGAAATAAACAAAATGGTGATTTCTCGTTTCTCAGAATTGTTTTAATTATTTTGGAAGACAATCTCGGAAACTATTAGAGGTACAGACGTCCATTACCCCTTAAATTAGAGCTATCCAAATAAACCATAAAGTAGTTTATTACAATTATCTCCGTGGTAGGAACAGTTTTCGTAATATTTGTCAACGAAATTCACAAAATTGTGATTTCTCGTTTCTCAGAATTGTTTTAATTATTTTGGAAGACAATCTCGGAAACTATTAGAGGTACAGACGTCCATTACCCCTTAAAGTAGAGCTATCCAAATAATCCATAAAGTAGTTTATAACAATTATCTCCGTGGTAGGAAAAGTTTTCATAATGTTTGCAAAAGAAATTCACAAAATCGTGATTTCTCATTTCTCAGAATTGTTTTAATTACTTTGGAAGACAATCTTGGAAACTATTAGAGGTACAGACGTCCATTACACCTTAAATTAGAGCTATCTAAATGCACCATAAAGTAGTTTATAACAATTATCTCCGTGGTAGGAACAGATTTCGTAATGTTTGCAAAAGAAATAAACAAAATGGTGATTTCTCGTTTCTCAGAATTGTTTTAATTATTTTGGAAGACAATCTCGGAAACTATTAGAGGTACAGACGTCCATTACCCCTTAAATTAGAGCTATCCAAATAAACCAAAAAGTAGTTTATTACAATTATCTCCGTGGTAGGAACAGTTTTCGTAATATTTGTCAACGAAATTCACAAAATTGTGATTTCTCGTTTCTCAGAATTGTTTTAATTATTTTGGAAGACAATCTCGGAAACTATTAGAGGTACAGACGTCCATTACCCCTTAAATTAGAGCTATCCAAATAATCCATAAAGTAGTGTATAACAATTATCTCCGTGGTAGGAACAGTTTTCGTAATATTTGCAAAAGAAATTCACAAAATGGTGATTTCTCGTTTCTGAGAATTGTTTTTATTATTTTGGAAGACAATCTCGGAAACTATTAGAGGTACAGACGTCCGTTACCCCTTAAATTAGAGCTATCCAAATAATCCATTAAGTAGTTTATAACAATTATCTCCGTGGTAGGAACAGTTTTCGTAATATTTGCAAAAGAAATTCACAAAATGGTGGTTTTTCGTTTCTCAGAATTGTTTTAATTATTTTGGAAGACAATCTCTTAAACTATTAGAGGTACAGACGTCCATTACCCCTTAAATTAGAGCTATCCAAATAAACCATAAAGTAGTTTATTACAATAATCTCCGTGGTAGGAACAGTTTTCGTAATATTTGCAAAAGAAATTCACAAAATGGTAATTTCTCGTTTCTCAGAATTGTTAAAATTATTTTGGAAGACAATCTCGGAAACTATTAGAGGTACAGACGTCCATTACCCCTTAGATTAGAGCTATCCAAATAATCCATAAAGTAGTTTATAACAATTATCTCCGTGGTAGGAACAGTTTTCGTAATATTTGCAATAGAAATTCACAAAATGGTGATTTCTCGTTTCTCAGAATTGTTTTAATTATTTTGAAAGACAATCTCGGAAACTATTAGAGGTACAGACGTCCATAACCCCTTAAATGAGAGCTATCCAAATGCACCATAAAGTAGTTTATAACAAATATCTCCGTGGTAGGAACAGTTTTCGTAATGTTTGCAAAAGAAATTAACAAAATGGTGATTTCTCGTTTCTCAGAATTGTTTAAATTATTTTGGAAGACAATCTCGGAAACTATTAGAGGTACAGACGTGTATTACTCTTTTAAATAGAGCTATCCAAATTCACAATAAAGTAGTGTGTAACAATTTTCTCCATGGGAAGATCAGTTTTCGTAATATTTGTCATACAAAAATGAAGAATATGATTATTTCTCTGTTCTCAGAATTTAAAAAAAAAAAATTTAAAGACAATCTCGAAAACCATTAGAGGTACAGATGCGTATTACCCCTTTAATTAGAGCTATCCAAATGCACCATAAAGTATTTTATACCAATTATCTCCGTGGTAGGAACAGTTTTTGTAATATTTGCAAACGAAATTCACAAAATCGTGATTTCTCGTTTCAGAGAATTGTTTTAATTATTTTGGAAGACAATCTCGGAAACTATTAGAGGTACAGACGTGTATTACTCTTTTAAATAGAGCTATCCAAATTCACAATAAAGTAGTGTGTAACAATTTTCTCCATGGGAAGATCAGTTTTCGTAATATTTGTCGTACAAAAATGAAGAATATGATTATTTCTCTGTTCTCAGAATTTAAAAAAAAAAAATTTAAAGACAATCTCGGAAACTATTAGAGGTACAGACGTCCATTACACCTTAAATTAGAGCTATCTAAATGCACCATAAAGTAGTTTATAACAATTATCTCCGTGGTAGGAACAATTTTCGTAATATTTGCAAAAGAAATTCACAAAATGGTGATTTCTCGTTTCTCAGAATTGTTTTAATTTTTTTGGAAGACGATCTCGGAAATTATTAGAGGTACAGACGTCTATTAATCCTTTAATTAGAGCTATCCAAATAATCCATAAAGTAGTTTATAACAATTATCTCCGTGGTAGGAACAGTTTTCGTAATATTTGCAATAGAAATTCACAAAATGGTGATTTCTCGTTTCTCAGAATTGTTTTAATTATTTTGAAAGACAATCTCGGAAACTATTAGAGGTACAGACGTCCATAACCCCTTAAATGAGAGCTATCCAAATGCACCATAAAGTAGTTTATAACAAATATCTCCGTGGTAGGAACAGTTTTCGTAATGTTTGCAAAAGAAATTAACAAAATGGTGATTTCTCGTTTCTCAGAATTGTTTAAATTATTTTGGAAGACAATCTCGGAAACTATTAGAGGTACAGACGTGTATTACTCTTTTAAATAGAGCTATCCAAATTCACAATAAAGTAGTGTGTAACAATTTTCTCCATGGGAAGATCAGTTTTCGTAATATTTGTCATACAAAAATGAAGAATATGATTATTTCTCTGTTCTCAGAATTTAAAAAAAAAAAATTTAAAGACAATCTCGAAAACCATTAGAGGTACAGATGCGTATTACCCCTTTAATTAGAGCTATCCAAATGCACCATAAAGTATTTTATACCAATTATCTCCGTGGTAGGAACAGTTTTTGTAATATTTGCAAACGAAATTCACAAAATCGTGATTTCTCGTTTCAGAGAATTGTTTTAATTATTTTGGAAGACAATCTCGGAAACTATTAGAGGTACAGACGTGTATTACTCTTTTAAATAGAGCTATCCAAATTCACAATAAAGTAGTGTGTAACAATTTTCTCCATGGGAAGATCAGTTTTCGTAATATTTGTCGTACAAAAATGAAGAATATGATTATTTCTCTGTTCTCAGAATTTAAAAAAAAAAAATTTAAAGACAATCTCGGAAACTATTAGAGGTACAGACGTCCATTACACCTTAAATTAGAGCTATCTAAATGCACCATAAAGTAGTTTATAACAATTATCTCCGTGGTAGGAACAATTTTCGTAATATTTGCAAAAGAAATTCACAAAATGGTGATTTCTCGTTTCTCAGAATTGTTTTAATTTTTTTGGAAGACGATCTCGGAAATTATTAGAGGTACAGACGTCTATTAATCCTTTAATTAGAGCTATCCAAATGCACCACAAAGTAGTTTATAACAATTATCTCCATGGGAAGAACAGTTTTCGTATTATTTGCAAAAGAAATTCACAAAATGGTGATTTCTCGTCCCTCAGAATTGTTTTAATTATCTTGGAAGACAACCTCGAAAACTATTAGAGGTGCAGACGTCTATTACTCTTTTAAATAGAGCTATCCAAATTCACAATATAGTAGTGTGTAACAATTTTCTCCATGGGAAGATCAGTTTTCGTAATATTTGTCATACAAAGATGAAGAATATGATTTTTTCTCTGTTCTCAGAATTTAAAAAAAATTTTTTTTAAAGACAATCTCGTAAACCATTAGAGGTACAGACGTCCATTACCCCTTAAATTAGAGGTATCCAAATAATCCATAAAGTAGTTTATTACAATTATCTCCGTGGTAGGAACAGTTTTCGTGATATTTGCAAACGAAATTCACAAAATCGTGATTTCTCGTTTCAGAGAATTGTTTTAATTATTTTGAAAGACAATCTCGGAAACTATTAGAGGTACAGACGTGTATTACTCTTTTAAATAGAGCTATCCAAATTCACAATAAAGTAGTGTGTAACAATTTTCTCCATGGGAAGATCAGTTTTCGTAATATTTGTCATACAAAAATGAAGAATATGATTATTTCTCTGTTCTCAGAATTTAAAAAAAAAAATTTAAAGACAATCTCGTAAACCATTAGAGGTACAGATGCGTATTACCCCTTTAATTAGAGCTATCCAAATGCACCATAAAGTAGTTTATACCAATTATCTCCGTGGTAGGAACAGTTTTTGTAATATTTGCAAACGAAATTCACAAAATCGTGATTTCTCGTTTCACAGAATTGTTTTAATTATTTTGGAAGACAATCTCGGAAACTATTAGAGGTACAGACGTCTATTACTCTTTTATATAGAGCTATCCAAATTCACAATAAAGTAGTGTGTAACAATTTTCTCCATGGGAAGATCAGTTTTCGTAATATTTGTCATACAAAAATGAAGAATATGATTATTTCTCTGTTCTCAGAATTTAAAAAAAAAAAATTTAAAGACAATCTCGGAAACTATTAGAGGTACAGACGTCCATTACACCTTAAATTAGAGCTATCCAAATAAACCATAAAGTAGTTTATAACAATTATCTCCGTGGTAGGAACAGTTTTTATAATGTTTGCAAAAGAAATTCACAAAATCGTGATTTCTCATTTCTCAGAATTGTTTTAATTACTTTGGAAGACAATCTCGGAAACTATTAGAGGTACAGACGTCCATTACACCTTAAATTAGAGCTATCTAAATGCACCATAAAGTAGTTTAAAACAATTATCTCCGTGGTAGGAACAGATTTCGTAATGTTTGCAAAAGAAATAAACAAAATGGTGATTTCTCGTTTCTCAGAATTGTTTTAATTATTTTGGAAGACAATCTCGGAAACTATTAGAGGTACAGACGTCCATTACCCCTTAAATTAGAGCTATCCAAATAAACCATAAAGTAGTTTATTACAATTATCTCCGTGGTAGGAACAGTTTTCGTAATATTTGTCAACGAAATTCACAAAATTGTGATTTCTCGTTTCTCAGAATTGTTTTAATTATTTTGGAAGACAATCTCGGAAACTATTAGAGGTACAGACGTCCATTACCCCTTAAAGTAGAGCTATCCAAATAATCCATAAAGTAGTTTATAACAATTATCTCCGTGGTAGGAAAAGTTTTCATAATGTTTGCAAAAGAAATTCACAAAATCGTGATTTCTCATTTCTCAGAATTGTTTTAATTACTTTGGAAGACAATCTTGGAAACTATTAGAGGTACAGACGTCCATTACACCTTAAATTAGAGCTATCTAAATGCACCATAAAGTAGTTTATAACAATTATCTCCGTGGTAGGAACAGATTTCGTAATGTTTGCAAAAGAAATAAACAAAATGGTGATTTCTCGTTTCTCAGAATTGTTTTAATTATTTTGGAAGACAATCTCGGAAACTATTAGAGGTACAGACGTCCATTACCCCTTAAATTAGAGCTATCCAAATAAACCAAAAAGTAGTTTATTACAATTATCTCCGTGGTAGGAACAGTTTTCGTAATATTTGTCAACGAAATTCACAAAATTGTGATTTCTCGTTTCTCAGAATTGTTTTAATTATTTTGGAAGACAATCTCGGAAACTATTAGAGGTACAGACGTCCATTACCCCTTAAATTAGAGCTATCCAAATAATCCATAAAGTAGTGTATAACAATTATCTCCGTGGTAGGAACAGTTTTCGTAATATTTGCAAAAGAAATTCACAAAATGGTGATTTCTCGTTTCTGAGAATTGTTTTTATTATTTTGGAAGACAATCTCGGAAACTATTAGAGGTACAGACGTCCGTTACCCCTTAAATTAGAGCTATCCAAATAATCCATTAAGTAGTTTATAACAATTATCTCCGTGGTAGGAACAGTTTTCGTAATATTTGCAAAAGAAATTCACAAAATGGTGGTTTTTCGTTTCTCAGAATTGTTTTAATTATTTTGGAAGACAATCTCTTAAACTATTAGAGGTACAGACGTCCATTACCCCTTAAATTAGAGCTATCCAAATAAACCATAAAGTAGTTTATTACAATAATCTCCGTGGTAGGAACAGTTTTCGTAATATTTGCAAAAGAAATTCACAAAATGGTAATTTCTCGTTTCTCAGAATTGTTAAAATTATTTTGGAAGACAATCTCGGAAACTATTAGAGGTACAGACGTCCATTACCCCTTAGATTAGAGCTATCCAAATAATCCATAAAGTAGTTTATAACAATTATCTCCGTGGTAGGAACAGTTTTCGTAATATTTGCAATAGAAATTCACAAAATGGTGATTTCTCGTTTCTCAGAATTGTTTTAATTATTTTGAAAGACAATCTCGGAAACTATTAGAGGTACAGACGTCCATAACCCCTTAAATGAGAGCTATCCAAATGCACCATAAAGTAGTTTATAACAAATATCTCCGTGGTAGGAACAGTTTTCGTAATGTTTGCAAAAGAAATTAACAAAATGGTGATTTCTCGTTTCTCAGAATTGTTTAAATTATTTTGGAAGACAATCTCGGAAACTATTAGAGGTACAGACGTGTATTACTCTTTTAAATAGAGCTATCCAAATTCACAATAAAGTAGTGTGTAACAATTTTCTCCATGGGAAGATCAGTTTTCGTAATATTTGTCATACAAAAATGAAGAATATGATTATTTCTCTGTTCTCAGAATTTAAAAAAAAAAAATTTAAAGACAATCTCGAAAACCATTAGAGGTACAGATGCGTATTACCCCTTTAATTAGAGCTATCCAAATGCACCATAAAGTATTTTATACCAATTATCTCCGTGGTAGGAACAGTTTTTGTAATATTTGCAAACGAAATTCACAAAATCGTGATTTCTCGTTTCAGAGAATTGTTTTAATTATTTTGGAAGACAATCTCGGAAACTATTAGAGGTACAGACGTGTATTACTCTTTTAAATAGAGCTATCCAAATTCACAATAAAGTAGTGTGTAACAATTTTCTCCATGGGAAGATCAGTTTTCGTAATATTTGTCGTACAAAAATGAAGAATATGATTATTTCTCTGTTCTCAGAATTTAAAAAAAAAAAATTTAAAGACAATCTCGGAAACTATTAGAGGTACAGACGTCCATTACACCTTAAATTAGAGCAATCTAAATGCACCATAAAGTAGTTTATAACAATTATCTCCGTGGTAGGAACAATTTTCGTAATATTTGCAAAAGAAATTCACAAAATGGTGATTTCTCGTTTCTCAGAATTGTTTTAATTTTTTTGGAAGACGATCTCGGAAATTATTAGAGGTACAGACGTCTATTAATCCTTTAATTAGAGCTATCCAAATGCACCACAAAGTAGTTTATAACAATTATCTCCATGGGAAGAACAGTTTTCGTATTATTTGCAAAAGAAATTCACAAAATGGTGATTTCTCGTCCCTCAGAATTGTTTTAATTATCTTGGAAGACAACCTCGAAAACTATTAGAGGTGCAGACGTCTATTACTCTTTTAAATAGAGCTATCCAAATTCACAATATAGTAGTGTGTAACAATTTTCTCCATGGGAAGATCAGTTTTCGTAATATTTGTCATACAAAGATGAAGAATATGATTTTTTCTCTGTTCTCAGAATTTAAAAAAAAATTTTTTTAAAGACAATCTCGTAAACCATTAGAGGTACAGACGTCCATTACCCCTTAAATTAGAGGTATCCAAATAATCCATAAAGTAGTTTATTACAATTATCTCCGTGGTAGGAACAGTTTTCGTGATATTTGCAAACGAAATTCACAAAATCGTGATTTCTCGTTTCAGAGAATTGTTTTAATTATTTTGAAAGACAATCTCGGAAACTATTAGAGGTACAGACGTGTATTACTCTTTTAAATAGAGCTATCCAAATTCACAATAAAGTAGTGTGTAACAATTTTCTCCATGGGAAGATCAGTTTTCGTAATATTTGTCATACAAAAATGAAGAATATGATTATTTCTCTGTTCTCAGAATTTAAAAAAAAAAATTTAAAGACAATCTCGTAAACCATTAGAGGTACAGATGCGTATTACCCCTTTAATTAGAGCTATCCAAATGCACCATAAAGTAGTTTATACCAATTATCTCCGTGGTAGGAACAGTTTTTGTAATATTTGCAAACGAAATTCACAAAATCGTGATTTCTCGTTTCACAGAATTGTTTTAATTATTTTGGAAGACAATCTCGGAAACTATTAGAGGTACAGACGTCTATTACTCTTTTATATAGAGCTATCCAAATTCACAATAAAGTAGTGTGTAACAATTTTCTCCATGGGAAGATCAGTTTTCGTAATATTTGTCATACAAAAATGAAGAATATGATTATTTCTCTGTTCTCAGAATTTAAAAAAAAAAATTTAAAGACAATCTCGGAAACTATTAGAGGTACAGACGTCCATTACACCTTAAATTAGAGCTATCTAAATGCACCATAAAGTAGTTTATAACAATTATCTCCGTGGTAGGAACAGATTTCGTAATGTTTGCAAAAGAAATATACAAAATGGTGATTTCTCGTTTCTCAGAATTGTTTTAATTATTTTGGAAGACAATCACGGAAACTATTAGAGGTACAGACGTCCATTACCCCTTAAATTAGAACAATCAAAAAAATCCATAAAGTAGTTTATAACAATTATCTCCGTGGTAGGAACAGTTTTCGTAATGTTTGCAAAAGAAATTAACAAAATGGTAATTTCTCGTTTCTAAGAATTGTTTTAATTATTTTGGAAGACAGTCTCGGAAACTATTAGAGGTACAGACGTCTATTACTCTTTTAAATAGAGCTATCCAAATTCACAATAAAGTAGTGTGTAACAATTTTCTCCATGGGAAGATCAGTTTTCGTAATATTTGTCATACAAAAATGAAGAATATGATTATTTCTCTGTGCTCAGAATTTAAAAAAAAAAATTTAAAGACAATCTCGTAAACCATTAGAGGTACAGACGCGTATTACCCCTTTAATTTGAGCTATCCAAATGCACCATAAAGTAGTTTATACCAATTATCACCGTGGTAGGAACGGTATTCGTAATATTTGCAAAAGAAATTCACAAAATCGTGATTTCTCGTTTCAAAGAATTGTTTTAATTATTAAAAATGACATTCTCGGAAACTATTAGAGGTACAGACGCCCATTACCCCTTAAATTAGAGCTATCCAAATAAACCATAAAGTAGTTTATAACAATTATCTCCGTGGTATGAACAGTTTTTGTAATATTTGCAAACGAAATTCACAAAATCGTGATTTCTCGTTTCAGAGAATTGTTTTTATTAATTTGAATGACATTCTCGGAAACTATTAGAGGTACAGACGCCCATTACCCCTTAAATTAGAGCTATCCAAATAAACCATAAAGTAGTTTATAACAATTATCTCCGTGGTAGGAACAGTTTTCATAATGTTTGCAAAAGAAATTCACAAAATCGTGATTTCTCATTTCTCAGAATTGTTTTAATTACTTTGGAAGACAATCTCGGAAACTATTAGAGGTACAGACGTCCATTACACCTTAAATTAGAGCTATCTAAATGCACCATAAAGTAGTTTATAACAACTATCTCCGTGGTAGGAACAGATTTTGTAATGTTTGCAAAAGAAATAAACAAAATGGTGATTTCTCGTTTCTCAGAATTGTTTTAATTATTTTGGAAGACAATCACGGAAACTATTAGAGGTACAGACGTCCATTACCCCTTAAATAAGAGCTATCCAAATAAGCCATAAAGTAGTTTATTACAATTATCTCCGTGGTAGGAACAGTTTTCGTAATATTTGTCAACGAAATTCACAAAATTGTGATTTTTCGTTTCTCAGAATTGTTTTAATTATTTTGGAAGACAATCTCGGAAACTATTAGAGGTACAGACGTCCATTACCCCTTAAATTAGAGCTATCCAAATAATCCATAAAGTAGTGTATAACAATTATCTCCGTGGTAGGAACAGTTTTCGTAATATTTGCAAAAGAAATTCACATAATGGTGATTTCTCGTTTCTGAGAATTGTTTTTATTATTTTTGAAGACAATCTCGGAAACTATTAGAGGTACAGACGTCCGTTACCCCTTAAAGTAGAGCTATCCAAATAATCAATTAAGTAGTTTATAACAATTATCTCCGTGGTAGGAACAGTTTTCGTAATATTTGCAAAAGAAATTCACAAAATGGTGATTTTTCGTTTCTCAGAATTGTTTTAATTATTTTGGAAGACAATCTCGGAAACTATTAGAGGTACAGACGTCCATTACCCCTTAAATTAGAGCTATCCAAATAAACCATAAAGTAGTTTATTACAATAATCTCCGTGGTAGGAACAGTTTTCGTAATATTTGCAAAAGAAATTCACAAAATGGTGATTTCTCGTTTCTCAGAATTGTTTTAATTTTTTTGGAAGACGATCTCGGAAATTATTAGAGGTACAGACGTCTATTAATCCTTTAATTAGAGCTATCCAAATGCACCACAAAGTAGTTTATAACAATTTTCTCCATGGGAAGATCAGTTTTCGTAATATTTGTCATACAAAGATGAAGAATATGATTATTTCTCTGTTCTCAGAATTTAAAAAAAAAATTTTTTAAAGACAATCTCGTAAACCATTAGAGGTACAGACGTCCATTACCCCTTAAATTAGAGCTATCTAAATAATCCATAAAGTAGTTTATTACAATTATCTCCGTGGTAGGAACAGTTTTCGTGATATTTGCAAACGAAATTCACAAAATCGTGATTTCTCGTTTCAGAGAATTGTTTTAATTATTTTGAAAGACAATCTCGGAAACTATTAGAGGTACAGACGTCCATAACCCCTTAAATAAGAGCTATCCAAATGCACCATAAAGTAGTTTATAACAAATATCTCCGTGGTAGGAACAGTTTTCGTAATGTTTGCAAAAGAAATTAACAAAATGGTGATTTCTCGTTTCTCAGAATTGTTTAAATTATATTGGAAGACAATCTCGGAAACTATTAGAGGTACAGACGTGTATTACTCTTTTAAATAGAGCTATCCAAATTCACAATAAAGTAGTGTGTAACAATTTTCTCCATGGGAAGATCAGTTTTCGTAATATTTGTCATACAAAAATGAAGAATATGATTATTTCTCTGTTCTCAGAATTTAAAAAAAAAAAATTTAAAGACAATCTCGTAAACCATTAGAGGTACAGATGCGTATTACCCCTTTAATTAGAACTATCCAAATGCACCATAAAGTAGTTTATACCAATTATCTCCGTGGTAGGAACAGTTTTTGTAATATTTGCAAACGAAATTCACAAAATCGTGATTTCTCGTTTCAGAGAATTGTTTTAATTATTTTGGAAGACAATCTCGGAAACTATTAGAGGTACAGACGTGTATTACTCTTTTAAATAGAGCTATCCAAATTCACAATAAAGTAGTGTGTAACAATTTTCTCCATGGGAAGATCAGTTTTCGTAATATTTGTCATACAAAAATGAAGAATATGATTATTTCTCTGTTCTCAGAATTTAAAAAAAAAAAATTTAAAGACAATCTCGGAAACTATTAGAGGTACAGACGTCCATTACACCTTAAATTAGAGCTATCTAAATGCACCATAAAGTAGTTTATAACAATTATCTCCGTGGTAGGAACAGTTTTCGTAATATTTGCAAAAGAAATTCACAAAATGGTGATTTCTCGTTTCTCAGAATTGTTTAATTTTTTTGGAAGACGATCTCGGAAATTATTAGAGGTACAGACGTCTATTAATCCTTTAATTAGAGCTATCCAAATGCACCACATAGTAGTTTATAACAATTATCTCCATGGGAAGAACAGTTTTCGTATTATTTGCAAAAGAAATTCACAAAATGGTGATTTCTCGTCTCTCAGAATTGTTTTAATTATCTTGGAAGACAACCTCGAAAACTATTAGAGGTGCAGACGTCTATTACTCTTTTAAATAGAGCTATCCAAATTCACAATAAACTAGTGTGTAACAATTTTCTCCATGGGAAGATCAGTTTTCGTAATATTTGTCATACAAAAATGAAGAATATGATTATTTCTCTGTTCTCAGAATTTAAAAAATAAAAATTTAAAGACAATCTCGGAAACTATTAGAGGTACAGACGTCCATTACACCTTAAATTAGAGCTATCTAAATGCACCATAAAGTAGTTTATAACAACTATCTCCGTGGTAGGAACAGATTTTGTAATGTTTGCAAAAGAAATAAACAAAATGGTGATTTCTCGTTTCTCAGAATTGTTTTAATTATTTTGGAAGACAATCACGGAAACTATTAGAGGTACAGACGTCCATTACCCCTTAAATAAGAGCTATCCAAATAAACCATAAAGTAGTTTATTACAATTATCTCCGTGGTAGGAACAGTTTTCGTAATATTTGTCAACGAAATTCACAAAATTGTGATTTCTCGTTTCTCAGAATTGTTTTAATTATTTTGGAAGACAATCTCGGAAACTATTAGAGGTACAGACGTCCATTACCCCTTAAATTAGAGCTATCCAAATAATCCATAAAGTAGTGTATAACAATTATCTCCGTGGTAGGAACAGTTTTCGTAATATTTGCAAAAGAAATTCACATAATGGTGATTTCTCGTTTCTGAGAATTGTTTTTATTATTTTTGAAGACAATCTCGGAAACTATTAGAGGTACAGACGTCCGTTACCCCTTAAAGTAGAGCTATCCAAATAATCCATTAAGTAGTTTATAACAATTATCTCCGTGGTAGGAACAGTTTTCGTAATATTTGCAAAAGAAATTCACAAAATGGTGATTTTTCGTTTCTCAGAATTGTTTTAATTATTTTGGAAGACAATCTCGGAAACTATTAGAGGTACAGACGTCCATTACCCCTTAAATTAGAGCTATCCAAATAAACCATAAAGTAGTTTATTACAATAATCTCCGTGGTAGGAACAGTTTTCGTAATATTTGCAAAAGAAATTCACAAAATGGTGATTTCTCGTTTCTCAGAATTGTTTTAATTTTTTTGGAAGACGATCTCGGAAATTATTAGAGGTACAGACGTCTATTAATCCTTTAATTAGAGCTATCCAAATGCACCACAAAGTAGTTTATAACAATTTTCTCCATGGGAAGATCAGTTTTCGTAATATTTGTCATACAAAGATGAAGAATATGATTATTTCTCTGTTCTCAGAATTTAAAAAAAAATTTTTTTAAAGACAATCTCGTAAACCATTAGAGATACAGACGTCCATTACCCCTTAAATTAGAGCTATCTAAATAATCCATAAAGTAGTTTATTACAATTATCTCCGTGGTAGGAACAGTTTTCGTGATATTTGCAAACGAAATTCACAAAATCGTGATTTCTCGTTTCAGAGAATTGTTTTAATTATTTTGAAAGACAATCTCGGAAACTATTAGAGGTACAGACGTCCATAACCCCTTAAATAAGAGCTATCCAAATGCACCATAAAGTAGTTTATAACAAATATCTCCGTGGTAGGAACAGTTTTCGTAATGTTTGCAAAAGAAATTAACAAAATGGTGATTTCTCGTTTCTCAGAATTGTTTAAATTATTTTGGAAGACAATCTCGGAAACTATTAGAGGTACAGACGTGTATTACTCTTTTAAATAGAGCTATCCAAATTCACAATAAAGTAGTGTGTAACAATTTTCTCCATGGGAAGATCAGTTTTCGTAATATTTGTCATACAAAAATGAAGAATATGATTATTTCTCTGTTCTCAGAATTTAAAAAAAAAAAATTTAAAGACAATCTCGTAAACCATTAGAGGTACAGATGCGTATTACCCCTTTAATTAGAACTATCCAAATGCACCATAAAGTAGTTTATACCAATTATCTCCGTGGTAGGAACAGTTTTTGTAATATTTGCAAACGAAATTCACAAAATCGTGATTTCTCGTTTCAGAGAATTGTTTTAATTATTTTGGAAGACAATCTCGGAAACTATTAGAGGTACAGACGTGTATTACTCTTTTAAATAGAGCTATCCAAATTCACAATAAAGTAGTGTGTAACAATTTTCTCCATGGGAAGATCAGTTTTCGTAATATTTGTCATACAAAAATGAAGAATATGATTATTTCTCTGTTCTCAGAATTTAAAAAAAAAAATTTAAAGACAATCTCGGAAACTATTAGAGGTACAGACGTCCATTACACCTTAAATTAGAGCTATCTAAATGCACCATAAAGTAGTTTATAACAATTATCTCCGTGGTAGGAACAGTTTTCGTAATATTTGCAAAAGAAATTCACAAAATGGTGATTTCTCGTTTCTCAGAATTGTTTAATTTTTTTGGAAGACGATCTCGGAAATTATTAGAGGTACAGACGTCTATTAATCCTTTAATTAGAGCTATCCAAATGCACCACATAGTAGTTTATAACAATTATCTCCATGGGAAGAACAGTTTTCGTATTATTTGCAAAAGAAATTCACAAAATGGTGATTTCTCGTCTCTCAGAATTGTTTTAATTATCTTGGAAGACAACCTCGAAAACTATTAGAGGTGCAGACGTCTATTACTCTTTTAAATAGAGCTATCCAAATTCACAATAAACTAGTGTGTAACAATTTTCTCCATGGGAAGATCAGTTTTCGTAATATTTGTCATACAAAAATGAAGAATATGATTATTTCTCTGTTCTCAGAATTTAAAAAAAAAAAATTTAAAGACAATCTCGGAAACTATTAGAGGTACAGACGTCCATTACACCTTAAATTAGAGCTATCTAAATGCACCATAAAGTAGTTTATAACAATTATCTCCGTGGTAGGAACAGATTTCGTAATGTTTGCAAAAGAAATAAACAAAATGGTGATTTCTCGTTTCTCAGAATTGTTTTAATTATTTTGGAAGACAATCACGGAAACTATTAGAGGTACAGACGTCCATTACCCCTTAAATTAGAACTATCAAAAAAATCCATAAAGTAGTTTATAACAATTATCTCCGTGGTAGGAACAGTTTTCGTAATGTTTGCAAAAGAAATTAACAAAATGGTAATTTCTCGTTTCTAAGAATTGTTTTAATTATTTTGGAAGACAATCTCGGAAACTATTAGAGGTACAGACGTCTATTACTCTTTTAAATAGAGCTATCCAAATTCACAATAAAGTAGTGTGTAACAATTTTCTCCATGGGAAGATCAGTTTTCGTAATATTTGTCATACAAAAATGAAGAATATGATTATTTCTCTGTTCTCAGAATTTAAGAAAAAAAAATTTAAAGACAATCTCGTAAACCATTAGAGGTACAGACGCGTATTACCCCTATAATTAGAGCTATCCAAATGCACCATAAAGTGGTTTATACCAATTATCTCCGTGGTAGGGACAGTTTTTGTAATATTTGCAAACGAAATTCACAAAATCGTGATTTCTCGTTTCAAAGAATTGTTTTAATTATTTAAAATGACATTCTCGGAAACTATTGGAGGTACAGACGCCCATTACCCCTTAAATTAGAGCTATCCAAATAAACCATAAAGTAGTTTATAACAATTATCTCCGTGGTAGGAACAGTTTTTGTAATATTTGCAAACGAAATTCACAAAATCGTGATTTCTCGTTTCAGAGAATTGTTTTTATTAATTTGAATGACAATCTCGGAAACTATTAGAGGTACAGACGCCCATTACCCCTTAAATTAGAGCTATCCAAATAAACCATAAAGTAGTTTATAACAATTATCTCCGTGGTAGGAACAGTTTTCATAATGTTTGCAAAAGAAATTTACAAAATCGTGATTTCTCATTTCTCAGAATTGTTTTAATTACTTTGGAAGACAATCTCGGAAACTATTAGAGGTACAGACGTCCATTACACCTTAAATTAGAGCTATCTAAATGCACCATAAAGTAGTTTATAACAATTATCTCCGTGGTAGGAACAGATTTCGTAATGTTTGCAAAAGAAATAAACAAAATGGCGATTTCTCGTTTCTCAGAATTGTTTTAATTATTTTGGAAGACAATCACGGAAACTATTAGAGGTACAGACGTCTATTACTCTTTTAAATAGAGCTATCCAAATTTACAATAAAGTAGTGTGTAACAACTTTCTCCATGGGAAGATCAGTTTGCGTAATATTTGTCATACAAAAATGAAGAATATGATAATTTCTCTGTTCTCAGAATTTAAAAAAAAAAATTTTAAAGACAATCTCGTAAACCATTAGAGGTACAGATGCGTATTACCCCTTTAATTAGAGCTATCCAAATGCACCATAAAGTAGTTTATACCAATTATCTCCGTGGTAGGAACAGTTTTTGTAATATTTGCAAACGAAATTCACAAAATCGTGATTTCTCGTTTCGGAGAATTGTTTTAATTATTTGGAATGACATTCTCGGAAACTATTACAGGTACAGACGCCCATTACCCCTTAAATTAGAGCTATCCAAATAAACCATAAATTAGTTTATAACAATTATCTCCGTGGTATTAACAGTTTTCATAATGTTTGCAAAAGAAATTCACAAAATCGTGATTTCTCATTTCTCAGAATTGTTTTAATTACTTTGGAAGACAATCTCGGAAACTATTAGAGGTACAGACGTCCATTACACCTTAAATTAGAGCTATCTAAATGCACCATAAAGTAGTTTATAACAATTATCTCCATGGGAAGAACAGTTTTCGTAATATTTGCAAAAGAAATTCACAAAATGGTGATTTTTCGTTTCTCAGAATTGTTTTAATTATTTTGGAAGACAAGCTCGGAAACTATTAGAGGTACAGACGTCCATTACCCCTTAAATTAGAGCTATCCAAATAAACCATAAAGTAGTTTATTACAATTATCTCCGTGGTAGGAACAGTTTTCGTAATATTTGTCAACGAAATTCACAAAATTGTGATTTCTCGTTTCTCAGAATTGTTTTAATTATTTTGGAAGACAATCTCGGAAACTATTAGAGGTACAGACGTCCATTACCCCTTAAATTAGAGCTATCCAAATAATCCATAAAGTAGTGTATAACAATTATCTCCGTGGTAGGAACAGTTTTCGTAATATTTGCAAAAGAAATTCACATAATGGTCATTTCTCGTTTCTGAGAATTGTTTTTATTATTTTGGAAGACAATCTCGGAAACTATTAGAGGTACAGACGTCCGTTACCCCTTAAATTAGAGCTATCCAAATAATCCATAAAGTAGTTTATTACAATTATCTCCGTGGTAGGAACAGTTTTCGTGATATTTGCAAACGAAATTCACAAAATCGTGATTTCTCGTTTCAGAGAATTGTTTTAATTATTTTGAAAGACAATCTCGGAAACTATTAGAGGTACAGACGTCCATAACCCCTTAAATGAGAGCTATCCAAATGCACCATAAAGTAGTTTATAACAATTATCTCCGTGGTAGGAACAGTTTTCGTGATATTTGCAGACGAAATTCACAAAATCGTGATTTCTCGTTTCAGAGAATTGTTTTAATTATTTTGAAAGACAATCTCGGAAACTATTAGAGGTACAGACGTGTATTACTCTTTTAAATAGAGCTATCCAAATTCACAATAAAGTAGTGTGTAACAATTTTCTCCATGGGAAGATCAGTTTTCGTAATATTTGTCATACAAAAATGAAGAATATGATTATTTCTCTGTTCTCAGAATTTAAAAAAAAAAAATTTAAAGACAATCTCGTAAACCATTAGAGGTACAGATGCGTATTACCCCTTTAATTAGAGCTATCCAAATGCACCATAAAGTAGTTTATACCAATTATCTCCGTGGGAAGAACAGTTTTCGTATTATTTGCAAAAGAAATTCACAAAATGGTGATTTCTCGTCTCTCAGAATTGTTTTAATTATCTTGGAAGACAACCTCGAAAACTATTAGAGGTGCAGACGTCTATTACTCTTTTAAATAGAGCTATCCAAATTCACAATAAACTAGTGTGTAACAATTTTCTCCATGGGAAGATCAGTTTTCGTAATATTTGTCATACAAAAATGAAGAATATGATTATTTCTCTGTTCTCAGAATTTAAAAAAAAAAATTTAAAGACAATCTCGGAAACTATTAGAGGTACAGACGTCCATTCCACCTTAAATTAGAGCTATCTAAATGCACCATAAAGTAGTTTATAACAATTATCTCCGTGGTAGGAACAGATTTCGTAATGTTTGCAAAAGAAATAAACAAAATGGTGATTTCTCGTTTCTCAGAATTGTTTTAATTATTTTGGAAGACAATCACGGAAACTATTAGAGGTACAGACGTCCATTACCCCTTAAATTAGAACTATCAAAAAAATCCATAAAGTAGTTTATAACAATTATCTCCGTGGTAGGAACAGTTTTCGTAATGTTTGCAAAAGAAATTAACAAAATGGTAATTTCTCGTTTCTAAGAATTGTTTTAATTATTTTGGAAGACAATCTCGGAAACTATTAGAGGTACAGACGTCTATTACTCTTTTAAATAGAGCTATCCAAATTCACAATAAAGTAGTGTGTAACAATTTTCTCCATGGGAAGATCAGTTTTCGTAATATTTGTCATACAAAAATGAAGAATATGATTATTTCTCTGTTCTCAGAATTTAAGAAAAAAAAATTTAAAGACAATCTCGTAAACCATTAGAGGTACAGACGCGTATTACCCCTTTAATTAGAGCTATCCAAATGCACCATAAAGTGGTTTATACCAATTATCTCCGTGGTAGGGACAGTTTTTGTAATATTTGCAAACGAAATTCACAAAATCGTGATTTCTCGTTTCAAAGAATTGTTTTAATTATTTAAAATGACATTCTCGGAAACTATTGGAGGTACAGACGCCCATTACCCCTTAAATTAGAGCTATCCAAATAAACCATAAAGTAGTTTATAACAATTATCTCCGTGGTAGGAACAGTTTTTGTAATATTTGCAAACGAAATTCACAAAATCGTGATTTCTCGTTTCAGAGAATTGTTTTTATTAATTTGAATGACATTCTCGGAAACTATTAGAGGTACAGACGCCCATTACCCCTTAAATTAGAGCTATCCAAATAAACCATAAAGTAGTTTATAACAATTATCTCCGTGGTAGGAACAGTTTTCATAATGTTTGCAAAAGAAATTCACAAAATCGTGATTTCTCATTTCTCAGAATTGTTTTAATTACTTTGGAAGACAATCTCGGAAACTATTAGAGGTACAGACGTCCATTACACCTTAAATTAGAGCTATCTAAATGCACCATAAAGTAGTTTATAACAATTATCTCCGTGATAGGAACAGATTTCGTAATGTTTGCAAAAGAAATAAACAAAATGGTGATTTCTCGTTTCTCAGAATTGTTTTAATTATTTTGGAAGACAATCACGGAAACTATTAGAGGTACAGACGTCTATTACTCTTTTAAATAGAGCTATCCAAATTCACAATAAAGTAGTGTGTAACAACTTTCTCCATGGGAAGATCAGTTTTCGTAATATTTGTCATACAAAAATGAAGAATATGATAATTTCTCTGTTCTCAGAATTTAAAAAAAAAAATTTTAAAGACAATCTCGTAAACCATTAGAGGTACAGATGCGTATTACCCCTTTAATTAGAGCTATCCAAATGCACCATAAAGTAGTTTATACCAATTATCTCCGTGGTAGGAACAGTTTTTGTAATATTTGCAAACGAAATTCACAAAATCGTGATTTCTCGTTTCGGAGAATTGTTTTAATTATTTGGAATGACATTCTCGGAAACTATTACAGGTACAGACGCCCATTACCCCTTAAATTAGAGCTATCCAAATAAACCATAAATTAGTTTATAACAATTATCTCCGTGGTAGGAACAGTTTTCATAATGTTTGCAAAAGAAATTCACAAAATCGTGATTTCTCATTTCTCAGAATTGTTTTAATTACTTTGGAAGACAATCTCGGAAACTATTAGAGGTACAGACGTCCATTACACCTTAAATTAGAGCTATCTAAATGCACCATAAAGTAGTTTATAACAATTATCTCCATGGGAAGAACAGTTTTCGTAATATTTGCAAAAGAAATTCACAAAATGGTGATTTTTCGTTTCTCAGAATTGTTTTAATTATTTTGGAAGACAATCTCGGAAACTATTAGAGGTACAGACGTCCATTACCCCTTAAATTAGAGCTATCCAAATAAACCATAAAGTAGTTTATTACAATTATCTCCGTGGTAGGAACAGTTTTCGTAATATTTGTCAACGAAATTCACAAAATTGTGATTTCTCGTTTCTCAGAATTGTTTTAATTATTTTGGAAGACAATCTCGGAAACTATTAGAGGTACAGACGTCCATTACCCCTTAAATTAGAGCTATCCAAATAATCCATAAAGTAGTGTATAACAATTATCTCCGTGGTAGGAACAGTTTTCGTAATATTTGCAAAAGAAATTCACATAATGGTGATTTCTCGTTTCTGAGAATTGTTTTTATTATTTTGGAAGACAATCTCGGAAACTATTAGAGGTACAGACGTCCGTTACCCCTTAAATTAGAGCTATCCAAATAATCCATTAAGTAGTTTATAACAATTATCTCCGTGGTAGGAACAGTTTTCATAATGTTTGCAAAAGAAATTCACAAAATCGTGACTTCTCATTTCTCAGAATTGTTTTAATTACTTTGGAAGACAATCTCGGAAACTATTAGAGGTACAGACGTCCATTACACCTTAAATTAGAGCTATCTAAATGCACCATAAGGTAGTTTATAACAATAATCTCCATGGGAAGAACAGTTTTCGTAATATTTGCAAAAGAAATTCACAAAATGGTGATTTTTCGTTTCTCAGAATTGTTTTAATTATTATGGAAGACAATCTCGGAAACTATTAGAGGTACAGACGTCCGTTACCCCTTAAATTAGAGCTATCCAAATAATCCATTAAGTAGTTTATAACAATTATCTCTGTGGTAGGAACAGTTTTCGTATTATTTGCAAAAGAAATTCACAAAATGGTGATTTCTCATTTCTCAGAATTGTTTTAATTATTTTGGAAGAAAATCTCGGAAACTTCTAGAGGTACAGACGTCCATTACCCCTTAAATTAGAGCTATCTAAATGCACCATAAGGTAGTTTATAACAATAATCTCCATGGGAAGAACAGTTTTCGTAATATTTGCAAAAGAAATACACAAAATGGTGATTTTTCGTTTCTCAGAATTGTTTTAATTTTTTTGGAAGACGATCTCGGAAGTTATTAGAGGTACAGACGTCCTTTACCCCTTAAATTAGAGCTATCTAAATAAACCATAAAGTAGTTTATAACAATTATCTCCGTGGTAGGAACAGTTTTCGTAATATTTGTCAACGAAATTCACAAAATTGTGATTTCTCGTTTCTCAGAATTGTTTTAATTATTTTGGAAGACAATCTCGGAAACTATTAGAGGTACAGACGTCCATTACCCCTTAAATTAGAGCTATCCAAATAGACCATAACGTAGTTTATTACAATTATCTCCGTGGTAGGAACAATTTTCGTAATATTTGCAAAAGAAATTCACAAAATGGTGATTTCTCGTTTCTCAGAATTGTTTTAATTATTTTGGAAGACAATCTCGGAAACTATTAGAGGTACAGACGTCCATTACTTCTTAAATTAGAGCTATCCAACTAAACCATAAAGTAGTTTATTACAATTATCTCCGTGGTAGTTACAGTTTTCGTAATATTTGCAAAAGAAATTCACAAAATGGTGATTTCTCGTTTCTCAGAATTGTTTTAATTATTTTGGAAGACAATCTCGGAAACTATTAGAGGTACAGACGTCCATTACCCCTTAAATTAGAACTATCAAAAAAATCCATAAAGTAGTTTATAACAATTATCTCCGTGGTAGGAACAGTTTTCGTAATATTTGCAAAAGAAATTTACAAAATGATGATTTCTCGTTTCTCAGAATTGTTTTAATTTTTTTGAAAGACGATCTCGGGAACTATGAGAGGTATAGACGTCTATTACCCCTTAAATGAGGGCTATCCAAATGCACCATAAAGTAGTTTATACCAATTATCTCCGTGGTAGGAACAGTTTTTGTAATATTTGCAAACGAAATTCACAAAATCGTGATTTCTCGTTTCAGAGAATTGTTTTAATTATTTTGGAAGACAATCTCGGAAACTATTAGAGGTACAGACGTGTATTACTCTTTTAAATAGAGCTATCCAAATTCACAATAAAGTAGTGTGTAACAATTTTCTCCATGGGAAGATCAGTTTTCGTAATATTTGTCATACAAAAATGAAGAATATGATTATTTCTCTGTTCTCAAAATTTAAAAAAAAAAAGTTTAAAGACAATCTCGTAAACCATTAGAGGTACAGATGCGTATTACCCCTTTAATTAGAGCAATCCAAATGCACCATAAAGTAGTTTATACCAATTGTCTCCGTGGTAGGAACAGTTTTTGTAATATTTGCAAACGAAATTCACAAAATCGTGATTTCTCGTTTCAGAGAATTGTTTTAATTATTTTGAATGACATTCTCGGAAACTATTATAGGTACAGACGCCCATTACCCCTTAAATTAGAGTTATCCAAATAAACCATAAAGTAGTTTATAACAATTATCTCCGTGGTAGGAACAGTTTTCATAATGTTTGCAAAAGAAATTCACAAAATCGTGACTTCTCATTTCTCAGAATTGTTTTAATTACTTTGGAAGACAATCTCGGAAACTATTAGAGGTACAGACGTCCATTACACCTTAAATTAGAGCTATCTAAATGCACCATAAGGTAGTTTATAACAATAATCTCCATGGGAAGAACAGTTTTCGTAATATTTGCAAAAGAAATTCACAAAATGGTGATTTTTCGTTTCTCAGAATTGTTTTAATTATTTTGGAAGACAATCTCGGAAACTATTAGAGGTACAGACGTCCGTTACCCCTTAAATTAGAGCTATCCAAATAATCCATTAAGTAGTTTATAACAATTATCTCTGTGGTAGGAACAGTTTTCGTATTATTTGCAAAAGAAATTCACAAAATGGTGATTTCTCATTTCTCAGAATTGTTTTAATTATTTTGGAAGAAAATCTCGGAAACTTCTAGAGGTACAGACGTCCATTACCCCTTAAATTAGAGCTATCTAAATGCACCATAAGGTAGTTTATAACAATAATCTCCATGGGAAGAACAGTTTTCGTAATATTTGCAAAAGAAATTCACAAAATGGTGATTTTTCGTTTCTCAGAATTGTTTTAATTTTTTTGGAAGACGATCTCGGAAGTTATTAGAGGTACAGACGTCCTTTACCCCTTAAATTAGAGCTATCTAAATAAACCATAAAGTAGTTTATAACAATTATCTCCGTGGTAGGAACAGTTTTCGTAATATTTGTCAACGAAATTCACAAAATTGTGATTTCTCGTTTCTCAGAATTGTTTTAATTATTTTGGAAGACAATCTCGGAAACTATTAGAGGTACAGACGTCCATTACCCCTTAAATTAGAGCTATCCAAATAGACCATAACGTAGTTTATTACAATTATCTCCGTGGTAGGAACAATTTTCGTAATATTTGCAAAAGAAATTCACAAAATGGTGATTTCTCGTTTCTCAGAATTGTTTTAATTATTTTGGAAGACAATCTCGGAAACTATTAGAGGTACAGACGTCCATTACTTCTTAAATTAGAGCTATCCAACTAAACCATAAAGTAGTTTATTACAATTTTCTCCGTGGTAGTAACAGTTTTCGTAATATTTGCAAAAGAAATTCACAAAATGGTGATTTCTCGTTTCTCAGAATTGTTTTAATTATTTTGGAAGACAATCTCGGAAACTATTAGAGGTACAGACGTCCATTACCCCTTAAATTAGAACTATCAAAAAAATCCATAAAGTAGTTTATAACAATTATCTCCGTGGTAGGAACAGTTTTCGTAATATTTGCAAAAGAAATTTACAAAATGATGATTTCTCGTTTCTCAGAATTGTTTTAATTTTTTTGAAAGACGATCTCGGGAACTATGAGAGGTATAGACGTCTATTACCCCTTAAATGAGAGCTATCCAAATGCACCATAAAGTAGTTTATACCAATTATCTCCGTGGTAGGAACAGTTTTTGTAATATTTGCAAACGAAATTCACAAAATCGTGATTTCTCGTTTCAGAGAATTGTTTTAATTATTTTGGAAGACAATCTCGGAAACTATTAGAGGTACAGACGTGTATTACTCTTTTAAATAGAGCTATCCAAATTCACAATAAAGTAGTGTGTAACAATTTTCTCCATGGGAAGATCAGTTTTCGTAATATTTGTCATACAAAAATGAAGAATATGATTATTTCTCTGTTCTCAAAATTTAAAAAAAAAAAGTTTAAAGACAATCTCGTAAACCATTAGAGGTACAGATGCGTATTACCCCTTTAATTAGAGCTATCCAAATGCACCATCAAGTAGTTTATACCAATTGTCTCCGTGGTAGGAACAGTTTTTGTAATATTTGCAAACGAAATTCACAAAATCGTGATTTCTCGTTTCAGAGAATTGTTTTAATTATTTTGAATGACATTCTCGGAAACTATTATAGGTACAGACGCCCATTACCCCTTAAATTAGAGCTATCCAAATAAACCATAAAGTAGTTTATAACAATTATCTCCGTGGTAGGAACAGTTTTTATAATGTTTGCAAAAGAAATTCACAAAATCGTGACTTCTCATTTCTCAGAATTGTTTTAATTACTTTGGAAGACAATCTCGGAAACTATTAGAGGTACAGACGTCCATTACACCTTAAATTAGAGCTATCTAAATGCACCATAAGGTAGTTTATAACAATAATCTCCATGGGAAGAACAGTTTTCGTAATATTTGCAAAAGAAATTCACAAAATGGTGATTTTTCGTTTCTCAGAATTGTTTTAATTATTTTGGAAGACAATCTCGGAAACTATTAGAGGTACAGACGTCCGTTACCCCTTAAATTAGAGCTATCCAAATAATCCATTAAGTAGTTTATAACAATTATCTCTGTGGTAGGAACAGTTTTCGTATTATTTGCAAAAGAAATTCACAAAATGGTGATTTCTCATTTCTCAGAATTGTTTTAATTATTTTGGAAGAAAATCTCGGAAACTTTTAGAGGTACAGACGTCCATTACCCCTTAAATTAGAGCTATCTAAATGCACCATAAGGTAGTTTATAACAATAATCTCCATGGGAAGAACAGTTTTCGTAATATTTGCAAAAGAAATTCACAAAATGGTGATTTTTCGTTTCTCAGAATTGTTTTAATTATTTTGGAAGACAATCTCGGAAACTATTAGAGGTACAGACGTCCGTTACCCCTTAAATTAGAGCTATCCAAATAATCCATTAAGTAGTTTATAACAATTATCTCTGTGGTAGGAACAGTTTTCGTATTATTTGCAAATGAAATTCACAAAATGGTGATTTCTCATTTCTCGGAATTGTTTTAATTATTTTGGAAGAAAATCTCGGAAACTTTTAGAGGTACAGACGTCCATTACCCCTTAAATTAGAGCTATTCAAATAAACCATAAAGTAGTATATTACAATTATCTCCGTGGTAGGAACACTCTTCGTAATATTTGCAAAAGAAATTCACAAAATGGTGATTTCTCATTTTTTAGAATTGTTTTAATTATTTTGGAAAACAATCTCGGAAACTATTAGAGGTAAAGACGTCCATTACCCCTTAAATTACAGCTATCCAAATAATCCATAAAGTAGTTTATAACAATTTTCTCCGTGGTAGGAACAGTTTTCGTAATATTTGCAAAAGAAGTTCACAAAATGGTGATTTCTCGTTTCTCAGAATTGTTTTAATTATTTTGGAAGACAATCGCGGAAACTAATAGAGGTATAGACGTCTATTACCCCTTAAATTAGAGCTATCCAAATGCACCATAAAATAGTATATAACAATTATCTCCGTGGTAGGAACGGTTTTCGTAATATTTGAAAAAGAAATTCACAAAATGGTGATTTCTCGTTTCTCAGAATTGTTTTAATTATTTTGGAAGACAATCGCGGAAACTATTAGAGGTATAGACGTCTATTACCCCTTAAATGAGAGCTATCCAAATGCACCATAAAATAGTATATAACAATTATCTCGGTGGTAGGAACAGTTTTCGTAATATATGCAAAAGAAATTCACTAAATGGTGATTTCTCGTTTCTCAGAATTGTTTTAATTATTTTGGAAGACAATCGCGGAAACTATTAGAGGTATAGACGTCTATTACCCCTTAAATAAGAGCTATCCAAATGCACCATAAAATAGTATATAACAATTATCTCCGTGGTAGGAACAGTTTTCGTAATATATGCAAAAGAAATTCACAAAATATTGATTTCTCGTTTCTCAGAATTGTTTTAATTACTTTGGAAGACAATCGCGGAGACTTTTAGAGGTATTGACGTCTATTACCCCTTAAATGTGAGCTATCCAAATGAACAATAAAATAGTATATAACAATTATCTGCGTGGTAGGAACAGTTTTCGTAATATATGCAAAAGAAATTCACAAAATGGTGATTTCTCGTTTCTCAGAATTGTTTTAATTATTTTGGAAGACAATCGCGGTACCTATTAGAGGTATAGACGTCTATACCCCTTCAAATGAGAGCAATCCAAATGCACCATAAAATAGTATATAACAATTATCTCCGTGGTAGGAACGGTTTTCGTAATATTTGCAAAAGAAATTCACAAAATGGTGATTTCTCGTTTCTCAGAATCGTTTTAATTATTTTGGAAGACAATCGCGGAAACTATTAGAGGTATAGACGTCTATTACCCCTTAAATGAGAGCTATCCAAATGCACCATAAAATAGTATATAACAATTATATCCGTGGTAGGAACGGTTTTCGTAATATTTGCAAAAGAAATTCACAAAATGGTGATTTCTTATTTCTCAGAATTGTTTTAATTATTTGGGAAGACAATCGCGGAAACTATTAGAGGTATAGACGTCTATTACCCCTTAAATGAGAGCTATCTAAATGCACAATAAAATAGTATATAACAATTATCTCCGTGGTAGGAACAGTTTTCGTAATATTTGCAAAAGAAATTCACAAAATGGTGGTTTCTCGTTTCTCAGAATTGGTTTAATTATTTTGGAAGACAATCTCGGAAACTATTAGAGGTACAGACGTCCATTACCCCTTAAATTAGAGCTATCCAAATAATCCATAAAGTAGTTTATAACAATTATCTCCGTGGTAGGAACAGTTTTCGTAATATTTGCAAAAGAAATTCACAAAATGGTGTTTTCTCGTTTCTCAGAATTGTTTTAATTATTTTGGAAGGCAATCGCGGAAAATATTAGAGGTATAGACGTCTATTACCCCTTAAATTAGAGCTATCCAAATGCACCATAAAATAGTATATACAAATTATCTCAGTGGTTGGAACGGTTTTCGTAATATTTGCAAAAGAAATTCACAAAATGGTGATTTCTCAGAATTGTTATAATTATTTTGGAAGACAATCGCAGAAACTATTAGAGGTATAGACGTCTATTACCCCTTAAATGAGAGCTATCCAAATCCACCATAAAATAGTATATACCAATTATCTCCTTGGTAGGAACGGTTTTCGTAATATTTGCAAAAGAAATTCACAAAATGGTGATTTCTCGTTTCTCAGAATTGTTTTAATTATTTTGGAAGACAATCTCGGAAACTATTAGAGGTTCAGACGTCCATTACCCCTTAAATTAGAGCTATCCAAATAATCCATAAAGTAGTTTATAACAATTTTCTCCGTGGTAGGAACAGTTTTCGTAATATTTGCAAAAGAAATTCACAAAATGGTGATTTCTCGTTTCTCAGAATTGTTTTAATTATTTTGGAAGACAATCGCGGAAACTATTAGAGGTTCAGACGTCCATTACCCCTTAAATTGGAGCTATCCAAATAATCCATAAAGTAGTTAATAACAATTTTCTCCGTGGTAGGAACAGTTTTCGTAATATTTGCAAAAGAAATTCACAAAATGGTGATTTCTCGTTTCTCAGAATTGTTTTAATTATTTTGGAAGACAATCGCGGAAACTATTAGAGGTATAGACGTCTATTACCCCTTAAATTAGAGCTATCCAAATGCACCATAAAATAGTATATAACAATTTTCTCCGTGGTAGGAACGGTTTTCGTAATATTTGCAAAAGAAATTCACAAAATAGTGATTTCTCGTTTCTCAGAATTGTTTTAATTATTTTGGAAGACAATCGCGGAAACTATTAGAGGTATAGACGTCTATTACCCCTTAAATGAGAGCTATCCAAATGCACCATAAAATAGTATATAACAATTATATCCGTGGTAGGAACGGTTTTCGTAATATTTGCAAAAGAAATTCACAAAATGGTGATTTCTTATTTCTCAGAATTGTTTTAATTATTTGGGAAGACAATCGCGGAAACTATTAGAGGTATAGACGTCTATTACCCCTTAAATGAGAGCTATCTAAATGCACAATAAAATAGTATATAACAATTATCTCCGTGGTAGGAACAGTTTTCGTAATATTTGCAAAAGAAATTCACAAAATGGTGGTTTCTCGTTTCTCAGAATTGGTTTAATTATTTTGGAAGACAATCTCGGAAACTATTAGAGGTACAGACGTCCATTACCCCTTAAATTAGAGCTATCCAAATAATCCATAAAGTAGTTTATAACAATTATCTCCGTGGTAGGAACAGTTTTCGTAATATTTGCAAAAGAAATTCACAAAATGGTGATTTCTCGTTTCTCAGAATTGTTTTAATTATTTTGGAAGGCAATCGCGGAAACTATTAGAGGTATAGACGTCTATTACCCCTTAAATTAGAGCTATCCAAATGCACCATAAAATAGTATATACAAATTATCTCAGTGGTTGGAACGGTTTTCGTAATATTTGCAAAAGAAATTCACAAAATGGTGATTTCTCAGAATTGTTATAATTATTTTGGAAGACAATCGCGGAAACTATTAGAGGTTTAGACGTCTATTACTTCTTAAATGAGAGCTATCCAAATCCACCATAAAATAGTATATACCAATTATCTCCTTGGTAGGAACGGTTTTCGTAATATTTGCAAAAGAAATTCACAAAATGGTGATTTCTCGTTTCTCAGAATTGTTTTAATTATTTTGGAAGACAATCGCGGAAACTATTAGAGTTATAGACGTATGTTACCCCTTAAATGAGAGCTATCAAAATGCACCATAAAATAGTATATAACAATTATCTCCTTGGTAGGAACGGTTTTCGTAATATTTGCAAAAGAAATTCACAAAATGGTGATTTCTCATTTCTCAGAATTGTTTTAATTATTTTGGAAGACAATCTCGGAAACTATTAGAGGTTCAGACGTCCATTACCCCTTAAATTAGAGCTATCCAAATAATCCATAAAGTAGTTTATAACAATTTTCTCCGTGGTAGGAACAGTTTTCGTAATATTTGAAAAAGAAATTCACAAAATGGTGATTTCTCGTTTCTCAGAATTGTTTTAATTATTTTGGAAGACAATCGCGGAAACTATTAGAGGTATAGACGTCTATTACCCCTTAAATTAGAGCTATCCAAATGCACCATAAAATAGTATATAACAATTATCTCCGTGGTAGGAACGGTTTTCGTAATATTTGCAAAAGAAATTCACAAAATAGTGATTTCTCGTTTCTCAGAATTGTTTTAATTATTTTGGAAGACAATCGCGGAAACTATTAGAGTTATAGACGTCTGTTACCCCTTAAATGAGAGCTATCAAAATGCACCATAAAATAGTATATAACAATTATCTCCTTGGTAGGAACGGTTTTCGTAATATTTGCAAAAGAAATTCACAAAATGGTGATTTCTCATTTCTCAGAATTGTTTTAATTATTTTGGAAGACAATCTCGGAAACTATTAGAGGTTCAGACGTCCATTACCCCTTAAATTAGAGCTATCCAAATAATCCATAAAGTAGTTTATAACAATTTTCTCCGTGGTAGGAACAGTTTTCGTAATATTTGCAAAAGAAATTCACAAAATGGTGATTTCTCGTTTCTCAGAATTGTTTTAATTATTTTGGAAGACAATCGCGGAAACTATTAGAGGTATAGACGTCTATTACCCCTTAAATTAGAGCTATCCAAATGCACCATAAAATAGTATATAACAATTATCTCCGTGGTAGGAACGGTTTTCGTAATATTTGCAAAAGAAATTCACAAAATAGTGATTTCTCGTTTCTCAGAATTGTTTTAATTATTTTGGAAGACAATCGCGGAAACTATTAGAGGTATAGACGTCTATTACCCCTTAAATGAGAGCTATCCAAATGCACAATAAAATAGTATATAACAATTATCTCCGTGGTAGGAACAGTTTTCGTAATATATGCAAAAGAAATTCACAAAATGGTGATTTTTGATTCTCAGAATTGTTTTAATTATTTTAGAAGACAATCTCGGAAACTATTAGAGGTACAGACGTCTATTACCCCTTAAATGAGAGCTATCCAAATGCACCATAAAATAGTATATAACAATTATCTCCGTGGTAGGAACAGTTCTCGTAATATATGCAAAAGAAATTCACAAAATGGTGATTTCTCGTTTCTCAGAATTGTTTTAATTATTTTGGAAGACAATCGCGGAAACTATTAGAGGTATAGTCGTCTATTACCCCTTAAATGAGAGCTATCCAAATGCACCATAAAATAGTATATAACAATTATCTCCGTGGTAGGAACGGTTTTCGTAATATTTGCAAAAGAAATTCACAAAATGGTGATTTCTCGTTTCTGAGAATTGTTTTAATTATTTTGGAAGAAAATCTCGGAAACTATTAGAGGTACAGACGTCTATTACCCCTTAAATTAGAGCTATCCAAATAATCCATAAAGTAGTATATAACAATTATCTCCGTGGTAGGAACGGTTTTCGTAATATTTGCAAAAGAAATTCACAAAATAGTGATTTCTCGTTTCTCAGAATTGTTTTAATTATTTTGGAAGACAATCGCGGAAACTATTAGAGGTATAGACGTCTATTACCCCTTAAATGAGAGCTATCCAAATGCACAATAAAATAGTATATAACAATTATCTCCGTGGTAGGAACAGTTTTCGTAATATATGCAAAAGAAATTCACAAAATGGTGATTTTTCGATTCTCAGAATTGTTTTAATTATTTTAGAAGACAATCTCGGAAACTATTAGAGGTACAGACGTCTATTACCCCTTAAATGAGAGCTATCCAAATGCACCATAAAATAGTATATAACAATTATCTCCGTGGTAGGAACAGTTCTCGTAATATATGCATAAGAAATTCACAAAATGGTGATTTCTCGTTTCTCAGAATTGTTTTAATTATTTTGGAAGACAATCGCGGAAACTATTAGAGGTATAGTCGTCTATTACCCCTTAAATGAGAGCTATCCAAATGCACCATAAAATAGTATATAACAATTATCTCCGTGGTAGGAACGGTTTTCGTAATATTTGCAAAAGAAATTCACAAAATGGTGATTTCTCGTTTCTGAGAATTGTTTTAATTATTTTGGAAGAAAATCTCGGAAACTATTAGAGGTACAGACGTCTATTACCCCTTAAATTAGAGCTATCCAAATAATCCATAAAGTAGTTTATAACAATTATCTCCGTGGTAGGAACAGTTTTCGTAATATTTGCAAAAGAAATTCCCAAATGGTGATTTTTCGTTTTTCAGAATTGGTTTAATTATTTTGGAAGACATTCTCGGAATCTATTAGAGGTACAGACGCCCATTACCCCTTAAATTAGAGCTATCCAAATAAACCATAAAGAAGTTTATAACAATTATCTCCGTGGTAGGTACAGTTTTCGTAATATTTGCAAAAGAAATTCACAAAATGGTGATTTCTCGTTTCTCAGAATTGTTTTAATTATTTTGGAAGACAATCTCGGAAACTATTAGAGGCACAGACGTCCATTACCCCTTAAATTGGAGCTATCCAAATTAACCATAAAGTAGTTTATTACAATTATCTCCGTGGTAGGAACAGTCTTCGTAATATTTGCAATAGAAATTCACAAAATGGTGATTTTTCGTTTCTCAGAATTGTTTTAATTATTTTGGAAGACAATCTCGGAAACTATTAGAGGTACAGCCGTCCATTACCCCTTCAAATGAGAGCAATCCAAATGCACCATAAAATAGTATATAACAATTATCTCCGTGGTAGGAACGGTTTTCGTAATATTTGCAAAAGAAATTCACAAAATGGTGATTTCTCGTTTCTCAGAATTGTTTTAATTATTTTGGAAGACAATCGCGGAAACTATTAGAGGTATAGACGTCTACTACCCCTTAAATGAGAGCTATCCAAATGCACCATATAATAGTATATAACAATTATATCCGTGGTAGGAACGGTTTTTGTAATATTTGCAAAAGAAATTCACAAAATGGTGATTTCTTATTTCTCAGAATTGTTTTAATTATTTGGGAAGACAATCGCGGAAACTATTAGAGGTACAGACGTCTATTACCCCTTAAATTAGAGCTATCCAAATAATCCATAAAGTAGTTTATAACAATTATCTCCGTGGTAGGAACAGTTTTCGTAATGTTTGCAAAAGAAATTCCCAAATGGTGATTTTTCGTTTTTCAGAATTGGTTTAATTATTTTGGAAGACATTCTCGGAAACTATTAGAGGTACAGCCGTCTATTACCCCTTAAATTAGAGCTATCCAAATAAACCATAAAGTAGTATATAACAATTATCTCCGTGGTAGGAACAGTTTTCGTAATATATACAAACGAAATTCACAAAATGTTGATTTCTCGTTTCTCAGAAATGTTTTAATTATTTTGGAAGACAATCGCGGAAACTATTAGAGGTATAGACGTCTATTACCCCTTAAATGAGAGCTATCCAAATGCACCCTAAAATAGTATATAACAATTATCTCCGTGGTAGGAACGGTTTTCGTAATATTTGCAAAAGAAATTCACAAAATGGTGATTTCTAATTTCTCGGAATTGTTTTCATTATTTTGGAAGACAATCTCGGAAACTATTAGAGGTACAGACGTCCATTACCCCTTAAATTAGAGCTATCCAAATAAACCATAAAGTAGTTTATTACAATTATCTCCGTGGTAGAAACAGTTTTCGTAATATATGCAAACGAAATTCACAAAATGGTGATTTCTCGTTTCTCAGAAATGTTTTAATTATTTTGGAAGACAATCGCGGAAACGATTAGAGGTATAGACGTCTATTACCCCTTATATGAGAGCTATCCAAATGCACCATAAAATAGTATATAACAATTATCTCCGTGGTAGGAACGGTTTTCGTAATATTTGCAAAAGAAATTCACAAAATGGTGATTTCTCGTTTCTGAGAATTGTTTTAATTATTTTGGAAGACAATCTCGGAAACTATTAGAGGTAGAGACGTCCATTACCCCTTAAATTAGAGCTATCCAAATAAACCATAAAGTAGTTTATTACAATTATCTCCGTGGTAGAAAAAGTTTTCGTAATATTTGCTAAAGAAATTCACAAAATGGTGATTTCTCGTTTCTCAGAATTGTTTTAATTATTTTGGAAGACAATCGCGGAAACTATTAGAGGTATAGACGTCTATTACCCCTTAAATGAGAGCTATCCAAATGCACCATAAAATTGTATATAACAATTATCTCCGTGGTAGGAACGGTTTTCGTAATATTTGCAAAAGAAATTCACAAAATGGTGATTTCTAATTTCTCAGAATTGTTTTAATTATTTTGGAAGACAATCGCGGAAACTATTAGAGGTATAGACGTCTATTACCCCTTAAATGAGAGCTATCTAAATGCACAATAAAATAGTATATAACAATTATCTCCGTGGTAGGAACAGTTTTCGTAATATATGCAAACGAAATTCACAAAATGGTGATTTCTCGTTTCTCAGAAATGTTTTAATTATTTTGGAAGACAATCGCGGAAACTATTAGAGGTATAGACGTCTATTACCCCTTATATGAGAGCTATCCAAATGCACCATAAAATAGTATATAACAATTATCTCCGTGGTAGGAACGGTTTTCGTAATATTTGCAAAAGAAATTCACAAAATGGTGATTTCTAATTTCTCGGAATTGTTTTTATTATTTTGGAAGACAATCGCGGAAACTATTAGAGGTACAGACGCCCATTACCCCTTAAATTAGAGCTATCCAAATAAACCATAAAGTAGTTTATTACAATTATCTCCGTGGTAGGAACGGTTTTCGTAATATTTGCAAAAGAAATTCACAAAATGGTGATTTCTCGTTTCTGAGAATTGTTTTAATTATTTTGGAAGAAAATCTCGGAAACTATTAGAGGTACAGACGTCTATTACCCCTTAAATTAGAGCTATCCAAATAATCCATAAAGTAGTTTATAACAATTATCTCCGTGGTAGGAACAGTTTTCGTAATATTTGCAAAAGAAATTCCCAAATGGTGATTTTTCGTTTTTCAGAATTGGTTTAATTATTTTGGAAGACATTCTCGGAAACTATTAGAGGTACAGCCGTCCATTACCCCTTAAATTAGAGCTATCCAAATAAACCATAAAGTAGTATATAACAATTATCTCCGTGGTAGGAACAGTTTTCGTAATATATGCAAACGAAATTCACAAAATGGTGATTTCTCGTTTCTCAGAAATGTTTTAATTATTTTGGAAGACAATCGCGGAAACTATTAGAGGTATAGACGTCTATTACCCCTTAAATGAGAGCTATCCAAAGGCACCATAAAATAGTATATAACAATTATCTCCGTGGTAGGAACGGTTTTCGTAATATTTGCAAAAGAAATTCACAAAATGGTGATTTCTAATTTCTCGGAATTGTTTTAATTATTTTGGAAGACAATCTCGGAAACTATTAGAGGTACAGACGTCCATTACCCCTTAAATTAGAGCTATCCAAATAAACCATAAAGTAGTTTATTACAATTATCTCCGTGGTAGAAACAGTTTTCGTAATATTTGCTAAAGAAATTCACAAAATGGTGATTTCTCGTTTCTCAGAATTGTTTTAATTATTTTGGAAGACAATCGCGGAAACTATTAGAGGTATAGACGTCTATTACCCCTTATATGAGAGCTATCCAAATGCACCATAAAATAGTATATAACAATTATCTCCGTGGTAGGAACGGTTTTCGTAATATTTGCAAAAGAAATTCACAAAATGGTGATTTCTCGTTTCTGAGAATTGTTTTAATTATTTTGGAAGAAAATCTCGGAAACTATTAGAGGTACAGACGTCTATTACCCCTTAAATTAAAGCTATCCAAATAATCCATAAAGTAGTTTATAACAATTATCTCCGTGGTAGGAACAGTTTTCGTAATATTTGCAAAAGAAATTCCCAAATGGTGATTTTTCGTTTTTCAGAATTGGTTTAATTATTTTGGAAGACATTCTCAGAAACTATTAGAGGTACAGCCGTCCATTACCCCTTAAATTAGAGCTATCCAAATAAACCATAAAGTAGTATATAACAATTATCTCCGTGGTAGGAACAGTTTTCGTAATATATGCAAACGAAATTCACAAAATGGTGATTTCTCGTTTCTCAGAAATGTTTTAATTATTTTGGAAGACAATCGCGGAAACTATTAGAGGTATAGACGTCTATTACCCCTTATATGAGAGCTATCCAAATGCACCATAAAATAGTATATAACAATTATCTCCGTGGTAGGAACGGTTTTCGTAATATTTGCAAAAGAAATTCACAAAATGGTGATTTCTAATTTCTCGGAATTGTTTTTATTATTTTGGAAGACAATCGCGGAAACTATTAGAGGTACAGACGCCCATTACCCCTTAAATTAGAGCTATCCAAATAAACCATAAAGTAGTTTATTACAATTATCTCCGTGGTAGGAACGGTTTTCGTAATATTTGCAAAAGAAATTCACAAAATGGTGATTTCTCGTTTCTGAGAATTGTTTTAATTATTTTGGAAGAAAATCTCGGAAACTATTAGAGGTACAGACGTCTATTACCCCTTAAATTAGAGCTATCCAAATAATCCATAAAGTAGTTTATAACAATTATCTCCGTGGTAGGAACAGTTTTCGTAATATTTGCAAAAGAAATTCCCAAATGGTGATTTTTCGTTTTTCAGAATTGGTTTAATTATTTTGGAAGACATTCTCGGAAACTATTAGAGGTACAGCCGTCCATTACCCCTTAAATTAGAGCTATCCAAATAAACCATAAAGTAGTATATAACAATTATCTCCGTGGTAGGAACAGTTTTCGTAATATATGCAAACGAAATTCACAAAATGGTGATTTCTCGTTTCTCAGAAATGTTTTAATTATTTTGGAAGACAATCGCGGAAACTATTAGAGGTATAGACGTCTATTACCCCTTAAATGAGAGCTATCCAAATGCACCATAAAATAGTATATAACAATTATCTCCGTGGTAGGAACGGTTTTCGTAATATTTGCAAAAGAAATTCACAAAATGGTGATTTCTAATTTCTCGGAATTGTTTTAATTATTTTGGAAGACAATCTCGGAAACTATTAGAGGTACAGACGGCCATTACCCCTTAAATTAGAGCTATCCAAATAAACCATAAAGTAGTTTATTACAATTAACTCCGTGGTAGAAACAGTTTTCGTAATATTTGCTAAAGAAATTCACAAAATGGTGATTTCTCGTTTCTCAGAATTGTTTTAATTATTTTGGAAGACAATCGCGGAAACTATTAGAGGTATAGACGTCTATTACCCCTTATATGAGAGCTATCCAAATGCACCATAAAATAGTATATAACAATTATCTCCGTGGTAGGAACGGTTTTCGTAATATTTGCAAAAGAAATTCACAAAATGGTGATTTCTCGTTTCTGAGAATTGTTTTAATTATTTTGGAAGAAAATCTCGGAAACTATTAGAGGTACAGACGTCTATTACCCCTTAAATTAAAGCTATCCAAATAATCCATAAAGTAGTTTATAACAATTATCTCCGTGGTAGGAACAGTTTTCGTAATATTTGCAAAAGAAATTCCCAAATGGTGATTTTTCGTTTTTCAGAATTGGTTTAATTATTTTGGAAGACATTCTCGGAAATTATTAGAGGTACAGCCGTCCATTACCCCTTAAATTAGAGCTATCCAAATAAACCATAAAGTAGTATATAACAATTATCTCCGTGGTAGGAACAGTTTTCGTAATATATGCAAACGAAATTCACAAAATGGTGATTTCTCGTTCCTCAGAAATGTTTTAATTATTTTGGAAGACAATCGCGGAAACTATTAGAGGTATAGACGTCTATTACCCCTTAAATGAGAGCTATCCAAATGCACCATAAAATAGTATATAACAATTAACTCCGTGGTAGGAACGGTTTTCGTAATATTTGCAAAAGAAATTCACAAAATGGTGATTTCTAATTTCTCGGAATTGTTTTAATTATTTTGGAAGACAATCTCGGAAACTATTAGAGGTACAGACGTCCATTACCCCTTAAATTAGAGCTATCCAAATAAACCATAAAGTAGTTTATTACAATTATCTCCGTGGTAGAAAAAGTTTTCGTAATATTTGCTAAAGAAATTCACAAAATGGTGATTTCTCGTTTCTCAGAATTGTTATAATTATTTTGGAAGACAATCGCGGAAACTATTAGAGGTATAGACGTCTATTACCCCTTAAATGAGAGCTATCCAAATGCACCATAAAATTGTATATAACAATTATCTCCGTGGTAGGAACGGTTTTCGTAATATTTGCAAAAGAAATTCACAAAATGGTGATTTCTAATTTCTCAGAATTGTTTTAATTATTTTGGAAGACAATCGCGGAAACTATTAGAGGTATAGACGTCTATTACCCCTTAAATGAGAGCTATCTAAATGCACAATAAAATAGTATATAACAATTATCTCCGTGGTAGGAACAGTTTTCGTAATATATGCAAACGAAATTCACAAAATGGTGATTTCTCGTTTCTCAGAAATGTTTTAATTATTTTGGAAGACAATCGCGGAAACTATTAAAGGTATAGACGTCTATTACCCCTTATATGTGAGCTATCCAAATGCACCATAAAATAGTATATAACAATTATCTCCGTGGTAGGAACGGTTTTCGTAATATTTGCAAAAGAAATTCACAAAATGGTGATTTCTAATTTCTCGGAATTGTTTTTATTATTTTGGAAGACAATCGCGGAAACTATTAGAGGTACAGACGCCCATTACCCCTTAAATTAGAGCTATCCAAATAAACCATAAAGTAGTTTATTACAATTATCTCCGTGGTAGGAACAGTTTTCGTAATATTTGCAAAAGAAATTCACAAAATGGTGATTTCTCGTTTCTCAGAATTGTTTTAATTATTTTGGAAGACAATCGCGGAAACTATTAGAGGTATAGACGTCTACTACCCCTTAAATGAGAGCTATCCAAATGCACCATATAATAGTATATAACAATTATATCCGTGGTAGGAACGGTTTTCGTAATATTTGCAAAAGAAATTCACAAAATGGTGATTTCTTATTTCTCAGAATTGTTTTAATTATTTGGGAAGACAATCGCGGAAACTATTAGAGGTACAGACGTCTATTACCCCTTAAATTAGAGCTATCCAAATAATCCATAAAGTAGTTTATAACAATTATCTCCGTGGTAGGAACAGTTTTCGTAATATTTGCAAAAGAAATTCCCAAATGGTGATTTTTCGTTTTTCAGAATTGGTTTAATTATTTTGGAAGACATTCTCGGAAACTATTAGAGGTACAGCCGTCCATTACCCCTTAAATTAGAGCTATCCAAATAAACCATAAAGTAGTATATAACAATTATCTCCGTGGTAGGAACAGTTTTCGTAATATATGCAAACGAAATTCACAAAATGGTGATTTCTCGTTTCTCAGAAATGTTTTAATTATTTTGGAAGACAATCGCGGAAACTATTAGAGGTATAGACGTCTATTACTCCTTAAATGAGAGCTATCCAAATGCACCATAAAATAGTATATAACAATTATCTCCGTGGTAGGAACGGTTTTCGTAATATTTGCAAAAGAAAATCACAAAATGGTGATTTCTAATTTCTCGGAATTGTTTTCATTATTTTGGAAGACAATCTCGGAAACTATTAGAGGTACAGACGTCCATTACCCCTTAAATTAGAGCTATCCAAATAAACCATAAAGTAGTTTATTACAATTATCTCCGTGGTAGAAACAGTTTTCGTAATATATGCAAACGAAATTCACAAAATGGTGATTTCTCGTTTCTCAGAAATGTTTTAATTATTTTGGAAGACAATCGCGGAAACTATTAGAGGTATAGACGTCTATTACCCCTTATATGAGAGCTATCCAAATGCACCATAAAATAGTATATAACAATTATCTCCGTGGTAGGAACGGTTTTCGTAATATTTGCAAAAGAAATTCACAAAATGGTGATTTCTCGTTTCTGAGAATTGTTTTAATTATTTTGGAAGACAATCTCGGAAACTATTAGAGGTAGAGACGTCCATTACCCCTTAAATTAGAGCTATCCAAATAAACCATAAAGTAGTTTATTACAATTATCTCCGTGGTAGAAAAAGTTTTCGTAATATTTGCTAAAGAAATTCACAAAATGGTGATTTCTCGTTTCTCAGAATTGTTTTAATTATTTTGGAAGACAATCGCGGAAACTATTAGAGGTATAGACGTCTATTACCCCTTAAATGAGAGCTATCCAAATGCACCATAAAATTGTATATAACAATTATCTCCGTGGTAGGAACGGTTT
Source organism: Rhaphigaster nebulosa (assembly GCA_948150685.1). Classification (NCBI taxonomy): domain Eukaryota; kingdom Metazoa; phylum Arthropoda; class Insecta; order Hemiptera; family Pentatomidae; genus Rhaphigaster; species Rhaphigaster nebulosa. The sequence goes on from OX411307.1 coordinate 9,286,922, forward strand.
TCGTAATATTTGCAAAAGAAATTCACAAAATGGTGATTTCTAATTTCTCAGAATTGTTTTAATTATTTTGGAAGACAATCGCGGAAACTATTAGAGGTATAGACGTCTATTACCCCTTAAATGAGAGCTATCTAAATGCACAATAAAATAGTATATAACAATTATCTCCGTGGTAGGAACAGTTTTCGTAATATATGCAAACGAAATTCACAAAATGGTGATTTCTCGTTTCTCAGAAATGTTTTAATTATTTTGGAAGACAATCGCGGAAACTATTAGAGGTATAGACGTCTATTACCCCTTATATGAGAGCTATCCAAATGCACCATAAAATAGTATATAACAATTATCTCCGTGGTAGGAACGGTTTTCGTAATATTTGCAAAAGAAATTCACAAAATGGTGATTTCTAATTTCTCGGAATTGTTTTTATTATTTTGGAAGACAATCGCGGAAACTATTAGAGGTACAGACGCCCATTACCCCTTAAATTAGAGCTATCCAAATAAACCATAAAGTAGTTTATTACAATTATCTCCGTGGTAGGAACGGTTTTCGTAATATTTGCAAAAGAAATTCACAAAATGGTGATTTCTCGTTTCTGAGAATTGTTTTAATTATTTTGGAAGAAAATCTCGGAAACTATTAGAGGTACAGACGTCTATTACCCCTTAAATTAGAGCTATCCAAATAATCCATAAAGTAGTTTATAACAATTATCTCCGTGGTAGGAACAGTTTTCGTAATATTTGCAAAAGAAATTCCCAAATGGTGATTTTTCGTTTTTCAGAATTGGTTTAATTATTTTGGAAGACATTCTCGGAAACTATTAGAGGTACAGCCGTCCATTACCCCTTTAATTAGAGCTATCCAAATAAACCATAAAGTAGTATATAACAATTATCTCCGTGGTAGGGACAGTTTTCGTAATATATGCAAACGAAATTCACAAAATGGTGATTTCTCGTTTCTCAGAAATGTTTTAATTATTTTGGAAGACAATCGCGGAAACTATTAGAGGTATAGACGTCTATTACCCCTTAAATGAGAGCTATCCAAATGCACCATAAAATAGTATATAACAATTATCTCCGTGGTAGGAACGGTTTTCGTAATATTTGCAAAAGAAATTCACAAAATGGTGATTTCTCGTTTCTCAGAATTGTTTTAATTATTTTGGAAGACAATCGCGGTACCTATTAGAGGTATAGACGTCTATACCCCTTCAAATGAGAGCAATCCAAATGCACCATAAAATAGTATATAACAATTATCTCCGTGGTAGGAACGGTTTTCGTAATATTTGCAAAAGAAATTCACAAAATGGTGATTTCTCGTTTCTCAGAATCGTTTTAATTATTTTGGAAGACAATCGCGGAAACTATTAGAGGTATAGACGTCTATTACCCCTTAAATGAGAGCTATCCAAATGCACCATAAAATAGTATATAACAATTATATCCGTGGTAGGAACGGTTTTCGTAATATTTGCAAAAGAAATTCACAAAATGGTGATTTCTTATTTCTCAGAATTGTTTTAATTATTTGGGAAGACAATCGCGGAAACTATTAGAGGTATAGACGTCTATTACCCCTTAAATGAGAGCTATCTAAATGCACAATAAAATAGTATATAACAATTATCTCCGTGGTAGGAACAGTTTTCGTAATATTTGCAAAAGAAATTCACAAAATGGTGGTTTCTCGTTTCTCAGAATTGGTTTAATTATTTTGGAAGACAATCTCGGAAACTATTAGAGGTACAGACGTCCATTACCCCTTAAATTAGAGCTATCCAAATAATCCATAAAGTAGTTTATAACAATTATCTCCGTGGTAGGAACAGTTTTCGTAATATTTGCAAAAGAAATTCACAAAATGGTGTTTTCTCGTTTCTCAGAATTGTTTTAATTATTTTGGAAGGCAATCGCGGAAAATATTAGAGGTATAGACGTCTATTACCCCTTAAATTAGAGCTATCCAAATGCACCATAAAATAGTATATACAAATTATCTCAGTGGTTGGAACGGTTTTCGTAATATTTGCAAAAGAAATTCACAAAATGGTGATTTCTCAGAATTGTTATAATTATTTTGGAAGACAATCGCAGAAACTATTAGAGGTATAGACGTCTATTACCCCTTAAATGAGAGCTATCCAAATCCACCATAAAATAGTATATACCAATTATCTCCTTGGTAGGAACGGTTTTCGTAATATTTGCAAAAGAAATTCACAAAATGGTGATTTCTCGTTTCTCAGAATTGTTTTAATTATTTTGGAAGACAATCTCGGAAACTATTAGAGGTTCAGACGTCCATTACCCCTTAAATTAGAGCTATCCAAATAATCCATAAAGTAGTTTATAACAATTTTCTCCGTGGTAGGAACAGTTTTCGTAATATTTGCAAAAGAAATTCACAAAATGGTGATTTCTCGTTTCTCAGAATTGTTTTAATTATTTTGGAAGACAATCGCGGAAACTATTAGAGGTTCAGACGTCCATTACCCCTTAAATTGGAGCTATCCAAATAATCCATAAAGTAGTTAATAACAATTTTCTCCGTGGTAGGAACAGTTTTCGTAATATTTGCAAAAGAAATTCACAAAATGGTGATTTCTCGTTTCTCAGAATTGTTTTAATTATTTTGGAAGACAATCGCGGAAACTATTAGAGGTATAGACGTCTATTACCCCTTAAATTAGAGCTATCCAAATGCACCATAAAATAGTATATAACAATTTTCTCCGTGGTAGGAACGGTTTTCGTAATATTTGCAAAAGAAATTCACAAAATAGTGATTTCTCGTTTCTCAGAATTGTTTTAATTATTTTGGAAGACAATCGCGGAAACTATTAGAGGTATAGACGTCTATTACCCCTTAAATGAGAGCTATCCAAATGCACCATAAAATAGTATATAACAATTATATCCGTGGTAGGAACGGTTTTCGTAATATTTGCAAAAGAAATTCACAAAATGGTGATTTCTTATTTCTCAGAATTGTTTTAATTATTTGGGAAGACAATCGCGGAAACTATTAGAGGTATAGACGTCTATTACCCCTTAAATGAGAGCTATCTAAATGCACAATAAAATAGTATATAACAATTATCTCCGTGGTAGGAACAGTTTTCGTAATATTTGCAAAAGAAATTCACAAAATGGTGGTTTCTCGTTTCTCAGAATTGGTTTAATTATTTTGGAAGACAATCTCGGAAACTATTAGAGGTACAGACGTCCATTACCCCTTAAATTAGAGCTATCCAAATAATCCATAAAGTAGTTTATAACAATTATCTCCGTGGTAGGAACAGTTTTCGTAATATTTGCAAAAGAAATTCACAAAATGGTGATTTCTCGTTTCTCAGAATTGTTTTAATTATTTTGGAAGGCAATCGCGGAAACTATTAGAGGTATAGACGTCTATTACCCCTTAAATTAGAGCTATCCAAATGCACCATAAAATAGTATATACAAATTATCTCAGTGGTTGGAACGGTTTTCGTAATATTTGCAAAAGAAATTCACAAAATGGTGATTTCTCAGAATTGTTATAATTATTTTGGAAGACAATCGCGGAAACTATTAGAGGTTTAGACGTCTATTACTTCTTAAATGAGAGCTATCCAAATCCACCATAAAATAGTATATACCAATTATCTCCTTGGTAGGAACGGTTTTCGTAATATTTGCAAAAGAAATTCACAAAATGGTGATTTCTCGTTTCTCAGAATTGTTTTAATTATTTTGGAAGACAATCGCGGAAACTATTAGAGTTATAGACGTCTGTTACCCCTTAAATGAGAGCTATCAAAATGCACCATAAAATAGTATATAACAATTATCTCCTTGGTAGGAACGGTTTTCGTAATATTTGCAAAAGAAATTCACAAAATGGTGATTTCTCATTTCTCAGAATTGTTTTAATTATTTTGGAAGACAATCTCGGAAACTATTAGAGGTTCAGACGTCCATTACCCCTTAAATTAGAGCTATCCAAATAATCCATAAAGTAGTTTATAACAATTTTCTCCGTGGTAGGAACAGTTTTCGTAATATTTGCAAAAGAAATTCACAAAATGGTGATTTCTCGTTTCTCAGAATTGTTTTAATTATTTTGGAAGACAATCGCGGAAACTATTAGAGGTATAGACGTCTATTACCCCTTAAATTAGAGCTATCCAAATAAACCATAAAGTAGTATATAACAATTATCTCCGTGGTAGGAACAGTTTTCGTAATATATGCAAACGAAATTCACAAAATGGTGATTTCTCGTTTCTCAGAAATGTTTTAATTATTTTGGAAGACAATCGCGGAAACTATTAGAGGTATAGACGTCTATTACCCCTTAAATGAGAGCTATCCAAATGCACCATAAAATAGTATATAACAATTATCTCCGTGGTAGGAACGGTTTTCGTAATATTTGCAAAAGAAATTCACAAAATGGTGATTTCTAATTTCTCGGAATTGTTTTAATTATTTTGGAAGACAATCTCGGAAACTATTAGAGGTACAGACGTCCATTACCCCTTAAATTAGAGCTATCCAAATAAACCATAAAGTAGTTTATTACAATTATCTCCGTGGTAGAAACAGTTTTCTTAATATTTGCTAAAGAAATTCACAATATGGTGATTTCTCGTTTCTCAGAATTGTTTTAATTATTTTGGAAGACAATCGCGGAAACTATTAGAGGTATAGACGTCTATTACCCCTTATATGAGAGCTATCCAAATGCACCATAAAATAGTATATAACAATTATCTCCGTGGTAGGAACGGTTTTCGTAATATTTGCAAAAGAAATTCACAAAATGGTGATTTCTCGTTTCTGAGAATTGTTTTAATTATTTTGGAAGAAAATCTCGGAAACTATTAGAGGTACAGACGTCTATTACCCCTTAAATTAAAGCTATCCAAATAATCCATAAAGTAGTTTATAACAATTATCTCCGTGGTAGGAACAGTTTTCGTAATATTTGCAAAAGAAATTCCCAAATGGTGATTTTTCGTTTTTCAGAATTGGTTTAATTATTTTGGAAGACATTCTCAGAAACTATTAGAGGTACAGCCGTCCATTACCCCTTAAATTAGAGCTATCCAAATAAACCATAAAGTAGTATATAACAATTATCTCCGTGGTAGGAACAGTTTTCGTAATATATGCAAACGAAATTCACAAAATGGTGATTTCTCGTTTCTCAGAAATGTTTTAATTATTTTGGAAGACAATCGCGGAAACTATTAGAGGTATAGACGTCTATTACCCCTTATATGAGAGCTATCCAAATGCACCATAAAATAGTATATAACAATTATCTCCGTGGTAGGAACGGTTTTCGTAATATTTGCAAAAGAAATTCACAAAATGGTGATTTCTAATTTCTCGGAATTGTTTTTATTATTTTGGAAGACAATCGCGGAAACTATTAGAGGTACAGACGCCCATTACCCCTTAAATTAGAGCTATCCAAATAAACCATAAAGTAGTTTATTACAATTATCTCCGTGGTAGGAACGGTTTTCGTAATATTTGCAAAAGAAATTCACAAAATGGTGATTTCTCGTTTCTGAGAATTGTTTTAATTATTTTGGAAGAAAATCTCGGAAACTATTAGAGGTACAGACGTCTATTACCCCTTAAATTAGAGCTATCCAAATAATCCATAAAGTAGTTTATAACAATTATCTCCGTGGTAGGAACAGTTTTCGTAATATTTGCAAAAGAAATTCCCAAATGGTGATTTTTCGTTTTTCAGAATTGGTTTAATTATTTTGGAAGACATTCTCGGAAACTATTAGAGGTACAGCCGTCCATTACCCCTTAAATTAGAGCTATCCAAATAAACCATAAAGTAGTATATAACAATTATCTCCGTGGTAGGAACAGTTTTCGTAATATATGCAAACGAAATTCACAAAATGGTGATTTCTCGTTTCTCAGAAATGTTTTAATTATTTTGGAAGACAATCGCGGAAACTATTAGAGGTATAGACGTCTATTACCCCTTAAATGAGAGCTATCCAAATGCACCATAAAATAGTATATAACAATTATCTCCGTGGTAGGAACGGTTTTCGTAATATTTGCAAAAGAAATTCACAAAATGGTGATTTCTAATTTCTCGGAATTGTTTTCATTATTTTGGAAGACAATCTCGGAAACTATTAGAGGTACAGACGCCCATTACCCCTTAAATTAGAGCTATCCAAATAAACCATAAAGTAGTTTATTACAATTATCTCCGTGGTAGGAACGGTTTTCGTAATATTTGCAAAAGAAATTCACAAAATGGTGATTTCTCGTTTCTGAGAATTGTTTTAATTATTTTGGAAGAAAATCTCGGAAACTATTAGAGGTACAGACGTCTATTACCCCTTAAATTAGAGCTATCCAAATAATCCATAAAGTAGTTTATAACAATTATCTCCGTGGTAGGAACAGTTTTCGTAATATTTGCAAAAGAAATTCCCAAATGGTGATTTTTCGTTTTTCAGAATTGGTTTAATTATTTTGGAAGACATTCTCGGAAACTATTAGAGGTACAGCCGTCCATTACCCCTTAAATTAGAGCTATCCAAATAAACCATAAAGTAGTATATAACAATTATCTCCGTGGTAGGAACAGTTTTCGTAATATATGCAAACGAAATTCACAAAATGGTGATTTCTCGTTTCTCAGAAATGTTTTAATTATTTTGGAAGACAATCGCGGAAACTATTAGAGGTATAGACGTCTATTACCCCTTAAATGAGAGCTATCCAAATGCACCATAAAATAGTATATAACAATTATCTCCGTGGTAGGAACGGTTTTCGTAATATTTGCAAAAGAAATTCACAAAATGGTGATTTCTAATTTCTCGGAATTGTTTTAATTATTTTGGAAGACAATCTCGGAAACTATTAGAGATACAGACGTCCATTACCCCTTAAATTAGAGCTATCCAAATAAACCATAAAGTAGTTTATTACAATTATCTCCGTGGTAGAAACAGTTTTCGTAATATTTGCTAAAGAAATTCACAAAATGGTGATTTCTCGTTTCTCAGAATTGTTTTAATTATTTTGGAAGACAATCGCGGAAACTATTAGAGGTATAGACGTCTATTACCCCTTATATGAGAGCTATCCAAATGCACCATAAGATAGTATATAACAATTATCTCCGTGGTAGGAACGGTTTTCGTAATATTTGCAAAAGAAATTCACAAAATGGTGATTTCTCGTTTCTGAGAATTGTTTTAATTATTTTGGAAGAAAATCTCGGAAACTATTAGAGGTACAGACGTCTATTACCCCTTAAATTAAAGCTATCCAAATAATCCATAAAGTAGTTTATAACAATTATCTCCGTGGTAGGAACAGTTTTCGTAATATTTGCAAAAGAAATTCCCAAATGGTGATTTTTCGTTTTTCAGAATTGGTTTAATTATTTTGGAAGACATTCTCGGAAACTATTAGAGGTACAGCCGTCCATTACCCCTTAAATTAGAGCTATCCAAATAAACCATAAAGTAGTATATAACAATTATCTTCGTGGTAGGAACAGTTTTCGTAATATATGCAAACGAAATTCACAAAATGGTGATTTCTCGTTCCTCAGAAATGTTTTAATTATTTTGGAAGACAATCGCGGAAACTATTAGAGGTATAGACGTCTATTACCCCTTAAATGAGAGCTATCCAAATGCACCATAAAATAGTATACAACAATTAACTCCGTGGTAGGAACGGTTTTCGTAATATTTGCAAAAGAAATTCACAAAATGGTGATTTCTAATTTCTCGGAATTGTTTTAATTATTTTGGAAGACAATCTCGGAAACTATTAGAGGTACAGACGTCCATTACCCCTTAAATTAGAGCTATCCAAATAAACCATAAAGTAGTTTATTACAATTATCTCCGTGGTAGAAAAAGTTTTCGTAATATTTGCTAAAGAAATTCACAAAATGGTGATTTCTCGTTTCTCAGAATTGTTATAATTATTTTGGAAGACAATCGCGGAAACTATTAGAGGTATAGACGTCTATTACCCCTTAAATGAGAGCTATCCAAATGCACCATAAAATTGTATATAACAATTATCTCCGTGGTAGGAACGGTTTTCGTAATATTTGCAAAAGAAATTCACAAAATGGTGATTTCTAATTTCTCAGAATTGTTTTAATTATTTTGGAAGACAATCGCGGAAACTATTAGAGGTATAGACGTCTATTACCCCTTAAATGAGAGCTATCTAAATGCACAATAAAATAGTATATAACAATTATCTCCGTGGTAGGAACAGTTTTCGTAATATATGCAAACGAAATTCACAAAATGGTGATTTCTCGTTTCTCAGAAATGTTTTAATTATTTTGGAAGACAATCGCGGAAACTATTAAAGGTATAGACGTCTATTACCCCTTATATGTGAGCTATCCAAATGCACCATAAAATAGTATATAACAATTATCTCCGTGGTAGGAACGGTTTTCGTAATATTTGCAAAAGAAATTCACAAAATGGTGATTTCTAATTTCTCGGAATTGTTTTTATTATTTTGGAAGACAATCGCGGAAACTATTAGAGGTACAGACGCCCATTACCCCTTAAATTAGAGCTATCCAAATAAACCATAAAGTAGTTTATTACAATTATCTCCGTGGTAGGAACAGTTTTCGTAATATTTGCAAAAGAAATTCACAAAATGGTGATTTCTAATTTCTCAGAATTGTTTTAATTATTTTGGAAGACAATCTCGGAAACTATTAGAGGTACAGACGTCCATTACCCCTTAAATTGGAGCTATCCAAATTAACCATAAAGTAGTTTATTACAATTATCTCCGTGGTAGGAACAGTCTTCGTAATATTTGCAATAGAAATTCACAAAATGGTGATTTTTCGTTTCTCAGAATTGTTTTAATTATTTTGGAAGACAATCTCGGAAACTATTAGAGGTACAGCCGTCCATTACCCCTTCAAATGAGAGCAATCCAAATGCACCATAAAATAGTATATAACAATTATCTCCGTGGTAGGAACGGTTTTCGTAATATTTGCAAAAGAAATTCACAAAATGGTGATTTCTCGTTTCTCAGAATTGTTTTAATTATTTTGGAAGACAATCGCGGAAACTATTAGAGGTATAGACGTCTACTACCCCTTAAATGAGAGCTATCCAAATGCACCATATAATAGTATATAACAATTATATCCGTGGTAGGAACGGTTTTCGTAATATTTGCAAAAGAAATTCACAAAATGGTGATTTCTTATTTCTCAGAATTGTTTTAATTATTTGGGAAGACAATCGCGGAAACTATTAGAGGTACAGACGTCTATTACCCCTTAAATTAGAGCTATCCAAATAATCCATAAAGTAGTTTATAACAATTATCTCCGTGGTAGGAACAGTTTTCGTAATATTTGCAAAAGAAATTCCCAAATGGTGATTTTTCGTTTTTCAGAATTGGTTTAATTATTTTGGAAGACATTCTCGGAAACTATTAGAGGTACAGCCGTCCATTACCCCTTAAATTAGAGCTATCCAAATAAACCATAAAGTAGTATATAACAATTATCTCCGTGGTAGGAACAGTTTTCGTAATATATGCAAACGAAATTCACAAAATGGTGATTTCTAATTTCTCGGAATTGTTTTCATTATTTTGGAAGACAATCTCGGAAACTATTAGAGGTACAGACGTCCATTCCCCCTTAAATTAGAGCTATCCAAATAAACCATAAAGTAGTTTATTACAATTATCTCCGTGGTAGAAACAGTTTTCGTAATATATGCAAACGAAATTCACAAAATGGTGATTTCTCGTTTCTCAGAAATGTTTTAATTATTTTGGAAGACAATCGCGGAAACTATTAGAGGTATAGACATCTATTACCCCTTATATGAGAGCTATCCAAATGCACCATAAAATAGTATATAACAATTATCTCCGTGGTAGGAACGGTTTTCGTAATATTTGCAAAAGAAATTCACAAAATGGTGATTTCTCGTTTCTGAGAATTGTTTTAATTATTTTGGAAGACAATCTCGGAAACTATTAGAGGTAGAGACGTCCATTACCCCTTAAATTAGAGCTATCCAAATAAACCATAAAGTAGTTTATTACAATTATCTCCGTGGTAGGAACGGTTTTCGTAATATTTGCAAAAGAAATTCACAAAATGGTGATTTCTCGTTTCTGAGAATTGTTTTAATTATTTTGGAAGAAAATCTCGGAAACTATTAGAGGTACAGACGTCTATTACCCCTTAAATTAGAGCTATCCAAATAATCCATAAAGTAGTTTATAACAATTATCTCCGTGGTAGGAACAGTTTTCGTAATATTTGCAAAAGAGATTCCCAAATGGTGATTTTTCGTTTTTCAGAATTGGTTTAATTATTTTGGAAGACATTCTCGGAAACTATTAGAGGTACAGCCGTCCATTACCCCTTAAATTAGAGCTATCCAAATAAACCATAAAGTAGTATATAACAATTATCTCCGTGGTAGGAACAGTTTTCGTAATATATGCAAACGAAATTCACAAAATGGTGATTTCTCGTTTCTCAGAAATGTTTTAATTATTTTGGAAGACAATCGCGGAAACTATTAGAGGTATAGACGTCTATTACCCCTTAAATGAGAGCTATCCAAATGCACCATAAAATAGTATATAACAATTATCTCCGTGGTAGGAACGGTTTTCGTAATATTTGCAAAAGAAATTCACAAAATGGTGATTTCTAATTTCTCGGAATTGTTTTAATTATTTTGGAAGACAATCTCGGAAACTATTAGAGGTACAGACGTCCATTACCCCTTAAATTAGAGCTATCCAAATAAACCATAAAGTAGTTTATTACAATTATCTCCGTGGTAGAAACAGTTTTCGTAATATTTGCTAAAGAAATTCACAAAATGGTGATTTCTCGTTTCTCAGAATTGTTTTAATTATTTTGGAAGACAATCGCGGAAACTATTAGAGGTATAGACGTCTATTACCCCTTATATGAGAGCTATCCAAATGCACCATAAGATAGTATATAACAATTATCTCCGTGGTAGGAACGGTTTTCGTAATATTTGCAAAAGAAATTCACAAAATGGTGATTTCTCGTTTCTGAGAATTGTTTTAATTATTTTGGAAGAAAATCTCGGAAACTATTAGAGGTACAGACGTCTATTACCCCTTAAATTAAAGCTATCCAAATAATCCATAAAGTAGTTTATAACAATTATCTCCGTGGTAGGAACAGTTTTCGTAATATTTGCAAAAGAAATTCCCAAATGGTGATTTTTCGTTTTTCAGAATTGGTTTAATTATTTTGGAAGACATTCTCGGAAACTATTAGAGGTACAGCCGTCCATTACCCCTTAAATTAGAGCTATCCAAATAAACCATAAAGTAGTATATAACAATTATCTCCGTGGTAGGAACAGTTTTCGTAATATATGCAAACGAAATTCACAAAATGGTGATTTCTCGTTCCTCAGAAATGTTTTAATTATTTTGGAAGACAATCGCGGAAACTATTAGAGGTATAGACGTCTATTACCCCTTAAATGAGAGCTATCCAAATGCACCATAAAATAGTATATAACAATTAACTCCGTGGTAGGAACGGTTTTCGTAATATTTGCAAAAGAAATTCACAAAATGGTGATTTCTAATTTCTCGGAATTGTTTTAATTATTTTGGAAGACAATCTCGGAAACTATTAGAGGTACAGACGTCCATTACCCCTTAAATTAGAGCTATCCAAATAAACCATAAAGTAGTTTATTACAATTATCTCCGTGGTAGAAAAAGTTTTCGTAATATTTGCTAAAGAAATTCACAAAATGGTGATTTCTCGTTTCTCAGAATTGTTATAATTATTTTGGAAGACAATCGCGGAAACTATTAGAGGTATAGACGTCTATTACCCCTTAAATGAGAGCTATCCAAATGCACCATAAAATTGTATATAACAATTATCTCCGTGGTAGGAACGGTTTTCGTAATATTTGCAAAAGAAATTCACAAAATGGTGATTTCTAATTTCTCAGAATTGTTTTAATTATTTTGGAAGACAATCGCGGAAACTATTAGAGGTATAGACGTCTATTACCCCTTAAATGAGAGCTATCTAAATGCACAATAAAATAGTATATAACAATTATCTCCGTGGTAGGAACAGTTTTCGTAATATATGCAAACGAAATTCACAAAATGGTGATTTCTCGTTTCTCAGAAATGTTTTAATTATTTTGGAAGACAATCGCGGAAACTATTAAAGGTATAGACGTCTATTACCCCTTATATGTGAGCTATCCAAATGCACCATAAAATAGTATATAACAATTATCTCCGTGGTAGGAACGGTTTTCGTAATATTTGCAAAAGAAATTCACAAAATGGTGATTTCTAATTTCTCGGAATTGTTTTTATTATTTTGGAAGACAATCGCGGAAACTATTAGAGGTACAGACGCCCATTACCCCTTAAATTAGAGCTATCCAAATAAACCATAAAGTAGTTTATTACAATTATCTCCGTGGTAGGAACAGTTTTCGTAATATTTGCAAAAGAAATTCACAAAATGGTGATTTCTAATTTCTCGGAATTGTTTTAATTATTTTGGAAGACAATCTCGGAAACTATTAGAGGTACAGACGTCCATTACCCCTTAAATTGGAGCTATCCAAATTAACCATAAAGTAGTTTATTACAATTATCTCCGTGGTAGGAACAGTCTTCGTAATATTTGCAATAGAAATTCACAAAATGGTGATTTTTCGTTTCTCAGAATTGTTTTAATTATTTTGGAAGACAATCTCGGAAACTATTAGAGGTACAGCCGTCCATTACCCCTTCAAATGAGAGCAATCCAAATGCACCATAAAATAGTATATAACAATTATCTCCGTGGTAGGAACGGTTTTCGTAATATTTGCAAAAGAAATTCACAAAATGGTGATTTCTCGTTTCTCAGAATTGTTTTAATTATTTTGGAAGACAATCGCGGAAACTATTAGAGGTATAGACGTCTACTACCCCTTAAATGAGAGCTATCCAAATGCACCATATAATAGTATATAACAATTATATCCGTGGTAGGAACGGTTTTCGTAATATTTGCAAAAGAAATTCACAAAATGGTGATTTCTTATTTCTCAGAATTGTTTTAATTATTTGGGAAGACAATCGCGGAAACTATTAGAGGTACAGACGTCTATTACCCCTTAAATTAGAGCTATCCAAATAATCCATAAAGTAGTTTATAACAATTATCTCCGTGGTAGGAACAGTTTTCGTAATATTTGCAAAAGAAATTCCCAAATGGTGATTTTTCGTTTTTCAGAATTGGTTTAATTATTTTGGAAGACATTCTCGGAAACTATTAGAGGTACAGCCGTCCATTACCCCTTAAATTAGAGCTATCCAAATAAACCATAAAGTAGTATATAACAATTATCTCCGTGGTAGGAACAGTTTTCGTAATATATGCAAACGAAATTCACAAAATGGTGATTTCTAATTTCTCGGAATTGTTTTCATTATTTTGGAAGACAATCTCGGAAACTATTAGAGGTACAGACGTCCATTCCCCCTTAAATTAGAGCTATCCAAATAAACCATAAAGTAGTTTATTACAATTATCTCCGTGGTAGAAACAGTTTTCGTAATATATGCAAACGAAATTCACAAAATGGTGATTTCTCGTTTCTCAGAAATGTTTTAATTATTTTGGAAGACAATCGCGGAAACTATTAGAGGTATAGACGTCTATTACCCCTTATATGAGAGCTATCCAAATGCACCATAAAATAGTATATAACAATTATCTCCGTGGTAGGAACGGTTTTCGTAATATTTGCAAAAGAAATTCACAAAATGGTGATTTCTCGTTTCTGAGAATTGTTTTAATTATTTTGGAAGACAATCTCGGAAACTATTAGAGGTAGAGACGTCCATTACCCCTTAAATTAGAGCTATCCAAATAAACCATAAAGTAGTTTATTACAATTATCTCCGTGGTAGAAAAAGTTTTCGTAATATTTGCTAAAGAAATTCACAAAATGGTGATTTCTCGTTTCTCAGAATTGTTTTAATTATTTTGGAAGACAATCGCGGAAACTATTAGAGGTATAGACGTCTATTACCCCTTAAATGAGAGCTATCCAAATGCACCATAAAATTGTATATAACAATTATCTCCGTGGTAGGAACGGTTTTCGTAATATTTGCAAAAGAAATTCACAAAATGGTGATTTCTAATTTCTCAGAATTGTTTTAATTATTTTGGAAGACAATCGCGGAAACTATTAGAGGTATAGACGTCTATTACCCCTTAAATGAGAGCTATCTAAATGCACAATAAAATAGTATATAACAATTATCTCCGTGGTAGGAACAGTTTTCGTAATATATGCAAACGAAATTCACAAAATGGTGATTTCTCGTTTCTCAGAAATGTTTTAATTATTTTGGAAGACAATCGCGGAAACTATTAGAGGTATAGACGTCTATTACCCCTTATATGAGAGCTATCCAAATGCACCATAAAATAGTATATAACAATTATCTCCGTGGTAGGAACGGTTTTCGTAATATTTGCAAAAGAAATTCACAAAATGGTGATTTCTAATTTCTCGGAATTGTTTTTATTATTTTGGAAGACAATCGCGGAAACTATTAGAGGTACAGACGCCCATTACCCCTTAAATTAGAGCTATCCAAATAAACCATAAAGTAGTTTATTACAATTATCTCCGTGGTAGGAACGGTTTTCGTAATATTTGCAAAAGAAATTCACAAAATGGTGATTTCTCGTTTCTGAGAATTGTTTTAATTATTTTGGAAGAAAATCTCGGAAACTATTAGAGGTACAGACGTCTATTACCCCTTAAATTAGAGCTATCCAAATAATCCATAAAGTAGTTTATAACAATTATCTCCGTGGTAGGAACAGTTTTCGTAATATTTGCAAAAGAAATTCCCAAATGGTGATTTTTCGTTTTTCAGAATTGGTTTAATTATTTTGGAAGACATTCTCGGAAACTATTAGAGGTACAGCCGTCCATTACCCCTTAAATTAGAGCTATCCAAATAAACCATAAAGTAGTATATAACAATTATCTCCGTGGTAGGAACAGTTTTCGTAATATATGCAAACGAAATTCACAAAATGGTGATTTCTCGTTTCTCAGAAATGTTTTAATTATTTTGGAAGACAATCGCGGAAACTATTAGAGGTATAGACGTCTATTACCCCTTAAATGAGAGCTATCCAAATGCACCATAAAATAGTATATAACAATTATCTCCGTGGTAGGAACGGTTTTCGTAATATTTGCAAAAGAAATTCACAAAATGGTGATTTTTCGTTTTTCAGAATTGGTTTAATTATTTTGGAAGACATTCTCAGAAACTATTAGAGGTACAGCCGTCCATTACCCCTTAAATTAGAGCTATCCAAATAAACCATAAAGTAGTATATAACAATTATCTCCGTGGTAGGAACAGTTTTCGTAATATTTGCAAAAGAAATTCCCAAATGGTGATTTTTCGTTTTTCAGAATTGGTTTAATTATTTTGGAAGACATTCTCAGAAACTATTAGAGGTACAGCCGTCCATTACCCCTTAAATTAGAGCTATCCAAATAAACCATAAAGTAGTATATAACAATTATCTCCGTGGTAGGAACAGTTTTCGTAATATATGCAAACGAAATTCACATAATGGTGATTTCTCGTTTCTCAGAAATGTTTTAATTATTTTGGAAGACAATCGCGGAAACTATTAGAGGTATAGACGTCTATTACCCCTTATATGAGAGCTATCCAAATGCACCATAAAATAGTATATAACAATTATCTCCGTGGTAGGAACGGTTTTCGTAATATTTGCAAAAGAAATTCACAAAATGGTGATTTCTAATTTCTCGGAATTGTTTTTATTATTTTGGAAGACAATCGCGGAAACTATTAGAGGTACAGACGCCCATTACCCCTTAAATTAGAGCTATCCAAATAAACCATAAAGTAGTTTATTACAATTATCTCCGTGGTAGGAACGGTTTTCGTAATATTTGCAAAAGAAATTCACAAAATGGTGATTTCTCGTTTCTGAGAATTGTTTTAATTATTTTGGAAGAAAATCTCGGAAACTATTAGAGGTACAGACGTCTATTACCCCTTAAATTAGAGCTATCCAAATAATCCATAAAGTAGTTTATAACAATTATCTCCGTGGTAGGAACAGTTTTCGTAATATTTGCAAAAGAAATTCCCAAATGGTGATTTTTCGTTTTTCAGAATTGGTTTAATTATTTTGGAAGACATTCTCGGAAACTATTAGAGGTACAGCCGTCCATTACCCCTTAAATTTGAGCTATCCAAATAAACCATAAAGTAGTATATAACAATTATCTCCGTGGTAGGAACAGTTTTCGTAATATATGCAAACGAAATTCACAAAATGGTGATTTCTCGTTTCTCAGAAATGTTTTAATTATTTTGGAAGACAATCGCGGAAACTATTAGAGGTATAGACGTCTATTACCCCTTAAATGAGAGCTATCCAAATGCACCATAAAATAGTATATAACAATTATCTCCGTGGTAGGAACGGTTTTCGTAATATTTGCAAAAGAAATTCACAAAATGGTGATTTCTAATTTCTCGGAATTGTTTTAATTATTTTGGAAGACAATCTCGGAAACTATTAGAGGTACAGACGTCCATTACCCCTTAAATTAGAGCTATCCAAATAAACCATAAAGTAGTTTATTACAATTATCTCCGTGGTAGAAACAGTTTTCGTAATATTTGCTAAAGAAATTCACAAAATGGTGATTTCTCGTTTCTCAGAATTGTTTTAATTATTTTGGAAGACAATCGCGGAAACTATTAGAGGTATAGACGTCTATTACCCCTTATATGAGAGCTATCCAAATGCACCATAAAATAGTATATAACAATTATCTCCGTGGTAGGAACGGTTTTCGAAATATTTGCAAAAGAACTTCACAAAATGGTGATTTCTCGTTTCTGAGAATTGTTTTAATTATTTTGGAAGAAAATCTCGGAAACTATTAGTGGTACAGACGTCTATTACCCCTTAAATTAAAGCTATCCAAATAATCCATAAAGTAGTTTATAACAATTATCTCCGTGGTAGGAACAGTTTTCGTAATATTTGCAAAAGAAATTCCCAAATGGTGATTTTTCGTTTTTCAGAATTGGTTTAATTATTTTGGAAGACATTCTCGGAAACTATTAGAGGTACAGCCGTCCATTACCCCTTAAATTATAGCTATCCAAATAAACCATAAAGTAGTATATAACAATTATCTCCGTGGTAGGAACAGTTTTCGTAATATATGCAAACGAAATTCACAAAATGGTGATTTCTCGTTCCTCAGAAATGTTTTAATTATTTTGGAAGACAATCGCGGAAACTATTAGAGGTATAGACGTCTATTACCCCTTAAATGAGAGCTATCCAAATGCACCATAAAATAGTATATAACAATTAACTCCGTGGTAGGAACGGTTTTCGTAATATTTGCAAAAGAAATTCACAAAATGGTGATTTCTAATTTCTCGGAATTGTTTTAATTATTTTGGAAGACAATCTCGGAAACTATTAGAGGTACAGACGTCCATTACCCCTTAAATTAGAGCTATCCAAATAAACCATAAAGTAGTTTATTACAATTATCTCCGTGGTAGAAAAAGTTTTCGTAATATTTGCTAAAGAAATTCACAAAATGGTGATTTCTCGTTTCTCAGAATTGTTATAATTATTTTGGAAGACAATCGCGGAAACTATTAGAGGTATAGACGTCTATTACCCCTTAAATGAGAGCTATCCAAATGCACCATAAAATTGTATATAACAATTATCTCCGTGGTAGGAACGGTTTTCGTAATATTTGCAAAAGAAATTCACAAAATGGTGATTTCTAATTTCTCAGAATTGTTTTAATTATTTTGGAAGACAATCGCGGAAACTATTAGAGGTATAGACGTCTATTACCCCTTAAATGAGAGCTATCTAAATGCACAATAAAATAGTATATAACAATTATCTCCGTGGTAGGAACAGTTTTCGTAATATATGCAAACGAAATTCACAAAATGGTGATTTCTCGTTTCTCAGAAATGTTTTAATTATTTTGGAAGACAATCGCGGAAACTATTAAAGGTATAGACGTCTATTACCCCTTATATGTGAGCTATCCAAATGCACCATAAAATAGTATATAACAATTATCTCCGTGGTAGGAACGGTTTTCGTAATATTTGCAAAAGAAATTCACAAAATGGTGATTTCTAATTTCTCGGAATTGTTTTTATTATTTTGGAAGACAATCGCGGAAACTATTAGAGGTACAGACGCCCATTACCCCTTAAATTAGAGCTATCCAAATAAACCATAAAGTAGTTTATTACAATTATCTCCGTGGTAGGAACAGTTTTCGTAATATTTGCAAAAGAAATTCACAAAATGGTGATTTCTAATTTCTCGGAATTGTTTTAATTATTTTGGAAGACAATCTCGGAAACTATTAGAGGTACAGACGTCCATTACCCCTTAAATTAGAGCTATCCAAATAAACCATAAAGTAGTTTATTACAATTATCTCCGTGGTAGAAACAGTTTTCGTAATATTTGCAAAAGAAATTCACAAAATGGTGATTTCTCGTTTCTCAGAATTGTTTTAATTATTTTGGAAGACAATCGCGGAAACTATTAGAGGTATAGACGTCTATTACCCCTTAAATGTGAGCTATCCAATTGCACCATAGAATAGTATATAACAATTATCTCCGTGGTAGGAACGGTTTTCGTAATATTTGCAAAAGAAATTCACAAAATGGTGATAAATAATTTCTCAGAATTGTTTTAATTATTTTGGAAGAGAATCGCGGAAACTATTAGAGGTATAGACGTCTATTACCCCTTAAATGAGAGCTATCCAAATGCACCATAAAATAGTATATAACAATTATCTCCGTGGTAGGAACGGTTTTCGTAATATATGCAAAAGAAATTCACAAAATGGTGATTTCTCGTTTCTCAGAATTGTTTTAATTATTTTGGAAGACAATCGCGGAAACTATTAGAGGTATAGACGTATATTACCCCTTAAATGAGAGCTATCCAAATAAACCATAAAGTAGTTTATTACAATTATCTCCGTGGTAGGAACAGTTTTCGTAATATTTGCAAAAGAAATTCACAAAATGGTGATTTCTAATTTCTCGGAATTGTTTTAATTATTTTGGAAGACAATCTCGGAAACTATTAGAGGTACAGACGTCCATTACCCCTTAAATTAGAGCTATCCAAATAAACCATAAAGTAGTTTATTACAATTATCTCCGTGGTAGGAACAGTTTTCGTAATATTTGCAAAAGAAATTCACAAAATGGTGATTTCTCGTTTCTCAGAATTGTTTTAATTATTTTGGAAGACAATCGCGGAAACTATTAGAGGTATAGACGACTATTACCCCTTAAATGAGAGCTATCCAATTGCACCATAAAATAGTATATAACAATTATCTCCGTGGTAGGAACGGTTTTCGTAATATTTGCAAAAGAAATTCACAAAATGGTGATTTATAATTTCTCAGAATTTTTTTAATTATTTTGGCAGATAATCGCGGAAACTATTAGAGGTATAGACGTCTATTACCCCTTAAATGAGAGCTATCCATATGCACCATAAAATAGTATATAACAATTATCTCCGTGGTAGGAACAGTTTTCGTAATATATAAAAAAGAAATTCACAAAATGGTGATTTCTCGTTTCTCAGAATTGTTTTAATTATTTTGGAAGACAATCGCGGAAACTATTAGAGGTATAGACGTATATTACCCCTTAAATGAGAGCTATCCAAATGAACAATAAAATAGTATATAACAATTATCTCCGTGGTAGGAACAGTTTTCGTAATTTATGCAAAAGAAATTCACAAAATGGTGATTTCTCGTTTCTCAGAATTGTTTTAATTATTTTAGAAGACAATCTCGGAAACTATTAGAGGTACAGACGTCCATTACCCCTTAAATTAGAGCTATCCAAATAAACCATAAAGTAGTTTATTACAATTATCTCCGTGGTAGGAACAGTTTTCGTAATATTTGCAAAAGAAATTCACAAAATAGTGATTTCTCGTTTCAGAGAATTGTTTTAATTATTTTGGAAGACAATCTCAGAAACTATTAGAGGTACAGACGTCCATTACCCCTTAAATTAGAGCTATCCAAATAAACTATAAAGTAGTTTATTACAATTATCTCCGTGGTAGGAACAGTTTTCGTAATATTTGCAAAAGAAAATCACAAAATGGTGATTTCTCGTTTCTCAGAATTGTTTTAATTATTTTGAAAGAAAATCTCGGAAACTATTAGAGGTACAGACGTCCATTATCCCTTAAATTAGAGCTATCCAAATAATCCATAAAGTAGTTTATAACAATTATCTCCGTGGTAGGAACAGTTTTCGTAATATTTTCAAAAGAAAATCACAAAATGGTGATTTCTCGTCTCTCAGAATTGTTTTAATTATTTTGGAAGAAAATCTCGGAAACTATTAGAGGTACAGACGTCCATTATCCCTTAAATTAGAGCTATCCAAATAAACCATAAAGTAGTTTATAACAATTATCTCCGTGGTAGGAACAGTTTTCGTAATATATGCAAAAGAAATTCACAAAATGGTGATTTTTCGTTTCTCAGAATTGTTTTAATTATTATGGAAGTCATTCTCGGAAACTATTAGAGGTACAGACGCCCATTACCCCTTAAATTAGAGCTATCCAAATAATCCATAAAGAAGTTTATAACAATTATCTCCGTGGTAGATACAGTTTTCGTAATATTTGCAAAAGAAATTCACAAAATGGTGATTTCTCGTTTCTCAGAATTGTTTTAATTATTTTAGAAGACAATCTCGGAAACTATTAGAGGTACAGACGTCCAGTACCCCTTAAATTAGATCTATCCAAATAAACCATAAAGTAGTTTATTACAATTATCTCCGTGGTAGGAACAGTCTTCGTAATATTTGCAAAAGAAATTCACAAAATGGTGATTTTTCGTTTCTCAGAATTGTTTTGATTATTTTGGAAGACAATCTCGGAAACTATTAGAGGTACAGCCGTCCATTACCCCTTAAATTAGAGCTATCCAAATAAACCATAAAGTAGTTTATTACAATTATCTCCGTGGTAGGAACAGTCTTCGTAATATTTGCAAAAGAAATTCACAAAATGGTGATTTCTCATTTCTCAGAATTGTTTTAATTATTTTGGAAGACAATCTCGGAAACTATTAGAGGTACAGACGTCCATTACCCCTTAAATTAGAGCTATCCAAATAATTCATAAAGTAGTTTATAACAATTTTCTCCGTGGTAGGAACAGTTTTCGTAATATTTGCAAAAGAAATTCACAAAATGGTGATTTCTCGTTTCTCAGAATTGTTTTAATTATTTTGGAAGACAATCGCGGAAACTATTAGAGGTATAGACGTCTATTACCCCTTAAATTTGAGCTATCCAAATGCACCATAAAATAGTATATAACAATTATCTCCGTGGTAGGAACGGTTTTCGTAATGTTTGCTAAAGAAATTCACAAAATGGTGATTTCTCGTTTCTCAGAATTGTTTTAATTATTTTGGAAGACAATCGCGGAAACTATTAGAGGTATAGACGTCTATTACCCCTTAAATGAGAGCTATCCAAATGCACCATAAAATTGTATATAACAATTATCTCCGTGGTAGGAACGGTTTTCGTAATATTTGCAAAAGAAATTCACAAAATAATGATTTCTAATTTCTCAGAATTGTTTTAATTATTTTGGAAGACAATCGCGGAAACTATTAGAGGTATAGACGTCTATTACCCCTTAAATGAGAGCTATCCAAATGCACCATAAAATAGTATATAACAATTATCTCCGTGGTAGGAACGGTTTTCGTAATATTTGCAAAAGAAATTCACAAAATGGTGATTTCTAATTTCTCGGAATTGTTTTAATTATTTTGGAAGACAATCGCGGAAACTATTAGAGGTACAGACGCCCATTACCCCTTAAATTAGAGCTATCCAAATAAACCATAAAGTAGTTTATAACAATTATCTCCGTGGTAGGAACAGTTTTCGTAATATTTGCAAAAGAAATTCACAAAATGGTGATTTCTAATTTCTCGGAATTGTTTTAATTATTTTGGAAGACAATCTCGGAAACTATTAGAGGTACAGACGTCCATTACCCCTTAAATTAGAGCTATCCAAATAAACCATAAAGTAGTTTATTACAATTATCTCCGTGGTAGGAACAGTTTTCGTAATATTTGCAAAAGAAATTCACAAAATGGTGATTTCTCGTTTCTCAGAATTGTTTTAATTATTTTGGAAGACAATCGCGGAAACTATTAGAGGTATAGACGACTATTACCCCTTAAATGAGAGCTATCCAATTGCACCATAAAATAGTATATAACAATTATCTCCGTGGTAGGAACGGTTTTCGTAATATTTGCAAAAGAAATTCACAAAATGGTGATTTATAATTTCTCAGAATTTTTTTAATTATTTTGGCAGATAATCGCGGAAACTATTAGAGGTATAGACGTCTATTACCCCTTAAATGAGAGCTATCCATATGCACCATAAAATAGTATATAACAATTATCTCCGTGGTAGGAACAGTTTTCGTAATATATAAAAAAGAAATTCACAAAATGGTGATTTCTCGTTTCTCAGAATTGTTTTAATTATTTTGGAAGACAATCGCGGAAACTATTAGAGGTATAGACGTATATTACCCCTTAAATGAGAGCTATCCAAATGAACAATAAAATAGTATATAACAATTATCTCCGTGGTAGGAACAGTTTTCGTAATTTATGCAAAAGAAATTCACAAAATGGTGATTTCTCGTTTCTCAGAATTGTTTTAATTATTTTAGAAGACAATCTCGGAAACTATTAGAGGTACAGACGTCCATTACCCCTTAAATTAGAGCTATCCAAATAAACCATAAAGTAGTTTATTACAATTATCTCCGTGGTAGGAACAGTTTTCGTAATATTTGCAAAAGAAATTCACAAAATAGTGATTTCTCGTTTCAGAGAATTGTTTTAATTATTTTGGAAGACAATCTCAGAAACTATTAGAGGTACAGACGTCCATTACCCCTTAAATTAGAGCTATCCAAATAAACCATAAAGTAGTTTATTACAATTATCTCCGTGGTAGGAACAGTTTTCGTAATATTTGCAAAAGAATATCACAAAATGGTGATTTCTCGTTTCTCAGAATTGTTTTAATTATTTTGGAAGACAATCTCGGAAACTATTAGAGGTACAGACGTCCAGTACCCCTTAAATTAGATCTATCCAAATAAACCATAAAGTAGTTTATTACAATTATCTCCGTGGTAGGAACAGTCTTCGTAATATTTGCAAAAGAAATTCACAAAATGGTGATTTCTCGTTTCTCAGAATTGTTTTAATTATTTTGGAAGACAATCGCGGAAACTATTAGAGGTATAGACGTCTATTACCCCTTAAATTTGAGCTATCCAAATGCACCATAAAATAGTATATAACAATTATCTCCGTGGTAGGAACGGTTTTCGTAATGTTTGCTAAAGAAATTCACAAAATGGTGATTTCTCGTTTCTCAGAATTGTTTTAATTATTTTGGAAGACAATCGCGGAAACTATTAGAGGTATAGACGTCTATTACCCCTTAAATGAGAGCTATCCAAATGCACCATAAAATTGTATATAACAATTATCTCCGTGGTAGGAACGGTTTTCGTAATATTTGCAAAAGAAATTCACAAAATAATGATTTCTAATTTCTCAGAATTGTTTTAATTATTTTGGAAGACAATCGCGGAAACTATTAGAGGTATAGACGTCTATTACCCCTTAAATGAGAGCTATCCAAATGCACCATAAAATAGTATATAACAATTATCTCCGTGGTAGGAACGGTTTTCGTAATATTTGCAAAAGAAATTCACAAAATGGTGATTTCTAATTTCTCGGAATTGTTTTAATTATTTTGGAAGACAATCGCGGAAACTATTAGAGGTACAGACGCCCATTACCCCTTAAATTAGAGCTATCCAAATAAACCATAAAGTAGTTTATAACAATTATCTCCGTGGTAGGAACAGTTTTCGTAATATTTGCAAAAGAAATTCACAAAATGGTGATTTCTAATTTCTCGGAATTGTTTTAATTATTTTGGAAGACAATCTCGGAAACTATTAGAGGTACAGACGTCCATTACCCCTTAAATTAGAGCTATCCAAATAAACCATAAAGTAGTTTATTACAATTATCTCCGTGGTAGGAACAGTTTTCGTAATATTTGCAAAAGAAATTCACAAAATGGTGATTTCTCGTTTCTCAGAATTGTTTTAATTATTTTGGAAGACAATCTCGGAAACTATTAGAGGTATAGACGACTATTACCCCTTAAATGAGAGCTATCCAATTGCACCATAAAATAGTATATAACAATTATCTCCGTGGTAGGAACGGTTTTCGTAATATTTGCAAAAGAAATTCACAAAATGGTGATTTATAATTTCTCAGAATTTTTTTAATTATTTTGGCAGATAATCGCGGAAACTATTAGAGGTATAGACGTCTATTACCCCTTAAATGAGAGCTATCCATATGCACCATAAAATAGTATATAACAATTATCTCCGTGGTAGGAACAGTTTTCGTAATATATAAAAAAGAAATTCACAAAATGGTGATTTCTCGTTTCTCAGAATTGTTTTAATTATTTTGGAAGACAATCGCGGAAACTATTAGAGGTATAGACGTATATTACCCCTTAAATGAGAGCTATCCAAATGAACAATAAAATAGTATATAACAATTATCTCCGTGGTAGGAACAGTTTTCGTAATTTATGCAAAAGAAATTCACAAAATGGTGATTTCTCGTTTCTCAGAATTGTTTTAATTATTTTAGAAGACAATCTCGGAAACTATTAGAGGTACAGACGTCCATTACCCCTTAAATTAGAGCTATCCAAATAAACCATAAAGTAGTTTATTACAATTATCTCCGTGGTAGGAACAGTTTTCGTAATATTTGCAAAAGAAATTCACAAAATAGTGATTTCTCGTTTCAGAGAATTGTTTTAATTATTTTGGAAGACAATCTCAGAAACTATTAGAGGTACAGACGTCCATTACCCCTTAAATTAGAGCTATCCAAATAAACCATAAAGTAGTTTATTACAATTATCTCCGTGGTAGGAACAGTTTTCGTAATATTTGCAAAAGAATATCACAAAATGGTGATTTCTCGTTTCTCAGAATTGTTTTAATTATTTTGAAAGAAAATCTCGGAAACTATTAGAGGTACAGACGTCCATTATCCCTTAAATTAGAGCTATCCAAATAATCCATAAAGTAGTTTATAACAATTATCTCCGTGGTAGGAACAGTTTTCGTAATATTTGCAAAAGAAAATCACAAAATGGTGATTTCTCGTCTCTCAGAATTGTTTTAATTATTTTGGAAGAAAATCTCGGAAACTATTAGAGGTACAGACGTCCATTATCCCTTAAATTAGAGCTATCCAAATAAACCATAAAGTAGTTTATAACAATTATCTCCGTGGTAGGAACAGTTTTCGTAATATATGCAAAAGAAATTCACAAAATGGTGATTTTTCGTTTCTCAGAATTGTTTTAATTATTATGGAAGTCATTCTCGGAAACTATTAGAGGTACAGACGCCCATTACCCCTTAAATTAGAGCTATCCAAATAATCCATAAAGAAGTTTATAACAATTATCTCCGTGGTAGATACAGTTTTCGTAATATTTGCAAAAGAAATTCACAAAATGGTGATTTCTCGTTTCTCAGAATTGTTTTAATTATTTTAGAAGACAATCTCGGAAACTATTAGAGGTACAGACGTCCAGTACCCCTTAAATTAGATCTATCCAAATAAACCATAAAGTAGTTTATTACAATTATCTCCGTGGTAGGAACAGTCTTCGTAATATTTGCAAAAGAAATTCACAAAATGGTGATTTTTCGTTTCTCAGAATTGTTTTAATTATTTTGGAAGACAATCTCGGAAACTATTAGAGGTACAGCCGTCCATTACCCCTTAAATTAGAGCTATCCAAATAAACCATAAAGTAGTTTATTACAATTATCTCCGTGGTAGGAACAGTCTTCGTAATATTTGCAAAAGAAATTCACAAAATGGTGATTTCTCATTTCTCAGAATTGTTTTAATTATTTTGGAAGACAATCTCGGAAACTATTAGAGGTACAGACGTCCATTACCCCTTAAATTAGAGCTATCCAAATAATTCATAAAGTAGTTTATAACAATTTTCTCCGTGGTAGGAACAGTTTTCGTAATATTTGCAAAAGAAATTCACAAAATGGTGATTTCTCGTTTCTCAGAATTGTTTTAATTATTTTGGAAGACAATCGCGGAAACTATTAGAGGTATAGACGTCTATTACCCCTTAAATTTGAGCTATCCAAATGCACCATAAAATAGTATATAACAATTATCTCCGTGGTAGGAACGGTTTTCGTAATGTTTGCTAAAGAAATTCACAAAATGGTGATTTCTCGTTTCTCAGAATTGTTTTAATTATTTAGGAAGACAATCGCGGAAACTATTAGAGGTATAGACGTCTATTACCCCTTAAATGAGAGCTATCCAAATGCACCATAAAATTGTATATAACAATTATCTCCGTGGTAGGAACGGTTTTCGTAATATTTGCAAAAGAAATTCACAAAATAATGATTTCTAATTTCTCAGAATTGTTTTAATTATTTTGGAAGACAATCGCGGAAACTATTAGAGGTATAGACGTCTATTACCCCTTAAATGAGAGCTATCCAAATGCACCATAAAATAGTATATAACAATTATCTCCGTGGTAGGAACGGTTTTCGTAATATTTGCAAAAGAAATTCACAAAATGGTGATTTCTAATTTCTCGGAATTGTTTTAATTATTTTGGAAGACAATCGCGGAAACTATTAGAGGTACAGACGCCCATTACCCCTTAAATTAGAGCTATCCAAATAAACCATAAAGTAGTTTATAACAATTATCTCCGTGGTAGGAACAGTTTTCGTAATTTATGCAAAAGAAATTCACAAAATGGTGATTTCTCGTTTCTCAGAATTGTTTTAATTATTTTAGAAGACAATCTCGGAAACTATTAGAGGTACAGACGCCCATTACCCCTTAAATTAGAGCTATCCAAATAAACCATAAAGTAGTTTATTACAATTATCTCCGTGGTAGGAACAGTTTTCGTAATATTTGCAAAAGAAATTCACAAAATGGTGATTTTTCGTTTCTCAGAATTGTTTTAATTATTTTGGAAGACATCCTCGGAAACTATTAGAGGTACAGACGCCCATTACCCCTTAAATTAGAGCTATCCAAATAAACCATAAAGAAGTTTATAACAATTATCTCCGTGGTAGGTACAGTTTTCGTAATATTTGCAAAAGAAATTCACAAAATGGTGATTTCTCGTTTCTCAGAATTGTTTTAATTATTTTGGAAGACAATCTCGGAAACTATTAGAGGTACAGACGTCTATTACCCTTTTAATTAGAGCTATCCAAATAATCCATAAAGTAGTTTATAATAATTTTCTCCGTGGTAGGAACAGTTTTCGTAATATTTGCAAAAGAAATTCAAAAAATGGTGATTTCTCGTTTCTCAGAATTGTTTTAATTATTTTGGAAGACAATCGCGGAAACTATTAGAGGTATAGACGTCTATTACCCCTTAAATGAGAGCTATCCAAATAAACCATAAAATAGTATATAACAATTATCTCCGTGGTAGGGACGGTTATCGTAATATTTGCAAAAGAAATTCACAAAATGGTGATTTCTAATTTCTCAGAATAGTTTTAATTATTTTGGAAGACAATCTCGGAAACTATTAGAGGTACAGACGTCCATTACCCCTTAAATTAGAGCTATCCAAATAATCCATAAAGTAGTTTATAACAATTTTCTCCGTGGTAGGAACAGTTTTCGTAATATTTGCAAAAGAAATTCACAAAATGGTGATTTCTCGTTTCTCAGAATTGTTTTAATTATTTTGGAAGACAATCGCGGAAACTATTAGAGGTACAGACGTCTATTACCCCTTAAATTTGAGCTATCCAAATGCACCATAAAATAGTATATAACAATTATCTCCGTGGTAGGAACGGTTTTCGTAATGTTTGCTAAAGAAATTCACAAAATGGTGATTTCTCGTTTCTCAGAATTGTTTTAATTATTTTGGAAGACAATCGCGGAAACTATTAGAGGTACAGACGTCTATTATCCCTTAAATTAGAGCTATCCAAATAATCCATAAAGTAGTTTATAATAATTTTCTCCGTGGTAGGAACAGTTTTCGTAATATTTGCAAAAGAAATTCACAAAATGGTGATCTCTCGTTTCTGAGAATTGTTTTAATTATTTTGGAAGACAATCGCGGAAACTATTAGAGGTACAGACGTCTATTACCCTTTTAATTAGAGCTATCCAAATAATCCATAAAGTAGTTTATAATAATTTTCTCCGTGGTAGGAACAGTTTTCGTAATATTTGCAAAAGAAATTCAAAAAATGGTGATTTCTCGTTTCTCAGAATTGTTTTAATTATTTTGGAAGACAATCGCGGAAACTATTAGAGGTATAGACGTCTATTACCCCTTAAATGAGAGCTATCCAAATGCACCATAAAATAGTATATAACAATTATCTCCGTGGTAGGTACGGTTATCGTAATATTTGCAAAAGAAATTCACAAAATGGTGATTTCTAATTTCTCAGAATTGTTTTAATTATTTTGGAAGATAATCGCGGAAACTATTAGAGGTACAGACGTCCATTACCCCTTAAATTAGAGCTATCCAAATAAACCATAAAATAGTATATAACAATTATCTCCGTGGTAGGGACGGTTATCGTAATATTTGCAAAAGAAATTCACAAAATGGTGATTTCTAATTTCTCAGAATTGTTTTAATTATTTTGGAAGACAATCTCGGAAACTATTAGAGGTACAGACGTCCATTACCTTTTAAAGTAGAGCTATCCGAATAATCCATAAAGTAGTTTATAACAATTATCTCCGTGGTCTGAACAGTTTACGTAATATTTGCATAAGAAATTCACAAAATGGTGATTTCTCGTTTCTCAGAATTGTTTTAATTATTTTGGAAGACAATCGCGGAAACTATTAGAGGTATAGACGTCTATTACCCCTTAAATGAGAGCTATCCAAATGCACAATAAAATAGTATATAAAAATTATCTCCGTGGTAGGAACAGTTTTCGTAACATTTGCAAAAGAAATTCACAAAATGGTGATTTCTCGTTTCTCAGAATTGTTTTAATTATTTTGGAAGACAATCGCGGAAACTATTAGAGGTATAGACGTCTATTACCCCTTAAATGAGAGCTATCCAAATGCACCATAAAATTGTATATAACAATTATCTCCGTGGTAGGAACGGTTTTCGTAATATTTGCAAAAGAAATTCACAAAATGGTGATTTCTAATTTCTCAGAATTGTTTTAATTATTTTGGAAGACAATCGCGGAAACTATTAGAGGTATAGACGTCTATTACCCCTTAAATGAGAGCTATCCAAATGCACCATAAAATAGTATATAATAATAATCTCCGTGGTAGGAACGGTTTTCGTAATATTTGCAAAAGAAATTCACAAAATGGTGATTTCTAATTTCTCGGAATTGTTTTAATTATTTTGGAAGACAATCGCGGAAACTATTAGAGGTACAGACGCCCATTACCCCTTAAATTAGAGCTATCCAAATAAACCATAAAGTAGTTTATAACAATTATCTCCGTGGTAGGAACAGTTTTCGTAATATTTGCAAAAGACATTCACAAAATGGTGATTTCTCGTTTCTCAGAATTGTATTAATTATTTTGGAAGACAATTTCGGAAACTATTAGAGGTACAGACGTCCATTACCCCTTAAATTAGAGCTATCCAAATTAACCATAAAGTAGTTTATTACAATTATCTCCGTGGTAGGAACAGTCTTCGTAATATTTGCAAAAGAAATTCACAAAATGGTGATTTCTCATTTCTCAGAATTGTTTTAATTATTTTGGAAGACAATCTCGGAAACTATTAGAGGTACAGACGTCCATTACCCCTTAAATTAGAGCTATCCAAATAATCCATAAAGTAGTTTATAACAATTTTCTCCGTGGTAGGATCAGTTTTCGTAATATTTGCAAAAGAAATTCACAAAATGGTGATTTCTCGTTTCTCAGAATTGTTTTAATTAATTTTGGAAGACAATCGCGGAAACTATTAGAGGTATAGACGTCTATTACCCCTTAAATTTGAGCTATCCAAATGCACTATAAAATAGTATATAACAATTATCTCCGTGGTAGGAACGGTTTTCGTAATGTTTGCTAAAGAAATTCACAAAATGGTGATTTCTCGTTTCTCAGAATTGTTTTAATTATTTTGGAAGACAATCGCGGAAACTATTAGAGGTATAGACGTCTATTACCCCTTAAATGAGAGCTATCCAAATGCACCATAAAATAGTATATAACAATTATCTCCGTGGTAGGGACGGTTATCGTAATATTTGCAAAAGAAATTCACAAAATGGTGATTTCTAATTTCTCAGAATTGTTTTAATTATTTTGGAAGATAATCGCGGAAACTATTAGAGGTACAGACGTCCATTACCCCTTAAATTAGAGCTATCCAAATAAACCATAAAATAGTATATAACAATTATCTCCGTGGTAGGGACGGTTATCGTAATATTTGCAAAAGAAATTCACAAAATGGTGATTTCTAATTTCTCAGAATTGTTTTAATTATTTTGGAAGATAATCGCGGAAACTATTAGAGGTACAGACGTCCATTACCCCTTAAATTAGAGCTATCCAAATCAACCATAAAATAGTATATAACAATTATCTCCGTGGTAGGGACGGTTATCGTAATATTTGCAAAAGGAATTCACAAAATGGTGATTTCTAATTTCTCAGAATTGTTTTAATTATTTTGGAAGATAATCGCGGAAACTATTTGAGGTACAGACGTCCATTACCCCTTAAATTAGAGCTATCCAAATAAACCATAAAATAGTATATAACAATTATCTCCGTGGTAGGGACGGTTATCGTAATATTTGCAAAAGAAATTCACAAAATGGTGATTTCTAATTTCTCAGAATTGTTTTAATTATTTTGGAAGATAATCGCGGAAACTATTAGAGGTACAGACGTCCATTACCCCTTAAATTAGAGCTATCCAAATAAACCATAAAATAGTATATAACAATTATCTCCGTGGTAGGGACGGTTATCGTAATATTTGCAAAAGAAATTCACAAAATGGTGATTTCTAATTTCTCAGAATTGTTTTAATTATTTTGGAAGATAATCGCGGAAACTATTAGAGGTACAGACGTCCATTACCCCTTAAATTAGAGCTATCCAAATAAACCATAAAATAGTATATAACAATTATCTCCGTGGTAGGGACGGTTATCGTAATATTTGCAAAAGAAATTCACAAAATGGTGATTCTAATTTCTCAGAATTGTTTTAATTATTTTGGAAGATAATCGCGGAAACTATTAGAGGTACAGACGTCCATTACCCCTTAAATTAGAGCTATCCAAATGCACCATAAAATAGTATATAACAATTATCTCCGTGGTAGGGACGGTTATCGTAATATTTGCAAAAGAAATTCACAAAATGGTGATTTCTAATTTCTCAGAATTGTTTTAATTATTTTGGAAGATAATCGCGGAAACTATTAGAGGTACAGACGTCCATTACCCCTTAAATTAGAGCTATCCAAATAAACCATAAAATAGTATATAACAATTATCTCCGTGGTAGGGACGGTTATCGTAATATTTGCAAAAGAAATTCACAAAATGGTGATTTCTAATTTCTCAGAATTGTTTTAATTATTTTGGAAGACAATCGCGGAAACTATTAGAGGTACAGACGTCCATTACCTTTTAAAGTAGAGTTATCCGAATAATCCATAAAGTAGTTTATAACAATTATCTCCGTGGTCTGAACAGTTTTCGTAATATTTGCATAAGAAATTCACAAAATGGTGATTTCTCGTTTCTCAGAATTGTTTTAATTATTTTGGAAGACAATCGCGGAAACTATTAGAGGTATAGACGTCTATTACCCCTTAAATGAGAGCTATCCAAATGCACAATAAAATAGTATATAAAAATTATCTCCGTGGTAGGAACAGTTTTCGTAACATTTGCAAAAGAAATTCACAAAATGGTGATTTCTCGTTTCTCAGAATTGTTTTAATTATTTTAGAAGACAATCTCGGAAACTATTAGAGGTACAGACGTCCTTTACCCCTTAAATTAGAGCTATCCAAATAAAACATAAAGTAGTTTATTACAATTATCTCCGTGGTAGGAATAGTTTCGTAATATTTGCAAAAGAAATTCACAAAATGGTGATTTCTCGTTTCTCAGAATTGTTTTAATTATTTTGGAAGACAATCTCCGAAACTATTAGAGGTACAGACGTCCATTACCCATTAAAGTAGAGCTATCCGAATAATCCATAAAGTAGTTTATAACAATTATCTCCTTGGTAGGAACAATTTTCGTAATATTTGCAAAAGAAATTCACAAAATGGTGATTTCTCGTTTCTCAGAATTGTTTTAATTATTTTGGAAGACAATCGCGGAAACTATTAGATGTATAGACGTCTATTACCCCTTAAATAAGAGCTATCCAAATGCACCATAAAATTGTATATAACAATTATCTCCGTGGTAGGAACGGTTTTCGTAATATTTGCAACAGAAATTCACAAAATGGTGATTTCTAATTTCTCAGAATTGTTTTAATTATTTTGGAAGACAATCGCGGAAACTATTAGAGGTATAGACGTCTATTACCCCTTAAATGAGAGCTATCTAAATGCACAATAAATAGTATATAACAATTATCTCCGTGGTAGGAACAGTTTTCGTAATATATGCAAACGAAATTCACAAAATGGTGATTTCTCGTTTCTCAGAATTGTTTTAATTATTTTGGAAGACAATCGCGGAAACTATTAGAGGTACAGACGTATATTACCCCTTAAATGAGAGCTATCCAAATGCACCATAAAATAGTATATAACAATTATCTCCGTGGTAGGAACGGTTTTCGTAATATTTGCAAAAGAAATTCACAAAATGGTGATTTCAAATTTCTCGGAATTGTTTTAATTATTTTGGAAGACAATCGCGGAAACTATTAGAGGTACAGACGCCCATTACCCCTTAAATTAGAGCTATCCAAATAAACCATAAAGTAGTTTATAACAATTATCTCCGTGGTAGGAACAGTTTTCGTAATATTTGCAAAAGACATTCACAAAATGGTGATTTCTCGTTTCTCAGAATTGTTTTAATTATTTTGGAAGACAATTTCGGAAACTATTAGAGGTACAGACGTCCATTACCCCTTAAATTAGAGCTATCCAAATAAACCATAAAGTAGTTTATTACAATTATCTCCGTGGTAGGAACAGTTTTCGAAATATTTGCAAAAGAAATTCACAAAATGGTGATTTCTCGTTTCTGAGAATTGTTTTAATTATTTTGGAAGACAATCGCGGAAACTATTAGAGGTACAGACGTCTATTACCCCTTAAATAAGAGCTATCCAAATGCACCATAAAATTGTATATAACAATTATCTCCGTGGTAGGAACGGTTTTCGTAATATTTGCAACAGAAATTCACAAAATGGTGATTTCTAATTTCTCAGAATTGTTTTAATTATTTTGGAAGACAATCGCGGAAACTATTAGAGGTATAGACGTCTATTACCGCTTAAATGAGAGCTATCTAAATGCACAATAAAATAGTATATAACAATTATCTCCGTGGTAGGAACAGTTTTCGTAATATATGCAAACGAAATTCACAAAATGGTGATTTCTCGTTTCTCAGAATTGTTTTAATTATTTTGGAAGACAATCGCGGAAACTATTAGAGGTATAGACGTATATTATCCCTTAAATGAGAGCTATCCAAATGCACCATAAAATAGTATATAACAATTATCTCCGTGGTAGGAACGGTTTTCGTAATATTTGCAAAAGAAATTCACAAAATGGTGATTTCTAATTTCTCGGAATTGTTTTAATTATTTTGGAAGACAATCGCGGAAACTATTAGAGGTAGAGACTCCCATTACCCCTTAAATTAGAGCTATCCAAATAAACCATAAAGTAGTTTATAACAATTATCTCCGTGGTAGGAACAGTTTTCGTAATATTTGCAAAAGACATTCACAAAATGGTGATTTCTCGTTTCTCATAATTGTTTTAATTATTTTGGAAGACAATTTCGGAAACTATTAGAGGTACACACGTCCATTACCCCTTAAATTAGAGCTATCCAAATAAACCATAAAGTAGTTTATTACAATTATCTCCGTGGTAGGAACAGTTTTCGAAATATTTGCAAAAGAAATTCACAAAATGGTGATTTCTCGTTTCTGAGAATTGTTTTAATTATTTTGGAAGACAATCGCGGAAACTATTAAGGTACAGACGTCTATTACCCCTTAAATAAGAGCTATCCAAATGCACCATAAAATTGTATATAACAATTATCTCCGTGGTAGGAACGGTTTTCGTAATATTTGCAACAGAAATTCACAAAATGGTAATTTCTAATTTCTCAGAATTGTTTTAATTATTTTGAAAGACAATCGCGGAAATTATTAGAGGTATAGACGTCTATTACCCCTTAAATGAGAGCTATCTAAATGCACAATAAAATAGTATATAACAATTATCTCCGTGGTAGGAACAGTTTTCGTAATATATGCAAACGAAATTCACAAAATGGTGATTTCTCGTTTCTCAGAATTGTTTTAATTATTTTGGAAGACAATCGCGGAAACTATTAGAGGTATAGACGTCTATTACCCCTTAAATGAGAGCTATCCAAATGCACAATAAAATAGTATATAAAAATTATCTCCGTGGTAGGAACAGTTTTCGTAACATTTGCAAAAGAAATTCACAAAATGGTGATTTCTCGTTTCTCAGAATTGTTTTAATTATTTTAGAAGACAATCTCGGAAACTATTAGAGGTACAGACGTCCTTTACCCCTTAAATTAGAGCTATCCAAATAAACCATAAAGTAGTTTATTACAATTATCTCCGTGGTAGGAATAGTTTTCGTAATATTTGCAAAAGAAATTCACAAAATGGTGATTTCTCGTTTCTCAGAATTGTTTTAATTATTTTGGAAGACAATCTCCGAAACTATTAGAGGTACAGACGTCCATTACCCATTAAAGTAGAGCTATCCGAATAATCCATAAAGTAGTTTATAACAATTATCTCCTTGGTAGGAACAATTTTCGTAATATTTGCAAAAGAAATTCACAAAATGGTGATTTCTAATTTCTCTGAATTGTTTTAATTATTTTGGAAGATAATCGCGGAAACTATTAGAGGTACAGACGTCCATTACCCCTTAAATTAGAGCTATCCATATAAACCATAAAATAGTATATAACAATTATCTCCGTGGTAGGGACGGTTATCGTAATATTTGCAAAAGAAATTCACAAAATGGTGATTTCTAATTTCTCAGAATTGTTTTAATTATTTTGGAAGATAATCTCGGAAACTATTAGAGGTACAGACGTCCATTACCTTTTAAAGTAGAGCTATCCGAATAATCCATAAAGTAGTTTATAACAATTATCTCCGTGGTCTGAACAGTTTTCGTAATATTTGCATAAGAAATTCACAAAATGGTGATTTCTCGTTTCTCAGAATTGTTTTAATTATTTTGGAAGACAATTTCGGAAACTATTAGAGGTACACACGTCCATTACCCCTTAAATTAGAGCTATCCAAATAAACCATAAAGTAGTTTATTACAATTATCTCCGTGGTAGGAACAGTTTTCGAAATATTTGCAAAAGAAATTCACAAAATGGTGATTTCTCGTTTCTGAGAATTGTTTTAATTATTTTGGAAGACAATCGCGGAAACTATTAGAGGTAAAGACGTCTATTACCCCTTAAATAAGAGCTATCCAAATGCACCATAAAATTGTATATATCAATTATCTCCGTGGTAGGAACGGTTTTCGTAATATTTGCAACAGAAATTCACAAAATGGTGATTTCTAATTTCTCAGAATTGTTTTAATTATTTTGGAAGACAATCGCGGAAACTATTAGAGGTATAGACGTCTATTACCCCTTAAATGAGAGCTATCTAAATGCACAATAAAATAGTATATAACAATTATCTCCGTGGTAGGAACAGTTTTCGTAATATATGCAAACGAAATTCACAAAATGGTGATTTCTCGTTTCTCAGAATTGTTTTAATTATTTTGGAAGACAATCGCGGAAACTATTAGAGGTACAGACGTCCATTACCCCTTAAATTAGAGCTATCCAAATAAACCATAAAATAGTATATAACAATTATCTCCGTGGTAGGGACGGTTATCGTAATATTTGCAAAAGAAATTCACAAAATGGTGATTTCTAATTTCTCAGAATTGTTTTAATTATTTTGGAAGACAATCTCGGAAACTATTAGAGGTACAGACGTCCATTACCTTTTAAAGTAGAGCTATCCGAATAATCCATAAAGTAGTTTATAACAATTATCTCCGTGGTCTGAACAGTTTTCGTAATATTTGCATAAGAAATTCACAAAATGGTGATTTCTCGTTTCTCAGAATTGTTTTAATTATTTTGGAAGACAATCGCGGAAACTATTAGAGGTATAGACGTCTATTACCCCTTAAATGAGAGCTATCCAAATGCACAATAAAATAGTATATAAAAATTATCTCCGTGGTAGGAACAGTTTTCGTAACATTTGCAAAAGAAATTCACAAAATGGTGATTTCTCGTTTCTCAGAATTGTTTTAATTATTTTAGAAGACAATCTCGGAAACTATTAGAGGTACAGACGTCCTTTACCCCTTAAATTAGAGCTATCCAATTAAACCATAAAGTAGTTTATTACAATTATCTCCGTGGTAATAATAGTTTTCGTAATATTTGCAAAAGAAATTCACAAAATGGTGATTTCTCGTTTCTCAGAATTGTTTTAATTATTTTGGAAGACAATCTCCGAAACTATTAGAGGTACAGACGTCCATTACCCATTAAAGTAGAGCTATCCGAATAATCCATAAAGTAGTTTATAACAATTATCTCCTTGGTAGGAACAATTTTCGTAATATTTGCAAAAGAAATTCACAAAATGGTGATTTCTAATTTCTCAGAATTGTTTTAATTATTTTGGAAGATAATCGCGGAAACTATTAGAGGTACAGACGTCCATTACCCCTTAAATTAGAGCTATCCAAATAAACCATAAAATAGTATATAACAATTATCTCCGTGGTAGGGACGGTTATCGTAATATTTGCAAAAGAAATTCACAAAATGGTGATTTCTAATTTCTCAGAATTGTTTTAATTATTTTGGAAGACAATCTCGGAAACTATTAGAGGTACAGACGTCCATTACCTTTTAAAGTAGAGCTATCCGAATAATCCATAAAGTAGTTTATAACAATTATCTCCGTGGTCTGAACAGTTTTCGTAATATTTGCATAAGAAATTCACAAAATGGTGATTTCTCGTTTCTCAGAATTGTTTTAATTATTTTGGAAGACAATCTCCGAAACTATTAGAGGTACAGACGTCCATTACCCATTAAAGTAGAGCTATCCGAATAATCCATAAAGTAGTTTATAACAATTATCTCCTTTGTAGGAACAATTTTCGTAATATTTGCAAAAGAAATTCACAAAATGGTGATTTCTCGTTTCTCAGAGTTGTTTTAATTATTTTGGAAGACAATCGCGGAAACTATTAGAGGTATAGACGTCTATTACCCCTTAAATGAGAGCTATCCAAATGCACCATAAAATTGTATATAACAATTATCTCCGTGGTAGGAACGGTTTTCGTAATATTTGCAAAAGAAATTCACAAAATGGTGATTTCTAATTTCTCAGAATTGTTTTAATTATTTTGGAAGACAATCGCGGAAACTATTAGAGGTATAGACGTCTATTACCCCTTAAATGATAGCTATCCAAATGCACCATAAAATAGTATATAACAATTATCTCCGTGGTAGGAACGGTTTTCGTAATATTTGCAAAAGAAATTCACAAAATGGTGATTTCAAATTTCTCGGAATTGTTTTAATTATTTTGGAAGACAATCGCGGAAACTATTAGAGGTACAGACGCCCATTACCCCTTAAATTAGAGCTATCCAAATAAACCATAAAGTAGTTTATAACAATTATCTCCGTGGTAGGAACAGTTTTCGTAATATTTGCAAAAGACATTCACAAAATGGTGATTTCTCGTTTCTCAGAATTGTTTTAATTATTTTGGAAGACAATTTCGGAAACTATTAGAGGTACAGACGTCCATTACCCCTTAAATTAGAGCTATCCAAATAAACCATAAAGTAGTTTATTACAATTATCTCCGTGGTAGGAACAGTCTTCGTAATATTTGCAAAAGAAATTCACAAAATGGTGATTTCTCATTTCTCAGAATTGTTTTAATTATTTTGGAAGACAATCTCGGAAACTATTAGAGGTACAGACGTCCATTACCCCTTAAATTAGAGCTATCCAAATAATCCATAAAGTAGTTTATAACAATTTTCTCCGTGGTAGGAACAGTTTTCGTAATATTTGCAAAAGAAATTCACAAAATGGTGATTTCTCGTTTCTCAGAATTGTTTTAATTATTTTGGAAGACAATCGCGGAAACTATTAGAGGTATAGACGTCTATTACCCCTTAAATTTGAGCTATCCAAATGCACCATAAAATAGTATATAACAATTATCTCCGTGGTAGGAACGGTTTTCGTAATGTTTGCTAAAGAAATTCACAAAATGGTGATTTCTCGTTTCTCAGAATTGTTTTAATTATTTTGGAAGACAATCGCGGAAACTATTAGAGGTATAGACGTCTATTACCCCTTAAATGAGAGCTATCCAAATGCACCATAAAATAGTATATAACAATTATCTCCGTGGTAGGGACGGTTATCGTAATATTTGCAAAAGAAATTCACAAAATGGTGATTTCTAATTTCTCAGAATTGTTTTAATTATTTTGGAAGATAATCGCGGAAACTATTAGAGGTACAGACGTCCATTACCCCTTAAATTAGAGCTATCCAAATAAACCATAAAATAGTATATAACAATTATCTCCGTGGTAGGGACGGTTATCGTAATATTTGCAAAAGAAATTCACAAAATGGTGATTTCTAATTTCTCAGAATTGTTTTAATTATTTTGGAAGACAATCTCGGAAACTATCAGAGGTACAGACGTCCATTACCTTTTAAAGTAGAGTTATCCGAATAATCCATAAAGTAGTTTATAACAATTATCTCCGTGGTCTGAACAGTTTTCGTAATATTTGCATAAGAAATTCACAAAATGGTGATTTCTCGTTTCTCAGAATTGTTTTAATTATTTTGGAAGACAATCGCGGAAACTATTAGAGGTATAGACGTCTATTACCCCTTAAATGAGAGCTATCCAAATGCACAATAAAATAGTATATAAAAATTATCTCCGTGGTAGGAACTGTTTTCGTAGCATTTGCAAAAGAAATTCACAAAATGGTGATTTCTCGTTTCTCAGAATTGTTTTAATTATTTTAGAAGACAATCTCGGAAACTATTAGAGGTACAGACGTCCTTTACCCCTTAAATTAGAGCTATCCAAATAAACCATAAAGTAGTTTATTACAATTATCTCCGTGGTAGGAATAGTTTCGTAATATTTGCAAAAGAAATTCACAAAATGGTGATTTCTCGTTTCTCAGAATTGTTTTAATTATTTTGGAAGACAATCTCCGAAACTATTAGAGGTACAGACGTCCATTACCCATTAAAGTAGAGCTATCCGAATAATCCATAAAGTAGTTTATAACAATTATCTCCTTGGTAGGAACAATTTTCGTTATATTTGCAAAAGAAATTCACAAAATGGTGATTTCTCGTTTCTCAGAATTGTTTTAATTATTTTGGAAGACAATCGCGGAAACTATTAGAGGTATAGACGTCTATTACCCCTTCAATAAGAGCTATCCAAATGCACCATAAAATTGTATATAACAATTATCTCCGTGGTAGGAACGGTTTTCGTAATATTTGCAACAGAAATTCACAAAATGGTGATTTCTAATTTCTCAGAATTGTTTTAATTATTTTGGAAGACAATCGCGGAAACTATTAGAGGTATAGACGTCTATTACCCCTTAAATGAGAGCTATCTAAATGCACAATAAAATAGTATATAACAATTATCTCCGTGGTAGGAACAGTTTTCGTAATATATGCAAACGAAATTCACAAAATGGTGATTTCTCGTTTCTCAGAATTGTTTTAATTATTTTGGAAGACAATCGCGGAAACTATTAGAGGTATAGACGTATATTTCCCCTTAAATGAGAGCTATCCAAATGCACCATAAAATAGTATATAACAATTATCTCCGTGGTAGGAACGGTTTTCGTAATATTTGCAAAAGAAATTCACAAAATGGTGATTTCTAATTTCTCGGAATTGTTTTAATTATTTTGGAAGACAATCTCGGAAACTATTAGAGGTACAGACGTCCATTACCCCTTAAATTAGAGCTATCCAAATAATCCATAAAGTAGTTTATAATAATTTTCTCCGTGGTAGGAACAGTTTTCGTAATATTTGCAAAAGAAATTCACAAAATGGTGAATTCTCGTTTCTGAGAATTGTTTTAATTATTTTGGAAGACAATCGCGGAAACTATTAGAGGTACAGACGTCTATTACCCTTTTAATTAGAGCTATCCAAATAATCCATAAAGTAGTTTATAATAATTTTCTCCGTGTAGGAACAGTTTTCGTAATATTTGCAAAAGAAATTCAAAAAATGGTGATTTCTCGTTTCTCAGAATTGTTTTAATTATTTTGGAAGACAATCGCGGAAACTATTAGAGGTATAGACGTCTATTATCCCTTAAATGAGAGCTATCCAAATGCACCATAAAATAGTATATAACAATTATCTCCGTGGTAGGGACGGTTATCGTAATATTTGCAAAAGAAATTCACAAAATGGTGATTTCTAATTTCTCAGAATTGTTTTAATTATTTTGGAAGATAATCGCGGAAATTATTAGAGGTACAGACGTCCATTACCCCTTAAATTCGAGCTATCCGAATAAACCATAAAGTAGTTTATTACAAGTATCTCCGTGGTAGGAATAGTTTTCGTAATATTTGCAAAAGAAATTCACAAAATGGTGATATCTCGTTTCTCAGAATTGTTTTAATTATTTTGGAAGACAATCTCGGAAACTATTAGAGGTACAGACGTCCATTACTTTTTAAAGTAGAGCTATCCGAATAATCCATAAAGTAGTTTATAACAATTATCTCCGTGGTCTGAACATTTTTCGTAATATTTGCAAAAGAAATTCACAAAATGGTGATTTCTCGTTTCTGAGAATTGTTTTAATTATTTTGGAAGACAATCGCGGAAACTATTAGAGGTACAGACGTCTATTACCCTTTTAATTAGAGCTATCCAAATAATCCATAAAGTAGTTTATAATAATTTTCTCCGTGGTAGGAACAGTTTTCGTAATATTTGCAAAAGAAATTCAAAAAATGGTGATTTCTCCTTTCTCAGAATTGTTTTAATTATTTTGGAAGACAATCGCGGAAACTATTAGAGGTATAGACGTCTATTATCCCTTAAATGAAAGCTATCCAAATGCACCATAAAATAGTATATAACAATTATCTCCGTGGTAGGGACGGTTATCGTAATATTTGCAAAAGAAATTCACAAAATGGTGATTTCTAATTTCTCAGAATTGTTTTAATTATTTTGGAAGATAATCGCGGAAACTATTAGAGGTACAGACGTCCATAACCCCTTAAATTCGAGCTATCCAAATAAACCATAAAGTAGTTTATTACAATTATCTCCGTGGTAGGAATAGTT
This sequence comes from Rhaphigaster nebulosa, assembly GCA_948150685.1. Lineage (NCBI taxonomy): Eukaryota > Metazoa > Arthropoda > Insecta > Hemiptera > Pentatomidae > Rhaphigaster > Rhaphigaster nebulosa. The sequence continues at coordinate 9,329,071 of OX411307.1, forward strand.
TTCGTAATATTTTCTAAGAAATTCACAAAATGGTGATATCTCGTTTCTCAGAATTGTTTTAATTATTTTGGAAGACAATGTCGGAAACTATTAGAGGTACAGACGTCCATTACTTTTTAAAGTAGAGCTATCCGAATAATCCATAAAGTAGTATATAACAATTTTCTCCGTGGTCTGAACAGTTTTCGTAATATTTGCAAAAGAAATTCACAAAACGGTGATTTCTCTTTTCTCAGAATTGCTTTAATTATTTTGGAAGACAATCGCGGAAACTATTAGAGGTACAGACGTCCATTACCTTTTAAAGTAGAGCTATCCGAATAATCCATAAAGTAGTTTATAACAATTATCTCCGTGGTCTGAACAGTTTTCGTAATATTTGTATAAGAAATTCACAAAATGGTGATTTCTCGTTTCTCAGAATTGTTTTAATTATTTTGGAAGACAATCGCGGAAACTATTAGAGGTATAGACGTCTATTACCCCTTAAATGAGAGCTATCCAAATGCACCATAAAATAGTATATAACAATTATCTCCGTGGTAGGAACGGTTTTCGTAATATATGCAAAAGAAATTCACAAAATGGTGATTTCTCGTTTCTCTGAATTGTTTTAATTATTTTGGAAGACAATCGCGGAAACTATTAGAGGTATAGACGTATATTACCCCTTAAATGAGAGCTATCCAAATAAACCATAAAGTAGTTTATTACAATTATCTCCGTGGTAGGAACAGTTTTCGTAATATTTGCAAAAGAAATTCACAAAATGGTGATTTCTAATTTCTCGGAATTGTTTTAATTATTTTGGAAGACAATCTCCGAAACTATTAGAGGTACAGACGTCCATTACCCCTTAAATTAAAGCTATCCAAATAAACTATAAAGTAGTTTATTACAATTATCTCCGTGGTAGGAACAGTTTTCGTAATATTTGCAAAAGAAATTCACAAAATGGTGATTTCTCGTTTCTCAGAATTGTTTTAATTATTTTGGAAGACAATCGCGGAAACTATTAGAGGTATAGACGTCTATTACCCCTTAAATGAGAGCTATCCAATTGCACCATAAAATAGTATATAACAATTATCTCCGTGGTAGGAACGGTTTTCGTAATATTTGCAAAAGAAATTCACAAAATGGTGATTTATAATTTCTCAGAATTTTTTTAATTTTTTTGGCAGATAATCGCGGAAACTATTAGAGGTATAGACGTCTATTACCCCTTAAATTAGAGCTATCCAAATAAACCATAAAGTAGTTTATTACAATTATCTCCGTGGTAGGAACAGTTTTCGTAATATTTGCAAAAGAAATTCACAAAATAGTGATTTCTCGTTTCAGAGAATTGTATTAATTATTTTGGAAGACAATCTCAGAAACTATTAGAGGTACAGACGTCCATTACCCCTTAAATTAGAGCTATCCAAATAAACCATAAAGTAGTTTATTACAATTATCTCCGTGGTAGGAACAGTTTTCGTAATATTTGCAAAAGAAAATCACAAAATGGTGATTTCTCGTTTCTCAGAATTGTTTTAATTATTTTGGAAGAAAATCTCGGAAACTATTAGAGGTACAGACGTCCATTATCCCTTAAATTAGAGCTATCCAAATAATCCATAAAGTAGTTTATAACAATTATCTCCGTGGTAGGAACAGTTTACGTAATATATGCAAAAGAAATTCACAAAATGGTGATTTTTCGTTTCTCAGAATTGTTTTAATTATTTTGGAAGTCATTCTCGGAAACTATTAGAGGTACAGACGCCCATTACCCCTTAAATTAGAGCTATCCAAATAAACCATAAAGAAGTTTATAACAATTATCTCCGTGGTAGGTACAGTTTTCGTAATATTTGCAAAAGAAATTCACAAAATGGTGATTTCTCGTTTCTCAGAATTGTTTTAATTATTTTGGAAGACAATCTCGGAAACTATTTGAGGTACAGACGTCCATTACCCCTTAAATTAGAGCTATCCAAATAAACCATAAAGTAGTTTATTACAATTATCTCCGTGGTAGGAACAGTCTTCGTAATATTTGCAAAAGAAATTCACAAAATGGTGATTTTTCGTTTCTCAGAATTGTTTTAATTATTTTGGAAGACAATCTCGGAAACTATTAGAGGTACAGCCGTCCATTACCCCTTAAATTAGAGCTATCCAAATAAACCATAAAGTAGTTTATTACAATTATCTCCGTGGTAGGAACAGTCTTCGTAATATTTGCAAAAGAAATTCACAAAATGGTGATTTCTAATTTCTCAGAATTGTTTTAATTATTTTGGAAGATAATCGCGGAAACTATTAGAGGTACAGACGTCCATTACCCCTTAAATTCGAGCTATCCGAATAAACCATAAAGTAGTTTATTACAATTATCTCCGTGGTAGGAATAGTTTTCGTAATATTTGCAAAAGAAATTCACAAAATGGTGATATCTCGTTTCTCAGAATTGTTTTAATTATTTTGGAAGACAATCTCGGAAACTATTAGAGGTACAGACGTCCATTACTTTTTAAAGTAGAGCTATCCGAATAATCCATAAAGTAGTTTATAACAATTATCTCCGTGGTCTGAACAGTTTTCGTAATATTTGCAAAAGAAATTCACAAAATGGTGATTTCTCGTTTCTGAGAATTGTTTTAATTATTTTGGAAGACAATCGCGGAAACTATTAGAGGTACAGACGTCTATTACCCTTTTAATTAGAGCTATCCAAATAATCCATAAAGTAGTTTATAATAATTTTCTCCGTGGTAGGAACAGTTTTCGTAATATTTGCAAAAGAAATTCAAAAAATGGTGATTTCTCCTTTCTCAGAATTGTTTTAATTATTTTGGAAGACAATCGCGGAAACTATTAGAGGTATAGACGTCTATTATCCCTTAAATGAGAGCTATCCAAATGCACCATAAAATAGTATATAACAATTATCTCCGTGGTAGGGACGGTTATCGTAATATTTGCAAAAGAAATTCACAAAATGGTGATTTCTAATTTCTCAGAATTGTTTTAATTATTTTGGAAGATAATCGCGGAAACTATTAGAGGTACAGACGTCCATAACCCCTTAAATTCGAGCTATCCAAATAAACCATAAAGTAGTTTATTACAATTATCTCCGTGGTAGGAATAGTTTTCGTAATATTTGCAAAAGAAATTCACAAAATGGTGATATCTCGTTTCTCAGAATTGTTTTAATTATTTTGGAAGACAATGTCGGAAACTATTAGAGGTACAGACGTCCATTACTTTTTAAAGTAGAGCTATCCGAATAATCCATAAAGTAGTTTATAACAATTATCTCCGTGGTCTGAACAGTTTTCGTAATATTTGCAAAAGAAATTCACAAAATGGTGATTTCTCTTTTCTCAGAATTGCTTTAATTATTTTGGAAGACAATCGCGGAAACTATTAGAGGTACAGACGTCCATTACCTTTTAAAGTAGAGCTATCCGAATAATCCATAAAGTAGTTTATAACAATTATCTCCGTGGTCTGAACAGTTTTCGTAATATTTGTATAAGAAATTCACAAAATGGTGATTTCTCGTTTCTCAGAATTGTTTTAATTATTTTGGAAGACAATCGCGGAAACTATTAGAGGTATAGACGTCTATTACCCCTTAAATGAGAGCTATCCAAATGCACCATAAAATAGTATATAACAATTATCACCGTGGTAGGAACGGTTTTCGTAATATATGCAAAAGAAATTCACAAAATGGTGATTTCTCGTTTCTCAGAATTGTTTTAATTATTTTGGAAGACAATCGCGGAAACTATTAGAGGTATAGACGTATATTACCCCTTAAATGAGAGCTATCCAAATAAACCATAAAGTAGTTTATTACAATTATCTCCGTGGTAGGAACAGTTTTCGTAATATTTGCAAAAGAAATTCACAAAATGGTGATTTCTAATTTCTCGGAATTGTTTTAATTATTTTGGAAGACAATCTCCGAAACTATTAGAGGTACAGACGTCCATTACCCCTTAAATTAGAGCTATCCAAATAAACCATAAAGTAGTTTATTACAATTATCTCCGTGGTAGGAACAGTTTTCGTAATATTTGCAAAAGAAATTCACAAAATGGTGATTTCTCGTTTCTCAGAATTGTTTTAATTATTTTAGAAGACAATCTCGGAAACTATTAGAGGTACAGACGTCCAGTACCCCTTAAATTAGAGCTATCCAAATAAACCATAAAGTAGTTTATTACAATTATCTCCGTGGTAGGAACAGTTTTCGTAATATATGCAAAAGAAATTCACAAAATGGTGATTTCTCGTTTCTCAGAATTGTTTTAATTATTTTGGAAGACAATCGCGGAAACTATTAGAGGTATAGACGTATATTACCCCTTAAATGAGAGCTATCCAAATAAACCATAAAGTAGTTTATTACAATTATCTCCGTGGTAGGAACAGTTTTCGTAATATTTGCAAAAGAAATTCACAAAATGGTGATTTCTAATTTCTCGGAATTGTTTTAATTATTTTGGATGACAATCTCCGAAACTATTAGAGGTACAGACGTCCATTACCCCTTAAATTAGAGCTATCCAAATAAACCGTAAAGTAGTTTATTACAATTATCTCCGTGGTAGGAACAGTTTTCGTAATATTTGCAAAAGAAATTCACAAAATGGTGATTTCTCGTTTCTCAGAATTGTTTTAATTATTTTGGAAGACAATCGCGGAAACTATTAGAGGTATAGACATCTATTACCCCTTAAATGAGAGCTAACCAATTGCACCATAAAATAGTATATAACAATTATCTCCGTGGTAGGAACGGTTTTCGTAATATTTGCAAAAGAAATTCACAAAATGGTGATTTATAATTTCTCAGAATTTTTTTAATTTTTTTGGCAGATAATCGCGGAAACTATTAGAGGTATAGACGTCTATTACCCCTTAAATGAGAGCTATCCAAATGCACCATAAAATAGTATATAACAATTATCTCCGTGGTAGGAACAGTTTTCGTAATATATAAAAAAGAAATTCACAAAATGGTGATTTCTCGTTTCTCAGAATTGTTTTAATTATTTTGGAAGACAATCGCGGAAACTATTAGAGGTATAGACGTATATTACCCCTTAAATGAGAGCTATCCAAATGAACAATAAAATAGTATATAACAATTATCTCCGTGGTAGGAACAGTTTTCGTAATTTATGCAAAAGAAATTCACAAATTGGTGATTTCTCGTTTCTCAGAATTGTTTTAATTATTTTAGAAGACAATCTCGGAAACTATTAGAGGTACAGACGTCCATTACCCCTTAAATTAGAGCTATCCAAATAAACCATAAAGTAGTTTATTACAATTATCTCCGTGGTAGGAACAGTTTTCGTAATATTTGCAAAAGAAATTCACAAAATAGTGATTTCTCGTTTCAGAGAATTGTATTAATTATTTTGGAAGACAATCTCAGAAACTATTAGAGGTACAGACGTCCATTACCCCTTAAATTAGAGCTATCCAAATAAACCATAAAGTAGTTTATTACAATTATCTCCGTGGTAGGAACAGTTTTCGTAATATTTGCAAAAGAAAATCACAAAATGGTGATTTCTCGTTTCTCAGAATTGTTTTAATAATTTTGGAAGAAAATCTCGGAAACTATTAGAGGTACAGACGTCCATTATCCCTTAAAGTAGAGCTATCCAAATAATCCATAAAGTAGTTTATAACAATTATCTCCGTGGTAGGAATAGTTTTCGTAATATTTGCAAAAGAAATTCACAAAATGGTGATATCTCGTTTCTCAGAATTGTTTTAATTATTTTGGAAGACAATGTCGGAAACTATTAGAGGTACAGACGTCCATTACTTTTTAAAGTAGAGCTATCCGAATAATCCATAAAGTAGTTTATAACAATTATCTCCGTGGTCTGAACAGTTTTCGTAATATTTGCAAAAGAAATTCACAAAATGGTGATTTCTCTTTTCTCAGAATTGCTTTAATTATTTTGGAAGACAATCGCGGAAACTATTAGAGGTACAGACGTCCATTACCTTTTAAAGTAGAGCTATCCGAATAATCCATAAAGTAGTTTATAACAATTATCTCCGTGGTCTGAACAGTTTTCGTAATATTTGTATAAGAAATTCACAAAATGGTGATTTCTCGTTTCTCAGAATTGTTTTAATTATTTTGGAAGACAATCGCGGAAACTATTAGAGGTATAGACGTCTATTACCCCTTAAATGAGAGCTATCCAAATGCACCATAAAATAGTATATAACAATTATCTCCGTGGTAGGAACGGTTTTCGTAATATATGCAAAAGAAATTCACAAAATGGTGATTTCTCGTTTCTCAGAATTGTTTTAATTATTTTGGAAGACAATCGCGGAAACTATTAGAGGTATAGACGTATATTACCCCTTAAATGAGAGCTATCCAAATAAACCATAAAGTAGTTTATTACAATTATCTCCGTGGTAGGAACAGTTTTCGTAATATTTGCAAAAGAAATTCACAAAATGGTGATTTCTAATTTCTCGGAATTGTTTTAATTATTTTGGAAGACAATCTCCGAAACTATTAGAGGTACAGACGTCCATTACCCCTTAAATTAGAGCTATCCAAATAAACCATAAAGTAGTTTATTACAATTATCTCCGTGGTAGGAACAGTTTTCGTAATATTTGCAAAAGAAATTCACAAAATGGTGATTTCTCGTTTCTCAGAATTGTTTTAATTATTTTAGAAGACAATCTCGGAAACTATTAGAGGTACAGACGTCCAGTACCCCTTAAATTAGAGCTATCCAAATAAACCATAAAGTAGTTTATTACAATTATCTCCGTGGTAGGAACAGTTTTCGTAATATATGCAAAAGAAATTCACAAAATGGTGATTTCTCGTTTCTCAGAATTGTTTTAATTATTTTGGAAGACAATCGCGGAAACTATTAGAGGTATAGACGTATATTACCCCTTAAATGAGAGCTATCCAAATAAACCATAAAGTAGTTTATTACAATTATCTCCGTGGTAGGAACAGTTTTCGTAATATTTGCAAAAGAAATTCACAAAATGGTGATTTCTAATTTCTCGGAATTGTTTTAATTATTTTGGATGACAATCTCCGAAACTATTAGAGGTACAGACGTCCATTACCCCTTAAATTAGAGCTATCCAAATAAACCATAAAGTAGTTTATTACAATTATCTCCGTGGTAGGAACAGTTTTCGTAATATTTGCAAAAGAAATTCACAAAATGGTGATTTCTCGTTTCTCAGAATTGTTTTAATTATTTTGGAAGACAATCGCGGAAACTATTAGAGGTATAGACATCTATTACCCCTTAAATGAGAGCTAACCAATTGCACCATAAAATAGTATATAACAATTATCTCCGTGGTAGGAACGGTTTTCGTAATATTTGCAAAAGAAATTCACAAAATGGTGATTTATAATTTCTCAGAATTTTTTTAATTTTTTTGGCAGATAATCGCGGAAACTATTAGAGGTATAGACGTCTATTACCCCTTAAATGAGAGCTATCCAAATGCACCATAAAATAGTATATAACAATTATCTCCGTGGTAGGAACAGTTTTCGTAATATATAAAAAAGAAATTCACAAAATGGTGATTTCTCGTTTCTCAGAATTGTTTTAATTATTTTGGAAGACAATCGCGGAAACTATTAGAGGTATAGACGTATATTACCCCTTAAATGAGAGCTATCCAAATGAACAATAAAATAGTATATAACAATTATCTCCGTGGTAGGAACAGTTTTCGTAATTTATGCAAAAGAAATTCACAAATTGGTGATTTCTCGTTTCTCAGAATTGTTTTAATTATTTTAGAAGACAATCTCGGAAACTATTAGAGGTACAGACGTCCATTACCCCTTAAATTAGAGCTATCCAAATAAACCATAAAGTAGTTTATTACAATTATCTCCGTGGTAGGAACAGTTTTCGTAATATTTGCAAAAGAAATTCACAAAATAGTGATTTCTCGTTTCAGAGAATTGTATTAATTATTTTGGAAGACAATCTCAGAAACTATTAGAGGTACAGACGTCCATTACCCCTTAAATTAGAGCTATCCAAATAAACCATAAAGTAGTTTATTACAATTATCTCCGTGGTAGGAACAGTTTTCGTAATATTTGCAAAAGAAAATCACAAAATGGTGATTTCTCGTTTCTCAGAATTGTTTTAATTATTTTGGAAGAAAATCTCGGAAACTATTAGAGGTACAGACGTCCATTATCCCTTAAAGTAGAGCTATCCAAATAATCCATAAAGTAGTTTATAACAATTATCTCCGTGGTAGGAACAGTTTTCGTAATATTTGCAAAAGAAAATCACAAAATGGTGATTTCTCGTCTCTCAGAATTGTTTTAATTATTTTGGAAGAAAATCTCGGAAACTATTAGAGGTACAGACGTCCATTACCTTTTAAAGTAGAGCTATCCAAATAAACCATAAAGTAGTTTATAACAATTATCTCCGTGGTAGGAACAGTTTTCGTAATATATGCAAAAGAAATTCACAAAATGGTGATTTTTCGTTTCTCAGAATTGTTTTAATTATTTTGGAAGTCATTCTCGGAAACTATTAGAGGTACAGACGCCCATTACCCCTTAAATTAGAGCTATCCAAATAAACCATAAAGAAGTTTATAACAATTATCTCCGTGGTAGGTACAGTTTTCGTAATATTTGCAAAAGAAATTCACAAAATGGTGATTTCTCGTTTCTCAGAATTGTTTTAATTATTTTGGAAGACAATCTCGGAAACTATTAGAGGTACAGACGTCCATTACCCCTTAAATTAGAGCTATCCAAATAAACCATATAGTAGTTTATTACAATTATCTCCGTGGTAGGAACAGTCTTCGTAATATTTGCAAAAGAAATTCACAAAATGGTGATTTTTCGTTTCTCAGAATTGTTTTAATTATTTTGGAAGACAATCTCGGAAACTATTAGAGGTACAGCCGTCCATTACCCCTTAAATTAGAGCTATCCAAATAAACCATAAAGTAGTTTATTACAATTATCTCCGTGGTAGGAACAGTCTTCGTAATATTTGCAAAAGAAATTCACAAAATGGTGATTTCTCATTTCTCAGAATTGTTTTAATTATTTTGGAAGACAATCTCGGAAACTATTAGAGGTACAGACGTCCATTACCCCTTAAATTAGAGCTATCCAAATAATCCATAAAGTAGTTTATAACAATTTTCTCCGTGGTAGGAACAGTTTTCGTAATATTTGCAAAAGAAATTCACAAAATGGTGATTTCTCGTTTCTCAGAATTGTTTTAATTATTTTGGAAGACAATCGCGGAAACTATTAGAGGTATTGACGTCTATTACCCCTTAAATTTGAGCTATCCAAATGCACCATAAAATAGTATATAACAATTATCTCCGTGGTAGGAACGGTTTTCGTAATGTTTGCTAAAGAAATTCACAAAATGGTGATTTCTCGTTTCTCAGAATTGTTTTAATTGTTTTGGAAGACAATCGCGGAAACTATTAGAGGTATAGACGTCTATTACCCCTTAAATGAGAGCTATCCAAATGCACCATAAAATTGTATATAACAATTATCTCCGTGGTAGGAACGGTTTTCGTAATATTTGCAAAAGAAATTCACAAAATGGTGATTTCTAATTTCTCAGAATTGTTTTAATTATTTTGGAAGACAATCGCGGAAACTATTAGAGGTATAGACGTCTATTACCCTTTAATTGAGAGCTATCCAAATGCACCATAAAATAGTATATAACAATTATCTCCGTGGTAGGAACAGTTTTCGTAATTTGTGCAAAAGAAATTCACAAAATGGTGATTTCTCGTTTCTCAGAATTGTTTTAATTATTTTAGAAGACAATCTCGGAAACTATTAGAGGTACAGACGTCCAGTACCCCTTAAATTAGAGCTATCCAAATAAACCATAAAGTAGTTTATTACAATTATCTCCGTGGTAGGAACAGTTTTCGTAATATTTGCAAAAGAAATTCACAAAATAGTGATTTCTCGTTTCAGAGAATTGTTTTAATTATTTTGGAAGACAACCTCAGAAACTATTAGAGGTACAGACGTCCATTACCCCTTAAATTAGAGCTATCCAAATAAACCATAAAGTAGTTTATTACAATTATCTCCGTGGTAGGAACAGTTTTCGTAATATTTGCAAAAGAAAATCACAAAATGGTGATTTCTCGTTTCTCAGAATTGTTTTAATGATTTTGGAAGAAAATCTCGGAAACTATTAGAGGTACAGACGTCCATTATCCCTTAAATTAGAGCTATCCAAATAATCCATAAAGTAGTTTATAACAATTATCTCCGTGGTAGGAACAGTTTTCGTAATATTTGCAAAAGAAAATCACAAAATGGTGATTTCTCGTCTCTCAGAATTGTTTTAATTATTTTGGAAGAAAATCTCGGAAACTATTAGGGGTACAGACGTCCATTATCCCTTAAATTAGAGCTATCCAAATAAGCCATAAAGTAGTTTATAACAATTATCTCCGTGGTAGGAACAGTTTTCGTAATATATGCAAAAGAAATTCACAAAATGGTGATTTTTCGTTTCTCAGAATTGTTTTAATTATTTTGGAAGACATTCTCGGAAACTATTAGAGGTACAGACGCCCATTACCCCTTAAATTAGAGCTATCCAAATAAACCATAAAGAAGTTTATAACAATTATCTCCGTGGTAGGTACAGTTTTCGTAATATTTGCAAAAGAAATTCACAAAATGGTGATTTCTCGTTTCTCAGAATTGTTTTAATTATTTTGGAAGACAATCTCGGAAACTATTAGAGGTACAGACGTCCATTACCCCTTAAATTAGAGCTATCCAAATAAACCATAAAGTAGTTTATTACAATTATCTCCGTGGTAGGAAAAGTCTTCGTAATATTTGCAAAAGAAATTCACAAAATGGTGATTTTTCGTTTCTCAGAATTGTTTTAATTATTTTGGAAGACAATCTCGGAAACTATTAGAGGTACAGCCGTCCATTACCCCTTAAATTAGAGCTATCCAAATAAACCATAAAGTAGTTTATTACAATTATCTCCGTGGTAGGAACAGTCTTCGTAATATTTGCAAAAGAAATTCACAAAATGGTGATTTCTCATTTCTCAGAATTGTTTTAATTATTTTGGAAGACAATCTCGGAAACTATTAGAGGTACAGACGTCCATTACCCCTTAAATTAGAGCTATCCAAATAATCCATAAAGTAGTTTATAACAATTTTCTCCGTGGTAGGAACAGTTTTCGTAATATTTGCAAAAGAAATTCACAAAATGGTGATTTCTCGTTTCTCAGAATTGTTTTAATTATTTTGGAAGACAATCGCGGAAACTATTAGAGGTATAGACGTCTATTACCCCTTAAATTTGAGCTATCCAAATGCACCATAAAATAGTATATAACAATTATCTCCGTGGTAGGAACGGTTTTCGTAATGTTTGCTAAAGAAATTCACAAAATGGTGATTTCTCGTTTCTCAGAATTGTTTTAATTATTTTGGAAGACAATCGCGGAAACTATTAGAGGTATAGACGTCTATTACCCCTTAAATGAGAACTATCCAAATGCACCATAAAATTGTATATAACAATTATCTCCGTGGTAGGAACGGTTTTCGTAATATTTGCAAAAGAAATTCACAAAATGGTGATTTCTAATTTCTCAGAATTGTTTTAATTATTTTGGAAGACAATCGCGGAAACTATTAGAGGTATAGACGTCTATTACCCTTTAATTGAGGGCTATCCAAATGCACCATAAAATAGTATATAACAATTATCTCCGTGGTAGGAACAGTTTTCGTAATTTGTGCAAAAGAAATTCACAAAATGGTGATTTCTCGTTTCTCAGAATTGTTTTAATTATTTTAGAAGACAATCTCGGAAACTATTAGAGGTACAGACGTCCAGTACCCCTTAAATTAGAGCTATCCAAATAAACCATAAAGTAGTTTATTACAATTATCTCCGTGGTAGGAACAGTTTTCGTAATATTTGCAAAAGAAATTCACAAAATAGTGATTTCTCGTTTCAGAGAATTGTTTTAATTATTTTGGAAGACAACCTCAGAAACTATTAGAGGTACAGACGTCCATTACCCCTTAAATTAGAGCTATCCAAATAAACCATAAAGTAGTTTATTACAATTATCTCCGTGGTAGGAACAGTTTTCGTAATATTTGCAAAAGAAAATCACAAAATGGTGATTTCTCGTTTCTCAGAATTGTTTTAATGATTTTGGAAGAAAATCTCGGAAACTATTAGAGGTACAGACGTCCATTATCCCTTAAATTAGAGCTATCCAAATAATCCATAAAGTAGTTTATAACAATTATCTCCGTGGTATGAACAGTTTTCGTAATATTTGCAAAAGAAAATCACAAAATGGTGATTTCTCGTCTCTCAGAATTGTTTTAATTATTTTGGAAGAAAATCTCGGAAACTATTAGAGGTACAGACGTCCATTATCCCTTAAATTAGAGCTATCCAAATAAGCCATAAAGTAGTTTATAACAATTATCTCCGTGGTAGGAACAGTTTTCGTAATATATGCAAAAGAAATTCACAAAATGGTGATTTTTCGTTTCTCAGAATTGTTTTAATTATTTTGGAAGACATTCTCGGAAACTATTAGAGGTACAGACGCCCATTACCCCTTAAATTAGAGCTATCCAAATAAACCATAAAGAAGTTTATAACAATTATCTCCGTGGTAGGTACAGTTTTCGTAATATTTGCAAAAGAAATTCACAAAATGGTGATTTCTCGTTTCTCAGAATTGTTTTAATTATTTTGGAAGACAATCTCGGAAACTATTAGAGGTACAGACGTCCATTACCCCTTAAATTAGAGCAATCCAAATAAACCATAAAGTAGTTTATTACAATTATCTCCGTGGTAGGAGAAGTCTTCGTAATATTTGCAAAAGAAATTCACAAAATGGTGATTTTTCGTTTCTCAGAATTGTTTTAATTATTTTGGAAGACAATCTCGGAAACTATTAGAGGTACAGCCGTCCATTACCCCTTAAATTAGAGCTATCCAAATAAACCATAAAGTAGTTTATTACAATTATCTCCGTGGTAGGAACAGTCTTCGTAATATTTGCAAAAGAAATTCACAAAATGGTGATTTCTCGTTTCTCAGAATTGTTTTAATTATTTTGGAAGACAATCTCGGAAACTATTAGAGGTACAGACGTCCATTACCCCTTAAATTTGAGCTATCCAAATAATCCATAAAGTAGTTTATAACAATTTTCTCCGTGGTAGGAACAGTTTTCGTAATATTTGCAAAAGAAATTCACAAAATGGTGATTTCTCGTTTCTCAGAATTGTTTTAATTATTTTGGAAGACAATCTCGGAAACTATTAGAGGTACAGACGTCCATTACCTTTTAAAGTAGAGTTATCCGAATAATCCATAAAGTAGTTTATAACAATTATCTCCTTGGTAGGAACAATTTTCGTAATATATGCAAAAGAAATTCACAAAATGGTGATTTCTCGTTTCTCAGAATTGTTTTAATTATTTTGGAAGACAATCGCGGAAACTATTAGAGGTATAGACGTCTATTACCCCTTAAATAAGAGCTATCCAAATGCACCATAAAATTGTATATAACAATTATCTCCGTGGTAGGAACGGTTTTCGTAATATTTGCAAAAGACATTCACAAAATGGTGATTTCTCGTTTCTCAGAATTGTTTTAATTATTTTGGAAGACAATTTCGGAAACTATTAGAGGTACAGACGTCCATTACCCCTTAAATTAGAGCTATCCAAATAAACCATAAAGTAGTTTATTACAATTATCTCCGTGGTAGGAACAGTTTTCGAAATATTTGCAAAAGAAATTCACAAAATGGTGATTTCAAATTTCTCAGAATTGTATTAATTATTTTGGAAGATAATCGCGGAAACTATTAGAGGTACAGACGTCCATTACCCCTTAAATTCGAGCTATCCAAATAAACCATAAAGTAGTTTATTACAATTATCTCCGTGGTAGGAATAGTTTTCGTAATATTTGCAAAAGAAATTCACAAAATGGTGATATCTCGTTTCTCAGAATTGTTTTAATTATTTTGGAAGACAATCTCGGAAACTATTAGAGGTACAGACGTCCATTACTTTTTAAAGTAGAGCTATCCGAATAATCCATAAAGTAGTTTATAACAATTATCTCCGTGGTCTGAACAGTTTTCGTAATATTTGCAAAAGAAATTCACAAAATGGTGATTTCTCTTTTCTCAGAATTGCTTTAATTATTTTGGAAGACAATCGCGGAAACTATTAGAGGTACAGACGTCCATTACCTTTCAAAGTAGAGCTATCCGAATAATCCATAAAGTAGTTTATAACAATTATCTCCGTGGTCTGAACAGTTTTCGTAATATTTGTATAAGAAATTCCCAAAATGGTGATTTCTCGTTTCTCAGAATTGTTTTTATTATTTTTGAAGACAATCGCGGAAACTATTAGAGGTATAGACGTCTATTACCCCTTAAATGAGAGCTATCCAAATGCACCATAAAATAGTATATAACAATTATCTCCGTGGTAGGAACGGTTTTCGTAATATTTGCAAAAGAAATTCACAAAATGGTGATTTCTAATTTCTCGGAATTGTTTTAATTATTTTGGAAGACAATCGCGGAAACTATTAGAGGTATAGACGTCTATTACCCCTTAAATGAGAGCTATCCAAATGCACCATAAAATAGTATATAACAATTATCTCCGTGGTAGGAACAGTTTTCGTAATATATGCAAAAGAAATTCACAAAATGGTGATTTCTCGTTTCTCAGAATTGTTTTAATTATTTTGGAAGACAATCGCGGAAACTATTAGAGATATAGACGTCTATTACCCCTTAAATTAGAGCTATCCAAATGCACCATAAAATAGTATATAACAATTATCTCCGTGGTAGGAACGGTTTTCGTAATATTTGCAAAAGAAATTCACAAAATGGTGATTTCTCGTTTCTCAGAATTGTTTTAATTATTTTGGAAGACAATCGCGGAAACTATTAGAGGTATAGACGTCTGTTACCCCTTAAATGAGAGCTATCTAAATAAACCATAAAGTAGTATAATACAATTATCTCCGTGGTAGGAACAGTTTTCGTAATATTTGCAAAAGAAAATCACAAAATGGTGATTTCTCATTTCTCAGAATTGTTTTAATTATTTTGGAAGTCAATCTCGGAAACTATTAGAGGTACAGACGTCCATTACCCCTTAAATTTGAGCTATCCAAATAATCCATAAAGTAGTTTATAACAATTATCTCCGTGGTAGGAACAGTTTTAGTAATATTGGCAAAAGAAATTCACAAAATGGTGATATCTCGTTTCTCAGAATTGTTTTAATTATTTTAGAAGACAATCTCGGAAACTATTAGAGGTACAGACGTCCATTACCTTTTAAAGTAGAGCTATCCGAATAATCCATAAAGTAGTTTATAACAATTATCTCCGTGGTCTGAACAGTTTTCGTAATATTTGCATAAGAAATTCACAAAATGGTGATTTCTCGTTTCTCAGAATTGTTTTAATTATTTTAGAAGACAATCTCGGAAACTATTAGAGGTACAGACGTCCTTTACCCCTTAAATTAGAGCTATCCAAATAAACCATAAAGTAGTTTATTACAATTATCTCCGTGGTAGGAATAGTTTTCGTAATATTTGCAAAAGAAATTCACAAAATGGTGATTTCTCGTTTCTCAGAATTGTTTTAATTATTTTGGAAGACAATCTCCGAAACTATTAGAGGTACAGACGTCCATTACCCATTAAAGTAGAGCTATCCGAATAATCCATAAAGTAGTTTATAACAATTATCTCCTTGGTAGGAACAATTTTCGTAATATTTGCAAAAGAAATTCACAAAATGGTGATTTCTCGTTTCTCAGAATTGTTTTAATTATTTTGGAAGACAATCGCGGAAACTATTAGAGGTACAGACGTCCATTACCTTTTAAAGTAGAGCTATCCGAATAATCCATAAAGTAGTTTATAACAATTATCTCCGTGGTCTGAACAGTTTTCGTAATATTTGCATAAGAAATTCACAAAATGGTGATTTCTAATTTCTCGGAATTGTTTTAATTATTTTGGAAGACAATCGCGGAAACTATTAGAGGTATAGACGTCTATTACTACT
The DNA here is from genome assembly GCA_948150685.1 of Rhaphigaster nebulosa. Taxonomy (NCBI): domain Eukaryota; kingdom Metazoa; phylum Arthropoda; class Insecta; order Hemiptera; family Pentatomidae; genus Rhaphigaster; species Rhaphigaster nebulosa. Next base: position 9,345,283 of record OX411307.1, read on the forward strand.
TAAATGAGAGCTATCCAAATGCACCATAAAATAGTATATAACAATTATCTCCGTGGTAGGAACAGTTTTCGTAATATATGCAAAAGAAATTCACAAGATGGTGATTTCTCGTTTCTCAGAATTGTTTTAATTATTTTGGAAGACAATCGCGGAAACTATTAGAGGTATAGACGTCTATTACCCCTTAAATGAGAGCTATCCAAATGCACCATAAAATAGTATATAACAATTATCTCCGTGGTAGGAAAAGTTTTCGTAATATATGCAAAAGAAATTCACAAAATGGTGATTTCTCGTTTCTCAGAATTGTTTTAATTATTTTGGAAGACAATCGCGGAAACTATTAGAGGTATAGACGTCTATTACTCCTTAAATGAGAGCTATCCAAATGCACTATAAAATAGTATATAACAATTATCTCCGTGGTAGGAACGGTATTCGTAATATTTGCATATGAAATTCACAAAATGGTGATTTCTAATTTCTCAGAATTGTTTTAATTATTTTGGAAGACAATCGCGGAAACTATTAGAGGTATAGACGTCTATTACCCCTTAAATGAGAGCTATCCAAATGCACCATAAAATAGTATATAAGAATTATCTCCGTGGTAGGAACAGTTTTCGTAATATATGCAAAAGAAATTCACAAAATGGTGATTTCTCGTTTCTCAGAATTGTTTTAATTATTTTGGAAGACAATCGCGGTAAACTATTAGAGGTACAGACTTCTATTACCCCTTAAATGAGAGCTATCCAAATGCACAATAAAATAGTATATAAAAATTATCTCCGTGGTAGGAACAGTTTTCGTAACATTTGCAAAAGAAATTCACAAAATGGTGATTTCTCGTTTCTCAGAATTGTTTTAATTATTTTAGAAGACAATCTCGGAAACTATTAGAGGTACAGACGTCCTTTACCCCTTAAATTAGAGCTATCCAAATAAACCATAAAGTAGTTTATTACAATTATCTCCGTGGTAGGAATAGTTTTCGTAATATTTGCAAAAGAAATTCACAAAATGGTGATTTCTCGTTTCTCAGAATTGTTTTAATTATTTTGGAAGACAATCTCCGAAACTATTAGAGGTACAGACGTCCATTACCCATTAAAGTAGAGCTATCCGAATAATCCATAAAGTAGTTTATAACAATTATCTCCGTGGTCTGAAAAGTTTTCGTAATATTTGTATAAGAAATTCACAAAATGGTGATTTCTCGTTTCTCAGAATTGTTTTAATTATTTTGGAAGACAATCGCGGAAACTATTAGAGGTATAGACGTCTATTACCCCTTAAATTAGAGCTATCCAAATGCACAATAAAATAGTATATAAAAATTATCTCCGTGGTAGGAACGGTTTTCGTAATATTTGCAAAAGAAATTCACAAAATGGTGATTTCTAATTTCTCGGAATTGTTTTAATTATTATGGAAGACAATCGCGGAAACTATTAGAGGTATAGACGTCTATTACTACTTAAATGAGAGCTATTCAAATGCACCATAAAATAGTATATAACAATTATCTCCGTGGTAGGAACAGTTTTCGTAATATATGCAAAAGAAATTCACAAAATGGTGATTTCTCGTTTCTCAGAATTATTTTAATTATTTTGGAAGACAATCGCGGAAACTATTAGAGGTATAGAAGTCTATTACCCCTTAAATGAGAGCTATCCAAATGCACCATAAAATAGTATATAACAATTATCTCCGTGGTAGGAACGGTATTCGTAATATTTGCAAATGAAATTCACAAAATGGTGATTTCTAATTTCTCAGAATTGTTTTAATTATTTTGGAAGACAATCGCGGAAACTATTAGAGGTATAGACGTCTATTACCCCTTAAATGAGAGCTATCCAAATGCACCATAAAATAGTATATAAGAATTATCTCCGTGGTAGGAACAGTTTTCGTAATATATGCAAAAGAAATTCACAAAATGGTGATTTCTCGTTTCTCAGAATTGTTTTAATTATTTTGGAAGACAATCGCGGAAACTATTAGAGGTATAGACGTCTATTACCCCTTAAATGAGAGCTATCCAAATGCACCATAAAATAGTATATAACAATTATCTCCGTGGTAGGAACGGTTTTCGTAATATTTGCAAAAGAAATTCACAAAATGGTGATTTCTAATTTCTCGGAATTGTTTTAATTATTTTGGAAGACAATCGCGGAAACTATTAGAGGTATAGACGTCTATTACCCCTTAAATGAGAGCTATCCAAATGCACCATAAAATAGTATATAACAATTATCTCCGTGGTAGGAACAGTTTTCGTAATATATGCAAAAGAAATTCACAAAATGGTGATTTCTCGTTTCTCAGAATTGTTTTAATTATTTTGGAAGACAATCGCGGAAACTATTAGAGGTATAGACGTCTATTACCCCTTAAATGAGAGCTATCCAAATGCACCATAAAATAGTATATAACAATTATCTCCGTGGTAGGAACGGTATTCGTAATATTTGCAAAAGAAATTCAAAAAATGGTGATTTCTAATTTCTCAGAATTGTTTTAATTTTTTTGGAAGACGATCTCGGAAATTATTAGAGGTACAGACGTCCTTTACCCCTTAAATTAGAGCTATCTAAATAAACCATAAAGTAGTTTATAACAATTATCTCCGTGGTAGGGACGGGTTTCGAAATATTTGCAAAAAAAATTCACAAAATGGTGATTTCTCGTTTCTCAGAATTGTTTTAATTATTTTGGAAGACAATCTCGGAAACTATTAGAGGTATAGACGTCTATTACCCCTTAAATGAGAGCTATTCAAATGCACCATAAAATAGTATATAAGAATTATCTCCGTGGTAGGAACAGTTTTCGTAATATATGCAAAAGAAATTCACAAAATGGTGATTTCTCGTTTCTCAGAATTGTTTTAATTTTTTTGGAAGACGATCTCGGAAATTATTAGAGGTACAGACGTCCTTTACCCCTTAAATTAGAGCTATCTAAATAAACCATAAAGTAGTTTATAACAATTATCTCCGTGGTAGGGAAGGTTTTCGAAATATTTGCAAAAACAATTCACAAAATGGTGATTTCTCGTTTCTCAGAATTGTTTTAATTATTTTGGAAGACAATCTCGGAAACTATTAGAGGTACAGACGTCCATTACCCCTTAAATTAGATCTATCCAAATGCACCACAAAGTAGTTTATAACAATTATCTCCATGGGAAGAACAGTTTTCGTAATATTTGCAAAAGATATTCACAAAATGGTGATTTCTCGTTTCTCAGAATTGTTTTAATTATTTTGGAAGACAATCGCGGAAACTATTAGAGATATAGACGTCTATTACCCCTTAAATTAGAGCTATCCAAATGCACCATAAAATAGTATATAACAATTATCTCCGTGGTAGGAACGGTTTTCGTAATATTTGCAAAAGAAATTCACAAAATGGTGATTTCTCGTTTCTCAGAATTGTTTTAATTATTTTGGAAGACAATCGCGGAAACTATTAGAGGTATAGACGTCTATTACCCCTTAAATGAGAGCTATCCAAATAAACCATAAAGTAGTATAATACAATTATCTCCGTGGTAGGAACAGTTTTCGTAATATTTGCAAAAGAAAATCACAAAATGGTGATTTCTCATTTCTCAGAATTGTTTTAATTATTTTGGAAGTCAATTTCGGAAACTATTAGAGGTACAGAGGTCCATTACCCCTTAAATTAGAGCTATCCAAATAATCCATAAAGTAGTTTATAACAATTATCTCCGTGGTCGGAACAGTTTTCGTAATATTTGCAAAAGAAATTCACAAAATGGTGATATCTCGTTTCTCAGAATTGTTTTAATTATTTCGGAAGACAATCTCGGAAACTATTAGAGGTACAGACGTCCATTACCTTTTAAAGTAGAGCTATCCGAATAATCCATAAAGTAGTTTATAACAATTATCTCCGTGGTCTGAACAGTTTTCGTAATATTTGCATAAGAAATTCACAAAATGGTGATTTCTCGTTTCTCAGAATTGTTTTAATTATATTGGAAGACAATCGCGGAAACTATTAGAGGTATAGACGTCTATTACCCCTTAAATGAGAGCTATCCAAATGCACAATAAAATAGTATATAAAAATTATCTCCGTGGTAGGAACAGTTTTCGTAACATTTGCAAAAGAAATTCACAAAATGGTGATTTCTCGTTTCTCAGAATTGTTTTAATTATTTTAGAAGACAATCTCGGAAACTATTAGAGGTACAGACGTCCTTTACCCCTTAAATTAGAGCTATCCAAATAAACCATAAACTAGTTTATTACAATTATCTCCGTGGTAGGAATAGTTTTCGTAATATTTGCAAAAGAAATTCACAAAATGGTGATTTCTCGTTTCTCAGAATTGTTTTAATTATTTTGGAAGACAATCTCCGAAACTATTAGAGGTACAGACGTCCATTACCCATTAAAGTAGAGCTATCCGAATAATCCATAAAGTAGTTTATAACAATTATCTCCGTGGTAGAGACGGTTTTCGAAATATTTGCAAAAACAATTCACAAAATGGTGATTTCTCGTTTCTCAGAATTGTTTTAATTATTTTGGAAGACAATCTCGGAAACTATTAGAGGTACAGACGTCCATTACCCCTTTAATTACAGCTATCCAAATGCACCATAAAATAGTATATAACAATAATCTCCGTGGTAGGAACGGTTTTCATAATATTTGCAAAAGAAATTCACAAAATGGTGATTTCTCGTTTCTCAGAATTGTTTTAATTATTTTGGAAGACAATCGCGGAAACTATTAGAGGTATAGACGTCTATTACCCCTTAAATGAGAGCTATCCAAATAAACCATAAAGTAGTATAATACAATTATCTCCGTGGTAGGAACAGTTTTCGTAATATTTGCAAAAGAAATTCACAAAATGGTGATATCTCGTTTCTCAGAATTGTTTTAATTATTTTGGAAGACAATCTCAGAAACTATTAGAGGTACAGACGTCCATTACCTTTTAAAGTAGAGCTATCCGAATAATCCATAAAGTAGTTTATAACAATTATCTCCGTGGTCTGAACAGTTTTCGTAATATTTGCATAAGAAATTCACAAAATGGTGATTTCTCGTTTCTCAGAATTGTTTTAATTATTTTGGAAGACAATCGCTGAAACTATTAGAGGTATAGACGTCTATTACCCCTTAAATGAGAGCTATCCAAATGCACAATAAAATAGTATATAAAAATTATCTCCGTGGTAGGAACAGTTTTCGTAACATTTGCAAAAGAAATTCACAAAATGGTGATTTCTCGTTTCTCAGAATTGTTTTAATTATTTTAGAAGACAATCTCGGAAACTATTAGAGGTACAGACGTCCTTTACCCCTTAAATTAGAGCTATCCAAATAAACCATAAAGTAATTTATTACAATTATCTCCGTGGTAGGAATAGTTTTCGTAATATTTGCAAAAGAAATTCACAAAATGGTGATTTCTCGTTTCTCAGAATTGTTTTAATTATTTTGGAACACAATCTCCGAAACTATTAGAGGTACAGACGTCCATTACCCATTAAAGTAGAGCTATCCGAATAATCCATAAAGTAGTTTATAACAATTATCTCCTTGGTAGGAACAATATTCGTAATATTTGCAAAAGAAATTCACAAAATGGTGATTTCTCGTTTCTCAGAATTGTTTAAATTATTTTGGAAGACAATCGCGGAAACTATTAGAGGTACAGACGTCCTTTACCCCTTAAATGAGAGCTATCCAAATGCACAATAAAATAGTATATAAAAATTATCTCCGTGGTAGGAACGGTTTTCGTAATATTTGCAAAAGAAATTCACAAAATGGTGATTTCTAATTTCTCGGAATTGTTTTAATTATTTTGGAAGACAATCGCGGAAACTATTAGAGGTATAGACGTCTATTACTACTTAAATGAGAGCTATCCAAATGCACCATAAAATAGTATATAACAATTATCTCCGTGGTAGGAACAGTTTTCGTAATATATGCAAAAGAAATTCACATAATGGTGATTTCTCGTTTCTCAGAATTGTTTTAATTTTTTTGGAAGACGATCTCGGAAATTATTAGAGGTACAGACGTCCTTTACCCCTTAAATTAGAGCTATCCAAATGCACAATAAAATAGTATATAAAAATTAACTCCGTGGTAGGAACGGTTTTCGTAATATTTGCAAAAGAAATTCACAAAATGGTGATTTCTAATTTCTCGGAATTGTTTTAATTATTTTGGAAGACAATCGCGGAAACTATTAGAGGTATAGACGTCTATTACTACTTAAATGAGAGCTATCCAAATGCACCATAAAATAGTATATAACAATTATCTCCGTGGTCGGAACAGTTTTCGTAATATATGCAAAAGAAATTCACAAAATGGTGATTTCTCGTTTCTCAGAATTATTTTAATTATTTTGGAAGACAATCGCGGAAACTATTAGAGGTATAGACGTCTATTACCCCTTAAATGAGAGCTATCCAAATGCACCATAAAATAGTATATAACAATTATCTCCGTGGTAGGAACGGTATTCGTAATATTTGCAAATGAAATTCACAAAATGGTGATTTCTAACTTCTCAGAATTGTTTTAATTATTTTGGAAGACAATCGCGGAAACTATTAGAGGTATAGACGTCTATTACCCCTTAAATGAGAGCTATCCAAATGCACTATAAAATAGTATATAAGAATTATCTCCGTGGTAGGAACAGTTTTCGTAATATATGCAAAAGAAATTCACAAAATGGTGATTTCTCGTTTCTCAGAATTGTTTTAATTTTTTTGGAAGACGATCTCGGAAATTATTAGAGGTACAGACGTCCTTTACCCCTTAAATTAGAGCTATCCAAATGCACAATAAAATAGTATATAAAAATTATCTCCGTGGTAGGAACGGTTTTCGTAATATTTGCAAAAGAAATTCACAAAATGGTGATTTCAAATTTCTCGGAATTGTTTTAATTATTTTGGAAGACAATCGCGGAAACTATTAGAGGTATAGACGTCTATTACTACTTAAATGAGAGCTATCCAAATGCACCATAAAATAGTATATAACAATTATCTCCGTGGTAGAAACAGTTTTCGTAATATATGCAAAAGAAATTCACAAAATGGTGAATTCTCGTTTCTCAGAATTGTTTTAATTATTTTGGAAGACAATCGCGGATACTATTAGAGGTATAGACGTCTATTACCCCTTAAATGAGAGCTATCCAAATGCACCATAAAATAGTATATAAGAATTATCTCCGTGGTAGGAACAGTTTTCGTAATATATGCAAAAGAAATTCACAAAATGGTGATTTCTCGTTTCTCAGAATTGTTTTAATTTTTTTGGAAGACGATCTCGGAAATTATTAGAGGTACAGACGTCCTTTACCCCTTAAATTAGAGCTATCTAAATAAACCATAAAGTAGTTTATAACAATTATCTCCGTGGTAGGGACGGTTTTCGAAATATTTGCAAAAAAAATTCACAAAATGGTGATTTCTCGTTTCTCAGAATTGTTTTAATTATTTTGGAAGACAATCTCGGAAACTATTAGAGGTACAGACGTCCATTACCCCTTAAATTAGATCTATCCAAATGCACCACAAAGTAGTTTATAACAATTATCTCCATGGGAAAAACAGTTTTCGTAATATTTGCAAAAGATATTCACAAAATGGTGATTTCTCGTTTCTCAGAATTGTTTTAATTATTTTGGAAGACAATCGCGAAAACTAACCCTTAAATTAGAGCAATCCAAATAAACCATAAAGTAGTTTATTACAATTATCTCCGTGGTAGGAACAGTCTTCGTAATATTTGCAACAGAAATTCACAAAATGGTGATTTCTCATTTCTCAGAATTATTTTAATTATTTTGGAAGACAATCTCGGAAACTATTAGAGGTACAGACGTCCATTACCCCTTAAATTAGAGCTATCCGAATAATCCATAAAGTAGTATATAACAATTTTCTCCGTGGTAGGAACAGTGTTCGTAATATTTGCAATAGAAATTCACAGAATGGTGATTTCTCGTTTCTCAGAATTGTTTTAATTATTTTGGAAGACAATCGCGGAAACTATTAGAGGTATAGACGTCTATTACCCCTTAAATGAGAGCTATCCAAATGCACCATAAAATAGTATATAACAATTATCTCCGTGGTAGGAACGGTTTTCGTAATATTTGCAAATGAAATTCACAAAATGGTGATTTCTAATTTCTCAGAATTGTTTTAATTATTTTGGAAGACAATCGCGGAAACTATTAGAGGTATAGACGTCTATTACCCCTTAAATGAGAGCTATCCAAATGCACCATAAAATAGTATATAAGAATTATCTCCGTGGTAGGAACAGTTTTCGTAATATATGCAAATGAAATTCACAAAATGGTGATTTCTCGTTTCTCAGAATTGTTTAAATTTTTTTGGAAGACGATCTCGGAAATTATTAGAGGTACAGACGTCCTTTACCTTTTAAAGTAGAGCTATCCGAATAATCCATAAAGTAGTTTATAACAATTATCTCCGTGGTCTGAACAGTTTTGGTAATATTTGCATAAGAAATTCACAAAATGGTGATTTCTCGTTTCTCAGAATTGTTTTATTTATTTTGGAAGACAATCGCGGAAACTATTAGAGGTATAGACGTCTATTACCCCATAATGAGAGCTATCCAAATGCACAATAAAATAGTATATAAAAATTATCTCCGTGGTAGGAACGGTTTTCGTAATATTTGCAAAAGAAATTCACAAAATGGTGATTTCGAATTTCTCGGAATTGTTTTAATTATTTTGGAAGACAATCGCGGAAACTATTAGAGGTATAGACGTCCTTTACCCCTTAAATTAGAGCTATCTAAATAAACCATAAAGTAGTTTATAACAATTATCTCCGTGGTAGGGACGGTTTTCGAAATATTTGCAAAAAAAAATTACAAAATGGTGATTTCTCGTTTCTCAGAATTGTTTTAATAATTTTGGAAGACAATCTCGGAAACTATTAGAGGTACAGACGTCCATTACCCCTTAAATTAGATCTATCCAAATGCACCACAAAGTAGTTTATAACAATTATCTCCATGGGAAGAACAGTTTTCGTAATATTTGCAAAAGATATTCACAAAATGGTGATTTCTCGTTTCTCAGAATTGTTTTAATTAATTTGGAAGACAATCGCGGAAACTATTAGAGATATAGACGTCTATTACCCCTTAAATTAGAGCTATCCAAATGCACCATAAAATAGTATATAACAATTATCTCCGTGGTAGGAACGGTTTTCGTAATATTTGCAAAAGAAATTCACAAAATGGTGATTTCTCGTTTCTCAGAATTGTTTTAATTATTTTGGAAGACAATCGCGGAAACTATTAGAGGTATAGACGTCTATTACCCCTTAAATGAGAGCTATCCAAATGAACAATAAAAATAGTATATAACAATTATCTCCGTGGTAGGAACAGTTTTCGTAATATTTGCAAAAAAAATTCACAAAATGGTGATTTCTAATTTCTCATAATTGTTTTAATTATTTTGGAAGACAATCTCGGAAACTATTAGAGGTACAGACGTCCATTACCCCTTAAATTAGATCTATCCAAATGCACCACAAAGTAGTTTATAACAATTATCTCCGTGGTAGGAACAGTTTTCGTATTATTTGCAAAGGAAATTCACAAAATGGTGATTACTCGTCTCTCAGAATTGTTTTAATTATCTTGATAGACAACCTCGAAAACTATTAGAGGTACAGACGTCTATTAACCCTTTAATTAGAGCTATCCAAATGCACCATAAAGTAGTTTATTACAATTATCTCCGTGGTAGGAACAGTTTTCGTAATATTTGCAAATGAAATTCACAAAATGGTGATTTCTCGTTTCTCAGAATTGTATTAATTATTTTGGAAGACAATCTCGTAAACCATTAGAGGTACAGACGTCCATTACCCCTTAAATTAGAGCTATCCAAATAATCCATAAAGTAGTTTATTACAATTATCTCCGTGGTAGGAACAGTTTTCGTTATATTTTCAAAAGAAATTCACAAAATGGTGATTTCTCGTTTCTCAGAATTGTTTTAATTATTTTGGAAGACAATCTCGGAAACTATTAGAGGTACAGATGTCCATTACCCCTTAAATTAGAGCTATCCAAATAAACCATAAAGTAGTTTATTACAATTATCTCCGTGGTAGGAACAGTTTTCGTAATATTTGCAAAAGCAATTCACAAAATGGTGATTTCTCGTTTCTGAGAATTGTTTTAATTATTTTGGAAGAAAATCTCGGAAACTATTAGAGGTACAGACGTCTATTACCCCTTAAATTAGAGCTATCCAAATAATCCATAAAGCAGTATATAACAATTTTCTCCGTGGTAGGAACAGTTTTCGTAATATTTGCAATAGAAATTCACAAAATGGTGATTTCTCGTTTCTCAGAATTGTTTTAATTATTTTGGAAGACAATCGCGGAAACTATTAGAGGTATAGACGTCTATTACCCCTTAAATTAGAGCTATCCAAATGCACCATAAAATAGTATATAACAATTATCTTCGTGGTAGGAACGGTTTTCGTAATATTTGCATAAGAAATTCACAAAAGGGTGATTTCTCGTTTCTCAGAATTGTTTTAATTTTTTTGGAAGACGATCTCGGAAATTATTAGAGGTACAGACGTAGTTTACCCCTTAAATTAGAGCTATCTAAATGCACCATAAAGTAGTTTATAAAAATTATCTCCATGCGAAGAACAGTTTTCGTAATGTTTGCAAAAGAAATTCACAAAATGGTGATTTCTCGTTTCTCAGAATTGTTTTAATTATTTTGGAAGACGATCTCGGAAATTATTAGAGGTACAGACGTCCATTACCCCTTAAATTAGAGCAATCCAAATAAACCATAAAGTAGTTTATTACAATTATCTCCGTGGTAGGAACAGTCTTCGTAATATTTGCAAAAGAAATTCACAAAATGGTGATTTCTCATTTCTCAGAATTATTTTAATTATATTGGAAGACAATCTCGGAAACTATTAGAGGTACAGACGTCCATTACCCCTTAAATTAGAGCTATCCAAATAATCCATAAAGTAGTATATAACAATTTTCTCCGTGGTAGGAACAGTGTTCGTAATATTTGCAAAAGAAATTCACAAAATGGTGATTTCTCGTTTCTCAGAATTGTTTTAATTATTTTGGAAGACAATCTCGGAAACTATTAGAGGTACAGACGTCCATTACCCCTTAAATTAGAGCAATCCAAATAAACCATAAAGTAGTTTATTACAATTATCTCCGTGGTAGGAACAGTCTTCGTAATATTTGCAACAGAAATTCACAAAATGGTGATTTCTCATTTCTCAGAATTATTTTAATTATTTTGGAAGACAATCTCGGAAACTATTAGAGGTACAGACGTCCATTACCCCTTAAATTAGAGCTATCCAAATAATCCATAAAGTAGTATATAACAATTTTCTCCGTGGTAGGAACAGTGTTCGTAATATTTGCAAAAGAAATTCATAAAATGGTGATTTCTCGTTTCTCAGAATTGTTTTAATTATTTTGGATGACAATCGCGGAAACTATTAGAGGTATAGACGTCTATTACCCCTTAAATTAGAGCTATCCAAATGTACCATAAAATAGTATATAACAATTATCTCCGTGGTAGGAACGGTTTTCGTAATATTTGCAAAAGAAATTCACAAAATGGTGATTTCTCGTTTCTCAGAATTGTTTTAATTATTTTGGAAGACAATCGCGGAAACTATTACAGGTATAGACGTCTATTACCCCTTAAATGAGAGATATCCAAATGCACCATAAAATAGTATATAACAATTATCTCCGTGGTAGGAACGGTTTTCGTAATATTTGCAAAAGAATTTCACAAAATGGTGATTTCTTATTTCTCAGAATTGTTTTAATTATTTTGGAAGACAATCGCGGAAACTATTAGAGGTATAGACGTCTATTACCCCTTAAATGAGAGCTATCTAAATGCACAATAAAATAGTATATAACAATTATCTCCGTGGTAGGAACAGTTTTCGTATTATTTGCAAAAGAAATTCACAAAATGGTGATTTCTCGTCTCTCAGAATTGTTTTAATTATCTTGAAAGACAACCTCGAAAACTATTAGAGGTACAGACGTCTATTAACCCTTTAATTAGAGCTAACCAAATGCACCATAAAGTAGTTTATTACAATTATCTCCGTGGTAGGAACAGTTTTCGTAATATTTGCAAATGAAATTCACAAAATGGTGATTTCTCGTTTCTCAGAATTGTATTAATTATTTTGGAAGACAATCTCGTAAACCATTAGAGGTACAGACGTCCATTACCCCTTAAATTAGAGCTATCCAAATAATCCATAAAGTAGTTTATTACAATTATCTCCGTGGTAGGAACAGTTTTCGTAATATTTTCAAAAGAAATTCACAAAATGGTGATTTCTCGTTTCTCAGAATTGTTTTAATTATTTTGGAAGACAATCTCGTAAACCATTAGAGGTACAGACGTCCATTACCCCTTAAATTAGAGCTATCCAAATAATCCATAAAGTAGTTTATTACAATTATCTCCGTGGTAGGAACAGTTTTCGTAATATTTTCAAAAGAAATTCACAAAATGGTGATTTCTCGTTTCTCAGAATTGTTTTAATTATTTTGGAAGACAACCTCGGAAACTATTAGAGGTACAGACGTCCATTACCCCTTAAATTAGAGCAATCCAAATAAACCATAAAGTAGTTTATTACAATTATCTCCGTGGTAGGAACAGTCTTCGTAATATTTGCAACAGAAATTCACAAAATGGTGATTTCTCATTTCTCAGAATTATTTTAATTATTTTGGAAGACAATCTCGGAAACTATTAGAGGTAAAGACGTCCATTACCCCTTAAATTAGAGCTATCCAAATAATCCATAATGTAGTATATAAATATTTTCTCCGTGGTAGGAACAGTGTTCGTAATATATGCAAATGAAATTCACAAAATGGTGATTTCTCGTTTCTCAGAATTGTTTTAATTTTTTTGGAAGACGATCTCGGAAATTATTAGAGGTACAGACGTCCTTTACCCCTTAAATTAGAGCTATCTAAATAAACCATAAAGTAGTTTATAACAATTATCTCCGTGGTAGGGACGGTTTTCGAAATATTTGCAAAAAAAATTTACAAAATGGTGATTTCTCGTTTCTCAGAATTGTTTTAATAATTTTGGAAGACAATCTCGGAAACTATTAGAGGTACAGACGTCCATTACCCCTTAAATTAGATCTATCCAAATGCACCACAAAGTAGTTTATAACAATTATCTCCATGGGAAGAACAGTTTTCGTAATATTTGCAAAAGATATTCACAAAATGGTGATTTCTCGTTTCTCAGAATTGTTTTAATTAATTTGGAAGACAATCGCGGAAACTATTAGAGATATAGACGTCTATTACCCCTTAAATTAGAGCTATCCAAATGCACCATAAAATAGTATATAACAATTATCTCCGTGGTAGGAACGGTTTTCGTAATATTTGCAAAAGAAATTCACAAAATGGTGATTTCTCGTTTCTCAGAATTGTTTTAATTATTTTGGAAGACAATCGCGGAAACTATTAGAGGTATAGACGTCTATTACCCCTTAAATGAGAGCTATCCAAATGCACAATAAAAATAGTATATAACAATTATCTCCGTGGTAGGAACAGTTTTCGTAATATTTGCAAAAAAAATTCACAAAATGGTGATTTCTAATTTCTCATAATTGTTTTAATTATTTTGGAAGACAATCTGGGAAACTATTAGAGGTACAGACGTCCATTACCCCTTAAATTAGATCTATCCAAATGCACCACAAAGTAGTTTATAACAATTATCTCCGTGGTAGGAACAGTTTTCGTATTATTTGCAAAGGAAATTCACAAAATGGTGATTACTCGTCTCTCAGAATTGTTTTAATTATCTTGATAGACAACCTCGAAAACTATTAGAGGTACAGACGTCTATTAACCCTTTAATTAGAGCTATCCAAATGTACCATAAAATAGTATATAACAATTATCTCCGTGGTAGGAACGGTTTTCGTAATATTTGCAAAAGAAATTCACAAAATGGTGATTTCTCGTTTCTCAGAATTGTTTTAATTTTTTTGGAAGACGATCTCGGAAATTATTAGAGGTACAGACGTAGTTTACCCCTTAAATTAGAGCTATCTAAATGCACCATAAAGTAGTTTATAAAAATTATCTCCATGCGAAGAACAGTTTTCGTAATGTTTGCAAAAGCAATTCACAAAATGGTGATTTCTCGTTTCTCAGAATTGTTTTAATTATTTTGGAAGACGATCTCGGAAATTATTAGAGGTACAGACGTCCATTACCCCTTAAATTAGAGCAATCCAAATAAACCATAAAGTAGTTTATTACAATTATCTCCGTGGTAGGAACAGTCTTCGTAATATTTGCAAAAGAAATTCACAAAATGGTGATTTCTCATTTCTCAGAATTATTTTAATTATATTGGAAGACAATCTCGGAAACTATTAGAGGTACAGACGTCCATTACCCCTTAAATTAGAGCTATCCAAATAATCCATAAAGTAGTATATAACAATTTTCTCCGTGGTAGGAACAGTGTTCGTAATATTTGCAAAAGAAATTCACAAAATGGTGATTTCTCGTTTCTCAGAATTGTTTTAATTTTTTTGGAAGACGATCTCGGAAATTATTAGAGGTACAGACGTAGTTTACCCCTTAAATTAGAGCTATCTAAATGCACCATAAAGTAGTTTATAAAAATTATCTCCATGCGAAGAACAGTTTTCGTAATGTTTGCAAAAGAAATTCACAAAATGGTGATTTCTCGTTTCTCAGAATTGTTTTAATTATTTTGGAAGACGATCTCGGAAACTATTAGAGGTACAGACGTCCATTACCCCTTAAATTAGAGCTATCCAAATAATCCATAAAGTAGTATATAACAATTTTCTCCGTGGTAGGAACAGTGTTCGTAATATTTGCAAAAGAAATTCATAAAATGGTGATTTCTCGTTTCTCAGAATTGTTTTAATTATTTTGGATGACAATCGCGGAAACTATTAGAGGTATAGACGTCTATTACCCCTTAAATTAGAGCTATCCAAATGTACCATAAAATAGTATATAACAATTATCTCCGTGGTAGGAACGGTTTTCGTAATATTTGCAAAAGAAATTCACAAAATGGTGATTTCTCGTTTCTCAGAATTGTTTTAATTATTTTGGAAGACAATCGCGGAAACTATTACAGGTATAGACGTCTATTACCCCTTAAATGAGAGATATCCAAATGCACCATAAAATAGTATATATCAATTATCTCCGTGGTAGGAACGGTTTTCGTAATATTTGCAAAAGAATTTCACAAAATGGTGATTTCTTATTTCTCAGAATTGTTTTAATTATTTTGGAAGACAATCGCGGAAACTATTAGAGGTATAGACGTCTATTACCCCTTAAATGAGAGCTATCTAAATGCACAATAAAATAGTATATAACAATTATCTCCGTGGTAGGAACAGTTTTCGTATTATTTGCAAAAGAAATTCACAAAATGGTGATTTCTCGTCTCTCAGAATTGTTTTAATTATCTTGAAAGACAACCTCGAAAACTATTAGAGGTACAGACGTCTATTAACCCTTTAATTAGAGCTAACCAAATGCACCATAAAGTAGTTTATTACAATTATCTCCGTGGAAGGAACAGTTTTCGTAATATTTGCAAATGAAATTCACAAAATGGTGATTTCTCGTTTCTCAGAATTGTATTAATTATTTTGGAAGACAATCTCGTAAACCATTAGAGGTACAGACGTCCATTACCCCTTAAATTAGAGCTATCCAAATAATCCATAAAGTAGTTTATTACAATTATCTCCTTGGTAGGAACAGTTTTCGTAATATTTTCAAAAGAAATTCACAAAATGGTGATTTCTCGTTTCTCAGAATTGTTTTAATTATTTTGGAAGACAATCTCGTAAACCATTAGAGGTACAGACGTCCATTACCCCTTAAATTAGAGCTATCCAAATAATCCATAAAGTAGTTTATTACAATTATCTCCGTGGTAGGAACAGTTTTCGTAATATTTTCAAAAGAAATTCACAAAATGGTGATTTCTCGTTTCTCAGAATTGTTTTAATTATTTTGGAAGACAATCTCGGAAACTATTAGAGGTACAGACGTCCATTACCCCTTAAATTAGAGCAATCCAAATAAACCATAAAGTAGTTTATTACAATTATCTCCGTGGTAGGAACAGTGTTCGTAATATTTGCAAAAGAAATTCACAAAATGGTGATTTCTCGTTTCTCAGAATTGTTTTAATTATTTTGGATGACAATCGCGGAAACTATTAGAGGTATAGACGTCTATTACCCCTTAAATTAGAGCTATCCAAATGCACCATAAAATAGTATATAACAATTATCTCCGTGGTAGGAACGGTTTTCGTAATATTTGCAAAAGAAATTCACAAAATGGTGATTTCTCGTTTCTCAGAATTGTTTTAATTATTTTGGAAGACAATCGCGGAAACTATTAGAGGTATAGACGTCTATTACCCCTTAAATTAGAGCTATCCAAATGCACCATAAAATAGTATATAACAATTATCTCCGTGGTAGGAACGGTTTTCGTAATATTTGCAAAAGAATTTCACAAAATGGTGATTTCTTATTTCTCAGAATTGTTTTAATTATTTTGGAAGACAATCGCGGAAACTATTAGAGGTATAGACGTCTATTACCCCTTAAATGAGAGCTATCTAAATGCACAATAAAATAGTATATAACAATTATCTCCGTGGTAGGAACAGTTTTCGTATTATTTCCAAAAGAAATTCACAAAATGGTGATTTCTCGTCTCTCAGAATTGTTTTAATTATCTTGAAAGACAACCTCGAAAACTATTAGAGGTACAGACGTCTATTAACCCTTTAATTAGAGCTATCCAAATGCACCATAAAGTAGTTTATTACAATTATCTCCGTGGTAGGAACAGTTTTCGTAATATTTGCAAATGAGATTCACAATATGGTGATTTCTCGTTTCTCAGAATTGTATTAATTATTTTGGAAGACAATCTCGTAAACCATTAGAGGTACAGACGTCCATTACCCCTTTAATTAGAGCTATCCAAATAATCCATAAAGTAGTTTATTACAATTATCTCCGTGGTAGGAACAGTTTTCGTAATATTTTCAAAAGAAATTCACAAAATGGTGATTTCTCGTTTCTCAGAATTGTTTTAATTATTTTGGAAGACGATCTCGGAAACTATTAGAGGTACAGACGTCCATTACCCCTTAAATTAGAGCAATCCAAATAAACCATAAAGTAGTTTATTACAATTATCTCCGTGGTAGGAACAGTCTTCGTAATATTTGCAAAAGAAATTCACAAAATGGTGATTTCTCATTTCTCAGAATTATTTTAATTATATTGGAAGACAATCTCGGAAACTATTAGAGGTACAGACGTCCATTACCCCTTAAATTAGAGCTATCCAAATAATCCATAAAGTAGTATATAACAATTTTCTCCGTGGTAGGAACAGTGTTCGTAATATTTGCAAAAGAAATTCACAAAATGGTGATTTCTCGTTTCTCAGAATTGTTTTAATTATTTTGGAAGACAATCTCGGAAACTATTAGAGGTACAGACGTCCATTACCCCTTAAATTAGAGCAATCCAAATAAACCATAAAGTAGTTTATTACAATTATCTCCGTGGTAGGAACAGTCTTCGTAATATTTGCAACAGAAATTCACAAAATGGTGATTTCTCATTTCTCAGAATTATTTTAATTATTTTGGAAGACAATCCCGGAAACTATTAGAGGAACAGACGTCCATTACCCCTTAAATTAGAGCTATCCAAATAATCCATAAAGTAGTATATAACAATTTTCTCCGTGGTAGGAACAGTGTTCGTAATATTTGCAAAAGAAATTCATAAAATGGTGATTTCTCGTTTCTCAGAATTGTTTTAATTATTTTGGATGACAATCGCGGAAACTATTAGAGGTATAGACGTCTATTACCCCTTAAATTAGAGCTATCCAAATGTACCATAAAATAGTATATAACAATTATCTCCGTTGTAGGAACGGTTTTCGTAATATTTGCAAAAGAAATTCACAAAATGGTGATTTCTCGTTTCTCAGAATTGTTTTAATTATTTTGGAAGACAATCGCGGAAACTATTACAGGTATAGACGTCTATTACCCCTTAAATGAGAGATATCCAAATGCACCATAAAATAGTATATAACAATTATCTCCGTGGTAGGAACGGTTTTCGTAATATTTGCAAAAGAATTTCACAAAATGGTGATTTCTTATTTCTCAGAATTGTTTTAATTATTTTGGAAGACAATCGCGGAAACTATTAGAGGTATAGACGTCTATTACCCCTTAAATGAGAGCTATCTAAATGCACAATAAAATAGTATATAACAATTATCTCCGTGGTAGGAACAGTTTTCGTATTATTTGCAAAAGAAATTCACAAAATGGTGATTTCTCGTCTCTCAGAATTGTTTTAATTATCTTGAAAGACAACCTCGAAAACTATTAGAGGTACAGACGTCTATTAACCCTTTAATTAGAGCTAACCAAATGCACCATAAAGTAGTTTATTACAATTATCTCCGTGGTAGGAACAGTTTTCGTAATATTTGCAAATGAAATTCACAAAATGGTGATTTCTCGTTTCTCAGAATTGTATTAATTATTTTGGAAGACAATCTCGTAAACCATTAGAGGTACAGACGTCCATTACCCCTTAAATTAGAGCTATCCAAATAATCCATAAAGTAGTTTATTACAATTATCTCCGTGGTAGGAACAGTTTTCGTAATATTTTCAAAAGAAATTCACAAAATGGTGATTTCTCGTTTCTCAGAATTGTTTTAATTATTTTGGAAGACAATCTCGTAAACCATTAGAGGTACAGACGTCCATTACCCCTTAAATTAGAGCTATCCAAATAATCCATAAAGTAGTTTATTACAATTATCTCCGTGGTAGGAACAGTTTTCGTAATATTTTCAAAAGAAATTCACAAAATGGTGATTTCTCGTTTCTCAGAATTGTTTTAATTATTTTGGAAGACAATCTCGGAAACTATTAGAGGTACAGACGTCCATTACCCCTTAAATTAGAGCAATCCAAATAAACCATAAAGTAGTTTATTACAATTATCTCCGTGGTAGGAACAGTCTTCGTAATATTTGCAACAGAAATTCACAAAATGGTGATTTCTCATTTCTCAGAATTATTTTAATTATTTTGGAAGACAATCTCGGAAACTATTAGAGGTAAAGACGTCCATTACCCCTTAAATTAGAGCTATCCAAATAATCCATAATGTAGTATATAAATATTTTCTCCGTGGTAGGAACAGTGTTCGTAATATATGCAAATGAAATTCACAAAATGGTGATTTCTCGTTTCTCAGAATTGTTTTAATTTTTTTGGAAGACGATCTCGGAAATTATTAGAGGTACAGACGTCCTTTACCCCTTAAATTAGAGCTATCTAAATAAACCATAAAGTAGTTTATAACAATTATCTCCGTGGTAGGGACGGTTTTCGAAATATTTGCAAAAAAAATTTACAAAATGGTGATTTCTCGTTTCTCAGAATTGTTTTAATAATTTTGGAAGACAATCTCGGAAACTATTAGAGGTACAGACGTCCATTACCCCTTAAATTAGATCTATCCAAATGCACCACAAAGTAGTTTATAACAATTATCTCCATGGGAAGTACAGTTTTCGTAATATTTGCAAAAGATATTCTCAAAATGGTGATTTCTCGTTTCTCAGAATTGTTTTAATTAATTTGGAAGACAATCGCGGAAACTATTAGAGATATAGACGTCTATTACCCCTTAAATTAGAGCTATCCAAATGCACCATAAAATAGTATATAACAATTATCTCCGTGGTAGGAACGGTTTTCGTAATATTTGCAAAAGAAATTCACAAAATGGTGATTTCTCGTTTCTCAGAATTGTTTTAATTATTTTGGAAGACAATCGCGGAAACTATTAGAGGTATAGACGTCTATTACCCCTTAAATGAGAGCTATCCAAATGCACAATAAAAATAGTATATAACAATTATCTCCGTGGTAGGAACAGTTTTCGTAATATTTGCAAAAAAAATTCACAAAATGGTGATTTCTAATTTCTCATAATTGTTTTAATTATTTTGGAAGACAATCTCGGAAACTATTAGAGGTACAGACGTCCATTACCCCTTAAATTAGATCTATCCAAATGCACCACAAAGTAGTTTATAACAATTATCTCCGTGGTAGGAACAGTTTTCGTATTATTTGCAAAGGAAATTCACAAAATGGTGATTACTCGTCTCTCAGAATTGTTTTAATTATCTTGATAGACAACCTCGAAAACTATTAGAGGTACAGACGTCTATTAACCCTTTAATTAGAGCTATCCAAATGCACCATAAAGTAGTTTATTACAATTATCTCCGTGGTAGGAACAGTTTTCGTAATATTTGCAAATGAAATTCACAAAATGGTGATTTCTCGTTTCTCAGAATTGTATTAATTATTTTGGAAGACAATCTCGTAAACCATTAGAGGTACAGACGTCCATTACCCCTTAAATTAGAGCTATCCAAATAATCCATAAAGTAGTTTATTACAATTATCTCCGTGGTAGGAACGGTTTTCGTTATATTTTCAAAAGAAATTCACAAAAGGGTGATTTCTCGTTTCTCAGAATTGTTTTAATTTTTTTGGAAGACGATCTCGGAAATTATTAGAGGTACAGACGTAGTTTACCCCTTAAATTAGAGCTATCTAAATGCACCATAAAGTAGTTTATAAAAATTATCTCCATGCGAAGAACAGTTTTCGTAATGTTTGCAAAAGAAATTCACAAAATGGTGATTTCTCGTTTCTCAGAATTGTTTTAATTATTTTGGAAGACGATCTCGGAAATTATTAGAGGTACAGACGTCCATTACCCCTTAAATTAGAGCAATCCAAATAAACCATAAAGTAGTTTATTACAATTATCTCCGTGGTAGGAACAGTCTTCGTAATATTTGCAAAAGAAATTCACAAAATGGTGATTTCTCATTTCTCAGAATTATTTTAATTATATTGGAAGACAATCTCGGAAACTATTAGAGGTACAGACGTCCATTACCCCTTAAATTAGAGCTATCCAAATAATCCATAAAGTAGTATATAACAATTTTCTCCGTGGTAGGAACAGTGTTCGTAATATTTGCAAAAGAAATTCACAAAATGGTGATTTCTCGTTTCTCAGAATTGTTTTAATTTTTTTGGAAGACGATCTCGGAAATTATTAGAGGTACAGACGTAGTTTACCCCTTAAATTAGAGCTATCTAAATGCACCATAAAGTAGTTTATAAAAATTATCTCCATGCGAAGAACAGTTTTCGTAATGTTTGCAAAAGAAATTCACAAAATGGTGATTTCTCGTTTCTCAGAATTGTTTTAATTATTTTGGAAGACGATCTCGGAAACTATTAGAGGTACAGACGTCCATTACCCCTTAAATTAGAGCTATCCAAATAATCCATAAAGTAGTATATAACAATTTTCTCCGTGGTAGGAACAGTGTTCGTAATATTTGCAAAAGAAATTCATAAAATGGTGATTTCTCGTTTCTCAGAATTGTTTTAATTATTTTGGATGACAATCGCGGAAACTATTAGAGGTATAGACGTCTATTACCCCTTAAATTAGAGCTATCCAAATGTACCATAAAATAGTATATAACAATTATCTCCGTGGTAGGAACGGTTTTCGTAATATTTGCAAAAGAAATTCACAAAATGGTGATTTCTCGTTTCTCAGAATTGTTTTAATTATTTTGGAAGACAATCGCGGAAACTATTACAGGTATAGACGTCTATTACCCCTTAAATGAGAGATATCCAAATGCACCATAAAATAGTATATAACAATTATCTCCGTGGTAGGAACGGTTTTTGTAATATTTGCAAAAGAATTTCACAAAATGGTGATTTCTTATTTCTCAGAATTGTTTTAATTATTTTGGAAGACAATCGCGGAAACTATTAGAGGTATAGACGTCTATTACCCCTTAAATGAGAGCTATCTAAATGCACAATAAAATAGTATATAACAATTATCTCCGTGGTAGGAACAGTTTTCGTATTATTTGCAAAAGAAATTCACAAAATGGTGATTTCTCGTCTCTCAGAATTGTTTTAATTATCTTGAAAGACAACCTCGAAAACTATTAGAGGTACAGACGTCTATTAACCCTTTAATTAGAGCTAACCAAATGCACCATAAAGTAGTTTATTACAATTATCTCCGTGGTAGGAACAGTTTTCGTAATATTTGCAAATGAAATTCACAAAATGGTGATTTCTCGTTTCTCAGAATTGTATTAATTATTTTGGAAGACAATCTCGTAAACCATTAGAGGTACAGACGTCCATTACCCCTTAAATTAGAGCTATCCAAATAATCCATAAAGTAGTTTATTACAATTATCTCCTTGGTAGGAACAGTTTTCGTAATATTTTCAAAAGAAATTCACAAAATGGTGATTTCTCGTTTCTCAGAATTGTTTTAATTATTTTGGAAGACAATCTCGTAAACCATTAGAGGTACAGACGTCCATTACCCCTTAAATTAGAGCTATCCAAATAATCCATAAAGTAGTTTATTACAATTATCTCCGTGGTAGGAACAGTTTTCGTAATATTTTCAAAAGAAATTCACAAAATGGTGATTTCTCGTTTCTCAGAATTGTTTTAATTATTTTGGAAGACAATCTCGGAAACTATTAGAGGTACAGACGTCCATTACCCCTTAAATTAGAGCAATCCAAATAAACCATAAAGTAGTTTATTACAATTATCTCCGTGGTAGGAACAGTGTTCGTAATATTTGCAAAAGAAATTCACAAAATGGTGATTTCTCGTTTCTCAGAATTGTTTTAATTATTTTGGATGACAATCGCGGAAACTATTAGAGGTATAGACGTCTATTACCCCTTAAATTAGAGCTATCCAAATGCACCATAAAATAGTATATAACAATTATCTCCGTGGTAGGAACGGTTTTCGTAATATTTGCAAAAGAAATTCACAAAATGGTGATTTCTCGTTTCTCAGAATTGTTTTAATTATTTTGGAAGACAATCGCGGAAACTATTAGAGGTATAGACGTCTATTACCCCTTAAATTAGAGCTATCCAAATGCACCATAAAATAGTATATAACAATTATCTCCGTGGTAGGAACGGTTTTCGTAATATTTGCAAAAGAATTTCACAAAATGGTGATTTCTTATTTCTCAGAATTGTTTTAATTATTTTGGAAGACAATCGCGGAAACTATTAGAGGTATAGACGTCTATTACCCCTTAGATGAGAGCTATCTAAATGCACAATAAAATAGTATATAACAATTATCTCCGTGGTAGGAACAGTTTTCGTATTATTTCCAAAAGAAATTCACAAAATGGTGATTTCTCGTCTCTCAGAATTGTTTTAATTATCTTGAAAGACAACCTCGAAAACTATTAGAGGTACAGACGTCTATTAACCCTTTAATTAGAGCTATCCAAATGCACCATAAAGTAGTTTATTACAATTATCTCCGTGGTAGGAACAGTTTTCGTAATATTTGCAAATGAAATTCACAATATGATGATTTCTCGTTTCTCAGAATTGTATTAATTATTTTGGAAGACAATCTCGTAAACCATTAGAGGTACAGACGTCCATTACCCCTTAAATTAGAGCTATCCAAATAATCCATAAAGTAGTTTATTACAATTATCTCCGTGGTAGGAACAGTTTTCGTAATATTTTCAAAAGAAATTCACAAAATGGTGATTTCTCGTTTCTCAGAATTGTTTTAATTATTTTGGAAGACGATCTCGGAAACTATTAGAGGTACAGACGTCCATTACCCCTTAAATTAGAGCAATCCAAATAAACCATAAAGTAGTTTATTACAATTATCTCCGTGGTAGGAACAGTCTTCGTAATATTAGCAACAGAACTTCACAAAATGGTGATTTCTCATTTCTCAGAATTGTTTTAATTATTTTGGAAGACAATCTCGGAAACTATTAGAGGTACAGACGTCTATTACCCCTTAAATTAGAGCTATCCAAATAATCCATAAAGCAGTATATAACAATTTTCTCCGTGGTAGGAACAGTTTTCGTAATATTTGCAATAGAAATTCACAAAATGGTGATTTCTCGTTTCTCAGAATTGTTTAAATTATTTTGGAAGACAATCGCGGAAACTATTAGAGGTATAGACGTCTATTACCCCTTAAATTAGAGCTATCCAAATGCACCATAAAATAGTATATAAGAATTATCTCCGTGGTAGGAACGGTTTTCGTAATATTTGCAAAAGAAATTCACGAAATGGTGATTTCTCGTTTCTCAGAATTTTTTTAATTTTTTTGGAAGACAATCGCGGAAACTATTAGAGGTATAGACGTCTATTACCTCTTAAATGAGAGCTATCCAAATGCACCATAAAATAGTATATAACAATTATCTGCGTGGTAGGAACGGTTTTCGTAATATTTGCAAAAGAAATTCACAAAATGGTGATTTCTTATTTCTCAGAATTGTTTTAAATATTTTGGAAGACAATCGCGGAAACTATTAGAGGTATAGACGTCTATTACCCCTTAAATGAGAGCTATCTAAATGCACAATAAAATAGTATATAACAATTATCTCCGTGGTAGGAACAGTTCGTAATATTTGCAAAAGAAATTCACAAAATGGTGGTTTCTCGTTTCTCAGAATTGGTTTAATTATTTTGGAAGACAATCTCGGAAACTATTAGAGGTTCAGACGTCCATTACCCCTTAAATTAGAGCTATCAAAATAATCCATAAAGTAGTTTATAACAATTATCTACGTGGTTGGAACAGTTTTCGAAATATTTGCAAAAGAAATTCACAAAATGGTGATTTCTCGTTTCTCAGAATTGTTTTAATTTTTTTGGAAGGCAATCGCGGAAACTATTAGAGGTATAGACGTCTATTACCCCTTAAATTTGAGCTATCCAAATGCACCATAAAATAGTATATAACAATTATCTCAGTGGTAGGAACGGTTTTCGTAATATTTGCAAAAGAAATTCACAAAATGGTGATTTCTTATTTCTCAGAATTGTTTTAATTATTTTGGAAGACAATCGCGGAAACTATTAGAGGTATAGACGTCTATTACCCCTTAAATGAGAGCTATCAAAATCCACCATAAAATAGTATATACCAATTATCTCCTTGGTAGGAACGGTTTTCGTAATATTTGCAAAAGAAATTCACAAAAGGGTGATTTCTCGTTTCTCAGAATTGTTTTAATTTTTTTGGAAGACGATCTCGGAAATTATTAGAGGTACAGACGTCCTTTACCCCTTAAATTAGAGCTATCTAAATGCACCATAAAGTAGTTTATAAAATTTATCTCCATGCGAAGAACAGTTTTCGTAATGTTTGCAAAAGAAATTCACAAAATGGTGATTTCTCGTTTCTCAGAATTGTTTTAATTTTTTTGGAAGACGATCTCGGAAATTATTAGAGGTACAGACGTCCATTACCCCTTAAATTAGAGCAATCCAAATAAACCATAAAGTAGTTTATTACAATTATCTCCGTGGTAGGAACAGTCTTCGTAATATTTGCAAAAGAAATTCACAAAATGGTGATTTCTCATTTCTCAGAATTGTTTTAATTATTTTGGAAGACAATCTCGTAAACCATTAGAGGTACAGACGTCCATTACCCCTTAAATTAGAGCTATCCAAATAATCCATAAAGTAGTTTATTACAATTATCTCCGTGGTAGGAACAGTTTTCGTAATATTTTCAAAAGAAATTCACAAAATGGTGATTTCTCGTTTCTCAGAATTGTTTTAATTATTTTGGAAGACAATCTCGTAAACCATTAGAGGTACAGACGTCCATTACCCCTTAAATTAGAGCTATCCAAATAATCCATAAAGTAGTTTATTACAATTATCTCCGTGGTAGGAACAGTTTTCGTAATATTTTCAAAAGAAATTCACAAAATGGTGATTTCTCGTTTCTCAGAATTGTTTTAATTATTTTGGAAGACAATCTCGGAAACTATTAGAGGTACAGACGTCCATTACCCCTTAAATTAGAGCAATCCAAATAAACCATAAAGTAGTTTATTACAATTATCTCCGTGGTAGGAACAGTCTTCGTAATATTTGCAACAGAAATTCACAAAATGGTGATTTCTCATTTCTCAGAATTATTTTAATTATTTTGGAAGACAATCTCGGAAACTATTAGAGGTAAAGACGTCCATTACCCCTTAAATTAGAGCTATCCAAATAATCCATAATGTAGTATATAAATATTTTCTCCGTGGTAGGAACAGTGTTCGTTATATATGCAAATGAAATTCACAAAATGGTGATTTCTCGTTTCTCAGAATTGTTTTAATTTTTTTGGAAGACGATCTCGGAAATTATTAGAGGTACAGACGTCCTTTACCCCTTAAATTAAAGCTATCTAAATAAACCATAAAGTAGTTTATAACAATTATCTCCGTGGTAGGGACGGTTTTCGAAATATTTGCAAAAAAAATTTACAAAATGGTGATTTCTCGTTTCTCAGAATTGTTTTAATAATTTTGGAAGACAATCTCGGAAACTATTAGAGGTACAGACGTCCATTACCCCTTAAATTAGATCTATCCAAATGCACCACAAAGTAGTTTATAACAATTATCTCCATGGGAAGTACAGTTTTCGTAATATTTGCAAAAGATATTCTCAAAATGGTGATTTCTCGTTTCTCAGAATTGTTTTAATTAATTTGGAAGACAATCGCGGAAACTATTAGAGATATAGACGTCTATTACCCCTTAAATTAGAGCTATCCAAATGCACCATAAAATAGTATATAACAATTATCTCCGTGGTAGGAACGGTTTTCGTAATATTTGCAAAAGAAATTCACAAAATGGTGATTTCTCGTTTCTCAGAATTGTTTTAATTATTTTGGAAGACAATCGCGGAAACTATTAGAGGTATAGACGTCTATTACCCCTTAAATGAGAGCTATCCAAATGCACAATAAAAATAGTATATAACAATTATCTCCGTGGTAGGAACAGTTTTCGTAATATTTGCAAAAAAAATTCACAAAATGGTGATTTCTAATTTCTCATAATTGTTTTAATTATTTTGGAAGACAATCTCGGAAACTATTAGAGGTACAGACGTCCATTACCCCTTAAATTAGATCTATCCAAATGCACCACAAAGTAGTTTATAACAATTATCTCCGTGGTAGGAACAGTTTTCGTATTATTTGCAAAGGAAATTCACAAAATGGTGATTACTCGTCTCTCAGAATTGTTTTAATTATCTTGATAGACAACCTCGAAAACTATTAGAGGTACAGACGTCTATTAACCCTTTAATTAGAGCTATCCAAATGCACCATAAAGTAGTTTATTACAATTATCTCCGTGGTAGGAACAGTTTTCGTAATATTTGCAAATGAAATTCACAAAATGGTGATTTCTCGTTTCTCAGAATTGTATTAATTATTTTGGAAGACAATCTCGTAAACCATTAGAGGTACAGACGTCCATTACCCCTTAAATTAGAGCTATCCAAATAATCCATAAAGTAGTTTATTACAATTATCTCCGTGGTAGGAACGGTTTTCGTTATATTTTCAAAAGAAATTCACAAAAGGGTGATTTCTCGTTTCTCAGAATTGTTTTAATTTTTTTGGAAGACGATCTCGGAAATTATTAGAGGTACAGACGTAGTTTACCCCTTAAATTAGAGCTATCTAAATGCACCATAAAGTAGTTTATAAAAATTATCTCCATGCGAAGAACAGTTTTCGTAATGTTTGCAAAAGAAATTCACAAAATGGTGATTTCTCGTTTCTCAGAATTGTTTTAATTATTTTGGAAGACGATCTCGGAAATTATTAGAGGTACAGACGTCCATTACCCCTTAAATTAGAGCAATCCAAATAAACCATAAAGTAGTTTATTACAATTATCTCCGTGGTAGGAACAGTCTTCGTAATATTTGCAAAAGAAATTCACAAAATGGTGATTTCTCATTTCTCAGAATTATTTTAATTATATTGGAAGACAATCTCGGAAACTATTAGAGGTACAGACGTCCATTACCCCTTAAATTAGAGCTATCCAAATAATCCATAAAGTAGTATATAACAATTTTCTCCGTGGTAGGAACAGTGTTCGTAATATTTGCAAAAGAAATTCACAAAATGGTGATTTCTCGTTTCTCAGAATTGTTTTAATTTTTTTGGAAGACGATCTCGGAAATTATTAGAGGTACAGACGTAGTTTACCCCTTAAATTAGAGCTATCTAAATGCACCATAAAGTAGTTTATAAAAATTATCTCCATGCGAAGAACAGTTTTCGTAATGTTTGCAAAAGAAATTCACAAAATGGTGATTTCTCGTTTCTCAGAATTGTTTTAATTATTTTGGAAGACGATCTCGGAAACTATTAGAGGTACAGACGTCCATTACCCCTTAAATTAGAGCTATCCAAATAATCCATAAAGTAGTATATAACAATTTTCTCCGTGGTAGGAACAGTGTTCGTAATATTTGCAAAAGAAATTCATAAAATGGTGATTTCTCGTTTCTCAGAATTGTTTTAATTATTTTGGATGACAATCGCGGAAACTATTAGAGGTATAGACGTCTATTACCCCTTAAATTAGAGCTATCCAAATGTACCATAAAATAGTATATAACAATTATCTCCGTGGTAGGAACGGTTTTCGTAATATTTGCAAAAGAAATTCACAAAATGGTGATTTCTCGTTTCTCAGAATTGTTTTAATTATTTTGGAAGACAATCGCGGAAACTATTACAGGTATAGACGTCTATTACCCCTTAAATGAGAGATATCCAAATGCACCATAAAATAGTATATAACAATTATCTCCGTGGTAGGAACGGTTTTTGTAATATTTGCAAAAGAATTTCACAAAATGGTGATTTCTTATTTCTCAGAATTGTTTTAATTATTTTGGAAGACAATCGCGGAAACTATTAGAGGTATAGACGTCTATTACCCCTTAAATGAGAGCTATCTAAATGCACAATAAAATAGTATATAACAATTATCTCCGTGGTAGGAACAGTTTTCGTATTATTTGCAAAAGAAATTCACAAAATGGTGATTTCTCGTCTCTCAGAATTGTTTTAATTATCTTGAAAGACAACCTCGAAAACTATTAGAGGTACAGACGTCTATTAACCCTTTAATTAGAGCTAACCAAATGCACCATAAAGTAGTTTATTACAATTATCTCCGTGGTAGGAACAGTTTTCGTAATATTTGCAAATGAAATTCACAAAATGGTGATTTCTCGTTTCTCAGAATTGTATTAATTATTTTGGAAGACAATCTCGTAAACCATTAGAGGTACAGACGTCCATTACCCCTTAAATTAGAGCTATCCAAATAATCCATAAAGTAGTTTATTACAATTATCTCCTTGGTAGGAACAGTTTTCGTAATATTTTCAAAAGAAATTCACAAAATGGTGATTTCTCGTTTCTCAGAATTGTTTTAATTATTTTGGAAGACAATCTCGTAAACCATTAGAGGTACAGACGTCCATTACCCCTTAAATTAGAGCTATCCAAATAATCCATAAAGTAGTTTATTACAATTATCTCCGTGGTAGGAACAGTTTTCGTAATATTTTCAAAAGAAATTCACAAAATGGTGATTTCTCGTTTCTCAGAATTGTTTTAATTATTTTGGAAGACAATCTCGGAAACTATTAGAGGTACAGACGTCCATTACCCCTTAAATTAGAGCAATCCAAATAAACCATAAAGTAGTTTATTACAATTATCTCCGTGGTAGGAACAGTGTTCGTAATATTTGCAAAAGAAATTCACAAAATGGTGATTTCTCGTTTCTCAGAATTGTTTTAATTATTTTGGATGACAATCGCGGAAACTATTAGAGGTATAGACGTCTATTACCCCTTAAATTAGAGCTATCCAAATGCACCATAAAATAGTATATAACAATTATCTCCGTGGTAGGAACGGTTTTCGTAATATTTGCAAAAGAAATTCACAAAATGGTGATTTCTCGTTTCTCAGAATTGTTTTAATTATTTTGGAAGACAATCGCGGAAACTATTAGAGGTATAGACGTCTATTACCCCTTAAATTAGAGCTATCCAAATGCACCATAAAATAGTATATAACAATTATCTCCGTGGTAGGAACGGTTTTCGTAATATTTGCAAAAGAATTTCACAAAATGGTGATTTCTTATTTCTCAGAATTGTTTTAATTATTTTGGAAGACAATCGCGGAAACTATTAGAGGTATAGACGTCTATTACCCCTTAGATGAGAGCTATCTAAATGCACCATAAAGTAGTTTATAAAAATTATCTCCGTGGTAGGAACAGTTTTCGTAATGTTTGCAAAAGAAATTCACAAAATGGTGATTTCTCGTTTCTCAGAATTGTTTTAATTATTTTGGAAGACGATCTCGGAAACTATTAGAGGTACAGACGTCCATTACCCCTTAAATTAGAGCTATCCAAATAATCCATAAAGTAGTATATAACAATTTTCTCCGTGGTAGGAACAGTGTTCGTAATATTTGCAAAAGAAATTCATAAAATGGTGATTTCTCGTTTCTCAGAATTGTTTTAATTATTTTGGATGACAATCGCGGAAACTATTAGAGGTATAGACGTCTATTACCCCTTAAATTAGAGCTATCCAAATGTACCATAAAATAGTATATAACAATTATCTCCGTGGTAGGAACGGTTTTCGTAATATTTGCAAAAGAAATTCACAAAATGGTGATTTCTCGTTTCTCAGAATTGTTTTAATTATTTTGGAAGACAATCGCGGAAACTATTACAGGTATAGACGTCTATTACCCCTTAAATGAGAGATATCCAAATGCACCATAAAATAGTATATAACAATTATCTCCGTGGTAGGAACGGTTTTTGTAATATTTGCAAAAGAATTTCACAAAATGGTGATTTCTTATTTCTCAGAATTGTTTTAATTATTTTGGAAGACAATCGCGGAAACTATTAGAGGTATAGACGTCTATTACCCCTTAAATGAGAGCTATCTAAATGCACAATAAAATAGTATATAACAATTATCTCCGTGGTAGGAACAGTTTTCGTATTATTTGCAAAAGAAATTCACAAAATGGTGATTTCTCGTCTCTCAGAATTGTTTTAATTATCTTGAAAGACAACCTCGAAAACTATTAGAGGTACAGACGTCTATTAACCCTTTAATTAGAGCTAACCAAATGCACCATAAAGTAGTTTATTACAATTATCTCCGTGGTAGGAACAGTTTTCGTAATATTTGCAAATGAAATTCACAAAATGGTGATTTCTCGTTTCTCAGAATTGTATTAATTATTTTGGAAGACAATCTCGTAAACCATTAGAGGTACAGACGTCCATTACCCCTTAAATTAGAGCTATCCAAATAATCCATAAAGTAGTTTATTACAATTATCTCCTTGGTAGGAACAGTTTTCGTAATATTTTCAAAAGAAATTCACAAAATGGTGATTTCTCGTTTCTCAGAATTGTTTTAATTATTTTGGAAGACAATCTCGTAAACCATTAGAGGTACAGACGTCCATTACCCCTTAAATTAGAGCTATCCAAATAATCCATAAAGTAGTTTATTACAATTATCTCCGTGGTAGGAACAGTTTTCGTAATATTTTCAAAAGAAATTCACAAAATGGTGATTTCTCGTTTCTCAGAATTGTTTTAATTATTTTGGAAGACAATCTCGGAAACTATTAGAGGTACAGACGTCCATTACCCCTTAAATTAGAGCAATCCAAATAAACCATAAAGTAGTTTATTACAATTATCTCCGTGGTAGGAACAGTGTTCGTAATATTTGCAAAAGAAATTCACAAAATGGTGATTTCTCGTTTCTCAGAATTGTTTTAATTATTTTGGATGACAATCGCGGAAACTATTAGAGGTATAGACGTCTATTACCCCTTAAATTAGAGCTATCCAAATGCACCATAAAATAGTATATAACAATTATCTCCGTGGTAGGAACGGTTTTCGTAATATTTGCAAAAGAAATTCACAAAATGGTGATTTCTCGTTTCTCAGAATTGTTTTAATTATTTTGGAAGACAATCGCGGAAACTATTAGAGGTATAGACGTCTATTACCCCTTAAATTAGAGCTATCCAAATGCACCATAAAATAGTATATAACAATTATCTCCGTGGTAGGAACGGTTTTCGTAATATTTGCAAAAGAATTTCACAAAATGGTGATTTCTTATTTCTCAGAATTGTTTTAATTATTTTGGAAGACAATCGCGGAAACTATTAGAGGTATAGACGTCTATTACCCCTTAGATGAGAGCTATCTAAATGCACAATAAAATAGTATATAACAATTATCTCCGTGGTAGGAACAGTTTTCGTATTATTTCCAAAAGAAATTCACAAAATGGTGATTTCTCGTCTCTCAGAATTGTTTTAATTATCTTGAAAGACAACCTCGAAAACTATTAGAGGTACAGACGTCTATTAACCCTTTAATTAGAGCTATCCAAATGCACCATAAAGTAGTTTATTACAATTATCTCCGTGGTAGGAACAGTTTTCGTAATATTTGCAAATGAAATTCACAATATGATGATTTCTCGTTTCTCAGAATTGTATTAATTATTTTGGAAGACAATCTCGTAAACCATTAGAGGTACAGACGTCCATTACCCCTTAAATTAGAGCTATCCAAATAATCCATAAAGTAGTTTATTACAATTATCTCCGTGGTAGGAACAGTTTTCGTAATATTTTCAAAAGAAATTCACAAAATGGTGATTTCTCGTTTCTCAGAATTGTTTTAATTATTTTGGAAGACGATCTCGGAAACTATTAGAGGTACAGACGTCCATTACCCCTTAAATTAGAGCAATCCAAATAAACCATAAAGTAGTTTATTACAATTATCTCCGTGGTAGGAACAGTCTTCGTAATATTAGCAACAGAACTTCACAAAATGGTGATTTCTCATTTCTCAGAATTGTTTTAATTATTTTGGAAGACAATCTCGGAAACTATTAGAGGTACAGACGTCTATTACCCCTTAAATTAGAGCTATCCAAATAATCCATAAAGCAGTATATAACAATTTTCTCCGTGGTAGGAACAGTTTTCGTAATATTTGCAATAGAAATTCACAAAATGGTGATTTCTCGTTTCTCAGAATTGTTTAAATTATTTTGGAAGACAATCGCGGAAACTATTAGAGGTATAGACGTCTATTACCCCTTAAATTAGAGCTATCCAAATGCACCATAAAATAGTATATAAGAATTATCTCCGTGGTAGGAACGGTTTTCGTAATATTTGCAAAAGAAATTCACGAAATGGTGATTTCTCGTTTCTCAGAATTTTTTTAATTTTTTTGGAAGACAATCGCGGAAACTATTAGAGGTATAGACGTCTATTACCTCTTAAATGAGAGCTATCCAAATGCACCATAAAATAGTATATAACAATTATCTGCGTGGTAGGAACGGTTTTCGTAATATTTGCAAAAGAAATTCACAAAATGGTGATTTCTTATTTCTCAGAATTGTTTTAAATATTTTGGAAGACAATCGCGGAAACTATTAGAGGTATAGACGTCTATTACCCCTTAAATGAGAGCTATCTAAATGCACAATAAAATAGTATATAACAATTATCTCCGTGGTAGGAACAGTTCGTAATATTTGCAAAAGAAATTCACAAAATGGTGGTTTCTCGTTTCTCAGAATTGGTTTAATTATTTTGGAAGACAATCTCGGAAACTATTAGAGGTTCAGACGTCCATTACCCCTTAAATTAGAGCTATCAAAATAATCCATAAAGTAGTTTATAACAATTATCTACGTGGTTGGAACAGTTTTCGAAATATTTGCAAAAGAAATTCACAAAATGGTGATTTCTCGTTTCTCAGAATTGTTTTAATTTTTTTGGAAGGCAATCGCGGAAACTATTAGAGGTATAGACGTCTATTACCCCTTAAATTTGAGCTATCCAAATGCACCATAAAATAGTATATAACAATTATCTCAGTGGTAGGAACGGTTTTCGTAATATTTGCAAAAGAAATTCACAAAATGGTGATTTCTTATTTCTCAGAATTGTTTTAATTATTTTGGAAGACAATCGCGGAAACTATTAGAGGTATAGACGTCTATTACCCCTTAAATGAGAGCTATCAAAATCCACCATAAAATAGTATATACCAATTATCTCCTTGGTAGGAACGGTTTTCGTAATATTTGCAAAAGAAATTCACAAAAGGGTGATTTCTCGTTTCTCAGAATTGTTTTAATTTTTTTTTAAGACGATCTCGGAAATTATTAGAGGTACAGACGTCCTTTACCCCTTAAATTAGAGCTATCTAAATGCACCATAAAGTAGTTTATAAAATTTATCTCCATGCGAAGAACAGTTTTCGTAATGTTTGCAAAAGAAATTCACAAAATGGTGATTTCTCGTTTCTCAGAATTGTTTTAATTTTTTTGGAAGACGATCTCGGAAATTATTAGAGGTACAGACGTCCATTACCCCTTAAATTAGAGCAATCCAAATAAACCATAAAGTAGTTTATTACAATTATCTCCGTGGTAGGAACAGTCTTCGTAATATTTGCAAAAGAAATTCACAAAATGGTGATTTCTCATTTCTCAGAATTGTTTTAATTATTTTGGAAGACAATCTCGGAAAGTATTAGAGGTACAGACGTCCATTACCCCTTAAATTAGAGCTATCCAAATAATCCATAAAGTAGTATATAACAATTTTCTCCGTGGTAGGAACAGTTTTCGTAATATTTGCAAAAGAAATTCACAAAATGGTGATTTCTCGTTTCTCAGAATTGTTTTAATTATTTTGGATGACAATCGCGGAAACTATTAGAGGTATAGACGTCTATTACCCCTTAAATTAGAGCTATCCAAATGCACCATAAAATAGTATATAACAATTATCTCCGTGGTAGGAACGGTTTTCGTAATATTTGCAAAAGAAATTCACAAAATGGTGATTTCTCGTTTCTCAGAATTGTTTTAATTATTTTGGAAGACAATCTCGGAAACTATTAGAGGTACAGACGTCTATTACCCCTTAAATTAGAGCTATCCAAATAATCCATAAAGTAGTTTATTACAATTATCTCCGTGGTAGGAACAGTTTTCGTAATATTTTCAAAAGAAATTCACAAAATGGTGATTTCTTATTTCTCAGAATTGTTTTAATTATTTTGGAAGACAATCGCGGAAACTATTAGAGGTATAGTCGTCTATTACCCCTTAAATGAGAGCTATCTAAATGCACAATAAAATAGTATATAACAATTATCTCCGTGGTAGGAACAGTTTTCGTAATATTTGCAAAAGAAATTCACAAAATGGTGGTTTCTCGTTTCTCAGAATTGGTTTAATTATTTTGGAAGACAACCTCGGAAACTATTAGAGGTACAGACGTCCATTACCCCTTAAATTAGAGGTATCCAAATAATCCATAAAGTAGTTTATAACAATTATCACCGTGGTAGGAACAATTTTCGTAATATTTGCAGAAGAAATTCACAAAATGGTGATTTTTCGTTTCTCAGAATTGTTTTAATTATTTTGGAAGACAATCTCGGAAACTATTAGAGGTACAGACGTCCAATACCCCTTAAATTAGAGCAATCCAAATAAACCATAAAGTAGTTTATTACAATTATCTCCGTGGTAGGAACAGTCTTCGTAATATTTGCAACAGAAATTCACAAAATGGTGATTTCTCATTTCTCAGAATTGTTTTAATTATTTTGGAAGACAATCTCGGAAACTATTAGAGGTACAGACGTCTATTACCCCTTAAATTAGAGCTATCCAAATAATCCATAAAGTAGTTTATTACAATTATCTCCGTGGTAGGAACAGTTTTCGTAATATTTTCAAAAGAAATTCACAAAATGGTGATTTCTCGTTTCTCAGAATTGTTTTAATTATTTTGGAAGACGATCTCGGAAACTATTAGAGGTACAGACGTCCATTACCCCTTAAATTAGAGCAATCCAAATAAACCATAAAGTAGTTTATTACAATTATCTCCGTGGTAGGAACAGTCTTCGTAATATTAGCAACAGAACTTCACAAAATGGTGATTTCTCATTTCTCAGAATTGTTTTAATTATTTTGGAAGACAATCTCGGAAACTATTAGAGGTACAGACGTCTATTACCCCTTAAATTAGAGCTATCCAAATAATCCATAAAGCAGTATATAACAATTTTCTCCGTGGTAGGAACAGTTTTCGTAATATTTGCAATAGAAATTCACAAAATGGTGATTTCTCGTTTCTCAGAATTGTTTAAATTATTTTGGAAGACAATCGCGGAAACTATTAGAGGTATAGACGTCTATTACCCCTTAAATTAGAGCTATCCAAATGCACCATAAAATAGTATATAAGAATTATCTCCGTGGTAGGAACGGTTTTCGTAATATTTGCAAAAGAAATTCACGAAATGGTGATTTCTCGTTTCTCAGAATTTTTTTAATTTTTTTGGAAGACAATCGCGGAAACTATTAGAGGTATAGACGTCTATTACCTCTTAAATGAGAGCTATCCAAATGCACCATAAAATAGTATATAACAATTATCTGCGTGGTAGGAACGGTTTTCGTAATATTTGCAAAAGAAATTCACAAAATGGTGATTTCTTATTTCTCAGAATTGTTTTAAATATTTTGGAAGACAATCGCGGAAACTATTAGAGGTATAGACGTCTATTACCCCTTAAATGAGAGCTATCTAAATGCACAATAAAATAGTATATAACAATTATCTCCGTGGTAGGAACAGTTCGTAATATTTGCAAAAGAAATTCACAAAATGGTGGTTTCTCGTTTCTCAGAATTGGTTTAATTATTTTGGAAGACAATCTCGGAAACTATTAGAGGTTCAGACGTCCATTACCCCTTAAATTAGAGCTATCAAAATAATCCATAAAGTAGTTTATAACAATTATCTACGTGGTTGGAACAGTTTTCGAAATATTTGCAAAAGAAATTCACAAAATGGTGATTTCTCGTTTCTCAGAATTGTTTTAATTTTTTTGGAAGGCAATCGCGGAAACTATTAGAGGTATAGACGTCTATTACCCCTTAAATTTGAGCTATCCAAATGCACCATAAAATAGTATATAACAATTATCTCAGTGGTAGGAACGGTTTTCGTAATATTTGCAAAAGAAATTCACAAAATGGTGATTTCTTATTTCTCAGAATTGTTTTAATTATTTTGGAAGACAATCGCGGAAACTATTAGAGGTATAGACGTCTATTACCCCTTAAATGAGAGCTATCAAAATCCACCATAAAATAGTATATACCAATTATCTCCTTGGTAGGAACGGTTTTCGTAATATTTGCAAAAGAAATTCACAAAAGGGTGATTTCTCGTTTCTCAGAATTGTTTTAATTTTTTTTTAAGACGATCTCGGAAATTATTAGAGGTACAGACGTCCTTTACCCCTTAAATTAGAGCTATCTAAATGCACCATAAAGTAGTTTATAAAATTTATCTCCATGCGAAGAACAGTTTTCGTAATGTTTGCAAAAGAAATTCACAAAATGGTGATTTCTCGTTTCTCAGAATTGTTTTAATTTTTTTGGAAGACGATCTCGGAAATTATTAGAGGTACAGACGTCCATTACCCCTTAAATTAGAGCAATCCAAATAAACCATAAAGTAGTTTATTACAATTATCTCCGTGGTAGGAACAGTCTTCGTAATATTTGCAAAAGAAATTCACAAAATGGTGATTTCTCATTTCTCAGAATTGTTTTAATTATTTTGGAAGACAATCTCGGAAAGTATTAGAGGTACAGACGTCCATTACCCCTTAAATTAGAGCTATCCAAATAATCCATAAAGTAGTATATAACAATTTTCTCCGTGGTAGGAACAGTTTTCGTAATATTTGCAAAAGAAATTCACAAAATGGTGATTTCTCGTTTCTCAGAATTGTTTTAATTATTTTGGATGACAATCGCGGAAACTATTAGAGGTATAGACGTCTATTACCCCTTAAATTAGAGCTATCCAAATGCACCATAAAATAGTATATAACAATTATCTCCGTGGTAGGAACGGTTTTCGTAATATTTGCAAAAGAAATTCACAAAATGGTGATTTCTCGTTTCTCAGAATTGTTTTAATTATTTTGGAAGACAATCTCGGAAACTATTAGAGGTACAGACGTCTATTACCCCTTAAATTAGAGCTATCCAAATAATCCATAAAGTAGTTTATTACAATTATCTCCGTGGTAGGAACAGTTTTCGTAATATTTTCAAAAGAAATTCACAAAATGGTGATTTCTTATTTCTCAGAATTGTTTTAATTATTTTGGAAGACAATCGCGGAAACTATTAGAGGTATAGTCGTCTATTACCCCTTAAATGAGAGCTATCTAAATGCACAATAAAATAGTATATAACAATTATCTCCGTGGTAGGAACAGTTTTCGTAATATTTGCAAAAGAAATTCACAAAATGGTGGTTTCTCGTTTCTCAGAATTGGTTTAATTATTTTGGAAGACAACCTCGGAAACTATTAGAGGTACAGACGTCCATTACCCCTTAAATTAGAGGTATCCAAATAATCCATAAAGTAGTTTATAACAATTATCACCGTGGTAGGAACAATTTTCGTAATATTTGCAGAAGAAATTCACAAAATGGTGATTTTTCGTTTCTCAGAATTGTTTTAATTATTTTGGAAGACAATCTCGGAAACTATTAGAGGTACAGACGTCCAATACCCCTTAAATTAGAGCAATCCAAATAAACCATAAAGTAGTTTATTACAATTATCTCCGTGGTAGGAACAGTCTTCGTAATATTTGCAACAGAAATTCACAAAATGGTGATTTCTCATTTCTCAGAATTGTTTTAATTATTTTGGAAGACAATCTCGGAAACTATTAGAGGTACAGACGTCTATTACCCCTTAAATTAGAGCTATCCAAATAATCCATAAAGTAGTTTATTACAATTATCTCCGTGGTAGGAACAGTTTTCGTAATATTTTCAAAAGAAATTCACAAAATGGTGATTTCTCGTTTCTCAGAATTGTTTTAATTATTTTGGAAGACAATCTCGGAAACTATTAGAGGTATAGACGTCTATTACCCCTTAAATTAGAG
This sequence comes from Rhaphigaster nebulosa, assembly GCA_948150685.1. Taxonomy (NCBI): domain Eukaryota; kingdom Metazoa; phylum Arthropoda; class Insecta; order Hemiptera; family Pentatomidae; genus Rhaphigaster; species Rhaphigaster nebulosa. Next base: position 9,384,674 of record OX411307.1, read on the forward strand.
CTATCCAAATGCACCATAAAATAGTATATAACAATTATCTCAGTGGTAGGAACGGTTTTCGTAATATTTGCAAAAGAAATTCACAAAATGGTGATTTCTCGTTTCTCAGAATTGTTTTAATTTTTTTGGAAGACGATCTCGGAAATTATTAGAGGTACAGACGTCCTTTACCCCTTAAATTAGAGCTATCTAAATGCACCATAAAGTAGTTTATAACAATTATCTCCATGCGAAGAACAGTTTTCGTAATGTTTGCAAAAGAAATTCACAAAATGGTGATTTCTCGTTTCTCAGAATTGTTTTAATTTTTTTGGAAGACAATCGCGGAAACCATTAGAGGTACAGACGTCCTTTACCCCTTAAATTAGAGCTATCTAAATAAACCATATAGTAGTTTATAACAATTATCTCCGTGGTAGGGACGGATATCGTAATATTTGCAAAAGAAATTCACAAAATGGTGATTTCTAATTTCTCAGAATTGTTTTAATTATTTTGGAAGACAATCTCGGAAACTATTAGAGGTACAGACGTCCATTACCCCTTAAATTAGAGCTATCCAAATAATCCATAAAGTAGTTTATAACTATTATATCCGTGGTAGGAACAGTTTTCGTAATATTTGCAAAAGAAATTCAGAGAATGGTGATTTCTAATTTCTCAGAATTGTTTTAATTATTTTGGAAGACAATCTCGGAAACTATTAGAGGTACAGACGTCCATTACCCCTTAAATTAGAGCTATCCAAATAATCCATAAAGTAGTTTATAACAATTATATCCGTGGTAGGAACAGTTTTCGTAATATTTGCAAAAGAAATTCACAAAATGGTGATTTCTTGTATCTCAGAATTGTTTTAATTTTTTTGGAAGGCAATCGCGGAAACTATTAGAGGTATAGACGTCTATTACCCCTTAAATTAGAGCTATCCAAATGCACCATAAAATAGTATATAACAATTATCTCAGTGGTAGGAACGGTTTTCGTAATATTTGCAAAAGAAATTCACAATATGGTGATTTCTCGTTTCTCAGAATTGTTTTAATTATTTTGGAAGAAAATCGCGGAAACTATTAGAGGTATAGACGTCTATTACCCCTTAAATGAGAGCTATCAAAATCCACCATAAAATAGTATATACCAATTATCTCCTTGGTAGGAACGGTTTTCGTAATATTTGCAAAAGAAATTCACAAAATGGTGATTTCTCGTTTCTCAGAATTGTTTTAATTTTTTTGGAAGACGATCTCGGAAATTATTAGAGGTACAGACGTCCTTTACCCCTTAAATTAGAGCTATCTAAATGCACCATAAAGTAGTTTATAACAATTATCTCCATGCGAAGAACAGTTTTCGTAATGTTTGCAAAAGAAATTCACAAAATGGTGATTTCTCGTTTCTCAGAATTGTTTCAATTTTTTTGGAAGACAATCGCGGAAACCATTAGAGGTACAGACGTCCTTTACCCCTTAAATTAGAGCTATCTAAATAAACCATATAGTAGTTTATAACAATTATCTCCGTGGTAGGAACAGTTTTCGTAATATTTGCAAAAGAAATTCACAAAATGGTGATTTCTTGTATCTCAGAATTGTTTTAATTTTTTTGGAAGGCAATCGCGGAAACTATTAGAGGTATAGACGTCTATTACCCCTTAAATTAGAGCTATCCAAATGCACCATAAAATAGTATATAACAATTATCTCAGTGGTAGGAACGGTTTTCGTAATATTTACAAAAGAAATTCACAAAATGGTGATTTCTCCGAATTGTTTTAATTATTTTGGAAGAAAATCGCGGAAACTATTAGAGTTATAGACGTCTATAACCCCTTAAATGAGAGCTATCAAAATCCACCATAAAATAGTATATACCAATTATCTCCTTGGTAGGAACGGTTTTCGTAATATTTGCAAAAGAAATTCACAAAATGGTGATTTCTCGTTTCTCAGAATTGTTTTAATTTTTTTGGAAGACGATCTCGGAAATTATTAGAGGTACAGACGTCCTTTACCCCTTAAATTAGAGCTATCTAAATGCACCATAAAGTAGTTTATAACAATTATCTCCATGCGAAGAACAGTTTTCGTAATGTTTGCAAAAGAAATTCACAAAATGGTGATTTCTCGTTTCTCAGAATTGTTTTAATTTTTTTGGAAGACAATCGCGGAAACCATTAGAGGTTCAGACGTCCTTTACCCCTTAAATTAGAGCTATCTAAATAAACCATATAGTAGTTTATAACAATTATCTCCGTGGTAGGGACGGATATCGTAATATTTGCAAAAGAAATTCACAAAATGGTGATTTCTAATTTCTCAGAATAGTTTTAATTATTTTGGAATACAATCTCGGAAACTATTTGAGGTACAGACGTCCATTACCCCTTAAATTAGAGCTATCCAAATAATCCATAAAGTAGTTTATAACAATTATATCCGTGGTAGGAACAGTTTTCGTAATATTTGCAAAAGAAATTCACAAAATGGTGATTTCTAATTTCTCAGAATTGTTTTAATTATTTTGGAATACAATCTCGGAAACTATTAGAGGTACAGACGTCCATTACCCCTTAAATTAGAGCTATCCAAATAATCCATAAAGTAGTTTATAATAATTATATCCGTGGTAGGAACAGTTTTCGTAATATTTGCAAAAGAAATTCACAAAATGGTGATTTCTTGTATCTCAGAATTGTTTTAATTTTTTTGGAAGGCAATCGCGGAAACTATTAGAGGTATAGACGTCTATTACCCCTTAAATTAGAGCTATCTAAATGCACCATAAAGTAGTTTATAACAATTATCTCCATGCGAAGAACAGTTTTCGTAATGTTTGCAAAAGAAATTCACAAAATGGTGATTTCTCGTTTCTCAGAATTGTTTTAATTTTTTTGGAAGACAATCGCGGAAACCATTAGAGGTTCAGACGTCCTTTACCCCTTAAATTAGAGCTATCTAAATAAACCATATAGTAGTTTATAACAATTATCTCCGTGGTAGGGACGGATATCGTAATATTTGCAAAAGAAATTCACAAAATGGTGATTTCTAATTTCTCAGAATAGTTTTAATTATTTTGGAATACAATCTCGGAAACTATTAGAGGTACAGACGTCCATTACCCCTTAAATTAGAGCTATCCAAATAATCCATAAAGTAGTTTATAACAATTATATCCGTGGTAGGAACAGTTTTCGTAATATTTGCAAAAGAAATTCACAAAATGGTGATTTCTAATTTCTCAGAATTGTTTTAATTATTTTGGAATACAATCTCGGAAACTATTAGAGGTACAGACGTCCATTACCCCTTAAATTAGAGCTATCCAAATAATCCATAAAGTAGTTTATAATAATTATATCCGTGGTAGGAACAGTTTTCGTAATATTTGCAAAAGAAATTCACAAAATGGTGATTTCTTGTATCTCAGAATTGTTTTAATTTTTTTGGAAGGCAATCGCGGAAACTATTAGAGGTATAGACGTCTATTACCCCTTAAATTAGAGCTATCTAAATGCACCATAAAGTAGTTTATAACAATTATCTCCATGCGAAGAACAGTTTTCGTAATGTTTGCAAAAGAAATTCACAAAATGGTGATTTCTCGTTTCTCAGAATTGTTTTAATTTTTTTGGAAGACAATCGCGGAAACCATTAGAGGTACAGACGTCCTTTACCCCTTAAATTAGAGCTATCTAAATAAACCATATAGTAGTTTATAACAATTATCTCCGTGGTAGGGACGGATATCGTAATATTTGCAAAAGAAATTCACACAATGGTGATTTCTAATTTCTCAGAATTGTTTTAATTATTTTGGAAGACAATCTCGGAAACTATTAGAGGTACAGACGTCCATTACCCCTTAAATTAGAGCTATCCAAATAATCCATAAAGTAGTTTATAACAATTATATCCGTGGTAGGAACAGTTTTCGTAATATTTGCAAAAGAAATTCAGAGAATGGTGATTTCTAATTTCTCAGAATTGTTTTAATTATTTTGGAAGACAATCTCGGAAACTATTAGAGGTACAGACGTCCATTACCCCTTAAATTAGAGCTATCTAAATAATCCATAAAGTAGTTTATAACAATTATATCCGTGGTAGGAACAGTTTTCGTAATATTTGCAAAAGAAATTCACAAAATGGTGATTTCTTGTATCTCAGAATTGTTTTAATTTTTTTGGAAGGCAATCGCGGAAACTATTAGAGGTATAGACGTCTATTACCCCTTAAATTAGAGCTATCCAAATGCACCATAAAATAGTATATAACAATTATCTCAGTGGTAGGAACGGTTTTCGTAATATTTGCAAAAGAAATTCACAAAATGGTGATTTCTCGTTTCTCAGAATTGTTTTAATTATTTTGGAAGAAAATCGCGGAAACTATTAGAGGTATAGACGTCTATTACCCCTTAAATGAGAGCTATCAAAATCCACCATAAAATAGTATATACCAATTATCTCCTTGGTAGGAACGGTTTTCGTAATATTTGCAAAAGAAATTCACAAAATGGTGATTTCTCGTTTCTCAGAATTGTTTTAATTTTTTTGGAAGACGATCTCGGAAATTATTAGAGGTACAGACGTCCTTTACCCCTTAAATTAGAGCTATCTAAATGCACCATAAAGTAGTTTATAACAATTATCTCCATGCGAAGAACAGTTTTCGTAATGTTTGCAAAAGAAATTCACAAAATGGTGATTTCTCGTTTCTCAGAATTGTTTTAATTTTTTTGGAAGACAATCGCGGAAACCATTAGAGGTACAGACGTCCTTTACCCCTTAAATTAGAGCTATCTAAATAAACCATATAGTAGTTTATAACAATTATCTCCGTGGTAGGGACGGATATCGTAATATTTGCAAAAGAAATTCACAAAATGGTGATTTCTAATTTCTCAGAATTGTTTTAATTATTTTGAAAGACAATCTCGGAAACTATTAGAGGTACAGACGTCCATTACCCCTTAAATTAGAGCTATCCAAATAATCCATAAAGTAGTTTATAACAATTATATCCGTGGTAGGAACAGTTTTCGTAATATTTGCAAAAGAAATTCACAAAATGGTGATTTCTTGTATCTCAGAATTGTTTTAATTTTTTTGGAAGGCAATCGCGGAAACTATTAGAGGTATAGACGTCTATTACCCCTTAAATTAGAGCTATCCAAATGCACCATAAAATAGTAAATAACAATTATCTCAGTGGTAGGAACGGTTTTCGTAATATTTGCAAAAGAAATTCACAAAATGGTGATTTCTCCGAATTGTTTTAATTATTTTGGAAGAAAATCGCGGAAACTATTAGAGTTATAGACGTCTATAACCCCTTAAATGAGAGCTATCAAAATCCACCATAAAATAGTATATACCAATTATCTCCTTGGTAGGAACGGTTTTCGTAATATTTGCAAAAGAAATTCACAAAATGGTGATTTCTCGTTTCTCAGAATTGTTTTAATTTTTTTGGAAGACGATCTCGAAAATTATTAGAGGTACAGACGTCCTTTACCCCTTAAATTAGAGCTACCTAAATGCACCATAAAGTAGTTTATAACAATTATCTCCATGCGAAGAACAGTTTCCGTAATGTTTGCAAAAGAAATTCACAAAATGGTGATTTCTCGTTTTTTAGAATTGTTTTAATTTTTTTGGAAGACGATCTCGGAAATTATTAGAGGTACAGATGTCCTTTACCCCTTAAATTAGAGCTATCTAAATAAACCATATAGTAGTTTATAACAATTATCTCCGTGGTAGGAACGGATATCGTAATATTTGCAAAAGAAGTTCACAAAATGGTGATTTCTAATTTCTCAGAATTGTTTTAATTATTTTGGAAGACAATCTCGGAAACTATTAGAGGTACAGACGTCCATTACCCCTTAAATTAGATCTATCCAAATGCACCACAAAGTAGTTTATAACAATTATCTCCATGGGAAGAACAGTTTTCGTATTATTTGCAAAAGAAATTCACAAAATGGTGATTTCTCGTCTCTCAGAATTGTTTTAATTATCTTGGAAGACAACCTCGAAAACTATTAGAGGTACAGACGTCTATTAACCCTTTAATTAGAGCTATCCAAATGCACCATAAAGTAGTGTACAACAATTTTCTCCATGGCAGCATCAGTTTTCGTAATATTTGTCATACAAAAATGAAAAATATTATTATTTCTCATTTCTCAGAATTTAAAAAAAAAATTTTTTAAAGACAATCTCGTAAACCATTAGAGGTACAGACGTCCATTACCCCTTAAATTAGAGCTATCCAAATAATCCATAAAGTAGTTTATTACAATTATCTCCGTGGTAGGAACAGTTTTCGTAATATTTGCAAAAGAAATTCACAAAATGGTGATTTCTCGTTTCTCAGAATTGTTTTAATTATTTTGGAAGACAATCTCGGAAACTATTAGAGGTACAGACGTCCATTACCCCTTAAATTAGAGCTATCCAAATAAACCATAAAGTAGTTTATTACAATTATCTCCGTTGTAGGAACAGTTTTCGTAATATTTGCAAAAGAAATTCACAAAATGGTGATTTCTCGTTTCTGAGAATTGTTTTAATTATTTTGGAAGAAAATCTCGGAAACTATTAGAGGTACAGACGTCCATTACCCCTTAAATTAGAGCTATCTAAATAAACCATATAGTAGTTTATAACAATTATCTCCGTGGTAGGGACGGATATCGTAATATTTTCAAAAGAAATTCACAAAATGGTGATTTCTAATTTCTCAGAATAGTTTTAATTATTTTGGAATACAATCTCGGAAACTATTAGAGGTACAGACGTCCATTACCCCTTAAATTAGAGCTATCCAAATAATCCATAAAGTAGTTTATAACAATTATATCCGTGGTAGGAACAGTTTTCGTAATATTTGCAAAAGAAATTCACAAAATGGTGATTTCTAATTTCTCAGAATTGTTTTAATTATTTTGGAATACAATCTCGGAAACTATTAGAGGTACAGACGTCCATTACCCCTTAAATTAGAGCTATCCAAATAATCCATAAAGTAGTTTATAATAATTATATCCGTGGTAGGAACAGTTTTCGTAATATTTGCAAAAGAAATTCACAAAATGGTGATTTCTTGTATCTCAGAATTGTTTTAATTTTTTTGGAAGGCAATCGCGGAAACTATTAGAGGTATAGACGTCTATTACCCCTTAAATTAGAGCTATCTAAATGCACCATAAAGTAGTTTATAACAATTATCTCCATGCGAAGAACAGTTTTCGTAATGTTTGCAAAAGAAATTCACAAAATGGTGATTTCTCGTTTCTCAGAATTGTTTTAATTTTTTTGGAAGACAATCGCGGAAACCATTAGAGGTTCAGACGTCCTTTACCCCTTAAATTAGAGCTATCTAAATAAACCATATAGTAGTTTATAACAATTATCTCCGTGGTAGGGACGGATATCGTAATATTTGCAAAAGAAATTCACAAAATGGTGATTTCTAATTTCTCAGAATAGTTTTAATTATTTTGGAATACAATCTCGGAAACTATTAGAGGTACAGACGTCCATTACCCCTTAAATTAGAGCTATCCAAATAATCCATAAAGTAGTTTATAACAATTATATCCGTGGTAGGAACAGTTTTCGTAATATTTGCAAAAGAAATTCACAAAATGGTGATTTCTAATTTCTCAGAATTGTTTTAATTATTTTGGAATACAATCTCGGAAACTATTAGAGGTACAGACGTCCATTACCCCTTAAATTAGAGCTATCCAAATAATCCATAAAGTAGTTTATAATAATTATATCCGTGGTAGGAACAGTTTTCGTAATATTTGCAAAAGAAATTCACAAAATGGTGATTTCTTGTATCTCAGAATTGTTTTGATTTTTTTGGAAGGCAATCGCGGAAACTATTAGAGGTATAGACGTCTATTACCCCTTAAATTAGAGCTATCTAAATGCACCATAAAGTAGTTTATAACAATTATCTCCATGCGAAGAACAGTTTTCGTAATGTTTGCAAAAGAAATTCACAAAATGGTGATTTCTCGTTTCTCAGAATTGTTTTAATTTTTTTGGAAGACAATCGCGGAAACCATTAGAGGTACAGACGTCCTTTACCCCTTAAATTAGAGCTATCTAAATAAACCATATAGTAGTTTATAACAATTATCTCCGTGGTAGGGACGGATATCGTAATATTTGCAAAAGAAATTCACACAATGGTGATTTCTAATTTCTCAGAATTGTTTTAATTATTTTGGAAGACAATCTCGGAAACTATTAGAGGTACAGACGTCCATTACCCCTTAAATTAGAGCTATCCAAATAATCCATAAAGTAGTTTATAACAATTATATCCGTGGTAGGAACAGTTTTCGTAATATTTGCAAAAGAAATTCAGAGAATGGTGATTTCTAATTTCTCAGAATTGTTTTAATTATTTTGGAAGACAATCTCGGAAACTATTAGAGGTACAGACGTCCATTACCCCTTAAATTAGAGCTATCCAAATAATCCATAAAGTAGTTTATAACAATTATATCCGTGGTAGGAACAGTTTTCGTAATATTTGCAAAAGAAATTCACAAAATGGTGATTTCTTGTATCTCAGAATTGTTTTAATTTTTTTGGAAGGCAATCGCGGAAACTATTAGAGGTATAGACGTCTATTACCCCTTAAATTAGAGCTATCCAAATGCACCATAAAATAGTATATAACAATTATCTCAGTGGTAGGAACGGTTTTCGTAATATTTGCAAAAGAAATTCACAAAATGGTGATTTCTCGTTTCTCAGAATTGTTTTAATTATTTTGGAAGAAAATCGCGGAAACTATTAGAGGTATAGACGTCTATTACCCCTTAAATGAGAGCTATCAAAATCCACCATAAAATAGTATATACCAATTATCTCTTTGGTAGGAACGGTTTTCGTAATATTTGCAAAAGAAATTCACAAAATGGTGATTTCTCGTTTCTCAGAATTGTTTTAATTTTTTTGGAAGACGATCTCGGAAATTATTAGAGGTACAGACGTCCTTTACCCCTTAAATTAGAGCTATCTAAATGCACCATAAAGTAGTTTATAACAATTATCTCCATGCGAAGAACAGTTTTCGTAATGTTTGCAAAAGAAATTCACAAAATGGTGATTTCTCGTTTCTCAGAATTGTTTTAATTTTTTTGGAAGACAATCGCGGAAACCATTAGAGGTACAGACGTCCTTTACCCCTTAAATTAGAGCTATCTAAATAAACCATATAGTAGTTTATAACAATTATCTCCGTGGTAGGGACGGATATCGTAATATTTGCAAAAGAAATTCACAAAATGGTGATTTCTAATTTCTCAGAATTGTTTTAATTATTTTGAAAGACAATCTCGGAAACTATTAGAGGTACAGACGTCCATTACCCCTTAAATTAGAGCTATCCAAATAATCCATAAAGTAGTTTATAACAATTATATCCGTGGTAGGAACAGTTTTCGTAATATTTGCAAAAGAAATTCACAAAATGGTGATTTCTTGTATCTCAGAATTGTTTTAATTTTTTTGGAAGGCAATCGCGGAAACTATTAGAGGTATAGACGTCTATTACCCCTTAAATTAGAGCTATCCAAATGCACCATAAAATAGTAAATAACAATTATCTCAGTGGTAGGAACGGTTTTCGTAATATTTGCAAAAGAAATTCACAAAATGGTGATTTCTCCGAATTGTTTTAATTATTTTGGAAGAAAATCGCGGAAACTATTAGAGTTATAGACGTCTATAACCCCTTAAATGAGAGCTATCAAAATCCACCATAAAATAGTATATACCAATTATCTCCTTGGTAGGAACGGTTTTCGTAATATTTGCAAAAGAAATTCACAAAATGGTGATTTCTCGTTTCTCAGAATTGTTTTAATTTTTTTGGAAGACGATCTCGAAAATTATTAGAGGTACAGACGTCCTTTACCCCTTAAATTAGAGCTACCTAAATGCACCATAAAGTAGTTTATAACAATTATCTCCATGCGAAGAACAGTTTCCGTAATGTTTGCAAAAGAAATTCACAAAATGGTGATTTCTCGTTTTTTAGAATTGTTTTAATTTTTTTGGAAGACGATCTCGGAAATTATTAGAGGTACAGATGTCCTTTACCCCTTAAATTAGAGCTATCTAAATAAACCATATAGTAGTTTATAACAATTATCTCCGTGGTAGGAACGGATATCGTAATATTTGCAAAAGAAGTTCACAAAATGGTGATTTCTAATTTCTCAGAATTGTTTTAATTATTTTGGAAGACAATCTCGGAAACTATTAGAGGTACAGACGTCCATTACCCCTTAAATTAGATCTATCCAAATGCACCACAAAGTAGTTTATAACAATTATCTCCATGGGAAGAACAGTTTTCGTATTATTTGCAAAAGAAATTCACAAAATGGTGATTTCTCGTCTCTCAGAATTGTTTTAATTATCTTGGAAGACAACCTCGAAAACTATTAGAGGTACAGACGTCTATTAACCCTTTAATTAGAGCTATCCAAATGCACCATAAAGTAGTGTACAACAATTTTCTCCATGGCAGCATCAGTTTTCGTAATATTTGTCATACAAAAATGAAAAATATTATTATTTCTCATTTCTCAGAATTTAAAAAAAAAATTTTTTAAAGACAATCTCGTAAACCATTAGAGCTACAGACGTCCATTACCCCTTAAATTAGAGCTATCCAAATAATCCATAAAGTAGTTTATTACAATTATCTCCGTGGTAGGAACAGTTTTCGTAATATTTGCAAAAGAAATTCACAAAATGGTGATTTCTCGTTTCTCAGAATTGTTTTAATTATTTTGGAAGACAATCTCGGAAACTATTAGAGGTACAGACGTCCATTACCCCTTAAATTAGAGCTATCCAAATAAACCATAAAGTAGTTTATTACAATTATCTCCGTTGTAGGAACAGTTTTCGTAATATTTGCAAAAGAAATTCACAAAATGGTGATTTCTCGTTTCTGAGAATTGTTTTAATTATTTTGGAAGAAAATCTCGGAAACTATTAGAGGTACAGACGTCCATTACCCCTTAAATTAGAGCTATCCAAATAATCCATAAAGTAGTTTATAACAATTATCTCCGTGGTAGGAACAGATTTCGTAATATTTGCAAAAGAAATTCACAAAATGGTGATTTCTCGTTTCTCAGAATTGTTTTAATTATTTTGGAAGACAATCTCGGAAACTATTAGAGGTACAGACGTCTATTACCCCTTAAATTAGATCTATCCAAATGCACCATAAAGTAGTTTATTACAATTATCTCCGTCGTAGGAACAGTTTTCGTAATGTTTTCAAAAGAAATTCACAAAATGCTGATTTCTCGATTCTCAGAATTGTTTTAATTATTTTGGAAGACAATCGCGGAAACTATTAGAGGTATAGACGTCTATTACCCCTTAAATTAGAGCTATCCAAATGCACCATAAAATAGTATATAACAATTATCTCCGTGGTAGGAACGGTTTTCGTAATATTTGCAAAAGAAATTCACAAAATGGTGATTTCTCGTTTCTCAGAATTGTTTTAATTATTTTGGAAGACAATCGCGGAAACTATTAGAGGTATAGACGTCTATTACCCCTTAAATGAGAGCAATCCAAATGCACCATAAAATAGTATATAACAATTATCTCAGTGGTAGGAACGGTTTTCGTAATATTTGCAAAAGAAATTCACAAAATGGTGATTTCTCGTTTCTCAGAATTGTTTTAATTATTTTGGAAGAAAATCGCGGAAACTATTAGAGGTATAGACGTCTATTACCCCTTAAATGAGAGCTATCAAAATCCACCATAAAATAGTATATACCAATTATCTCCTTGGTAGGAACGGTTTTCGTAATATTTGCAAAAGAAATTCACAAAATGGTGATTTCTCGTTTCTCAGAATTGTTTTAATTTTTTTGGAAGACGATCTCGGAAATTATTAGAGGTACAGACGTCCTTTACCCCTTAAATTAGAGCTATCTAAATGCACCATAAAGTAGTTTATAACAATTATCTCCATGCGAAGAACAGTTTTCGTAATGTTTGCAATAGAAATTCACAAAATGGTGATTTCTCGTTTCTCAGAATTGTTTTAATTTTTTTGGAAGACAATCGCGGAAACCATTAGAGGTACAGACGTCCTTTACCCCTTAAATTAGAGCTATCTAAATAAACCATATAGTAGTTTATAAGAATTATCTCCGTGGTAGGGACGGATATCGTAATATTTGCAAAAGAAATACACAAAATGGTGATTTCTAATTTCTCAGAATTGTTTTAATTATTTTGGAATACAATCTCGGAAACTATTAGAGGTACAGACGTCCATTACCCCTTAAATTAGAGCTATCCAAATAATCCATAAAGTAGTTTATAACAATTATATCCGTGGTAGGAACAGTTTTCGTAATATTTGCAAAAGAAATTCACAAAATGGTGATTTCTAATTTCTCAGAATTGTTTTAATTATTTTGGAAGACAATCTCGGAAACTATTAGAGGTACAGACGTCCATTACCCCTTAAATTAGAGCTATCCAAATAATCCATAAAGTAGTTTATAACAATTATATCCGTGGTAGGAACAGTTTTCGTAATATTTGCAAAAGAAATTCACAAAATGGTGATTTCTTGTATCTCAGAATTGTTTTAATTTTTTTGGAAAGCAATCGCGGAAACTATTAGAGGTATAGACGTCTATTACCCCTTAAATTAGAGCTATCCAAATGCACCATAAAATAGTATATAACAATTATCTCAGTGGTAGGAACGGTTTTCGTAATATTTGCAAAAGAAATTCACAAAATGGTGATTTCTCGTTTCTCAGAATTGTTTTAATTTTTTTGGAAGACGATCTCGGAAATTATTAGAGGTACAGACGTGCTTTACCCCTTACATTAGAGCTATCTAAATGCACCATAAAGTAGTTTATTACAATTATCTCCGTCGTAGGAACAGTTTTCGTAATATTTGCAAAAGAAATTCAGAGAATGCTGATTTCTCGATTCTCAGAATTGTTTCAATTATTTTGGAAGACAATCGCGGAAACTATTAGAGGTATAGACGTCTATTACCCCTTAAATGAGAGCTATCAAAATCCACCATAAAATAGTATATACCAATTATCTCCTTGGTAGGAACGGTTTTCGTAATATTTGCAAAAGAAATTCACAAAATGGTGATTTCTCGTTTCTCAGAATTGTTTTAATTATTTTGGAAGACAATCGCGGAAACTATTAGAGGTATAGACGTCTATTACCCCTTAAATGAGAGCAATCCAAATGCACCATAAAATAGTATATAACAATTATCTCAGTGGTAGGAACGGTTTTCGTAATATTTGCAAAAGAAATTCACAAAATGGTGATTTCTCGTTTCTCAGAATTGTTTTAATTATTTTGGAAGAAAATCGCGGAAACTATTAGAGGTATAGACGTCTATTACCCCTTAAATGAGAGCTATCAAAATCCACCATAAAATAGTATATACCAATTATCTCCTTGGTAGGAACGGTTTTCGTAATATTTGCAAAAGAAATTCACAAAATGGTGATTTCTCGTTTCTCAGAATTGTTTTAATTTTTTTGGAAGACGATCTCGGAAATTATTAGAGGTACAGACGTCCTTTACCCCTTAAATTAGAGCTATCTAAATGCACCATAAAGTAGTTTATAACAATTATCTCCATGCGAAGAACAGTTTTCGTAATGTTTGCAAAAGAAATTCACAAAATGGTGATTTCTCGTTTCTCAGAATTGTTTTAATTTTTTTGGAAGACAATCGCGGAAACCATTAGAGGTACAGACGTCCTTTACCCCTTAAATTAGAGCTATCTAAATAAACCATATAGTAGTTTATAACAATTATCTCCGTGGTAGGGACGGATATCGTAATATTTGCAAAAGAAATTCACAAAATGGTGATTTCTAATTTCTCAGAATTGTTTTAATTATTTTGGAATACAATCTCGGAAACTATTAGAGGTACAGACGTCCATTACCCCTTAAATTAGAGCTATCCAAATAATCCATAAAGTAGTTTATAACAATTATATCCGTGGTAGGAACAGTTTTCGTAATATTTGCAAAAGAAATTCACAAAATGGTGATTTCTAATTTCTCAGAATTGTTTTAATTATTTTGGAAGACAATCTCGGAAACTATTAGAGGTACAGACGTCCATTACCCCTTAAATTAGAGCTATCCAAATAATCCATAAAGTAGTTTATAACAATTATATCCGTGGTAGGAACAGTTTTCGTAATATTTGCAAAAGAAATTCACAAAATGGTGATTTCTTGTATCTCAGAATTGTTTTAATTTTTTTGGAAAGCAATCGCGGAAACTATTAGAGGTATAGACGTCTATTACCCCTTAAATTAGAGCTATCCAAATGCACCATAAAATAGTATATAACAATTATCTCAGTGGTAGGAACGGTTTTCGTAATATTTGCAAAAGAAATTCACAAAATGGTGATTTCTCGTTTCTCAGAATTGTTTTAATTTTTTTGGAAGACGATCTCGGAAATTATTAGAGGTACAGACGTGCTTTACCCCTTAAATTAGAGCTATCTAAATGCACCATAAAGTAGTTTATAACAATTATCTCCATGCGAAGAACAGTTTTCGTAATGTTTGCAAAAGAAATTCACAAAATGGTGATTTCTCGTTTCTCAGAATTGTTTTAATTTTTTTGGAAGACAATCGCGGAAACCATTAGAGGTACAGACGTCCTTTACCCCTTAAATTAGAGCTATCTAAATAAACCATATAGTAGTTTATAACAATTATCTCCGTGGTTGGGACGGATATCGTAATATTTGCAAAAGAAATTCACAAAATGGTGATTTCTAATTTCTCAGAATTGTTTTAATTATTTTGGAAGACAATCTCGGAAACTATTAGAGGTACAGACGTCCATTACCCCTTAAATTTGAGCTATCCAAATAATCCATAAAGTAGTTTATAACAATTATATCCGTGGTAGGAACAGTTTTCGTAATATTTGCAAAAGAAATTCACAGAATGGTGATTTCTAATTTCTCAGAATTGTTTTAATTATTTTGGAAGACAATCTCGGAAACTATTAGAGGTACAGACGTCCATTACCCCTTAAATTAGAGCTATCCAAATAATCCATAAAGTAGTTTATAACAATTATATCCGTGGTAGGAACAGTTTTCGTAATATTTGCAATAGAAATTCACAAGATGGTGATTTCTAATTTCTCAGAATTGTTTTAATTATTTTGGAAGACAATCTCGGAAACTATTAGAGGTACAGACGTCCATTACCCCTTAAATTAGAGCTATCCAAATAATCCATAAAGTAGTTTATAACAATTATATCCGTGGTAGGAACAGTTTTCGTAATATTTGCAAAAGAAATTCACAAAATGGTGATTTCTTGTATCTCAGAATTGTTTTAATTTTTTTGGAAGGCAATCGCGGAAACTATTAGAGGTATAGACGTCTATTACCCCTTAAATTAGAGCTATCCAAATGCACCATAAAATAGTATATAACAATTATCTCAGTGGTAGGAACGGTTTTCGTAATATTTGCAAAAGAAATTCACAAAATGGTGATTTCTCGTTTCTCAGAATTGTTTTAATTATTTTGGAAGAAAATCGGGGAAACTATTAGAGGTATAGACGTCTATTACCCCTTAAATGAGAGCTATCAAAATCCACCATAAAATAGTATATACCAATTATCTCCTTGGTAGGAACGGTTTTCGTAATATTTGCAAAAGAAATTCACAAAATGGTGATTTCTCGTTTCTCAGAATTGTTTTAATTTTTTTGGAAGACGATCTCGGAAATTATTAGAGGTACAGACGTGCTTTACCCCTTAAATTAGAGCTATCTAAATGCACCATAATGTAGTTTATAACAATTATCTCCATGCGAAGAACAGTTTTCGTAATGTTTGCAAAAGAAATTCACAAAATGGTGATTTCTCGTTTCTCAGAAATGTTTTAATTTTTTTGGAAGACAATCGCGGAAACCATTAGAGGTACAGACGTCCTTTACCCCTTAAATTAGAGCTATCTAAATAAACCATATAGTAGTTTATAACAATTATCTCCGTGGTAGGGACGGATATCGTAATATTTGCAAAAGAAATTCACAAAATGGTGATTTCTAATTTCTCAGAATTGTTTTAATTATTTTGAAAGACAATCTCGGAAACTATTAGAGGTACAGACGTCCATTACCCCTTAAATTAGAGCTATCCAAATAATCCATAAAGTAGTTTATAACAATTATATCCGTGGTAGGAACAGTTTTCGTAATATTTGCAAAAGAAATTCACAAAATGGTGATTTCTTGTATCTCAGAATTGTTTTAAGTTTTTTGGAAGGCAATCGCGGAAACTATTAGAGGTATAGACGTCTATTACCCCTTAAATTAGAGCTATCCAAATGCACCATAAAATAGTATATAACAATTATCTCAGTGGTAGGAACGGTTTTCGTAATATTTGCAAAAGAAATTCACAAAATGGTGATTTCTCGTTTCTCAGAATTGTTTTAATTATTTTGGAAGAAAATCGCGGAAACTATTAGAGGTATAGACGTCTATTACCCCTTAAATGAGAGCTATCAAAATCCACCATAAAATAGTATATACCAATTATCTCCTTGGTAGGAACGGTTTTCGTAATATTTGCAAAAGAAATTCACAAAATGGTGATTTCTCGTTTCTCAGAATTGTTTTAATTTTTTTGGAAGACGATCTCGGAAATTATTAGAGGTACAGACGTGCTTTACCCCTTAAATTAGAGCTATCTAAATGCACCATAATGTAGTTTATAACAATTATCTCCATGCGAAGAACAGTTTTCGTAATGTTTGCAAAAGAAATTCACAAAATGGTGATTTCTCGTTTCTCAGAATTGTTTTAATTTTTTTGGAAGACAATCGCGGAAACCATTAGAGGTACAGACGTCCTTTACCCCTTAAATTAGAGCTATCTAAATAAACCATATAGTAGTTTATAACAATTATCTCCGTGGTAGGGACGGATATCGTAATATTTGCAAAAGAAATTCACAAAATGGTGATTTCTAATTTCTCAGAATTGTTTTAATTATTTTGAAAGACAATCTCGGAAACTATTAGAGGTACAGACGTCCATTACCCCTTAAATTAGAGCTATCCAAATAATCCATAAAGTAGTTTATAACAATTATATCCGTGGTAGGAACAGTTTTCGTAATATTTGCAAAAGAAATTCACAAAATGGTGATTTCTTGTATCTCAGAATTGTTTTAATTTTTTTGGAAGGCAATCGCGGAAACTATTAGAGGTATAGACGTCTATTACCCCTTAAATTAGAGCTATCCAAATGCACCATAAAATAGTATATAACAATTATCTCAGTGGTAGGAACGGTTTTCGTAATATTTGCAAAAGAAATTCACAAAATGGTGATTTCTCCGAATTGTTTTAATTATTTTGGAAGAAAATCGCGGAAACTATTAGAGTTATAGACGTCTATAACCCCTTAAATGAGAGCTATCAAAATCCACCATAAAATAGTATATACCAATTATCTCCTTGGTAGGAACGGTTTTCGTAATATTTGCAAAAGAAATTCACAAAATGGTGATTTCTCGTTTCTCAGAATTGTTTTAATTTTTTTGGAAGACGATCTCGGAAATTATTAGAGGTACAGACGTCCTTTACCCCTTATATTAGAGCTACCTAAATGCACCATAAAGTAGTTTATAACAATTATCTCCATGCGAAGAACAGTTTCCGTAATGTTTGCAAAAGAAATTCACAAAATGGTGATTTCTCGTTTTTTAGAATTGTTTTAATTTTTTTGGAAGACGATCTCGGAAATTATTAGAGGTACAGATGTCCTTTACCCCTTAAATTAGAGCTATCTAAATAAACCATATAGTAGTTTATAACAATTATCTCCGTGGTAGGGACGGATATCGTAATATTTGCAAAAGAAGTTCACAAAATGGTGATTTCTAATTTCTCAGAATTGTTTTAATTATTTTGGAAGACAATCTCGGAAACTATTAGAGGTACAGACGTCCATTACCCCTTAAATTAGATCTACCCAAATGCACCACAAAGTAGTTTATAACAATTATCTCCATGGGAAGAACAGTTTTCGTATTATTTGCAAAAGAAATTCACAAAATGGTGATTTCTCGTCTCTCAGAATTGTTTTAATTATTTTGGAAGACAATCTCGGAAACTATTAGAGGTACAGACGTCCATTACCCCTTAAATTAGAGCTATCCAAATAAACCATAAAGTAGTTTATTACAATTATCTCCGTTGTAGGAACAGTTTTCGTAATATTTGCAAAAGAAATTCACAAAATGGTGATTTCTCGTTTCTGAGAATTGTTTTAATTATTTTGGAAGAAAATCTCGGAAACTATTAGAGGTACAGACGTCCATTACCCCTTAAATTAGAGCTATCCAAATAATCCATAAAGTAGTTTATAACAATTATCTCCGTGGTAGGAACAGATTTCGTAATATTTGCAAAAGAAATTCACAAAATGGTGATTTCTCGTTTCTCAGAATTGTTTTAATTATTTTGGAAGACAATCTCGGAAACTATTAGAGGTACAGACGTCCATTACCCCTTAAATTAGATCTATCCAAATGCACCATAAAGTAGTTTATTACAATTATCTCCGTCGTAGGAACAGTTTTCGTAATGTTTTCAAAAGAAATTCACAAAATGCTGATTTCTCGATTCTCAGAATTGTTTTAATTATTTTGGAAGACAATCGCGGAAACTATTAGAGGTATAGACGTCTTTTACCCCTTAAATTAGAGCTATCCAAATGCACCATAAAATAGTATATAACAATTATCTCCGTGGTAGGAACGGTTTTCGTAATATTTGCCATAGAAATTCACAAAATGGTGATTTCTCGTTTCTCAGAATTGTTTTAATTATTTTGGAAGACAATCGCGGAAACTATTAGAGGTATAGACGTCTATTACCCCTTAAATGAGAGCAATCCAAATGCACCATAAAATAGTATATAACAATTATCTCAGTGGTAGGAACGGTTTTCGTAATATTTGCAAAAGAAATTCACAAAATGGTGATTTCTCGTTTCTCAGAATTGTTTTAATTATTTTGGAAGAAAATCGCGGAAACTATTAGAGGTATAGACGTCTATTACCCCTTAAATGAGAGCTATCAAAATCCACCATAAAATAGTATATACCAATTATCTCCTTGGTAGGAACGGTTTTCGTAATATTTGCAAAAGAAATTCACAAAATGGTGATTTCTCGTTTCTCAGAATTGTTTTAATTTTTTTGGAAGACGATCTCGGAAATTATTAGAGGTACAGACGTGCTTTACTATTAGAGGTACAGACGTCCATTACCCCTTAAATTAGAGCAATCCAAATAAACCATAAAGTAGTTTATTACAATTATCTCCGTTGTAGGAACAGTTTTCGTAATATTTGCAAAAGAAATTCACAAAATGGTGATTTCTCGTTTCTGAGAATTGTTTTAATTATTTTGGAAGAAAATCTCGGAAACTATTAGAGGTACAGACGTCCATTACCCCTTAAATTAGAGCTATCCAAATAATCCATAAAGTAGTTTATAACAATTATCTCCGTGGTAGGAACAGATTTCGTAATATTTGCAAAAGAAATTCACAAAATGGTGATTTCTCGTTTCTCAGAATTGTTTTAATTATTTTGGAAGACAATCTCGGAAACTATTAGAGGTACAGACGTCCATTACCCCTTAAATTAGATCTATCCAAATGCACCATAAAGTAGTTTATTACAATTATCTCCGTCGTAGGAACAGTTTTCGTAATGTTTTCAAAAGAAATTCACAAAATGCTGATTTCTCGATTCTCAGAATTGTTTTAATTATTTTGGAAGACAATCGCGGAAACTATTAGAGGTATAGACGTCTTTTACCCCTTAAATTAGAGCTATCCAAATGCACCATAAAATAGTATATAACAATTATCTCCGTGGTAGGAACGGTTTTCGTAATATTTGCAAAAGAAATTCACAAAATGGTGATTTCTCGTTTCTCAGAATTGTTTTAATTATTTTGGAAGACAATCGCGGAAACTATTAGAGGTATAGACGTCTATTACCCCTTAAATGAGAGCAATCCAAATGCACCATAAAATAGTATATAACAATTATCTCAGTGGTAGGAACGGTTTTCGTAATATTTGCAAAAGAAATTCACAAAATGGTGATTTCTCGTTTCTCAGAATTGTTTTAATTATTTTGGAAGAAAATCGCGGAAACTATTAGAGGTATAGACGTCTATTACCCCTTAAATGAGAGCAATCCAAATGCACCATAAAATAGTATATAACAATTATCTCAGTGGTAGGAACGGTTTTCGTAATATTTGCAAAAGAAATTCACAAAATGGTGATTTCTCGTTTCTCAGAATTGTTTTAATTATTTTGGAAGAAAATCGCGGAAACTATTAGAGGTATAGACGTCTATTACCCCTTAAATGAGAGCTATCAAAATCCACCATAAAATAGTATATACCAATTATCTCCGTGGTAGGGACGGATATCGTAATATTTGCAAAAGAAATTCACAAAATGGTGATTTCTCGTTTCTGAGAATTGTTTTAATTATTTTGGAAGACAATCTCGGAAACTATTAGAGGTACAGACGTCTATTACCCCTTAAATTAGAGCTATCTAAATAAACCATATAGTAGTTTATAACAATTATCTCCGTGGTAGGGACGGATATCGTAATATTTGCAAAAGAAATTCACAAAATGGTGATTTCTCCGAATTGTTTTAATTATTTTGGAAGAAAATCGCGGAAACTATTAGAGTTATAGACGTCTATAACCCCTTAAATGAGAGCTATCAAAATCCACCATAAAATAGTATATACCAATTATCTCCTTGGTAGGAACGGTTTTCGTAATATTTGCAAAAGAAATTCACAAAATGGTGATTTCTCGTTTCTCAGAATTGTTTTAATTTTTTTGGAAGACGATCTCGGAAATTATTAGAGGTACAGACGTCCTTTACCCCTTATATTAGAGCTACCTAAATGCACCATAAAGTAGTTTATAACAATTATCTCCATGCGAAGAACAGTTTCCGTAATGTTTGCAAAAGAAATTCACAAAATGGTGATTTCTCGTTTTTTAGAATTGTTTTAATTTTTTTGGAAGACGATCTCGGAAATTATTAGAGGTACAGATGTCCTTTACCCCTTAAATTAGAGCTATCTAAATAAACCATATAGTAGTTTATAACAATTATCTCCGTGGTAGGGACGGATATCGTAATATTTGCAAAAGAAGTTCACAAAATGGTGATTTCTAATTTCTCAGAATTGTTTTAATTATTTTGGAAGACAATCTCGGAAACTATTAGAGGTACAGACGTCCATTACCCCTTAAATTAGATCTACCCAAATGCACCACAAAGTAGTTTATAACAATTATCTCCATGGGAAGAACAGTTTTCGTATTATTTGCAAAAGAAATTCACAAAATGGTGATTTCTCGTCTCTCAGAATTGTTTTAATTATTTTGGAAGACAATCTCGGAAACTATTAGAGGTACAGACGTCCATTACCCCTTAAATTAGAGCTATCCAAATAAACCATAAAGTAGTTTATTACAATTATCTCCGTTGTAGGAACAGTTTTCGTAATATTTGCAAAAGAAATTCACAAAATGGTGATTTCTCGTTTCTGAGAATTGTTTTAATTATTTTGGAAGAAAATCTCGGAAACTATTAGAGGTACAGACGTCCATTACCCCTTAAATTAGAGCTATCCAAATAATCCATAAAGTAGTTTATAACAATTATCTCCGTGGTAGGAACAGATTTCGTAATATTTGCAAAAGAAATTCACAAAATGGTGATTTCTCGTTTCTCAGAATTGTTTTAATTATTTTGGAAGACAATCTCGGAAACTATTAGAGGTACAGACGTCCATTACCCCTTAAATTAGATCTATCCAAATGCACCATAAAGTAGTTTATTACAATTATCTCCGTCGTAGGAACAGTTTTCGTAATGTTTTCAAAAGAAATTCACAAAATGCTGATTTCTCGATTCTCAGAATTGTTTTAATTATTTTGGAAGACAATCGCGGAAACTATTAGAGGTATAGACGTCTTTTACCCCTTAAATTAGAGCTATCCAAATGCACCATAAAATAGTATATAACAATTATCTCCGTGGTAGGAACGGTTTTCGTAATATTTGCAAAAGAAATTCACAAAATGGTGATTTCTCGTTTCTCAGAATTGTTTTAATTATTTTGGAAGACAATCGCGGAAACTATTAGAGGTAT
Source organism: Rhaphigaster nebulosa (assembly GCA_948150685.1). NCBI lineage: Eukaryota > Metazoa > Arthropoda > Insecta > Hemiptera > Pentatomidae > Rhaphigaster > Rhaphigaster nebulosa. Next base: position 9,407,030 of record OX411307.1, read on the forward strand.
AGACGTCTATTACCCCTTAAATGAGAGCAATCCAAATGCACCATAAAATAGTATATAACAATTATCTCAGTGGTAGGAACGGTTTTCGTAATATTTGCAAAAGAAATTCACAAAATGGTGATTTCTCGTTTCTCAGAATTGTTTTAATTATTTTGGAAGAAAATCGCGGAAACTATTAGAGGTATAGACGTCTATTACCCCTTAAATGAGAGCTATCAAAATCCACCATAAAATAGTATATACCAATTATCTCCTTGGTAGGAACGGTTTTCGTAATATTTGCAAAAGAAATTCACAAAATGGTGATTTCTCGTTTCTCAGAATTGTTTTAATTTTTTTGGAAGACGATCTCGGAAATTATTAGAGGTACAGACGTGCTTTACTATTAGAGGTACAGACGTCCATTACCCCTTAAATTAGAGCAATCCAAATAAACCATAAAGTAGTTTATTACAATTATCTCCGTTGTAGGAACAGTTTTCGTAATATTTGCAAAAGAAATTCACAAAATGGTGATTTCTCGTTTCTGAGAATTGTTTTAATTATTTTGGAAGAAAATCTCGGAAACTATTAGAGGTACAGACGTCCATTACCCCTTAAATTAGAGCTATCCAAATAATCCATAAAGTAGTTTATAACAATTATCTCCGTGGTAGGAACAGATTTCGTAATATTTGCAAAAGAAATTCACAAAATGGTGATTTCTCGTTTCTCAGAATTGTTTTAATTATTTTGGAAGACAATCTCGGAAACTATTAGAGGTACAGACGTCCATTACCCCTTAAATTAGATCTATCCAAATGCACCATAAAGTAGTTTATTACAATTATCTCCGTCGTAGGAACAGTTTTCGTAATGTTTTCAAAAGAAATTCACAAAATGCTGATTTCTCGATTCTCAGAATTGTTTTAATTATTTTGGAAGACAATCGCGGAAACTATTAGAGGTATAGACGTCTTTTACCCCTTAAATTAGAGCTATCCAAATGCACCATAAAATAGTATATAACAATTATCTCCGTGGTAGGAACGGTTTTCGTAATATTTGCAAAAGAAATTCACAAAATGGTGATTTCTCGTTTCTCAGAATTGTTTTAATTATTTTGGAAGACAATCGCGGAAACTATTAGAGGTATAGACGTCTATTACCCCTTAAATGAGAGCAATCCAAATGCACCATAAAATAGTATATAACAATTATCTCAGTGGTAGGAACGGTTTTCGTAATATTTGCAAAAGAAATTCACAAAATGGTGATTTCTCGTTTCTCAGAATTGTTTTAATTATTTTGGAAGAAAATCGCGGAAACTATTAGAGGTATAGACGTCTATTACCCCTTAAATGAGAGCTATCAAAATCCACCATAAAATAGTATATACCAATTATCTCCTTGGTAGGAACGGTTTTCGTAATATTTGCAAAAGAAATTCACAAAATGGTGATTTCTCGTTTCTCAGAATTGTTTTAATTTTTTTGGAAGACGATCTCGGAAATTATTAGAGGTACAGACGTCCTTTACCCCTTAAATTAGAGCTATCTAAATGCACCATAAAGTAGTTTATAACAATTATCTCCATGCGAAGAACAGTTTTCGTAATGTTTGCAAAAGAAATTCACAAAATGGTGATTTCTCGTTTCTCAGAATTGTTTTAATTTTTTTGGAAGACAATCGCGGAAACCATTAGAGGTACAGACGTCCTTTACCCCTTAAATTAGAGCTATCTAAATAAACCATATAGTAGTTTATAACAATTATCTCCGTGGTAGGGACGGATATCGTAATATTTGCAAAAGAAATTCACAAAATGGTGATTTCTAATTTCTCAGAATTGTTTTAATTATTTTGGAATACAATCTCGGAAACTATTAGAGGTACAGACGTCCATTACCCCTTATATTAGAGCTATCCAAATAATCCATAAAGTAGTTTATAACAATTATATCCGTGGTAGGAACAGTTTTCGTAATATTTGCAAAAGAAATTCACAAAATGGTGATTTCTAATTTCTCAGAATTGTTTTAATTATTTTGGAAGACAATCTCGGAAACTATTAGAGGTACAGACGTCCATTACCCCTTAAATTAGAGCTATCCAAATAATCCATAAAGTAGTTTATAACAATTATATCCGTGGTAGGAACAGTTTTCGTAATATTTGCAAAAGAAATTCACAAAATGGTGATTTCTTGTATCTCAGAATTGTTTTAATTTTTTTGGAAGGCAATCGCGGAAACTATTAGAGGTATAGACGTCTATTACCCCTTAAATTAGAGCTATCCAAATGCACCATAAAATAGTATATAACAATTATCTCAGTGGTAGGAACGGTTTTCGTAATATTTGCAAAAGAAATTCACAAAATGGTGATTTCTCGTTTCTCAGAATTGTTTTAATTTTTTTGGAAGACGATCTCGGAAATTATTAGAGGTACAGACGTCCTTTACCCCTTAAATTAGAGCTATCTAAATGCACCATAAAGTAGTTTATAACAATTATCTCCATGCGAAGAACAGTTTTCGTAATGTTTGCAAAAGAAATTCACAAAATGGTGATTTCTCGTTTCTCAGAATTGTTTTAATTTTTTTGGAAGACAATCGCGGAAACCATTAGAGGTACAGACGTCCTTTACCCCTTAAATTAGAGCTATCTAAATAAACCATATAGTAGTTTATAACAATTATCTCCGTGGTAGGGACGGATATCGTAATATTTTCAAAAGAAATTCACAAAATGGTGATTTCTAATTTCTCAGAATTGTTTTAATTATTTTGGAAGACAATCTCGGAAACTATTAGAGGTACAGACGTCCATTACCCCTTAAATTAGAGCTATCCAAATAATCCATAAAGTAGTTTATAACAATTATATCCGTGGTAGGAACAGTTTTCGTAATATTTGCAAAAGAAATTCACAGAATGGTGATTTCTAATTTCTCAGAATTGTTTTAATTATTTTGGAAGACAATCTCGGAAACTATTAGAGGTACAGACGTCCATTACCCCTTAAATTAGAGCTATCCAAATAATCCATAAAGTAGTTTATAACAATTATATCCGTGGTAGGAACAGTTTTCGTAATATTTGCAAAAGAAATTCACAAAATGGTGATTTCTCCGAATTGTTTTAATTATTTTGGAAGAAAATCGCGGAAACTATTAGAGTTATAGACGTCTATAACCCCTTAAATGAGAGCTATCAAAATCCACCATAAAATAGTATATACCAATTATCTCCTTGGTAGGAACGGTTTTCGTAATATTTGCAAAAGAAATTCACAAAATGGTGATTTCTCGTTTCTCAGAATTGTTTTAATTTTTTTGGAAGACGATCTCAGAAATTATTAGAGGTACAGACGTCCTTTACCCCTTAAATTAGAGCTAGCTAAATGCACCATAAAGTAGTTTATAACAATTATCTCCATGCGAAGAACAGTTTCCGTAATGTTTGCAAAAGAAATTCACAAAATGGTGATTTCTCGTTTCTCAGAATTGTTTTAATTTTTTTGGAAGACGATCTCGAAAATTATTAGAGGTACAGACGTCCTTTACCCCTTAAATTAGAGCTATCTAAATAAACCATATAGTAGTTTATAACAATTATCTCCGTGGTAGGAACAGTTTTCGTAATATTTGCAAAAGAAATTCACAGAATGGTGATTTCTAATTTCTCAGAATTGTTTTAATTATTTTGGAAGACAATCTCGGAAACTATTAGAGGTACAGACGTCCATTACCCCTTAAATTAGAGCTATCCAAATAATCCATAAAGTAGTTTATAACAATTATATCCGTGGTAGGAACAGTTTTCGTAATATTTGCAAAAGAAATTCACAAAATGGTGATTTCTAATTTCTCAGAATTGTTTTAATTATTTTGGAAGACAATCTCGGAAACTATTAGAGGTACAGACGTCCATTACCCCTTAAATTAGAGCTATCCAAATAATCCATAAAGTAGTTTATAACAATTATATCCGTGGTAGGAACAGTTTTCGTAATATTTGCAAAAGAAATTCACAAAATGGTGATTTCTTGTATCTCAGAATTGTTTTAATTTTTTTGGAAGGCATTCGCGGAAACTATTAGAGGTATAGACGTCTATTACCCCTTAAATTAGAGCTATCCAAATGCACCATAAAATAGTATATAACAATTATCTCAGTGGTAGGAACGGTTTTCGTAATATTTGCAAAAGAAATTCACAAAATGGTGATTTCTCCGAATTGTTTTAATTATTTTGGAAGAAAATCGCGGAAACTATTAGAGTTATAGACGTCTATAACCCCTTAAATGAGAGCTATCAAAATCCACCATAAAATAGTATATACCAATTATCTCCTTGGTAGGAACGGTTTTCGTAATATTTGCAAAAGAAATTCACAAAATGGTGATTTCTCGTTTCTCAGAATTGTTTTAATTTTTTTGGAAGACGATCTCGGAAATTATTAGAGGTACAGACGTCCTTTACCCCTTAAATTAGAGCTACCTAAAGCATCAGTTTTCGTAATATTTGTCATACAAAAATGAAAAATATTATTATTTCTCATTTCTCAGAATTTAAAAAAAAATTTTTTTAAAGACAATCTCGTAAACCATTAGAGGTACAGACGTCCATTACCCCTTAAATTAGAGCTATCCAAATAATCCATAAAGTAGTTTATTACAATTATCTCCGTGGTAGGAACAGTTTTCGTAATATTTGCAAAAGAAATTCACAAAATGGTGATTTCTCGTTTCTCAGAATTGTTTAAATTATTTTGGAAGACAATCTCGGAAACTATTAGAGGTACAGACGTCCATTACCCCTTAAATTAGAGCTATCCAAATAAACCATAAAGTAGTTTATTACAATTATCTCCGTTGTAGGAACAGTTTTCGTAATATTTGCAAAAGAAATTCACAAAATGGTGATTTCTCTTTACTGAGAATTGTTTAAATTATTTTGGAAGAAAATCTCGGAAACTATTAGAGGTACAGACGTCCAATACCCCTTAAATTAGAGCTATCCAAATAATCCATAAAGTAGTTTATAACAATTATCTCCGTGGTAGGAACAGATTTCGTAATATTTGCAAAAGAAATTCACAAAATGGTGATTTCTCGTTTCTCAGAATTGTTTTAATTATTTTGGAATACAATCTCGGAAACTATTAGAGGTACAGACGTCCATTACCCCTTAAATTAGAGCTATCCAAATAATCCATAAAGTAGTTTATAACAATTATATCCGTGGTAGGAACAGTTTTCGTAATATTTGCAAAAGAAATTCACAAAATGGTGATTTCTAATTTCTCAGAATTGTTTTAATTATTTTGGAAGACAATCTCGGAAACTATTAGAGGTACAGACGTCCATTACCCCTTAAATTAGAGCTATCCAAATAATCCATAAAGTAGTTTATAACAATTATATCCGTGGTAGGAACAGTTTTCGTAATATTTGCAAAAGAAATTCACAAAATGGTGATTTCTCCGAATTGTTTTAATTATTTTGGAAGAAAATCGCGGAAACTATTAGAGTTATAGACGTCTATAACCCCTTAAATGAGAGCTATCAAAATCCACCATAAAATAGTATATACCAATTATCTCCTTGGTAGGAACGGTTTTCGTAATATTTGCAAAAGAAATTCACAAAATGGTGATTTCTCGTTTCTCAGAATTGTTTTAATTTTTTTGGAAGACGATCTCGGAAATTATTAGAGGTACAGACGTCCTTTACCCCTTAAATTAGAGCTAGCTAAATGCACCATAAAGTAGTTTATAACAATTATCTCCATGCGAAGAACAGTTTCCGTAATGTTTGCAAAAGAAATTCACAAAATGGTGATTTCTCGTTTCTCAGAATTGTTTTAATTTTTTTGGAAGACGATCTCGAAAATTATTAGAGGTACAGACGTCCTTTACCCCTTAAATTAGAGCTATCTAAATAAACCATATAGTAGTTTATAACAATTATCTCCGTGGTAGGAACGGATATCGTAATATTTGCAAAAGAAGTTCACAGAATGGTGATTTCTAATTTCTCAGAATTGTTTTAATTATTTTGGAAGACAATCTCGGAAACTATTAGAGGTACAGACGTCCATTACCCCTTAAATTAGAGCTATCCAAATAATCCATAAAGTAGTTTATTACAATTATATCCGTGGTAGGAACAGTTTTCGTAATATTTGCAAAAGAAATTCACAGAATGGTGATTTCTAATTTCTCAGAATTGTTTTAATTATTTTGGAAGACAATCTCGGAAACTATTAGAGGTACAGACGTCCATTACCCCTTAAATTAGAGCTATCCAAATAATCCATAAAGTAGTTTATAACAATTATATCCGTGGTAGGAACAGTTTTCGTAATATTTGCAAAAGAAATTCTCAAAATGGTGATTTCTAATTTCTCAGAATTGTTTTAATTATTTTGGAAGACAATCTCGGAAACTATTAGAGGTACAGACGTCCATTACCCCTTAAATTAGAGCTATCCAAATAATCCATAAAGTAGTTTATAACAATTATATCCGTGGTAGGAACAGTTTTCGTAATATTTGCAAAAGAAATTCACAAAATGGTGATTTCTCGTTTCTCAGAATTGTTTTAATTTTTTTGGAAGACGATCTCGGAAATTATTAGAGGTACAGACGTCCTTTACCCCTTAAATTAGAGCTATCTAAATGCACCATAAAGTAGTTTATAACAATTATCTCCATGCGAAGAACAGTTTTCGTAATGTTTGCAAAAGAAATTCACAAAATGGTGATTTCTCGTTTCTCAGAATTGTTTTAATTTTTTTGGAAGACAATCGCGGAAACCATTAGAGGTACAGACGTCCTTTACCCCTTAAATTAGAGCTATCTAAATAAACCATATAGTAGTTTATAACAATTATCTCCGTGGTAGGGACGGATATCGTAATATTTGCAAAAGAAATTCACAAAATGGTGATTTCTAATTTCTCAGAATTGTTTTAATTATTTTGAAAGACAATCTCGGAAACTATTAGAGGTACAGACGTCCATTACCCCTTAAATTAGAGCTATCCAAATAATCCATAAAGTAGTTTATAACAATTATCTCCGTGATAGGAACAGTTTTCGTAATATTTGCAAAAGAAATTCACAAAATGGTGATTTCTCGTATCTCAGAATTGTTTTAATTTTTTTGGAAGGCAATCGCGGAAACTATTAGAGGTATAGACGTCTATAACCCCTTAAATGAGAGCTATCCAAATGCACCATAAAATAGTATATAAATATTATCTCCGTGGTAGAAACGGTTTTCGTAATATTTGCAAAAGAAATTCACAAAATGGTGATTTCTCGTTTCTCAGAATTGTTTAAATTATTTTGGAAGACAATCGCGGAAACTATTAGAGTTATAGACGTCTATAACCCCTTAAATGAGAGCTATCAAAATCCACCATAAAATAGTATATACCAATTATCTCCTTGGTAGGAACGGTTTTCGTAATATTTGCAAAAGAAATTCACAAAATGGTGATTTCTCGTTTCTCAGAATTGTTTTAATTTTTTTGGAAGACGATCTCGGAAATTATTAGAGGTACAGACGTCCTTTACCCCTTAAATTAGAGCTACCTAAATGCACCATAAAGTAGTTTATAACAATTATCTCCATGCGAAGAACAGTTTCCGTAATGTTTGCAAAAGAAATTCACAAAATGGTGATTTCTCGTTTTTTAGAATTGTTTTAATTTTTTTGGAAGACGATCTCGGAAATTATTAGAGGTACAGATGTCCTTTACCCCTTAAATTAGAGCTATCTAAATAAACCATATAGTAGTTTATAACAATTATCTCCGTGGTAGGGACGGATATCGTAATATTTGCAAAAGAAGTTCACAAAATGGTGATTTCTAATTTCTCAGAATTGTTTTAATTATTTTGGAAGACAATCTCGGAAACTATTAGAGGTACAGACGTCCATTACCCCTTAAATTAGATCTATCCAAATGCACCACAAAGTAGTTTATAACAATTATCTCCATGGGAAGAACAGTTTTCGTATTATTTGCAAAAGAAATTCACAAAATGGTGATTTCTCGTCTCTCAGAATTGTTTTAATTATCTTGGAAGACAACCTCGAAAACTATTAGAGGTACAGACGTCTATTAACCCTTTAATTAGAGCTATCCAAATGCACCATAAAGTAGTGTACAACAATTTTCTCCATGGCAGCATCAGTTTTCGTAATATTTGTCATACAAAAATGAAAAATATTATTATTTCTCATTTCTCAGAATTTAAAAAAAAATTTTTTTAAAGACAATCTCGTAAACCATTAGAGGTACAGACGTCCATTACCCCTTAAATTAGAGCTATCCAAATAATCCATAAAGTAGTTTATAACAATTATATCCGTGGTAGGAACAGTTTTCGTAATATTTGCAAAAGAAATTCACAAAATGGTGATTTCTAATTTCTCAGAATTGTTTTAATTATTTTGGAAGACAATCTCGGAAACTATTAGAGGTACAGACGTCCATTACCCCTTAAATTAGAGCTATCCAAATAATCCATAAAGTAGTTTATAACAATTATATCCGTGGTAGGAACAGTTTTCGTAATATTTGCAAAAGAAATTCACAAAATGGTGATTTCTCCGAATTGTTTTAATTATTTTGGAAGAAAATCGCGGAAACTATTAGAGTTATAGACGTCTATAACCCCTTAAATGAGAGCTATCAAAATCCACCATAAAATAGTATATACCAATTATCTCCTTGGTAGGAACGGTTTTCGTAATATTTGCAAAAGAAATTCACAAAATGGTGATTTCTCGTTTCTCAGAATTGTTTTAATTTTTTTGGAAGACGATCTCGGAAATTATTAGAGGTACAGACGTCCTTTACCCCTTAAATTAGAGCTAGCTAAATGCACCATAAAGTAGTTTATAACAATTATCTCCATGCGAAGAACAGTTTCCGTAATGTTTGCAAAAGAAATTCACAAAATGGTGATTTCTCGTTTCTCAGAATTGTTTTAATTTTTTTGGAAGACGATCTCGAAAATTATTAGAGGTACAGACGTCCTTTACCCCTTAAATTAGAGCTATCTAAATAAACCATATAGTAGTTTATAACAATTATCTCCGTGGTAGGAACGGATATCGTAATATTTGCAAAAGAAGTTCACAGAATGGTGATTTCTAATTTCTCAGAATTGTTTTAATTATTTTGGAAGACAATCTCGGAAACTATTAGAGGTACAGACGTCCATTACCCCTTAAATTAGAGCTATCCAAATAATCCATAAAGTAGTTTATTACAATTATATCCGTGGTAGGAACAGTTTTCGTAATATTTGCAAAAGAAATTCACAGAATGGTGATTTCTAATTTCTCAGAATTGTTTTAATTATTTTGGAAGACAATCTCGGAAACTATTAGAGGTACAGACGTCCATTACCCCTTAAATTAGAGCTATCCAAATAATCCATAAAGTAGTTTATAACAATTATATCCGTGGTAGGAACAGTTTTCGTAATATTTGCAAAAGAAATTCTCAAAATGGTGATTTCTAATTTCTCAGAATTGTTTTAATTATTTTGGAAGACAATCTCGGAAACTATTAGAGGTACAGACGTCCATTACCCCTTAAATTAGAGCTATCCAAATAATCCATAAAGTAGTTTATAACAATTATATCCGTGGTAGGAACAGTTTTCGTAATATTTGCAAAAGAAATTCACAAAATGGTGATTTCTCGTTTCTCAGAATTGTTTTAATTTTTTTGGAAGACGATCTCGGAAATTATTAGAGGTACAGACGTCCTTTACCCCTTAAATTAGAGCTATCTAAATGCACCATAAAGTAGTTTATAACAATTATCTCCATGCGAAGAACAGTTTTCGTAATGTTTGCAAAAGAAATTCACAAAATGGTGATTTCTCGTTTCTCAGAATTGTTTTAATTTTTTTGGAAGACAATCGCGGAAACCATTAGAGGTACAGACGTCCTTTACCCCTTAAATTAGAGCTATCTAAATAAACCATATAGTAGTTTATAACAATTATCTCCGTGGTAGGGACGGATATCGTAATATTTGCAAAAGAAATTCACAAAATGGTGATTTCTAATTTCTCAGAATTGTTTTAATTATTTTGAAAGACAATCTCGGAAACTATTAGAGGTACAGACGTCCATTACCCCTTAAATTAGAGCTATCCAAATAATCCATAAAGTAGTTTATAACAATTATCTCCGTGATAGGAACAGTTTTCGTAATATTTGCAAAAGAAATTCACAAAATGGTGATTTCTCGTATCTCAGAATTGTTTTAATTTTTTTGGAAGGCAATCGCGGAAACTATTAGAGGTATAGACGTCTATAACCCCTTAAATGAGAGCTATCCAAATGCACCATAAAATAGTATATAAATATTATCTCCGTGGTAGAAACGGTTTTCGTAATATTTGCAAAAGAAATTCACAAAATGGTGATTTCTCGTTTCTCAGAATTGTTTAAATTATTTTGGAAGACAATCGCGGAAACTATTAGAGTTATAGACGTCTATAACCCCTTAAATGAGAGCTATCAAAATCCACCATAAAATAGTATATACCAATTATCTCCTTGGTAGGAACGGTTTTCGTAATATTTGCAAAAGAAATTCACAAAATGGTGATTTCTCGTTTCTCAGAATTGTTTTAATTTTTTTGGAAGACGATCTCGGAAATTATTAGAGGTACAGACGTCCTTTACCCCTTAAATTAGAGCTACCTAAATGCACCATAAAGTAGTTTATAACAATTATCTCCATGCGAAGAACAGTTTCCGTAATGTTTGCAAAAGAAATTCACAAAATGGTGATTTCTCGTTTTTTAGAATTGTTTTAATTTTTTTGGAAGACGATCTCGGAAATTATTAGAGGTACAGATGTCCTTTACCCCTTAAATTAGAGCTATCTAAATAAACCATATAGTAGTTTATAACAATTATCTCCGTGGTAGGGACGGATATCGTAATATTTGCAAAAGAAGTTCACAAAATGGTGATTTCTAATTTCTCAGAATTGTTTTAATTATTTTGGAAGACAATCTCGGAAACTATTAGAGGTACAGACGTCCATTACCCCTTAAATTAGATCTATCCAAATGCACCACAAAGTAGTTTATAACAATTATCTCCATGGGAAGAACAGTTTTCGTATTATTTGCAAAAGAAATTCACAAAATGGTGATTTCTCGTCTCTCAGAATTGTTTTAATTATCTTGGAAGACAACCTCGAAAACTATTAGAGGTACAGACGTCTATTAACCCTTTAATTAGAGCTATCCAAATGCACCATAAAGTAGTGTACAACAATTTTCTCCATGGCAGCATCAGTTTTCGTAATATTTGTCATACAAAAATGAAAAATATTATTATTTCTCATTTCTCAGAATTTAAAAAAAAATTTTTTTAAAGACAATCTCGTAAACCATTAGAGGTACAGACGTCCATTACCCCTTAAATTAGAGCTATCCAAATAATCCATAAAGTAGTTTATTACAATTATCTCCGTGGTAGGGACGGATATCGTAATATTTGCAAAAGAAATTCACAAAATGGTGATTTCTAATTTCTCAGAATTGTTTTAATTATTTTGAAAGACGATCTCGGAAATTATTAGAGGTACAGACGTCCTTTACCCCTTAAATTAGAGCTAGCTAAATGCACCATAAAGTAGTTTATAACAATTATCTCCATGCGAAGAACAGTTTCCGTAATGTTTGCAAAAGAAATTCACAAAATGGTGATTTCTCGTTTCTCAGAATTGTTTTAATTTTTTTGGAAGACGATCTCGAAAATTATTAGAGGTACAGACGTCCTTTACCCCTTAAATTAGAGCTATCAAAATCCACCATAAAATAGTATATACCAATTATCTCCTTGGTAGGAACGGTTTTCGTAATATTTGCAAAAGAAATTCACAAAATGGTGATTTCTCGTTTCTCAGAATTGTTTTAATTTTTTTGGAAGACGATCTCGGAAATTATTAGAGGTACAGACGTCCTTTACCCCTTAAATTAGAGCTAGCTAAATGCACCATAAAGTAGTTTATAACAATTATCTCCATGCGAAGAACAGTTTCCGTAATGTTTGCAAAAGAAATTCACAAAATGGTGATTTCTCGTTTCTCAGAATTGTTTTAATTTTTTTGGAAGACGATCTCGAAAATTATTAGAGGTACAGACGTCCTTTACCCCTTAAATTAGAGCTATCTAAATAAACCATATAGTAGTTTATAACAATTATCTCCGTGGTAGGAACGGATATCGTAATATTTGCAAAAGAAGTTCACAGAATGGTGATTTCTAATTTCTCAGAATTGTTTTAATTATTTTGGAAGACAATCTCGGAAACTATTAGAGGTACAGACGTCCATTACCCCTTAAATTAGAGCTATCCAAATAATCCATAAAGTAGTTTATAACAATTATATCCGTGGTAGGAACAGTTTTCGTAATATTTGCAAAAGAAATTCACAAAATGGTGATTTCTCCGAATTGTTTTAATTATTTTGGAAGAAAATCGCGGAAACTATTAGAGTTATAGACGTCTATAACCCCTTAAATGAGAGCTATCAAAATCCACCATAAAATAGTATATACCAATTATCTCCTTGGTAGGAACGGTTTTCGTAATATTTGCAAAAGAAATTCACAAAATGGTGATTTCTCGTTTCTCAGAATTGTTTTAATTTTTTTGGAAGACGATCTCAGAAATTATTAGAGGTACAGACGTCCTTTACCCCTTAAATTAGAGCTAGCTAAATGCACCATAAAGTAGTTTATAACAATTATCTCCATGCGAAGAACAGTTTCCGTAATGTTTGCAAAAGAAATTCACAAAATGGTGATTTCTCGTTTCTCAGAATTGTTTTAATTTTTTTGGAAGACGATCTCGGAAATTATTAGAGGTACAGACGTCCTTTACCCCTTAAATTAGAGCTACCTAAATGCACCATAAAGTAGTTTATAACAATTATCTCCATGCGAAGAACAGTTTCCGTAATGTTTGCAAAAGAAATTCACAAAATGGTGATTTCTCGTTTTTTAGAATTGTTTTAATTTTTTTGGAAGACGATCTCGGAAATTATTAGAGGTACAGATGTCCTTTACCCCTTAAATTAGAGCTATCTAAATAAACCATATAGTAGTTTATAACAATTATCTCCGTGGTAGGGACGGATATCGTAATATTTGCAAAAGAAGTTCACAAAATGGTGATTTCTAATTTCTCAGAATTGTTTTAATTATTTTGGAAGACAATCTCGGAAACTATTAGAGGTACAGACGTCCATTACCCCTTAAATTAGATCTATCCAAATGCACCACAAAGTAGTTTATAACAATTATCTCCATGGGAAGAACAGTTTTCGTATTATTTGCAAAAGAAATTCACAAAATGGTGATTTCTCGTCTCTCAGAATTGTTTTAATTATCTTGGAAGACAACCTCGAAAACTATTAGAGGTACAGACGTCTATTAACCCTTTAATTAGAGCTATCCAAATGCACCATAAAGTAGTGTACAACAATTTTCTCCATGGCAGCATCAGTTTTCGTAATATTTGTCATACAAAAATGAAAAATATTATTATTTCTCATTTCTCAGAATTTAAAAAAAAATTTTTTTAAAGACAATCTCGTAAACCATTAGAGGTACAGACGTCCATTACCCCTTAAATTAGAGCTATCCAAATAATCCATAAAGTAGTTTATTACAATTATCTCCGTGGTAGGGACGGATATCGTAATATTTGCAAAAGAAATTCACAAAATGGTGATTTCTAATTTCTCAGAATTGTTTTAATTATTTTGAAAGACAATCTCGGAAACTATTAGAGGTACAGACGTCCATTACCCCTTAAATTAGAGCTATCCAAATAATCCATAAAGTAGTTTATAACAATTATATCCGTGGTAGGAACAGTTTTCGTAATATTTGCAAAAGAAATTCACAAAATGGTGATTTCTTGTATCTCAGAATTGTTTTAATTTTTTTGGAAGGCAATCGCGGAAACTATTAGAGGTATAGACGTCTATTACCCCTTAAATTAGAGCTATCCAAATGCACCATAAAATAGTATATAACAATTATCTCAGTGGTAGGAACGGTTTTCGTAATATTTGCAAAAGAAATTCACAAAATGGTGATTTCTCCGAATTGTTTTAATTATTTTGGAAGAAAATCGCGGAAACTATTAGAGTTATAGACGTCTATAACCCCTTAAATGAGAGCTATCAAAATCCACCATAAAATAGTATATACCAATTATCTCCTTGGTAGGAACGGTTTTCGTAATATTTGCAAAAGAAATTCACAAAATGGTGATTTCTCGTTTCTCAGAATTGTTTTAATTTTTTTGGAAGACGATGTCGGAAATTATTAGAGGTACAGACGTCCTTTACCCCTTAAATTAGAGCTACCTAAATGCACCATAAAGTAGTTTATAACAATTATCTCCATGCGAAGAACAGTTTCCGTAATGTTTGCAAAAGAAATTAACAAAATGGTGATTTCTCGTTTTTTAGAATTGTTTTAATTTTTTTGGAAGACGATCTCGGAAATTATTAGAGGTACAGATGTCCTTTACCCCTTAAATTAGAGCTATCTAAATAAACCATATAGTAGTTTATAACAATTATCTCCGTGGTAGGGACGGATATCGTAATATTTGCAAAAGAAGTTCACAAAATGGTGATTTCTAATTTCTCAGAATTGTTTTAATTATTTTGGAAGACAATCTCGGAAACTATTAGAGGTACAGACGTCCATTACCCCTTAAATTAGATCTATCCAAATGCACCACAAAGTAGTTTATAACAATTATCTCCATGGGAAGAACAGTTTTCGTATTATTTGCAAAAGAAATTCACAAAATGGTGATTTCTCGTCTCTCAGAATTGTTTTAATTATCTTGGAAGACAACCTCGAAAACTATTAGAGGTACAGACGTCTATTAACCCTTTAATTAGAGCTATCCAAATGCACCATAAAGTAGTGTACAACAATTTTCTCCATGGCAGCATCAGTTTTCGTAATATTTGTCATACAAAAATGAAAAATATTATTATTTCTCATTTCTCAGAATTTAAAAAAAAAATTTTTTTAAAGACAATCTCGTAAACCATTAGAGGTACAGACGTCCATTACCCCTTAAATTAGAGCTATCCAAATAATCCATAAAGTAGTTTATTACAATTATCTCCGTGGTAGGAACAGTTTTCGTAATATTTGCAAAAGAAATTCACAAAATGGTGATTTCTCGTTTCTCAGAATTGTTTAAATTATTTTGGAAGACAATCTCGGAAACTATTAGAGGTACAGACGTCCATTACCCCTTAAATTAGAGCTATCCAAATAAACCATAAAGTAGTTTATTACAATTATCTCCGTTGTAGGAACAGTTTTCGTAATATTTGCAAAAGAAATTCACAAAATGGTGATTTCTCTTTACTGAGAATTGTTTAAATTATTTTGGAAGAAAATCTCGGAAACTATTAGAGGTACAGACGTCCAATACCCCTTAAATTAGAGCTATCCAAATAATCCATAAAGTAGTTTATAACAATTATCTCCGTGGTAGGAACAGATTTCGTAATATTTGCAAAAGAAATTCACAAAATGGTGATTTCTCGTTTCTCAGAATTGTTTTAATTATTTTGGAAGACAATCTCGGAAACTATTAGAGGTACAGACGTCCATTACCCCTTAAATTAGAGCTATCCAAATAAACCATAAAGTAGTTTATTACAATTATCTCCGTTGTAGGAACAGTTTTCGTAATATTTGCAAAAGAAATTCACAAAATGGTGATTTCTCGTTTCTGAGAATTGTTTTAATTATTTTGGAAGAAAATCTCGGAAACTATTAGAGGTACAGACGTCCATTACCCCTTAAATTAGAGCTATCCAAATAATCCATAAAGTAGTTTATAACAATTATCTCCGTGGTAGGAACAGATTTCGTAATATTTGCAAAAGAAATTCACAAAATGGTGATTTCTCGTTTCTCAGAATTGTTTTAATTATTTTGGAAGACAATCTCGGAAACTATTAGAGGTACAGACGTCCATTACCCCTTAAATTAGATCTATCCAAATGCACCATAAAGTAGTTTATTACAATTATCTCCGTCGTAGGAACAGTTTTCGTAATGTTTTCTAAAGAAATTCACAATATGCTGATTTCTCGATTCTCAGAATTGTTTTAATTATTTTGGAAGACAATCGCGGAAACTATTAGAGGTATAGACGTCTATTACCCCTTAAATTAGAGCTATCCAAATGCACCATAAAATAGTATATAACAATTATCTCAGTGGTAGGAACGGTTTTCGTAATATTTGCAAAAGAAATTCACAAAATGGTGATTTCTCGTTTCTCAGAATTGTTTTAATTATTTTGGAAGACAATCGCGGAAACTATTAGAGGTATAGACGTAAATTACCCCTTAAATGAGAGCTATCCAAATGCACTATAGAATAGTATATAACAATTATCTCCGTCTTAGGAACAGTTTTCGTAATGTTTGCAAAAAAATTCACAAAATGCTGATTTCTCGTTTCTCAGAATTGTTTTTATTTTTTTGGAAGGCAATCGCGGAAACTATTAGAGGTATAGACGTCTATTACCCCTTAAATTAGAGCTATCCAAATGCACCATAAAATAGTATATAACAATTATCTCAGTGGTAGGAACGGTTTTCGTAATATTTGCAAAAGAAATTCACAAAATGTTGATTTCTTATTTCTCGGAATTGTTTTAATTATTTTGGAAGACAATCGCGGAAACTATTAGAGGTATAGACGTCTATTACCCCTTAAATGAGAGCTATCTAAATGCACAATAATATAGTATATAACAATTATCTCCATGCGAAGAACAGTTTTCGTAATGTTTGCAAAAGAAATTCACAAAATGGTGATTTCTCGTTTCTCAGAATTGTTTTAATTTTTTTGGAAGACGATCTCGGAAATTATTAGAGGTACAGACGTCCTTTACCCCTTAAATTAGAGCTATCTAAATAAACCATATAGTAGTTTATAACAATTATCTCCGTGGTAGGGACGGATATCGTAATATTTGCAAAAGAAATTCACAAAATGGTGATTTCTAATTTCTCAGAATTGTTTTAATTATTTTGGAAGACAATCTCGGAAACTATTAGAGGTACAGACGTCCATTACCCCTTAAATTAGAGCTATCCAAATAATCCATAAAGTAGTTTATAACAATTATCTCCGTGATAGGATCAGTTTTCGTAATATTTGCAAAAGAAATTCACAAAATGGTGATTTCTCGTATCTCAGAATTGTTTTAATTTTTTTGGAAGGCAATCGCGGAAACTATTAGAGGTATAGACGTCTATAACCCCTTAAATGAGAGCTATCCAAATGCACCATAAAATAGTATATAAATATTATCTCCGTGGTAGAAACGGTTTTCGTAATATTTGCAAAAGAAATTCACAAAATGGTGATTTCTCGTTTCTCAGAATTGTTTAAATTATTTTGGAAGACAATCGCGGAAACTATTAGAGTTATAGACGTCTATAACCCCTTAAATGAGAGCTATCAAAATCCACCATAAAATAGTATATACCAATTATCTCCTTGGTAGGAACGGTTTTCGTAATATTTGCAAAAGAAATTCACAAAATGGTGATTTCTCGTTTCTCAGAATTGTTTTAATTTTTTTGGAAGACGATCTCGGAAATTATTAGAGGTACAGACGTCCTTTACCCCTTAAATTAGAGCTACCTAAATGCACCATAAAGTAGTTTATAACAATTATCTCCATGCGAAGAACAGTTTCCGTAATGTTTGCAAAAGAAATTCACAAAATGGTGATTTCTCGTTTTTTAGAATTGTTTTAATTTTTTTGGAAGACGATCTCGGAAATTATTAGAGGTACAGATGTCCTTTACCCCTTAAATTAGAGCTATCTAAATAAACCATATAGTAGTTTATAACAATTATCTCCGTGGTAGGGACGGATATCGTAATATTTGCAAAAGAAGTTCACAAAATGGTGATTTCTAATTTCTCAGAATTGTTTTAATTATTTTGGAAGACAATCTCGGAAACTATTAGAGGTACAGACGTCCATTACCCCTTAAATTAGATCTATCCAAATGCACCACAAAGTAGTTTATAACAATTATCTCCATGGGAAGAACAGTTTTCGTATTATTTGCAAAAGAAATTCACAAAATGGTGATTTCTCGTCTCTCAGAATTGTTTTAATTATCTTGGAAGACAACCTCGAAAACTATTAGAGGTACAGACGTCTATTAACCCTTTAATTAGAGCTATCCAAATGCACCATAAAGTAGTGTACAACAATTTTCTCCATGGCAGCATCAGTTTTCGTAATATTTGTCATACAAAAATGAAAAATATTATTATTTCTCATTTCTCAGAATTTAAAAAAAAAATTTTTTAAAGACAATCTCGTAAACCATTAGAGGTACAGACGTCCATTACCCCTTAAATTAGAGCTATCCAAATAATCCATAAAGTAGTTTATTACAATTATCTCCGTGGTAGGAACAGTTTTCGTAATATTTGCAAAAGAAATTCACAAAATGGTGATTTCTCTTTACTGAGAATTGTTTAAATTATTTTGGAAGAAAATCTCGGAAACTATTAGAGGTACAGACGTCCAATACCCCTTAAATTAGAGCTATCCAAATAATCCATAAAGTAGTTTATAACAATTATCTCCGTGGTAGGAACAGATTTCGTAATATTTGCAAAAGAAATTCACAAAATGGTGATTTCTCGTTTCTCAGAATTGTTTTAATTATTTTGGAAGACAATCTCGGAAACTATTAGAGGTACAGACGTCCATTACCCCTTAAATTAGAGCTATCCAAATAAACCATAAAGTAGTTTATTACAATTATCTCCGTTGTAGGAACAGTTTTCGTAATATTTGCAAAAGAAATTCACAAAATGGTGATTTCTCGTTTCTGAGAATTGTTTTAATTATTTTGGAAGAAAATCTCGGAAACTATTAGAGGTACAGACGTCCATTACCCCTTAAATTAGAGCTATCCAAATAATCCATAAAGTAGTTTATAACAATAATCTCCGTGGTAGGAACAGATTTCGTAATATTTGCAAAAGAAATTCACAAAATGGTGATTTCTCGTTTCTCAGAATTGTTTTAATTATTTTGGAAGACAATCTCGGAAACTATTAGAGGTACAGACGTCCATTACCCCTTAAATTAGATCTATCCAAATGCACCATAAAGTAGTTTATTACAATTATCTCCGTCGTAGGAACAGTTTTCGTAATGTTTTCAAAAGAAATTCACAAAATGCTGATTTCTCGATTCTCAGAATTGTTTTAATTATTTTGGAAGACAATCGCGGAAACTATTAGAGGTATAGACGTCTATTACCCCTTAAATTAGAGCTATCCAAATGCACCATAAAATAGTATATAACAATTATCTCAGTGGTAGGAACGGTTTTCGTAATATTTGCAAAAGAAATTCACAAAATGGTGATTTCTCGTTTCTCAGAATTGTTTTAATTATTTTGGAAGACAATCGCGGAAACTATTAGAGGTATAGACGTAAATTACCCCTTAAATGAGAGCTATCCAAATGCACTATAGAATAGTATATAACAATTATCTCCGTCTTAGGAACAGTTTTCGTAATGTTTGCAAAAAAATTCACAAAATGCTGATTTCTCGTTTCTCAGAATTGTTTTTATTTTTTTGGAAGGCAATCGTGGAAACTATTAGAGGTATAGACGTCTATTACCCCTTAAATTAGAGCTATCCAAATGCACCATAAAATAGTATATAACAATTATCTCAGTGGTAGGAACGGTTTTCGTAATATTTGCAAAAGAAATTCACAAAATGTTGATTTCTTATTTCTCGGAATTGTTTTAATTATTTTGGAAGACAATCGCGGCAACTATTAGAGGTATAGACGTCTATTACCCCTTAAATGAGAGCTATCTAAATGCACAATAATATAGTATATAACAATTATCTCCATGCGAAGAACAGTTTTCGTAATGTTTGCAAAAGAAATTCACAAAATGGTGATTTCTCGTTTCTCAGAATTGTTTTAATTTTTTTGGAAGACGATCTCGGAAATTATTAGAGGTACAGACGTCCTTTACCCCTTAAATTAGAGCTATCTAAATAAACCATATAGTAGTTTATAACAATTATCTCCGTGGTAGGGACGGATATCGTAATATTTGCAAAAGAAATTCACAAAATGGTGATTTCTAATTTCTCAGAATTGTTTTAATTATTTTGGAAGACAATCTCGGAAACTATTAGAGGTACAGACGTCCATTACCCCTTAAATTAGAGCTATCCAAATAATCCATAAAGTAGTTTATAACAATTATCTCCGTGATAGGATCAGTTTTCGTAATATTTGCAAAAGAAATTCACAAAATGGTGATTTCTCGTATCTCAGAATTGTTTTAATTTTTTTGGAAGGCAATCGCGGAAACTATTAGAGGTATAGACGTCTATAACCCCTTAAATGAGAGCTATCCAAATGCACCATAAAATAGTATATAAATATTATCTCCGTGGTAGAAACGGTTTTCGTAATATTTGCAAAAGAAATTCACAAAATGGTGATTTCTCGTTTCTCAGAATTGTTTAAATTATTTTGGAAGACAATCGCGGAAACTATTAGAGTTATAGACGTCTATAACCCCTTAAATGAGAGCTATCAAAATCCACCATAAAATAGTATATACCAATTATCTCCTTGGTAGGAACGGTTTTCGTAATATTTGCAAAAGAAATTCACAAAATGGTGATTTCTCGTTTCTCAGAATTGTTTTAATTTTTTTGGAAGACGATCTCGGAAATTATTAGAGGTACAGACGTCCTTTACCCCTTAAATTAGAGCTACCTAAATGCACCATAAAGTAGTTTATAACAATTATCTCCATGCGAAGAACAGTTTCCGTAATGTTTGCAAAAGAAATTCACAAAATGGTGATTTCTCGTTTTTTAGAATTGTTTTAATTTTTTTGGAAGACGATCTCGGAAATTATTAGAGGTACAGATGTCCTTTACCCCTTAAATTAGAGCTATCTAAATAAACCATATAGTAGTTTATAACAATTATCTCCGTGGTAGGGACGGATATCGTAATATTTGCAAAAGAAGTTCACAAAATGGTGATTTCTAATTTCTCAGAATTGTTTTAATTATTTTGGAAGACAATCTCGGAAACTATTAGAGGTACAGACGTCCATTACCCCTTAAATTAGATCTATCCAAATGCACCACAAAGTAGTTTATAACAATTATCTCCATGGGAAGAACAGTTTTCGTATTATTTGCAAAAGAAATTCACAAAATGGTGATTTCTCGTCTCTCAGAATTGTTTTAATTATCTTGGAAGACAACCTCGAAAACTATTAGAGGTACAGACGTCTATTAACCCTTTAATTAGAGATATCCAAATGCACCATAAAGTAGTGTACAACAATTTTCTCCATGGCAGCATCAGTTTTCGTAATATTTGTCATACAAAAATGAAAAATATTATTATTTCTCATTTCTCAGAATTTAAAAAAAATTTTTTTTAAAGACAATCTCGTAAACCATTAGAGGTACAGACGTCCATTACCCCTTAAATTAGAGCTATCCAAATAATCCATAAAGTAGTTTATTACAATTATCTCCGTGGTAGGAACAGTTTTCGTAATATTTGCAAAAGAAATTCACAAAATGGTGATTTCTCTTTACTGAGAATTGTTTAAATTATTTTGGAAGAAAATCTCGGAAACTATTAGAGGTACAGACGTCCAATACCCCTTAAATTAGAGCTATCCAAATAATCCATAAAGTAGTTTATAACAATTATCTCCGTGGTAGGAACAGATTTCGTAATATTTGCAAAAGAAATTCACAAAATGGTGATTTCTCGTTTCTCAGAATTGTTTTAATTATTTTGGAAGACAATCTCGGAAACTATTAGAGGTACAGACGTCCATTACCCCTTAAATTAGAGCTATCCAAATAAACCATAAAGTAGTTTATTACAATTATCTCCGTTGTAGGAACAGTTTTCGTAATATTTGCAAAAGAAATTCACAAAATGGTGATTTCTCGTTTCTGAGAATTGTTTTAATTATTTTGGAAGAAAATCTCGGAAACTATTAGAGGTACAGACGTCCATTACCCCTTAAATTAGAGCTATCCAAATAATCCATAAAGTAGTTTATAACAATAATCTCCGTGGTAGGAACAGATTTCGTAATATTTGCAAAAGAAATTCACAAAATGGTGATTTCTCGTATCTCAGAATTGTTTTAATTTTTTTGGAAGGCAATCGCGGAAACTATTAGAGGTATAGACGTCCATTACCCCTTAAATTAGATCTATCCAAATGCACCATAAAGTAGTTTATTACAATTATCTCCGTCGTAGGAACAGTTTTCGTAATGTTTTCAAAAGAAATTCACAAAATGCTGATTTCTCGATTCTCAGAATTGTTTTAATTATTTTGGAAGACAATCGCGGAAACTATTAGAGGTATAGACGTCTATTACCCCTTAAATTAGAGCTATCCAAATGCACCATAAAATAGTATATAACAATTATCTCAGTGGTAGGAACGGTTTTCGTAATATTTGCAAAAGAAATTCACAAAATGGTGATTTCTCGTTTCTCAGAATTGTTTTAATTATTTTGGAAGACAATCGCGGAAACTATTAGAGGTATAGACGTAAATTACCCCTTAAATGAGAGCTATCCAAATGCACTATAGAATAGTATATAACAATTATCTCCGTCTTAGGAACAGTTTTCGTAATGTTTGCAAAAAAATTCACAAAATGCTGATTTCTCGTTTCTCAGAATTGTTTTTATTTTTTTGGAAGGCAATCGCGGAAACTATTAGAGGTATAGACGTCTATTACCCCTTAAATTAGAGCTATCCAAATGCACCATAAAATAGTATATAACAATTATCTCAGTGGTAGGAACGGTTTTCGTAATATTTGCAAAAGAAATTCACAAAATGGTGATTTCTTATTTCTCGGAATTGTTTTAATTATTTTGGAAGACAATCGCGGAAACTATTTGAGGTATAGACGTCTATTACCCCTTAAATGAGAGCTATCTAAATGCACAATAAAATAGTATATAACAATTATCTCCATGCGAAGAACAGTTTTCGTAATGTTTGCAAAAGAAATTCACAAAATGGTGATTTCTCGTTTCTCAGAATTGTTTTAATTTTTTTGGAAGACGATCTCGGAAATTATTAGAGGTACAGACGTCCTTTACCCCTTAAATTAGAGCTATCTAAATAAACCATATAGTAGTTTATAACAATTATCTCCGTGGTAGGGACGGATATCGTAATATTTGCAAAAGAAATTCACAAAATGGTGATTTCTAATTTCTCAGAATTGTTTTAATTATTTTGGAAGACAATCTCGGAAACTATTAGAGGTACAGACGTCCATTACCCCTTAAATTAGAGCTATCCAAATAATCCATAAAGTAGTTTATAACAATTATCTCCGTGATAGGAACAGTTTTCGTAATATTTGCAAAAGAAATTCACAAAATGGTGATTTCTCGTATCTCAGAATTGTTTTAATTTTTTTGGAAGGCAATCGCGGAAACTATTAGAGGTATAGACGTCTATAACCCCTTAAATGAGAGCTATCCAAATGCACCATAAAATAGTATATAAATATTATCTCCGTGGTAGAAACGGTTTTCGTAATATTTGCAAAAGAAATTCACAAAATGGTGATTTCTCGTTTCTCAGAATTGTTTAAATTATTTTGGAAGACAATCGCGGAAACTATTAGAGGTATAGACGTCTATAACCCCTTAAATGAGAGCTATCAAAATCCACCATAAAATAGTATATACCAATTATCTCCTTGGTAGGAACGGTTTTCGTAATATTTGCAAAAGAAATTCACAAAATGGTGATTTCTCGTTTCTCAGAATTGTTTTAATTTTTTTGGAAGACGATCTCGGAAATTATTAGAGGTACAGACGTCCTTTACCCCTTAAATTAGAGCTACCTAAATGCACCATAAAGTAGTTTATAACAATTATCTCCATGCGAAGAACAGTTTCCGTAATGTTTGCAAATGAAATTCACAAAATGGTGATTTCTCGTTTTTTAGAATTGTTTTAATTTTTTTGGAAGACGATCTCGGAAATTATTAGAGGTACAGATGTCCTTTACCCCTTAAATTAGAGCTATCTAAATAAACCATATAGTAGTTTATAACAATTATCTCCGTGGTAGGGACGGATATCGTAATATTTGCAAAAGAAGTTCACAAAATGGTGATTTCTAATTTCTCAGAATTGTTTTAATTATTTTGGAAGACAATCTCGGAAACTATTAGAGGTACAGACGTCCATTACCCCTTAAATTAGATCTATCCAAATGCACCACAAAGTAGTTTATAACAATTATCTCCATGGGAAGAACAGTTTTCGTATTATTTGCAAAAGAAATTCACAAAATGGTGATTTCTCGTCTCTCAGAATTGTTTTAATTATCTTGGAAGACAACCTCGAAAACTATTAGAGGTACAGACGTCTATTAACCCTTTAATTAGAGCTATCCAAATGCACCATAAAGTAGTGTACAACAATTTTCTCCATGGCAGCATCAGTTTTCGTAATATTTGTCATACAAAAATGAAAAATATTATTATTTCTCATTTCTCAGAATTTAAAAAAAAATTTTTTTAAAGACAATCTCGTAAACCATTAGAGGTACAGACGTCCATTACCCCTTAAATTAGAGCTATCCAAATAATCCATAAAGTAGTTTATTACAATTATCTCCGTGGTAGGAACAGTTTTCGTAATATTTGCAAAAGAAATTCACAAAATGGTGATTTCTCGTTTCTCAGAATTGTTTAAATTATTTTGGAAGACAATCTCGGAAACTATTAGAGGTACAGACGTCCATTACCCCTTAAATTAGAGCTATCCAAATAAACCATAAAGTAGTTTATTACAATTATCTCCGTTGTAGGAACAGTTTTCGTAATATTTGCAAAAGAAATTCACAAAATGGTGATTTCTCTTTACTGAGAATTGTTTAAATTATTTTGGAAGAAAATCTCGGAAACTATTAGAGGTACAGACGTCCAATACCCCTAAAATTAGAGCTATCCAAATAAACCATAAAGTAGTTTATTACAATTATCTCCGTTGTAGGAACAGTTTTCGTAATATTTGCAAAAGAAATTCACAAAATGGTGATTTCTCTTTACTGAGAATTGTTTAAATTATTTTGGAAGAAAATCTCGGAAACTATTAGAGGTACAGACGTCCATTACCCCTTAAATTAGAGCTATCCAAATAATCCATAAAGTAGTTTATAACAATTATCTCCGTGGTAGGAACAGATTTCGTAATATTTGCAAAAGAAATTCACAAAATGGTGATTTCTCGTTTTTTAGAATTGTTTTAATTTTTTTGGAAGACGATCTCGGAAATTATTAGAGGTACAGACGTCCTTTACCCCTTAAATTAGAGCTATCTAAATAAACCATATAGTAGTTTATAACAATTATCTCCGTGGTAGGGACGGATATCGTAATATTTGCAAAAGAAATTCACAAAATGGTGATTTCTAATTTCTCAGAATTGTTTTAATTATTTTGGAAGACAATCTCGGAAACTATTAGAGGTACAGACGTCCATTACCCCTTAAATTAGAGCTATCCAAATAAACCATAAAGTAGTTTATTACAATTATCTCCGTTGTAGGAACAGTTTTCGTAATATTTGCAAAAGAAATTCACAAAATGGTGATTTCTCGTTTCTGAGAATTGTTTTAATTATTTTGGAAGAAAATCTCGGAAACTATTAGAGGTACAGACGTCCATTACCCCTTAAATTAGAGCTATCCAAATAATCCATAAAGTAGTTTATAACAATTATCTCCGTGGTAGGAACAGATTTCGTAATATTTGCAAAAGAAATTCACAAAATGGTGATTTCTCGTTTCTCAGAATTGTTTTAATTATTTTGGAAGACAATCTCGGAAACTATTAGAGGTACAGACGTCCATTACCCCTTAAATTAGATCTATCCAAATGCACCATAAAGTAGTTTATTACAATTATCTCCGTCGTAGGAACAGTTTTCGTAATGTTTTCAAAAGAAATTCACAAAATGCTGATTTCTCGATTCTCAGAATTGTTTTAATTATTTTGGAAGACAATCGCGGAAACTATTAGAGGTATAGACGTCTATTACCCCTTAAATTAGAGCTATCCAAATGCACCATAAAATAGTATATAACAATTATCTCAGTGGTAGGGTCGGTTTTCGTAATATTTGCAAAAGAAATTCACAAAATGGTGATTTCTCGTTTCTCAGAATTGTTTTAATTATTTTGGAAGACAATCGCGGAAACTATTAGAGGTATAGACGTAAATTACCCCTTAAATGAGAGCTATCCAAATGCACTATAGAATAGTATATAACAATTATCTCCGTCTTAGGAACAGTTTTCGTAATGTTTGCAAAAAAATTCACAAAATGCTGATTTCTCGTTTCTCAGAATTGTTTTTATTTTTTTGGAAGGCAATCGCGGAAACTATTAGAGGTATAGACGTCTATTACCCCTTAAATTAGAGCTATCCAAATGCACCATAAAATAGTATATAACAATTATCTCAGTGGTAGGAACGGTTTTCGTAATATTTGCAAAAGAAATTCACAAAATGGTGATTTCTTATTTCTCGGAATTGTTTTAATTATTTTGGAAGACAATCGCGGAAACTATTAGAGGTATAGACGTCTATTACCCCTTAAATGAGAGCTATCTAAATGCACAATAAAATAGTATATAACAATTATCTCCATGCGAAATTTTCTCCATGAAGAAATTCACAAAATGGTGATTTCTCGTTTCTCAGAATTGTTTTAATTATTTTGGAAGACAATATCGGAAACTATTAGAGGTACAGACGTCCATTACCCCTTAAATTAGAGCTATCCAAATGCACCATAAAGTAGTGTACAACAATTTTCTCCATGGCAGCATCAGTTTTCGTAATATTTGTCATACAAAAATGAAAAATATTATTATTTCTCATTTCTCAGAATTTAAAAAAAAAATTTTTTAAAGACAATCTCGTAAACCATTAGAGGTACAGACGTCCATTACCCCTTAAATTAGAGCTATCCAAATAATCCATAAAGTAGTTTATTACAATTATCTCCGTGGTAGGAACAGTTTTCGTAATATTTGCAAAAGAAATTCACAAAATGGTGATTTCTCGTTTCTCAGAAACGAGTTCTTCAGTTTTCTTGTTTAAATTATTTTGGAAGACAATCTCGGAAACTATTAGAGGTACAGACGTCCATTACCCGTTAAATTAGAGCTATCCAAATAAACCATAAAGTAGTTTATTACAATTATCTCCGTTGTAGGAA
Organism: Rhaphigaster nebulosa; assembly: GCA_948150685.1. Classification (NCBI taxonomy): domain Eukaryota; kingdom Metazoa; phylum Arthropoda; class Insecta; order Hemiptera; family Pentatomidae; genus Rhaphigaster; species Rhaphigaster nebulosa. The sequence continues at coordinate 9,434,472 of OX411307.1, forward strand.
CAGTTTTCGTAATATTTGCAAAAGAAATTCACAAAATGGTGATTTCTCTTTACTGAGAATTGTTTAAATTATTTTGGAAGAAAATCTCGGAAACTATTAGAGGTACAGACGTCCATTACCCCTTAAATTAGAGCTATCCAAATAATCCATAAAGTAGTTTATAACAATTATCTCCGTGGTAGGAACAGATTTCGTAATATTTGCAAAAGAAATTCACAAAATGGTGATTTCTCGTTTTTTAGAATTGTTTTAATTTTTTTGGAAGACGATCTCGGAAATTATTAGAGGTACAGACGTCCTTTACCCCTTAAATTAGAGCTATCTAAATAAACCATATAGTAGTTTATAACAATTATCTCCGTGGTAGGGACGGATATCGTAATATTTGCAAAAGAAATTCACAAAATGGTGATTTCTAATTTCTCAGAATTGTTTTAATTATTTTGGAAGACAATCTCGGAAACTATTAGAGGTACAGACGTCCATTACCCCTTAAATTTGATCTATCCAAATGCACCATAAAGTAGTTTATTACAATTATCTCCGTCGTAGGAACAGTTTTCGTAATGTTTTCAAAAGAAATTCACAAAATGCTGATTTCTCGATTCTCAGAATTGTTTTAATCATTTTGGAAGACAATCGCGGAAACTATTAGAGGTATAGACGTCTATTACCCCTTAAATTAGAGCTATCCAAATGCACCATAAAGTAGTGTACAACAATTTTCTCCATGGCAGCATCAGTTTTCGTAATATTTGTCATACAAAAATGAAAAATATTATTATTTCTCATTTCTCAGAATTTAAAAAAAAAATTTTTTAAAGACAATCTCGTAAACCATTAGAGGTACAGACGTCCATTACCCCTTAAATTAGAGCTATCCAAATAATCCATAAAGTAGTTTATTACAATTATCTCCGTGGTAGGAACAGTTTTCGTAATATTTGCAAAAGAAATTCACAAAATGGTGATTTCTCGTTTCTCAGAATTGTTTAAATTATTTTGGAAGACAATCTCGGAAACTATTAGAGGTACAGACGTCCATTACCCCTTAAATTAGAGCTATCCAAATAAACCATAAAGTAGTTTATTACAATTATCTCCGTTGTAGGAACAGTTTTCGTAATATTTGCAAAAGAAATTCACAAAATGGTGATTTCTCTTTACTGAGAATTGTTTAAATTATTTTGGAAGAAAATCTCGGAAACTATTAGAGGTACAGACGTCCATTACCCCTTAAATTAGAGCTATCCAAATAATCCATAAAGTAGTTTATAACAATTATCTCCGTGGTAGGAACAGATTTCGTAATATTTGCAAAAGAAATTCACAAAATGGTGATTTTTCGTTTCTCAGAATTGTTTTAATTATTTTGGAAGACAATCTCGGAAACTATTAGAGGTACAGACGTCCATTACCCCTTAAATTAGAGCTATCCAAATAAACCATTAAGTAGTTTATTACAACTATCTCCGTGGTAGGAACAGTTTTCGTAATATTTGCAAAAGAAATTCACAAAATGGTGATTTCTCGTTTCTCAGAATTGTTTTAATTATTTTGGAAGACAATATCGGAAACTATTAGAGGTACAGACGTCCATTACCCCTTAAATTAGAGCTATCCAAATAAACCATAAAGTAGTTTATTACAATTATCTCCGTCGTAGGAACAGTTTTCGTAATGTTTTCAAAAGAAATTCACAAAATGCTGATTTCTCGATTCTCAGAATTGTTTTAATTATTTTGGAAGACAATCGCGGAAACTATTAGAGGTATAGACGTCTATTACCCCTTAAATTAGAGCTATCCAAATGCACCATAAAGTAGTGTACAACAATTTTCTCCATGGCAGCATCAGTTTTCGTAATATTTGTCATACAAAAATGAAAAATATTATTATTTCTCATTTCTCAGAATTTAAAAAAAAAATTTTTTAAAGACAATCTCGTAAACCATTAGAGGTACAGACGTCCATTACCCCTTAAATTAGAGCTATCCAAATAATCCATAAAGTAGTTTATTACAATTATCTCCGTGGTAGGAACAGTTTTCGTAATATTTGCAAAAGAAATTCACAAAATGGTGATTTCTCGTTTCTCAGAATTGTTTTAATTATTTTGGAAGAAAATCGCGGAAACTATTAGAGGTATAGACGTCTATTACCCCTTAAATGAGAGCTATCAAAATCCACCATAAAATAGTATGTACCAATTATCTCCTTGGTAGGAACGGTTTTCGTAATATTTGCAAAAGAAATTCACAAAATGGTGATTTCTCGTTTCTCAGAATTGTTTTAATTTTTTTGGAAGACGATCTCGGAAATTATTAGAGGTACAGACGTCCTTTACCCCTTTAATTAGAGCTATCTAAATGCACCATAAAGTAGTTTATAACAATTATCTCCATGCGAAGAACAGTTTTCGTAATGTTTGCAAAAGAAATTCACAAAATGGTGATTTCTCGTTTTTTAGAATTGTGGTAATTTTTTTGGAAGACGATCTCGGAAATTATTAGAGGTACAGACGTCCTTTACCCCTTAAATTAGAGCTATCTAAATAAACCATATAGTAGTTTATAACAATTATCTCCGTGGTAGGGACGGATATCGTAATATTTGCAAAAGAAATTCACAAAATGGTGATTTCTAATTTCTCAGAATTGTTTTAATTATTTTGGAAGACAATCTCGGAAACTATTAGAGGTACAGACGTCCATTACCCCTTAAATTTGATCTATCCAAATGCACCATAAAGTAGTTTATTACAATTATCTCCGTCGTAGGAACAGTTTTCGTAATGTTTTCAAAAGAAATTCACAAAATGCTGATTTCTCGATTCTCAGAATTGTTTTAATCATTTTGGAAGACAATCGCGGAAACTATTAGAGGTATAGACGTCTATTACCCCTTAAATTAGAGCTATCCAAATGCACCATAAAGTAGTGTACAACAATTTTCTCCATGGCAGCATCAGTTTTCGTAATATTTGTCATACAAAAATGAAAAATATTATTATTTCTCATTTCTCAGAATTTAAAAAAAAAATTTTTTAAAGACAATCTCGTAAACCATTAGAGGTACAGACGTCCATTACCCCTTAAATTAGAGCTATCCAAATAATCCATAAAGTAGTTTATTACAATTATCTCCGTGGTAGGAACAGTTTTCGTAATATTTGCAAAAGAAATTCACAAAATGGTGATTTCTCGTTTCTCAGAATTGTTTAAATTATTTTGGAAGACAATCTCGGAAACTATTAGAGGTACAGACGTCCATTACCCCTTAAATTAGAGCTATCCAAATAAACCATAAAGTAGTTTATTACAATTATCTCCGTTGTAGGAACAGTTTTCGTAATATTTGCAAAAGAAATTCACAAAATGGTGATTTCTCTTTACTGAGAATTGTTTAAATTATTTTGGAAGAAAATCTCGGAAACTATTAGAGGTACAGACGTCCATTACCCCTTAAATTAGAGCTATCCAAATAATCCATAAAGTAGTTTATAACAATTATCTCCGTGGTAGGAACAGATTTCGTAATATTTGCAAAAGAAATTCACAAAATGGTGATTTTTCGTTTCTCAGAATTGTTTTAATTATTTTGGAAGACAATCTCGGAAACTATTAGAGGTACAGACGTCCATTACCCCTTAAATTAGAGCTATCCAAATAAACCATTAAGTAGTTTATTACAATTATCTCCGTGGTAGGAACAGTTTTCGTAATATTTGCAAAAGAAATTCACAAAATGGTGATTTCTCGTTTCTCAGAATTGTTTTAATTATTTTGGAAGACAATATCGGAAACTATTAGAGGTACAGACGTCCATTACCCCTTAAATTAGAGCTATCCAAATAAACCATAAAGTAGTTTATTACAATTATCTCCGTCGTAGGAACAGTTTTCGTAATGTTTTCAAAAGAAATTCACAAAATGCTGATTTCTCGATTCTCAGAATTGTTTTAATTATTTTGGAAGACAATCGCGGAAACTATTAGAGGTATAGACGTCTATTACCCCTTAAATTAGAGCTATCCAAATGCACCATAAAATAGTATGTAACAATTATCTCAGTGGTAGGAACGGTTTTCGTAATATTTGCAAAAGAAATTCACAAAATGGTGATTTCTCGTTTCTCAGAATTGTTTTAATTATTTTGGAAGAAAATCGCGGAAACTATTAGAGGTATAGACGTCTATTACCCCTTAAATGAGAGCTATCAAAATCCACCATAAAATAGTATATACCAATTATCTCCTTGGTAGGAACGGTTTTCGTAATATTTGCAAAAGAAATTCACAAAATGGTGATTTCTCGTTTCTCAGAATTGTTTTAATTTTTTTGGAAGACGATCTCGGAAATTATTAGAGGTACAGACGTCCTTTACCCCTTAAATTAGAGCTATCTAAATGCACCATAAAGTAGTTTATAACAATTATCTCCATGCGAAGAACAGTTTTCGTAATGTTTGCAAAAGAAATTCACAAAATGGTGATTTCTCGTTTTTTAGAATTGTTTTAATTTTTTTGGAAGACGATCTCGGAAATTATTAGAGGTACAGACGTCCTTTACCCCTTAAATTAGAGCTATCTAAATAAACCATATAGTAGTTTATAACAATTATCTCCGTGGTAGGGACGGATATCGTAATATTTGCAAAAGAAATTCACAAAATGGTGATTTCTAATTTCTCAGAATTGTTTTAATTATTTTGGAAGACAATCTCGGAAACTATTAGAGGTACAGACGTCCATTACCCCTTAAATTAGATCTATCCAAATGCACCATAAAGTAGTTTATTACAATGATCTCCGTCGTAGGAACAGTTTTCGTAATATTTGCAAAAGAAATTCACAAAATGGTGATTTCTCGTTTCTCAGAATTGTTTAAATTATTTTGGAAGACAATCTCGGAAACTATTAGAGGTACAGACGTCCATTACCCCTTAAATTAGAGCTATCCAAATAAACCATAAAGTAGTTTATTACAATTATCTCCGTTGTAGGAACAGTTTTCGTAATATTTGCAAAAGAAATTCACAAAATGGTGATTTCTCTTTACTGAGAATTGTTTAAATTATTTTGGAAGAAAATCTCGGAAACTATTAGAGGTACAGACGTCCATTACCCCTTAAATTAGAGCTATCCAAATAATCCATAAAGTAGTTTATAACAATTATCTCCGTGGTAGGAACAGTTTTCGTAATATTTGCAAAAGAAATTCACAAAATGGTGATTTCTCTTTACTGAGAATTGTTTAAATTATTTTGGAAGAAAATCTCGGAAACTATTAGAGGTACAGACGTCCATTACCCCTTAAATTAGAGCTATCCAAATAATCCATAAAGTAGTTTATAACAATTATCTCCGTGGTAGGAACAGATTTCGTAATATTTGCAAAAGAAATTCACAAAATGGTGATTTTTCGTTTCTCAGAATTGTTTTAATTATTTTGGAAGACAATCTCGGAAACTATTAGAGGTACAGACGTCCATTACCCCTTAAATTAGAGCTATCCAAATAAACCATTAAGTAGTTTATTACAATTATCTCCGTGGTAGGAACAGTTTTCGTAATATTTGCAAAAGAAATTCACAAAATGGTGATTTCTCGTTTCTCAGAATTGTTTTAATTATTTTGGAAGACAATATCGGAAACTATTAGAGGTACAGACGTCCATTACCCCTTAAATTAGAGCTATCAAAATCCACCATAAAATAGTATATACCAATTATCTCCTTGGTAGGAACGGTTTTCGTAATGTTTTCAAAAGAAATTCACAAAATGCTGATTTCTCGATTCTCAGAATTGTTTTAATTATTTTGGAAGACAATCGCGGAAACTATTAGAGGTATAGACGTCTATTACCCCTTAAATTAGAGCTATCCAAATGCACCATAAAGTAGTGTACAACAATTTTCTCCATGGCAGCATCAGTTTTCGTAATATTTGTCATACAAAAATGAAAAATATTATTATTTCTCATTTCTCAGAATTTAAAAAAAAAATTTTTTAAAGACAATCTCGTAAACCATTAGAGGTACAGACGTCCATTACCCCTTAAATTAGAGCTATCCAAATAATCCATAAAGTAGTTTATTACAATTATCTCCGTGGTAGGAACAGTTTTCGTAATATTTGCAAAAGAAATTCACAAAATGGTGATTTCTCGTTTCTCAGAATTGTTTTAATTATTTTGGAAGAAAATCGCGGAAACTATTAGAGGTATAGACGTCTATTACCCCTTAAATGAGAGCTATCAAAATCCACCATAAAATAGTATGTACCAATTATCTCCTTGGTAGGAACGGTTTTCGTAATATTTGCAAAAGAAATTCACAAAATGGTGATTTCTCGTTTCTCAGAATTGTTTTAATTTTTTTGGAAGACGATCTCGGAAATTATTAGAGGTACAGACGTCCTTTACCCCTTTAATTAGAGCTATCCAAATAATCCATAAAGTAGTTTATAACAATTATCTCCGTGGTAGGAACAGATTTCGTAATATTTGCAAAAGAAATTCACAAAATGGTGATTTTTCGTTTCTCAGAATTGTTTTAATTATTTTGGAAGACAATCTCGGAAACTATTAGAGGTACAGACGTCCATTACCCCTTAAATTAGAGCTATCCAAATAAACCATTAAGTAGTTTATTACAATTATCTCCGTGGTAGGAACAGTTTTCGTAATATTTGCAAAAGAAATTCACAAAATGGTGATTTCTCGTTTCTCAGAATTGTTTTAATTATTTTGGAAGACAATATCGGAAACTATTAGAGGTACAGACGTCCATTACCCCTTAAATTAGAGCTATCCAAATAAACCATAAAGTAGTTTATTACAATTATCTCCGTCGTAGGAACAGTTTTCGTAATGTTTTCAAAAGAAATTCACAAAATGCTGATTTCTCGATTCTCAGAATTGTTTTAATTATTTTGGAAGACAATCGCGGAAACTATTAGAGGTATAGACGTCTATTACCCCTTAAATTAGAGCTATCCAAATGCACCATAAAGTAGTGTACAACAATTTTCTCCATGGCAGCATCAGTTTTCGTAATATTTGTCATACAAAAATGAAAAATATTATTATTTCTCATTTCTCAGAATTTAAAAAAAAAATTTTTTAAAGACAATCTCGTAAACCATTAGAGGTACAGACGTCCATTACCCCTTAAATTAGAGCTATCCAAATAATCCATAAAGTAGTTTATTACAATTATCTCCGTGGTAGGAACAGTTTTCGTAATATTTGCAAAAGAAATTCACAAAATGGTGATTTCTCGTTTCTCAGAATTGTTTAAATTATTTTGGAAGACAATCTCGGAAACTATTAGAGGTACAGACGTCCATTACCCGTTAAATTAGAGCTATCCAAATAAACCATAAAGTAGTTTATTACAATTATCTCCGTTGTAGGAACAGTTTTCGTAATATTTGCAAAAGAAATTCACAAAATGGTGATTTCTCTTTACTGAGAATTGTTTAAATTATTTTGGAAGAAAATCTCGGAAACTATTAGAGGTACAGACGTCCATTACCCCTTAAATTAGAGCTATCCAAATAATCCATAAAGTAGTTTATAACAATTATCTCCGTGGTAGGAACAGATTTCGTAATATTTGCAAAAGAAATTCACAAAATGGTGATTTCTCGTTTTTTAGAATTGTTTTAATTTTTTTGGAAGACGATCTCGGAAATTATTAGAGGTACAGACGTCCTTTACCCCTTAAATTAGAGCTATCTAAATAAACCATATAGTAGTTTATAACAATTATCTCCGTGGTAGGGACGGATATCGTAATATTTGCAAAAGAAATTCACAAAATGGTGATTTCTAATTTCTCAGAATTGTTTTAATTATTTTGGAAGACAATCTCGGAAACTATTAGAGGTACAGACGTCCATTACCCCTTAAATTTGATCTATCCAAATGCACCATAAAGTAGTTTATTACAATTATCTCCGTCGTAGGAACAGTTTCCGTAATGTTTTCAAAAGAAATTCACAAAATGCTGATTTCTCGATTCTCAGAATTGTTTTAATCATTTTGGAAGACAATCGCGGAAACTATTAGAGGTATAGACGTCTATTACCCCTTAAATTAGAGCTATCCAAATGCACCATAAAGTAGTGTACAACAATTTTCTCCATGGCAGCATCAGTTTTCGTAATATTTGTCATACAAAAATGAAAAATATTATTATTTCTCATTTCTCAGAATTTAAAAAAAAAATTTTTTAAAGACAATCTCGTAAACCATTAGAGGTACAGACGTCCATTACCCCTTAAATTAGAGCTATCCAAATAATCCATAAAGTAGTTTATTACAATTATCTCCGTGGTAGGAACAGTTTTCGTAATATTTGCAAAAGAAATTCACAAAATGGTGATTTCTCGTTTCTCAGAATTGTTTAAATTATTTTGGAAGACAATCTCGGAAACTATTAGAGGTACAGACGTCCATTACCCCTTAAATTAGAGCTATCCAAATAAACCATAAAGTAGTTTATTACAATTATCTCCGTTGTAGGAACAGTTTTCGTAATATTTGCAAAAGAAATTCACAAAATGGTGATTTCTCTTTACTGAGAATTGTTTAAATTATTTTGGAAGAAAATCTCGGAAACTATTAGAGGTACAGACGTCCATTACCCCTTAAATTAGAGCTATCCAAATAATCCATAAAGTAGTTTATAACAATTATCTCCGTGGTAGGAACAGATTTCGTAATATTTGCAAAAGAAATTCACAAAATGGTGATTTTTCGTTTCTCAGAATTGTTTTAATTATTTTGGAAGACAATCTCGGAAACTATTAGAGGTACAGACGTCCATTACCCCTTAAATTAGAGCTATCCAAATAAACCATTAAGTAGTTTATTACAATTATCTCCGTGGTAGGAACAGTTTTCGTAATATTTGCAAAAGAAATTCACAAAATGGTGATTTCTCGTTTCTCAGAATTGTTTTAATTATTTTGGAAGACAATATCGGAAACTATTAGAGGTACAGACGTCCATTACCCCTTAAATTAGAGCTATCCAAATAAACCATAAAGTAGTTTATTACAATTATCTCCGTCGTAGGAACAGTTTTCGTAATGTTTTCAAAAGAAATTCACAAAATGCTGATTTCTCGATTCTCAGAATTGTTTTAATTATTTTGGAAGACAATCGCGGAAACTATTAGAGGTATAGACGTCTATTACCCCTTAAATTAGAGCTATCCAAATGCACCATAAAGTAGTGTACAACAATTTTCTCCATGGCAGCATCAGTTTTCGTAATATTTGTCATACAAAAATGAAAAATATTATTATTTCTCATTTCTCAGAATTTAAAAAAAAAATTTTTTAAAGACAATCTCGTAAACCATTAGAGGTACAGACGTCCATTACCCCTTAAATTAGAGCTATCCAAATAATCCATAAAGTAGTTTATTACAATTATCTCCGTTGTAGGAACAGTTTTCGTAATATTTGCAAAAGAAATTCACAAAATGGTGATTTCTCGTTTCTCAGAATTGTTTAAATTATTTTGGAAGACAATCTCGGAAACTATTAGAGGTACAGACGTCCATTACCCCTTAAATTAGAGCTATCAAAATCCACCATAAAATAGTATATACCAATTATCTCCTTGGTAGGAACGGTTTTCGTAATATTTGCAAAAGAAATTCACAAAATGGTGATTTCTCGTTTCTCAGAATTATTTTAATTTTTTTGGAAGACGATCTCGGAAATTATTAGAGGTACAGACGTCCTTTACCCCTTAAATTAGAGCTATCTAAATGCACCATAAAGTAGTTTATAACAATTATCTCCATGCGAAGAACAGTTTTCGTAATGTTTGCAAAAGAAATTCACAAAATGGTGATTTCTCGTTTTTTAGAATTGTTTTAATTATTTTGGAAGACAATCTCGGAAACTATTAGAGGTACAGACGTCCATTACCCCTTAAATTAGAGCTATCCAAATAAACCATTAAGTAGTTTATTACAATTATCTCCGTGGTAGGAACAGTTTTCGTAATATTTGCAAAAGAAATTCACAAAATGGTGATTTCTCGTTTCTCAGAATTGTTTTAATTATTTTGGAAGACAATATCGGAAACTATTAGAGGTACAGACGTCCATTACCCCTTAAATTAGAGCTATCCAAATAAACCATAAAGTAGTTTATTACAATTATCTCCGTCGTAGGAACAGTTTTCGTAATGTTTTCAAAAGTAATTCACAAAATGCTGATTTCTCGATTCTCAGAATTGTTTTAATTATTTTGGAAGACAATCGCGGAAACTATTAGAGGTATAGACGTCTATTACCCCTTAAATTAGAGCTATCCAAATGCACCATAAAGTAGTGTACAACAATTTTCTCCATGGCAGCATCAGTTTTCGTAATATTTGTCATACAAAAATGAAAAATATTATTATTTCTCATTTCTCAGAATTTAAAAAAAAAATTTTTTAAAGACAATCTCGTAAACCATTAGAGGTACAGACGTCCATTACCCCTTAAATTAGAGCTATCCAAATAATCCATAAAGTAGTTTATTACAATTATCTCCGTGGTAGGAACAGTTTTCGTAATATTTGCAAAAGAAATTCACAAAATGGTGATTTCTCGTTTCTCAGAATTGTTTTAATTATTTTGGAAGACAATCTCGGAAACTATTAGAGGTACAGACGTCCATTACCCCATAAATTAGAGCTATCCAAATAAACCATAAAGTAGTTTATTACAATTATCTCCGTTGTAGGAACAGTTTTCGTAATATTTGCAAAAGAAATTCACAAAATGGTGATTTCTCTTTACTGAGAATTGTTTAAATTATTTTGGAAGAAAATCTCGGAAACTATTAGAGGTACAGACGTCCATTACCCCTTAAATTAGAGCTATCCAAATAATCCATAAAGTAGTTTATAACAATTATCTCCGTGGTAGGTACAGATTTCGTAATATTTGCAAAAGAAATTCACAAAATGGTGATTTTTCGTTTCTCAGAATTGTTTTAATTATTTTGGAAGACAATCTCGGAAACTATTAGAGGTACAGACGTCCATTACCCCTTAAATTAGAGCTATCCAAATAAACCATTAAGTAGTTTATTACAATTATCTCCGTGGTAGGAACAGTTTTCGTAATATTTGCAAAAGAAATTCACAAAATGGTGATTTCTCGTTTCTCAGAATTGTTTTAATTATTTTGGAAGACAATATCGGAAACTATTAGAGGTACAGACGTCCATTACCCCTTAAATTAGAGCTATCCAAATAAACCATAAAGTAGTTTATTACAATTATCTCCGTCGTAGGAACAGTTTTCGTAATGTTTTCAAAAGAAATTCACAAAATGCTGATTTCTCGATTCTCAGAATTGTTTTAATTATTTTGGAAGACAATCGCGGAAACTATTAGAGGTATAGACGTCTATTACCCCTTAAATTAGAGCTATCCAAATGCACCATAAAGTAGTGTACAACAATTTTCTCCATGGCAGCATCAGTTTTCGTAATATTTGTCATACAAAAATGAAAAATATTATTATTTCTCATTTCTCAGAATTTAAAAAAAAAATTTTTTAAAGACAATCTCGTAAACCATTAGAGGTACAGACGTCCATTACCCCTTAAATTAGAGCTATCCAAATAATCCATAAAGTAGTTTATTACAATTATCTCCGTGGTAGGAACAGTTTTCGTAATATTTGCAAAAGAAATTCACAAAATGGTGATTTCTCGTTTCTCAGAATTGTTTAATTATTTTGGAAGACAATCTCGGAAACTATTAGAGGTACAGACGTCCATTACCCCTTAAATTAGAGCTATCCAAATAAACCATAAAGTAGTTTATTACAATTATCTCCGTTGTAGGAACAGTTTTCGTAATATTTGCAAAAGAAATTCACAAAATGGTGATTTCTCGTTTCTGAGAATTGTTTAAATTATTTTGGAAGAAAATCTCGGAAACTATTAGAGGTACAGACGCCCATTACCCCTTAAATTAGAGCTATCCAAATAATCCATAAAGTAGTTTATAACAATTATCTCCGTGGTAGGAACAGATTTCGTAATATTTGCAAAAGAAATTCACAAAATGGTGATTTTTCGTTTCTCAGAATTGTTTTAATTATTTTGGAAGACAATCTCGGAAACTATTAGAGGTACAGACGTCCATTACCCCTTAAATTAGAGCTATCCAAATAAACCATTAAGTAGTTTATTACAATTATCTCCGTGGTAGGAACAGTTTTCGTAATATTTGCAAAAGAAATTCACAAAATGGTGATTTCTCGTTTCTCAGAATTGTTTTAATTATTTTGGAAGACAATCTCGGAAACTATTAGAGGTACAGACGTCCATTACCCCTTAAATTAGAGCTATCCAAATAAACCATAAAGTAGTTTATTACAATTATCTCCGTCGTAGGAACAGTTTTCGTAATGTTTTCAAAAGAAATTCACAAAATGCTGATTTCTCGATTCTCAGAATTGTTTTAATTATTTTGGAAGACAATCGCGGAAACTATTAGAGGTATAGACGTCTATTACCCCTTAAATTAGAGCTATCCAAATGCACCATAAAGTAGTGTACAACAATTTTCTCCATGGCAGCATCAGTTTTCGTAATATTTGTCATACAAAAATGAAAAATATTATTATTTCTCATTTCTCAGAATTTAAAAAAAAAATTTTTTAAAGACAATCTCGTAAACCATTAGAGGTACAGACGTCCATTACCCCTTAAATTAGAGCTATCCAAATAATCCATAGAGTAGTTTATTACAATTATCTCCGTGGTAGGAACAGTTTTCGTAATATTTGCAAAAGAAATTCACAAAATGGTAATTTCTCGTTTCTCAGAATTGTTTTAATTATTTTGGAAGACAATCTCGGAAACTATTAGAGGTACAGACGTCCATTACCCCTTAAATTAGAGCTATCCAAATAATCCATAAAGTAGTTTATTACAATTATCTCCGTGGTAGGAACAGTTTTCGTAATATTTGCAAAAGAAATTCACAAAATGGTGATTTCTCGTTTCTCAGAATTGTTTTAATTATTTTGGAAGACAATATCGGAAACTATTAGAGGTACAGACGTCCATTACCCCTTAAATTAGAGCTATCCAAATAAACCATAAAGTAGTTTATTACAATTATCTCCGTCGTAGGAACAGTTTTCGTAATGTTTTCAAAAGAAATTCACAAAATGCTGATTTCTCGATTCTCAGAATTGTTTTAATTATTTTGGAAGACAATCGCGGAAACTATTAGAGGTATAGACGTCTATTACCCCTTAAATTAGAGCTATCCAAATGCACCATAAAGTAGTGTACAACAATTTTCTCCATGGCAGCATCAGTTTTCGTAATATTTGTCATACAAAAATGAAAAATATTATTATTTCTCATTTCTCAGAATTTAAAAAAAAAATTTTTTAAAGACAATCTCGTAAACCATTAGAGGTACAGACGTCCATTACCCCTTAAATTAGAGCTATCCAAATAATCCATAAAGTAGTTTATTACAATTATCTCCGTGGTAGGAACAGTTTTCGTAATATTTGCAAAAGAAATTCACAAAATGGTGATTTCTCGTTTCTCAGAATTGTTTTAATTATTTTGGAAGACAATCTCGGAAACTATTAGAGGTACAGACGTCCATTACCCCATAAATTAGAGCTATCCAAATAAACCATAAAGTAGTTTATTACAATTATCTCCGTTGTAGGAACAGTTTTCGTAATATTTGCAAAAGAAATTCACAAAATGGTGATTTCTCTTTACTGAGAATTGTTTAAATTATTTTGGAAGAAAATCTCGGAAACTATTAGAGGTACAGACGTCCATTACCCCTTAAATTAGAGCTATCCAAATAATCCATAAAGTAGTTTATAACAATTATCTCCGTGGTAGGTACAGATTTCGTAATATTTGCAAAAGAAATTCACAAAATGGTGATTTTTCGTTTCTCAGAATTGTTTTAATTATTTTGGAAGACAATCTCGGAAACTATTAGAGGTACAGACGTCCATTACCCCTTAAATTAGAGCTATCCAAATAAACCATTAAGTAGTTTATTACAATTATCTCCGTGGTAGGAACAGTTTTCGTAATATTTGCAAAAGAAATTCACAAAATGGTGATTTCTCGTTTCTCAGAATTGTTTTAATTATTTTGGAAGACAATATCGGAAACTATTAGAGGTACAGACGTCCATTACCCCTTAAATTAGAGCTATCCAAATAAACCATAAAGTAGTTTATTACAATTATCTCCGTCGTAGGAACAGTTTTCGTAATGTTTTCAAAAGAAATTCACAAAATGCTGATTTCTCGATTCTCAGAATTGTTTTAATTATTTTGGAAGACAATCGCGGAAACTATTAGAGGTATAGACGTCTATTACCCCTTAAATTAGAGCTATCCAAATGCACCATAAAGTAGTGTACAACAATTTTCTCCATGGCAGCATCAGTTTTCGTAATATTTGTCATACAAAAATGAAAAATATTATTATTTCTCATTTCTCAGAATTTAAAAAAAAAATTTTTTAAAGACAATCTCGTAAACCATTAGAGGTACAGACGTCCATTACCCCTTAAATTAGAGCTATCCAAATAATCCATAAAGTAGTTTATTACAATTATCTCCGTGGTAGGAACAGTTTTCGTAATATTTGCAAAAGAAATTCACAAAATGGTGATTTCTCGTTTCTCAGAATTGTTTAATTATTTTGGAAGACAATCTCGGAAACTATTAGAGGTACAGACGTCCATTACCCCTTAAATTAGAGCTATCCAAATAAACCATAAAGTAGTTTATTACAATTATCTCCGTTGTAGGAACAGTTTTCGTAATATTTGCAAAAGAAATTCACAAAATGGTGATTTCTCGTTTCTGAGAATTGTTTAAATTATTTTGGAAGAAAATCTCGGAAACTATTAGAGGTACAGACGCCCATTACCCCTTAAATTAGAGCTATCCAAATAATCCATAAAGTAGTTTATAACAATTATCTCCGTGGTAGGAACAGATTTCGTAATATTTGCAAAAGAAATTCACAAAATGGTGATTTTTCGTTTCTCAGAATTGTTTTAATTATTTTGGAAGACAATCTCGGAAACTATTAGAGGTACAGACGTCCATTACCCCTTAAATTAGAGCTATCCAAATAAACCATTAAGTAGTTTATTACAATTATCTCCGTGGTAGGAACAGTTTTCGTAATATTTGCAAAAGAAATTCACAAAATGGTGATTTCTCGTTTCTCAGAATTGTTTTAATTATTTTGGAAGACAATCTCGGAAACTATTAGAGGTACAGACGTCCATTACCCCTTAAATTAGAGCTATCCAAATAAACCATAAAGTAGTTTATTACAATTATCTCCGTCGTAGGAACAGTTTTCGTAATGTTTTCAAAAGAAATTCACAAAATGCTGATTTCTCGATTCTCAGAATTGTTTTAATTATTTTGGAAGACAATCGCGGAAACTATTAGAGGTATAGACGTCTATTACCCCTTAAATTAGAGCTATCCAAATGCACCATAAAGTAGTGTACAACAATTTTCTCCATGGCAGCATCAGTTTTCGTAATATTTGTCATACAAAAATGAAAAATATTATTATTTCTCATTTCTCAGAATTTAAAAAAAAAATTTTTTAAAGACAATCTCGTAAACCATTAGAGGTACAGACGTCCATTACCCCTTAAATTAGAGCTATCCAAATAATCCATAGAGTAGTTTATTACAATTATCTCCGTGGTAGGAACAGTTTTCGTAATATTTGCAAAAGAAATTCACAAAATGGTAATTTCTCGTTTCTCAGAATTGTTTTAATTATTTTGGAAGACAATCTCGGAAACTATTAGAGGTACAGACGTCCATTACCCCTTAAATTAGAGCTATCCAAATAAACCATAAAGTAGTTTATTACATTTATCTCCGTCGTAGGAACAGTTTTCGTAATATTTGCAAAAGAAATTCACAAAATGGTGATTTCTCGTTTCTGAGAATTGTTTAAATTATTTTGGAAGAAAATCTCGGAAATTATTAGAGGTACAGACGTCCTTTACCCCTTAAATTAGAGCTATCTAAATAAACCATATAGTAGTTTATAACAATTATCTCCGTGGTAGGGACGGATATCGTAATATTTGCAAAAGAAATTCACAAAATGGTGATTTCTAATTTCTCAGAATTGTTTTAATTATTTTGGAAGACAATCTCGGAAACTATTAGAGGTACAGACGTCCATTACCCCTTAAATTAGAGCTATCCAAATAATCCATAAAGTAGTTTATAACAATTATCTCCGTGGTAGGTACAGATTTCGTAATATTTGCAAAAGAAATTCACAAAATGGTGATTTTTCGTTTCTCAGAATTGTTTTAATTATTTTGGAAGACAATCTCGGAAACTATTAGAGGTACAGACGTCCATTACCCCTTAAATTAGAGCTATCCAAATAAACCATTAAGTAGTTTATTACAATTATCTCCGTGGTAGGAACAGTTTTCGTAATATTTGCAAAAGAAATTCACAAAATGGTGATTTCTCGTTTCTCAGAATTGTTTTAATTATTTTGGAAGACAATATCGGAAACTATTAGAGGTACAGACGTCCATTACCCCTTAAATTAGAGCTATCCAAATAAACCATAAAGTAGTTTATTACAATTATCTCCGTCGTAGGAACAGTTTTCGTAATGTTTTCAAAAGAAATTCACAAAATGCTGATTTCTCGATTCTCAGAATTGTTTTAATTATTTTGGAAGACAATCGCGGAAACTATTAGAGGTATAGACGTCTATTACCCCTTAAATTAGAGCTATCCAAATGCACCATAAAGTAGTGTACAACAATTTTCTCCATGGCAGCATCAGTTTTCGTAATATTTGTCATACAAAAATGAAAAATATTATTATTTCTCATTTCTCAGAATTTAAAAAAAAAATTTTTTAAAGACAATCTCGTAAACCATTAGAGGTACAGACGTCCATTACCCCTTAAATTAGAGCTATCCAAATAATCCATAAAGTAGTTTATTACAATTATCTCCGTGGTAGGAACAGTTTTCGTAATATTTGCAAAAGAAATTCACAAAATGGTGATTTCTCGTTTCTCAGAATTGTTTAATTATTTTGGAAGACAATCTCGGAAACTATTAGAGGTACAGACGTCCATTACCCCTTAAATTAGAGCTATCCAAATAAACCATAAAGTAGTTTATTACAATTATCTCCGTTGTAGGAACAGTTTTCGTAATATTTGCAAAAGAAATTCACAAAATGGTGATTTCTCGTTTCTGAGAATTGTTTAAATTATTTTGGAAGAAAATCTCGGAAACTATTAGAGGTACAGACGTCCATTACCCCTTAAATTAGAGCTATCCAAATAATCCATAAAGTAGTTTATAACAATTATCTCCGTGGTAGGAACAGATTTCGTAATATTTGCAAAAGAAATTCACAAAATGGTGATTTTTCGTTTCTCAGAATTGTTTTAATTATTTTGGAAGACAATCTCGGAAACTATTAGAGGTACAGACGTCCATTACCCCTTAAATTAGAGCTATCCAAATAAACCATTAAGTAGTTTATTACAATTATCTCCGTGGTAGGAACAGTTTTCGTAATATTTGCAAAAGAAATTCACAAAATGGTGATTTCTCGTTTCTCAGAATTGTTTTAATTATTTTGGAAGACAATCTCGGAAACTATTAGAGGTACAGACGTCCATTACCCCTTAAATTAGAGCTATCCAAATAAACCATAAAGTAGTTTATTACAATTATCTCCGTCGTAGGAACAGTTTTCGTAATGTTTTCAAAAGAAATTCACAAAATGCTGATTTCTCGATTCTCAGAATTGTTTTAATTATTTTGGAAGACAATCGCGGAAACTATTAGAGGTATAGACGTCTATTACCCCTTAAATTAGAGCTATCCAAATGCACCATAAAGTAGTGTACAACAATTTTCTCCATGGCAGCATCAGTTTTCGTAATATTTGTCATACAAAAATGAAAAATATTATTATTTCTCATTTCTCAGAATTTAAAAAAAAAATTTTTTAAAGACAATCTTGTAAACCATTAGAGGTACAGACGTCCATTACCCCTTAAATTAGAGCTATCCAAATAATCCATAGAGTAGTTTATTACAATTATCTCCGTGGTAGGAACAGTTTTCGTAATATTTGCAAAAGAAATTCACAAAATGGTAATTTCTCGTTTCTCAGAATTGTTTTAATTATTTTGGAAGACAATCTCGGAAACTATTAGAGGTATAGACGTC
Source organism: Rhaphigaster nebulosa (assembly GCA_948150685.1). NCBI lineage: Eukaryota > Metazoa > Arthropoda > Insecta > Hemiptera > Pentatomidae > Rhaphigaster > Rhaphigaster nebulosa. The sequence goes on from OX411307.1 coordinate 9,452,772, forward strand.
CATTACCCCTTAAATTAGAGCTATCCAAATAAACCATAAAGTAGTTTATTACATTTATCTCCGTCGTAGGAACAGTTTTCGTAATATTTGCAAAAGAAATTCACAAAATGGTGATTTCTCGTTTCTGAGAATTGTTTAAATTATTTTGGAAGAAAATCTCGGAAACTATTAGAGGTACAGACGTCCATTACCCCTTAAATTAGAGCTATCCAAATAATCCATAAATTAGTTTATAACAATTATCTCCGTGGTAGGAACAGATTTCGTAATATTTGCAAAAGAAATTCACAAAATGGTGATTTTTCGTTTCTCAGAATTGTTTTAATTATTTTGGAAGACAATCTCGGAAACTATTAGAGGTACAGACGTCCATTACCCCTTAAATTAGAGCTATCCAAATAAACCATTGAGTAGTTTATTACAATTATCTCCGTGGTAAGAACAGTTTTCGTAATATTTGCAAAAGAAATTCACAAAATGGTGATTTCTCGTTTCTCAGAATTGTTTTAATTATTTTGGAAGACAATCTCGGAAACTATTAGAGGTACAGACGTCCATTACCCCTTAAATTAGAGCTATCCAAATAAACCATAAAGTAGTTTATTACAATTATCTCCGTCGTAGGAACAGTTTTCGTAATGTTTTCAAAAGAAATTCACAAAATGCTGATTTCTCGATTCTCAGAATTGTTTTAATTATTTTGGAAGACAATCGCGGAAACTATTAGAGGTATAGACGTCTATTACCCCTTAAATTAGAGCTATCCAAATGCACCATAAAATAGTATATAACAATTATCTCAGTGGTAGGAACGGTTTTCGTAATATTTGCAAAAGAAATTCACAAAATGGTGATTTCTCGTTTCTCAGAATTGTTTTAATTATTTTGGAAGACAATCGCGGAAACTATTAGAGTTATAGACGTCTATTACCCCTTAAATGAGAGCTATCAAAATCCACCATAAAATAGTATATAACAATTATCTCCTTGGTAGGAACGGTTTTCGTAATATTTGCAAAAGAAATTCACAAAATGGTGATTTCTCGTTTCTCAGAATTGTTTTAATTATTTTGGAAGACAATCGCGGAAACTATTAGAGGTATAGACGTCTATTACCCCTTAAATGAGAGCTATCCAAATGCACCATAAAATAGTATATAACAATTATCTCCGTGGTAGGAACAGTTTTCGTAATATTTGCAAAAGAAATTCACAAAATGGTGGTTTCTCGTTTCTCAGAATTGGTTTAATTATTTTGGAAGACAATCGCGGAAACTATTAGAGGTATAGACGTCTATTTCCCCTTAAATTAGAGCTATCCAAATGCACCATAAAATAGTATATAACAATTATCTCAGTGGTAGGAACGGTTTTCGTAATATTTGCAAAAGAAGTTCACAAAATGGTGATTTCTCTTTTCTCAGAATTGTTTTAATTATTTTGGAAGACAATCGCGGAAACTATTAGAGGTATAGACGTCTATTACCCCTTAAATGAGAGCTATCCAAATGCACCATAAAATTGTATATAACAATTATATCCGTGGTAGGAACGGTTTTCGTAATATTTGCAAAAGAAATTCACAAAATGGTGATTTCTTATTTCTCAGAATTGTTTTAATTATTTGGGAAGACAATCGCGGAAACTATTAGAGGTATAGACGTCTATTACCCCTTAAATGAGAGCTATCTAAATGCACAATAAAATAGTATATAACAATTATCTCCATGCGAAGAACAGTTTTCGTAATGTTTGCAAAAGAAATTCACAAAATGGTGATTTCTCGTTTCTCAGAATTGTTTTAATTTTTTTGGAAGACGATCTCGGAAATTATTAGAGGTACAGACGTCCTTTACCCCTTAAATTAGAGCTATCTAAATAAACCATATAGTAGTTTATAACAATTATCTCCGTGGTAGGGACGGATATCGTAATATTTGCAAAAGAAATTCACAAAATGGTGATTTCTAATTTCTCAGAATTGTTTTAATTATTTTGGAAGACAATCTCGGAAACTATTAGAGGTACAGACGTCCATTACCCCTTAAATTAGAGCTATCCAAATAATCCATAAAGTAGTTTATAACAATTATCTCCGTGATAGGAACAGTTTTCGTAATATTTGCAAAAGAAATTCTCAACAAAATTCACATAATGGTGATTTCTCGTTTCTCAGAATTGTTTAAATTTTTTTGGAAGACAATCTCGTAAACCATTTGAGGTGAAGACGTCTATTACCCATTAAATTAGAGCTATACAAATGCACCATAATGTAGTTTATAACAATTATCCCCGTGGTAGGAACAGTTTTCGTAATATTTGCAAAAGAATTTCACAAAATGGTGATTTCTCGTATCTCAGAATTGTTTAATTTATTTATTAGACAACCTCGGAAACTATTAGAGGTACAGACGTCTATTACCCCTTAAATTAGAGCTATACAAAAACAATATAGTGTAGTTTATAACAATAATCTCTGTGGTAGGAACAGTTATCGGAATATTTGCAAAAGAAACTTGCAAAATGGTGATTTCTCTCATCTCAGAATTGTTTTCATTTCTTTGGAAGACAATCTCGGAAACTATTATAGGTACAGACGTCTATTACATCTTAAATTAGAGCTATCCAAATGCACCATAAAGTTGTGTATAACAATTTTCTCCATGGGAAGATCAGTTTTCGTAATATTTGTCATACAAAAATGAAAAATATAATTATTTCACTTTTCTCAGAATTTAAAAAAAAAAAATTTTAAAGACAATCTCGTAAACCATTAGATGTGCAAACGTCTATTACCCCTTAAATTAGAGCTATACAAGAACACCATAATGTAGTTTATAACAATTATCTCAGTGGTAGGAACAGTTTTCGTAATTTTTGCAAAAGAAATTCACGAAATGGTGATTTCTCGTAGCTCAGAATTGTTTAAATTATTTTGGAAGACAATCTTGGAAACTATTGGACGTACAGACGTCTATTACACCTTAAATTTGAGCTATCTAAATGCACCATAAAGTAATTTATAACAATAATCACCGTGGTAGTAACAGTTTTCGTAATATTTGCAAACAAAATTCACATAATGGTGATTTCTCGTTTCTCAGGATAATTTTAATTATTTTGGAAGACAATCTCGGAAACTATTAGAGGTACAGACGTCCATTACCCCTTAAATTAGAGCTATCTAAATAAACCATATAGTAGTTTATAACAATTATCTCCGTGGTAGGAACAGTTTTCGTAATATTTGTCAACAAATTTCACATAATGGTGATTTGTCGTTTCTCAGGATAATTTTAATTATTTTGGAAGACAATCTCGGAAACTATTAGAGGTACAGACGTCCATTACCCCTTAAATTAGAGCTATCTAAATAAACCATAAAGTAGTTTATAACAATTATCTCCGTGGTAGGAACAGTTTTCGTAAAATTTCCAAACGAAATTTACAAAATCGTGATTGCTCGTTTCTCAGAATTGTTTTAATTACTTTGGAAGACAATCTCTTTGAAACTATTAGAGGTACAGACGTCCATTACCCCTTGAATTAGAGCTATCCAAATAAATCATAATGTAGTTTATAACAATTATCTCCGTGGTAGGAACAGTTTTTGTAATATTTGCAAAAGAATTTCACAAAATGGTGATTTCTCGTATCTCAGAATTGTTTTAATATATTTGGAAGACAATCTCTTTGAAACTATTAGAGGTACAGACGTCCATTACCCCTTGAATTAGAGCTATCCAAATAAACCATAATGTAGTTTATAACCATTATCTAAGTGGTAGGAACAGTTTTCGAAATATTTGCAAACGAAATTCACAAAATGGTGATTTCTTGTTTCTCAGAATTGTTTTTATTATTTTGGAAGTCAATCTCGGAAACTATTAGAGATACAGATGTCCATTACCCCATCAATTAGAGCTATCCAAATAAACCATAAAGTAGTTTATAGAAATTATCCGTGGGAGAAAAAGTTTTCGTAAAATTTGAAAAAGAAATTCACAAAATGGTGATTTCTCGTATCTCAGAATTGTTTTAATTTTTTTGGAAGACAATCTCGGAAACTATTATAGGTACAGACGTCTATTACACCTTAATTTAGAGCTATCCAAATGCACCATAAAGTTGTGTATAACAATTTTCTCCATGGGAAGATCAGTTTTCGTAATAATTGTCATACAAAAATGAAAAATATAATTATTTCACTTTTCTCAGAATTTAAAAAAAAAAAATTTTAAAGACAATCTCGTAAACCATTAGAGGTACAGACGTCCATTACCCCTAAAATTAGTGCTATCCAAATAAACCATAGTGTAGTTTATAACAGTTATCTCCATGGTAGAAACAGTTTTCATAATATTTTTTAAAAGGAATTCAAAAATGGTGATTTCTCGTTTCTCAGAATTGTTTAAATTATTTTGGAAGACAATCTCGGAAACTATTAGAAGTACAGACATCCAATACTGGTCAAATTAGAGTTATCCAAATGCACCATAAAGTAGTTCAAAACAATTATCTCCGTGGTAGAAACAGTTTTCGTAATATTTGCAAAAGAAACTTGCAAAATGGTGATTTCTCGTATCTCAGAATTGTTTTAATTTTTTTGGAAGACAATCTCGGAAACTATTAGAGGTACCGACGTCCATTGCCCCTTAAATTAGAGCTATCTAAATAAACCATAAAGTAGTTTATAACAATTATCTCCGTGGTAGGAACAGTTTTCGTAAAATTTGCAAAAGAAATTCACAAAATGGTGATTTCTCGTTTCTCAGAATTGATTTAATTATTTTGGAAGACAATCTTGGAAACAATTTGAGGTGAAGACGTCTATTACCCATTAAATTAGAGCTATCTAAATAAACCAAATAGTAGTTTATAACAATTATCTCCGTGGTAGGAACAGTTTTCGTAATATTTGTCAACAAAATTCACATAATGGTGATTTCTCGTTTCTCAGAATTGTTTAAATTTTTTTGGAAGACAATCTCGTAAACCATTTGAGGTGAAGACGTCTATTACCCATTAAATTAGAGCTATACAAATGCACCATAATGTAGTTTATAACAATTATCCACGTGGTAGGAACAGTTTTCGTAATATTTGCAAAAGAATTTCACAAAATGGTGATTTCTCGTATCTCAGAATTGTTTAATTTATTTATTAGACAACCTCGGAAACTATTAGAGGTACAGACGTCTATTACCCCTTAAATTAGAGCTATACAAAAACAATATAGTGTAGTTTATAACAATAATCTCTGTGGTAGGAACAGTTATCGTAATATTTGCAAACAAAATTCACATAATGGTGATTTCTCGTTTCTCAGGATAATTTTAATTATTTTGGAAGACAATCTCGGAAACCATTAGAGGTACAGACATCCAATACTGGTCAAATTAGAGTTATCCAAATGCACCATAAAGTAGTTCAAAACAATTATCTCCGTGGTAGGGACAGTTTTCGTAATATTTGCAAAAGAAACTCAAAAAATGGTGATTTCTCGTTTCTCAGAATTGTTAAAATTATTTTGGAAGACAATCTCGGAAACCATTAGAGGTACAGACATCCAATACTGGTCAAATTAGAGTTATCCAAATGCACCATAAAGTAGTTTATTACAATTATCTCCGTGGTAGGAAAAGTTTTCGTAATATTTGCAAAAGAGACTTGCAAAATGGTGATTTCTTGTTTCTCAGAATTGTTTTAATTATTTTGGAAGACAATCTCGGAAACTATTAGAGGTACAGACGTCCATTACCGCTCAAATTAGAGCTATCTAAATAAACCATAAAGTAATTTATAACAATAATCACCGTGGTGGTAACAGTTTTCGTAATATTTGCAAACGAAATTCACAAAATGGTGATTTCTTGTTTCTCAGAATGGTTTTTATTATTTTGGAAGTCAATCTCGGAAACTATTAGAGATACAGATGTCCATTACCCCATCAATAAGAGCTATCCAAATAAACCATAAAGTAGTTTATAGAAATTATCCGTGGGAGAAAAAGTTTTCGTAAACTTTGAAAAAGAAATTCACAAAATGGTGATTTCTCGTATCTCAGAATTGTTTTAATTTTTTTGGAAGACAATCTCGGAAACTATTATAGGTACAGACGTCTATTACACCTTAAATTAGAGCTATCTAAATGCACCATAAAGTTGTGTATAACAATTTTCTCCATGGGAAGATCAGTTTTCGTAATAATTGTCATACAAAAATGAAAAATATAATTATTTCACTTTTCTCAGAATTTAAAAAAAAAAATTTTTAAAGACAATCTCGTAAACCATTAGAGGTACAGACGTCCATTACCCCTTAAATTAGAGCTATCCAAATAAACCATAGTGTAGTTTATAACAGTTATCTCCGTGGTAGGAACAGTTTTTGTAATATTTGCAAAAGAATTTCACAAAATGGTGATTTCTCGTATCTCAGAATTGTTTTAATATATTTGGAAGACAATCTCTTTGAAACTATTAGAGGTACAGACGTCCATTACCCCTTGAATTAGAGCAATCCAAATAAACCATAATGTAGTTTATAACCATTATCTAAGTGGTTGGAACAGTTTTCGAAATATTTGCAAACGAAATTCACAAAATGGTGATTTCTTGTTTCTCAGAATTGTTTTTATTATTTTGGAAGTCAATCTCGGAAACTATTAGAGATACAGATGTCCATTACCCCATTAATTAGAGCTATCCCAATAAACCATAAAGTAGTTTATAGAAATTATCCGTGGGAGAAAAAGTTTTCGTAAAATTTGAAAAAGAAATTCACAAAATGGTGATTTCTCGTAACTCAGAATTGTTTTAATTTTTTTGGAAGACAATCTCGGAAACTATTATAGGTACCGATGTCTATTACACCTTAAATTAGAGCTATCCAAATGCACCATAAAGTTGTGTATAACAATTTTCTCCATGGGAAGATCAGTTTTCGTAATAATTGTCATACAAAAATGAAAAATATAATTATTTCACTTTTCTCAGAATTTAAAAAAAAAAAATTTTAAAGACAATCTCGTAAACCATTAGAGGTACAGACGTCCATTACCCCTTAAATTAGAGCTATCCAAATAAACCATAGTGTAGTTTATAACAGTTATCTCCGTGGTAGAAACAGTTTTCATAATATTTTTTAAAAGAAATTCAAAAATGGTGATTTCTCGTTTCTCAGAATTGTTTAAATTATTTTGGAAGACAATCTCGGAAACTATTAGAGGTACAGACATCCAATACTGGTCAAATTAGAGTTATCCAAATGCACCATAAAGTAGTTCAAAACAATTATCTCCGTGGTAGGAACAGTTTTCGTAATATTTGCAAAAGAAACTTGCAAAATGGTGATTTCTCGTATCTCAGAATTGTTTTAATTTTTTTGGAAGACAATCTCGGAAACTATTATAGGTACAGACGTCTATTACATCTTAAATTAGAGCTATACAAGAAAACCATAAAGTAGTTTATAACCATTATCTAAGTGGTAGGAACAGTTTTCGAAATATTTGCAAACGAAATTACATAATGGTGATTTCTTGATTCTCAGAATTGTTTTAATTATTTTGGAAGTCAATCTCGGAAACTATTAGAGGTACAGATGTCCATTACCCCATGAATTAGAGCTATCCAAATAAACCATAAAGTAGTTTATAAAAATTATCCGTGGGAGAAAAAGTTTTCGTAAAATTTGAAAAAGAAATTCACAAAATGGTGATTTCTCGTATCTCAGAATTGTTTTATTTTCTTTGGAAGACAATCTCGGAAACTATTATAGGTACAGACGTCTATTACACCTTAAATTAGAGCTATCCAAATGCACCATAAAGTTGTGTATAACAATTTTCTCCATGGGAAGATCAGTTTTCGTAATATTTGTCATTCAAAAATGAAAAATATAATTATTTCACTTTTCTCAGAATTTAAAAAAAAAAAATTTTAAAGACAATCTCGTAAACCATTAGAGGTGCAGGCGTCTATTACCCCTTAAATTAGAGCTATACAAAAACACCATAATGTAGTAGATAACAATAATCACCGTGGTAGGAACAGTTTTCGTAATATTTGCAAACAAAATTCACTTAATGGTGATTTCTCGTTTCTCAGAATTGTTTAAATTTTTTTGGAAGACAATCTCGGAAACTATTAGAGGTACCGACGTCCATTGCCCCTTAAATTAGAGCTATACAAATGCACCATAATGTAGTTTATAACAATTATCCCCGTGGTAGGAACAGTTTTCGAAATATTTGCAAATGAATTTCACATTATGGTGATTTCTCGTTTCTCAGGATAATTTTAATTATTTTGGAAGACAATCTCAGAAACTATTAGAGGTACAGACGTCCATTATCCCTTAAATTAGAGCTATCCAAATAAACCATAGTGTAGTTTATAACAGTTATCTCCGTGGTAGAAACAGTTTTCATAATATTTGCAAAAGAAATTCAAAAAATGGTGATTTCTCGTTTCTCAGAATTGTTTAAATTATTTTGGAAGACAATCTCGGAAACTATTAGAGGTACAGACATCCAATACTGGTCAAATTAGACTTATCCAAATGCACCATAAAGTAGTTCAAAACAATTATCTCCGTGGTAGGAACAGTTTTCGTAATATTTGCAAAAGAAACTTGCAAAATGGTGATTTCTCGTATCTCAGAATTGTTTTAATTTTTTTGGAAGACAATCTCGGAAACTATTATAAGTACAGACGTCTATTACACCTTAAATTTGAGCTATCTAAATGCACCATAAAGTAATTTATAACAATAATCACCGTGGTAGTAACAGTTTTCGTAATATTTGCAAACAAAATTCACATAATGGTGATTTCTCGTTTCTCAGGATAATTTTAATTATTTTGGAAGACAATCTCGGAAACTATTAGAGGTACAGACGTCCATTACCCCTTAAATTAGAGCTATCTAAATAAACCATATAGTAGTTTATAACAATTATCTCCGTGGTAGGAACAGTTTTCGTAATATTTGCAAAAGAAATGAAAAATATAATTATTTCACTTTTCTCAGAATTTAAAAAAAAAAAATTTTAAAGACAATCTCGTAAACCATTAGAGGTGCAGGCGTCTATTACCCCTTAAATTAGAGCTATACAAAAACACCATAATGTAGTAGATAACAATAATCACCGTGGTAGGAACAGTTTTCGTAATATTTGCAAACAAAATTCACTTAATGGTGATTTCTCGTTTCTCAGAATTGTTTAAATTTTTTTGGAAGACAATCTCGGAAACTATTAGAGGTACCGACGTCCATTGCCCCTTAAATTAGAGCTATACAAATGCACCATAATGTAGTTTATAACAATTATCCCCGTGGTAGGAACAGTTTTCGAAATATTTGCAAATGAATTTCACAAAATGGTGATTTCTCGTATCTCAGAATTGTTTTAATATATTTGGAAGACAATCTCGGAAACTATTGGAGGTACAGACGTCCATTACCCCTTAAATTAAAGGTATACAAAAAAAATATAATGTAGTTTATAACATTAATCTCTGTGGTAGGAACAGTTTTCGTAAAATTTGAAAAAGAAATTCACATAATGGTGATTTCTCGTTTCTCAGGATAATTTTAATTATTTTGGAAGACAATCTCGGAAACCATTAGAGGTACAGACATCCAATACTGGTCAAATTAGAGTTATCCAAATGCACCATAAAGTAGTTCAAAACAATTATCTCCGTGGTAGGAACAGTTTTCGTAATATTTGCAAAAGAAACTCAAAAAATGGTGATTTCTCGTTTCTCAGAATTGTTTAAATTATTTTGGAAGACAATCTCGGAAACCATTAGAGGTACAGACATCCAATACTGGTCAAATTAGAGTTATCCAAATGCACCATAAAGTAGTTCAAAACAATTATCTCCGTGGTAGGAACAGTTTTCGTAATATTTGCAAAAGAGACTTGCAAAATGGTGATTTCTTGTTTCTCAGAATTGTTTTAATTATTTTGGAAGACAATCTCGGAAACTATTAGAGGTACAGACGTCCATTACCCCATGAATTAGAGCTATCCAAATGCACCATAAAGTAGTGTATAACAATTTTCTCCTTGGGACGATCAGTTTTCGTAATATTTGTCATACAAAAATGAAAAATATAATTATTTCACTTTTCTCAGAATTTAAAAAAAAGATGTGCAGACGTCTATTACTCCTTAAATTAGAGCTATACAAGAACACCATAATGTAGTTTATAACAATTATCTCCGTGGTAGGAACAGTTTTCGTAATTTATGCAAAAGAAATTCACATAATGGTGATTTGTCGTTTCTCAGGATAATTTTAATTATTTTGGAAGACAATCTCGGAAACTATTAGAGGTACAGACGTCCATTACCCCTTAAATTAGAGCTATCTAAATAAACCATAAAGTAGTTTATAACAATTATCTCCGTGGTAGGAACAGTTTTCGTAAAATTTCCAAACGAAATTTACAAAATCGTGATTGCTCGTTTCTCAGAATTGTTTTAATTACTTTGGAAGACAATCTCGGAAACTATTAGAGGTACAGACGTCCATTACCCCTTAAATTAGAGCTATCCAAATAAATCATAATGTAGTTTATAACAATTATCTCCGTGGTAGGAACAGTTTTTGTAATATTTGCAAAAGAATTTCACAAAATGGTGATTTCTCGTATCTCAGAATTGTTTTAATATATTTGGAAGACAATCTCTTTGAAACTATTAGAGGTACAGACGTCCATTACCCCTTGAATTAGAGCAATCCAAATAAACCATAATGTAGTTTATAACCATTATCTAAGTGGTTGGAACAGTTTTCGAAATATTTGCAAACGAAATTCACAAAATGGTGATTTCTTGTTTCTCAGAATTGTTTTTATTATTTTGGAAGTCAATCTCGGAAACTATTAGAGATACAGATGTCCATTACCCCATTAATTAGAGCTATCCCAATAAACCATAAAGTAGTTTATAGAAATTATCCGTGGGAGAAAAATTTTTCGTAAAATTTAAAAAAGAAATTCACAAAATGGTGATTTCTCGAATCTCAGAATTGTTTTAATTTTTTTGGAAGACAATCTCGGAAACTATTATAGGTACCGATGTCTATTACACCTTAAATTAGAGCTATCCAAATGCACCATAAAGTTGTGTATAACAATTTTCTCCATGGGAAGATCAGTTTTCGTAATAATTGTCATACAAAAATGAAAAATATAATTATTTCACTTTTCTCAGAATTTAAAAAAAAAAATTTTTAAAGACAATCTCGTAAACCATTAGAGGTACAGACGTCCATTACCCCTTAAATTAGAGCTATCCAAATAAACCATAGTGTAGTTTATAACAGTTATCTCCGTGGTAGAAACAGTTTTCATAATATTTTTTAAAAGAAATTCAAAAATGGTGATTTCTCGTTTCTCAGAATTGTTTAAATTATTTTGGAAGACAATCTCGGAAACTATTAGAGGTACAGACATCCAATACTGGTCAAATTAGAGTTATCCAAATGCACCATAAAGTAGTTCAAAACAATTATCTCCGTGGTAGGAACAGTTTTCGTAATATTTGCAAAAGAAACTTGCAAAATGGTGATTTCTCGTATCTCAGAATTGTTTTAATTTTTTTGGAAGACAATCTCGGAAACTATTATAGGTACAGACGTCTATTACATCTTAAATTAGAGCTATACAAGAAAACCATAAAGTAGTTTATAACCATTATCTAAGTGGTAGGAACAGTTTTCGAAATATTTGCAAACGAAATTACATAATGGTGATTTCTTGATTCTCAGAATTGTTTTAATTATTTTGGAAGTCAATCTCGGAAACTATTAGAGGTACAGATGTCCATTACCCCATGAATTAGAGCTATCCAAATAAACCATAAAGTAGTTTATAAAAATTATCCGTGGGAGAAAAAGTTTTCGTAAAATTTGAAAAAGAAATTCACAAAATGGTGATTTCTCGTATCTCAGAATTGTTTTAATTTCTTTGGAAGACAATCTCGGAAACTATTATAGGTACAGACGTCTATTACACCTTAAATTAGAGCTATCCAAATGCACCATAAAGTTGTGTATAACAATTTTCTCCATGGGAAGATCAGTTTTCGTAATTTTTGTCATTCAAAAATGAAAAATATAATTATTTCACTTTTTTTTATTTCACTTAAATTTTTTTGGAAGACAATCTCGGAAACTATTAGAGGTACCGACGTCCATTGCCCCTTAAATTAGAGCTATACAAATGCACCATAATGTAGTTTATAACAATTATCCCCGTGGTAGGAACAGTTTTCGAAATATTTGCAAATGAATTTCACAAAATGGTGATTTCTCGTATCTCAGAATTGTTTTAATTTATTTGGAAGACAATCTCGGAAACTATTGGAGGTACAGACGTCCATTACCCCTTAAATTAGAGGTATACAAAAACAATATAATGTAGTTTATAACATTAATCTCTGTGGTAGGAACAGTTTTCGTAAAATTTGAAAAAGAAATTCACAAAATGGTGATTTCTCGTTTCTCAGGATAATTTTAATTATTTTGGAAGACAATCTCGGAAACTATTAGAGGTACAGACGTCCATTACCCCTTAAATTAGAGCTATCCAGATAAACCATAGTGTAGTTTATAACAGTTATCTCCGTGGTAGAAACAGTTTTCATAATATTTGCAAAAGAAATTCAAAAAATGGTGATTTCTCGTTTCTCAGAATTGTTTTAATTTATTTGGAAGACAATCTCGGAAACTATTGGAGGTACAGACGTCCATTACTCCTTAAATTAGAGGTATACAAAAACAATATAATGTAGTTTATAACAATTATCTCCGTGGTAGGAACAGTTTTCGTAATATTTGCAAAAGAATTTCACAAAATGGTGATTTCTCGTATCTCAGAATTGTTTTAATTTATTTGGAAGACAATCTCGGAAACTATTGGAGGTACAGACGTCCATTACCCCTTAAATTAGAGGTATACAAAAACAATATTATGTAGTTTATAACAATAATCTCTGTGGTAGGAACAGTTCTCGTAATATTTGCAAACAAAATTCACATAATGGTGATTTCTCGTTTCTCAGGATAATTTTAATTATTTTGGAAGACAATCTCGGAAACTATTAGAGGTACAGACGTCCATTACCCCTTAAATTAGAGCTATCCAGATAAACCATAGTGTAGTTTATAACAGTTATCTCCGTGGTAGAAACAGTTTTCATAATATTTGCAAAAGAAATTCAAAAAATGGTGATTTCTCGTTTCTCAGAATTGTTTAAATTATTTTGGAAGACAATCTCGGAAACTATTAGAGGTACAGACATCCAATACTGGTCAAATTAGAGTTATCCAAATGCACCATAAAGTAGTTCAAAACAATTATCTCCGTGGTAGGAACAGTTTTCGTAATATTTGCAAACAAATTTCACATAATGGTGATTTCTCGTTTCTCAGAATTGTTTAAATTTTTTTGGAAGACAATGTCGTAAACTATTTGAGGTGAAGACGTCTATTACCCCTTAAATTAGAGCTATACAATTGCACCATAATGTAGTTTATAACAATTATTCCCGTGGTAGGAACAGTTTTCGTAATATTTGCAAACAAAATTCACATTATGGTGATTTCTCGTTTCTCAGGATAATTTTAATTATTTTGGAAGACAATCTCGGAAACTATTAGAGGTACAGACGTCCATTATCCCTTAAATTAGAGCTATCCAAATAAACCATAGTGTAGTTTATAACAGTTATCTCCGTGGTAGATACAGTTTTCGTAATATTTGCAAAAGAAACTTGCAAAATGGTGATTTCTCGTATCTCAGAATTGTTTTAATTTTTTTGGAAGACAATCTCGGAAACAATTATAGGTACAGACGTCTATTACATCTTAAATTAGAGCTATCCAAACGCACCATAAAGTTGTGTAAAACAATTTTCTCCATGGGAAGATCAGTTTTCGTAATATTTGCAAAAGAATTTCACAAAATGGTGATTTCTCGTATCTCAGAATTGTTTTAATTTATTTGGAAGACAATCTCGGAAACTATTAGAGGTACAGACGTCCATTACCCCTTAAATTAGAGCTATCCAGATAAACCATAGTGTAGTTTATAACAGTTATCTCCGTGGTAGAAACAGTTTTCATAATATTTGCAAAAGAAATTCAAATAATGGTGATTTCTCGTTTCTCAGAATTGTTTAAATTATTTTGGAAGACAATCTCGGAAACTATTAGAGGTACAGACATCCAATACTGGTCAAATTAGAGTTATCCAAATGCACCATAAAGTAGTTCAAAACAATTATCTCCGTGGTAGGAACAGTTTTCGTAATATTTGCAAAAGAAACTTGCAAAATGGTGATTTCTTGTTTCTTAGAATTGTTTTAATTATTTTGGAAGACAATCTCGGAAACAATTAGAGGTACAGACGTCCATTACCCCATGAATTAGAGCTATCCAAATGCACCATAAAGTAGTGTATAACAATTTTCTCCATGGGACGATCAGTTTTCGTAATATTTGTTTATAACAATAATCACCGTGGTAGGAACAGTTTTCGTAATATTTGCAAACAAATTTCACATAATGGTGATTTCTCGTTTCTCAGAATTGTTTAAATTTTTTTGGAAGACAATGTCGTAAACCATTTGAGGTGAAGACGTCTATTACCCCTTACATTAGAGCTATACAATTGCACCATAATGTAGTTCATAACAATTATCCCCGTGGTAGGAACAGTTTTCGTAATATTTGCAAACAAAATTCACATTATGGTGATTTCTCGTTTCTCAGGATAATTTTAATTATTTTGGAAGACAATCTCAGAAACTATTAGAGGTACAGACGTCCATTATCCCTTAAATTAGAGCTATCCAAATAAACCATAGTGTAGTTTATAACAGTTATCTCCGTGGTAGAAACAGTTTTCATAATATTTGCAAAAGAAATTCAAAAAATGGTGATTTCTCGTTTCTCAGAATTGTTTAAATTATTTTGGAAGACAATCTCGGAAACTATTAGAGGTACAGACATCCAATACTGGTCAAATTAGACTTATCCAAATGCACCATAAAGTAGTTCAAAACAATTATCTCCGTGGTAGGAACAGTTTTCGTAATATTTGCAAAAGAAACTTGCAAAATGGTGATTTCTCGTATCTCAGAATTGTTTTAATTTTTTTGGAAGACAATCTCGGAAACTATTATAAGTACAGACGTCTATTACACCTTAAATTAGAGCTATCCAAATGCACCATAAAGTTGTGTATAACAATTTTCTCCATGGGAAGATCAGTTTTCGTAATATTTGTCATTCAAAAATGAAAAATATAATTATTTCACTTTTCTCAGAATTTAAAAAAAAAAATTTTAAAGACAATCTCGTAAACCATTAGAGGTACAGACGTCTATTACCCCTTAAATTAGAGCTATACAAAAACACCATAATGTAGTAGATAACAATAATCACCGTGGTAGGAACAGTTTTCGTAATATTTGCAAACAAAATTCACTTAATGGTGATTTCTCGTTTCTCAGAATTGTTTAAATTTTTTTGGAAGACAATCTCGGAAACTATTAGAGGTACCGACGTCTATTGCCCCTTAAATTAGAGCTATACAAATGCACCATAATGTAGTTTATAACAATTATCCCCGTGGTAGGAACAGTTTTCGAAATATTTGCAAATGAATTTCACAAAATGGTGATTTCTCGTATCTCAGAATTGTTTTAATTTATTTGGAAGACAATCTCGGAAACTATTGGAGGTACAGACGTCCATTACCCCTTAAATTAAAGGTATACAAAAACAATATAATGTAGTTTATAACATTAATCTCTGTGGTAGGAACAGTTTTCGTAAAATTTGAAAAAGAAATTCACAAAATGGTGATTTCTCGTATCTCAGAATTGTTTTAATTTATTTGGAAGACAATCTCGGAAACTATTAGAGGTACAGACATCCAATACTGGTCAAATTAGAGTTATCCAAATGCACCATAAAGTAGTTCAAAACAATTATCTCCGTGGTAGGAACAGTTTTCGTAATATTTGCAAACAAATTTCACATAATGGTGATTTCTCGTTTCTCAGAATTGTTTAAATTTTTTTGGAAGACAATGTCGTAAACTATTTGAGGTGAAGACGTCAATTACCCCTTAAATTAGAGCTATACAATTGCACCATAATGTAGTTTATAACAATTATTCCCGTGGTAGGAACAGTTTTCGTAATATTTGCAAACAAAATTCACATTATGGTGATTTCTCGTTTCTCAGGATAATTTTAATTATTTTGGAAGACAATCTCGGAAACTATTAGAGGTACAGACGTCCATTATCCCTTAAATTAGAGCTATCCAAATAAACCATAGTGTAGTTTATAACAGTTATCTCCGTGGTAGAAACAGTTTTCGTAATATTTGCAAAAGAAACTTGCAAAATGGTGATTTCTCGTATCTCAGAATTGTTTTAATTTTTTTGGAAGACAATCTCGGAAACAATTATAGGTACAGACGTCTATTACATCTTAAATTAGAGCTATCCAAACGCACCATAAAGTTGTGTAAAACAATTTTCTCCATGGGAAGATCAGTTTTCGTAATATTTGCAAAAGAATTTCACAAAATGGTGATTTCTCGTATCTCAGAATTGTTTTAATTTATTTGGAAGACAATCTCGGAAACTATTAGAGGTACAGACGTCCATTACCCCTTAAATTAGAGCTATCCAGATAAACCATAGTGTAGTTTATAACAGTTATCTCCGTGGTAGAAACAGTTTTAATAATATTTGCAAAAGAAATTCAAATTATGGTGATTTCTCGTTTCTCAGAATTGTTTAAATTATTTTGGAAGACAATCTCGGAAACTATTAGAGGTACAGACATCCAATACTGGTCAAATTAGAGTTATCCAAATGCACCATAAAGTAGTTCAAAACAATTATCTCCGTGGTAGGAACAGTTTTCGTAATATTTGCAAAAGAAACTTGCAAAATGGTGATTTCTTGTTTCTTAGAATTGTTTTAATTATTTTGGAAGACAATCTCGGAAACAATTAGAGGTACAGACGTCCATTACCCCATGAATTAGAGCTATCCAAATGCACCATAAAGTAGTGTATAACAATTTTCTCCATGGGACGATCAGTTTTCGTAATATTTGTTTATAACAATAATCACCGTGGTAGGAACAGTTTTCGTAATATTTGCAAACAAATTTCACATAATGGTGATTTCTCGTTTCTCAGAATTGTTTAAATTTTTTTGGAAGACAATGTCGTAAACCATTTGAGGTGAAGACGTCTATTACCCCTTACATTAGAGCTATACAATTGCACCATAATGTAGTTCATAACAATTATCCCCGTGGTAGGAACAGTTTTCGTAATATTTGCAAACAAAATTCACATTATGGTGATTTCTCGTTTCTCAGGATAATTTTAATTATTTTGGAAGACAATCTCAGAAACTATTAGAGGTACAGACGTCCATTATCCCTTAAATTAGAGCTATCCAAATAAACCATAGTGTAGTTTATAACAGTTATCTCCGTGGTAGAAACAGTTTTCATAATATTTGCAAAAGAAATTCAAAAAATGGTGATTTCTCGTTTCTCAGAATTGTTTAAATTATTTTGGAAGACAATCTCGGAAACTATTAGAGGTACAGACATCCAATACTGGTCAAATTAGACTTATCCAAATGCACCATAAAGTAGTTCAAAACAATTATCTCCGTGGTAGGAACAGTTTTCGTAATATTTGCAAAAGAAACTTGCAAAATGGTGATTTCTCGTATCTCAGAATTGTTTTAATTTTTTTGGAAGACAATCTCGGAAACTATTATAAGTACAGACGTCTATTACACCTTAAATTAGAGCTATCCAAATGCACCATAAAGTTGTGTATAACAATTTTCTCCATGGGAAGATCAGTTTTCGTAATATTTGTCATTCAAAAATGAAAAATATAATTATTTCACTTTTCTCAGAATTTAAAAAAAAAAAATTTTAAAGACAATCTCGTAAACCATTAGAGGTGCAGGCGTCTATTACCCCTTAAATTAGAGCTATACAAAAACACCATAATGTAGTAGATAACAATAATCACCGTGGTAGGAACAGTTTTCGTAATATTTGCAAACAAAATTCACTTAATGGTGATTTCTCGTTTCTCAGAATTGTTTAAATTTTTTTGGAAGACAATCTCGGAAACTATTAGAGGTACCGACGTCCATTGCCCCTTAAATTAGAGCTATACAAATGCACCATAATGTAGTTTATAACAATTATCCCCGTGGTAGGAACAGTTTTCGAAATATTTGCAAATGAATTTCACAAAATGGTGATTTCTCGTATCTCAGAATTGTTTTAATTTATTTGGAAGACAATCTCGGAAACTATTGGAGGTACAGACGTCCATTACCCCTTAAATTAGAGGTATACAAAAACAATATAATGTAGTTTATAACATTAATCTCTGTGGTAGGAACAGTTTTCGTAAAATTTGAAAAAGAAATTCACAAAATGGTGATTTCTCGTTTCTCAGGATAATTTTAATTATTTTGGAAGACAATCTCGGAAACTATTAGAGGTACAGACGTCCATTACCCCTTAAATTAGAGCTATCTAGATAAACCATAGTGTAGTTTATAACAGTTATCTCCGTGGTAGAAACAGTTTTCATAATATTTGCAAAAGAAATTCAAAAAATGGTGATTTCTCGTTTCTCAGAATTGTTTTAATTTATTTGGAAGACAATCTCGGAAACTATTGGAGGTACAGACGTCCATTACTCCTTAAATTAGAGGTATACAAAAACAATATAATGTAGTTTATAACAATTATCTCCGTGGTAGGAACAGTTTTCGTAATATTTGCAAAAGAATTTCACAAAATGGTGATTTCTCGTATCTCAGAATTGTTTTAATTTATTTGGAAGACAATCTCGGAAACTATTGGAGGTACAGACGTCCATTACCCCTTAAATTAGAGGTATACAAAAACAATATTATGTAGTTTATAACAATAATCTCTGTGGTAGGAACAGTTCTCGTAATATTTGCAAACAAAATTCACATAATGGTGATTTCTCGTTTCTCAGGATAATTTTAATTATTTTGGAAGACAATCTCGGAAACTATTAGAGGTACAGACGTCCATTACCCCTTAAATTAGAGCTATCCAGATAAACCATAGTGTAGTTTATAACAGTTATCTCCGTGGTAGAAACAGTTTTCATAATATTTGCAAAATAAATTCAAAAAATGGTGATTTCTCGTTTCTCAGAATTGTTTAAATTATTTTGGAAGACAATCTCGGAAACTATTAGAGGTACAGACATCCAATACTGGTCAAATTAGAGTTATCCAAATGCACCATAAAGTAGTTCAAAACAATTATCTCCGTGGTAGGAACAGTTTTCGTAATATTTGCAAAAGAAACTTGCAAAATGGTGATTTCTTGTTTCTCAGAATTGTTTTAATTATTTTGGAAGACAATCTCGGATACAATTAGAGGTACAGACGTCCATTACCCCATGAATTAGAGCTATCCAAATGCACCATAAAGTAGTGTATAACAATTTTCTCCATGGGACGATCAGTTTTCGTAATATTTGTTTATAACAATAATCACCGTGGTAGGAACAGTTTTCGTAATATTTGCAAACAAATTTCACATAATGGTGATTTCTCGTTTCTCAGAATTGTTTAAATTTTTTTGGAAGACAATGTCGTAAACCATTTGAGGTGAAGACGTCTATTACCCCTTAAATTAGAGCTATACAATTGCACCATAATGTAGTTTATAACAATTATTCCCGTGGTAGGAAACAGTTTTCGTAATATTTGCAAACAAAATTCACATTATGGTGATTTCTCGTTTCTCAGGATAATTTTAATTATTTTGGAAGACAATCTCGGAAACTATTAGAGGTACAGACGTCCATTATCCCTTAAATTAGAGCTATCCAAATAAACCATAGTGTAGTTTATAACAGTTATCTCCGTGGTAGAAACAGTTTTCGTAATATTTGCAAAAGAAACTTGCAAAATGGTGATTTCTCGTATCTCAGAATTGTTTTAATTTTTTTGGAAGACAATCTCGGAAACAATTATAGGTACAGACGTCTATTACATCTTAAATTAGAGCTATCCAAACGCACCATAAAGTTGTGTAAAACAATTTTCTCCATGGGAAGATCAGTTTTCGTAATATTTAAAAAAGAATTTCACAAAATGGTGATTTCTCGTATCTCAGAATTGTTTTAATTTATTTGGAAGACAATCTCGGAAACTATTAGAGGTACAGACGTCCATTACCCCTTAAATTAGAGCTATCCAGATAAACCATAGTGTAGTTTATAACAGTTATCTCCGTGGTAGAAACAGTTTTCATAATATTTGCAAAAGAAATTCAAATAATGGTGATTTCTCGTTTCTCAGAATTGTTTAAATTATTTTGGAAGACAATCTCGGAAACTATTAGAGGTACAGACATCCAATACTGGTCAAATTAGAGTTATCCAAATGCACCATAAAGTAGTTCAAAACAATTATCTCCGTGGTAGGAACAGTTTTCGTAATATTTGCAAAAGAAACTTGCAAAATGGTGATTTCTTGTTTCTTAGAATTGTTTTAATTATTTTGGAAGACAATCTCGGAAACAATTAGAGGTACAGACGTCCATTACCCCATGAATTAGAGCTATCCAAATGCACCATAAAGTAGTGTATAACAATTTTCTCCATGGGACGATCAGTATTCGTAATATTTGTTTATAACAATAATCACCGTGGTAGGAACAGTTTTCGTAATATTTGCAAACAAATTTCACATAATGGTGATTTCTCGTTTCTCAGAATTGTTTAAATTTTTTTGGAAGACAATGTCGTAAACCATTTGAGGTGAAGACGTCTATTACCCCTTACATTAGAGCTATACAATTGCACCATAATGTAGTTCATAACAATTATCCCCGTGGTAGGAACAGTTTTCGTAATATTTGCAAACAAAATTCACATTATGGTGATTTCTCGTTTCTCAGGATAATTTTAATTATTTTGGAAGACAATCTCAGAAACTATTAGAGGTACAGACGTCCATTATCCCTTAAATTAGAGCTATCCAAATAAACCATAGTGTAGTTTATAACAGTTATCTCCGTGGTAGAAACAGTTTTCATAATATTTGCAAAAGAAATTCAAAAAATGGTGATTTCTCGTTTCTCAGAATTGTTTAAATTATTTTGGAAGACAATCTCGGAAACTATTAGAGGTACAGACATCCAATACTGGTCAAATTAGAGTTATCCAAATGCACCATAAAGTAGTTCAAAACAATTATCTCCGTGGTAGGAACAGTTTTCGTAATATTTGCAAAAGAAACTTGCAAAATGGTGATTTCTCGTATCTCAGAATTGTTTTAATTTTTTTGGAAGACAATCTCGGAAACTATTATAAGTACAGACGTCTATTACATCTTAAATTAGAGCTATCCAAACGCACCATAAAGTTGTGTATAACAATTTTCTCCATGGGAAGATCAGTTTTCGTAATATTTGTCATACGAAAATGAAAAATATAATTATTTCACTTTTCTCAGAATTTAAAAAAAAAAAATTTTAAAGACAATCTCGTAAACCATTAGAGGTGCAGGCGTCTATTACCCCTTAAATTCGAGCAATACAAAAACACCATAAAGTAGTTTATAACAATAATCACCGTGGTAGGAACAGTTTTCGTAATATTTGCAAACAAAATTCACATAATGGTGATTTCTCGTTTCTCAGAATTGTTTAAATTTTTTTGGAAGACAATCTCGGAAACTATTAGAGGTACCGACGTCCATTGCCCCTTAAATTAGAGCTATCTTAATAAACCATAAAGTAGTTTATAACAATTATCTCCGTGGTAGGAACAGTTTTCGTAAAATTTGCAAACAAAATTCACATAGTGGTGATTTCTCGTTTCTCAGAATTGTTTAAATTTTTTTGGAAGACAATCTCGTAAACCATTTGAGGTGAAGACGTCTATTACCCCTTAAATTAGAGCTATACAAATGCACCATAAAGTAGTTCAAAACAATTATCTCCGTGGTAGGAACAGTTTTCGTAATATTTGCAAACAAAATTCACATAATGGTGATTTCTCGTTTCTCAGGATAATTTTAATTATTTTGGAAGACAATCTCGGAAACCATTAGAGGTACAGACATCCAATACTGGTCAAATTAGAGTTATCCAAATGCACCATAAAGTAGTTCAAAACAATTATCTCCGTGGTAGGGACAGTTTTCGTAATATTTGCAAAAGAAACTCAAAAAATGGTGATTTCTCGTTTCTCAGAATTGTTTAAATTATTTTGGAAGACAATCTCGGAAACCATTAGAGGTACAGACATCCAATACTGGTCAAATTAGAGTTATCCAAATGCACCATAAAGTAGTTCAAAACAATTATCTCCGTGGTAGGAAAAGTTTTCGTAATATTTGCAAAAGAGACTTGCAAAATGGTGATTTCTTGTTTCTCAGAATTGTTTTAATTATTTTGGAAGACAATCTCGGAAACTATTAGAGGTACAGACGTTTATTACCCCTTAAATTAGAGCTATCTAAATAAACCATAAAGTAATTTATAACAATAATCACCGTGGTGGTAACAGTTTTCGTAATATTTGCAAACGAAATTCACAAAATGGTGATTTCTTGTTTCTCAGAATTGTTTTTATTATTTTGGAAGTCAATCTCGGAAACTATTAGAGATACAGATGTCCATTACCCCATCAATTAGAGCTATCCAAATAAACCATAAAGTAGTTTATAGAAATTATCCGTGGGAGAAAAAGTTTTCGTAAACTTTGAAAAAGAAATTCACAAAATGGTGATTTCTCGTATCTCAGAATTGTTTTAATTTTTTTGGAAGACAATCTCGGAAACTATTATAGGTACAGACGTCTATTACACCTTAAATTAGAGCTATCCAAATGCACCAAAAAGTTGTGTATAACAATTTTCTCCATGGGAAGATCAGTTTTCGTAATAATTGTCATACAAAAATGAAAAATATAATTATTTCACTTTTCTCAGAATTTAAAAAAAAAAAAATTTAAAGACAATCTCGTAAACCATTAGAGGTACAGACGTCCATTACCCCTTAAATTAGAGCTATCCAAATAAACCATAGTGTAGTTTATAACAGTTATCTCCGTGGTAGAAACAGTTTTCATAATATTTTTTAAAAGAAATTCAAAAATGGTGATTTCTCGTTTCTCAGAATTGTTTAAATTATTTTGGAAGACAATCTCGGAAACTATTAGAAGTACAGACATCCAAGTCCAGACATACTTGTCAAATTAGAGTTATCCAAATGCACCATAAAGTAGTTCAAAACAATTATCTCCGTGGTAGGAACAGTTTTCGTAATATTTGCAAAAGAAACTCAAAAAATGGTGATTTCTCGTTTCTCAGAATTGTTTAAATTACTTTGGAAGACAATCTCGGAAACTATTAGAGGTACAGACATCTATTACCCCTTAAATAAGAGCTATCTAAATGCACCATAAAGTTGTGTATAACAATTTTCTCCATGGGAAGATCAGTTTTCGTAATATTTGTCATACAAAAATGAAAAATATAATTATTTCACTTTTCTCAGAATTTAAAAAAAAGAAAATTTAAAGACAATCTCGTAAACCATTAGAGGTGCAGGCGTCTATTATCCCTTAAATTAGAGCTATACAAAAACACCATAATGTAGTTTATAACAGTTATCTCCGTGGTAGAAACAGTTTTCATAATATTTTTTAAAAGAAATTCAAAAATGGTGATTTCTCGTTTCTCAGAATTGTTTAAATTATTTTGGAAGACAATCTCGGAAACTATTAGAAGTACAGACATCCAATACTGGTCAAATTAGAGTTATCCAAATGCACCATAAAGTAGTTCAAAACAATTATCTCCGTGGTAGGAACAGTTTTCGTAATATTTGCAAACGAAACTTGCAAAATGGTGATTTCTCGTATCTCAGAATTGTTTTAATTTTTTTGGAAGACAATCTCGGAAACTATTAGAGGTACCGACGTCCATTGCCCCTTAAATTAGAGCTATCTAAATAATCCATAAAGTAGTTTATAACAATTATCTCCGTGGTAGGAACAGTTTTCGTAAAATTTGCAAACGAAATTCACAAAATCGTGATTTCTCGTATCTCAGAATTGTTTTAATTACTTTGGAAGACAATCTCGGAAACTATTAGAGGTACAGACATCTATTACCCCTTAAATAAGAGCTATCTAAATGCACCATAAAGTTGTGTATAACAATTTTCTCCATGGGAAGATCAGTTTTCGTAATATTTGTCATACAAAAATGAAAAATATAATTATTTCACTTTTCTCAGATTTTAAAAAAAAGAAAATTTAAAGACAATCTCGTAAACCATTAGAGGTGCAGGCGTCTATTATCCCTTAAATTAGAGCTATACAAAAACACCATAATGTAGTTTATAACAATAATCACCGTGGTAGGAACAGTTTTCGTAATATTTGCAAACAAAATTCACATAATGGTGATTTCTCGTTTCTCAGAATTGTTTAAATTTTTTTGGAAGACAATCTTGAAAACCATTTGAGGTGAAGACGTCTATTACCCATTAAATTAGAGCTATCTAAATAAACCATAAAGTAATAAATAAAGTAATAAACCATTTCACTTTTCTTAGAATTTAAAAAAAAAAAAATTTAAAGACAATCTCGTAAACCATTAGAAGTGCAGGCGTCCATTACCCCTTAAATTACCTTAAATTAGAGCTATCCAAATAAACCATAAACTAGTTTATAACAATTATCTACGTGGTAGGAACAGTTTTCGTAAAATTTGCAAAAGAAATTCACAAAATGGTGATTTCTCGTTTCTCAGAATTGATTTAATTATTTGGGAAGACAATCTTGGAAACCATTTGAGGTGAAGACGTCTATTACCCATTAAATTAGAGCTATCTAAATAAACCATATAGTAGTTTATAACAATTATCTCCGTGGTAGGAACAGTTTTCGTAATATTTGTCAACAAAATTCACATAATGGTGATTTCTCGTTTCTCAGAATTGTTTAAATTTTTTTGGAAGACAATCTCGTAAACCATTTGAGGTGAAGACGTCAATTACCCATTAAATTAGAGCTATACAAATGCACCATAATGTAGTTTATAACAATTATCCCCGTGGTAGGAACAGTTTTCGTAATATTTGCAAAAGAATTTCACAAAATGGTGATTTCTCGTATCTCAGAATTGTTTAATTTATTTATTAGACAACCTCGGAAACTATTAGAGGTACAGACGTCTATTACCCCTTAAATTAGAGCTATACAAAAACAATATAGTGTAGTTTATAACAATAATCTCTGTGGTAGGAACAGTTTTCGTAATATTTGCAAACAAAATTCACATAATGGTGATTTCTCGTTTCTCAGGATAATTTTAATTATTTTGGAAGACAATCTCGGAAACCATTAGAGGTACAGACATCCAATACTGGTCAAATTAGAGTTATCCAAATGCACCATAAAGTAGTTCAAAACATTTATCTCCGTGGTAGGAACAGTTTTCGTAATATTTGCAAAAGAAACTCAAAAAATGGTGATTTCTCGTTTCTCAGAATTGTTTAAATTTTTTTGGAAGACAATCTCGTAAACCATTTGAGGTGAAGACGTCTATTACCCATTAAATTAGAGCTATACAAATGCACCATAATGTAGTTTATAACAATTATCCCCGTGGTAGGAACAGTTTTCGTAATATTTGCAAAAGAATTTCACAAAATGGTGATTTCTCGTATCTCAGAATTGTTTAATTTATTTATTAGACAACCTCGGAAACTATTAGAGGTACAGACGTCTATTACCCCTTAAATTAGAGCTATACAAAAACAATAAAGTGTAGTTTATAACAATAATCTCTGTGGTAGGAACAGTTTTCGTAATATTTGCAAACAAAATTCACATAATGGTGATTTCTCGTTTCTCAGGATAATTTTAATTATTTTGGAAGACAATCTCGGAAACCATTAGAGGTACAGACATCCAATACTGGTCAAATTAGAGTTATCCAAATGCACCATAAAGAAGTTCAAAACAATTATCTCCGTGGTAGGAACAGTTTTCGTAATATTTGCAAAAGAAACTCAAAAAATGGTGATTTCTCGTTTCTCAGAATTGTTTAAATTATTTTGGAAGACAATCTCGGAAACCATTAGAGGTACAGACATCCAATACTGGTCAAATTAGAGTTATCCAAATGCACCATAAAGTAGTTCAAAACAATTATCTCCGTGGTAGGAACAGTTTTCGTATTATTTGCAAAAGAGACTTGCAAAATGGTGATTTCTTGTTTCTCAGAATTGTTTTAATTAGTTTGGAAGACAATCTCGGAAACTATTAGAGGTACAGACGTCCATTACCCCATGAATTAGAGCTATCCAAATGCACCATAAAGTAGTGTATAACAATTTTCTCCTTGGGACGATCAGTTTTCGTAATATTTGTCATACAAAAATGAAAAATATAATTATTTCACTTTTCTCAGAATTTAAAAAAAAAAAATTTTTAAAGACAATCTCGTAAACCATTAGATGTGCAGACGTCTATTACTCCTTAAATTAGAGCTATACAAGAACACCATAATGTAGTTTATAACAATTATCTCCGTGGTAGGAACAGTTTTCGTAATTTATGCAAAAGAAATTCACATAATGGTGATTTGTCGTTTCTCAGGATAATTTTAATTATTTTGGAAGACAATCTCGGAAACTATTAGAGGTACAGACGTCCATTACCCCTTAAATTAGAGCTATCTAAATAAACCATAAAGTAGTTTATAACAATTATCTCCGTGGTAGGAACAGTTTTCGTAAAATTTCCAAACGAAATTTACAAAATCGTGATTGCTCGTTTCTCAGAATTGTTTTAATTACTTTGGAAGACAATCTCGGAAACTATTAGAGGTACAGACGTCCATTACCCCTTAAATTAGAGCTATCCAAATAAATCATAATGTAGTTTATAACAATTATCTCCGTGGTAGGAACAGTTTTTGTAATATTTGCAAAAGAATTTCACAAAATGGTGATTTCTCGTATCTCAGAATTGTTTTAATATATTTGGAAGACAATCTCTTTGAAACTATTAGAGGTACAGACGTCCATTACCCCTTGAATTAGAGCTATCCAAATAAACCATAATGTAGTTTATAACCATTATCTAAGTGGTAGGAACAGTTTTCGAAATATTTGCAAACGAAATTCACAAAATGGTGATTTCTTGTTTCTCAGAATTGTTTTTATTATTTTGGAAGTCAATCTCGGAAACTATTAGAGATACAGATGTCCATTACCCCATTAATTAGAGCTATCCCAATAAACCATAAAGTAGTTTATAGAAATTATCCGTGGGAGAAAAAGTTTTCGTAAAATTTGAAAAAGAAATTCACAAAATGGTGATTTCTCGTATCTCAGAATTGTTTTAATTTTTTTGGAAGACAATCTCGGAAACTATTATAGGTACCGATGTCTATTACACCTTAAATTAGAGCTATACAAATGCACCATAAAGTTGTGTATAACAATTTTCTCCATGGGAAGATCAGTTTTCGTAATAATTGTCATACAAAAATGAAAAATATAATTATTTCACTTTTCTCAGAATTTAAAAAAAAAAAAATTTAAAGACAATCTCGTAAACCATTAGAGGTACAGACGTCCATTACCCCTTAAATTAGAGCTATCCAAATAAACCATAGTGTAGTTTATAACAGTTATCTCCGTGGTAGAAACAGTTTTCATAATATTTTTTAAAAGAAATTCAAAAATGGTGATTTCTCGTTTCTCAGAATTGTTTAAATTATTTTGGAAGACAATCTCGGAAACTATTATAGGTACAGACGTCTATTACATCTTAAATTAGAGCTATACAAGAAAACCATAAAGTAGTTTATAACCATTATCTAAGTGGTAGGAACAGTTTTCGAAATATTTGCAAACGAAATTACATAATTGTGATTTCTTGATTCTCAGAATTGTTTTAATTATTTTGGAAGTCAATCTCGGAAACTATTAGAGGTACTGATGTCCATTACCCCATGAATTAGAGCTATCCAAATAAACCATAAAGTAGTTTATAAAAATTATCCGTGGGAGAAAAAGTTTTCGTAAAATTTGAAAAAGAAATTCACAAAATGGTGATTTCTCGTATCTCAGAATTGTTTTAATTTCTTTGGAAGACAATCTCGGAAACTATTATAGGTACAGACGTCTATTACACCTTAAATTAGAGCTATCCAAATGCACCATAAAGTTGTGTATAACAATTTTCTCCATGGGAAGATCAGTTTTCGTAATATTTGTCATTCAAAAATGAAAAATATAATTATTTCACTTTTCTCAGAATTTAAAAA
Source organism: Rhaphigaster nebulosa (assembly GCA_948150685.1). Classification (NCBI taxonomy): domain Eukaryota; kingdom Metazoa; phylum Arthropoda; class Insecta; order Hemiptera; family Pentatomidae; genus Rhaphigaster; species Rhaphigaster nebulosa. The sequence continues at coordinate 9,481,218 of OX411307.1, forward strand.
AAAAAAAATTTAAAGACAATCTCGTAAACCATTAGAGGTGCAGGCGTCTATTACCCCTTAAATTAGAGCTATACAAAAACACCATAATGTAGTTTATAACAATAATCACCGTGGTAGGAACAGTTTTCGTAATATTTGCAAACAAAATTCACATAATGGTGATTTCTCGTTTCTCAGAATTGTTTAAATTTTTTTGGAAGACAATCTCGGAAACTATTAGAGGTACAGACATCCAATACTGGTCAAATTAGAGTTATCCAAATGCACCATAAAATAGTTCAAAACAATTATCTCCGTGGTAGGAACAGTTTTCGTAATATTTGCAAAAGAAACTTGCAAAATGGTGATTTCTCGTATCTCAGAATTGTTTTAATTTTTTTGGAAGACAATCTCGGAAACTATTATAGGTACAGACGTCTATTACATCTTAAATTAGAGCTATACAAGAAAACCATAAAGTAGTTTATAACCATTATCTAAGTGGTTGGAACAGTTTTCGAAATATTTGCAAACGAAATTACAAAATGGTGATTTCTTGATTCTCAGAATTGTTTTAATTATTTTGGAAGTCAATCTCGGAAACTATTAGAGGTACAGATGTCTATTACCCCATGAATTAGAGCTATCCAAATAAACCATAAAGTAGTTTATAAAAATTATCCGTGGGAGAAAAAGTTTTCGTAAAATTTGAAAAAGAAATTCACAAAATGGTGATTTCTCGTATCTCAGAATTGTTTTAATTTCTTTGGAAGACAATCTCGGAAACTATTATAGGTACAGACGTCTATTACACCTTAAATTAGAGCTATCCAAATGCACCATAAAGTTGTGTATAACAATTTTCTCCATGGGAAGATCAGTTTTCGTAATATTTGTCATTCAAAAATGAAAAATATAATTATTTCACTTTTCTCAGAATTTAAAAAAAAAAAAATTTAAAGACAATCTCGTAAACCATTAGAGGTGCAGGCGTCTATTACCCCTTAAATTAGAGCTATACAAAAACACCATAATGTAGTTTATAACAATAATCACCGTGGTAGGAACAGTTTTCGTAATATTTGCAAACAAAATTCACATAATGGTGATTTCTCGTTTCTCAGAATTGTTAAAATTTTTTTGGAAGACAATCTCGGAAACTATTAGAGGTACAGACGTCCATTACTCCTTAAATTAGAGCTATACAAATGCACCATAATGTAGTTTATAACAATTATCCCCGTGGTAGGAACAGTTTTCGAAATATTTGCAAATGAATTTCACAAAATGGTGATTTCTCGTATCTCAGAATTGTTTTAATTTATTTGGAAGACAATCTCGGAAACTATTGGAGGTACAGACGTCCATTACCCCTTAAATTAGAGGTATACAAAAACAATATAATGTAGTTTATAACAATAATCTCTGTGGTAGGAACAGTTTTCGTAAAATTTGAAAAAGAAATTCACAAAATGGTGATTTCTCGTTTCTCAGGATAATTTTAATTATTTTGGAAGACAATCTCGGAAACTATTAGAGGTACAGACGTCCATTACCCCTTAAATTAGAGCTATCCAGATAAACCATAGTGTAGTTTATAACAGTTATCTCCGTGGTAGAAACAGTTTTCATAATATTTGCAAAAGAAATTCAAAAAATGGTGATTTCTCGTTTCTCAGAATTGTTTTAATTTATTTGGAAGACAATCTCGGAAACTATTGGAGGTACAGACGTCCATTACTCCTTAAATTAGAGGTATACAAAAACAATATAATGTAGTTTATAACAATTATCTCCGTGGTAGGAACAGTTTTCGTAATATTTGCAAAAGAATTTCACAAAATGGTGATTTCTCGTATCTCAGAATTGTTTTAATTTATTTGGAAGACAATCTCGGAAACTATTGGAGGTACAGACGTCCATTACCCCTTAAATTAGAGGTATACAAAAACAATATTATGTAGTTTATAACAATAATCTCTGTGGTAGGAACAGTTCTCGTAATATTTGCAAAAAAAATTCACATAATGGTGATTTCTCGTTTCTCAGGATAATTTTAATTTTTTTGGAAGACAATCTCGGAAACTATTAGAGGTACAGACGTCCATTACCCCTTAAATTAGAGCTATCCAGATAAACCATAGTGTAGTTTATAACAGTTATCTCCGTGGTAGAAACAGTTTTCATAATATTTGCAAAAGAAATTCAAATAATGGTGATTTCTCGTTTCTCAGAATTGTTTAAATTATTTTGGAAGACAATCTCGGAAACTATTAGAGGTACAGACATCCAATACTGGTCAAATTAGAGTTATCCAAATGCACCATAAAGTAGTTCAAAACAATTATCTCCGTGGTAGGAACAGTTTTCGTAATATTTGCAAAAGAAACTTGCAAAATGGTGATTTCTTGTTTCTTAGATATGTATTAATCATTTTGGAAGACAATCTCGGAAACAATTAGAGGTACAGACGTCCATTACCCCATGAATTAGAGCTATCCAAATGCACCATAAAGTAGTGTATAACAATTTTCTCCATGGGACGATCAGTTTTCGTAATATTTGTTTATAACAATAATCACCGTGGTAGGAACAGTTTTCGTAATATTTGCAAACAAATTTCACATAATGGTGATTTCTCGTTTCTCAGAATTGTTTAAATTTTTTTGGAAGACAATGTCGTAAACCATTTGAGGTGAAGACGTCTATTACCCCTTAAATTAGAGCTATACAATTGCACCATAATGTAGTGTATAACAATTATCCCCGTGGTAGGAACAGTTTTCGTAATATTTGCAAACAAAATTCACATTATGGTGATTTCTCGTTTCTCAGGATAATTTTAATTATTTTGGAAGACAATCTCAGAAACTATTAGAGGTACAGACGTCCATTATCCCTTAAATTAGAGCTATCCAAATAAACCATAGTGTAGTTTATAACAGTTATCTCCGTGGTAGAAACAGTTTTCATAATATTTGCAAAAGAAATTCAAAAAATGGTGATTTCTCGTTTCTCAGAATTGTTTAAATTATTTTGGAAGACAATCTCGGAAACTATTAGAGGTACAGACATCCAATACTGGTCAAATTAGAGTTATCCAAATGCACCATAAAGTAGTTCAAAACAATTATCTCCGTGGTAGGAACAGTTTTCGTAATATTTGCAAAAGAAACTTGCAAAATGGTGATTTCTCGTATCTCAGAATTGTTTTAATTATTTTGGAAGACAATCTCGGAAACTATTATAAGTACAGACGTCTATTACATCTTAAATTAGAGCTATCCAAACGCACCATAAAGTTGTGTATAACAATATTCTCCATGGGAAGATCAGTTTTCGTAATATTTGTCATACAAAAATGAAAAATATTATTATTTCACTTTTCTCAGAATTTAAAAAAAAAAAATTTTAAAGACAATCTCGTAAACCATTAGAGGTGCAGGCGTCTATTACCCCTTAAATTAGAGCAATACAAAAACACCATAATGTAGTTTATAACAATAATCACCGTGGTAGGAACAGTTTTCGTAATATTTGCAAACAAAATTCACATAATGGTGATTTCTCGTTTCTCAGAATTGTTTAAATTTTTTTGGAAGACAATCTCGGAAACTATTAGAGGTACCGACGTCCATTGCCCCTTAAATTAGAGCTATCTTAATAAACCATAAAGTAGTTTATAACAATTATCTCCGTGGTAGGAACAGTTTTCGTAAAATTTGCAAAAGAAACTCAAAAAATGGTGATTTCTCGTTTCTCAGAATTGTTTAAATTTTTTTGGAAGACAATCTCGTAAACCATTTGAGGTGAAGACGTCTATTACCCCTTAAATTAGAGCTATACAAATGCATCATAATGTAGTTTATAACAATTATCCCCGTGGTAGGAACAGTTTTCGTAATATTTGCAAAAGAATTTCACAAAATGGTGATTTCTCGTATCTCAGAATTGTTTTAATTTATTTGGAAGACAATCTCGGAAACTATTGGAGGTACAGACGTCCATTACCCCTTAAATTAGAGGTATTCAAAAACAATATTATGTAGTTTATAACAATAATCTCTGTGGTAGGAACAGTTCTCGTAATATTTGCAAACAAAATTCACATAATGGTGATTTCTCGTTTCTCAGGATAATTTTAATTATTTTGGAAGACAATCTCGGAAACTATTAGAGGTACAGACGTCCATTACCCCTTAAATTAGAGCTATCCAGATAAACCATAGTGTAGTTTATAACAGTTATCTCCGTGGTAGAAACAGTTTTCATAATATTTGCAAAAGAAATTCAAAAAATGGTGATTTCTCGTTTCTCAGAATTGTTTAAATTATTTTGGAAGACAATCTCGGAAACTATTAGAGGTACAGACATCCAATACTGGTCAAATTAGAGTTATCCAAATGCACCATAAAGTAGTTCAAAACAATTATCTCCGTGGTAGGAACAGTTTTCGTAATATTTGCAAACAAAATTCACATAATGGTGATTTCTCGTTTCTCAGAATTGTTTAAATTTTTTTGGAAGACAATGTCGTAAACCATTTGAGGTGAAGACGTCTATTACCCCTTAAATTAGAGCTATACAATTGCACCATAATGTAGTTTAGAGGTACTAGAGGTATTAGAGGTACAGACGTCCATTATCCCTTAAATTAGAGCTATCCAAATAAACCATAGTGTAGTTTATAACAGTTATCTCCGTGGTAGAAACAGTTTTCGTAATATTTGCAAAAGAAACTTGCAAAATGGTGATTTCTCGTATCTCAGAATTGTTTTAATTTTTTTGGAAGACAATCTCGGAAACAATTATAGGTACAGACGTCTATTACATCTTAAATTAGAGCTATCCAAACGCACCATAAAGTTGTGTAAAACAATTTTCTCCATGGGAAGATCAGTTTTCGTAATATTTGCAAAAGAATTTCACAAAATGGTGATTTCTCGTATCTCAGAATTGTTTTAATTTATTTGGAAGAAAATCTCGGAAACTTTTAGAGGTACAGACGTCCATTACCCCTTAAATTAGAGCTATCCAGATAAACCATAGTGTAGTTTATAACAGTTATCTCCGTGGTAGAAACAGTTTTCATAATATTTGCAAAAGAAATTCAAAAAATGGTGATTTCTCGTTTCTCAGAATTGTTTAAATTATTTTGGAAGACAATCTCGGAAACTATTAGAGGTACAGACATCCAATACTGGTCAAATTAGAGTTATCCAAATGCACCATAAAGTAGTTCAAAACAATTATCTCCGTGGTAGGAACAGTTTTCGTAATATTTGCAAAAGAAACTTGCAAAATGGTGATTTCTTGTTTCTCAGAATTGTTTTAATTATTTTGGAAGACAATCTCGGAAACAATTAGAGGTACAGACGTCCATTACCCCATGAATTAGAGCTATCCAAATGCACCATAAAGTAGTGTATAACAATTTTCTCCATGGGACGATCAGTTTTCGTAATATTTGTCATACAAAAATGAAAAATATAATTATTTAACTTTTCTCAGAATTTAAAAAAAAAAATTTTAAAGACAATCTCGTAAACCATTAGATGTGCAGACGTCTATTACCCCTTAAATTAGAGCGATACAAGAACACCATAATGTAGTTTATAACAATTATCTCCGTGGTAGGAACAGTTTTGGTAATTTTTGCAAAAGAAATTCACGAAATGGTGATTTCTCGTAGCTCAGAATTGTTTAAATTATTTTGGAAGACAATCTTGGAAACTATTGGACGTACAGACGTCTATTACACCTTAAATTTGAGCAATCTAAATGCACCATAAAGCAATTTATAACAATAATCACCGTGGTAGTAACAGTTTTCGTAATATTTGCAAACAAAATTCACATAATGGGGATTTCTCGTTTCTCAGGATAATTTTAATTATTTTGGAAGACAATCTCGGAAACTATTAGAGGTACAGACGTCCATTACTCCTTAAATTAGAGCTTTCTAAATAAACCATAAAGTAGTTTATAACAATTATCTCCGTGGTCGGAACAGTTTTCGTAAAATTTGCAAACGAAATTCACAAAATCGCGATTGCTCGTTTCTCAGAATTGTTTTAATTACTTTGGAAGACAATCTCGGAAACTATTAGAGGTACAGACGTCCATTACCCCTTAAATTAGAGCTATCCAAATAAACCATAATGTAGTTTATAACAATTATCTCCGTGGTTGGAAAAGTTTTTGTAATATTTGCAAACAAAATTCACATAATGGTGATTTCTCGTTTCTCAGGATAATTTTAATTATTTTGGAAGAAAATCTCTATTAGAGGTACAGACGTCCATTATCCCTTAAATTAGAGCTATCCAAATAAACCATAGTGTAGTTTATAACAGTTATCTCCGTGGTAGAAACAGTTTTCATAATATTTGCAAAAGAAATTCAAAAAATGGTGATTTCTCGTTTCTCAGAATTGTTTAAATTATTTTGGAAGACAATCTCGGAAACTATTAGAGGTACAGACATCCAATACTGGTCAAATTAGAGTTATCCAAATGCACCATAGAGTAGTTCAAAACAATTATCTCCGTGGTAGGAACAGTTTTCGTAATATTTGCAAAAGAAACTTGCAAAATGGTGATTTCTCGTATTTCAGAATTGTTTTAATTTTTTTGGAAGACAATCTCGGAAACTATTATAAGTACAGACGTCTATTACATCTTAAATTAGAGCTATCCAAACGCACCATAAAGTTGTGTATAACAATTTTCTCCATGGGAAGATCAGTTTTCGTAATATTTGTCATACAAAAATGAAAAATATAATTATTTAACTTTTCTCAGAATTTAAAAAAAAAAATTTTAAAGACAATCTCGTAAACCATTAGATGTGCAGACGTCTATTACCCCTTAAATTAGAGCGATACAAGAACACCATAATGTAGTTTATAACAATTATCTCCGTGGTAGGAACAGTTTTGGTAATTTTTGCAAAAGAAATTCACGAAATGGTGATTTCTCGTAGCTCAGAATTGTTTAAATTATTTTGGAAGACAATCTTGGAAACTATTGGACGTACAGACGTCTTTTACACCTTAAATTTGAGCAATCTAAATGCACCATAAAGTAATTTATAACAATAATCACCGTGGTAGTAACAGTTTTCGTAATATTTGCAAACAAAATTCACATAATGGGGATTTCTCGTTTCTCAGGATAATTTTAATTATTTTGGAAGACAATCTCGGAAACTATTAGAGATACAGACGTCCATTACTCCTTAAATTAGAGCTTTCTAAATAAACCATAAAGTAGTTTATAACAATTATCTCCGTGATCGGAACAGTTTTCGTAAAATTTGCAAACGAAATTCACAAAATCGCGATTGCTCGTTTCTCAGAATTGTTTTAATTACTTTGGAAGACAATCTCGGAAACTATTAGAGGTACAGACGTCCATTACCCCATCAATTAGAGCTATCCAAATAAACCATAAAGTAGTTTATAAAAATTATCCGTGGGAGAAAAAGTTTCCGTAAAATTTGAAAAATATATTCACAAAATGGTGATTTCTCGTATTTCAGAATTGTTTTAATTTTTTTGGAAGACAATCTCGGAAACTATTATTAGTACAGACGTCTATTACATCTTGAATTAGAGCTATCCAAATAAACCATAATGTAGTTTATAACAATTATCTCCGTGGTTGGAACAGTTTTTGTAATATTTGCAAACAAAATTCACATAATGGTGATTTCTCGTTTCTCAGGATAATTTTAATTATTTTGGAAGAAAATCTTTATTAGAGGTACAGACGTCCATTATCCCTTAAATTAGAGCTATCCAAATAAACCATAGTGTAGTTTATAACAGTTATCTCCGTGGTAGAAACAGTTTTCATAATATTTGCAAAAGAAATTCAAAAAATGGTGATTTCTCGTTTCTCAGAATTGTTTAAATTATTTTGGAAGACAATCTCGGAAACTATTAGAGGTACAGACATCCAATACTGGTCAAATTAGAGTTATCCAAATGCACCATAAAGTAGTTCAAAACAATTATCTCCGTGGTAGGAACAGTTTTCGTAATATTTGCAAAAGAAATTCACGAAATGGTGATTTCTCGTAGATCAGAATTGTTTAAATTATTTTGGAAGACAATCTTGGAAACTATTGGACGTACAGACGTCTATTACACCTTAAATTTGAGCTATCTAAATGCACCATAAAGTAATTTATAACAATTATCCCCGTGGTAGGAACAGTTTTCGTAATATTTGCAAACAAAATTCACATTATGGTGATTTCTCGTTTCTCAGGATAATTTTAATTATTTTGGAAGACAATCTCGGAAACTATTAGAGGTACAGACGTCCATTATCCCTTAAATTAGAGCTATCCAAATAAACCATAGTGTAGTTTATAACAGTTATCTCCGTGGTAGAGACAGTTTTCATAATATTTGCAAAATTACATCTTAAATTAGAGCTATCCAAACGCACCATAAAGTTGTGTATAAAAATTTTCTCCATGGGAAGATCAGTTTTCGTAATATTTGTCATACAAAAATGAAAAATATAATTATTTAACTTTTCTCAGAATTTAAAAAAAAAAAATTTAAAGACAATCTCGTAAACCATTAGATGTGCAGACGTCTATTACCCCTTAAATTAGAGCGATACAAGAACACCATAATGTAGTTTATAACAATTATCTCCGTGGTAGGAACAGTTTTCGTAATTTTTGCAAAAGAAATTCACGAAATGGTGATTTCTCGTAGCTCAGAATTGTTTAAATTATTTTGGAAGACAATCTTGGAAACTATTGGACGTACAGACGTCTATTACACCTTAAATTTGAGCTATCTAAATGCACCATAAAGTAATTTATAACAATAATCACCGTGGTAGTAACAGTTTTCGTAATATTTGCAAACAAAATTCACATAATGGGGATTTCTCGTTTCTCAGGATAATTTTAATTATTTTGGAAGACAATCTCGGAAACTATTAGAGGTACAGACGTCCATTACTCCTTAAATTAGAGCTTTCTAAATAAACCATAAAGTAGTTTATAACAATTATCTCCGTGGTCGGAACAGTTTTCGTAAAATTTGCAAACGAAATTCACAAAATCGCGATTGCTCGTTTCTCAGAATTGTTTTAATTACTTTGGAAGACAATCTCGGAAACTATTAGAGGTACAGACGTCCATTACCCCTTAAATTAGAGCTATCCAAATAAACCATAATGTAGTTTATAACAATTATCTCCGTGGTTGGAACAGTTTTTGTAATATTTGCAAACAAAATTCACATAATGGTGATTTCTCGTTTCTCAGGATAATTTTAATTATTTTGGAAGAAAATCTCTATTAGAGGTACAGACGTCCATTACCCCTTGAATTAGATCTATCCAGATAAACCATAGTGTAGTTTATAACAGTTATCTCCGTGGTAGAAACAGTTTTCATAATGTTTGCAAAAGAAATTCAAAAAATGGTGATTTCTCGTTTCTCAGAATTGTTTAAATTATTTTGGAAGACAATCTCGGAAACTATTAGAGGTACAGACATCCAATACTGGTCAAATTAGAGTTATCCAAATGCACCATAAAGTAGTTCAAAACAATTATCTCCGTGGTAGGAACAGTTTTCGTAATATTTGCAAAAGAAACTTGCAAAATGGTGATTTCTCGTATTTCAGAATTGTTTTAATTTCTTTGGAAGACAATCTCGGAAACTATTATAAGTACAGACGTCTATTACATCTTAAATTAGAGCTATCCAAACGCACCATAAAGTTGTGTATAACAATTTTCTCCATGGGAAGATCAGTTTTCGTAATATTTGTCATACAACAATGAAAAATATAATTATTTAACTTTTCTCAGAATTTAAAAAAAAAAATTTTAAAGACAATCTCGTAAACCATTAGATGTGCAGACGTCTATTACCCCTTAAATTAGAGCGATACAAGAACACCATAATGTAGTTTATAACAATTATCTCCGTGGTAGGAACAGTTTTCGTAATTTTTGCAAAAGAAATTCACGAAATGGTGATTTCTCGTAGCTCAGAATTGTTTAAATTATTTTGGAAGACAATCTTGGAAACTATTGGACGTACAGACGTCTATTACACCTTAAATTTGAGCTATCTAAATGCACCATAAAGTAATTTATAACAATAATCACCGTGGTAGTAACAGTTTTCGTAATATTTGCAAACAAAATTCACATAATGGGGATTTCTCGTTTCTCAGGATAATTTTAATTATTTTGGAAGACAATCTCGGAAACTATTAGAGGTACAGACGTCCATTACTCCTTAAATTAGAGCTTTCTAAATAAACCATAAAGTAGTTTATAACAATTATCTAAGTGGTAGGAACAGTTTTCGAAATATTTGCAAACGATATTCACAAAATGGTGATTTCTTGTTTCTCAGAATTGTTTTAATTATTTTGGAAGTCAATCTCGGAAACTATTAGAGGTACAGATGTCCATTACCCCATCAATTAGAGCTATCCAAATAAACCATAAAGTAGTTTATAAAAATTATCCGTGGGAGAAAAAGTTTTCGTAAAATTTGAAAAAGAAATTCACAAAATGGTGATTTCTCGTATCTCAGAATTGTTTTAATTTCTTTGGAAGACAATCTCGGAAACTATTATAGGTACAGACGTCTATTACACCTTAAATTAGAGCTATCCAAATGCACCATAAAGTTGTGTATAACAATTTTCTCCATGGGAAGATCAGTTTTCGTAATATTAGTCAGACAAAAATGAAAAATATAGTTATTTCACTTTTCTTAGAATTTAAAAAAAAAAAAAAAATTTAAAGACAATCTCGTAAACCATTAGAGGTGCAGGCGTCTATTACCCCTTAAATTAGAGCTATACAAAAACACCATAATGTAGTTTATAACAATAATCACTGTGTTAGGAACAGTTTTCGTAATATTTGATAACAAAATTCACATAATGGTGATTTCTTGTTTCTCAGAATTATTTTAATAAAATTTTAAGGACAATTTCGGGAAACATTACAGGTACAGACGTCACATACGACTTAAATTAGAGCAATCCAAATGCACCATAATGTAGTTTATAACAATTATTTTTGTAGGAAGAACAGATTTCGTAATATTTGCTAAAGAAATTCACAAAATGGTTATTTCTCGTAGCTCAGAATTGTTTAAATTATTTTGGAAGACAATCTTGGAAACTATTGGACGTACAGACGTCTATTACACCTTATATTTGAGCTATCTAAATGCACCATAAAGTAATTTATAACAATAATCACCGTGGTAGTAACAGTTTTCGTAATATTTGCAAACAAAATTCACATAATGGGGATTTCTCGTTTCTCAGGATAATTTTAATTATTTTGGAAGACAATCTCGGAAACTATTAGAGGTACAGACGTCCATTACTCCTTAAATTAGAGCTTTCTAAATAAACCATAAAGTAGTTTATAACAATTATCTAAGTGGTAGGAACAGTTTTCGAAATATTTGCAAACGATATTCACAAAATGGTGATTTCTTGTTTCTCAGAATTGTTTTAATTATTTTGGAAGTCAATCTCGGAAACTATTAGAGGTACAGATGTCCATTACCCCATCAATTAGAGCTATCCAAATAAACCATAAAGTAGTTTATAAAAATTATCCGTGGGAGAAAAAGTTTTCGTAAAATTTGAAAAAGAAATTCACAAAATGGTGATTTCTCGTATCTCAGAATTGTTTTAATTTCTTTGGAAGACAATCTCGGAAACTATTATAGGTACAGACGTCTATTACACCTTAAATTAGAGCTATCCAAATGCACCATAAAGTTGTGTATAACAATTTTCTCCATGGGAAGATCAGTTTTCGTAATATTAGTCAGACAAAAATGAAAAATATAGTTATTTCACTTTTCTCAGAATTTAAAAAAAAAAAAAAATTTAAAGACAATCTCGTAAACCATTAGAGGTGCAGGCGTCTATTACCCCTTAAATTAGAGCTATACAAAAACACCATAATGTAGTTTATAACAATAATCACTGTGTTAGGAACAGTTTTCGTAATATTTGATAACAAAATTCACATAATGGTGATTTCTTGTTTCTCAGAATTATTTTAATAAAATTTTAAGGACAATTTCGGGAAACATTACAGGTACAGACGTCACATACGACTTAAATTAGAGCAATCCAAATGCACCATAATGTAGTTTATAACAATTATTTTTGTAGGAAGAACAGATTTCGTAATATTTGCTAAAGAAATTCACAAAATGGTTATTTCTCGTATCTCGAAGTTTTTAAAATAAGTTTTTGGAAACAATCTCGGGAACTATTAGAGGTCCAGACGTCCAGTACCCGTCAAATTAGACCTAGATAAATGCGCCATAAAGTAGATCATAACCAGTATCTCCGGAGAAGAACAGTTTTCATAAGATTAGTCAAACAATAATTAAAAATGCCGTGATATCTCGTTTCTCAGAATTATTTTAATAAAATTTTAAGGACAATTTCGGGAACCATTAAAGGTACAGACGTCCAATACGACTTAAATTAGAGCTATCCATATGCACCATAAAACAGTTTACAACAATTATCTCCATTGGATGAACATTTTTCGTAATATTTGCCAAAGAAATTCATAAAATGGTGATTTCTCGTATTTTGAAGTTTTTTAAATAAGGTTTTGGAAACAATCTCGGAAACTATTAGAGGTACAGACGTCCAGTATCCGTCAAATTAGACCTAGATAAATGCGCAATAAAGTAGTTCATAACCAGTATCTCCGGAGAAGATCAGTTTTCATAATATTTGTCAAACAAAAATTAAAAATGTCGTGATTTCTCGTTTCCCAGAATTTTTTAAGTAAAATATTAAAGACAATTTCGGGAACCATTAGAGGTACAGACGTCCATTACGCCTTACATTAGAGTTATCTAAATGCACCATAAAGTAGTTCATAACCAGTATCTCCGGAGAAGAACAGTTTTCATAATATTAGTCAAACAAAAATTAAAAATGTCGTGATTTCTCGTTTCTCGGATCTTTTTTAATAAAATTTTAAAGTCAATTTTGGGAACCATTTGAGGTACAGAAGTCCAATACCCCATTAATTAGAGTTATCAAAATGCACCATAAAATAGTTTACAACAATTATCTCCATTGGAAGAACAGTTTTTGTAATATTTGCCAAAGAAATCTACGAAATGGTGATATCTCGTTTCTCACAATTATTTTAATAAAATTTTAAGGACAATTTCGGGAACCATTACAGGTAGAGACGTCCAATACGCCTTACATTAGAGTTATCTAAATAAACCATAAAGTAGTTTATAACAATTATCTCCGTGGTAGGAACAGTTTTCGTAAAATTTGCAAACGAAATTCACAAAATCGTGATTTCTCGTTTCTCAGAATTGTTTTAATTACTTTGGAAGACAATCTCGGAAACTATTAGAGGTACAGACATCTATTACACCTTAAATTAGAGCTATCTAAATAAACCATAAAGTAGTTTATAACCATTATCTAAGTGGTAGGAACAGTTTTCGAAATATTTGCAAACGAAATTCACAAAATGGTGATTTCTTGTTTCTCAGAATTGTTTTAATTATTTTGGAAGTCAATCTCGGAAACTATTAGAGGTACAGATGTCCATTACCCCATCAATTAGAGCTATCCAAATAAACCATAAAGTAGTTTATAAAAATTATCCGTGGGAGAAAAAGTTTTCGTAAAATTTGAAAAAGAAATTCACAAAATGGTGATTTCTCGTATCTCAGAATTGTTTTAATTTCTTTGGAAGACAATCTCGGAAACTATTATAGGTACAGACGTCTATTACACCTTAAATTAGAGCTATCCAAATGCACCATAAAGTTGTGTATAACAATTTTCTCCATGGGAAGATCAGTTTTCGTAATATTAGTCAGACAAAAATGAAAAATATAGTTATTTCACTTTTCTCAGAATTTAAAAAAAAAAAAAAATTTGAAGACAATCTCGTAAACCATTAGAGGTGGAGGCGTCTATTACCCCTTAAATTAGAGCTATACAAAAACACCATAATGTAGTTTATAACAATAATCACTGTGTTAGGAACAGTTTTCGTAATATTTGATAACAAAATTCACATAATGGTGATTTCTTGTATCTCAGAATTATTTTAATAAAATTTTAAGGACAATTTCGGGAAACATTACAGGTACAGACGTCACATACGACTTAAATTAGAGCAATCCAAATGCACCATAATGTAGTTTATAACAATTATTTTTGTAGGAAGAACAGATTTCGTAATATTTGCTAAAGAAATTCACAAAATGGTTATTTCTCGTATCTCGAAGTTTTTAAAATAAGTTTTTGGAAACAATCTCGGGAACTATTAGAGGTCCAGACGTCAAGTTCCCGATAAATTAGACCTAGATAAATGCGCCATAAAGTAGATCATAACCAGTATCTCCGGAGAAGAACAGTTTTCATAAGATTAGTCAAACAATAATTAAAAATGCCGTGATATCTTGTTTCTCAGAATTATTTTAATAAAATTTTAAGGACAATTTCGGGAACCATTAGAGGTACAGTCGTCCAATACGACTTAAATTACAGCTATCCAAATGCACCATAAAATAGTTTACAACAATTATCTCCATTGGAAGAACATTTTTCGTAATATTTGCCAAAGAAATTCATAAAATGGTGATTTCTCGTATCTTGAAGTTTTTTAAATAAGGTTTTGGAAACAATCTCGGAAACAATTAGAGGTACAGACGTCCAGTATCCGTCAAATTAGACCTAGATAAATGCGCCATAAAGTAGATCATAACCAGTATCTCCGGAGAAGAACAGTTTTCATAATATTTGTCAAACAAAAATTAAATATGTCGTGATTTCTCGTTTCCCAGAATTTATTAAATAAAATATTAAAGACAATTTCGGGAACCATTAGAGGTACAGACGTCCAATACGCCTTACATTAGAGTTATCTAAATGCACCATAAAGTTGTTTATAACAATTATCTCCGTGGGATGAACAGTTTTCGTAATCTTTGCCAAAGAAATCTACGCAATGGTGATATCTCGTTTCTCACAATTATTTTAATAAAATTTTAAGGACAATTTCGGGAACCATTACAGGAACAGACGTCCAATACGACTTAAATTTGAGCTATCCAAATGCACCATAATGTAGTTTATAACAATTATTTTTGTAGGAAGAACAGATTTCGAAATATTTGCTAAAGAAATTGACAAAATGGTTATTTCTCGTATCTCGAAGTTTATAAAATAAGTTTTTGGAAACAATCTCGGGAACTATTAGAGGTCCAGACGTCAAGTTCCCGATAAATTAGACCTAGATAAATGCGCCATAAAGTAGATCATAACCAGTATCTCCGGAGAAGAACAGTTTTCATAAGATTAGTCAAACAATAATTAAAAATGCCGTGATATCTTGTTTCTCAGAATTATTTTAATAAAATTTTAAGGACAATTTCGGGAACCATTAGAGGTGCAGTCGTCCAATACGACTTAAATTACAGCTATCCAAATGCACCATAAAATAGTTTACAACAATTATCTCCATTGGAAGAACATTTTTCGTAATATTTGCCAAAGAAATTCATAAAATGGTGATTTCTCGTATCTTGAAGTTTTTTAAATAAGGTTTTGGAAACAATCTCGGAAACAATTAAAGGTACAGACGTCCAGTATCCGTCAAATTAGACCTAGATAAAAGCGCAATAAAGTAGTTCATAACCAGTATCTCCGGAGAAGATCAGTTTTCATAATATTTGTCAAACAAAAATTAAATATGTCGTGATTTCTCGTTTCCCAGAATTTATTTAATAAAATATTAAAGACAATTTCGGGAACCATTAGAGGTACAGACGTCCAATACGCCTTACATTAGAGTTATCTAAATGCACCATAAAGTAGTTTATAACAATTATCTCCGTGGGATGAACAGTTTTCGTAATATTTGCCAAAGAAATCTACGAAATGGTGATATCTCGTTTCTCAGAATTATTTTAATAAAATTTTAAGGACAATTTCGGGAACCATTAAAGGTACAGACGTCCAATACGACTTAAATTAGAGCTATCCATATGCACCATAAAACAGTTTACAACAATTATCTCCATTGGATGAACATTTTTCGTAATATTTGCCAAAGAAATTCATAAAATGGTGATTTCTCGTATTTTGAAGTTTTTTAAATAAGGTTTTGGAAACAATCTCGGAAACTATTAGAGGTACAGACGTCCAGTATCCGTCAAATTAGACCTAGATAAATGCGCAATAAAGTAGTTCATAACCAGTATCTCCGGAGAAGATCAGTTTTCATAATATTTGTCAAACAAAAATTAAAAATGTCGTGATTTCTCGTTTCCCAGAATTTTTTAAGTAAAATATTAAAGACAATTTCGGGAACCATTAGAGGTACAGACGTCCATTACGCCTTACATTAGAGTTATCTAAATGCACCATAAAGTAGTTCATAACCAGTATCTCCGGAGAAGAACAGTTTTCATAATATTAGTCAAACAAAAATTAAAAATGTCGTGATTTCTCGTTTCTCGGATCTTTTTTAATAAAATTTTAAAGTCAATTTTGGGAACCATTTGAGGTACAGAAGTCCAATACCCCATTAATTAGAGTTATCAAAATGCACCATAAAATAGTTTACAACAATTATCTCCATTGGAAGAACATTTTTTGTAATATTTGCCAAAGAAATCTACGAAATGGTGATATCTCGTTTCTCACAATTATTTTAATAAAATTTTAAGGACAATTTCGGGAACCATTACAGGTAGAGACGTCCAATACGCCTTACATTAGAGTTATCTAAATAAACCATAAAGTAGTTTATAACAATTATCTCCGTGGTAGGAACAGTTTTCGTAAAATTTGCAAACGAAATTCACAAAATGGTGATTTCTCGTATCTTGAAGTTTTTTAAATAAGGTTTGGAAGACAATTTCAGGAACCATTGGAGGTACAGACGTCCAATACGCCTTACATTAGAGTTATCTAAATGCACCATAAAGTAGTTTATAACAATTATCTCCATTGGAAGAACAGTTTTCGTAATATTTGTCAAAGAAATTCACAAAATGGTGATTTCTCGTATCTTGAAGTTTTTTAATAAAATTTTGAGGACAATTTCGAGAACCAATAGAGGTACAGATGTCCAATACGACTTAAATTAGAGCTATTAAAATGCACCATAATGTAGTTTATAACAATTATTTTTGTAGGAAGAACAGATTTCGTAATATTTGATAAAGAAATTCACAAAATGGTTATTTCTCGTATCTCGAAGTTTATAAAATAAGTTTTTGGAATCAATCTCGGGAACTATTAGAGGTCCAGACGTCCAGTACCCGTAAAATTAGACATAGATAGATGCGCTATAAAGTAGATCATAACCAGTATCTCCGGAGAAGAACAGTTTTCATAATATTTGTCAAACAAAAGATAAAAATGTCGTGATTTCACGTTTCTCGGATTTTTTTAAATAAAATTTTAAAGACAGTTTCGGGAACCATTAGAGGTACAGACGTCCAATACGCCTTCCATTAGAGTTATCTAAATGCACCATAAAGTAGTTTATAACAATTATCTCCGTGGGATGAACAGTTATCGTAATATTTGCCAAAGAAATCTACAAAATGGTGATTTCTCGTTTATCAGAATTAGTTTAATAAAATTTTAAGGACAATTTCGGGAACCATTACAGGTACAGACGTCCAATACGACTTAAATTAGAGCTGTCCAAATGCACCAAAATGTAGTTTATAACAATTATTTTTGTAGGAAGAACAGATTTCGTAATATTTGCTAAAGAAATTAACAAAATGGTTATTTCTCGTATCTCGAAGTTTATAAAATAAGTTTTTGGAATCAATCTCGGGAACTATTAGAGGTCCAGACGTCCAGTACCCGTAAAATTAGACCTAGATAAATGCGCCATAAAGTAGATCGTAACCAGTATCTCCGGAGAAGAACAGTTTTCATAATATTTGACAAACAAAAATTAAAAATGTCGTGATTTCTCGTTTCTTAGAATTTTTTAAATAAAATATTAAAGACAATTTCAGGAACCATTAGAGGTACAGACGTCTAATACGCCTAATATTAGAGTTATCTAAATGCACCATAAAGTAGTTTATACCAATTATCTCCGTGGGATAAACAGTTTTCGTAATATTTTCCAAAGAAATCTACAAAATGGTGTTTTCTGGTTTCTCAGAATTATATTAATAAAATTATAAGGACAATTTCGGGAACCGTTACAGGTACAGAAGTCCAATACCCCATAAATTAGAGTTATCTAAATGCACCATAAAATAGTTTACAACAATTATCTCCATTTGAAGAACTGTTTCTGTAATATTTGCCAAAGAAATTCACAAAATGGTGATTTCTCGTATCTTGAAGTTTTTCAAATAAGGTTTAGAAGACAATCTCGGAAACTATTAGAGGTACAGACATCCAATACCCCATAAATTAGAGCTATCCAAATGCACCATAAACTAGATTATATAAATTATCTCCATGGGAGGAACAGTTTTCGTAATATTTGCTAAAGAAATCTACAAAATAGTATTTCTAGTTTCTCGGAATTTTTTTAATAAAATTTTAAAGACAGTTTCGGGAACCATTCGAGGTACAGACGTCCAATACCCCATAAATTAGACTTATCTAAATGCCCTATAAAATAGTTTATAACAATTATCTCCATTGTAAGAACAGTTTTCGTAATATTTTCCAAATAAATTCACAAAATGGTGATTTCTCGTATCTTGAAGTTTTTTAAAAAAGGTTTGGAAGACAATCTCGGGAACTGTTAGAGGTACTGACGTCTATTACCCCTTAAATTAGAGCTATCCAAATGCACCATAAAGTAGTTTATAACAATTATCTCCGTGGGAGGAACAGTTTTCGTAATATTTGCCAAAGAAATCTAAAAAATGGTGATTTCTCGTTTCCCAGAATTTTTTATATAAAATTATAAAGACAATTTCGGGAACCATTTGAGGTACAGAAGTCCAATACCCCATAAATTAGAGTTATCTAAATGCACCATAAAATAGTTTACAACAATTATCTCCATTGGAAGAACAGTTTTTGTAATATTTGCCAAAGACATTCACAAAATGGTTATTTCTCGTATCTCCAAGTTTAAAAATTAATTTTTGGAAACAATCACGGTAACTATTAGAGGTCCAGACGTCCGGTACCCGTCAAATTAGACCTAGATAAATGCGCCATAAAGTAGATCATAACCAATATCTCCGGAGAAGAATAGTTTTCATAATATTTGTGAAACAAAAATTAAAAATGTCGTGATTTCTCGTTTCTCGGAATTTTTTTAATTAAATTTTAAAGTCAATTTCGGGAACCATTTGAGGTACAGAAGTCCAATACGCCTTACATTAGAGTTATCTAAATGCACCATAAAGTAGTTTATAACAATTATCTCCATTGGAGGAACAGTTTTCGTAATATTTGCCAAACAAATCTACAAAATAGTGATTTCTCGTATCTTGAAGTTTTTTAATAAAATTTTAAGGACAATTTCGAGAACCAATAGAGGTACAGATGTCCAATACGACTTAAATTAGAGCTATTAAAATGCACCATAATGTAGTTTATAACAATTATTTTTGTAGGAAGAACAGATTTCGTAATATTTGATAAAGAAATTCACAAAATGGTTATTTCTCGTATCTCGAAGTTTATAAAATAAGTTTTTGGAATCAATCTCGGGAACTATTAGAGGTCCAGACGTCCAGTACCCGTAAAATTAGACATAGATAGATGCGCTATAAAGTAGATCATAACCAGTATCTCCGGAGAAGAACAGTTTTCATAATATTTGTCAAACAAAAGATAAAAATGTCGTGATTTCACGTTTCTCGGATTTTTTTAAATAAAATTTTAAAGACAGTTTCGGGAACCATTAGAGGTACAGACGTCCAATACGCCTTCCATTAGAGTTATCTAAATGCACCATAAAGTAGTTTATAACAATTATCTCCGTGGGATGAACAGTTATCGTAATATTTGCCAAAGAAATCTACAAAATGGTGATTTCTCGTTTATCAGAATTAGTTTAATAAAATTTTAAGGACAATTTCGGGAACCATTACAGGTACAGACGTCCAATACGACTTAAATTAGAGCTGTCCAAATGCACCAAAATGTAGTTTATAACAATTATTTTTGTAGGAAGAACAGATTTCGTAATATTTGCTAAAGAAATTAACAAAATGGTTATTTCTCGTATCTCGAAGTTTATAAAATAAGTTTTTGGAATCAATCTCGGGAACTATTAGAGGTCCAGACGTCCAGTACCCGTAAAATTAGACCTAGATAAATGCGCCATAAAGTAGATCGTAACCAGTATCTCCGGAGAAGAACAGTTTTCATAATATTTGACAAACAAAAATTAAAAATGTCGTGATTTCTCGTTTCTTAGAATTTTTTAAATAAAATATTAAAGACAATTTCAGGAACCATTAGAGGTACAGACGTCTAATACGCCTAATATTAGAGTTATCTAAATGCACCATAAAGTAGTTTATACCAATTATCTCCGTGGGATAAACAGTTTTCGTAATATTTTCCAAAGAAATCTACAAAATGGTGTTTTCTGGTTTCTCAGAATTATATTAATAAAATTATAAGGACAATTTCGGGAACCGTTACAGGTACAGAAGTCCAATACCCCATAAATTAGAGTTATCTAAATGCACCATAAAATAGTTTACAACAATTATCTCCATTTGAAGAACTGTTTCTGTAATATTTGCCAAAGAAATTCACAAAATGGTGATTTCTCGTATCTTGAAGTTTTTCAAATAAGGTTTAGAAGACAATCTCGGAAACTATTAGAGGTACAGACATCCAATACCCCATAAATTAGAGCTATCCAAATGCACCATAAACTAGATTATATAAATTATCTCCATGGGAGGAACAGTTTTCGTAATATTTGCTAAAGAAATCTACAAAATAGTGATTTCTAGTTTCTCGGAATTTTTTTAATAAAATTTTAAAGACAGTTTCGGGAACCATTCGAGGTACAGACGTCCAATACCCCATAAATTAGACTTATCTAAATGCCCTATAAAATAGTTTATAACAATTATCTCCATTGTAAGAACAGTTTTCGTAATATTTTCCAAATAAATTCACAAAATGGTGATTTCTCGTATCTTGAAGTTTTTTAAAAAAGGTTTGGAAGACAATCTCGGGAACTGTTAGAGGTACTGACGTCTATTACCCCTTAAATTAGAGCTATCCAAATGCACCATAAAGTAGTTTATAACAATTATCTCCGTGGGAGGAACAGTTTTCGTAATATTTGCCAAAGAAATCTAAAAAATGGTGATTTCTCGTTTCCCAGAATTTTTTATATAAAATTATAAAGACAATTTCGGGAACCATTTGAGGTACAGAAGTCCAATACCCCATAAATTAGAGTTATCTAAATGCACCATAAAATAGTTTACAACAATTATCTCCATTGGAAGAACAGTTTTTGTAATATTTGCCAAAGACATTCACAAAATGGTTATTTCTCGTATCTCCAAGTTTAAAAATTAATTTTTGGAAACAATCACGGTAACTATTAGAGGTCCAGACGTCCGGTACCCGTCAAATTAGACCTAGATAAATGCGCCATAAAGTAGATCATAACCAATATCTCCGGAGAAGAATAGTTTTCATAATATTTGTGAAACAAAAATTAAAAATGTCGTGATTTCTCGTTTCTCGGAATTTTTTTAATTAAATTTTAAAGTCAATTTCGGGAACCATTTGAGGTACAGAAGTCCAATACGCCTT
Source organism: Rhaphigaster nebulosa (assembly GCA_948150685.1). Classification (NCBI taxonomy): domain Eukaryota; kingdom Metazoa; phylum Arthropoda; class Insecta; order Hemiptera; family Pentatomidae; genus Rhaphigaster; species Rhaphigaster nebulosa. The sequence goes on from OX411307.1 coordinate 9,503,026, forward strand.
ACATTAGAGTTATCTAAATGCACCATAAAGTAGTTTATAACAATTATCTCCATTGGAGGAACAGTTTTCGTAATATTTGCCAAACAAATCTACAAAATAGTTAGTTCTCGTTTCAGGGAGTTTAATTATATAATTTTTTGGAAGACAATCTCGGGAACTGTAAGAGGTACAGACGTCTATTTCCAGTCAAATTACAGCTAGAAAAATACGTCATAACTAAGTTTAAAAAAATTATCTCTATGGGAAGAACAGTTTTCGTAATATTTGCCAAAGAAATTCACAAAATGGTGATTTCTCGTATCTCAAAGTCTCTCAAATATTACGAAGTTTTTGGAAGACAATCTCGGAAACTATTAGAGGTACAGACGTCCAGTACCCCCTGAATTAGACCTAGCCAAATGCGCCATAAGGAAGATAACAATTTTCTCCATGGGAAGAACAGTTTTCGTAATATTTTACAAAGAAACTCACAAAATGGTGATTTCTCGTATCTCAAAGTCTTTTAAATATTACGAAGTTTTTGGAAGACAATCTCGGAAACTATTACAGGTACAGACGTCTAGTATCCTCCAAATTAGACCTAGCCAAATGCGCCATTAGGAAGATAACAATCTTCTCCATGGGAAGAACAGTTTTCATAATGTTTGTCAAACAAAAATGAAAAATATGATTATTTATCTTTTCTCAGAATTTTTTTAAAAAAATTTATATAATTTCGGGAACTTTTAGATATTCCGACGTCCACTACCCCTTTAATTAGGGCTTGCCAAGCACACCATAAAGTAGTTTATAACAATTATCCCCGTTGGAAGAACAGTTTTCGTAATATTTTACAAAGAAACTCACAAAATGGTGATTTCTCGTATCTCAAAGTCTTTTAAATATTACGAAGTTTTTGGAAGACAATCTCGGAAACTATTACAGGTACAGACGTCTAGTATCCTCCAAATTAGACCTAGCCAAATGCGCCATTAGGAAGATAACAATTTTCTCCATGGGAAGAACAGTTTTCATAATGTTTGTCAAACAAAAATGAAAAATATGATTATTTATCTTTTCTCAGATTTTTTTTAAAACAATTTATATAATTTCGGGAACTTTTAGATATTCCGACGACCACTACCCCTTTAATTAGGGCTTGCCAAGCACACCATAAAGTAGTTTATAACAATTATCCCCGTTGGAAGAAGAGTTTTCGTAATATTTGCTAAAGAAATTCACGAAATGATGATTTCTCGTTTCTCAAAGTTTTTAAATAAGTTTTTGGAATACAATCTCGGAAACTATCAGAGGTACAGACGTCCAGTACTCACCAAATTAGATCTAGCCAAATGCACCGTAAGGCAGAAAACAATTTTCTCCATGGGAAGAACAGTTTTCATAATGTTTGTCAAACAAAAATGAAAAATATGATTATTTATCTTTTCTCAGAATTTTTTAAAAAAATTTTATATAATTTCGGGAACTTTTAGATATACCGACGTCCACTACCCCTTTAATTAGGGCTTGCCAAGCTCACCATAAAGTAGTTTATAACAATTATCTCCGTTGGAAGAACTGTTTTCGTAATATTTGCCAAAGAAATTCACAGAATGGTGATTTCTCGTTTCAGGTAGTTTAATTATATAATTTTTTGGAAGACAATCTCGGGAACTGTTAGAGGTACAGACGTCTATTTCCAGTCAAATTACAGCTAGAAAAATGCGACATAACTAATTCTAAAACAATTATCTCCATGGGAAGAACAGTTTTCGTAATATTTGCCAAAGAAATTCACAAAATGGTGATTTCTCGTATCTCAAAGTCTCTCAAATATTACGAAGTTTTTGGAAGACAATCTCGGAAACTATTAGAGGTACAGACGTCCAGTACCCCCTAAATTAGACCTAGCCAAATGCGCCATAAGGAAGATAACAATTTTCTCCATGGGAAGAACAGTTTTCATAATGTTTGTCAAACAAAAATGAAAAATATGATTATTTATCTTTTCTCAGAATTTTTTTAAAAAATTTTATATAATTTCGGGAACTTTTAGATATACCGACGTCCACTACCCCTTTAATTAGGGCTTGCCAAGCACACCATAAAGTAGTTTATAACAATTATCTCCGTTGGAAGAACTGTTTTCGTAATATTTGCCAAAGAAATTCACAGAATGGTGATTTCTCGTTTCAGGTAGTTTAATTATATAATTTTTTGGAAGACAATCTCGGGAACTGTTAGAGGTACAGACGTCTATTTCCAGTCAAATTACAGCTAGAAAAATGCGACATAACTAATTCTAAAACAATTATCTCCATGGGAAGAACAGTTTTCGTAATATTTGCCAAAGAAATTCACAAAATGGTGATTTCTCGTATCTCAAAGTCTCTCAAATATTACGAAGTTTTTGGAAGACAATCTCGGAAACTATTAGAGGTACAGACGTCCAGTACCCCCTAAATTAGACCTAGCCAAATGCGCCATAAGGAAGATAACAATTTTCTCCATGGGAAGAACAGTTTTCATAATGTTTGTCAAACAAAAATGAAAAATATGATTATTTATCTTTTCTCAGAATTTTTTAAAAAAATTTTATATAATTTCGGGAACTTTTAGATATACCGACGTCCACTACCCCTTTAATTAGGGCTTGCCAAGCACACCATAAAGTAGTTTATAACAATTATCTCCGTTGGAAGAACTGTTTTCGTAATATTTGCCAAAGAAATTCACAGAATGGTGATTTCTCGTTTCAGGTAGTTTAATTATATAATTTTTTGGAAGACAATGTCGGGAACTGTTAGAGGTACCGACGTCTATTTCCAGTCAAATTACAGCTAGAAAAATGCGACATAACTAAGTTTAAAACAATTATCTCCATGGGAAGAAGAGTTTTCGTAATATTTTACAAAGAAATTCACAAAATGGTGATTTCTCGTATCTCAAAGTCTTTTAAATATTACGAAGTTTTTGGAAGACAATCTCGGAAACTATTACAGGTACACCCGTCTAGTATCCTCCAAATTAGACCTAGCCAAATGCGCCATAAGGAAGATAACTATTTTCTCCATGGGAAGAACAGTTTTCATAATGTTTGTCAAACAAAAATGAAAAATATGATTAGTTCTCTTTTCTCAGAATTTTTAAAAAAAATTTTATATAATTTCGGGAACTTTTAGATATACCGACGTCCACTACCCCTTTAATTAGGGCTTGCCAAGCACACCATAAAGTAGTTTATAACAATTATCTCCGTTGGAAGAACTGTTTTCGTAATATTTGCCAAAGAAATTCACAGAATGGTGATTTCTCGTTTCAGGTAGTTTAATTATATAATTTTTTGGAAGACAATCTCGGGAACTGTTAGAGGTACAGACGTCTATTTCCAGTCAAATTACAGCTAGAAAAATACGACATAACTAATTCTAAAACAATTATCTCCATGGGAAGAACAGTTTTCGTAATATTTGCCAAAGAAATTCACAAAATGGTGATTTCTCGTATCTCAAAGTCTCTCAAATATTAAGAAGTTTTTGGAAGACAATCTCGGAAACTATTAGAGGTACAGACGTCCAGTACCCCCAAAATTAGACCTAGCCAAATGCGCCATAAGGAAGATAACAATTTTCTCCATGGGAAGAACAGTTTTCATAATGTTTGTCAAACAAAAATGAAAAATATGATTATTTATCTTTTCTCAGAATTTTTTAAAAAAATTTTATATAATTTCGGGAACTTTTAGATATACCGACGTCCACTACCCCTTTAATTAGGGCTTGCCAAGCACACCATAAAGTAGTTTATAACAATTATCACCATGGGAAGAACAGTTTTCGTAATGTTTGCCAAAGAAATTCACAAAATGGTGATTTCTCGTATCTCAAAGTCTCTCAAATATTAAGAAGTTTTTGGAAGACAATCTCGGAAACTATTAGAGGTACAGACGTCCAGTACCCCCAAAATTAGACCTAGCCAAATGCGCCATAAGGAAGATAACAATTTTCTCCATGGGAAGAACAGTTTTCATAATGTTTGTCAAACAAAAATGAAAAATATGATTATTTATCTTTTCTCAGAATTTTTTAAAAAAATTTTATATAATTTCGGGAACTTTTAGATATACCGACGTCCACTACCCCTTTAATTAGGGCTTGCCAAGCACACCATAAAGTAGTTTATAACAATTATCTCCATGGGAAGAACAGTTTTCGTAATATTTGCCAAAGAAATTCACAAAATGGTGATTTCTCGTATCTCAAAGTCTCTCAAATATTAAGAAGTTTTTGGAAGACAATCTCGGAAACTATTAGAGGTACAGACGTCCAGTACCCCCTAAATTAGACCTAGCCAAATGCGCCATAAGGAAGATAACAATTTTCTCCATGGGAAGAACAGTTTTCATAATGTTTGTCAAACAAAAATGAAAAATATGATTATTTATCTTTTCTCAGAATTTTTTAAAAAAAATTCATATAATTTCGGGAACTTTTAGATATTCCGACGTCCACTACCCCTTTAATTAGGGCTTGCCAAGCACACCATAAAGTAGTTTATAACAATTATCCCCGTTGGAAGAACAGTTTTCGTAATATTTTACAAAGAAATTCTCAAAATGGTGATTTCTCGTATCTCAAAGTCTTTTAAATATTACGAAGTTTTTGGAAGACAATCTCGGAAACTATTACAGGTACAGACATCTAGTATCCTCCAAATTAGACCTAGCCAAATGCGCCATTAGGAAGATAATAATTTTCTCCATGGGAAGAACAGTTTTCATAATGTTTGTCAAACAAAAATGAAAAATATGATTATTTATCTTTTCTAAGAATTTTTTAAAAAAAATTTATATAATTTCGGGAACTTTTAGATATTCCGACGTCCACTACCCCTTTAATTAGGGCTTGCCAAGCACACCATAAAGTAGTTTATAACAATTATCCCCGTTGGAAGAAGAGTTTTCGTAATATTTGCTAAAGAAATTCACGAAATGATGATTTCTCGTTTCTCAAAGTTTTTAAATAAGTTTTTGGAAGACAATCTCGGAAACTATCAGAGGTACAGACGTCCAGTACTCACCAAATTAGATCTAGCCAAATGCACCGTAAGGCAGAAAACAATTTTCTCCATGGGAAGAACAGTTTTCATAATGTTTGTCAAACAAAAATGAAAAATATGATTATTTATCTTTTCTCAGAATTTTTAAAAAAATTTTTATATAATTTCGGGAACTTTTAGATATACCGACGTCCACTACCCCTTTAATTAGGGCTTGCCAAGCACACCATAAAGTAGTTTATAACAATGATCTCCGTTGGAAGAACTGTTTTCGTAATATTTGCCAAAGAAATTCACAGAATGGTGATTTCTCGTTTCAGGTAGTTTAATTATATAATTTTTTGGAAGACAATGTCGGGAACTGTTAGAGGTACCGACGTCTATTTCCAGTCAAATTACAGCTAGAAAAATGCGACATAACTAAGTTTAAAACAATTATCTCCATGGGAAGAACAGTTTTCCTAATATTTTACAAAGAAATTCACAAAATGGTGATTTCTCGTATCTCAAAGTCTTTTAAATATTACGAAGTTTTTGGAAGACAATCTCGGAAACTATTACAGGTACAGACGTCTAGTATCCTCCAAATTAGACCTAGCCAAATGCGCCATAAGGAAGATAACTATTTTCTCCATGGGAAGAACAGTTTTCATAATGTTTGTCAAACAGAAATGAAAAATATGATTAGTTCTCTTTTCTCAGAATTTTTTAAAAAATTTTTATATAATTTCGGGAACTTTTAGATATACCGACGTCCACTACCCCTTTAATTAGGGCTTGCCAAGCACACCATAAAGTAGTTTATAACAATTATCTCCGTTGGAAGAACTGTTTTCGTAATATTTGCCAAAGAAATTCACAGAATGGTGATTTCTCGTTTCAGGTAGTTTAATTATATAATTTTTTGGAAGACAATCTCGGGAACTGTTAGAGGTACAGACGTCTATTTCCAGTCAAATTACAGCTAGAAAAATACGACATAACTAATTCTAAAACAATTATCTCCATGGGAAGAACAGTTTTCGTAATATTTGCCAAAGAAATTCACAAAATGGTGATTTCTCGTATCTCAAAGTCTCTCAAATATTAAGAAGTTTTTGGAAGACAATCTCGGAAACTATTAGAGGTACAGACGTCCAGTACCCCCTAAATTAGACCTAGCCAAATGCGCCATAAGGAAGATAACAATTTTCTCCATGGGAAGAACAGTTTTCATAATGTTTGTCAAACAAAAATGAAAAATATGATTATTTATCTTTTCTCAGAATTTTTTAAAAAAATTTTATATAATTTCGGGAACTTTTAGATATACCGACGTCCACTACCCCTTTAATTAGGGCTTGCCAAGCACACCATAAAGTAGTTTATAACAATTATCTCCATGGGAAGAACAGTTTTCGTAATATTTGCCAAAGAAATTCACAAAATGGTGATTTCTCGTATCTCAAAGTCTCTCAAATATTAAGAAGTTTTTGGAAGACAATCTCGGAAACTATTAGAGGTACAGACGTCCAGTACCCCCAAAATTAGACCTAGCCAAATGCGCCATAAGGAAGATAACAATTTTCTCCATGGGAAGAACAGTTTTCATAATGTTTGTCAAACAAAAATGAAAAATATAATTATTTATCTTTTCTCAGAATTTTTTAAAAAAATTTTATATAATTTCGGGAACTTTTAGATATACCGACGTCCACTACCCCTTTAATTAGGGCTTGCCAAGCACACCATAAAGTAGTTTATAACAATTATCTCCATGGGAAGAACAGTTTTCGTAATATTTGCCAAAGAAATTCACAAAATGGTGATTTCTCGTATCTCAAAGTCTCTCAAATATTAAGAAGTTTTTGGAAGACAATCTCGGAAACTATTACAGGTACAGACATCTAGTATCCTCCAAATTAGACCTAGCCAAATGCGCCATTAGGAAGATAATAATTTTCTCCATGGGAAGAACAGTTTTCATAATGTTTGTCAAACAAAAATGAAAAATATGATTATTTATCTTTTCTAAGAATTTTTTAAAAAAAATTTATATAATTTCGGGAACTTTTAGATATTCCGACGTCCACTACCCCTTTAATTAGGGCTTGCCAAGCACACCATAAAGTAGTTTATAACAATTATCCCCGTTGGAAGAAGAGTTTTCGTAATATTTGCTAAAGAAATTCACGAAATGATATTTCTCGTTTCTCAAAGTTTTTAAATAAGTTTTTGGAAGACAATCTCGGAAACTATCAGAGGTACAGACGTCCAGTACTCACCAAATTAGATCTAGCCAAATGCACCGTAAGGCAGAAAACAATTTTCTCCATGGGAAGAACAGTTTTCATAATGTTTGTCAAACAAAAATGAAAAATATGATTATTTATCTTTTCTCAGAATTTTTAAAAAAATTTTTATATAATTTCGGGAACTTTTAGATATACCGACGTCCTCTACCCCTTTAATTAGGGCTTGCCAAGCACACCATAAAGTAGTTTATAACAATGATCTCCGTTGGAAGAACTGTTTTCGTAATATTTGCCAAAGAAATTCACAGAATGGTGATTTCTCGTTTCAGGTAGTTTAATTATATAATTTTTTGGAAGACAATCTCGGGAACTGTTAGAGGTACAGACGTCTATTTCCAGTCAAATTACAGCTAGAAAAATACGACATAACTAATTCTAAAACAATTATCTCCATGGGAAGAACAGTTTTCGTAATATTTGCCAAAGAAATTCACAAAATGGTGATTTCTCGTATCTCAAAGTCTCTCAAATATTAAGAAGTTTTTGGAAGACAATCTCGGAAACTATTAGAGGTACAGACGTCCAGTACCCCCTAAATTAGACCTAGCCAAATGCGCCATAAGGAAGATAACAATTTTCTCCATGGGAAGAACAGTTTTCATAATGTTTGTCAAACAAAAATGAAAAATATGATTATTTATCTTTTCTCAGAATTTTTTAAAAAAATTTTATATAATTTCGGGAACTTTTAGATATACCGACGTCCACTACCCCTTTAATTAGGGCTTGCCAAGCACACCATAAAGTAGTTTATAACAATTATCTCCATGGGAAGAACAGTTTTCGTAATATTTGCCAAAGAAATTCACAAAATGGTGATTTCTCGTATCTCAAAGTCTCTCAAATATTAAGAAGTTTTTGGAAGACAATCTCGGAAACTATTAGAGGTACAGACGTCCAGTACCCCCTAAATTAGACCTAGCCAAATGCGCCATAAGGAAGATAACAATTTTCTCCATGGGAAGAACAGTTTTCATAATGTTTGTCAAACAAAAATGAAAAATATGATTATTTATCTTTTCTCAGAATTTTTTAAAAAAATTTTATATAATTTCGGGAACTTTTAGATATACCGACGTCCACTACCCCTTTAATTAGGGCTTGCCAAGCACACCATAAAGTAGTTTATAACAATTATCTCCGTTGGAAGAACTGTTTTCGTAATATTTGCCAAAGAAATTCACAGAATGGTGATTTCTCGTTTCAGGTAGTTTAATTATATAATTTTTTGGAAGACAATGTCGGGAACTGTTAGAGGTACCGACGTCTATTTCCAGTCAAATTACAGCTAGAAAAATGCGACATAACTAAGTTTAAAACAATTATCTCCATGGGAAGAAGAGTTTTCGTAATATTTTACAAAGAAATTCACAAAATGGTGATTTCTCGTATCTCAAAGTCTTTTAAATATTACGAAGTTTTTGGAAGACAATCTCGGAAACTATTACAGGTACAGACGTCTAGTATCCTCCAAATTAGGCCTAGCCAAATGCGCCATAAGGAAGATAACTATTTTCTCCATGGGAAGAACAGTTTTCATAATGTTTGTCAAACAAAAATGAAAAATATGATTAGTTCTCTTTTCTCAGAATTTTTTAAAAAAATTTTATATAATTTCGGGAACTTTTAGATATACCGACGTCCACTACCCCTTTAATTAGGGCTTGCCAAGCACACCATAAAGTAGTTTATAACAATTATCTCCGTTGGAAGAACTGTTTTCGTAATATTTGCCAAAGAAATTCACAGAATGGTGATTTCTCGTTTCAGGTAGTTTAATTATATAATTTTTTGGAAGACAATCTCGGGAACTGTTAGAGGTACAGACGTCTATTTCCAGTCAAATTACAGCTAGAAAAATACGACATAACTAATTCTAAAACAATTATCTCCATGGGAAGAACAGTTTTCGTAATATTTGCCAAAGAAATTCACAAAATGGTGATTTCTCGTATCTCAAAGTCTCTCAAATATTAAGAATTTTTTGGAAGACAATCTCGGAAACTATTAGAGGTACAGACGTCCAGTACCCCCTAAATTAGACCTAGCCAAATGCGCCATAAGGAAGATAACAATTTTCTCCATGGGAAGAACAGTTTTCATAATGTTTGTCAAACAAAAATGAAAAATATGATTATTTATCTTTTCTCAGAATTTTTTAAAAAAATTTTATATAATTTCGGGAACTTTTAGATATACCGACGTCCACTACCCCTTTAATTAGGGCTTGCCAAGCACACCATAAAGTAGTTTATAACAATTATATCCATGGGAAGAACAGTTTTCGTAATATTTGCCAAAGAAATTCACAAAATGGTGATTTCTCGTATCTCAAAGTCTCTCAAATATTACGAAGTTTTTGGAAGACAATCTCGGAAATTATTAGAGGTACAGACGTCCAGTACCCCCTAAATTAGACCTAGCCAAATGCGCCATAAGGAAGATAACAATTTTCTCCATGGGAAGAACAGTTTTCATAATGTTTGCCAAATAAATTCACAGAATGGTGATTTCTCGTTTCAGGTAGTTAAATTATATAATTATTTGGAAGACAATGTCGGGAACTGTTAGAGGTATCGACGTCTATTTCCAGTCAAATTACAGCTAGAAAAATGCGACATAACTAAGTTTAAAACAATTATCTCCATGGGAAGAACAGTTTTCGTAATATTTTACAAAGAAATTCACAAAATGGTGATTTCTCGTATCTCAAAGTCTTTTAAATATTACGAAGTTTTTGGAAGACAATCTCGGAAACTATTACAGGTACAGACGTCTAGTACCCTCCAAATTAGACCTAGCCAAATGCGCCATAAGGAAGATAACAATTTTCTCCATGGGAAGAACAGTTTTCATAATATTTGTCAAATAAAAATGACAAATATGATTAGTTCTCTTTTCTCAGAATTTTTCACACAATTTTTATACAATTTCGGGAACTTTTAGATATACCGACGTCCACTACCCCTTTAATTAGGGCTTGCCAAGCACACCATAAAGTAGTTTATAACAATTATCTCCGTTGGAAGAACTGTTTTCGTAATATTTGCCAAAGAAATTCACAGAATGGTGATTTCTCGTTTCAGGTAGTTTAATTATATAATTTTTTGGAAGACAATGTCGGGAACTGTTAGAGGTACCGACGTCTATTTCCAGTCAAATTACAGCTAGAAAAATGCGACATAACTAAGTTTAAAACAATTATCTCCATGGGAAGAACAGTTTTCGTAATATTTTACAAAGAAATTCACAAAATGGTGATTTCTCGTATCTCAAAGTCTTTTAAATATTACGAAGTTTTTGGAAGACAATCTCGGAAACTATTACAGGTACAGACGTCTAGTATCCTCCAAATTAGACCTAGCCAAATGCGCCATAAGGAAGATAACTATTTTCTCCATGGGAAGAACAGTTTTCATAATGTTTGTCAAACAAAAATGAAAAATATGATTAGTTCTCTTTTCTCAGAATTTTTTAAAAAAATTATATATAATTTCGGGAACTTTTAGATATACCGACGTCCACTACCCCTTTAATTAGGGCTTGCCAAGCACACCATAAAGTAGTTTATAACAATTATCTCCGTTGGAAGAACTGTTTTCGTAATATTTGCCAAAGAAATTCACAGAATGGTGATTTCTCGTTTCAGGTAGATTAATTATATAATTTTTTGGAAGACAATCTCGGGAACTGTTAGAGGTACAGACGTCTATTTCCAGTCAAATTACAGCTAGAAAAATACGACATAACTAATTCTAAAACAATTATCTCCATGGGAAGAACAGTTTTCGTAATATTTGCCAAAGAAATTCACAAAATGGTGATTTCTCGTATCTCAAAGTCTCTCAAATATTAAGAAGTTTTTGGAAGACAATCTCGAAAACTATTAGAGTTACAGACGTCCAGTACCCCCTAAATTAGACCTAGCCAAATGCGCCATAAGGAAGGTAACAATTTTCTCCATGGGAAGAACAGTTTTCATAATGTTTGTCAAACAAAAATGAAAAATATGATTATTTATCTTTTCTCAGAATTTTTTAATAAAATTTTATATAATTTCGGGAACTTTTAGATATACCGACGTCCACTACCCCTTTAATTAGGGCTTGCCAAGCACACCATAAAGTAGTTTATAACAATTATATCCATGGGAAGAACAGTTTTCGTAATATTTGCCAAAGAAATTCACAAAATGGTGATTTCTCGTATCTCAAAGTCTCTAAAATATTACGAAGTTTTTGGAAGACAATCTCGGAAATTATTAGAGGTACAGACGTCCAGTACCCCCTAAATTAGACCTAGCCAAATGCGCCATAAGGATGATAACAATTTTCTCCATGGGAAGAACAGTTTTCATAATGTTTGCCAAATAAATTCACAGAATGGTGATTTCTCGTTTCAGGTAGTTAAATTATATAATTATTTGGAAGACAATGTCGGGAACTGTTAGAGGTATCGACGTCTATTTCCAGTCAAATTACAGCTAGAAAAATGCGACATAACTAAGTTTAAAACAATTATCTCCATGGGAAGAACAGTTTTCGTAATATTTTACAAAGAAATTCACAAAATGGTGATTTCTCGTATCTCAAAGTCTTTTAAATATTACGAAGTTTTTGGAAGACAATCTCGGAAACTATTACAGGTACAGACGTCTAGTACCCTCCAAATTAGACCTAGCCAAATGCGCCATAAGGAAGATAACAATTTTCTCCATGTGAAGAACAGTTTTCATAATATTTGTCAAATAAAAATGACAAATATGATTAGTTCTCTTTTCTCAGAATTTTTCACACAATTTTTATACAATTTTGGGAACATTTAGATATACCGACGTTCACTACCCTTTTAACTACAGCTTGCCAAGAACACCATAAAGTAGTTTATAACAATTATCCCCGTTGGAAGAAGAGTTTTCGTAATATTTGCCAAAGAAATTCACAGAATGGTGATTTCTCGTTTCAGGTAGTTTAATTATATAATTTTTTGGAAGACAATCTCGGGAACTGTTAGAGGTACAGACGTCTATTTCCAGTCAAATTACAGCTAGAAAAATACGACATAACTAATTCTAATACAATTATCTCCATGGGAAGAACAGTTTTCGTAATATTTGCCAAAGAAATTCACAAAATGGTGATTTCTCGTATCTCAAAGTCTCTCAAATATTAAGAAGTTTTTGGAAGACAATCTCGGAAACTATTAGAGTTACAGACGTCCAGTACCCCCTAAATTAGACCTAGCCAAATGCGCCATAAGGAAGGTAACAATTTTCTCCATGGGAAGAACAGTTTTCATAACGTTTGTCAAACAAAAATGAAAAATATGATTATTTATCTTTTCTCAGAATTTTTTAATAAAATTTTATATAATTTCGGGAACTTTTAGATATACCGACGTCCACTACCCCTTTAATTAGGGCTTGCCAAGCACACCATAAAGTAGTTTATAACAACTATATCCATGGGAAGAACAGTTTTCGTAATATTTGCCAAAGAAATTCACAAAATGGTGATTTCTCGTATCTCAAAGTCTCTCAAATATTACGAAGTTTTTGGAAGACAATCTCGGAAATTATTAGAGGTACAGACGTCCAGTACCCCCTAAATTAGACCTAGCCAAATGCGCCATAAGGAAGATAACAATTTTCTCCATGGGAAGAACAGTTTTCATAATGTTTGCCAAATAAATTCACAGAATGGTGATTTCTCGTTTCAGGTAGTTAAATTATATAATTATTTGGAAGACAATGTCGGGAACTGTTAGAGGTATCGACGTCTATTTCCAGTCAAATTACAGCTAGAAAAATGCGACATAACTAAGTTTAAAACAATTATCTCCATGGGAAGAACAGTTTTCGTAATATTTTACAAAGAAATTCACAAAATGGTGATTTCTCGTATCTCAAAGTCTTTTAAATATTACAAAGTTTTTGGAAGACAATCTCGGAAACTATTACAGGTACAGACGTCTAGTACCCTCCAAATTAGACCTAGCCAAATGCGCCATAAGGAAGATAACAATTTTCTCCATGGGAAGAACAGTTTTCATAATATTTGTCAAATAAAAATGACAAATATGATTAGTTCTCTTTTCTCAGAATTTTTCACACAATTTTTATACAATTTCGGGAACATTTAGATATACCGACGTTCACTACCCTTTTAACTACAGCTTGCCAAGAACACCATAAAGTAGTTTATAACAATTATCCCCGTTGGAAGAAGAGTCTTCGTAATATTTGCCAAAGAAATTCACAGAATGGTGATTTCTCGTTTCAGGTAGTTTAATTATATAATTTTTTGGAAGACAATCTCGGGAACTGTTAGAGGTACAGACGTCTATTTCCAGTCAAATTACAGCTAGAAAAATGCGACATAACTAATTCTAAAACAATTATCTCCATGGTAAGAACAGTTTTCGTAATATTTGCCAAAGAAATTCACAAAATGGTGATTTCTCGTATCTCAAAGTCTCTCAAATATTACGAAGTTTTTGGAAGACAATCTCGGAAACTATTAGAGGTACAGACGTCCAGTACCCCCTAAATTAGACCTAGCCAAATGCGCCATAAGGAAGATAACAATTTTCTCCATGGGAAGAACAGTTTTCATAATGTTTGTCAAACAAAAATGAAAAATATGGTTATTTATCTTTTCTCAGAATTTTTTAAAAAAATTTTATATAATTTCGGGAACTTTTAGATATACCGACGTCCACTACCCCTTTAATTAGGGCTTGCCAAGCACACCATAAAGTAGTTTATAACAATTATATCCATGGGAAGAACAGTTTTCGTAATATTTGCCAAAGAAATTCACAAAATGGTGATTTCTCGTATCTCAAAGTCTCTCAAATATTACGAAGTTTTTGGAAGACAATCTCGGAAATTATTAGAGGTACAGACGTCCAGTACCCCCTAAATTAGACCTAGCCAAATGCGCCATAAGGAAGATAACAATTTTCTCCATGGGAAGAACAGTTTTCATAATGTTTGCCAAATAAATTCACAGAATGGTGATTTCTCGTTTCAGGTAGTTAAATTATATAATTATTTGGAAGACAATGTCGGGAACTGTTAGAGGTATCGACGTCTATTTCCAGTCAAATTACAGCTAGAAAAATGCGACATAACTAAGTTTAAAACAATTATCTCCATGGGAAGAACAGTTTTCGTAATATTTTACAAAGAAATTCACAAAATGGTGATTTCTCGTATCTCAAAGTCTTTTAAATATTACGAAGTTTTTGGAAGACAATCTCGGAAACTATTACAGGTACAGACGTCTAGTACCCTCCAAATTAGACCTAGCCAAATGCGCCATAAGGAAGATAACAATTTTCTCCATGGGAAGAACAGTTTTCATAATATTTGTCAAATAAAAATGACAAATATGATTAGTTCTCTTTTCTCAGAATTTTTCACACAATTTTTATACAATTTCGGGAACTTTTAGATATACCGACGTCCACTACCCCTTTAATTAGGGCTTGCCAAGCACACCATAAAGTAGTTTATAACAATTATCTCCGTTGGAAGAACTGTTTTCGTAATATTTGCCAAAGAAATTCACAGAATGGTGATTTCTCGTTTCAGGTAGTTTAATTATATAATTTTTTGGAAGACAATGTCGGGAACTGTTAGAGGTACCGACGTCTATTTCCAGTCAAATTACAGCTAGAAAAATGCGACATAACTAAGTTTAAAACAATTATCTCCATGGGAAGAACAGTTTTCGTAATATTTTACAAAGAAATTCACAAAATGGTGATTTCTCGTATCTCAAAGTCTTTTAAATATTACGAAGTTTTTGGAAGACAATCTCGGAAACTATTACAGGTACAGACGTCTAGTATCCTCCAAATTAGACCTAGCCAAATGCGCCATAAGGAAGATAACTATTTTCTCCATGGGAAGAACAGTTTTCATAATGTTTGTCAAACAAAAATGAAAAATATGATTAGTTCTCTTTTCTCAGAATTTTTTAAAAAAATTTTATATAATTTCGGGAACTTTTAGATATACCGACGTCCACTACCCCTTTAATTAGGGCTTGCCAAGCACACCATAAAGTAGTTTATAACAATTATCTCCGTTGGAAGAACTGTTTTCGTAATATTTGCCAAAGAAATTCACAGAATGGTGATTTCTCGTTTCAGGTAGATTAATTATATAATTTTTTGGAAGACAATCTCGGGAACTGTTAGAGGTACAGACGTCTATTTCCAGTCAAATTACAGCTAGAAAAATACGACATAACTAATTCTAAAACAATTATCTCCATGGGAAGAACAGTTTTCGTAATATTTGCCAAAGAAATTCACAAAATGGTGATTTCTCGTATCTCAAAGTCTCTCAAATATTAAGATGTTTTTGGAAGACAATCTCGAAAACTATTAGAGTTACAGACGTCCAGTACCCCCTAAATTAGACCTAGCCAAATGCGCCATAAGGAAGGTAACAATTTTCTCCATGGGAAGAACAGTTTTCATAATGTTTGTCAAACAAAAATGAAAAATATGATTATTTATCTTTTCTCAGAATTTTTTAATAAAATTTTATATAATTTCGGGAACTTTTAGATATACCGACGTCCACTACCCCTTTAATTAGGGCTTGCCAAGCACACCATAAAGTAGTTTATAACAATTATATCCATGGGAAGAACAGTTTTCGTAATATTTGCCAAAGAAATTCACAAAATGGTGATTTCTCGTATCTCAAAGTCTCTAAAATATTACGAAGTTTTTGGAAGACAATCTCGGAAATTATTAGAGGTACAGACGTCCAGTACCCCCTAAATTAGACCTAGCCAAATGCGCCATAAGGATGATAACAATTTTCTCCATGGGAAGAACAGTTTTCATAATGTTTGCCAAATAAATTCACAGAATGGTGATTTCTCGTTTCAGGTAGTTAAATTATATAATTATTTGGAAGACAATGTCGGGAACTGTTAGAGGTATCGACGTCTATTTCCAGTCAAATTACAGCTAGAAAAATGCGACATAACTAAGTTTAAAACAATTATCTCCATGGGAAGAACAGTTTTCGTAATATTTTACAAAGAAATTCACAAAATGGTGATTTCTCGTATCTCAAAGTCTTTTAAATATTACGAAGTTTTTGGAAGACAATCTCGGAAACTATTACAGGTACAGACGTCTAGTACCCTCCAAATTAGACCTAGCCAAATGCGCCATAAGGAAGATAACAATTTTCTCCATGGGAAGAACAGTTTTCATAATATTTGTCAAATAAAAATGACAAATATGATTAGTTCTCTTTTCTCAGAATTTTTTAATAAAATTTTATATAATTTCGGGAACTTTTAGATATACCGACGTCCACTACCCCTTTAATTAGGGCTTGCCAAGCACACCATAAAGTAGTTTATAACAATTATATCCATGGGAAGAACAGTTTTCGTAATATTTGCCAAAGAAATTCACAGAATGGTGATTTCTCGTTTCAGGTAGATTAATTATATAATTTTTTGGAAGACAATCTCGGGAACTGTTAGAGGTACAGACGTCTATTTCCAGTCAAATTACAGCTAGAAAAATACGACATAACTAATTCTAATACAATTATCTCCATGGGAAGAACAGTTTTCGTAATATTTGCCAAAGAAATTCACAAAATGGTGATTTCTCGTATCTCAAAGTCTCTCAAATATTAAGAAGTTTTTGGAAGACAATCTCGGAAACTATTAGAGTTACAGACGTCCAGTACCCCCTAAATTAGACCTAGCCAAATGCGCCATAAGGAAGGTAACAATTTTCTCCATGGGAAGAACAGTTTTCATAACGTTTGTCAAACAAAAATGAAAAATATGATTATTTATCTTTTCTCAGAATTTTTTAATAAAATTTTATATAATTTCGGGAACTTTTAGATATACCGACGTCCACTACCCCTTTAATTAGGGCTTGCCAAGCACACCATAAAGTAGTTTATAACAACTATATCCATGGGAAGAACAGTTTTCGTAATATTTGCCAAAGAAATTCACAAAATGGTGATTTCTCGTATCTCAAAGTCTCTCAAATATTACGAAGTTTTTGGAAGACAATCTCGGAAATTATTAGAGGTACAGACGTCCAGTACCCCCTAAATTAGACCTAGCCAAATGCGCCATAAGGAAGATAACAATTTTCTCCATGGGAAGAACAGTTTTCATAATGTTTGCCAAATAAATTCACAGAATGGTGATTTCTCGTTTCAGGTAGTTAAATTATATAATTATTTGGAAGACAATGTCGGGAACTGTTAGAGGTATCGACGTCTATTTCCAGTCAAATTACAGCTAGAAAAATGCGACATAACTAAGTTTAAAACAATTATCTCCATGGGAAGAACAGTTTTCGTAATATTTTACAAAGAAATTCACAAAATGGTGATTTCTCGTATCTCAAAGTCTTTTAAATATTACAAAGTTTTTGGAAGACAATCTCGGAAACTATTACAGGTACAGACGTCTAGTACCCTCCAAATTAGACCTAGCCAAATGCGCCATAAGGAAGATAACAATTTTCTCCATGGGAAGAACAGTTTTCATAATATTTGTCAAATAAAAATGACAAATATGATTAGTTCTCTTTTCTCAGAATTTTTCACACAATTTTTATACAATTTCGGGAACATTTAGATATACCGACGTTCACTACCCTTTTAACTACAGCTTGCCAAGAACACCATAAAGTAGTTTATAACAATTATCCCCGTTGGAAGAAGAGTCTTCGTAATATTTGCCAAAGAAATTCACAGAATGGTGATTTCTCGTTTCAGGTAGTTTAATTATATAATTTTTTGGAAGACAATCTCGGGAACTGTTAGAGGTACAGACGTCTATTTCCAGTCAAATTACAGCTAGAAAAATGCGACATAACTAATTCTAAAACAATTATCTCCATGGTAAGAACAGTTTTCGTAATATTTGCCAAAGAAATTCACAAAATGGTGATTTCTCGTATCTCAAAGTCTCTCAAATATTACGAAGTTTTTGGAAGACAATCTCGGAAACTATTAGAGGTACAGACGTCCAGTACCCCCTAAATTAGACCTAGCCAAATGCGCCATAAGGAAGATAACAATTTTCTCCATGGGAAGAACAGTTTTCATAATGTTTGTCAAACAAAAATGAAAAATATGGTTATTTATCTTTTCTCAGAATTTTTTAAAAAATTTTTATATAATTTCGGGAACTTTTAGATATACCGACGTCCACTACCCCTTTAATTAGGGCTTGCCAAGCACACCATAAAGTAGTTTATAACAATTATCTCCATGGGAAGAACAGTTTTCGTAATATTTTACAAAGAAATTCACAAAATGGTGATTTCTCGTATCTCAAAGTCTTTTAAATATTACGAAGTTTTTGGAAGACAATCTCGGAAACTATTACAGGTACAGACGTCTAGTACCCTCCAAATTAGACCTAGCCAAATGCGCCATAAGGAAGATAACAATTTTCTCCATGGGAAGAACAGTTTACATAATATTTGTCAAATAAAAATGACAAATATGATTAGTTCTCTTTTCTCAGAATTTTTCACACAATTTTTATACAATTTCGGGAACATTTAGATATACCGACGTTCACTACCCTTTTAACTACAGTTTGCCATGCACACCATAATGTAGTTTATAACAATTATCTCCGTTGGAAGAACAGTTTTCGTAATATTTTCCAAAGAAATTCACAGAATGGTGATTTCTCGTTTCAGGTAGTTTAATTATATAATTTTTTGGAAAACAATCTCGGGAACTGTTAGAGGTACAGACGTCTATTTCCAGTCAAATTACAGCTAGAAAAATGCGACATAACTAAGTTTAAAACAATTATCTCCATGGGAAGAACAGTTTTCGTAATATTTGCCAAAGAAATTCACAAAATGGTGATTTCTCGTATCTCAAAGTCTCTCAAATATTACGAAGATTTTGGAAGACAATCTCGGAAACTATTAGAGGTACACACGTCCAGTACCCCCTAAATTAGACCTAGCCAAATGCGCCATAAGGAAGATAACAATTTTCTCCATGGGAAGAACAGTTTTCGTAATATTTTACCAAGAAATTCACAAAATGGTGATTTCTCGTATCTCAATGTCTTTTAAATATTACGAAGTTTTTGGAAGACAATCTCGGAAACTATTACAGGTACAGACGTCTAGTATCCTCCAAATTAGACCTAGCCAAATGCGCCATTAGGAAGATAACAATTTTCTCCATGGGAAGAACAGTATTCATAATGTTTGCCAAATAAATTCACAGAATGGTGATTTCTCGTTTCAGGTAGTTTAATTATATAATTTTTTTGAAGACAATCTCGGAAACTATTACAGGTACAGACGTCTAGTACCCTCCAAATTAGACCTAGCCAAATGCGCCATTAGGAAGATAACAATTTTCTCCATGGGAAGAACAGTTTTCATAATGTTTGCCAAATAAATTCACAGAATGGTGATTTCTCGTTTCAGGTAGTTAAATTATATAATTTTTTGGAAGACAATGTCGGGAACTGTTAGAGGTATCGACGTCTATTTCCAATCAAATTACAGCTAGAAAAATGCGACATAACTAAGTTTAAAACAATTATCTCCATGGGAAGAACAGTTTTCGTAATATTTTACAAAGAAATTCACAAAATGGTGATTTCTCGTATCTCAAAGTCTTTTAAATATTACGAAGTTTTTGGAAGACAATCTCGGAAACTATTACAGGTACAGACGTCTAGTACCCTCCAAATTAGACCTAGCCAAATGCACCATAAGGAAGATAACAATTTTCTCCATGGGAAGAACAGTTTTCATAATATTTGTCAAATAAAAATGACAAATATGATTAGTTCTCTTTTCTCAGAATTTTTCACACAATTTTTATACAATTTCGGGAACATTTAGATATACCGACGTTCACTACCCTTTTAACTACAGCTTGCCAAGTACACCATAAAGTAGTTTATAACAATTATCCCCGTTGGAAGAAGAGTTTTCGTAATATTTGCTAAAGAAATTCACGAAATGATGATTTCTCGTTTCTCAAAGTTTTTAAATAAGTTTTTGGAGGACAATCTCGGAAACTATCAGAGGTACAGACGTCTAGTATCCTCCAAATTAGACCTAGCCAAATGCGCCATTAGGAAGATAACAATTTTCTCCATGGGAAGAACAGTTTTCATAATGTTTGTCAAACAAATATGAAAAATATGATTATTTATCTTTTCTCAGAATTTTTTAAAAAATTTTTATATAATTTCGGGAACTTTTAGATATACCGAAGTCCACTACCCCTTTAATTAGAGCTTGCCAAGCACACCATAAAGTAGCTTATAACAATTATCTCCGTTGGAAGAACTGTTTTCGTAATATTTGCCAAAGAAATTCACAGAATGGTGATTTCTCGTTTCAGGTAATTTAATTATATAATTTTTTTGAAGACAATCTCGGAAACTATTACAGGTACAGACGTCTAGTACCCTCCAAATTAGACCTAGCCAAATGCGCCATAAGGAAGATAACAATTTTCTCCATGGGAAGAACAGTTTTCATAATATTTGTCAAATAAAAATGACAAATTTGTTTATTTCTCTTTTCTCAGAATTTTTCAAACAATTTTTATACAATTTCGGGAACATTTAGAGATACTGACGTTCACTACCCTTTTAACTACAGCTATCCAAGTACACCATAAAGTAGTTTAAAAGAATTATCTCCATGGGAAGAACAGTTTTCGTAATATTTGCCGAAGAAATTCACAAAATGGTGATTTCTCGTATCTCAAAGTCTCTCAAATATTACGAAGTTTTTGGAAGACAATCTCGGAAATTATTAGAGGTACAGACGTCCAGTACCCCCTAAATTAGACCTAGCCAAATGCGCCATAAGGAAGATAACAATTTTCTCCATGGGAAGAACAGTTTTCATAATGTTTGCCAAATAAATTCACAGAATGGTGATTTCTCGTTTCAGGTAGTTAAATTATATAATTTTTTGGAAGACAATGTCGGGAACTGTTAGAGGTATCGACGTCTATTTCCAGTCAAATTACAGCTAGAAAAATGCGACATAACTAAGTTTAAAACAATTATCTCCATGGGAAGAACAGTTTTCGTAATATTTTACAAAGAAATTCACAAAATGGTGATTTCTCGTATCTCAAAGTCTTTTAAATATTACGAAGTTTTTGGAAGACAATCTCGGAAACTATTACAGGTACAGACGTCTACTACCCTCCAAATTAGACCTAGCCAAATGCGCCATAAGGAAGATAACAATTTTCTCCATGGGAAGAACAGTTTTCATAATATTTGCCAAAGAAATTCACAAAATGGTGATTTCTCTTTTCTCAGAATCTTTCACACAATTTTTTTACAATTTCGGGAACATTTAGATATACCGACGTTCACTACCCTTTTAACTACAGCTTGCCAAGTACACCATAAAGTAGTTTATAACAATTATCCCCGTTGGAAGAAGAGTTTTCGTAATATTTGCTAAAGAAATTCACGAAATGATGATTTCTCGTTTCTCAAAGTTTTTAAATAAGTTTTTGGAGGACAATCTCGGAAACTATCAGAGGTACAGACGTCCAGTACTCACTAAATTAGATCTAGCCAAATGCGCCGTAAGGAAGAAAACAATTTTCTCCATGGGAAGAACAGTTTTCATAATGTTTGTCAAACAAAAATGAAAAATATGATTATTTATCTTTTCTCACAATTTTTTAAAAAAATTTTATATAATTTCGGGAACTTTTAGATATACCGACGTCCACTACCCCTTTAATTAGAGCTTGCCATGCACACCATAATGTAGTTTATAACAATTATCTCCGTTGGAAGAACAGTTTTCGTAATATTTTCCAAAGAAATTCACAGAATGGTGATTTCTCGTTTCAGGTAGTTTAATTATATAATTTTTTTGAAGACAATCTCGGAAACTATTACAGGTACAGACGTCTAGTACCCTCCAAATTAGACCTAGCCAAATGCGCCATAAGGAAGATAACAATTTTCTCCATGGGAAGAACAGTTTACATAATATTTGTCAAATAAAAATGACAAATATGATTAGTTCTCTTTTCTCAGAATTTTTCACACAATTTTTATACAATTTCGGGAACATTTAGATATACCGACGTTCACTACCCTTTTAACTACAGCTTGCCATGCACACCATAATGTAGTTTATAACAATTATCTCCGTTGGAAGAACAGTTTTCGTAATATTTTCCAAAGAAATTCACAGAATGGTGATTTCTCGTTTCAGGTAGTTTAATTATATAATTTTTTGGAAAACAATCTCGGGAACTGTTAGAGGTACAGACGTCTATTTCCAGTCAAATTACAGCTAGAAAAATGCGACATAACTAAGTTTAAAACAATTATCTCCATGGGAAGAACAGTTTTCGTAATATTTGCCAAAGAAATTCACAAAATGGTGATTTCTCGTATCTCAAAGTCTCTCAAATATTACGAAGATTTTGGAAGACAATCTCGGAAACTATTAGAGGTACAGACGTCCAGTACCCCCTAAATTAGACCTAGCCAAATGCGCCATAAGGAAGATAACAATTTTCTCCATGGGAAGAACAGTTTTCGTAATATTTTACCAAGAAATTCACAAAATGGTGATTTCTCGTATCTCAATGTCTTTTAAATATTACGAAGTTTTTGGAAGTCAATCTCGGAAACTATTACAGGTACAGACGTCTAGTATCCTCCAAATTAGACCTAGCCAAATGCGCCATTAGGAAGATAACAATTTTCTCCATGGGAAGAACAGTTTTCATAATGTTTGCCAAATAAATTCACAGAATGGTGATTTCTCGTTTCAGGTAGTTTAATTATATAATTTTTTTGAAGACAATCTCGGAAACTATTACAGGTACAGACGTCTAGTACCCTCCAAATTAGACCTAGCCAAATGCGCCATTAGGAAGATAACAATTTTCTCCATGGGAAGAACAGTTTTCATAATGTTTGCCAAATAAATTCACAGAATGGTGATTTCTCGTTTCAGGTAGTTAAATTATATAATTTTTTGGAAGACAATGTCGGGAACTGTTAGAGGTATCGACGTCTATTTCCAATCAAATTACAGCTAGAAAAATGCGACATAACTAAGTTTAAAACAATTATCTCCATGGGAAGAACAGTTTTCGTAATATTTTACAAAGAAATTCACAAAATGGTGATTTCTCGTATCTCAAAGTCTTTTAAATATTACGAAGTTTTTGGAAGACAATCTCGGAAACTATTACAGGTACAGACGTCTAGTACCCTCCAAATTAGACCTAGCCAAATGCACCATAAGGAAGATAACAATTTTCTCCATGGGAAGAACAGTTTTCATAATATTTGTCAAATAAAAATGACAAATATGATTAGTTCTCTTTTCTCAGAATTTTTCACACAATTTTTATACAATTTCGGGAACATTTAGATATACCGACGTTCACTACCCTTTTAACTACAGCTTGCCAAGTACACCATAAAGTAGTTTATAACAATTATCCCCGTTGGAAGAAGAGTTTTCGTAATATTTGCTAAAGAAATTCACGAAATGATGATTTCTCGTTTCTCAAAGTTTTTAAATAAGTTTTTGGAGGACAATCTCGGAAACTATCAGAGGTACAGACGTCCAGTACTCACCAAATTAGATCTAGCCAAAGGCGCCGTAAGGAAGAAAACAATTTTCTCCATGGGAAGAACAGTTTTCATAATGTTTGTCAAACAAAAATGAAAAATATGATTATTTATCTTTTCTCACAATTTTTTAAAAAAATTTTATATAATTTCGGGAACTTTTAGATATACCGACGTCCACTACCCCTTTAATTAGAGCTTGCCATGCACACCATAATGTAGTTTATAACAATTATCTCCGTTGGAAGAACAGTTTTCGTAATATTTTCCAAAGAAATTCACAGAATGGTGATTTCTCGTTTCAGGTAGTTTAATTATATAATTTTTTTGAAGACAATCTCGGAAACTATTACAGGTACAGACGTCTAGTACCCTCCAAATTAGACCTAGCCAAATCCGCCATAAGGATGATAACAATTTTCTCCATGGGAAGAACAGTTTTCATAATGTTTGTCAAACAAAAATGAAAAATATGATTATTTTTCTTTTCTCACAATTTTTTAAAAAATTTTTATATAATTTCGGGAACTTTTAGATATACCGACGTCCACTACCCCTTTAATTAGAGCTTGCCATGCACACCATAATGTAGTTTATAACAATTATCTCCGTTGGAAGAATAGTTTTCGTAATATTTTCCAAAGAAATTCACAGAATGGTGATTTCTCGTTTCAGGTAGTTTAATTATATAATTTTTTTGAAGACAATCTCGGAAACTATTACAGGTACAGACGTCTAGTACCCTCCAAATTAGACCTAGCCAAATGCGCCATAAGGAAGATAACAATTTTCTCCATGGGAAGAACAGTTTTCATAATATTTGTCAAATAAAAATGACAAATTTGTTTATTTCTCTTTTCTCAGAATTTTTCAAACAATTTTTATACAATTTCGGGAACATTTAGAGATACTGACGTTCACTACCCTTTTAACTACAGCTTGCCAAGTACACCATAAAGTAGTTTAAAACAATTATCTCCATGGGAAGAACAGTTTTCGTAATATTTGCCAAAGAAATTCACAAAATGGTGATTTCTCGTATCTCAAAGTCTCTCAAATATTACGAAGTTTTTGGAAGACAATCTCGGAAATTATTAGAGGTACAGACGTCCAGTACCCCCTAAATTAGACCTAGCCAAATGCGCCATAAGGAAGATAACAATTTTCTCCATGGGAAGAACAGTTTTCATAATGTTTGCCAAATAAATTCACAGAATGGTGATTTCTCGTTTCAGGTAGTTAAATTATATAATTTTTTGGAAGACAATGTCGGGAACTGTTAGAGGTATCGACGTCTATTTCCAGTCAAATTACAGCTAGAAAAATGCGACATAACTAAGTTTAAAACAATTATCTCCATGGGAAGAACAGTTTTCGTAATATTTTACAAAGAAATTCACAAAATGGTGATTTCTCGTATCTCAAAGTCTTTTAAATATTACGAAGTTTTTGGAAGACAATCTCGGAAACTATTACAGGTACAGACGTCTAGTACCCTCCAAATTAGACCTAGCCAAATGCGCCATAAGGAAGATAACAATTTTCTCCATGGGAAGAACAGTTTTCATAATATTTGTCAAATAAAAATGACAAATATGATTAGTTCTCTTTTCTCAGAATTTTTCACACAATTTTTATACAATTTCGGGAACATTTAGATATACCGACGTTCACTACCCTTTTAACTACAGCTTGCCAAGTACACCATAAAGTAGTTTATAACAATTATCCCCGTTGGAAGAAGAGTTTTCGTAATATTTGCTAAAGAAATTCACGAAATGATGATTTCTCGTTTCTCAAAGTTTTTAAATAAGTTTTTGGAGGACAATCTCGGAAACTATCAGAGGTACAGACGTCCAGTACTCACTAAATTAGATCTAGCCAAATGCGCCGTAAGGAAGAAAACAATTTTCTCCATGGGTAAAACAGTTTTCATAATGTTTGTCAAACAAAAAGGAAAAATATGATTATTTATCTTTTCACACAATTTTTTAAAAAAATTTTATATAATTTCGGGAACTTTTAGATATACCGACGTCCACTACCCCTTTAATTAGAGCTTGCCATGCACACCATAATGTAGTTTATAACAATTATCTCCGTTGGAAGAACAGTTTTCGTAATATTTTCCAAAGAAATTCACAGAATGGTGATTTCTCGTTTCAGGTAGTTTAATTATATAATTTTTTTGAAGACAATCTCGGAAACTATTACAGGTACAGACGTCTAGTACCCTCCAAATTAGACCTAGCCAAATCCGCCATAAGGAAGATAACAATTTTCTCCATGGGAAGAACAGTTTTCATAATATTTGTCAAATAAAAATGACAAATTTGTTTATTTCTCTTTTCTCAGAATTTTTCAAACAATTTTTATACAATTTCGGGAACATTTAGAGATACTGACGTTCACTACCCTTTTAACTACAGCTTGCCAAGTACACCATAAAGTAGTTTAAAAGAATTATCTCCATGGGAAGAACAGTTTTCGTAATATTTGCCAAAGAAATTCACAAAATGGTGATTTCTCGTATCTCAAAGTCTCTCAAATATTACGAAGATTTTGGAAGACAATCTCGGAAACTATTAGAGGTACAGACGTCCAGTACCCCCTAAATTAGACCTAGCCAAATGCGCCATAAGGAAGATAACAATTTTCTCCATGGGAAGAACAGTTTTCGTAACATTTTACCAAGAAATTCACAAAATGGTGATTTCTCGTATCTCAATGTCTTTTAAATATTACGAAGTTTTTGGAAGACTATCTCGGAAACTATTACAGGTACAGACGTCTAGTATCCTCCAAATTAGACCTAGCCAAATGAATTAGGAAGATAACAATTTTCTCCATGGGAAGAACAGTTTTCATAATGTTTGTCAAACAAATATGAAAAATATGATTATTTATCTTTTCTCAGAATTTTTTAAAAAATTTTTATATAATTTCGGGAACTTTTAGATATACCGAAGTCCACTACCCCTTTAATTAGAGCTTGCCAAGCACACCATAAAGTAGTTTATAACAATTATCTCCGTTGGAAGAACTGTTTTCGTAATATTTGCCAAAGAAATTCACAGAATGGTGATTTCTCGTTTCAGGTAGTTTAATTATATAATTTTTTTGAAGACAATCTCGGAAACTATTACAGGTACAGACGTCTAGTACCCTCCAAATTAGACCTAGCCAAATGCGCCATAAGGAAGATAACAATTTTCTCCATGGGAAGAACAGTTTTCATAATATTTGTCAAATAAAAATGACAAATTTGTTTATTTCTCTTTTCTCAGAATTTTTCAAACAATTTTTATACAATTTCAGGAACATTTAGAGATACTGACGTTCACTACCCTTTTAACTACAGCTTGCCAAGTACACCATAAAGTAGTTTAAAACAATTATCTCCATGGGAAGAACAGTTTTCGTAATATTTTACCAAGAAATTCACAAAATGGTGATTTCTCGTATCTCAATGTCTTATAAATATTACGAAGTTTTTGGAAGACAATCTCGGAAACTATTACAGGTACAGACGTCTAGTATCCTCCAAATTAGACCTAGCCAAATGCGCCATTAGGAAGATAACAATTTTCTCCATGGGAAGAACAGTTTTCACAATGTTTGCCAAATAAATTTACAGAATGGTGATTTCTCGTTTCAGGTAGTTTAATTATATAATTTTTTTGAAGACAATCTCGGAAACTATTACAGGTACAGACGTCTAGTACCCTCCAAATTAAACCTAGCCAAATGCGCCATTAGGAAGATAACAATTTTCTCCATGGGAAGAACAGTTTTCATAATGTTTGCCAAATAAATTCACAGAATGGTGATTTCTCGTTTCAGGTAGTTAAATTATATAATTTTTTGGAAGACAATGTCGGGAACTGTTAGATTTATCGACGTCTATTTCCAGTCAAATTACAGCTAGAAAAATGCGACATAACTAAGTTTAAAACAATTATCTCCATGGGAAGAACAGTTTTCGTAATATTTTACAAAGAAATTCACAAAATGGTGATTTCTCGTATCTCAAAGTCTTTTAAATATTACGAAGTTTTTGCAAGACAATCTCGGAAACTATTACAGGTACAGACGTCTAGTACCCTCCAAATTAGACCTAGCCAAATGCACCATAAGGAAGATAACAATTTTCTCCATGGGAAGAACAGTTTTCATAATATTTGTCAAATAAAAATGACAAATATGATTAGTTCTCTTTTCTCAGAATTTTTCACACAATTTTTATACAATTTCGGGAACATTTAGATATACCGACGTTCACTACCCTTTTAACTACAGCTTGCCAAGTACACCATAAAGTAGTTTATAACAATTATCCCCGTTGGAAGAAGAGTTTTCGTAATATTTGCTAAAGAAATTCACGAAATGATGATTTCTCGTTTCTCAAAGTTTTTAAATAAGTTTTTGGAGGACAATCTCGGAAACTATCAGAGGTACAGACGTCCAGTACTCACTAAATTAGATCTAGCCAAATGCGCCGTAAGGAAGAAAACAATTTTCTCCATGGGAAGAACAGTTTTCATAATGTTTGTCAAACAAAAAGGAAAAATATGATTATTTATCTTTTCTCACAATTTTTTAAAAAAATTTTATATAATTTCGGGAACTTTTAGATATACCGACGTCCACTACCCCTATAATTAGAGCTTGCCATGCACACCATAATGTAGTTTATAACAATTATCTCCGTTGGAAGAACAGTTTTCGTAATATTTTCCAAAGAAATTCACAGAATGGTGATTTCTCGTTTCAGGTAGTTTAATTATATAATTTTTTTGAAGACAATCTCGGAAACTATTACAGGTACAGACGTCTAGTACCCTCCAAATTAGACCTAGCCAAATCCGCCATAAGGAAGATAACAATTTTCTCCATGGGAAGAACAGTTTTCATAATATTTGTCAAATAAAAATGACAAATTTGTTTCTTTCTCTTTTCTCAGAATTTTTCAAACAATTTTTATACAATTTCGGGAACATTTAGAGATACTGACGTTCACTACCCTTTTAACTACAGCTTGCCAAGTACACCATAAAGTAGTTTAAAAGAATAATCTCCATGGGAAGAACAGTTTTCGTAATATTTGCCAAAGAAATTCACAAAATGGTGATTTCTCGTATCTCAAAGTCTCTCAAATATTACGAAGTTTTTGGAAGACAATCTTGGAAATTATTAGAGGTACAGACGTCCAGTACCCCCTAAATTAGACCTAGCCAAATGCGCCATAAGGAATATAACAATTTTCTCCATGGGAAGAACAGTTTTCATAATGTTTGCCAAATAAATTCACAGAATGGTGATTTCTCGTTTCAGGTAGTTAAATTATATAATTTTTTGGAGGACAATGTCGGGAACTGTTAGAGGTATCGACGTCTATTTCCAGTCAAATTACAGCTAGAAAAATGCGACATAACTAAGTTTAAAACAATTATCTCCATGGGAAGAACAGTTTTCGTAATATTTTACAAAGAAATTCACAAAATGGTGATTTCTCGTATCTCAAAGTCTTTTAAACATTACGAAGTTTTTGGAGGACAATCTCGGAAACTATCAGAGGTACAGACGTCCAGTACTCACTAAATTAGATCTAGCCAAATGCGCCGTAAGGAAGAAAACAATTATCTCCATGGGAAGAACAGTTTTCATAATGTTTGTCAAACAAAAATGAAAAATATGATTATTTATCTTTTCTCACAATTTTTTAAAAAAATTTTATATAATTTCGGGAACTTTTAGATATACCGACGTCCACCACCCCTTTAATTAGAGCTTGCCATGCACACCATAATGTAGTTTATAACAATTATCTCCGTTGGAAGAACAGTTTTCGTAATATTTTCCAAAGAAATTCACAGAATGGTGATTTCTCGTTTCAGGTAGTTTAATTATATAATTTTTTGGAAGACAATCTCGGCAACTGTTAGAGGTACAGACGTCTATTTCCAGTCAAATTACAGCTAGAAAAATGCGACATAACTAAGTTTAAAACAATTATCTCCATGGGAAGAACAGTTTTCGTAATATTTGCCAAAGAAATTCACAAAATGGTGATTTCTCGTATCTCAAAGTCTCTCAAATATTACGAAGTTTTTGGAAGACAATCTCGGAAACTATTAGAGGTACAGACGTCCAGTACCCCCTAAATTTGACCTAGCCAAATGCGCCATAAGGAAGATAACAATTTTCTCCATGGGAAGAACAGTTTTCGTAATATTTTACCAAGAAATTCACAAAATGGTGATTTCTCGTATCTCAATGTCTTTTAAATATTACGAAGTTTTTGGAAGACAATCTCGGAAACTATTACAGGTACAGAAGTCTAGTATCCTCCAAATTAGACCTAGCCAAATGCGCCATTAGGAAGATAACAATTTTCTCCATGGGAAGAACAGTTTTCATAATGTTTGTCTAACAAATATGAAAAATATGATAATTTATCTTTTCTCAGAATTTTTTAAAAAAAATTTATATAATTTCGGGAACTTTTAGATATACCGAAGTCCACTACCCCTTTAATTAGAGCTTGCCAAGCACACCATAAAGTAGTTTATAACAATTATCTCCGTTGGAAGAACTGTTTTCGTAATATTTGCCAAAGAAATTCACAGAATGGTGATTTCTCGTTTCAGGTAGTTTAATTATCTAATTTTTTGGAAGACAATCTCGGGAACTTTTAGAGGAACCGACGTCTATTTCCAGTCAAATTACAGCTAGAAAAATGCGACATAACTAAGTTTAAAACAATTATCTCCATGGGAAGAACAGTTTCCGTAATATTTTACAAAGAAATTCACGAAATGATGATTTCTCGTTTCTCAACGTTTTTAAATAAGTTTTTGGAAGACAATCTCGGAAATTATTACAGGTACAGACGTCCAGTACTCACCATATTAGATCTAGCCAAATGCGCCGTAAGGATGAATACAATTTTCTCCTTGGGAAGATCAGTTTTCATAATGTTTGTCAAACAAAAATGAAAAATATGATTATATATCTTTTCTCAGAATTTTTTAATAAAATTTTACATAATTACGGGAACTTTTAGATATACCGACGTCCACTACCCCTTTAATTAGAGCTTGCCAAGCACACCATAAAGTAGTTTATAACAATTATCTCCGTTGGAAGAACAGTTTTCGTAATATTTTCCAAAGAAATTCACAGAATGGTGATTTCTCGTTTCAGGTAGTTTAATTATATAATTTTTTGGAAGACAATCTCGGGAACTGTTAGAGGTACCGACGTCTATTTCCAGTCAAATTACAGCTAGAAAAATGCGACATAACTAAGTTTAAAACAATTATCTCCATGGGAAGAACAGTTTTCGTAATATTTGCCAAAGAAATTCACTAAATGGTGATTTCTCGTATCTCAAAGTCTCTCAAATATTAAGTAGTTTTTGGAAGACAATCTCGGAAACTATTAGAGGTACAGACGTCCAGTACCCCCTAAATTAGACCTAGCCAAATGCGCCATAAGGAAGATAACAATTTTCTCCATGGGAAGAACAGTTTTCGTAATATTTTACCAAGAAATTCACAAAATGGTGATTTCTCGTATCTCAATGTCTTTTAAATATTACGAAGTTTTTGGAAGACAATCTCGGAAACTATTACAGGTACAGAAGTCTAGTATCCTCCAAATTAGACCTAGCCAAATGCGCCATTAGGAAGATAACAATTTTCTCCATGGGAAGAACAGTTTTCATAATGTTTGTCAAACAAAAATGAAAAATATGATTATTTATCTTTTCTCACAATTTTTTAAAAAAAATTTATATAATTTCGGGAACTTTTAGATATACCGACGTCCACTACCCCTTTAATTAGAGCTTGCCATGCACACCATAATGTAGTTTATAACAATTATCTCCGTTGGAAGAACAGTTTTCGTAATATTTTCCAAAGAAATTCACAGAATGGTGATTTCTCGTTTCAGGTAGTTTAATTATATAATTTTTTGGAAGACAATCTCGGCAACTGTTAGAGGTACAGACGTCTATTTCCAGTAAAATTACAGCTAGAAAAATGCGACATAACTAAGTTTAAAACAATTATCTCCATGGGAAGAACAGTTTCCGTAATATTTTACAAAGAAATTCACGAAATGATGATTTCTCGTTTCTCAACGTTTTTAAATAAGTTTTTGGAAGACAATCTCGGAAATTATTACAGGTACAGACGTCCAGTACTCACCATATTAGATCTAGCCAAATGCGCCGTAAGGATGAATACAATTTTCTCCTTGGGAAGATCAGTTTTCATAATGTTTGTCAAACAAAAATGAAAAATATGATTATATATCTTTTCTCAGAATTTTTTAATAAAATTTTACATAATTACGGGAACTTTTAGATATACCGACGTCCACTACCCCTTTAATTAGAGCTTGCCAAGCACACCATAAAGTAGTTTATAACAATTATCTCCGTTGGAAGAACAGTTTTCGTAATATTTTCCAAAGAAATTCACAGAATGGTGATTTCTCGTTTCTCAAAGTTTTTAAATAAGTTTTTGGAAGACAATCTCGGAAACTATCAGAGGTACAGACGTCCAGTACTCACCAAATTAGATCTAGCCAAATGCGCCGTAAGGATGAAAACAATTTTCTCCATGGGAAGAACAGTTTTCGTAATATTTGCCAAAGAAATTCACAAAATGGTGATTTCTCGTATCTCAAAGTCTCTCAAATATTACGAAGTTTTTGGAAGACAATCTCGGAAACTATTAGAGGTACAGACGTCCAGTACCCCCTAAATTAGACCTAGCCAAATGCGCCATAAGGAAGATAACAATTTTCTCCATGGGAAGAACAGTTTTCGTAATGTTTGCCGAATAAATTCACAGAATGGTGATTTCTCGTTTCAGGTAGTTAAATTATATAATTTTTTGGAAGACAATGTCGGGAACTGTTAGAGGTATCGACGTCTATTTCCAGTCAAATTACAGCTAGAAAAATGCGACATAACTAAGTTTAAAACAATTATCTCCATGGGAAGAACAGTTTTCGTAATATTTTACAAAGAAATTCACAAAATGGTGATTTCTCGTATCTCAAAGTCTTTTAAATATTACGAAGTTTTTGGAAGACAATCTCGGAAACTATTACAGGTACAGACGTCTAGTACCCTCCAAATTAGACCTAGCCAAATGCGCCATAAGGAAGATAAAGATTTTCTCCATGGGAAGAACAGTTTTCATAATATTTGTCAAATAAAAATGACAAATATGATTAGTTCTCTTTTCTCAGAATTTTTCACACTATTTTTATACAATTTCGGGAACATTTAGATATACCGACGTTCACTACCCTTTTAACTACAGCTTGCCAAGAACACCATAAAGTAGTTTATAACAATTATCCCCGTTGGAAGAAGAGTTTTCGTAATATTTGCTAAAGAAATTCACGAAATGATGATTTCTCGTTTCTCAAAGTTTTTAAATAAGTTTTTGGAGGACAATCTCGGAAACTATATGAGGTACAGACGTCCAGTACTCACTAAATTAGATCTAGCCAAATGCGCCGTAAGGAAGAAAACAATTTTCTCCATGGGAAAAACAGTTTTCATAATGTTTGTCAAACAAAAAGGAAAAATATGATTATTTATCTTTTCTCACAATTTTTTAAAAAAATTTTATATAATTTCGGGAACTTTTAGATATACCGACGTCCACTACCCCTTTAATTAGAGCTTGCCATGCACACCATAATGTAGTTTATAACAATTATCTCCGTTGGAAGAACAGTTTTCGTAATATTTTCCAAAGAAATTCACAGAATGGTGATTTCTCGTTTCAGGTAGTTTAATTATATAATTTTTTTGAAGACAATCTCGGAAACTATTACAGGTACAGACGTCTAGTACCCTCCAAATTAGACCTAGCCAAATCCGCCATAAGGAAGATAACAATTTTCTCCATGGGAAGAACAGTTTTCATAATATTTGTCAAATAAAAATGACAAATTTGTTTATTTCTCTTTTCTCAGAATTTTTCAAACAATTTTTATACAATTTCGGGAACATTTAGAGATACTGACGTTCACTTCCCTTTTAACTACAGCTTGCCAAGTACACCATAAAGTAGTTTAAAAGAATTATCTCCATGGGAAGAACAGTTTTCGTAATATTTGCCAAAGAAATTCACAAAATGGTGATTTCTCGTATCTCAAAGTCTCTCAAATATTACGAAGTTTTTGGAAGACAATCTCGGAAATTATTAGAGGTACAGACGTCCAGTACCCCCTAAATTAGACCTAGCCAAATGCGCCATAAGGAAGATAACAATTTTCTCCATGGGAAGAACAGTTTTCATAATGTTTGCCAAATAAATTCCCAGAATGGTGATTTCTCGTTTCAGGTAGTTAAATTATATAATTTTTTGGAAGACAATGTCGGGAACTGTTAGAGGTATCGACGTCTATTTCCAGTCAAATTACAGCTAGAAAAATGCGACATAACTAAGTTTAAAACAATTATCTCCATGGGAAGAACAGTTTTCGTAATATTTTACAAAGAAATTCACAAAATGGTGATTTCTCGTATCTCAAAGTCTTTTAAATATTACGAAGTTTTTGGAAGACAATCTCGGAAACTATTACAGGTACAGACGTCTAGTACCCTCCAAATTAGACCTAGCCAAATGCGCCATAAGGAAGATAACAATTTTCTCCATGGGAAGAACAGTTTTCATAATATTTGTCAAATAAAAATGACAAATATGATTAGTTCTCTTTTCTCAGAATTTTTCACACAATTTTTATACAATTTCGGGAACATTTAGATATACCGACGTTCACTACCCTTTTAACTACAGCTTGCCAAGAACACCATAAAGTAGTTTATAACAATTATCCCCGTTGGAAGAAGAGTTTTCGTAATATTTGCTAAAGAAATTCACGAAATGATGATTTCTCGTTTCTCAAAGTTTTTAAATAAGTTTTTGGAGGACAATCTCGGAAACTATCAGAGGTACAGACGTCCAGTACTCACTAAATTAGATCTAGCCAAATGCGCCATAAGGAAGATAACAATTTTCTCCATGGGAAGAACAGTTTTCATAATGTTTGTCAAACAAAAATGAAAAATATGATTATTAATCTTTTCTCACAATTTTTTAAAAAAATTTTATATAATTTCGGGAACTTTTAGATATACCGACGTCCACTACCCCTCTAATTAGAGCTTGCCATGCACACCATAATGTAGTTTATAACAATTATCTCCGTTGGAAGAACAGTTTTCGTAATATTTTCCAAAGAAATTCACAGAATGGTGATTTCTCGTTTCAGGTAGTTTAATTATATAATTTTTTGGAAGACAATCTCGGCAACTGTTAGAGGTACAGACGTCTATTTCCAGTCAAATTACAGCTAGAAAAATGCGACATAACTAAGTTTAAAACAATTATCTCCATGGGAAGAACAGTTTTCGTAATATTTTACCAAGAAATTCACAAAATGGTGATTTCTCGTATCTCAATGTCTTTTAAATATTACGAAGTTTTTGGAAGACAATCTCGGAAACTATTACAGGTACAGAAGTCTAGTATCCTCCAAATTAGACCTAGCCATATGCGCCATTAGGAAGATAACAATTTTCTCCATGGGAAGAACAGTTTTCATAATGTTTGTCTAACAAATATGAAAAATATGATTATTTATCTTTTCTCAGAATTTTTTAAAAAAATTTTATATAATTTCGGGAACTTTTAGATATACCGAAGTCCACTACCCCTTTAATTAGTGCTTGCCAAGCACACCATAAAGTAGTTTATAACAATTATCTCCGTTGGAAGAACTGTTTTCGTAATATTTGCCAAAGAAATTCACAGAATGGTGATTTCTCGTTTCAGGTAGTTTAATTATATAATTTTTTGGAAGACAATCTCGGGAACGTTTAGAGGTACCGACGTCTATTTCCAGTCAAATTACAGCTAGAAAAATGCGACATAACTAAGTTTAAAAAAATTATCTCCATGGGAAGAACAGTATTCGTAATATTTTACAATGAAATTCACGAAATGATGATTTCTCGTTTCTCAACGTTTTTAAATAAGTTTTTGGAAGACAATCTCGGAAATTATTACAGGTACAGACGTCCAGTACCCCCTAAATTAGACCTAGCCAAATGCGCCGTTAGGATGAAAACAATTTTCTCCATG
Source organism: Rhaphigaster nebulosa (assembly GCA_948150685.1). NCBI lineage: Eukaryota > Metazoa > Arthropoda > Insecta > Hemiptera > Pentatomidae > Rhaphigaster > Rhaphigaster nebulosa. Next base: position 9,539,191 of record OX411307.1, read on the forward strand.
GGAAGAACAGTTTTCGTAATATTTGCCAAAGAAATTCACAAAATGGTGATTTCTCGTATCTCAAAGTCTCTCAAATATTACGAAGTTTTTGGAAGACAATCTCGGAAACTATTAGAGGTACAGACGTCCAGTAGCCCCTAAATTAGACCTAGCCAAATGCGCCATAAGGAAGATAACAATTTTCTCCATGGGAAGAACAGTTTTCGTAATATTTTACAAATAAATTCACAAAATGGTGATTTCTCGTATCTCAAAGTCTTTTAAATATTACGAAGTTTATGGAAGACAATCTCGGAAACTATTACAGGTACAGACGTATAGTATCCTCCAAATTAGAAGTAGCCAAATGCGCCATAAGGAAGATTACAATTTTCTCAATGGGAAGAACAGTTTTCATAATATTTGTCAAACAAAAATGACAAATATGATTAGTTCTCTTTTCTCAGTATTTTTCAAACAATTTTTATACAATTTCGGGAACATTTAGAGATACCGACGTTCACTACCCTTTTAACTACAGCTTGCCAAGAACACCATAAAGTAGTTTATAACAATTATCCCCGTTGGAAGAAGAGTTTTCGTAATATTTGCTAAAGAAATTCACGAAATGATGATTTCTCGTGTCTCAAAGTTTTTAAATAAGTTTTTGGAAGACAATCTCGGAAACTATCAGAGGTACAGACGTCCAGTACTCACCAAATTAGATCTAGCCAAATGCGCCGTAAGGAAGAAAACAATTTTCTCCATGGGAAGAACAGTTTTCATAATGTTTGTCAAACAAAAATGAAAAATATGATTATTTATCTTTTCTCAGAATTTTTTAAAAAATTTTTATATAATTTCGGGAACTTTTAGATATACCGACGTCCACTACCCCTTTAATTAGAGCTTGCCAAGCACACCATAATGTAGTTTATAACAATTATCTCCGTTGGGAGAACAGTTTTCGTAATATTTTCCAAAGAAATTCACAGAATGGTGATTTCTCGTTTCAGGTAGTTTAATTATATAATTTTTTGGAAGACAATCTCGAGAACTTTTAGAGGTACCGACGTCTATTTCCAGTCAAATTACAGCTAGAAAAATGCGACATAACTTAGTTTAAAACAATTATCTCCATGGGAAGAACAGTTTTCGTAATATTTTACAAATAAATTCACAAAATGGTGATTTCTCGTATCTCAAAGTCTTTTAAATATTACGAAGTTTATGGAAGACAATCTCGGAAACTATTACAGGTACAGACGTATAGTATCCTCCAAATTAGAAGTAGCCAAATGCGCCATAAGGAAGATTACAATTTTCTCAATGGGAAGAACAGTTTTCATAATATTTGTCAAACAAAAATGACAAATATGATTAGTTCTCTTTTCTCAGTATTTTTCAAACAATTTTTATACAATTTCGGGAACATTTAGATATACCGACGTTCACTACCCTTTTAACTACAGCTTGCCAAGTACACCATAAAGTAGTTTATAACAATTATCCCCGTTGGAAGAAGAGTTTTCGTAATATTTGCTAAAGAAATTCACGAAATGATGATTTCTCGTTTCTCAAAGTTTTTAAATAAGTTTTTGGAGGACAATCTCGGAAACTATCAGAGGTACAGACGTCTAGTATCCTCCAAATTAGACCTAGCCAAATGCGCCGTAAGGAAGAAAACAATTTTCTCCATGGGAAGAACAGTTTTCATAATATTTGTCAAATAAAAATGACAAATATGATTATTTATCTTTTCTCAGAATTTTTTAAAAAAATTTTATATAATTTCGGGAACTTTTAGATATACCGACGTCCACTACCCCTTTAATTAGAGCTTGCCAAGCACACCATAATGTAGTTTATAACAATTATCTCCGTTGGGAGAACAGTTTTCGTAATATTTTCCAAAGAAATTCACAGAATGGTGATTTCTCGTTTCAGGTAGTTTAATTATATAATTTTTTGGAAGACAATCTCGGGAACTGTTAGAATTACAGACGTCTATTTCCAGTCAAATTACAGCTAGAAAAATGCGACATAACAAAGTTTAAAACAATTATCTCCATGGGAAGAACAGTTTTCGTAATATTTGCCAAAGAAATTCACAAAATGGTGATTTCTCGTATCTCAAAGTCTCTCAAATATTACGAAGATTTTGGAAGACAATCTCGGAAACTATTACAGGTACAGACATCTAGTACCCTCCAAATTAGACCTAGCCAAATGCACCATAAGGAAGATAACAATTTTCTCCATGGGAAGAACAGTTTTCATAATATTTGTCAAATAAAAATGAAAAATATGATTATTTATCTTTTCTCACAATTTTTTAAAAAAAATTTATATAATTTCGGGAACTTTTAGATATACCGACGTCCACTACCCCTTTAATTAGAGCTTGCCATGCACACCATAATGTAGTTTATAACAATTATCTCCGTTGGAAGAACAGTTTTCGTAATATTTTCCAAAGAAATTCACAGAATGGTGATTTCTCGTTTCAGGTAGTTTAATTATATAATTTTTTGGAAGACAATCTCGGCAACTGTTAGAGGTACAGACGTCTATTTCCAGTAAAATTACAGCTAGAAAAATGCGACATAACTAAGTTTAAAACAATTATCTCCATGGGAAGAACAGTTTCCGTAATATTTTACAAAGAAATTCACGAAATGATGATTTCTCGTTTCTCAACGTTTTTAAATAAGTTTTTGGAAGACAATCTCGGAAATTATTACAGGTACAGACGTCCAGTACTCACCATATTAGATCTAGCCAAATGCGCCGTAAGGATGAATACAATTTTCTCCTTGGGAAGATCAGTTTTCATAATGTTTGTCAAACAAAAATGAAAAATATGATTATATATCTTTTCTCAGAATTTTTTAATAAAATTTTACATAATTACGGGAACTTTTAGATATACCGACGTCCACTACCCCTTTAATTAGAGCTTGCCAAGCACACCATAAAGTAGTTTATAACAATTATCTCCGTTGGAAGAACAGTTTTCGTAATATTTTCCAAAGAAATTCACAGAATGGTGATTTCTCGTTTCTCAAAGTTTTTAAATAAGTTTTTGGAAGACAATCTCGGAAACTATCAGAGGTACAGACGTCCAGTACTCACCAAATTAGATCTAGCCAAATGCGCCGTAAGGATGAAAACAATTTTCTCCATGGGAAGAACAGTTTTCGTAATATTTGCCAAAGAAATTCACAAAATGGTGATTTCTCGTATCTCAAAGTCTCTCAAATATTACGAAGTTTTTGGAAGACAATCTCGGAAACTATTAGAGGTACAGACGTCCAGTACCCCCTAAATTAGACCTAGCCAAATGCGCCATAAGGAAGATAACAATTTTCTCCATGGGAAGAACAGTTTTCGTAATGTTTGCCGAATAAATTCACAGAATGGTGATTTCTCGTTTCAGGTAGTTAAATTATATAATTTTTTGGAAGACAATGTCGGGAACTGTTAGAGGTATCGACGTCTATTTCCAGTCAAATTACAGCTAGAAAAATGCGACATAACTAAGTTTAAAACAATTATCTCCATGGGAAGAACAGTTTTCGTAATATTTTACAAAGAAATTCACAAAATGGTGATTTCTCGTATCTCAAAGTCTTTTAAATATTACGAAGTTTTTGGAAGACAATCTCGGAAACTATTACAGGTACAGACGTCTAGTACCCTCCAAATTAGACCTAGCCAAATGCGCCAGAAGGAAGATAAAGATTTTCTCCATGGGAAGAACAGTTTTCATAATATTTGTCAAATAAAAATGACAAATATGATTAGTTCTCTTTTCTCAGAATTTTTCACACTATTTTTATACAATTTCGGGAACATTTAGATATACCGACGTTCACTACCCTTTTAACTACAGCTTGCCAAGAACACCATAAAGTAGTTTATAACAATTATCCCCGTTGGAAGAAGAGTTTTCGTAATATTTGCTAAAGAAATTCACGAAATGATGATTTCTCGTTTCTCAAAGTTTTTAAATAAGTTTTTGGAGGACAATCTCGGAAACTATATGAGGTACAGACGTCCAGTACTCACTAAATTAGATCTAGCCAAATGCGCCGTAAGGAAGAAAACAATTTTCTCCATGGGAAAAACAGTTTTCATAATGTTTGTCAAACAAAAAGGAAAAATATGATTATTTATCTTTTCTCACAATTTTTTAAAAAAATTTTATATAATTTCGGGAACTTTTAGATATACCGACGTCCACTACCCCTTTAATTAGAGCTTGCCATGCACACCATAATGTAGTTTATAACAATTATCTCCGTTGGAAGAACAGTTTTCGTAATATTTTCCAAAGAAATTCACAGAATGGTGATTTCTCGTTTCAGGTAGTTTAATTATATAATTTTTTTGAAGACAATCTCGGAAACTATTACAGGTACAGACGTCTAGTACCCTCCAAATTAGACCTAGCCAAATCCGCCATAAGGAAGATAACAATTTTCTCCATGGGAAGAACAGTTTTCATAATATTTGTCAAATAAAAATGACAAATTTGTTTATTTCTCTTTTCTCAGAATTTTTCAAACAATTTTTATACAATTTCGGGAACATTTAGAGATACTGACGTTCACTTCCCTTTTAACTACAGCTTGCCAAGTACACCATAAAGTAGTTTAAAAGAATTATCTCCATGGGAAGAACAGTTTTCGTAATATTTGCCAAAGAAATTCACAAAATGGTGATTTCTCGTATCTCAAAGTCTCTCAAATATTACGAAGTTTTTGGAAGACAATCTCGGAAATTATTAGAGGTACAGACGTCCAGTACCCCCTAAATTAGACCTAGCCAAATGCGCCATAAGGAAGATAACAATTTTCTCCATGGGAAGAACAGTTTTCATAATGTTTGCCAAATAAATTCCCAGAATGGTGATTTCTCGTTTCAGGTAGTTAAATTATATAATTTTTTGGAAGACAATGTCGGGAACTGTTAGAGGTATCGACGTCTATTTCCAGTCAAATTACAGCTAGAAAAATGCGACATAACTAAGTTTAAAACAATTATCTCCATGGGAAGAACAGTTTTCGTAATATTTTACAAAGAAATTCACAAAATGGTGATTTCTCGTATCTCAAAGTCTTTTAAATATTACGAAGTTTTTGGAAGACAATCTCGGAAACTATTACAGGTACAGACGTCTAGTACCCTCCAAATTAGACCTAGCCAAATGCGCCATAAGGAAGATAACAATTTTCTCCATGGGAAGAACAGTTTTCATAATATTTGTCAAATAAAAATGACAAATATGATTAGTTCTCTTTTCTCAGAATTTTTCACACAATTTTTATACAATTTCGGGAACATTTAGATATACCGACGTTCACTACCCTTTTAACTACAGCTTGCCAAGAACACCATAAAGTAGTTTATAACAATTATCCCCGTTGGAAGAAGAGTTTTCGTAATATTTGCTAAAGAAATTCACGAAATGATGATTTCTCGTTTCTCAAAGTTTTTAAATAAGTTTTTGGAGGACAATCTCGGAAACTATCAGAGGTACAGACGTCCAGTACTCACTAAATTAGATCTAGCCAAATGCGCCATAAGGAAGAAAACAATTTTCTCCATGGGAAGAACAGTTTTCATAATGTTTGTCAAACAAAAATGAAAAATATGATTATTAATCTTTTCTCACAATTTTTTAAAAAAATTTTATATAATTTCGGGAACTTTTAGATATACCGACGTCCACTACCCCTCTAATTAGAGCTTGCCATGCACACCATAATGTAGTTTATAACAATTATCTCCGTTGGAAGAACAGTTTTCGTAATATTTTCCAAAGAAATTCACAGAATGGTGATTTCTCGTTTCAGGTAGTTTAATTATATAATTTTTTGGAAGACAATCTCGGCAACTGTTAGAGGTACAGACGTCTATTTCCAGTCAAATTACAGCTAGAAAAATGCGACATAACTAAGTTTAAAACAATTATCTCCATGGGAAGAACAGTTTTCGTAATATTTTACCAAGAAATTCACAAAATGGTGATTTCTCGTATCTCAATGTCTTTTAAATATTACGAAGTTTTTGGAAGACAATCTCGGAAACTATTACAGGTACAGAAGTCTAGTATCCTCCAAATTAGACCTAGCCATATGCGCCATTAGGAAGATAACAATTTTCTCCATGGGAAGAACAGTTTTCATAATGTTTGTCTAACAAATATGAAAAATATGATTATTTATCTTTTCTCAGAATTTTTTAAAAAAATTTTATATAATTTCGGGAACTTTTAGATATACCGAAGTCCACTACCCCTTTAATTAGTGCTTGCCAAGCACACCATAAAGTAGTTTATAACAATTATCTCCGTTGGAAGAACTGTTTTCGTAATATTTGCCAAAGAAATTCACAGAATGGTGATTTCTCGTTTCAGGTAGTTTAATTATATAATTTTTTGGAAGACAATCTCGGGAACGTTTAGAGGTACCGACGTCTATTTCCAGTCAAATTACAGCTAGAAAAATGCGACATAACTAAGTTTAAAAAAATTATCTCCATGGGAAGAACAGTATTCGTAATATTTTACAATGAAATTCACGAAATGATGATTTCTCGTTTCTCAACGTTTTTAAATAAGTTTTTGGAAGACAATCTCGGAAATTATTACAGGTACAGACGTCCAGTACCCCCTAAATTAGACCTAGCCAAATGCGCCGTTAGGATGAAAACAATTTTCTCCATGGGAAGAACAGTTTTCGTAATATTTGCCAAAGAAATTCACAAAATGGTGATTTCTCGTATCTCAAAGTCTCTCAAATATTACGAAGTTTTTGGAAGACAATCTCGGAAACTATTAGAGGTACAGACGTCCAGTAGCCCCTAAATTAGACCTAGCCAAATGCGCCATAAGGAAGATAACAATTTTCTCCATGGGAAGAACAGTTTTCGTAATATTTTACAAATAAATTCACAAAATGGTGATTTCTCGTATCTCAAAGTCTTTTAAATATTACGAAGTTTATGGAAGACAATCTCGGAAACTATTACAGGTACAGACGTATAGTATCCTCCAAATTAGAAGTAGCCAAATGCGCCATAAGGAAGATTACAATTTTCTCAATGGGAAGAACAGTTTTCATAATATTTGTCAAACAAAAATGACAAATATGATTAGTTCTCTTTTCTCAGTATTTTTCAAACAATTTTTATACAATTTCAGGAACATTTAGAGATACCGACGTTCACTACCCTTTTAACTACAGCTTGCCAAGAACACCATAAAGTAGTTTATAACAATTATCCCCGTTGGAAGAAGAGTTTTCGTAATATTTGCTAAAGAAATTCACGAAATGATGATTTCTCGTGTCTCAAAGTTTTTAAATAAGTTTTTGGAAGACAATCTCGGAAACTATCAGAGGTACAGACGTCCAGTACTCACCAAATTAGATCTAGCCAAATGCGCCGTAAGGAAGAAAACAATTTTCTCCATGGGAAGAACAGTTTTCATAATGTTTGTCAAACAAAAATGAAAAATATGATTATTTATCTTTTCTCAGAATTTTTTAAAAAAATTTTATATAATTTCGGGAACTTTTAGATATACCGACGTCCACTACCCCTTTAATTAGAGCTTGCCAAGCACACCATAATGTAGTTTATAACAATTATCTCCGTTGGGAGAACAGTTTTCGTAATATTTTCCAAAGAAATTCACAGAATGGTGATTTCTCGTTTCAGGTAGTTTAATTATATAATTTTTTGGAAGACAATCTCGAGAACTTTTAGAGGTACCGACGTCTATTTCCAGTCAAATTACAGCTAGAAAAATGCGACATAACTTAGTTTAAAACAATTATCTCCATGGGAAGAACAGTTTTCGTAATATTTTACAAATAAATTCACAAAATGGTGATTTCTCGTATCTCAAAGTCTTTTAAATATTACGAAGTTTATGGAAGACAATCTCGGAAACTATTACAGGTACAGACGTATAGTATCCTCCAAATTAGAAGTAGCCAAATGCGCCATAAGGAAGATTACAATTTTCTCAATGGGAAGAACAGTTTTCATAATATTTGTCAAACAAAAATGACAAATATGATTAGTTCTCTTTTCTCAGTATTTTTCAAACAATTTTTATACAATTTCGGGAACATTTAGATATACCGACGTTCACTACCCTTTTAACTACAGCTTGCCAAGTACACCATAAAGTAGTTTATAACAATTATCCCCGTTGGAAGAAGAGTTTTCGTAATATTTGCTAAAGAAATTCACGAAATGATGATTTCTCGTTTCTCAAAGTTTTTAAATAAGTTTTTGGAGGACAATCTCGGAAACTATCAGAGGTACAGACGTCTAGTATCCTCCAAATTAGACCTAGCCAAATGCGCCGTAAGGAAGAAAACAATTTTCTCCATGGGAAGAACAGTTTTCATAATATTTGTCAAATAAAAATGACAAATATGATTATTTATCTTTTCTCAGAATTTTTTAAAAAAATTTTATATAATTTCGGGAACTTTTAGATATACCGACGTCCACTACCCCTTTAATTAGAGCTTGCCAAGCACACCATAATGTAGTTTATAACAATTATCTCCGTTGGGAGAACAGTTTTCGTAATATTTTCCAAAGAAATTCACAGAATGGTGATTTCTCGTTTCAGGTAGTTTAATTATATAATTTTTTGGAAGACAATCTCGGGAACTGTTAGAATTACAGACGTCTATTTCCAGTCAAATTACAGCTAGAAAAATGCGACATAACAAAGTTTAAAACAATTATCTCCATGGGAAGAACAGTTTTCGTAATATTTGCCAAAGAAATTCACAAAATGGTGATTTCTCGTATCTCAAAGTCTCTCAAATATTACGAAGATTTTGGAAGACAATCTCGGAAACTATTACAGGTACAGACATCTAGTACCCTCCAAATTAGACCTAGCCAAATGCACCATAAGGAAGATAACAATTTTCTCCATGGGAAGAACAGTTTTCATAATATTTGTCAAATAAAAATGACAAATATGATTATTTCTCTTTTCTCAGAGTTTTTCAAACAATTTTCATACAATTTCGGGAACATTTAGAGATACCGAAGTCCACTACCCCTTTAATTAGAGCTTGCCAAGCACACCATAAAGTAGTTTATAACAATTATCTCCGTTGGAAGAACTGTTTTCGTAATATTTGCCAAAGAAATTCACAGAATGGTGATTTCTCGTTTCAGGTAGTTTAATTATATAATTTTTTGGAAGACAATCTCGGGAACTTTTAGAGGTACCGACGTCTATTTCCAGTCAAATTACAGCTAGAAAAATGCGACATAACTTAGTTTAAAACAATTATCTCCATGGGAAGAACAGTTTTCGTAATATTTTACAAATAAATTCACAAAATGGTGATTTCTCGTATCTCAAAGTCTTTTAAATATTACGAAGTTTTTGGAAGACAATCTCGGAAACTATTACAGGTACAGACGTATAGTATCCTCCAAATTAGAAGTAGCCAAATGCGCCATAAGGAAGATTACAATTTTCTCAATGGGAAGAACAGTTTTCATAATGTTTGTCAAACAAAAATGAAAAATATGATGATTTATCTTTTCTCAGAGTTTTTCAAACAATTTTCATACAATTTCGGGAACATTTAGAGATACCGACGTTCACTACCCCTTTAATTACAGCTTGCCAAGTACGCCATAAAGTAGTTTAAAACTATTATCTCCGTTGGAAGAAGAGTTTTCGTAATATTTGCTAAAGAAATTCACGAAATGATGATTTCTCGTTTCTCAAAGTTTTTAAATAAGTTTTTGGAAGACAATCTCGGAAACTATTAGAGGTACAGACGTCCAGTACTCACCAACTTAGATCTAGCCAAAGACGCCGTAAGGAAGAAAACAATTTTCTCCATGGGAAGAACAGTTTTCATAATGTTTGTCTGACAAATATGAAAAATATGATTATTTATCTTTTCTCAGAATTTTTTAAAAAAATTTTATATAATTTCGGGAACTTTTAGATATACCGAAGTCCACTACCCCTTTAATTAGAGCTTGCCAAGCACACCATAAAGTAGTTTATAACAATTATCTCCGTTGGAAGAACTGTTTTCGTAATATTTGCCAAAGAAATTCACAGAATGGTGATTTCTCGTTTCAGGTAGTTTAATTATATAATTTTTTGGAAGACAATCTCGGGAACTGTTAGATTTTCAGACGTCTATTTCCAGTCAAATTACAGCTAGAAAAATGCGACATAACTAAGTTTAAAACAATTATCTCCATGGGAAGAACAGTTTTCGTAATATTTGCCAAAGAAATTCACAATATGGTGATTTCTCGTATCTCAAAGTCTCTCAAATATTACGAAGTTTTTGGAAGACAATCTCGGAAACTATTACAGGTACAGACGTCTAGTACCCTCCAAATTAGACCTAGCCAAATGCACCATAAGGAAGATAACAATTTTCTCCATGGGAAGAACAGTTTTCATAATATTTGTCAAATAAAAATGACAAATATGATTATTTCTCTTTTCTCAGATTTTTTTAAAAAAATTTTATATAATTTCGGGAACATTTAGAGATACCGACGTTCACTACCCCTTTAATTACAGCTTGCCAAGTACACCATAAAGTAGTTTAAAACAATTATCTCCGTTGGAAGAAGAGTTTTCGTAATATTTGCTAAAGAAATTCACGAAATGATGATTTCTCGTTTCTCAAAGTTTTTAAATAAGTTTTTGGAAGACAATCTCGGAAACTATTAGAGGTACAGACGTCCAGTACTCACCAAATTAGATCTAGCCAAAGGCGCCGTAAGGAAGAAAACAATTTTCTCCATGGGAAGAACAGTTTTCATAATGTTTGTCAAACAAAAATGAAAAATATGATTATTATCTTTTCTCAGAATTTTTTAAAAAATTTTTATATAATTTCGGGAACTTTTAGATATACCGAAGTCCACTACCCCTTTAATTAGAGCTTGCCAAGCACACCATAAAGTAGTTTATAACAATTATCTCCGTTGGAAGAACTGTTTTCGTAATATTTGCCAAAGAAATTCACAGAATGGTGATTTCTCGTTTCAGGTAGTTTAATTATATAATTTTTTGGAAGACAATCTCGGGAACTGTTAGAATTTCAGACGTCTATTTCCAGTCAAATTACAGCTAGAAAAATGCGACATAACTAAGTTTAAAACAATTATCTCCATGGGAAGAACAGTTTTCGTAATATTTGCCAAAGAAATTCACAATATGGTGATTTCTCGTATCTCAAAGTCTCTCAAATATTACGAAGTTTTTGGAAGACAATCTCGGAAACTATTACAGGTACAGACGTCTAGTATCCTCCAAATTAGAAGTAGCCAAATGCGCCATAAGGAAGATAACAATTTTCTCAATGGGAAGAACAGTTTTCATAATATTTGTCAAACAAAAATGAAAAATATGATGATTTATCTTTTCTCAGAATTTTTAAAAAAAATTTTATATAATTTCGGGAACATTTAGAGATACCGACGTTCAGTACCCCTTTAATTACAGCTTGCCAAGTACACCATAAAGTAGTTTAAAACAATTATCTCCGTTGGAAGAAGAGTTTTCGTAATATTTGCTAAAGAAATTCACGAAATGATGATTTCTCGTTTCTCAAAGTTTTTAAATAAGTTTTTGGAAGACAATCTCGGAAACTATTAGAGGTACAGACGTCCAGTACTCACCAAATTAGATCTAGCCAAAGGCGCCGTAAGGAAGAAAACAATTTTCTCCATGGGAAGAACAGTTTTTATAATGTTTGTCAAACAAAAATGAAAAATATGATTATTTATCTTTTCTCAGAATTTTTTAAAAAATTTTTATATAATTTCGGGAACTTTTAGATATACCGAAGTCCACTACCCCTTTAATTAGAGCTTGCCAAGCACACCATAAAGTAGTTTATAACAATTATCTCCGTTGGAAGAAGAGTTTTCGTAATATTTGCTAAAGAAATTCACGAAATGATGATTTCTCGTTTCTCAAAGTTTTTAAATAAGTTTTTGGAAGACAATCTCGGGTACTTTTAGAGGTACCGACGTCTATTTCCAGTCAAATTACAGCTAGAAAAATGCGACATAACTAAGTTTAAAACAATTATCTCCATGGGAAGAACAGTTTTCGTAATATTTTACAAAGAAATTCACAAAATGGTGATTTCTCGTATCTCAAAGTCTTTTAAATATTACGAAGTTTTTGGAAGAAAATCTCGGAAACTATTGCAGGTACAGACGTCTAGTGCCCTCCAAATTAGACCTAGCCAAATTCGCCATAAGGAAGATAACAATTTTCTCCATGGGAAGATCAGTTTTCGTAATATTTTACAATGAAATTCACAGAATGGTGATTTCTCGTATCTCAAAGTCTTTTAAATATTACGAAGTTTTTGGAAGACAATCTCGGAAACTATTACAGGTACAGACGTCCAGTACCCCCTAAATTAGACCTAGCCAAATGCGCCATAAGGAAGACAACAATTTTCTCCATGGGAAGAACAGTTTTCGTAATATTTGCCAAAGAAATTCACAAAATGGTGATTTCTCGTATCTCAAAGTCTCTCAAATATTACGAAGTTTTTGGAAGACAATCTCGGAAACTATTACAGGTACAGACATCTAGTACCCTCCAAATTAGACCTAGCCAAATGCACCATAAGGAAGACAACAATTTTCTCCATGGGAAGAACAGTTTTCGTAATATTTGCCAAAGAAATTCACAAAATGGTGATTTCTCGTATCTCAAAGTCTTTTAAATATTACGAAGTTTTTGGAAGACAATCTCGGAAACTATTACAGGTACAGACGTCCAGTACCCCCTAAATTAGACCTAGCCAAATGCGCCATAAGGAAGACAACAATTTTCTCCATGGGAAGAACAGTTTTAATAATATTTGTCAAATAAAAATGACAAATATGATTATTTCTCTTTTCTCAGAGTTTTTCAAACAATTTTTATACAATTTCGGGAACATTTAGAGATACCGACGTTCACTACCCCTTTAATTACAGCTTGCCAAGTACACCATAAAGAAGTTTAAAACAATTATCTCCGTTGGAAGAAGAGTTTTCGTATTATTTGCTAAAGAAATTCACGAAATGATGATTTCTCGTTTCTCAAAGTTTTTAAATATTTTTTTGGAAGACAATCTCGGAAACTATTAGAGGTACCGACGTCTATTTCCAGTCAAATTACAGCTAGAAAAATGCGACATAACTAAGTTTAAAACAATTATCTCCATGGGAAGAACAGTTTTCGTAATATTTTACAAAGAAATTCACAAAATGGTGATTTCTCGTATCTCAAAGTCTCTCAAATATTACGAAGTTTTTGGAAGACAATCTCGGAAACTATTACAGGTACAGACGTCTAGTACCCTCCAAATTAGACCTAGCCAAATGCACCATAAGGAAGATAACAATTTTCTCCATGGGAAGAACAGTTTTCATAATATTTGTCAAAAAAAATGACAAATATGATTATTTCTCTTTTCTCAGAGTTTTTCAAACAATTTTTATACAATTTCGGGAACATTTAGAGATACCGACGTTCACTACCCCTTTAATTACAGCTTGCCAAGTACACCATAAAGTAGTTTAAAACAATTATCTCCGTTGGAAGAAGAGTTTTCGTAATATTTGCTAAAGAAATTCACGAAATGATGATTTCTCGTTTCTCAAAGTTTTTTAATAAGTTTTTGGAAGACAATCTCGGAAACTATTAGAGGTACAGACGTCCAGTACTCACCAACTTAGATCTAGCCAAAGGCGCCGTAAGGAAGAAAACAATTTTCTCCATGGGAAGAACAGTTTTCATAATGTTTGTCAAACAAAAATGTAAAATATGATGATTTATCTTTTCTCAGAATTTTTTAAAAAAATTTTATATAATTTCGGGAACATTTAGAGATACCGACGTTCACTACCCCTTTAATTACAGCTTGCCAAGTACACCATAAAGTAGTTTAAAACAATTATCTCCGTTGGAAGAAGAGTTTTCGTAATATTTGCTAAAGAAATTCACGAAATGATGATTTCTCGTTTCTCAAAGTTTTTAAATAAGTTTTTGGAAGACAATCTCGGAAACTATTAGAGGTACCGACGTCTATTTCCAGTCAAATTACAGCTAGAAAAATGCGACATAACTAAGTTTAAAACAATTATCTCCATGGGAAGAACAGTTTTCGTAATATTTTACAAAGAAATTCACAAAATGGTGATTTCTCGTATCTCAAAGTCTTTTAAATATTACGAAGTTTTTGGAAGACAATCTCGGAAACTATTGCAGGTACAGACGTCTAGTGCCCTCCAAATTAGACCTTGCCAAATTCGCCATAAGGAAGATAACAATTTTCTCCATGGGAAGAACAGTTTTCGTAATATTTTACAATGAAATTCACAAAATGGTGATTTCTCGTATCTCAAAGTCTTTTAAATATTACGAAGTTTTTGGAAGACAATCTCGGAAACTATTACAGGTACAGACGTCTAGTATCCTCCAAATTAGCCCTAGCCTAATGCGCCATAAGGAAGATAACAATTTTCTCAATGGGAAGAACAGTATTCATAATATTTGTCAAACAAAAATGACAAATATGATTAGTTCTCTTTTCTCAGAGTTTTTCAAACAATTTTTATACAATTTCGGGAACATTTAGAGATACCGACGTTCACTACCCCTTTAATTACAGCTTGCCAAGTACACCATAAAGTAGTTTAAAACAATTATCTCCGTTGGAAGAAGAGTTTTCGTAATATTTGCTAAAGAAATTCACGAAATGATGATTTCTCGTTTCTCAAAGTTTTTTAATAAGTTTTTGGAAGACAATCTCGGAAACTATTAGAGGTACAGACGTCCAGTACTCACCAACTTAGATCTAGCCAAAGGCGCCGTAAGGAAGAAAACAATTTTCTCCATGGGAAGAACAGTTTTCATAATGTTTGTCAAACAAAAATGAAAAATATGATGATTTATCTTTTCTCAGAATTTTTTAAAAAAATTTTATATAATTTCGGGAACATTTAGAGATACCGACGTTCACTACCCCTTTAATTACAGCTTGCCAAGTACACCATAAAGTAGTTTAAAACAATTATCTCCGTTGGAAGAAGAGTTTTCGTAATATTTGCTAAAGAAATTCACGAAATGATGATTTCTCTTTCTCAAAGTTTTTAAATAAGTTTTTGGAAGACAATCTCGGAAACTATTAGAGGTACCGACGTCTATTTCCAGTCAAATTACAGCTAGAAAAATGCGACATAACTAAGTTTAAGACAATTATCTCCATGGGAAGAACAGTTTTCGTAATATTTTACAAAGAAATTCACAAAATGGTGATTTCTCGTATCTTAAAGTCTTTTAAATATTACGAAGTTTTTGGAAGACAATCTCGGAAACTATTGCAGGTACAGACGTCTAGTGCCCTCCAAATTAGACCTAGCCAAATTCGCCATAAGGAAGATAACAATTTTCTCCATGGGAAGAACAGTTTTCGTAATATTTTACAATGAAATTCACAAAATGGTGATTTCTCGTATCTCAAAGTCTTTTAAATATTACGAAGTTTTTGGAAGACAATCTCGGAAACTATTACAGGTACAGACGTCTAGTATCCTCCAAATTAGCCCTAGCCTAATGCGCCATAAGGAAGATAACAATTTTCTCAATGGGAAGAACAGTATTCATAATATTTGTCAAACAAAAATGACAAATATGATTAGTTCTCTTTTCTCAGTATTTTTCAAACAATTTTTATACAATTTCGGGAACATTTAGAGATACCGACGTTCACTACCCTTTAAACTACAGCTTCCTAAGAACACCATAAAGTAGTTTATAACTATTATCCCCGTTGGAAGAAGAGTTTTCGTAATATTTGCCAAAGAAATTCACAGAATGGTGATTTCTCGTTTCAGGTAGTTTAATTATATAATTTTTTGGAAGACAATCTCGGGAACTTTTAGAGGTACCGACGTCTATTTCCAGTCAAATTACAGCTAGAAAAATGCGACATAACTTAGTTTAGAACAATTATCTCCATGGGAAGAACAGTTTTCGTAATATTTTACAAATAAATTCACAAAATGGTGATTTCTCGTATCTCAAAGTCTTTTAAATATTACGAAGTTTTTGGAAGACAATCTCGGAAACTATTACAGGTACAGACGTCTAGTATCCTCCAAATTAGTAGTAGCCAAATGCGCCATAAGGAAGATAACAATTTTCTCAATGGGAAGAACAGTTTTCATAATATTTGTCAAACAAAAATGAAAAATATGATGATTTATCTTTTCTCAGAATTTTTTAAAAAATTTTTATATAATTTCGGGAACATTTAGAGATACCGACGTTCACTACCCCTTTAATTACAGCTTGCCAAGTACACCATAAAGTAGTTTAAAACAATTATCTCCGTTGGAAGAAGAGTTTTCGTAATATTTGCTAAAGAAATTCACGAAATGATGATTTCTCGTTTCTCAAAGTTTTTAATTAAGTTTTTGGAAGACAATCTCGGAAACTATTAGAGGTACCGACGTCTATTTCCAGTCAAATTACAGCTAGAAAAATGCGACATAACTAAGTTTTAAACAATTATCTCCATGGGAAGAACAGTTTTCGTAATATTTTACAAAGAAATTCACAAAATGGTGATTTCTGGTATTTCAAAGTCTTTTAAATATTACGAAGTTTTTGGAAGACAATCTCGGAAACTATTGCAGGTACAGACGTCTAGTGCCCTCCAAATTAGACCTAGCCAAATTCGCCATAAGGAACATAACAATTTTCTCCATGGGAAGAACAGTTTTCGTAATATTTTACAATGAAATTCACAAAATGGTGATTTCTCGTATCTCAAAGTCTTTTAAATATTACGAAGTTTTTGGAAGACAATCTCGGAAACTATTACAGGTACAGACGTCTAGTATCCTCCAAATTAGCCCTAGCCTAATGCGCCATAAGGAAGATAACAATTTTCTCAATGGGAAGAACAGTTTTCATAATATTTGTCAAACAAAAATGACAAACATGATTAGTTCTCTTTTCTCAGTATTTTTCAAACAATTTTTATACAATTTCGGGAACATTTTGAGATACCGACGTTCACTACCCTTTTAACTACAGCTTGCCAAGAACACCATAAAGTAGTTTATAACAATTATCCCCGTTGGAAGAAGAGTTTTCGTAATATTTGCTAAAGAAATTCACGAAATGATGATTTCTCGTTTCTCAAAGTTTTTAAATAAGTTTTTGGAAGACAATCTCGGAAACTATTAGAGGTACAGACGTCCAGTACTCACCAAATTAGATCTAGCCAAAGGCGCCGTAAGGAAGAAAACAATTTTCTCCATGGGAAGAACAGTTTTCATAATATTTGTCAAACAAAAATGAAAAATATGATTATTTATCTTTTCTCAGAATTTTTTAAAAAAATTTTATATAATTTCGGGTACTTTTAGATATACCGAAGTCCACTACCCCTTTAATTAGAGCTTGCCAAGCACACCATAAAGTAGTTTATAACAATTATCTCCGTTGGAAGAACTGTTTTCGTAATATTTGCCAAAGAAATTCACAGAATGGTGATTTCTCGTTTCAGGTAGTTTAATTATATAATTTTTTGGAAGACAATCTCGGGAACTGTTAGAATTTCAGACGTCTATTTCCAGTCAAATTACAGCTAGAAAAATGCGACATAACTAAGTTTAAAACAATTATCTCCATGGGAAGAACAGTTTTCGTAATATTTGCCAAAGAAATTCACAATATGGTGATTTCTCGTATCTCAACGTCTCTCAAATATTACGAAGTTTTTGGAAGACAATCTCGGAAACTATTACAGGTACAGACGTCTAGTATCCTCCAAATTAGAAGTAGCCAAATGCGCCATAAGGAAGATAACAATTTTCTCAATGGGAAGAACAGTTTTCATAATATTTGTCAAACAAAAATGAAAAATATGATGATTTATCTTTTCTCAGAATTTTTAAAAAAAATTTTATATAATTTCGGGAACATTTAGAGATACCGACGTTCAGTACCCCTTTAATTACAGCTTGCCACGTACACCATAAAGTAGTTTAAAACAATTATCTCCGTTGGAAGAAGAGTTTTCGTAATATTTGCTAAAGAAATTCACGAAATGATGATTTCTCGTTTCTCAAAGTTTTTAAATAAGTTTTTGGAAGACAATCTCGGAAACTATTAGAGGTACAGACGTCCAGTACTCACCAAATTAGATCTAGCCAAAGGCGCCGTAAGGAAGAAAACAATTTTCTCCATGGGAAGAACAGTTTTCATAATGTTTGTCAAACAAAAATGAAAAATATGATTATTTATCTTTTCTCAGAATTTTTTAAAAAATTTTTATATAATTTCGGGAACTTTTAGATATACCGAAGTCCACTACCCCTTTAATTAGAGCTTGCCAAGCACACCATAAAGTAGTTTATAACAATTATCTCCGTTGGAAGAACTGTTTTCGTAATATTTGCCAAAGAAATTCACAGAATGGTGATTTCTCGTTTCAGGTAGTTTAATTATATAATTTTTTGGAAGACAATCTCGGGAACTTTTAGAGGTACCGACGTCTATTTCCAGTCAAATTACAGCTAGAAAAATGCGACATAACTAAGTTTAAAACAATTATCTCCATGGGAAGAACAGTTTTCGTAATATTTGCCAAAGAAATTCACAAAATGGTGATTTCTCGTATCTCAAAGTCTCTCAAATATTACGAAGTTTTTGGAAGACAATCTCGGAAACTATTACAGGTACAGACGTCTAGTACCCTCCAAATTAGACCTAGCCAAATGCACCATAAGGAAGATAACAATTTTCTCCATGGGAAGAACAGTTTTCATAATATTTGTCAAATAAAAATGACAAATATGATTATTTCTCTTTTCTCAGAGTTTTTCAAACAATTTTTATACAATTTCGGGAACATTTAGAGATACCGACGTTCACTACCCCTTTAATTACAGCTTGCCAAGTACACCATAAAGTAGTTTAAAACAATTATCTCCGTTGGAAGAAGAGTTTTCGTAATATTTGCTAAAGAAATTCACGAAATGATGATTTCTCGTTTCTCAAAGTTTTTAAATAAGTTTTTGGAAGACAATCTCGGGTACTTTTAGAGGTACCGACGTCTATTTCCAGTCAAATTACAGCTAGAAAAATGCGACATAACTAAGTTTAAAACAATTATCTCCATGGGAAGAACAGTTTTCGTAATATTTTACAAATAAATTCACAAAATGGTGATTTCTCGTATCTCAAAGTCTTTTAAATATTACGAAGTTTTTGGAGGACAATCTCGGAAACTATTGCAGGTACAGACGTCTAGTGCCCTCCAAATTAGACCTAGCCAAATTCGCCATAAGGAAGATAACAATTTTCTCCATGGGAAGAACAGTTTTCGTAATATTTTACAATGAAATTCACAAAATGGTGATTTCTCGTATCTCAAAGTCTTTTAAATATTACGAAGTTTTTGGAAGACAATCTCGGAAACTATTACAGGTACAGACGTCCAGTACCCCCTAAATTAGACCTAGCCAAATGCGCCATAAGGAAGACAACAATTTTCTCCATGGAAAGAACAGTTTTCGTAATATTTGCCAAAGAAATTCACAAAATGGTGATTTCTCGTATCTCAAAGTCTCTCAAATATTACGAAGTTTTTGGAAGACAATCTCGGAAACTATTACAGGTACAGACATCTAGTACCCTCCAAATTAGACCTAGCCAAATGCACCATAAGGAAGACAACAATTTTCTCCATGGGAAGAACAGTTTTCGTAATATTTGCCAAAGAAATTCACAAAATGGTGATTTCTCGTATCTCAAAGTCTTTTAAATATTACGAAGTTTTTGGAAGACAATCTCGGAAACTATTACAGGTACAGACGTCCAGTACCCCCTAAATTAGACCTAGCCAAATGCGCCATAAGGAAGACAACAATTTTCTCCATGGGAAGAACAGTTTTCATAATATTTGTCTAACAAATATGAAAAATATGATTATTTATCTTTTCTCAGAGTTTTTCAAACAATTTTTATACAATTTCGGGAACATTTAGAGATACCGACGTTCACTACCCCTTTAATTACAGCTTGCCAAGTACACCATAAAGTAGTTTAAAACAATTATCTCCGTTGGAAGAAGAGTTTTCGTAATATTTGCTAAAGAAATTCACGAAATGATGATTTCTCGTTTCTCAAAGTTTTTAAATAAGTTTTTGGAAGACAATCTCGGAAACTATTACAGGTACAGACGTCTAGTACCCTCCAAATTAGACCTAGCCAAATGCACCATAAGGAAGATAACAATTTTCTCCATGGGAAGAACAGTTTTCATAATATTTGTCAAATAAAAATGACAAATATGATTATTTCTCTTTTCTCAGAGTTTTTCAAACAATTTTTATACAATTTCGGGAACATTTAGAGATACCGACGTTCACTACCCCTTTAATTACAGCTTGCCAAGTACACCATAAAGTAGTTTAAAACAATTATCTCCGTTGGAAGAAGAGTTTTCGTAATATTTGCTAAAGAAATTCACGAAATGATGATTTCTCGTTTCTCAAAGTTTTTAAATAAGTTTTTGGAAGACAATCTCGGAAACTATTAGAGGTACAGACGTCCAGTACTCACCAAATTAGATCTAGCCAAAGGCGCCGTAAGGAAGAAAACAATTTTCTCCATGGGAAGAACAGTTTTCATAATGTTTGTCAAACAAAAATGAAAAATATGATTATTTATCTTTTCTCAGAATTTTTTAAAAAATTTTTATATAATTTCGGGAACTTTTAGATATACCGAAGTCCACTACCCCTTTAATTAGAGCTTGCCAAGCACACCATAAAGTAGTTTATAACAATTATCTCCGTTGGAAGAACTGTTTTCGTAATATTTGCCAAAGAAATTCACAGAATGGTGATTTCTCGTTTCAGGTAGTTTAATTATATAATTTTTTGGAAGACAATCTCGGGAACTTTTAGAGGTACCGACGTCTATTTCCAGTCAAATTACAGCTAGAAAAATGCGACATAACTAAGTTTAAAACAATTATCTCCATGGGAAGAACAGTTTTCGTAATATTTGCCAAAGAAATTCACAAAATGGTGATTTCTCGTATCTCAAAGTCTCTCAAATATTACGAAGTTTTTGGAAGACAATCTCGGAAACTATTACAGGTACAGACGTCTAGTACCCTCCAAATTAGACCTAGCCAAATGCACCATAAGGAAGATAACAATTTTCTCCATGGGAAGAACAGTTTTCATAATATTTGTCAAATAAAAATGACAAATATGATTATTTCTCTTTTCTCAGAGTTTTTCAAACAATTTTTATACAATTTCGGGAACATTTAGAGATACCGACGTTCACTACCCCTTTAATTACAGCTTGCCAAGTACACCATAAAGTAGTTTAAAACAATTATCTCCGTTGGAAGAAGAGTTTTCGTAATATTTGCTAAAGAAATTCACGAAATGATGATTTCTCGTTTCTCAAAGTTTTTAAATAAGTTTTTGGAAGACAATCTCGGGTACTTTTAGAGGTACCGACGTCTATTTCCAGTCAAATTACAGCTAGAAAAATGCGACATAACTAAGTTTAAAACAATTATCTCCATGGGAAGAACAGTTTTCGTAATATTTTACAAATAAATTCACAAAATGGTGATTTCTCGTATCTCAAAGTCTTTTAAATATTACGAAGTTTTTGGAGGACAATCTCGGAAACTATTGCAGGTACAGACGTCTAGTGCCCTCCAAATTAGACCTAGCCAAATTCGCCATAAGGAAGATAACAATTTTCTCCATGGGAAGAACAGTTTTCGTAATATTTTACAATGAAATTCACAAAATGGTGATTTCTCGTATCTCAAAGTCTTTTAAATATTACGAAGTTTTTGGAAGACAATCTCGGAAACTATTACAGGTACAGACGTCCAGTACCCCCTAAATTAGACCTAGCCAAATGCGCCATAAGGAAGACAACAATTTTCTCCATGGAAAGAACAGTTTTCGTAATATTTGCCAAAGAAATTCACAAAATGGTGATTTCTCGTATCTCAAAGTCTCTCAAATATTACGAAGTTTTTGGAAGACAATCTCGGAAACTATTACAGGTACAGACATCTAGTACCCTCCAAATTAGACCTAGCCAAATGCACCATAAGGAAGACAACAATTTTTTCCATGGGAAGAACAGTTTTCGTAATATTTGCCAAAGAAATTCACAAAATGGTGATTTCTCGTATCTCAAAGTCTTTTAAATATTACGAAGTTTTTGGAAGACAATCTCGGAAACTATTACAGGTACAGACGTCCAGTACCCCCTAAATTAGACCTAGCCAAATGCGCCATAAGGAAGACAACAATTTTCTCCATGGGAAGAACAGTTTTCATAATATTTGTCTAACAAATATGAAAAATATGATTATTTATCTTTTCTCAGAGTTTTTCAAACAATTTTTATACAATTTCGGGAACATTTAGAGATACCGACGTTCACTACCCCTTTAATTACAGCTTGCCAAGTACACCATAAAGTAGTTTAAAACAATTATCTCCGTTGGAAGAAGAGTTTTCGTAATATTTGCTAAAGAAATTCACGAAATGATGATTTCTCGTTTCTCAAAGTTTTTAAATAAGTTTTTGGAAGACAATCTCGGAAACTATTACAGGTACAGACGTCTAGTACCCTCCAAATTAGACCTAGCCAAATGCACCATAAGGAAGATAACAATTTTCTCCATGGGAAGAACAGTTTTCATAATATTTGTCAAATAAAAATGACAAATATGATTATTTCTCTTTTCTCAGAGTTTTTCAAACAATTTTTATACAATTTCGGGAACATTTAGAGATACCGACGTTCACTACCCCTTTAATTACAGCTTGCCAAGTACACCATAAAGTAGTTTAAAACAATTATCTCCGTTGGAAGAAGAGTTTTCGTAATATTTGCTAAAGAAATTCACGAAATGATGATTTCTCGTTTCTCAAAGTTTTTAAATAAGTTTTTGGAAGACAATCTCGGAAACTATTAGAGGTACAGACGTCCAGTACTCACCAAATTAGATCTAGCCAAAGGCGCCGTAAGGAAGAAAACAATTTTCTCCATGGGAAGAACAGTTTTCATAATGTTTGTCAAACAAAAATGAAAAATATGATTATTTATCTTTTCTCAGAATTTTTTAAAAAATTTTTATATAATTTCGGGAACTTTTAGATATACCGAAGTCCACTACCCCTTTAATTAGAGCTTGCCAAGCACACCATAAAGTAGTTTATAACAATTATCTCCGTTGGAAGAACTGTTTTCGTAATATTTGCCAAAGAAATTCACAGAATGGTGATTTCTCGTTTCAGGTAGTTTAATTATATAATTTTTTGGAAGACAATCTCGGGAACTTTTAGAGGTACCGACGTCTATTTCCAGTCAAATTACAGCTAGAAAAATGCGACATAACTAAGTTTAAAACAATTATCTCCATGGGAAGAACAGTTTTCGTAATATTTGCCAAAGAAATTCACAAAATGGTGATTTCTCGTATCTCAAAGTCTCTCAAATATTACGAAGTTTTTGGAAGACAATCTCGGAAACTATTACAGGTACAGACGTCTAGTACCCTCCAAATTAGACCTAGCCAAATGCACCATAAGGAAGATAACAATTTTCTCCATGGGAAGAACAGTTTTCATAATATTTGTCAAATAAAAATGACAAATATGATTATTTCTCTTTTCTCAGAGTTTTTCAAACAATTTTTATACAATTTCGGGAACATTTAGAGATACCGACGTTCACTACCCCTTTAATTACAGCTTGCCAAGTACACCATAAAGTAGTTTAAAACAATTATCTCCGTTGGAAGAAGAGTTTTCGTAATATTTGCTAAAGAAATTCACGAAATGATGATTTCTCGTTTCTCAAAGTTTTTAAATAAGTTTTTGGAAGACAATCTCGGGTACTTTTAGAGGTACCGACGTCTATTTCCAGTCAAATTACAGCTAGAAAAATGCGACATAACTTAGTTTAAAACAATTATCTCCATGGGAAGAACAGTTTTCGTAATATTTTACAAATAAATTCACAAAATGGTGATTTCTCGTATCTCAAAGTCTTTAAAATATTACGAAGTTTTTGGAAGACAATCTCGGAAACTATTACAGGTACAGACGTCTAGTATCCTCCAAATTAGAAGTAGCCAAATGCGCCATAAGGAAGATAACAATTTTCCCAATGGGAAGAACAGTTTTCATAATATTTGTCAAACAAAAATGACAAACATGATTAGTTCTCTTTTCTCAGTATTTTTCAAACAATTTTTATACAATTTCGGGAACATTTTGAGATACCGACGTTCACTACCCTTTTAACTACAGCTTGCCAAGAACACCATAAAGTAGTTTATAACAATTATCCCCGTTGGAAGAAGAGTTTTCGTAATATTTGCTAAAGAAATTCACGAAATGATGATTTCTCGTTTCTCAAAGTTTTTAAATAAGTTTTTGGAAGACAATCTCGGAAACTATTAGAGGTACAGACGTCCAGTACTCACCAAATTAGATCTAGCCAAAGGCGCCGTAAGGAAGAAAACAATTTTCTCCATGGGAAGAACAGTTTTCATAATATTTGTCAAACAAAAATGAAAAATATGATTATTTATCTTTTCTCAGAATTTTTTAAAAAAATTTTATATAATTTCGGGTACTTTTAGATATACCGAAGTCCACTACCCCTTTAATTAGAGCTTGCCAAGCACACCATAAAGTAGTTTATAACAATTATCTCCGTTGGAAGAACTGTTTTCGTAATATTTGCCAAAGAAATTCACAGAATGGTGATTTCTCGTTTCAGGTAGTTTAATTATATAATTTTTTGGAAGACAATCTCGGGAACTGTTAGAATTTCAGACGTCTATTTCCAGTCAAATTACAGCTAGAAAAATGCGACATAACTAAGTTTAAAACAATTATCTCCATGGGAAGAACAGTTTTCGTAATATTTGCCAAAGAAATTCACAATATGGTGATTTCTCGTATCTCAACGTCTCTCAAATATTACGAAGTTTTTGGAAGACAATCTCGGAAACTATTACAGGTACAGACGTCTAGTATCCTCCAAATTAGAAGTAGCCAAATGCGCCATAAGGAAGATAACAATTTTCTCAATGGGAAGAACAGTTTTCATAATATTTGTCAAACAAAAATGAAAAATATGATGATTTATCTTTTCTCAGAATTTTTAAAAAAAATTTTATATAATTTCGGGAACATTTAGAGATACCGACGTTCAGTACCCCTTTAATTACAGCTTGCCACGTACACCATAAAGTAGTTTAAAACAATTATCTCCGTTGGAAGAAGAGTTTTCGTAATATTTGCTAAAGAAATTCACGAAATGATGATTTCTCGTTTCTCAAAGTTTTTAAATAAGTTTTTGGAAGACAATCTCGGAAACTATTAGAGGTACAGACGTCCAGTACTCACCAAATTAGATCTAGCCAAAGGCGCCGTAAGGAAGAAAACAATTTTCTCCATGGGAAGAACAGTTTTCATAATGTTTGTCAAACAAAAATGAAAAATATGATTATTTATCTTTTCTCAGAATTTTTTAAAAAATTTTTATATAATTTCGGGAACTTTTAGATATACCGAAGTCCACTACCCCTTTAATTAGAGCTTGCCAAGCACACCATAAAGTAGTTTATAACAATTATCTCCGTTGGAAGAACTGTTTTCGTAATATTTGCCAAAGAAATTCACAGAATGGTGATTTCTCGTTTCAGGTAGTTTAATTATATAATTTTTTGGAAGACAATCTCGGGAACTTTTAGAGGTACCGACGTCTATTTCCAGTCAAATTACAGCTAGAAAAATGCGACATAACTAAGTTTAAAACAATTATCTCCATGGGAAGAACAGTTTTCGTAATATTTGCCAAAGAAATTCACAAAATGGTGATTTCTCGTATCTCAAAGTCTCTCAAATATTACGAAGTTTTTGGAAGACAATCTCGGAAACTATTACAGGTACAGACGTCTAGTACCCTCCAAATTAGACCTAGCCAAATGCACCATAAGGAAGATAACAATTTTCTCCATGGGAAGAACAGTTTTCATAATATTTGTCAAATAAAAATGACAAATATGATTATTTCTCTTTTCTCAGAGTTTTTCAAACAATTTTTATACAATTTCGGGAACATTTAGAGATACCGACGTTCACTACCCCTTTAATTACAGCTTGCCATGTACACCATAAAGTAGTTTAAAACAATTATCTCCGTTGGAAGAAGAGTTTTCGTAATATTTGCTAAAGATATTCACGAAATGATGATTTCTCGTTTCTCAAAGTTTTTAAATAAGTTTTTGGAAGACAATCTCGGGTACTTTTAGAGGTACCGACGTCTATTTCCAGTCAAATTACAGCTAGAAAAATGCGACATAACTAAGTTTAAAACAATTATCTCCATGGGAAGAACAGTTTTCGTAATATTTTACAAATAAATTCACAAAATGGTGATTTCTCGTATCTCAAAGTCTTTTAAATATTACGAAGTTTTTGGAGGACAATCTCGGAAACTATTGCAGGTACAGACGTCTAGTGCCCTCCAAATTAGACCTAGCCAAATTCGCCATAAGGAAGATAACAATTTTCTCCATGGGAAGAACAGTTTTCGTAATATTTTACAATGAAATTCACAAAATGGTGATTTCTCGTATCTCAAAGTCTTTTAAATATTACGAAGTTTTTGGAAGACAATCTCGGAAACTATTACAGGTACAGACGTCCAGTACCCCCTAAATTAGACCTAGCCAAATGCGCCATAAGGAAGACAACAATTTTCTCCATGGAAAGAACAGTTTTCGTAATATTTGCCAAAGAAATTCACAAAATGGTGATTTCTCGTATCTCAAAGTCTCTCAAATATTACGAAGTTTTTGGAAGACAATCTCGGAAACTATTACAGGTACAGACATCTAGTACCCTCCAAATTAGACCTAGCCAAATGCACCATAAGGAAGACAACAATTTTCTCCATGGGAAGAACAGTTTTCGTAATATTTGCCAAAGAAATTCACAAAATGGTGATTTCTCGTATCTCAAAGTCTTTTAAATATTACGAAGTTTTTGGAAGACAATCTCGGAAACTATTACAGGTACAGACGTCCAGTACCCCCTAAATTAGACCTAGCCAAATGCGCCATAAGGAAGACAACAATTTTCTCCATGGGAAGAACAGTTTTCATAATATTTGTCTAACAAATATGAAAAATATGATTATTTATCTTTTCTCAGAGTTTTTCAAACAATTTTTATACAATTTCGGGAACATTTAGAGATACCGACGTTCACTACCCCTTTAATTACAGCTTGCCAAGTACACCATAAAGTAGTTTAAAACAATTATCTCCGTTGGAAGAAGAGTTTTCGTAATATTTGCTAAAGAAATTCACGAAATGATGATTTCTCGTTTCTCAAAGTTTTTAAATAAGTTTTTGGAAGACAATCTCGGAAACTATTACAGGTACAGACGTCTAGTACCCTCCAAATTAGACCTAGCCAAATGCACCATAAGGAAGATAACAATTTTCTCCATGGGAAGAACAGTTTTCATAATATTTGTCAAATAAAAATGACAAATATGATTATTTCTCTTTTCTCAGAGTTTTTCAAACAATTTTTATACAATTTCGGGAACATTTAGAGATACCGACGTTCACTACCCCTTTAATTACAGCTTGCCAAGTACACCATAAAGTAGTTTAAAACAATTATCTCCGTTGGAAGAAGAGTTTTCGTAATATTTGCTAAAGAAATTCACGAAATGATGATTTCTCGTTTCTCAAAGTTTTTAAATAAGTTTTTGGAAGACAATCTCGGAAACTATTAGAGGTACAGACGTCCAGTACTCACCAAATTAGATCTAGCCAAAGGCGCCGTAAGGAAGAAAACAATTTTCTCCATGGGAAGAACAGTTTTCATAATGTTTGTCAAACAAAAATGAAAAATATGATTATTTATCTTTTCTCAGAATTTTTTAAAAAATTTTTATATAATTTCGGGAACTTTTAGATATACCGAAGTCCACTACCCCTTTAATTAGAGCTTGCCAAGCACACCATAAAGTAGTTTATAACAATTATCTCCGTTGGAAGAACTGTTTTCGTAATATTTGCCAAAGAAATTCACAGAATGGTGATTTCTCGTTTCAGGTAGTTTAATTATATAATTTTTTGGAAGACAATCTCGGGAACTTTTAGAGGTACCGACGTCTATTTCCAGTCAAATTACAGCTAGAAAAATGCGACATAACTAAGTTTAAAACAATTATCTCCATGGGAAGAACAGTTTTCGTAATATTTGCCAAAGAAATTCACAAAATGGTGATTTCTCGTATCTCAAAGTCTCTCAATTATTACGAAGTTTTTGGAAGACAATCTCGGAAACTATTACAGGTACAGACGTCTAGTACCCTCCAAATTAGACCTAGCCAAATGCACCATAAGGAAGATAACAATTTTCTCCATGGGAAGAACAGTTTTCATAATATTTGTCAAATAAAAATGACAAATATGATTATTTCTCTTTTCTCAGAGTTTTTCAAACAATTTTTATACAATTTCGGGAACATTTAGAGATACCGACGTTCACTACCCCTTTAATTACAGCTTGCCAAGTACACCATAAAGTAGTTTAAAACAATTATCTCCGTTGGAAGAAGAGTTTTCGTAATATTTGCTAAAGAAATTCACGAAATGATGATTTCTCGTTTCTCAAAGTTTTTAAATAAGTTTTTGGAAGACAATCTCGGGTACTTTTAGAGGTACCGACGTCTATTTCCAGTCAAATTACAGCTAGAAAAATGCGACATAACTAAGTTTAAAACAATTATCTCCATGGGAAGAACAGTTTTCGTAATATTTTACAAATAAATTCACAAAATGGTGATTTCTCGTATCTCAAAGTCTTTTAAATATTACGAAGTTTTTGGAGGACAATCTCGGAAACTATTGCAGGTACAGACGTCTAGTGCCCTCCAAATTAGACCTAGCCAAATTCGCCATAAGGAAGATAACAATTTTCTCCATGGGAAGAACAGTTTTCGTAATATTTTACAATGAAATTCACAAAATGGTGATTTCTCGTATCTCAAAGTCTTTTAAATATTACGAAGTTTTTGGAAGACAATCTCGGAAACTATTACAGGTACAGACGTCCAGTACCCCCTAAATTAGACCTAGCCAAATGCGCCATAAGGAAGACAACAATTTTCTCCATGGAAAGAACAGTTTTCGTAATATTTGCCAAAGAAATTCACAAAATGGTGATTTCTCGTATCTCAAAGTCTCTCAAATATTACGAAGTTTTTGGAAGACAATCTCGGAAACCATTACAGGTACAGACATCTAGTACCCTCCAAATTAGACCTAGCCAAATGCACCATAAGGAAGACAACAATTTTCTCCATGGGAAGAACAGTTTTCGTAATATTTGCCAAAGAAATTCACAAAATGGTGATTTCTCGTATCTCAAAGTCTTTTAAATATTACGAAGTTTTTGGAAGACAATCTCGGAAACTATTACAGGTACAGACGTCCAGTACCCCCTAAATTAGACCTAGCCAAATGCGCCATAAGGAAGACAACAATTTTCTCCATGGGAAGAACAGTTTTCATAATATTTGTCTAACAAATATGAAAAATATGATTATTTATCTTTTCTCAGAGTTTTTCAAACAATTTTTATACAATTTCGGGAACATTTAGAGATACCGACGTTCACTACCCCTTTAATTACAGCTTGCCAAGTACACCATAAAGTAGTTTAAAACAATTATCTCCGTTGGAAGAAGAGTTTTCGTAATATTTGCTAAAGAAATTCACGAAATGATGATTTCTCGTTTCTCAAAGTTTTTAAATAAGTTTTTGGAAGACAATCTCGGAAACTATTACAGGTACAGACGTCTAGTACCCTCCAAATTAGACCTAGCCAAATGCACCATAAGGAAGATAACAATTTTCTCCATGGGAAGAACAGTTTTCATAATATTTGTCAAATAAAAATGACAAATATGATTATTTCTCTTTTCTCAGAGTTTTTCAAACAATTTTTATACAATTTCGGGAACATTTAGAGATACCGACGTTCACTACCCCTTTAATTACAGCTTGCCAAGTACACCATAAAGTAGTTTAAAACAATTATCTCCGTTGGAAGAAGAGTTTTCGTAATATTTGCTAAAGAAATTCACGAAATGATGATTTCTCGTTTCTCAAAGTTTTTAAATAAGTTTTTGGAAGACAATCTCGGAAACTATTAGAGGTACAGACGTCCAGTACTCACCAAATTAGATCTAGCCAAAGGCGCCGTAAGGAAGAAAACATTTTTCTCCATGGGAAGAACAGTTTTCATAATGTTTGTCAAACAAAAATGAAAAATATGATTATTTATCTTTTCTCAGAATTTTTTAAAAAATTTTTATATAATTTCGGGAACTTTTAGATATACCGAAGTCCACTACCCCTTTAATTAGAGCTTGCCAAGCACACCATAAAGTAGTTTATAACAATTATCTCCGTTGGAAGAACTGTTTTCGTAATATTTGCCAAAGAAATTCACAGAATGGTGATTTCTCGTTTCAGGTAGTTTAATTATATAATTTTTTGGAAGACAATCTCGGGAACTTTTAGAGGTACCGACGTCTATTTCCAGTCAAATTACAGCTAGAAAAATGCGACATAACTAAGTTTAAAACAATTATCTCCATGGGAAGAACAGTTTTCGTAATATTTGCCAAAGAAATTCACAAAATGGTGATTTCTCGTATCTCAAAGTCTCTCAAATATTACGAAGTTTTTGGAAGACAATCTCGGAAACTATTACAGGTACAGACGTCTAGTACCCTCCAAATTAGACCTAGCCAAATGCACCATAAGGAAGATAACAATTTTCTCCATGGGAAGAACAGTTTTCATAATATTTGTCAAATAAAAATGACAAATATGATTATTTCTCTTTTCTCAGAGTTTTTCAAACAATTTTTATACAATTTCGGGAACATTTAGAGATACCGACGTTCACTACCCCTTTAATTACAGCTTGCCAAGTACACCATAAAGTAGTTTAAAACAATTATCTCCGTTGGAAGAAGAGTTTTCGTAATATTTGCTAAAGAAATTCACGAAATGATGATTTCTCGTTTCTCAAAGTTTTTAAATAAGTTTTTGGAAGACAATCTCGGGTACTTTTAGAGGTACCGACGTCTATTTCCAGTCAAATTACAGCTAGAAAAATGCGACATAACTTAGTTTAAAACAATTATCTCCATGGGAAGAACAGTTTTCGTAATATTTTACAAATAAATTCACAAAATGGTGATTTCTCGTATCTCAAAGTCTTTAAAATATTACGAAGTTTTTGGAAGACAATCTCGGAAACTATTACAGGTACAGACGTCTAGTATCCTCCAAATTAGAAGTAGCCAAATGCGCCATAAGGAAGATAACAATTTTCCCAATGGGAAGAACAGTTTTCATAATATTTGTCAAACAAAAACGAAAAATATGATGATTTATCTTATCTCAGAATTTTTTAAAAAAATTTTATATAATTTCGGGAACATTTAGAGATACCGACGTTCACTACCCCTTTAATTACAGCTTGCCAAGTACACCATAAAGTAGTTTAAAACAATTATCTCCGTTGGAAGAAGAGTTTTCGTAATATTTGCTAAAGAAATTCACGAAATGATGATTTCTCGTTTCTCAAAGTTTTTAAATAAGTTTTTGGAAGACAATCTCGGAAACTATTAGAGGTACCGACGTCTATTTCCAGTCAAATTACAGCTTGAAAAATGCGACATAACTAAGTTTAAAACAATTATCTCCATGGGAAGAACAGTTTTCGTAATATTTTACAATGAAATTCACAAAATGGTGATTTCTCGTATCTCAAAGTCTTTTAAATATTACGAAGTTTTTGGAAGACAATCTCGGAAACTATTACAGGTACAGACGTCTAGTATCCTCCAAATTAGCCCTAGCCTAATGCGCCATAAGGAAGATAACAATTTTCTCAATGGGAAGAACAGTTTTCATAATATTTGTCAAACAAAAATGACAAATATGATTAGTTCTCTTTTCTCAGTATTTTTCAAACAATTTTTATACAATTTCGGGAACATTTAGAGATACCGACGTTCACTACCCTTTTAACTACAGCTTGCCAAGAACACCATAAAGTAGTTTATAACAATTATCCCCGTTGGAAGAAGAGTTTTCGTAATATTTGCCAAAGAAATTCACAGAATGGTGATTTCTCGTTTCAGGTAGTTTAATTATATAATTTTTTGGAAGACAATCTCGGGAACTTTTAGAGGTACCGACGTCTATTTCCAGTCAAATTACAGCTAGAAAAATGCGACATAACTTAGTTTAGAACAATTATCTCCATGGGAAGAACAGTTTTCGTAATATTTTACAAATAAATTCACAAAATGGTGATTTCTCGTATCTCAAAGTCTTTTAAATATTACGAAGTTTTTGGAAGACAATCTCGGAAACTATTACAGGTACAGACGTCTAGTATCCTCCAAATTAGAAGTAGCCAAATGCGCCATAAGGAAGATAACAATTTTCTCAATGGGAAGAACAGTTTTCATAATATTTGTCAAACAAAAATGAAAAATATGATGATTTATCTTTTCTCAGAATTTTTTAAAAAAATTTTATATAATTTCGGGAACATTTAGAGATACCGACGTTCACTACCCCTTTAATTACAGCTTGCCAAGTACACCATAAAGTAGTTTAAAACAATTATCTCCGTTGGAAGAAGAGTTTTCGTAATATTTGCTAAAGAAATTCACGAAATGATGATTTCTCGTTTCTCAAAGTTTTTAAATAAGTTTTTGGAAGACAATCTCGGAAACTATTAGAGGTACCGACGTCTATTTCCAGTCAAATTAAAGCTAGAAAAATGCGACATAACTAAGTTTAAAACAATTATCTCCATGGGATGAACAGTTTTCGTAATATTTTACAAAGAAATTCACAAAATGGTGATTTCTCGTATCTCAAAGTCTTTTAAATATTACGAAGTTTTTGGAAGACAATCTCGGAAACAATTGCAGGTACAGACGTCTAGTGCCCTCCAAATTAGACCTAGCCAAATTCGCCATAAGGAAGATAACAATTTTCTCCATGGGAAGAACAGTTTTCGTAATATTTTACAATGAAATTCACAAAATGGTGATTTCTCGTATCTCAAAGTCTTTTAAATATTACGAAGTTTTTGGAAGACAATCTCGGAAACTATGACAGGTACAGACGTCTAGTATCCTCCAAATTAGCCCTAGCCTAATGCGCCATAAGGAAGATAACAATTTTCTCAATGGGAAGAACAGTTTTCATAATATTTGTCAAACAAAAATGACAAATATGATTAGTTCTCTTTTCTCAGTATTTTTCAAACAATTTTTATACAATTTCGGGAACATTTAGAGATACCGACGTTCACAACCCTTTTAACTACAGCTTGCCAAGAACACCATAAAGTAGTTTATAACAATTATCCCCGTTGGAAGAAGAGTTTTCGTAATATTTGCTAAAGAAATTCACGAAATGATGATTTCTCGTTTCTCAAAGTTTTTAAATAAGTTTTTGGAAGACAATCTCGGAAACTATCAGAGGTACAGACGTCCAGTACTCACCAAATTAGATCTAGCCAAATGCGCCGTAAGGAAGAAAACAATTTTCTCCATGGGAAGAACAGTTTTCATAATGTTTGTCAAACAAAAATGAAAAATATGATGATTTATCTTTTCTCAGAATTTTTTAAAAAAATTTTATATAATTTCGGGAACATTTAGAGATACCGACGTTCAGTACCCCTTTAATTACAGCTTGCCAAGTACACCATAAAGTAGATTAAAACAATTATCTCCGTTGGAAGAAGAGTTTTCGTAATATTTGCTAAAGAAATTCACGAAATGATGATTTCTCGTTTCTCAAAGTTTTTAAATAAGTTTTTGGAAGACAATCTCGGAAACTATTAGAGGTACAGACGTCCAGTACTCACCAAATTAGATCTAGCCAAAGGCGCCGTAAGGAAGAAAACAATTTTCTCCATGGGAAGAACAGTTTTCATAATGTTTGTCAAACAAAAATGAAAAATATGATTATTTATCTTTTCTCAGAATTTTTTAAAAAAATTTTATATAATTTCGGGTACTTTTAGATATACCGAAGTCCACTACCCCTTTAATTAGAGCTTGCCAAGCACACCATAAAGTAGTTTATAACAATTATCTCCGTTGGAAGAACTGTTTTCGTAATATTTGCCAAAGAAATTCACAGAATGGTGATTTCTCGTTTCAGGTAGTTTAATTATATAATTTTTTGGAAGACAATCTCGGGAACTGTTAGAATTTCAGACGTCTATTTCCAGTCGAATTACAGCTAGAAAAATGCGACATAACTAAGTTTAAAACAATTATTTCCATGGGAAGAACAGTTTTCGTAATATTTGCCAAAGAAATTCACAAAATGGTGATTTCTCGTATCTCAAAGTCTCTCAAATATTACGAAGTTTTTGGAAGACAATCTCGGAAACTATTACAGGTACAGACGTCTAGTATCCTCCAAATTAGAAGTAGCCAAATGCGCCATAAGGAAGATAACAATTTTCTCAATGGGAAGAACAGTTTTCATAATATTTGTCAAACAAAAATGAAAAATATGATGATTTATCTTTTCTCAGAATTTTTTAAAAAAATTTTATATAATTTCGGGAACATTTAGAGATACTGACGTTCAGTACCCCTTTAATTACAGCTTGCCAAGTACAACATAAAGTAGTTTAAAACAATTATCTCCGTTGGAAGAAGAGTTTTCGTAATATTTGCTAAAGAAATTCACGAAATGATGATTTCTCGTTTCTCAAAGTTTTTTAATAAGTTTTTGGAAGACAATCTCGGAAACTATTAGAGGTACAGACGTCCAGTACTCACCAAATTAGATCTAGCCAATGGCGCCGTAAGGAAGAAAACAATTTTCTCCATGGGAAGAACAGTTTTCATAATGTTTGTCAAATAAAAATGACAAATATGATTATTTCTCTTTTCTCAGAGTTTTTCAAACAATTTTTATACAATTTCGGGAACATTTAGAGATACCGACGTTCACTACCCCTTTAATTACAGCTTGCCAAGTACACTATAACGTAGTTTATAACAATTATCTCCGTTGGAAGAACTGTTTTCGTAATATTTTCCAAAGAAATTCACAGAATGGTGATTTCTCGTTTCAGGTAGTTTAATTATATAATTTTTTGGAAGACAATCTCGGGAACTGTTAGAGGTACAGACGTCTATTTCCAGTCAAATTACAGCTAGAAAAATGCGACATAACTAAGTTTAAAACAAATATCTCCATGGGAAGAACAGTTTTCGTAATATTTGCCAAAGAAATTCACAAAATGGTGATTTCTCGTTTCTCAAAGTTTTTTAATAAGTTTTTGGAAGACAATCTCGGAAACTATTAGAGGTACAGACGTCCAGTACTCACCAAATTAGATCTAGCCAATGGCGCCGTAAGGAAGAAAACAATTTTCTCCATGGGAAGAACAGTTTTCATAATGTTTGTCAAATAAAAATGACAAATATGATTATTTCTCTTTTCTCAGAGTTTTTCAAACAATTTTTATACAATTTCGGGAACATTTAGAGATACCGACGTTCACTACCCCTTTAATTACAGCTTGCCAAGTACACTATAACGTAGTTTAAAACAATTATCTCCGTTGGAAGAAGAGTTTTCGTAATATTTGCTAAAGAAATTCACGAAATGATGATTTCTCGTTTCTCAAAGTTTTTAAATAAGTTTTTGGAAGACAATCTCGGGTACTTTTAGAGGTACCGACGTCTATTTCCAGTCAAATTACAGCTAGAAAAATGCGACATAACTAAGTTTAAAACAATTATCTCCATGGGAAGAACAGTTTTCGTAATATTTTACAAAGAAATTCACAAAATGGTGATTTCTCGTATCTCAATGTCTTTTAAATATTACGAAGTTTTTGGAAGACAATCTCGGAAACTATTGCAGGTACAGACGTCTAGTGCCCTCCAAATTTGACCTAGCCAAATTCGCCATTAGGAAGATAACAATTTTCTCCATGGGAAGAACAGTTTTCGTAATATGTTACAATGAAATTCACAAAATGGTGATTTCTCGTATCTCAAAGTCTTTTAAATATTACGAAGTTTTTGGAAGACAATCTCGGAAACTATTACAGGTACAGACGTCCAGTACCCCCTAAATTAGACCTAGCCAAATGCGCCATAAGGAAGACAACAATTTTCTCCATGGGAAGAACAGTTTTCGTAATATTTGCCAAAGAAATTCACAAAATGGTGATTTCTCGTATCTCAAAGTCTCTCAAATATTACGAAGTTTTTGGAAGACAATCTCGGAAACTATTACAGGTACAGACATCTAGTACCCTCCAAATTAGACCTAGCCAAATGCACCAAAAGGAAGATAACAATTTTCTCCATGGGAAGAACAGTTTTCATAATATTTGTCAAATAAAAATGACAAATATGATTATTTCTCTTTTCTCAGAGTTTTTCAAACAATTTTTATACAATTTCGGGAACATTTAGAGATACCGACGTTCACTACCCTTTTAACTACAGCTTGCCAAGAACACCATAAAGTAGTTTATAACAATTATCCCCGTTGGAAGAAGAGTTTTCGTAATATTTGCTAAAGAAATTCACGAAATGATGATTTCTCGTTTCTCAAAGTTTTTAAATAAGTTTTTGGAAGACAATCTCGGAAACTATTAGAGGTACAGACGTCCAGTACTCACCAACTTAGATCTAGCCAAAGGCGCCGTAAGGAAGAAAACAATTATTTCCATGGGAAGAACAGTTTTCGTAATATTTGCCAAAGAAATTCACAAAATGGTGATTTCTCGTATCTCAAAGTCTCTCAAATATTACGAAGTTTTTGGAAGACAATCTCGGAAACTATTACAGGTACAGACGTCTAGTATCCTCCAAATTAGAAGTAGCCAAATGCGCCATAAGGAAGATAACAATTTTCTCAATGGGAAGAACAGTTTTCATAATATTTGTCAAACAAAAATGAAAAATATGATGATTTATCTTTTCTCAGAATTTTTTAAAAAAATTTTATATAATTTCGGGAACATTTAGAGATACTGACGTTCAGTACCCCTTTAATTACAGCTTGCCAAGTACAACATAAAGTAGTTTAAAACAATTATCTCCGTTGGAAGAAGAGTTTTCGTAATATTTGCTAAAGAAATTCACGAAATGATGATTTCTCGTTTCTCAAAGTTTTTTAATAAGTTTTTGGAAGACAATCTCGGAAACTATTAGAGGTACAGACGTCCAGTACTCACCAAATTAGATCTAGCCAATGGCGCCGTAAGGAAGAAAACAATTTTCTCCATGGGAAGAACAGTTTTCATAATGTTTGTCAAATAAAAATGACAAATATGATTATTTCTCTTTTCTCAGAGTTTTTCAAACAATTTTTATACAATTTCGGGAACATTTAGAGATACCGACGTTCACTACCCCTTTAATTACAGCTTGCCAAGTACACTATAACGTAGTTTAAAACAATTATCTCCGTTGGAAGAAGAGTTTTCGTAATATTTGCTAAAGAAATTCACGAAATGATGATTTCTCGTTTCTCAAAGTTTTTAAATAAGTTTTTGGAAGACAATCTCGGGTACTTTTAGAGGTACCGACGTCTATTTCCAGTCAAATTACAGCTAGAAAAATGCGACATAACTAAGTTTAAAACAATTATCTCCATGGGAAGAACAGTTTTCGTAATATTTTACAAAGAAATTCACAAAATGGTGATTTCTCGTATCTCAATGTCTTTTAAATATTACGAAGTTTTTGGAAGACAATCTCGGAAACTATTGCAGGTACAGACGTCTAGTGCCCTCCAAATTTGACCTAGCCAAATTCGCCATTAGGAAGATAACAATTTTCTCCATGGGAAGAACAGTTTTCGTAATATGTTACAATGAAATTCACAAAATGGTGATTTCTCGTATCTCAAAGTCTTTTAAATATTACGAAGTTTTTGGAAGACAATCTCGGAAACTATTACAGGTACAGACGTCCAGTACCCCCTAAATTAGACCTAGCCAAATGCGCCATAAGGAAGACAACAATTTTCTCCATGGGAAGAACAGTTTTCGTAATATTTGCCAAAGAAATTCACAAAATGGTGATTTCTCGTATCTCAAAGTCTCTCAAATATTACGAAGTTTTTGGAAGACAATCTCGGAAACTATTACAGGTACAGACATCTAGTACCCTCCAAATTAGACCTAGCCAAATGCACCAAAAGGAAGATAACAATTTTCTCCATGGGAAGAACAGTTTTCATAATATTTGTCAAATAAAAATGACAAATATGATTATTTCTCTTTTCTCAGAGTTTTTCAAACAATTTTTATACAATTTCGGGAACATTTAGAGATACCGACGTTCACTACCCTTTTAACTACAGCTTGCCAAGAACACCATAAAGTAGTTTATAACAATTATCCCCGTTGGAAGAAGAGTTTTCGTAATATTTGCTAAAGAAATTCACGAAATGATGATTTCTCGTTTCTCAAAGTTTTTAAATAAGTTTTTGGAAGACAATCTCGGAAACTATTAGAGGTACAGACGTCCAGTACTCACCAACTTAGATCTAGCCAAAGGCGCCGTAAGGAAGAAAACAATTTTCTCCATGGGAAGAACAGTTTTCATAATGTTTGTCTAACAAATATGAAAAATATGATTATTTATCTTTTCTCAGAATTTTTTAAAAAAATTTTATATAATTTCGGGAGCTTTTAGATATACCGACGTCCACTACCCCTTTAATTAGAGCTTGCCAAGCACACCATAATGTAGTTTATAACAATTATCTCCGTTGGAAGAACAGTTTTCGTAATATTTTCCAAAGAAATTCACAGAATGGTGATTTCTCGTTTCAGGTAGTTTAATTATATAATTTTTTGGAAGACAATCTCGGGAACTGTTAGAGGTACAGACGTCTATTTCCAGTCAAATTACAGCTAGAAAAATGCGACATAACTAAGTTTAAAACAATTATCTCCATGGGAAGAACAGTTTTCGTAATATTTGCCAATGAAATTCACAAAATGGTGATTTCTCGTATCTCAAAGTCTCTCAAATATTGCGAAGTTTTTGGAAGACGATCTTGGAAACTATTAGAGGTACAGACGTCCAGTACCCCCTAAATTAGACCTAGCCAAATGCGCCATAAGGAAGAAAACAATTTTCTCCATGGGAAGAACAGTTTTCATAATGTTTGTCAAACAAAAATGAAAAATATGATGATTTATCTTTTCTCAGAATTTTTTAAAAAAATTTTATATAATTTCGGGAACATTTAGAGATACCGACGTTCAGTACCCCTTTAATTACAGCTTGCCAAGTACACCATATAGTTGTTTAAAACAATTATCTCCGTTGGAAGAAGAGTTTTCGTAATATTTGCTAAAGAAATTCACGAAATGATGATTTCTCGTTTCTCAAAGTTTTTAAATAAGTTTTTGGAAGACAATCTCGGAAACTATTAGAGGTACAGACGTCCAGTACTCACCAACTTAGATCTAGCCAAAGGCGCCGTAAGGAAGAAAACAATTTTCTCCATGGGAAGAACAGTTTTCATAATGTTTGTCTAACAAATATGAAAAATATGATTATTTATCTTTTCTCAGAATTTTTTAAAAAAATTTTATATAATTTCGGGAACTTTTAGATATACCGAAGTCCGCTACCCCTTTAATTAGAGCTTGCCAAGCACACCATAAAGTAGTTTATAACAATTATCTCCGTTGGAAGAACTGTTTTCGTAATATTTTCCAAAGAAATTCACAGAATGGTGATTTCTCGTTTCAGGTAGTTTAATTATATAATTTTTTGGAAGACAATCTCGGGAACTGTTAGAGGTACAGACGTCTATTTCCAGTCAAATTACAGCTAGAAAAATGCGACATAACTAAGTTTAAAACAAATATCTCCATGGGAAGAACAGTTTTCGTAATATTTGCCAAAGAAATTCACAAAATGGTGATTTCTCG
The DNA here is from genome assembly GCA_948150685.1 of Rhaphigaster nebulosa. Taxonomy (NCBI): domain Eukaryota; kingdom Metazoa; phylum Arthropoda; class Insecta; order Hemiptera; family Pentatomidae; genus Rhaphigaster; species Rhaphigaster nebulosa. The sequence goes on from OX411307.1 coordinate 9,579,379, forward strand.
TTTCTCAAAGTTTTTTAATAAGTTTTTGGAAGACAATCTCGGAAACTATTAGAGGTACAGACGTCCAGTACTCACCAAATTAGATCTAGCCAATGGCGCCGTAAGGAAGAAAACAATTTTCTCCATGGGAAGAACAGTTTTCATAATGTTTGTCAAATAAAAATGACAAATATGATTATTTCTCTTTTCTCAGAGTTTTTCAAACAATTTTTATACAATTTCGGGAACATTTAGAGATACCGACGTTCACTACCCCTTTAATTACAGCTTGCCAAGTACACTATAACGTAGTTTAAAACAATTATCTCCGTTGGAAGAAGAGTTTTCGTAATATTTGCTAAAGAAATTCACGAAATGATGATTTCTCGTTTCTCAAAGTTTTTAAATAAGTTTTTGGAAGACAATCTCGGGTACTTTTAGAGGTACCGACGTCTATTTCCAGTCAAATTACAGCTAGAAAAATGCGACATAACTAAGTTTAAAACAATTATCTCCATGGGAAGAACAGTTTTCGTAATATTTTACAAAGAAATTCACAAAATGGTGATTTCTCGTATCTCAATGTCTTTTAAATATTACGAAGTTTTTGGAAGACAATCTCGGAAACTATTGCAGGTACAGACGTCTAGTGCCCTCCAAATTAGACCTAGCCAAATTCGCCATTAGGAAGATAACAATTTTCTCCATGGGAAGAACAGTTTTCGTAATATGTTACAATGAAATTCACAAAATGGTGATTTCTCGTATCTCAAAGTCTTTTAAATATTACGAAGTTTTTGGAAGACAATCTCGGAAACTATTACAGGTACAGACGTCCAGTACCCCCTAAATTAGACCTAGCCAAATGCGCCATAAGGAAGACAACAATTTTCTCCATGGGAAGAACAGTTTTCGTAATATTTGCCAAAGAAATTCACAAAATGGTGATTTCTCGTATCTCAAAGTCTCTCAAATATTACGAAGTTTTTGGAAGACAATCTCGGAAACTATTACAGGTACAGACATCTAGTACCCTCCAAATTAGACCTAGCCAAATGCACCAAAAGGAAGATAACAATTTTCTCCATGGGAAGAACAGTTTTCATAATATTTGTCAAATAAAAATGACAAATATGATTATTTCTCTTTTCTCAGAGTTTTTCAAACAATTTTTATACAATTTCGGGAACATTTAGAGATACCGACGTTCACTACCCTTTTAACTACAGCTTGCCAAGAACACCATAAAGTAGTTTATAACAATTATCCCCGTTGGAAGAAGAGTTTTCGTAATATTTGCTAAAGAAATTCACGAAATGATGATTTCTCGTTTCTCAAAGTTTTTAAATAAGTTTTTGGAAGACAATCTCGGAAACTATTAGAGGTACAGACGTCCAGTACTCACCAACTTAGATCTAGCCAAAGGCGCCGTAAGGAAGAAAACAATTTTCTCCATGGGAAGAACAGTTTTCATAATGTTTGTCTAACAAATATGAAAAATATGATTATTTATCTTTTCTCAGAATTTTTTAAAAAAATTTTATATAATTTCGGGAGCTTTTAGATATACCGACGTCCACTACCCCTTTAATTAGAGCTTGCCAAGCACACCATAATGTAGTTTATAACAATTATCTCCGTTGGAAGAACAGTTTTCGTAATATTTTCCAAAGAAATTCACAGAATGGTGATTTCTCGTTTCAGGTAGTTTAATTATATAATTTTTTGGAAGACAATCTCGGGAACTGTTAGAGGTACAGACGTCTATTTCCAGTCAAATTACAGCTAGAAAAATGCGACATAACTAAGTTTAAAACAATTATCTCCATGGGAAGAACAGTTTTCGTAATATTTGCCAATGAAATTCACAAAATGGTGATTTCTCGTATCTCAAAGTCTCTCAAATATTGCGAAGTTTTTGGAAGACGATCTTGGAAACTATTAGAGGTACAGACGTCCAGTACCCCCTAAATTAGACCTAGCCAAATGCGCCATAAGGAAGAAAACAATTTTCTCCATGGGAAGAACAGTTTTCATAATGTTTGTCAAACAAAAATGAAAAATATGATGATTTATCTTTTCTCAGAATTTTTTAAAAAAATTTTATATAATTTCGGGAACATTTAGAGATACCGACGTTCAGTACCCCTTTAATTACAGCTTGCCAAGTACACCATATAGTTGTTTAAAACAATTATCTCCGTTGGAAGAAGAGTTTTCGTAATATTTGCTAAAGAAATTCACGAAATGATGATTTCTCGTTTCTCAAAGTTTTTAAATAAGTTTTTGGAAGACAATCTCGGAAACTATTAGAGGTACAGACGTCCAGTACTCACCAACTTAGATCTAGCCAAAGGCGCCGTAAGGAAGAAAACAATTTTCTCCATGGGAAGAACAGTTTTCATAATGTTTGTCTAACAAATATGAAAAATATGATTATTTATCTTTTCTCAGAATTTTTTAAAAAAATTTTATATAATTTCGGGAACTTTTAGATATACCGAAGTCCGCTACCCCTTTAATTAGAGCTTGCCAAGCACACCATAAAGTAGTTTATAACAATTATCTCCGTTGGAAGAACTGTTTTCGTAATATTTTCCAAAGAAATTCACAGAATGGTGATTTCTCGTTTCAGGTAGTTTAATTATATAATTTTTTGGAAGACAATCTCGGGAACTGTTAGAGGTACAGACGTCTATTTCCAGTCAAATTACAGCTAGAAAAATGCGACATAACTAAGTTTAAAACAAATATCTCCATGGGAAGAACAGTTTTCGTAATATTTGCCAAAGAAATTCACAAAATGGTGATTTCTCGTTTCTCAAAGTTTTTAAATAAGTTTTTGGAAGACAATCTCGGAAACTATTACAGGTACAGACGTCTAGTATCCTCCAAATTAGAAGTAGCCAAATGCCCCATATGGAAGATTACAATTTTCTAAATGGGAAGAACAGTTTTCATAATATTTGTCAAACAAAAATGACAAATATGATTAGTTCTCTTTTCTCAGTATTTTTCAAACAATTTTTATACATGTTCGGGAACATTTAGAGATACCGACGTTCACTACCCCTTTAATTATAGCTTGCCAAGCACACCATAATGTAGTTTATAACAATTATCTCCGTTGGAAGAACAGTTTTCGTAATATTTTCCAAAGAAATTCACAGAATGGTGATTTCTCGTTTCAGGTAGTTTAATTATATAATTTTTTGGAAGACAATCTCGGGAACTGTTAGAATTTCAGACGTCTATTTCCAGTCAAATTACAGCTAGAAAAATGCGACATAACTAAGTTTAAAACAATTATCTCCATGGGAAGAACAGTTTTCGTAATATTTTACAAAGAAATTCACAAAATGGTGATTTCTCGTATCTCAAAGTCTTTTAAATATTACGAAGTTTTTGGAAGACAATCTCGGAAACTATTACAGGTACAGACGTCTAGTACCCTCCAAATTAGACCTAGCCAAATGCGCCATAAGGAAGATAACAATTTTCTCCATGGGAAGAACAGTTTTCATAATATTTTTCAAATAAAAATGACAAATATGATTATTTCTCTTTTCTCAGCATTTTTCAAACAATTTTTATACAATTTCGGGAACATTTAGAGATACCGACGTTCACTACCCCTTCAATTACAGCTTGCCAAGTACACCATAAAGTAGTTTAAAACAATTATCTCCGTTGGAAGAAGAGTTTTCGTAATATTTGCTAAAGAAATTCACGAAATGATGATTTCTCGTTTCTCAAAGTTTTTAAATAAGTTTTTGGAAGACAATCTCGGAAACTATTAGAGGTACAGACGACCAGTACTCACCAACTTAGATCTAGCCAAAGGCGCCGTAAGGAAGAAAACAATTTTCTCCATGGGAAGAACAGTTTTCATAATGTTTGTCTAACAAATATGAAAAATATGATTATTTATCTTTTCACAGAATTTTTTAAAAAAATTTTATATAATTTCGGGAACTTTTAGATATACCGAAGTCCACTACCCCTTTAATTAGAGCTTGCCAAGCACACCATAAAGTAGTTTATAACAATTATCTGCGTTGGAAGAACTGTTTTCGAAATATTTGCCAAAGAAATTCACAGAATGGTGATTTCTCGTTTCAGGTAGTTTAATTATATATATTTTTTGGAAGACAATCTCGGGAACTTTTAGAGGTACCGACGTCTATTTCCAGTCAAATTACAGCTAGAAAAATGCGACATAACTAAGTTTAAAAATATTATCTCCATGGGAAGAACAGTTTTCGTAATATTTTACAAAGAAATTCACAAAATGGTGATTTCTCGTTTCTCAAAGTTTTTAAATAAGTTTTTGAAAGACAATCTCGGAAACTATTAGAGGTACAGACGTCCAGTACTCACCAACTTAGATCTAGCCAAAGGCGCCGTAAGGAAGAAAACAATTTTCTCCATGGGAAGAACAGTTTTCATAATGTTTGTCAAACAAAAATGAAAAATATGATTATTTATCTTTTCTCAGAATTTTTAAAAAAATTTTTATATAATTTCGGGAACTTTTAGATATACCGACGTCCACTACCCCCTTAATTAGAGCTTGCCAAGCACACCATAATGTAGTTTATAACAATTATCTCCGTTGGAAGAACAGTTTTCGTAATATTTTCCAAAGAAATTCACAGAATGGTGATTTCTCGTTTCAGGTAGTTTAATTATATAATTTTTTGGAAGACAATCTCGGGAACTGTTAGAATTTCAGACGTCTATTTCCAGTCAAATTACAGCTAGAAAAATGCGACATAACTAAGTTTAAAACAATTATCTCCATGGGAAGAACAGTTTTCGTAATATTTGCCAAAGAAATTCACAAAATGGTGATTTCTGGTATCTCAAAGTCTCTCAAATATTACGAAGTTTTTGGAAGACAATCTCGGAAACTATTACAGGTACAGACGTCTAGTACCCTCCAAATTAGACCTAGCCAAATGCACCATAAGGAAGATAACAATTTTCTCCATGGGAAGAACAGTTTTCATAATATTTGTCAAATAAAAATGACAAATATGATTATTTCTCTTTTCTCAGAGTTTTTCAAACAATTTTTATACAATTTCGGGAACATTTAGAGATACCGACGTTCACTACCCCTTTAATTACAGCTTGCCAAGTACACCATAAAGTAGTTTAAAACAATTATCTCCGTTGGAAGAAGAGTTTTCGTAATATTTGCTAAAGAAATTCACGAAATGATGATTTCTCGTTTCTCAAAGTTTTTAAATAAGTTTTTGGAAGACAATCTCGGAAACTATTAGAGGTACAGACGTCCAGTACTCACCAACTTAGATCTAGCCAAAGGCGCCGTAAGGAAGAAAACAATTTTCTCCATGGGAAGAACAGTTTTCATAATGTTTGTCTAACAAATATGAAAAATATGATTATTTATCTTTTCTCAGAATTTTTTAAAAAAATTTTATATAATTTCGGGAACTTTTAGATATACCGAAGTCCACTCACTACCCCTTTAATTAGAGCTTGCCAAGCACACCATAAAGTAGTTTATAACAATTATCTCCGTTGGAAGAACTGTTTTCGAAATATTTGCCAAAGAAATTCACAGAATGGTGATTTCTCGTTTCAGGTAGTTTAATTATATAATTTTTTGGAAGACAATCTCGGGAACTTTTAGAGGTCCCGACGTCTATTTCCAGTCAAATTACAGCTAGAAAAATGCGACATAACTAAGTTTAAAACAATTATCTCCATGGGAAGAACAGTTTTCGTAATATTTGCCAAAGAAATTCACAGAATGGTGATTTCTCGTTTCAGGTAGTTTAATTATATAATTTTTTGGAAGACAATCTCGGGAACTTTTAGAGGTCCCGACGTCTATTTCCAGTCAAATTACAGCTAGAAAAATGCGACATAACTAAGTTTAAAACAATTATCTCCATGGGAAGAACAGTTTTCGTAATATTTTCCAAAGAAATTCACAGAATGGTGATTTCTCGTTTCAGGTAGTTTAATTATATAATATTTTGGAAGACAATCTCGGAAACTATTAGAGGTACAGACGACCAGTACTCACCAACTTAGATCTAGCCAAAGGCGCCGTAAGGAAGAAAACTATTTTCTCCATGGGAAGAACAGTTTTCATAATGTTTGTCAAACAAAAATGAAAAATATGATTATTTATCTTTTCTCAGAATTTTTAAAAAAAATTTTATATAATTTCGGGAACTTTTAGATATACCGACGTCCACTACCCCTTTAATTTGAGCTTGCCAAGCACACCATAATGTAGTTTATAACAATTATCTCCGTTGGAAGAACAGTTTTCGTAATATTTTCCAAAGAAATTCACAGAATGGTGATTTCTCGTTTCAGGTAGTTTAATTATATAATATTTTGGAAGACAATCTCGGAAACTATTAGAGGTACAGACGACCAGTACTCACCAACTTAGATCTAGCCAAAGGCGCCGTAAGGAAGAAAACAATTTTCTCCATGGGAAGAACAGTTTTCATAATGTTTGTCAAACAAAAATGAAAAATATGATTATTTATCTTTTCTCAGAATTTTTAAAAAAATTTTTATATAATTTCGGGAACTTTTAGATATACCGACGTCCACTACCCCTTTAATTAGAGCTTGCCAAGCACACCATAATGTAGTTTATAACAATTATCTCAGTTGGAAGAACAGTTTTCGTAATATTTTCCAAAGAAATTCACAGAATGGTGATTTCTCGTTTCAGGTAGTTTAATTATATAATTTTTTGGAAGACAATCTCGGGAACTGTTAGAATTTCAGACGTCTATTTCCAGTCAAATTACAGCTAGAAAAATGCGACATAACTAGGTTTAAAACAATTATCTCCATGGGAAGAACAGTTTTCGTAATATTTGCCAAAGAAATTCACAAAATGGTGATTTCTCGTATCTCAAAGTCTCTCAAATATTACGAAGTTTTTGGAAGACAATCTCGGAAACTATTACAGGTACAGACGTCTAGTACCCTCCAAATTAGACCTAGCCAAATGCACCATAAGGAAGATAACAATTTTCTCCATGGGAAGAACAGTTTTCATAATATTTGTCAAATAAAAATGACAAATATGATTATTTCACTTTTCTCAGAGTTTTTCAAACAATTTTTATACAATTTCGGGAACATTTAGAGATACCGACGTTCACTACCCCTTTAATTACAGCTTGCCAAGTACACCATAAAGTAGTTTAAAACAATTATCTCCGTTGGAAGAAGAGTTTTCGTAATATTTGCTAAAGAAATTCACGAAATGATGATTTCTCGTTTCTCAAAGTTTTTAAATAAGTTTTTGGAAGACAATCTCGGAAACTATTAGAGGTACAGACGTCCAGTACTCACCAACTTAGATCTAGCCAAAGGCGCCGTAAGGAAGAAAACAATTTTCTCCATGGGAAGAACAGTTTTCATAATGTTTGTCTAACAAATATGAAAAATATGATTATTTATCTTTTCTCAGAATTTTTTAAAAAATTTTTATATAATTTCGGGAACTTTTAGATATACCGAAGTCCACTACCCCTTTAATTAGAGCTTGCCAAGCACACCATAAAGTAGTTTATAACAATTATCTCCGTTGGAAGAACTGTTTTCGAAATATTTGCCAAAGAAATTCACAGAATGGTGATTTCTCGTTTCAGGTAGTTTAATTATATAATTTTTTGGAAGACAATCTCGGGAACTTTTAGAGGTCCCGACGTCTATTTCCAGTCAAATTACAGCTAGAAAAATGCGACATAACTAAGTTTAAAACAATTATCTCCATGGGAAGAACAGTTTTCGTAATATTTTACATAGAAATTCACAAAATGGTGATTTCTCGTTTCTCAAAGTTTTTAAATAAGTTTTTGGAAGACAATCTCGGAAACTATTAGAGGTACAGACGACCAGTACTCACTAACTTAGATCTAGCCAAAGGCGCCGTAAGGAAGAAAACAATTTTCTCCATGGGAAGAACAGTTTTCATAATGTTTGTCAAACAAAAATGAAAAATATGATTATTTATCTTTTCTCAGAATTTTTAAAAAAAATTTTATATAATTTCGGTAACTTTTAGATATACCGACGTCCACTACCCCTTTAATTAGAGCTTGCCAAGCACACCATAATGTAGTTTATAACAATTATCTCAGTTGGAAGAACAGTTTTCGTAATATTTTCCAAAGAAATTCACAGAATGGTGATTTCTCGTTTCAGGTAGTTTAATTATATAATTTTTTGGAAGACAATCTCGGGAACTGTTAGAATTTCAGACGTCTAATTCCAGTCAAATTACAGCTAGAAAAATGCGACATAACTAAGTTTAAAACAATTATCTCCATGGGAAGAACAGTTTTCGTAATATTTGCCAAAGAAATTCACAAAATGGTGATTTCTCGTATCTCAAAGTCTCTCAAATATTACGAAGTTTTTGGAAGACAATCTCGGAAACTATTACAGGTACAGACGTCTAGTACCCTCCAAATTAGACCTAGCCAAATGCACCATAAGGAAGATAACAATTCGCTCCATGGGAAGAACAGTTTTCATAATATTTGTCAAATAAAAATGACAAATATGATTATTTCTCTTTTCTCAGAGTTTTTCAAACAATTTTTTTACAATTTCGGGAACATTTAGAGATACCGACGTTCACTACCCCTTTAATTACAGCTTGCCAAGTACACCATAAAGTAGTTTAAAACAATTATCTCCGTTGGAAGAAGAGTTTTCGTAATATTTGCTAAAGAAATTCACGAAATGATGATTTCTCGTTTCTCAAAGTTTTTAAATAAGTTTTTGGAAGACAATCTCGGAAACTATTAGAGGTACAGACGTCCAGTACTCACCAACTTAGATCTAGCCAAAGGCGCCGTAAGGAAGAAAACAATTTTCTCCATGGGAAGAACAGTTTTCATAATGTTTGTCTAACAAATATGAAAAATATGATTATTTATCTTTTCTCAGAATTTTTTAAAAAATTTTTATATAATTTCGGGAACTTTTAGATATACCGAAGTCCACTACCCCTTTAATTAGAGCTTGCCAAGCACACCATAAAGTAGTTTATAACAATTATCTCCGTTGGAAGAACTGTTTTCGAAATATTTGCCAAAGAAATTCACAGAATGGTGATTTCTCGTTTCAGGTAGTTTAATTATATAATTTTTTGGAAGACAATCTCGGGAACTTTTAGAGGTCCCGACGTCTATTTCCAGTCAAATTACAGCTAGAAAAATGCGACATAACTAAGTTTAAAACAATTATCTCCATGGGAAGAACAGTTTTCGTAATATTTTACATAGAAATTCACAAAATGGTGATTTCTCGTTTCTCAAAGTTTTTAAATAAGTTTTTGGAAGACAATCTCGGAAACTATTAGATGTACAGACGACCAGTACTCACTAACTTAGATCTAGCCAAAGGCGCCGTAAGGAAGAAAACAATTTTCTCCATGGGAAGAACAGTTTTCATAATGTTTGTCAAACAAAAATGAAAAATATGATTATTTATCTTTTCTCAGAATTTTTAAAAAAAATTTTATATAATTTCGGTAACTTTTAGATATACCGACGTCCACTACCCCTTTAATTAGAGCTTGCCAAGCACACCATAATGTAGTTTATAACAATTATCTCAGTTGGAAGAACAGTTTTCGTAATATTTTCCAAAGAAATTCACAGAATGGTGATTTCTCGTTTCAGGTAGTTTAATTATATAATTTTTTGGAAGACAATCTCGGGAACTGTTAGAATTTCAGACGTCTATTTCCAGTCAAATTACAGCTAGAAAAATGCGACATAACTAAGTTTAAAACAATTATCTCCATGGGAAGAACAGTTTTCGTAATATTTGCCAAAGAAATTCACAAAATGGTGATTTCTCGTATCTCAAAGTCTCTCAAATATTACGAAGTTTTTGGAAGACAATCTCGGAAACTATTACAGGTACAGACGTCTAGTATCCTCCAAATTAGACCTAGCCAAATGCACCATAAGGAAGATAACAATTCGCTCCATGGGAAGAACAGTTTTCATAATATTTGTCAAATAAAAATGACAAATATGATTATTTCTCTTTTCTCAGAGTTTTTCAAACAATTTTTTTACAATTTCGGGAACATTTAGAGATACCGACGTTCACTACCCCTTTAATTACAGCTTGCCAAGTACACCATAAAGTAGTTTAAAACAATTATCTCCGTTGGAAGAAGAGTTTTCGTAATATTTGCTAAAGAAATTCACGAAATGATGATTTCTCGTTTCTCAAAGTTTTTAAATAAGTTTTTGGAAGACAATCTCGGAAACTATTAGAGGTACAGACGTCCAGTACTCACCAACTTAGATCTAGCCAAAGGCGCCGTAAGGAAGAAAACAATTTTCTCCATGGGAAGAACAGTTTTCATAATGTTTGTCTAACAAATATGAAAAATATGAATATTTATCTTTTCTCAGAATTTTTTAAAAAAATTTTATATAATTTCGGGAACTTTTAGATATACCGAAGTCCACTACCCCTTTAATTAGAGCTTGCCAAGCACACCATAAAGTAGTTTATAACAATTATCTCCGTTGGAAGAACTGTTTTCGAAATATTTGCCAAAGAAATTCACAGAATGGTGATTTCTCGTTTCAGGTAGTTTAATTATATAATTTTTTGGAAGACAATCTCGGGAACTTTTAGAGGTCCCGACGTCTATTTCCAGTCAAATTACAGCTAGAAAAATGCGACATAACTAAGTTTAAAACAATTATCTCCATGGGAAGAACAGTTTTCGTAATATTTTACATAGAAATTCACAAAATGGTGATTTCTCGTTTCTCAAAGTTTTTAAATAAGTTTTTGGAAGACAATCTCGGAAACTATTAGAGGTACAGACGACCAGTACTCACCAACTTAGATCTAGCCAAAGGCGCCGTAAGGAAGAAAACAATTTTCTCCATGGGAAGAACAGTTTTCATAATGTTTGTCAAACAAAAATGAAAAATATGATTATTTATCTTTTCTCAGAATTTTTAAAAAAATTTTTATATAATTTCGGGAACTTTTAGATATACCGACGTCCACTACCCCTTTAATTAGAGCTTGCCAAGCACACCATAATGTAGTTTATAACAATTATCTCAGTTGGAAGAACAGTTTTCGTAATATTTTCCAAAGAAATTCACAGAATGGTGATTTCTCGTTTCAGGTAGTTTAATTATATAATTTTTTGGAAGACAATCTCGGGAACTGTTAGAATTTCAGACGTCTATTTCCAGTCAAATTACAGCTAGAAAAATGCGACATAACTAGGTTTAAAACAATTATCTCCATGGGAAGAACAGTTTTCGTAATATTTGCCAAAGAAATTCACAAAATGGTGATTTCTCGTATCTCAAAGTCTCTCAAATATTACGAAGTTTTTGGAAGACAATCTCGGAAACTATTACAGGTACAGACGTCTAGTACCCTCCAAATTAGACCTAGCCAAATGCACCATAAGGAAGATAACAATTTTCTCCATGGGAAGAACAGTTTTCATAATATTTGTCAAATAAAAATGACAAATATGATTATTTCACTTTTCTCAGAGTTTTTCAAACAATTTTTATACAATTTCGGGAACATTTAGAGATACCGACGTTCACTACCCCTTTAATTACAGCTTGCCAAGTACACCATAAAGTAGTTTAAAACAATTATCTCCGTTGGAAGAAGAGTTTTCGTAATATTTGCTAAAGAAATTCACGAAATGATGATTTCTCGTTTCTCAAAGTTTTTAAATAAGTTTTTGGAAGACAATCTCGGAAACTATTAGAGGTACAGACGTCCAGTACTCACCAACTTAGATCTAGCCAAAGGCGCCGTAAGGAAGAAAACAATTTTCTCCATGGGAAGAACAGTTTTCATAATGTTTGTCTAACAAATATGAAAAATATGATTATTTATCTTTTCTCAGAATTTTTTAAAAAAATTTTATATAATTTCGGGAACTTTTAGATATACCGAAGTCCACTACCCCTTTAATTAGAGCTTGCCAAGCACACCATAAAGTAGTTTATAACAATTATCTCCGTTGGAAGAACTGTTTTCGAAATATTTGCCAAAGAAATTCACAGAATGGTGATTTCTCGTTTCAGGTAGTTTAATTATATAATTTTTTGGAAGACAATCTCGGGAACTTTTAGAGGTCCCGACGTCTATTTCCAGTCAAATTACAGCTAGAAAAATGCGACATAACTAAGTTTAAAACAATTATCTCCATGGGAAGAACAGTTTTCGTAATATTTTACATAGAAATTCACAAAATGGTGATTTCTCGTATCTCAAAGTCTTTTAAATATTACGAAGTTTTTGGAAGACAATCTCGGAAACTATTACAGGTACAGACGTCTAGTATCCTCCAAATTAGACCTAGCCAAATGCGCCATAAGGAAGATAACAATTTTCTCCATGGGAAGAACAGTTTTCATAATATTTGTCAAATAAAAATGACAAATATGATTAGTTCTCTTTTCTCAGAATTTTTCAAACAATTTTTATACAATTTCGGGAAAATTTAGAGATACCGACGTTCACTACCCTTTTAACTACAGCTTGCCAAGAACACCATAAAGTAGTTTATAACAATTATCCCCGTTGGAAGAAGAGTTTTCGTAATATTTGCTAAAGATATTCACGAAATGATGATTTCTCGTTTCTCAAAGTTTTTAAATAAGTTTTTGGAAGACAATCTCGGAAACTATTAGAGGTTATTCATAATATTTAAAATAAAACAAAAATTTAAAATATGGTGATTTCTCTTTCCTCGGAATTTTTTAAAAAAAATTTCGGGAACTGTTAGAGGAACAGACGTCTATTTCCCGTCAAGTTAGAGCTAGCCAAATGTGCCATAAGGAAGTTGGACGATTAAAGATGCTTTTTTGGAAGGCAATTTATGGATGATTTTGATTATTTCAGATGGGTGAAACGCTTTAGGAGGAAGGGACATTTGGAGTGGGATAGTTAATTCCGCTTTAACATGCTCGAGGTGGATAGTGATAAGGATGGCAGGTGTTCACCAAATATTCGGGATTTTATCTTCATCCGATCGTGACCAGGTCTGAGATTCACTGAGGAGCGGATGATTAAAATTTATGAATTTCAGTAGGTATTCCGTAGTGATCCATAACGATTATCAGTACTAGAAAGGTTTTCTGTGAAGTTATGTAAATTTTGAATATTGTATTTCCTAATTTCTATTTTCAGTTTGTTAGTTAATTTATTGTAATGAGTTTTATCCGATGGATATCTAGTTCTGTGCCACTTTACTCTTGCTCGTCTTTTTTCAGTTAATAAGTTGTAAATATGATGTGGTAAGTTAGTTTCACGGGAATTTCTAGTTTTAGGTTTTGACATATTGCTATGATGGTTTCTATTGATATTGTGAGTTCTTCAATTGCGGAGTCAATCTGTTGCTTGGTTTTAACGGAATTTTTAAGTCTAGTTTGGTTTCTAGATCATAACGAATATCGTCCCAGTTAACCAGTCCTGTAATCAGAGAAGGAGGAGAAGTTTTAGGAACAGCCTTTGAATGCATGAGAAGCAGAACTGGACTATGATCTGAGGATAGGTCATCAATGGATTTGATTGAAGATTATAAGGAGGGTATCTGAGAAGTAATAAATATGTCAAAGATATCGGGACGTTTTTTAAGGAATGTGGGCCAATAAGTAGGGTTCATGGGTGAAAGGATGGAATAACTATTGGAGTTTGAGACATAGGAAAGAATCCTGCCACGAGTGTTGGACGTTCGACATCCCCACCGTTGATTTTTAGCGTTGTAATCTAAACCAGCAATGAAACGCTGATCAAAGGATCGGAATAAGGAATCAAGGTAATCATAGGTCAGGGAATTACCAGGCGGGCAGTATACAGCTGAGAATGTAGTGTTAAACGGCTGAGCGGACAAGGTTATAGAGGTTGATTGAATGGTGTCAGTTGGAGTGGATGGAATCTGGGAATGAGGTAAGGATTTATGAATAAGGATACAAGAGCCTGCGTGGGATGTGTTGTCTGGATGATTTGATCTGTATGTGATGTAGTGAGGTATGTAATAGTAATATTGTGTTTTCAAATGGGTTTCAGTCACCAGTGCAATGTCTATGGAATTTTCCTGAAGAAATATGTCAAGTTCGTCTCGATGGTTATTAAGGCTATTTGCATTCCACAATAGGATAGCTAGGGGCTTCTGGCTCAGCTTGGGATATTGAACGGGATTTCTGTAAGGACTTTAGTAAGGAGGGTGATGAGTGGTCTGATCGTGTCTTGTAGATCACGAAGGAAGGATTGAAGGAATGAGGTTTGGCTTGGATAGGAGTAGAAGGTAGTATCTAGGGGTGCAGGATTAATCTGTCTAGTTGGGGCTTGAATTCTCCTTTGGGATCGTTGTATAGGGTCCATGTTTAATAGTGCTTCTGGTGAGGGATTAAACTAAGAGGAAGATTGGGATAGAGGTAGAAGTTTGGGATTGATTTTTGCTGGGGTAAGTGGTGGTAATTTCACTCTTAGTGAAACATTTTTTGGGCTATGTCATTTTTTGGTATTTTAGGATGAGGATGGAAGGGCCAGGCATTTCTTCTTCAGGAACTACGTTCCTTTGATTTTGCTGTTTGAAAGCTATGCTAACAGATTTTTGTCTCAGCATGTTTTTATATACTATGCATCCTTTATAGCTTGCTGGATGGCCTTCGCTGCATAAAGCACATTTTGCTGGTATTTCACGAGACTTTGAACAAATATCTGATGCGTACAGGCCAGCACAGTTGACGCACCTGGCCTGGTGGTGACAATAGGCATTAGTATGTCCAAGATTTAGGCATTTAGTGCATTGGACAATTTCCGCTCTTTTTCTGGGCTCTTCGAATCGCATACTCGAGTATACAAGTCTATTTACTTTAAATATTTCAGCATTGTTGGGAGCTGGCTCCAGGTCAACGAAGAGCAAGGGCAATGGATACTTTTCAGTTGGATGGATCACACCAGAAACATGTCGCACATTAAATCCTAATTCTTCGATGTCATTCTTGATGGCAGTAGTGGGAGTGGCGGTGTGTAGTCCCCTCAAAACTACTCTGTATGGCTTTTCATCTTTTAGCTGGAAACAATGAAAGTCGACATTTTTTTCGGATAAATGATTTATATGTTTTTTGTAATTTTCTTTTTTGGCCTTGTTAATTTTAATATCATTGATCCTGGAGAAACATTTAAAATTTGTTGGTCCAATTCATATAGATATTTCTTTACCAAATGCCATGAAGTCGCGAATATTGGTAACAAATATTGGTGGTGGCTCAGGTTCAGCGGATTTCCGTGGTCCGGATGATTCAGTAGCAGTGTTATTGAGGGCTGTTTGATTGCTGGTAGGAATGGCTGATGTTGTCGGGTTTGTTTCAATTTGGTTGGCTGCAGATTTACTGCGGGTTTCAGGTGGTGGTAAAGCCTGTTTAGACTTTCATTTCTTATTCATTTTTTTTTTTTTTTTGGCGAGTTCCCAGCGAAGCCAGGAGCAGCAATTCTTTGACGTTTCTGGAGAGTTCGTCTTTTCAGATACAGAGAATCAGTTTCAGAGAAGGCGGTCTTTTTATCCGTTTCCATGCTCGATAATTTATCAGTAGACATTCTGAATTATAGTTTTAAAAAAAAAATAATAATAATAAAAAATAAAATAAAACAAATAAATATAAAATCAAAATTTAACTTCTAAGTATTTACAATAATGTACATAAAGAAATAAAACGAAAATAAAACATTCTATGGAATTACGAAAAAAAAAAAGAAAGATAAGTCTATGGATTCGAACTCGGGACAACAGATGACGAGAGCAGGTATACGACGCCTAGACCACTGAGCTACCTGGAATCTGATAATAGACTGTTCCAGGCGATGATAACCAGAGACCAGTAGTGAGCAGGTAACAGACTGCTCTGCCACGTGGGTGATCTCTCTGGTCTATGAGCACAACCTCTCACTGTAAAAAGTTAAAAATTCACCTTTGTGTAAAATCAATATTTACAAAGTTTCTGAACAGTACGTGAGCTAATACCACTACGATTACTCCGAAAAAGTAAATGTTTTCATTTCAGCAGAAAGAGAAATACTCCCACCTCTCCCGAACTCCTTTTAGGCAATTCCTCGTTCCCATATACAAACAACCATAGATTCTTAGGGATTCAAAAGTTGTGTATGTTTTCTTAACGGATCCTAATTATTTTATTAATGCAATTAATTTCATTATTTCTTTCAAGATTAACGTTCATTGCTTTGATAACTTCCATTAGGTCTTCGTTGGTGACAGCCATTTTAACGTAAAATATTTGGAATTTATCTTTATTTGACGAGCGACAAAGACTTCCCAGTAGCACGGGAAACACTGATTACCAGAAAGATGTGTAAGAGAGCCTGACAGACGCGCTGTACTTACTTTAATGGCTATCACTCACCTCCAGGGCCGTATCTAGGATTTTTTCCGGGGGGGGGCAAGTTTAATTTTGCCCTCCCTTCTTTCACCCTCCCCTCCCCAATTAAAAAAAATCAACTGTTTTATAATTGTATTTTAGGTAATATATTTCGAAATAAATATCATACATGCCACGCCTAATGTCTTTCAAAGTGACGATTATGAAAATTGCATTTTTTCACATTCGATAGTTGGACATATTAGGGACGATGTGGAATCCTATTTTATTTTTGACTAATCAGTGCTAGAAATTTCAATGGCAATTACTATGTTTATATATTAGTCATACTCTATCAATTTTCAATTTCGCGCTTCTCCAACCATTTGCGCCTCTGACTTGAAGTGCGGGAAATATGGTACCCCTTCGTGTTTATTTTTCGTGGGTTGATGCGTGACATTTTTGAATCTGTGTTTCGGTTGCAGTTATATTAGTACTATGAGCACTTTATATTTTGGGTCGAGCTCTTCTATAAATATTTTACACTTGATACTATTATATTCAGGATTAGTCACTCCCACAAAAAAGGTGCCATGCGAAAAATCTCCAATAAATAACAATAATTTATTTATAGGTCACGTCATGATAATAAAAAAATTAATCGGGTGGAGGAAGCTCAAAGAGAATAACTGCAGACCTCTCGTTCTGAGAAGTCCACACTATGAAACAATGCGCAACATATATTGTCTCATTTTCTCGTTTCTTCCATTTCAAACGAGGAATATTGAATTGTATCTCTTCTTGATTGCACTTGTATTACATGTATTGAGATCTATCACAATTCTTATTATTGAAATTGAGAGGATACAATTGGAAGATTCCAGACATAAAGCCGCGAGTCTGTAAGTTTGAGCTTTGTTCTTTTGTATTAATTAAAATTGTGAATAAACTAATATAAAAAAGGATTTAAAAAAAATTAATTTCGTCGAAATGGCGTCCCCTAAATTCCCCTAAAGTGCCCCTTTTGCCCCCTCCCTCGATCCGGTCCCGGTGAGTCACCTCCATACAATAATTCCTTTTTTCGATCTAATATTCTTTCTCCTTTAATTCTTGTTTACTAGACTAAACACAGTTAATCACTGTTCATTAACGCTTTGTTCGTGCTAATATAAACAATCACATAAAATTGATTTAAAGAAAACCTAATTGAATAAAAGCTTATTATCATAGTACTGAAGGTAATATGGTCCGTTCGCTGTAAGAATGTCGTTGAGCAGTGGCTTCTATAGTCAATTTTTTCTTCTTCCAAATTTGTTTTAGGTCCTTTGAGTTTGAGTATTCCAAACAGTGAAGCAAATGATTAATATTGTATAAACTTGTACTCGAAATTTAAATAAATAAGTGAAAATGTAAAAAAATTAGAATTCAAATAAGTGAAGAAAACAAACCCGATAAGTATATTTTAGGAATAATTCACGTACATGTATTGAAACTACTCTGATTTTATTAGCATTATAATAGACTCGAGTAATTTTTACGTATTGGATCTAGTAGCAGATTTACGCAGAGGGAGGCTAAGCACTTGCCTGCTGCAGCAAAATTTAGGTGAAATTATATTTTAAGATGCAAATGATTTTTTAATTACAAAATGCAGCTCAATTAAGCACACAAAAATTATCTTAACTTAGCTATTAAAAACTCAGCGCTAGGAAGACACATGAAGTGAGCTGTTGATTTGAACACTCTGAAAGATAGTATCAGACGGAGCTGATAGAGTCCACATGTAGTCATGTCGGTGTCAATGTGGGATGCCAACTCCTCCAGTATTCATACCTCAATAACAATTCTTCAAAAGGGAACATCCAATTTTGGGATTTATACAAGGTTTCAGAACGTTCTGTCCCACAGTGTACAGCAGCGCTCCGAGTAAGAAATTCATGAAACTCTTCATGCCTTAGTAAACTTCAGTGAAGAACATATTTCATTTTTTCTGTCTTACTGTGTATCAATTAATGTATTATACTCGTAATCTATAAATGTAAATATCAAATGATTATAAATATTCTCAATAAACAGATATACTCGCACATAAAGATGTTCTGGACAAGCCTTAGTAAATATACTTGTAAGTACGCCTTTCGACGTCAATGTTTGCTATTTGCGAATGAAGCTCTGAGCGTGACGAGGCATCGTCAAGCTTTCCTCCGAATTCTTCCAGGTCATCTCTGACAGTGGCTCGAAGATCATCTGAAGTTATTACTTGATAATCCTTTGACATTCCTAATTTCGGTTCTCATAAGGTCTGGGGGTATGTACCCCTCACCTTGTATCCACGTGGTCTGGAGGCTGGTTCCCTCTGCTCGTATCCGCAAAATCTGGAGGCTGGTATTCTCCACTTGCACTTACCTTTTCCTTTGCAACGTCTGAAGGCTTTTTTTATTCCCTTCGGTCACCTCCTGTCTAATCCTAGTTCTATCATCCTAGCTCTTCTTTGTCCTACCATCCTGTTCTTATCCATAAAGTGAACAAGCAGTATCGAAGCCTTCTCTTATCCACTTACTCCTCGATACAGTACTATATCGACTGACCAATCTAGAAAAAGATAATTTAAAAATACAAACAATAAAACACATTATCTTAACGCGCTAATAGAGAATATAACATAGTAATGGAAATCAAACCAGCTGTCAAATATCATTTTGACTTATCTATTTAATACCGTTGACGTTTGTCATTGAATTTTTGGATTCAATTTTAGGAAAGAAAAATAAAAAAATAAAATTTTAATATTGATTTGCTATTTTATGATCAGACAGTTGCATGGTACCATTGAACATGTATTTGCTTATTATTTATTCTAATAAAATTCAAACAAATAACTGATTCATAGCTTTGAAAGATGAAGACAAATTTAAATAATGAAAGAGGTATGTAATAAAGAACAACCGTGCTCAGACAACTACGAAGGTTAGTCCACTTAACTTTGTTTTCTAGTGGTCATGTACTTTGTTATAAAAATATTTCGATACTGATGTTATATAGAGATATTAAATATTCATTTATACTGTCCTTACGGTACAATAATTAGAGAAATAAATAAAATAGGAAAAATGCTACTTAGATCTATTTTATAATGAATGTCATACAGTAGGTATATCTAACTTGTTAGAAATTTAAATTTGTTACAGATGTGAGGAATGGGCGAAAGCCGGAAAATGGGCCGAGAAGGATGGTTGATATTACCAGGGACAAGCCCATAAAGGTCACAATTAGAGTGATTGTACCCGTCAGGGACCATCCAAAGGTTAATTTTTTTTTTCAATTTCTTTAATTATATTTTTAAGTTTAAACTATTTAACCACGCCATTAATGTTTTGGAATTTGTTTTTATTAAAAATTCATGATAATTCATCATGATAATTTATGATAATTCATCGGCAAAGTTTAAGTGTGATTTCTTGTTGTCAATCACTTGTTGGATAATGCCCAAACATAATCTGTTGAGAAGTGTAATAAATATTATCGGCATGATCGGAATAGAAAGTAGCCTAGGAGAGTTTAACTTCTTTTTAGTAGTCTTTTAAAACTTGTTCTAATGGTATTTCCTCAATTCTGATGCGTATAAAAAGAAACTGCAGTTTAAGTATCTACTCATCTTCTTAAACTGAACATAATCACATAACTAGCCGAATTCGCTTCAAATAGACAACTTCTTTTGTGATTGAATTAATTGTTTTATATATTACGTATGGTGTAAATACCAATGTTGTTTATTGTTGGCATTTCTATTCTATGTTCTATAATTTATAGTTATGTCTATTGCTTAGCAAGAATATTTTTTAAATTATGATTTTTTTTTGTTTTGTTCCGTATAAAATTACAATTTAATTTTAAATTTGCGATGACTGCCTTAGTGCCCATTGATGAGAGTAAACAATTAAATATCTAATCATCATTCTAGATTTGGAAATATTTTCTTTATGATTGTATATGATAAACCATAATCTTATAAAATGAAGCAGTATCGGTGTGTTTTATTATTTTTAGTTCCTTTCTTTTTATTTTATTCTTTTTTTGTTCATCTATATATTTTTATCGTAGTTTATTCTTTATTTTCCTCTTATTTTATTTACTATTGTGAATAGTTAAAAATATATTGGGTAGTCAAAATGGATGAGCTATTTTTTAGCTCAAATAACAGACGAAAACGAGGTCGGATGAAAACTCCACCTGATCCAATACAATTAAATGAAATTGTAAACAATGTGCTCATTTATTTATTAATAAATAGAGAAGGAGATGAGGGATTTCAAAAAGTGTCCCCATTTTTAATTCATAAATTTATTACTGGCTTGGTTGGAGAAATCAAGATATTACGAGACGGGGATCCGCTTATTAAACATTTAATGGCAAACATTCAAAAAAGCTTTTAGACTGCGAAAAATTTGCAGAACAATTTAATATATCGGTTAAACCGCATCCGACACTGAATTACAGTAAGGGGCTTATCAGATGTTTTGATCTGCAATATTTAGAGAAAAACGAAATAATGACCGAATTAAATGGGAAAATTAACGATATCCAAAGACTAAAAATAAAGATAAACGGAAAATTCACCAACTCATATATCGTAACTTTTCCCACACCATTTACGCCTGAAATACTCAAAATAGGGTATCAAAATAAGAAAGTACTACAGTACTCGTATATACCTAGTCCTATGAGGTGTTATAAGTGCCTCAGTTTTTCCCACCCAACCCTTAAATGCACAAATTCTAAAATTATCTGCTCACAATGTTCGTAATGTACATACACTCTCGTATTTAAAATTTCAGAAATTAATTGTTTTCTTGTTCGCGTGTCTTGCTATTTTTTCTTTAAATAATTTAATATTATCTGTACGTCATCAAAATCTTTATTATATGTCGCTATTTTTGCTTTAGCTTTTAATTTAGTTAATACAGTCAAAACTAATTTTGAATGATTTACATTTTTGTGAGGATTATCCTTGCAATATAAATTATATACAAATTTTGTATTTCATATGAAGTATACTAACAATAATGGGTTACCATCATATTTGGGGATTAATTTGAAATCATGTTCTTTAATTTCTAAGGCCATTGTTATATCTGATTCTTCTACTATTAAAGAATTAATTGTATCTGAATCTAAAGTAATGTTATTTTGAATTTATCTTAAATTATTAAGTCTATCTTGTTAATTACTCATAAAGTAAATGTATAAATTTAAAATAGATTTATAGTAAATAAATTTAAAATAAAATAAATGTTTAACAAAATTTTTAAATAAATGTTAGATTAATTTAAAATAAAATAAATGGTAAACAAATTTTAAAATAAAATAAAAGTTAAACAATTTTAAAATAAAATAAATGCTAATCTTGTGAAACCTTGTTGTATCAGTGAATGCCTCTAAGTTTAAAAACTTTGGTTGACCATTCAACAAAATTTCAACTTGAGTTGGAAATTTTTAAAAAGATCTTCTTTTGAAAACAAATTCAAACATTCTAGAAAAAGCTTGGTAATATATTACTCACGGTGGCTGATTTCTTCTTGAATGTATGAAATGAGAAGTTCAAATTTTTACGAATGTAGTAAGGAATGTCTTGCTGAAGTTCTCTTCTTAAGTCTACAAATGCCCTCAAGTCCCTGTTCGGGCGCCAGTTAAATAATTGGCCAACCGAAATGAGTTTTTAAAAAATGATTTATTTTGATTACAGACAAAGAACTAAGATTATATAAGACTAATGAACTAATTGAATTGACGGTCTGATTGCCATGGTGGTTGAAGCTGGGGATATATATATATATATATATATATATATATATATATATATATATATATATATATATATATATAGGGAGAGAGAGAGAATGAGAGAGAGTGAGAGAGAAGTGCTGATATTGCGTAGGTAATGTTTCTTTTTCGCCTTAATTATATACTATGAGTTAAAAACTTAATGATTGTTTCACTCTGCCTTCCAATAATCACGAGATGAAATTGTAATTTCAAAATTGCCTGTCACCAATTGTGAAATATCGATTAAGACTTTCAAAATAACCAATAAATAGCATGATGGCCTGAGGTAAAACAATAATACCAGAAAAGATGTAAATGTAAGCAAGATATCTCGTATGACTGTCACCTGGTAGGGAAATTTTCGGCTTCGAATTTTCAACACTGTTTTATAACAATCAACATTGCCATATTTCTAATTAGCATCAAGTGGTGGTACGGGGAAGATAATCACCTCTGATTTTTTAAAAATTCCTTTATCGTCATATCTTGAATAAAAGCGTATTTTATTCACCAGATATATCTGATACAGATTTCTTTCCCTTGATAGTGAAGTAGGTGACTGATCCCAATATAATTTGCTACCTAAAAGTGTATTGGGATAATCAACTGTCTTGTAATTATATTAATGGAAACAGTTGAAACCTTCATTGAATCTTTTCCTTTTCTGAACTTGATCTGTGTGATGGATTCCCAACTGTTTTCTAATGGATTTCCAAGTTTCATATTCATGCTCTTTTAAATGATATAGTGTTTTGATAATTTTAGTTGCCATCTGAAGAGTGACTAACCATAGAATCAACGAATTTTTGAGGGTCTTGACTCTTAACAGCATTTTTTACAAGCCAAATTTTCAATAAAATACTTTTCATTAACGCTCACCATATCACAATAGATGTTTATAAATATAATTGTTACGGCCATTGGTCTCTCAAAATTGAGAGAGTACGTCTAAAAGTTGAAATACGCTGGTTGCAAAATTAAAGGTTATTCAGTAAGAAAAATATGATACATATATCATGTTTGTTTTAACAAACTATGAATATTCAGAAAAAAAATAGCCTAAAATTATCTTACAACAAAATATTGACCTAATAACGGAAATAGAGTAATGCTAAATTAATGAATTCACGATAATGCATCGTTTAAATTGTAAAAATTAAAATATTTTTCATAGAAATATTTGGAGATAAGCTAAGGAATATAAATGATGAGTGTAGCCATGGCAATGGTAAGTATAAACAATAATTAAATTTAAAGAGCACGATAGCGTGTGAAGTTTAAGAAGAATTGAATAATCAATAGTTGACAGAAATACTTTATGAAGGAATGAGATGGCACGGGAGGCAATCAAGAAAATGGATCACAAACAGTAAAAACTATTTATTAGGAACTGATATTTCAACCCACTTTGCAGGTCTTTTTCAGGGCTGAATAAAGAAAATACACAAATAAAAATAAACCAATGGTATATACAGTGAATGAATTAAAGTTAATAATTAAATAGACAGTGAGAAAAATGAAAATAGTGATGAATTAATGTAAAATATTTTAATACTATATAAATATTAATGTTAAATATGTTGAATTAATTAAATGTTAGAAGATGAAACTGATAGAGTAATAACAACAACTAAAAATAAATTAGTTAATATTAATATATCAAGCTGATTATTAGTAAAACTGCATATATAATGATAATAATAGATAAACTAAAATAGAAATAGCAATAACTAAAAAATTAATGACTCTATTAAATAAGTAAAAAGGGGAATCAAAATAAATAAACAGACAAAATTTAACGTAAGTTGAAGTTCAAAGAGAGGTGAAGGAGTGACAGCAAAATAGCAAAGTAATTAAGGAGGGGGTGTAGGAGTACTAATTAAGATTGTCATTAATAGTTATATAGAGAAGGCAGTGGGGAGGTTGTCATTATATATGTTGGTTGATCTTAAAAATATATAAAAGAAGAATTGAAAATACATAGAAGAAAAGGATAGGGGCATTTGTAAATAATAAAATGGTCAGAGAAGAAAATGAAAAAAATAAATATATATATATATATATATATATATATATATATATATATATATATATATATATATATATATATATATATATATATATATATATATATCATAGTATTGAAAATAGAAGAAAAAGGTAAATATAAAGTAACAAATGTAAATAATTAATTAAAATAAAAGTAAATATATAAGATGGGCAGAGGAGAAAATAAAATTTGATCAGAATTCATGAACAAAGATATGGAGGTAAAGTGCCATCCGTAGGAGTTTAATGAACAAAATGTATGTGTATACAAAGGAATGGATAAATAATATCAATAGAAAATTGTCTACAATGCCCTCACAAAACTGACTATCTTAAAGGTGTAGGTATAATAACAATAGGTATAATATAGTATAATAATAATATAAAGATAGTATAATAATAAGTATAATAACAAGGAGTAAAACTTTAACAATATCCTTTTAAAAATTAAAAATAAGAATAAAAATAAATAAGAATACAAATATGAGATAATATAGAAAAAAAGTGACAAAATCAAATTGTAAAGAATATGGTTAAAATGTACAGGGTAGAAAATATTTTTGATACCAAATTAAAATGTAATTACATAGGTGAAAATTGAATACTGGAGAAAAATGAGAGATAAAAACAAAGAAAAGAGTAAAATAAGTAATTTAAATGTTATTACATAATTAATATGATTACTGTAATAAATAACCTTTATATTTTGCAATATTAATACAATATAATATAAAGTTTACCCTTAATTATAAATTTATTCCCAAATCCCCATTGTTATCAGTTTGAAAAACAACTGTAGGAAAGTAAATATGAGAGACAAAATAAAAACTAAATGAAAATCGAATGGGAAATGAAAAAAAAAAAGAAGAGATGGGAGGAAAAAGTAAACTAAGTAAAATTTTTATTTATTTAAAGAAATTTATAACTGTATAAGATTATACAACAAGTAAATATGATAAAATGTACATGACACTTGATAATGACGTGAGAAGGAGCTACCCATTGGTAGCACTTCGATGACATCTATGTTAGGAGGTCCCGGAGCCATCATCTTTTAAGACGCCTCGGAGGATTATCGGGAATAGTTTGGGATGACAGGTTACGTACTAGGGGATTAGTGTGGGCAAGGAGTTTGCAATTAAAAGAGGTATATCTATTTCGGGCTAAGTCTGCAACAAAGGGTATATTTAGGTCTTTATGGATAATTTTATTTGTAACATAATAAGGAGCATTGAGGATTTTTCGAAGGATTTTGGATTATAAGGATTGGATACGGGATGAATTTGATGGCATCGTGGAGCCCCAAAGCTCGATCCCATATGTCCAAATAGGCCTGATAATAGCAATGTATATGAGCTTTTTATAGTAAATCGGAAGTTTAGAAAGTTTGTCAAGTAAGTGTTGTAGTAAACGGTATCTACGAGCAGTTTCTTGTCGTTTCAGTCTTGTATGAGGATTCCATGTAAGGCGTTTATCAAAATGAAGCCCTAGGTAGCGGATCTGTTCGACAAGGATAAGTGGAACATTATTAAAGGATAAAGTAGGACAGGAAGTAGTGGATTTGCGGCGAAGGGTAAAAGTGATCTGTCGGGATTTATTTTAATACTCCAGTTCTGACACCATTCTTAAATGAAAATTATGTGTGATTGCAGGGTTTGGGATGCAACAGTTGGGTCATTATTCACAGATAACACACATGTGTCATCTGCGTATGTTGTGAGGACAGTGTTAGGGTTGGTTGGGATGTCAGCTGTATACACCGAGTAGAGAATAGGACCTAGGATACTACCTTGAGGGACACCAGCGGACTGGAAAAAGAGGGAAGAGTAAGCAAAGTTGTGATTTACTTTGAAGGTTCTGTGAGTTAGGTAGGAACGGATTAATAGGTAATATGTAGGGGAGAGGAATTGACGGAGTTTGTAAAGCAGTCCCGGGTGCCAGCTCAATCAAAAGCTTGTTCAACGTCGAGAAAGACTCCCGTGCAGTACATTCCGCGCTCCAATGTAGAGGATATTACGTCCACAACACGATGACACTGCTGGATAGTAGAATGTGATGTTCGAAATCCAAACTGGTGATCAGGAATCACGTGAAAAGGATCTAGGATTGGTTAAATGCGTTTTAGCATGAGTTTTTCTAGGATTTTTCCCATGATTGGTAAGAGGGAGATAGGGCGGTAGGAGGATGAGTATTCAGGTGGCTTTTTGGATTTTAGTACCATTTTTAATATGGACAGTTTCCAAGGATCGGGAAAATAGGTAGATCGGATTGCAGCATTATATTTATATATATAGGTCAGAAGTAGGATAGATTTTCGAGAGAGCTGTTTTAGGATATGGGATGTGATGCGGTCGTGGCCAGGAGCTTTTTTGGATGACAATTTGTGGATGATATTGATTCTTTCAGAAGGGTGAAACGCTTTAGGAGGAAGGGACATTTGGAGTGGGATAGTTAATTCCGCTTCAACATGCTTAAGGTGGATAGGGTTAAGGATGTCAGGATGAGGATTGAAAATTTTGAAAAGGTGTCCCAAATATCCCAAATATTTGGGATTTTTCTTCGTCTGATCGCGACCAGGTCTGAGATTCAGTGAGGAGTGGATGATAAAAGGTTTTGAATTTCAGTAGCTTTTTTGTAATGATCCATAAAGATTTATCAGTAGTAGAAAGGTTTTCTGTAAAGTTCTGTAATTTTTGAATTTTGTATTTCCTAATTTCTATTTTCAGATTGTTAGTTAATCTATTGTAATGAGTTTTGTCCGATGGATATCAGGTTCTGTGCCACTTTGCTCTTGCACGCCTTTTGTCTGTTAATAAGGTTTGAATATGATGTGGTAAGTTAGTTTCACGGGAATTTCTAGTTTTAGGTTTTGACATATTGCTATGATGGTTTCTATTGATATTGTGAGTTCTTCAATTGCGGAGTCAATCTGTTGCTTGGTTTTAACGGAATTTTTAAGTCTAGTTTGGTTTCTAGATCATAACGAAAACTGTCCCAGTTAACCAGTCCTGTAATCAGAGAAGAGAAGGTTAGCAACAGGATTTGAATGCATGAGAAGCAGAACTGGACTATGATCTGAGGATAGGTCATCTATGGATTTGATTGTAGATTGCAAGGAGGGTATCTGAGAAGTAATGAATATGTCAAGGATATTGGGACGTTTTTTAAGGGATGTAGGCCAATAAGTAGGGTTCATGGGTGAAAGGATGGAATAACTATTGGAGGTTGAGACACGGGAAAGAATCCTTCCACGAGTGTTGGACGTTCGACACCCCCACCGTTGATCTTTAGCGTTGTAATCTCCTCCAGCAATGAAACGCGGACCAAAGGAACGGAATAATGAATTAAGGTGATCATAGGTCAGGGAATTACCAGGCGGACAGTATAGAGCTGAGAATATAATGTTAGACGGATGAGCGGACAAGGTTATAGAAGTTGATTGAATGGTGTCAGTTGGAATTGATGGAATCTGGAAATGAGGTAAGGATTTATGAATAAGGATACAAGAGCCTGCGTGGGATGTGTTGTCTGGGTGATTTGATCTGTATGTGATGTAGTCACGTATGTACAAGTAAGATTGTGTTGTGAAATGGGTTTTAGTCACCAGTGCAATGTCTATGGAATTTTCATGGAGAAATATGTCAAGTTCGTCTCGATGGTTATTAAGGCCATTTGCATTCCACAATAGGATAGCTAGGGGCTTTTGGTTTATCTTGGGATATTGAGCGGGATATCTGTAAGGATTCGAGTAAGGAGAGTGATGAGAGGTCTGATCGTGTCTTGTAGATCACGAAGGAAGGATTGAAGGACTGATGTTATATCGGTTGAGGTTTTGCTTGGATAGGAGTAGAAGGTAGAGTCTAGGGGTGGAGGATTATTCTGTCTTGTTGGGGGTTGAATCCTCCTTTGGGATCTTTGTATAGGGTCCATGTTTAATGGAGCTTCTGGTGATGGATTGAACTGAGAGGAAGGTTGGGATAGAGGAGGAAGTTTGGGATTGATTTGTGCTGGAGTCGGTGGCGGTAATTTCACTCTCAGTGAAACATTTTTAGAGGGTATATCATTTTTTGGTATTTTAGGATGAGGATGGGAGGTCTGGGGTTGAGAGTAGGAAGTCTGAGGAGGTTTGAGGCGCCTGTGGTTGAGGTAGATGTTTTGTGGTTATATCGGAGTATGTTTGAACCATGCTTTTAGAGTCCGTGGGTCTTTTATTCGTATTTATTCTTGAAATACTCTGAGTCACAAGGTCACTCCTCGTTGAAGGGTCAGGTATTTCTTCTTCAGGAGCTACGTTCCTTTGATTTTGCTGTTTGAAAGCTATGCTAACAGATTTTTGTCTCAGCATATTTTTATATACTATGCATCCGTTATAGCTTGCTGGATGGCCTTCGCTGCATAAAGCACATTTTGCTGGTGTGTCACGAGGCTTTGGACAAATATCAGATTCGTGCGGGCCAGCACACTTGACGCACCTGGCCTGGTTGTAACAATAGGCTTTAGTATGTCCAAGATTTTGGCATCTGGTGCATTGGACAATTTCCGCTCTTTCTCTGGGCTCTTCGAATCGTATACTCGAGTATACAAGTCTATTGACTTTTTATATTTCAGGATTGTTGCGAGCTAGCTCCAGGTCGACGAAGAACAAAGGCAATTGATACTTTTCAGTTGGGTGGATCACACCAGAAACGAGCCGCACATTAAATCCTAATTCTTCAATGTCATTCTTGATGGCAGTAGTGGGGGTGGTGGTGTGTAGTCCCTTCAAAACTACTCTGAATGGCTTTTCTTCTTTTAATTGGAAACAATGAAAGTCGAAATTCTTTTCAGATAAAAGATTAATAAGTTTTTTGTAACTTTCTTTATTAGTAGTGTTAATTTTGATATCATTGATCCTGGAGAAACATTTAAAATTTGTTTGTCCAATTAAATCAGATATTTCTTTACCAAATGCCATGAAGTCACGAATATTGGTAACAAATATTGGTGGTCGCTCAGGCTCAGTTGATTTCCGTGGTCCGGTTGGTTCAGTAGCAGCGTTATTGAGGGCTGTTTGATTGCTGGTAGGAATGGCTGATGTTGTTGGGTTGGATTCAATTTGGTTGACTGCAGATTTACTGCGGGTTTCAGGTGGATGTAAAGCCTGTTTAGACTTTCCTTTTTTATTCCTTTTTTTATTTGGCGAGTTCCCAGCGGAGCCAGGAGCAGCATTTCTTTGACGTTTCTGGAGAGTTCGTCTTTTCAAATACTGAGAATCGGTTTCACTAATTTCAGAGAAGGCGGTCTCATCATCCGTTTCCATTTCCGATATTTTATCAGTCGACATTATGAATTATAATTAAAAAAAAAAGAATGAAAGAAATTAAATAATAAATAAATAAAATAAATAAAAAAAATTTAAAAATTTAACTTCTAAATATTTATAAGTATGTACATAAAGAAATCAAACAAAAATTAAACATTCTGTGGAATTATGGAGAAAAAGAAGAAAGATCAAGTCTCTGGAATCGAGCTCATTACAATTAGACGACGAGAATAGCTGAACGACGTCTCGACCACTGAGCTACCTAAGATGTGATAAGGTTCTGTTCTAGGCGACTATCGCCAGAGGCCAGTAGCGAGCAGGCAACAGACCTGCACCAACAGCTCTGCCACGTGGGTGTTCTCTCTGGTCTATGATATTATAAAAGATTATTATAAAATTGTTCACCTTTGTATAAAGTAAATGTTTACAAAGTTTCTGTACACAACGTGAGCTAATACCACCACAATTACTGGATCCATGCAGAGCGATAACTGAAGTAAAATAAAAAGATAGTAAAAGGATAAAGAAGGAAGAAAGAATAGGGGAGAATAAATTGAAAGAATGATAGGGTTTTTACTGTTTTTTAATAAGATTTAAAATATGTCTTAAAGCCAGAGAAATACAATTTTTACCTATTTTATGATTAACTGGGTTCAGTTCAAGGTGTATGTAGACTGATTCCGAAATAAGTCTTTTTTTCTTTGGAACTGTAGCAAGGATAGACGATTGATCAAAGTTGAAAGAATGGTAGAGGGTCAAGGTGTGTTCTGATAGTTTGGAGGCGGACTAGTTGCGGGAAGTGATGGATGTTTTGTGTTGGGAAATGCGAGATTTGAGATAGTTTTTGGTTTTTCCAATATAGGAAGAATTACAATTAGGCTTAGAGCACGTAATCCGACAAACTACATTAGAGTGGTGTTTAAGAGTAGATATAGGAATAGTAGATTGTAGAAATTTTTTATTATCAGAGAGAATATGGATATAAGGAAGAGATCTGTAAAGGAAAAGTATGGAAGTAGATTGTGAAGAATTAAGGGAAGGAAGGGTTAAGGTAGTAGGGTTTTTATAAATCTAAAAGTTTCTGAATTATGGTGGATGGAAAGCTGTTGGAATGTAAAATTTCCTTGATGCGTTGAATGTTAGTTTGATAATATTGATGATTTCATAAGGAAAGACATCGATCGTGTTTTGCAACATTAATTTTAAGGTAGTAAGGATGCTGGAAAAAGTAGTTAAGGAATCTACCGGAATAAGTCTAATAGGGTTTCGTAAACCAATCAGAGGATAATGAGCCATCGTTATTTCTTATGATTAGGAGGTCGAGAAAAGAAGAGGTTAATTTATTTTTCCATTGTGAATCGAAGGTGAGGATGGTAGGAGTTGTTTGTTTTTTTAACAATATGGAGGGCTTTGTCAATAGGAATGTTAGTAAAAAGGCTTTCAGCATCAAAGCAAGTTAAGATAAAGTTGTCGGAAATGTGAAAGGATAGTAATTGTTCTCGTGGATGAAAGAAATTGCTAATATCATAGGGATTATTGTGTCTAAGTATTTGGAGAGAAGGAATAAGATATTTACTGAGGTTAGAGGAAGAGCAGTTAATATTCGAAATAATGAGACGGAGAGGATTACCAGGTTTATGGATTTTAGGAATCCATATAAGCGAAGAGGTAGGGAATTATAGGATATGAGTTTGTAGTAAGTGGGGTGGTTAATTTCTTTAGTCGCAAGGAGGTTATGTAGGTGATGGTTAAATCTGGACATAAGAGAGCGGGTGGGATCACGAGTAGAAGCTGTATAGTTGTTTTGATCAGAAATGAGTTGATAAATTTTGTTAGTATATCCAGTCTTGTCCATAACTACAGTTAAATTAACTTTATCAGCTTTGGTGATAATAAGGTGGTCCTTAGATTTCAGGATCGGGTAAGGAATATATCTTTAAAAAATAAGGGGGGAAAGAAGAGAAGAACTGGATAGGGGATGTTGGAGGTAATTAGAAATCATGTTATTGATACGAATGTGGGAAATTTCCTTATCCTCCTCAGCAACTCCAAAACGGACGTCCCTAAATATATATTCTAAGTCGGTGATAAGATTTGGGATAAGGTTAGAATAATTAAAAGAAGGGTTAGAAAAGTTAGGAACTAAACTAAGAATGTTAACAACTGGAGGGAGAATATTTGTTGAGCAAATATTGTACACCCATTTTTCTTTACTTTGGGGTGAATTTTTTTATTTAAAAATAGTTTATAAATCTCATTAAATTTAGAAATAAGCGAGAGTTTTTTATGAGATTTATTAGAGGGACTAATTTTATGAATACAATTATTGAGTTTTACAATATTTCCCATACCAATAGTGGAAGTTAATAACAAAGTAAGGTGAGAAATTTTGAAATTGATAAAATGAATTTGTTGTATGATTATTAAATTTAAAAGGGATTTCTTAAACTTATAGAGTGGGTTTTATTATACTTAACCCTGAAGAAGACCTGCAAAGTAAGTCGAAACGTCGGTTCTTATTTATTATTTACTATTTGTGATCCATTTTTTTGAACGCCTCCCGGACCATCTCATTTCTTCTTTAAGAATAATTGTCTGTATTTATAATTGTACAAGTAATATATAAATCTAACATATAAATATGTAACACATGAGTCTTATTCAAAAGATTATTGAAAACAGAGTACCTCCTGATGGTGAATTCAAATGATTATTGAAAGGAGAGTACAACCTGATGGTACCTCGTATGCATCGTGCTTGCGATGTAAGAGATAAGCTGGAGTCCTGGAGGACCCCGCTGTGGGTGAACGGGTCTTGCCCATGAAGTCCTGTCGCAGGATGGATCTAGTGCACTACCGCCCATCTTGACCAGATGTTGAAGAAGAAGGAGCTAGGTGCTCCCACCGTGGCAAGAAAGATAAGAGCGAGAGAGAGGCCTCAGTCTATGGCCACGAGATATACCTCGTTCCCAATAAGGTCAATGAAACTGGACGAAGCAGAGGCGAGCGCCGGTTTCGTAACTACTGCAGTAAGCTATTCTTGACTATTTTGAGCTCAAAAGACCATGAAATAAATAAAAATGTTGGTCATGGCGTGTAGAAAGAATCAAATATTAGAAATAATTATAAGTCTGTATGAGCTTACATTAGAGCATAATTAATGTACTTATTTGTAAAGTATTTTGGCCGCAACATATAATCATCTACATACAACATGTTTTCTTGTCAGTTCTATCGTCAGTTCTATCGTCGGGCTCCCTTACAAATCTTATACTAACAGAAAAT
Organism: Rhaphigaster nebulosa; assembly: GCA_948150685.1. Taxonomy (NCBI): domain Eukaryota; kingdom Metazoa; phylum Arthropoda; class Insecta; order Hemiptera; family Pentatomidae; genus Rhaphigaster; species Rhaphigaster nebulosa. The sequence continues at coordinate 9,612,234 of OX411307.1, forward strand.
TCACAGTCACCTACCTACACAGAACATGACTTTGCGAACAGGGAACGATATCGAAAGATCTAATTATAAGTCGCTACTTCATCAAATTAAAACAAATTATTAGATTTCTGAAGTGAGTATGGATAAATTTTAATATGAATAATAAAATAAAATAAATGCAAAAAATTAGCGGTGGAGGAATAGACAAGCTCGAAAATGATAATTTGAAATTGTAGGAGTAAGTAAGTAAAATAAACCAGGAGGTTCTCAACAGGGTGAAAAGGCTAACCAGGTCTTTTATCAAATATCGACCACCCTGGTAGGAAAATAAGAAATCAACAATGATGCCAAGCTCCGGATCTTGAAGTCGGTGTTCCTCCCAATCTTGCTTTATGGAGCAGAGAGTTGGGTTCTCTTAGAACGAAGCGGGAGTCAGGTCACAGTTGCAGAAATGAGATATCTAAGAAAAGTAGCTGGGAATACCAGACGAGATCGAATGAGGAATGAAACTATCAGGGAAACCTTCGGAATTAGAACAACGAGGGATATTCTGGAGGAACGCCAGCTGAAGTGGTACGGACATGTTTTTCAGGATGGGCGGCGATCGTAAAGCCAGGTGGCTGCTAGAAGCAAGACCATGGGGGCAGAGACCGGTTGGCAGGCCGAGACTTACATATAATGGTTATATGGAGAGACTCGGGAGCGAGAGGGGCTCCTCCTTGACAATGAGGGAGACAAGAAGAGTGGCCCAGGACAGGGGCACATACAGAAGATGGGCTGAGGCTGCTCCACGCCTAACGGCACGGCGGAGATAAGGAAAGGAGAAGGAGTAAGTAAGAGCAGGAGTGAGTTTGATGGAGGAGTAGCACATGCACAACTACCGTAAGTTTCCACTCCCTCAATACTCAGACTACCTAAAGGTTCACTTTCGCTCTAGAATCCTATCATAGCTAATCTTCATCTCAACCATGAATCCGTAAGTATATTTATTGATATAATCATACCTTCTTTTTAGGTAAACCTTTTTTTTTCTTTAAACTGTTTTCCTTTTATTTCTAGCAGAGATTTTAAAATTCTCTTCAACCGATTAAACGACGCTCGCCTTGTGCATAAATTGAATTATATTCAAATCGGACGACCATACATCATCGGAGAATTGGGACATGTTGAAACAAAATTGGGATTTTCGTTGGTCCCCATGTTAAAGAATCATGATAATTCTATCAGAGGATATCTTATTAAACGTTCTAAGATGCCGGCAGAAGATATCGAAGCTTCTAACTGTTAATAATTGTTTGGGTTTTTTAAATAAAGTAAACCACAGATAATAATAAGACAGAATTTAATGTGGAAATATTACACAACACATAGACCTAAGATCGAGGGTTATAAATATCTTGCCAAATAATTAACCGAGAATAACAAATGAGGTCTGACAGTTACAGGCAAATACATAAGTGAGCACACCAATCTGCTATACGATACATTTTCTTGTATTGGCTCGTCTTTGTCTCTTTTAAAATTAACCTCCATTGGTGTCGCAATTCGACGACAATGATCCATATTAAATTCTCTTAGTAATCTATTAATTATTTTAGGTTGTGTTACCTTCAAATCCTGTTCATTTCTCTCGATTTCCATACCAATAAATCTGGTCTTTCTTTTCACTTTCCACACCTTCCGTTGTTTTTTTATAATCATCATGGTCTAGAAAACCATTTAAAAAAGCGGTAGGAAATCAACCTGCTTTAGTGGCCAATTATTAAGTACAGCCGTTGTCAACAATAAGCGTACTTGTTGTTATCCTGCAAACAGGTGAACAGGAAAATTCATTAGAATTATTAGTAGATTCGTGAAAACCTTTTGCTACGAGTCGTGCTTTTCTCGTGCCACCCTGCTTCATAGTAAAAATCCATTTTGTGTCGACTACGACACAGGTAAATCTTGTGGTGTCCAATTTTTGAGTTCTTCATGAACTTTTAATTCTTTTTCTATAGCTGCAGTCCAATCTGGAAATTGTTTAGCTTCCTTAAATGTTGTAAGAATACCTTGAGTTGAGAGCATAGCGTATGCTTCATATAATTCGTAGTCTTCAAGGTTTTGGGGTAATTTTATTGTTCTTTTGTCCCTTTCTTGAACTTGCTCTTCTTCATTCTGATTTTATAGAGGTTTCTTCTGTCAAATTTTCCCTTGATTCTTCACTTTGGCCATTTTCACAAGTAAGATTTTCTGTGTTGCCTTCATTTTCTTGAGTTTCTTCATTAGAATCATCATATCGGTATCTTCCTGGTACGTCACTATTTGCTTCCTTTTTCCTCATAATTTTAAATTCTATAACACCCTCGTCGCATATAACATCACGTGACCTTATGACTTTTTTTTCATCTATAACATAAAGACGGTAGCTACCACACAGTATCCAACCATGACTGCTCTGCGTGCCCTTGGATCAAGTTTAATTTTCTTAGGTAATACAGAAATTAATTAATTCTAACACTAACAACAGTGATGATATAATTTCTTTAGTGTAGATTGGTAGAAAGATGAAGTTTCATTTATTTAAAAGTTTTTTAAAGGTGAAATAGTTTCTTAAATTTCAAAAGCAGATTAATATTTCCTTAAGGTGTATACTTAATACTTTAGTCATTATTTACCAACTACGAATCTCAGAAGAAAACAATTCATCAAAAAATTAAAGAAGCAAAATAAATACTTTATTTCTTGTATCTAATATTTTGATGGAATAAATCTGTTTATTTTCTAAAGTTGTATTTTCTTTTACTAGCTAAATTTAAGTACTGTTATAAACATAATATATGCAGGATCAGTTCTTTAAAAACTAACTTTTGATATACATCGAATTTTAGTATTCTTTAATATAGTACGTTAGTATAGTTTGTAAACCTTTGAACACTTAAGGCTCTAAATCTAGTCTTAAAAAAAAATAAAAAAAAAGCTGTTGCTACTTGCATTGTTTTTAAAATTATAGTAATTATTTTTATAAAATTTGTAACTAAAACATTTTATTATAATCTCTATTTATAATTTCCCATACATAGAGAGCCCTTGTAGATTCAATTCCTCTTTCCCAGTTGCACATTTTTCCTTACCTCTAGATCTTTAAAAACAAATAAATTCAAACTGCTTGTCACTACCAAGCTGATTACCGAGTTCACGCGGTCAATATCGCGCTTTTGAAAATGTTGAATTTCCAACGAAACAAACGCTTTTGATCTTGGCCATTTATTAAGATTAATAGCTGAGCATCAATAGAAAGTGTGATTAATCAACTTAAATTTTTTTACTTAAATGCAATCAAAATCATTAAAAGTTTTATCATGAAAATTTCCCGTAATCTGAGAATCACCCTTATACCTTAGAAGTTGACTAATGATTAATGATGACTAGTGATTAATGATTAGTTATTCACAAAGTTCATACCATCATGCTACTTTTTAAAGATAAACAATTCAAATTCCATTGTTTACTTTCAACGAAAGAATGAAGAGATAGGGGATTATTGCGAAAGCTGTTTTTGTTTACTTTTATGCGAACGGATTAAGAAATTCTTAAATATTTAAAGCTCAATGTCCATATTTACATTTCATCTAGGCATCATCCAACTTGTTAACGCATGAACCAACTGTTTACAAATGAGCGTTCGAAAGGATTATGAAGTTCTATTTCATATTTTACGCCTGGTGATGGTAAGCCACTAACTATAAGATAGGTACATGACCCTTCGACAAAGTCTTAAGCCTCTCAAGTTGCAGAAAACCATAATAGCGGCCGGGCTCACTCAGCCTCTATAAAATGGGTACATACCTGACCATTTAATGGGTGGAGGGAATAAACCTGGCGGTTAAGCGTGGATGCTGACCGCATCATTTTAAGCAAAATGGCGGCTCATCGTAAACCAAATGGAGTGGTCCCTCAGAGAGGGAGTGGTCAGGGAAGGGACGTAGACTAATGGCCACGTGACTAAAAATGGGCATGGCCCTATAGTTAAGGTTAGGTCGAGGTGAGGCCACGCGATACTTAAGATCAATTACATCTGAATAGACAAAAGATTAGACAAAATATGCGTTATAGACAATTTGCTCATTTTTTATCGTTCTCTTTTTAAGTGCAAGACAAAAAGTTTTAACAAATAAATAAATTAGAAAATGCTGTTTTTAAAAATGGTTTGTTTCATGATGGAAAAAGAAAAACACATTTAGAATGTATATTTAATTTTTTTTTTTTAATAGCTTTGTATGATTTCTCGGTTATATCGATTTCTCGGTGATAGCGATTTCCCGGTTATGGTGCTCTTTTTCTCTGGGTCCTAGGAGAGCGTTATAACGAAGTTTTACTGTATTTATTTTGCTTAGTAACGACCGGTGACTATTATTCTATCAGTTGGTATATACAGAAAATTTATTACTCAAGCAGGTACGGACACCTCCATCCCCTACAGAGGTTTTTGAGTATTCTTCCTCAATGTATTAAAATAGTATTCAACACGAATGAATGTGAAAGAATGACAGGATGAAATTTATAGCTTGTTAACCATTGCACAATTCATCAGCAGATAAGAAAGTAAAGTTAATTTTGTCACGTATAGTAAATTTTTCTTTCTTATAATTTGAATGTTTCTTCTACAAAATAGCTATAGTAGGTAGGAGAGGATAAAGTATTAATTGTAAGTTATTTTCATTGTTTCAGTTTAATTTTGTTGGTAAGTTACTCGGCCCAAAAGGTAACTCACTTAAGAGGCTTCAAGAAGAGACTATGACCAAGATGGCCATCCTGGGCAGGGGTTCCATGCGTGATCGACACAAGGTAATACACACACACACACATATACACATACTTTGAGTAAAAAGGGAGCATCATACTCGTATAAAAATATTTCTTAATAATTATATTTCCCTATATGTTATTATTTGAAATATTTTAGAAAGTATATGTTAAACAACTAAAAACAATATACATATAAATTGAAAGCTGTGACTATAAAATATGAAATAAGAGATGCTTTTTTTGCTTCTTGAAGCATCATATTATTTTTTGATAATTTATTATAATTTTTATCGGCATAAAGAAATGTATTTAAAAAGATAGGTGTGTAGATTTCTTATTCGATTCCGTGATACATATATCAAATTATTGATTCTAATTTCCCTTGTGACATTTATCTATCACTAACATGCTATGTATTGAGAATACAGGGATGGAAGGAAATAATGGTAATTATATAATGTGTAAGTAGTTATATAAGTAATTATATAAGCAGTTGGCACATAATTTATTCAATGTTAAAATAAATAGGTATACTATTTGAACAAGGAAACAGCTGCAAAGTATCTGAGAAGGACGGATGCAGGTCGAGATACCGACAAGCAGTTCAATGTCATAAAGCTTAGGAAGAAAACCCTACTTAAAAGCGCCATAAAGATAAGAGAGAGGCTCTGCCTAAGATGGTACAACTTTGCTGCTAGGACGAGGACAATAGAGAAAAGTTATCAAAAGATTCGAAGTCGACGATAGGTAACGCCCCTATTGAAAATTCCTTTAAGATCAACCCTAAAGATGACCCAAAAGGAGAGTGTGGACAAAATTTCTGAAAAATAGATTTTTCAAGAAGTAGAAGGGGAAGAAAGGGAACGAGGAGGCGAAAAAAGGAAGTCGGTCAGTTAGATCTAGAGTGTGAGCGAGTGAAGTTTTGAGTGTGGAAACAGGAAGACCAGCGGAAGAGTTCATTCCACAGTGTTCCTAGCGAGTCGGGAGGAGGAGTTTAATTAATAAGTTCTCTTAAATAAAGTCAGATCTAGGTCAAAATATGTTATTATATTTACCCTACATGCCATCATATAGTTTAGTTAAGTGAATTAGTAAACGCGACACCCTTGGAAAAGATCTGCAATGGTATTTATAATATCCCAACCTAGTTGACCATTATAGGGGTGTCTGCGGTATCTAGCCATTTAACACAGTTTGATTGATCGGTTCCCGCTTCTGGAACCAATACAAATATAGAATATATCACATAAATGCATTAGGTTAGTTAGTTAGTTAGTTATTTGGATGTCATGACGTAAAACCTATTGGTCATCAACGCCTTTTATTTTAATTTATTCCTATTTATTTTCCAATATTATATTATACTATTTCCAATATAAAAAAGAAAGGAAAAATTAATAATAGTAATAATTAGATTAAAAAATATTATAGGTTTATCAATAAAACTTCTTTGGATAGAAAGTTGATTATCTTAGTAGCCGTTTCCTCCTTATTACACAGATATACTGATATATTCAAAGCTATTGCATTTTCCTTTCACCTTCTGATGTAGAAAGGACAGTCCTCTAAAATGTGCGATATTGTCAATTGTTGCCACATTTTTGACATCTGGGAGGAGCTTCTTTCGATATTAGGTGGAGATGTGTCAATCTTGTATGACAGATTATCAGCCGCGTGAGGGCTACCTCTTCTCTACGGCTACTGCGGCTGGAGCTGCTCCACGTCCCTACGTCCCTCTTTATAGTCCCCAGTTTGCTAGCTGGGCTGTTGTCCCACAGTGCCTGCCAATCCTGGAGTATGCCTTCTCTTAGTGGCCGCGCTAGTTCTGATGCTGACAAGAAAGCTTTACCGCGTCCTAGAAGAGTGAGAGCTTCTTTCGCTGCCCTATCAGCCATTTCATTGCCTTTCATGCCTATAAGACTAGGTGACCAAATAACACTATTGATATTCCATCATCTTTTAGCTTTTTTACAAGTCCTAGAATACAATGGATTCCTGGGTGGTCTGGATACATGTTATTCATGGCTTTTAATGTGCTCAATGAATCTGATATAATTCAAATATTTTTAAATGGGGATTTTATGGCGTATCGGAGCGCCATTACGATGGCGTTGATCTCCGCGGTGTAGATATTACAAAGGTGATGTAATTTACATTTGTGGGTTGTATGGGGAGTAACAAAGGCAGATGCTGTAGATGAATTTGATTTAGATCCGTCGGTGAATATTATTAGGTGTTCAGGTATAGGGAGGATTATTTTATGGTATTGTTTTTTATACTCTTCTATTATTGTACTTTCTTTTCTGAGTTTTGTAAGTTGGAGGTATAACTCGGGTCGGATATACGTCCAAGGAGGTATTCTGTTTTTTATTGTGTTCAATTTGATTTGTTTCAGTTTATTTATTGCAATTAACATTCTTTCTGCTAATGGAAATGTTGTATTCCTCTAAGTTTGGATTGAAACACGTATTTGTGAGCGGGGTGTGTGGTTTGTGGATATAGCTTAGTTATATAATTAATGGCTAGTTTCTGCCTTCTGAAGAACAAAGGTGCTTGTCCAGATTCGACACAAATGCTCAAGATCGGGCTTACTCTAAAGGCTCCTGTCGCTTTCCTTTTATAGAGAGGATGTCATTTGCACGGTATAGAATTGTGAGATCATTGACGAAGAGCATCACTAGATTTTTTCCTAGGTAGTTGATTTTTTCCTAGGTCTCTGATTACTAGAACGAAAAGCGTGGTGATCAAAACACAGCCTTGATGTACTCCACTTATTTGTTTGCATTGCTCGGACAACGAAGTTCCTTTACGGATCTGAAAGGAGCGGTTAGATAAATGAATAAAAGGAATTCTTGGATAAATTTGGGAAAATTACCACTGAATCCTAATGATTGCATTAGGGATTGATAAATTATTTGCCACTTCTATAAATTTTTTTTATTGAAAACTAGTTTAGAATGTTATACATTCATCCTCAGTTCTAAAAACACACAAAAAATTCAAAAATAAGCAATTCAAAATATAGTTTGGTGTTAATATACATATTAAATTAGATGTAATATAAATCAGTATTATAAAACATTAATGAATTATGAATTTAATTAAGACAAGAAATCAAATACATGTTGGTACTCACCTAGGTTTAAATGGATTATATCAAACAGAAAAGTTTGTACTGGTTTCTTCTCGCATTGGACTAACAATGAACGAAAAGTAGGTAGGATGTTTATAGGTAAACGGTTTAAGGGTCGGAATTTTTCCAGTAATACCGATGAATAATGGGGTTTCTGTTATAGATGGGAATAAATTTGAGATTGGACTATTTGGACTAAGCAAAAATCTGAATCTGAAATAAATAATTTATCAATCCCTACTTAATTTGAGGCCGTTTTCAACGTGATGTATTGATTTAACTACTGAGTCTTTGATGAATTTATGATTTTTTTCATTTTAATGAATTACAAAGTTGGAATTCTCTGTCTTATTATTATATGCACGTATATGTTCCTTTAATCTCTGATTTAGCGATCTTCCAGTTTTTTCCGTGTATTTGGCTGCACAATCATTACGATTTAGTTCGTATACTCCACTTGTTTGGAAAGGGTCTATTTTGTCTTTAGGAGAAGAGAGGGTTTAATCCTAGCTTTTTCAATTCATTTCCGATTTTGGTGGATATAGGGCCGTAATATGGAATCAAAATATAATGTTTCGGGATAGGCCTATCTTCGGGGGTTGTTGAATAGATATCATTAATTGTCTCTTTAATTTGTATTTGTTTTTTTAAAAATATGATTGTTATTGGTTTTATTGTACCGGGTACATATCCTGATAAGGATTATTGCCAGAGAAGCCTAATTTCTGAAAGGTACTTACTGTCTCTAGAAGTAGTTGTGTATATCTCAGCGTAATATTCGGCAAATTTACTTACTATCGTTTATGGATTGTCGCATAATTTCGCATATCAAGGTGTATCAGTAAGAAGAACTGGTTCCTCTTATCTTCCTTATTTTGTCCCATACAATTTTTGGAAGGAGAAGAAGAATTAATGAACTCTATAAATGATTTCAATGATTCTTTTTTTTTGATATTTTATAATTCTTCTACACATAGCCCTTTGTTTTTTATATTCTATGTGATTCGCCAGGTTCATGTTTTTTTTAAATTTCTTAAGCGCTTTTCTTCTAAGTCGTATAGCATTTCCGCAATCGTCATTAAACCAGGGAAACGTCAGCCTTTTGCAAAATTCTTTACTTTTTGGAATAGAGGCTTCTGCTGCTGCCAATATAGCCTCGGTTATAGCTAGGCATCCGTCATCGATATTCAGATTGTTTAGGAGGTCTCGAGGTATGGAGTGAATAGGAGCCAATCTGCGTTTTCTAAAATCCATCTAGGCATTCTGTGATTATTGCATTTAGCATTCTTAAATTTTAGACGTATTGGCAAATGATCACTGCCATAAGGTTCTGGTAGAACTGTCCAGTCTATAATATCAATCAGTGAATTGCTGCATATAGAGAGATCTATAGTTGAAAATGTGCCGTATGTGGAGCTTATATATGTTGACTCGCCGAAATTAAGTAATAGAAGGTCAGTTAGATCTAAAAATTTCCAATTATTCGTCCTCTGGAATTTATATCTTGTGAGCCCCATAAGGCCATTGGAATCTCCAGTGTATAAAACTGGTTTCGTCAATTGTCGATAGATATGGAGCAGGTGTTCTGTCTCTATGGTGTTGTCTTGAGGAAGATAAATATTGTAAACTGTAAAAGTGGTATTTAGATGAAGTGTAGTTGCTACTACTTGAAGTGGAGAATCTATTTCTACATGGTGGGAATATACTGTATCTTTTATGGCTATAGCTACTCCTCTACATGCGCGCTCATAATTTGAATTACAATCCGTTCTGTAAATTTTGAAGCCTTTAAGAGTGAATTGATCAAAAGCCCTTTGATGCGTTTTTTGGAGTCATATACAAAATGGATCCTCATCTTCGATTAGTATCTTCAAATCATTAAAGTGACTTTTAATCCTATTACAGTTCCATTGGATAAGAATCATAATTTATGTATGGTATAGAATAGCAAAATAAACACTTGATCTCCATAGAAATAAATGGTTGAGAGAAAAAATATAACAATACAATAAAATAAACCCAAAAAATAAAAAAAGCGGAAGGGTACAAAATGTTAGATGAACGAAAAATAAAATAACAACAAAAAAGAAATACGCACGCGCACACACACACACACACACACACTTCTTTTAAAGTAAGAGTATTATTATAAATAATAATAACAAGGAAAATTATGCAAAAAATAGGTGTTCATATTATGAGTGTTCATATCATATTTCGTTAAGGCATTTTTACTTTTATTCAATGAATTCTCCTTTTTAATTTTTCCCTTCTTATACGTCTTCAGTACCTTACGGATCTACCTCTATGAGCTCGTCGCCTTCAGATTGGCCTTTATCTAAAGGAGCCATATCTAAAGGTTCGGAGTACGAGGTTGAAGCTGTAGAGTTAAAGTGTAGGGCCGAAGATAGGGTGGGAGGTAAGGAAGGAGCTAAGAAGGGGGAAGGGTTAGTCGGGGAGGGGGTTAAGGAGTGGGGGTGGGCCGGAGAGAGGGACGGATGAGGTGGGGGGGCATGAACAGCTGCAGCGGTTGCCGATCAGGTCATCACGGAAATGCTGTAGCTTAGGTCCCAACACGGCCGATGTGCTAGGAAAGGGAGAGGAATGCTTTGTGGCCACCTTTATTTGGCGATTCGCCGGTTTAATTATATCGGATCAGGTGGAGTTTTCATCCGACCTCTTTTTCGTCATTTTGTTGAGCTAAAAAATAGCTCATCCATTTTAACAATTTAATATATTGCTTTAATTGTATTTACAATAGTAAATATAATAAGATAAAAAACAAATAATTAACTATGATAAAAGTATGTATAGGAAAAAAAGAAAGAATCCTTATCTGTTGTAATCTAGGTAGGTTATCCTCTGGAACACAATATTTAAACGACCGAACACCTTCAGATCCTCTAGCTGACTGTAAATGCGGTTTCTGAAACCATCACCTTCCTTAGAAAAGCAGATTAGAAACAACTATGCATATATAACTTTATTTCGGACATCAGTAAATTTATCATCCCATACTCACAACTTTCACAGATTCCATCCTGATATTCATTGATCGTTTACATTCCTCTTCGAATTTATGCTTACAATAATTCGGGGGGAGGTTTGATTCGATGTACTACCTATCTTCGTTCTTCATTTAAGAAATAATGCTTAGCGTAACCGTATTCTGTTAGGGGTTATGCTTGCGTAAGTTATTTGTAATATTATATCTGACATTTATCCATGTATACTAGATAATTAGGATGCTTATTTTAGAAGATAATAATAAATTTAACCATCTTCCGTTTCCTTTGGAAGAAAATATAATCACAATAGTTTATTTTATTGTATAACTAGAACCACCACCTTACTATTATCAAGTCGGAGAAGCTCTCATATTGATATAATTTATTTAAAGGAACAATGTTTAAGAAAACTACTATCGGATACCGAATCAGGAGAAAAAACACCGCTGATTTTTCATTCTTATATGATTAAATTAGGAGATGATTTTGGATCCCGCGAATGCTGGAATCAGCGAAATCTGTATTGCACTTTCACTAAAATGTCAATGTATAAAATTAATAAATAAATCACTTTACGGGAGAAAAGGATGGGCGTATTCGTAATCACAAATGTGAATACGAATATGTTCACAAAATAAATTTTCTATGAATATAAATACGAATATATTCATATTCCCAGCTTTGAATACGAATATGTTCACACTCGAATTCATACATATGAGTTCGTATTTACAGGAGTGAATATGAATATATTCGTATTCACGCTTATAATTGCAAATACAACATATTAACACTCGTATTCATAATATATGTTCGTATTTACAGGTGTGAATAATAATATATTCGAATTCTCTCTTATATTCACAATAATAAATGCAAATGCCAATATATTCACACTCGTATTCATATATATGAGTTAGTATTAACAGGTTTGTAAATTTATATATTCGTATTCACACAAATATTCATACTTATAAAAGCAAGCACAAATATATTCACACTCGTATTCATACAAATAAGTTCGTATGTACAGGTGTGAATACGAATATATTCGTATTCACACTTATATCCTCACTAATGAATGCAAATATGAGCATATTCTCACTTGTATTCATATATATGAGTTTGTTTATGTTTATTGTTTATTTTTATTATTAGAGGATGAATATAAACGTTTTTCGAACATTTTCGATATTGAGAACATTTATCCATTAAAACTCAAGGTATGATTTTCCTATTTAGCATCTGAAAGAAAAATTCATAATATGACTTTTATTTTTGACATTGAAAAATGAGTCATGATTTGATTTATTTTAATTTAGGATTACCTTGATATTATGGTCCATAATTAGGCTATAGGTGCTGATTATGAAAAAAATATCAATTATAAAATCGTGGGCACACGTATAGATTTATTTTAACATTTCCGATTTTGTTTTTATATTCAGGTGCATTATTAGGACATGGAAGTTGCTGATTATGACAAAAATATAAATTTTAAAAGCGCGCTCACGTATCGATTTATTTTAACATTTCCGATTTTTGTTTTATTGGGACCCATTATTAGCTTATGGAAGGAAGGTGCTGATTATGAAAAAATTATCGATTTTAGAATCGCGCGCTAACCTTTCGATTTATTTTAACATTTCGGATTTTCTTGATATTGAGATCCATTATTAGGTTATTAAATGTGCTGATTATGAAAAAAATATCGATTTTAAATACACGCGCTCAGTATCAATTTATTTTAACATTTCGGATTTTCTTGATATTGAGGACCTTTATTAGGTTATGGAAGGTACTGATTATGAAAAGAATATGAATTTTAAAATCGCGCGCACACGTATCGATTTATTTTTAAAAACAATTATCGATGTAATCAGTTTCAACCGATATAATGAGCGTGCATAAATTAGTTTGCGGATAATTAATGGAATTTTCAAGCCATTCGATTAATTATTACTTATTCAGTATTCTTCGCTACAAAATTAGGAAATCCAAAATGTTAAAATAAGTCGATACATGAGCGCGCGAATTAAAGATCGACAATTTTTTAATAATCAGTACCTTTAATAACCTAATAATGGACCTGAATATTGAGTAAATACGAAATGTTAAAATAAAGTGATACGTGAGTGCGGGATTTTTAAATTGACATTTTTGTCATAATCAGCATTCTAACATAATGGACCTGAATATCAAGGAAATCTGAAGTTAAAATAAATCAAACATTACTCATTTTTCAAGGACAAAAATAAAAGTAATATTATGACTTCTTCTTTCAGGTGCTAAATATGAAAATCATATCATAACTTTTATTCACTGGAAGAGAAATATAAAAGTTACCTTTAAACCCTGCTTAAAATCGATAGTATTTTTATAATAAGCACCTTTAATAATTCAATAATGGACCTCAATATCGAAAATATTTGAATAACTTTCAATATTTATTATATTCATATCAAAATTCATTATAATATTCATTCTTTAATAATAAAAATTTATCATTAAACAAACTCATATACGAGTGTACGTATGCGAATTAACGAGCACACAACAGTTAAGACTTAAAAGACTTTACGTTTATTATCAAACATGATGTTACATTGACATTTAAAATACTTCTTACTGACTAGGTTCAGAATCTAACCTAATGTTACATATCAGTAGAATGATATGGAACGAATATTCTGTAAAATTGAGAGGGATGCATACCTACAAGTTAGTAAAGAGGATGGTTAAAAGTTTGCTAGGAACAGGAGAAGGGACAGATTCCTACACTAGGCAACGTGACAATAATTCTTGGAAGCTCATGTGAACTTCTTATGAGGGCTGTATTGAGAGTTTAGTTAAAGTAAACAATTGACATCTGACCAAGAATATGATAGCAATAAATTATAAGAGGAAGTATATAAGAGGGGGCTTGATCAGCCGACCTGACATTGACAAGTGTTGCCACATATTGGGACTCCTGGATGTATGCTTGGTCCAAGATTAGATAGCCCTGGGAAAGGCAGTTTATCGATATTAAAACTAATGTTTAAAAACTATCGTTATAAAGATTGTTAAATCTAATAGTCGTGTGATAACTTACTTATATGAATACCAGTGTGAATATATTCATGTTCACCCCTGTAAATACCAACTTATATTTATGAATACGAGTGTGAATATATTCAAGTTCACCCCTGTAAATACCAACTTATATTTATGAATACCAGTGTGAATATATTCATGATCACCCCTGTAAATACCAACTAATATTTATGAATACCAGTGTGAATATATTCATGTTCACCCCTGTAAATACCAACTTATATTTATGAATACCAGTGTGAATATATTCATGTTCACCCCTGTAAATACCAACTTATATTTATGAATACGAGTGTGAATATATTCATGTTCACCCCTGTAAATACCAACTTATATTTCTGAATACGAGTGTGAATATATTCATGTTCACCCCTTTAAATACCAACTTATATTTGTGAATACGAGTGTGAATATATTCATGTTCACCCCTGTAAATACCAACTTATATTTATGAATACCAGTGTGAATATATTCATGTTCACCCCTGTAAATACCAACTTATATTTATGAATACCAGTGTGAATATATTCATGTTCACCCCTGTAAATACCAACTTATATCAATGAATACGAGTATGAATATATTCATGTTCACCCCTGTAAATACCAACTTATATCTATGAATACGAGTGTGAATATATTCATGTTCACCCCTGTAAATACCAACTTATATCTATGAATACGAGTGTGAATATATTCATGTTCACCCCTGTAAATACCAACTTATATTTATGAATACGAGTGTGAATATATTCATGTTCACCCCTGTAAATACCAACTTATATTTATGAATACGAGTGTGAATATATTCATGTTCACCCCTGTAAATACCAACTTATATTTATGAATACGAGTGTGAATATATTCATGTTCACCCCTGTAAATACCAACTTATATTTATGAATACGAGTGTGAATATATTCATGTTCACCCCTGTAAATACCAACTTATATTTATGAATACCAGTGTGAATATATTCATGTTCACCCCTGTAAATACCAACTTATATTTATGAATACCAGTGTGAATATATTCATGTTCACCCCTGTAAATACCAACTTATATTTATGAATACGAGTGTGAATATATTCATGTTCACCCCTGTAAATACCAACTTATATTTATGAATA
Organism: Rhaphigaster nebulosa; assembly: GCA_948150685.1. Taxonomy (NCBI): domain Eukaryota; kingdom Metazoa; phylum Arthropoda; class Insecta; order Hemiptera; family Pentatomidae; genus Rhaphigaster; species Rhaphigaster nebulosa. The sequence continues at coordinate 9,627,364 of OX411307.1, forward strand.
CGAGTGTGAATATATTCATGTTCACCCCTGTAAATACCAACTTATATTTATGAATACCAGTGTGAATATATTCATGTTCACCCCTGTAAATACCAACTTATATTTATGAATACCAGTGTGAATATATTCATGTTCACCCCTGTAAATACCAACTTATATTTATGAATACCAGTGTGAATATATTCATGTTCACCCCTGTAAATACCAACTTATATTTATGAATACCAGTGTGAATATATTCATGTTCCCCCCTGTAAATACCAACTTATATTTATGAATACCAGTGTGAATATATTCATGTTCACCCCTGTAAATACCAACTTATATTTATGAATACGAGTGTGAATATATTCATGTTCACCCCAGTAAATACCAACTTATATTTATGAATACGGGTGTGAATATATTCATGTTCACCCCTGTAAATACCAACTTATATTTATGAATACGAGTGTGAATATATTCAAGTTCACCCCTGTAAATACCAACTTATATTTATGAATACCAGTGTGAATATATTCATGATCACCCCTGTAAATACCAACTAATATTTATGAATACCAGTGTGAATATATTCATGTTCACCCCTGTAAATACCAACTTATATTTATGAATACCAGTGTGAATATATTCATGTTCACCCCTGTAAATACCAACTTATATTTATGAATACGAGTGTGAATATATTCATGTTCACCCCTGTAAATACCAACTTATATTTCTGAATACGAGTGTGAATATATTCATGTTCACCCCTTTAAATACCAACTTATATTTGTGAATACGAGTGTGAATATATTCATGTTCACCCCTGTAAATACCAACTTATATTTATGAATACGAGTGTGAATATATTCATGTTCGACCCTGTAAATACCAACTTATATTTATGAATACGAGTGTGAATATATTCATGTTCACCCCTGTAAATACCAACTTATATTTATGAATACCAGTGTGAATATATTCATGATCACCCTTGTAAATACCAACTTATATTTATGAATACCAGTGTGAATAAATTCATGTTCACCCCTGTAAATACCAACTTATATTTATGAATACCAGTGTGAATATATTCATGTTCACCCCTGTAAATACCAACTTATATTTATGAATACCAGTGTGAATATATTCATATTCACCCCTGTAAATACCAACTTATATTTATGAATACGAGTGTGAATATATTCATGTTCACCCCTGTAAATACCAACTTATATTTATGAATACCAGTGTGAATATATTCATGATCACCCCTGTAAATACCAACTAATATTTATGAATACGAGTGTGAATATATTCATGTTCACCCCTGTAAATACCAACTTATATTTATGAATACGAGTGTGAATATATTCATGTTCACCCCTGTATATACCAACTTATATTTATGAATACGAGTGTGAATATATTCATGTTCACCCCTGTAAATACCAACTTATATTTATGAATACGAGTGAGAATATATTCATGTTCACCCCTGTAAATACAAACTTATATTTATGAATACCAGTGTGAATATATTCATGATCACCCCTGTAAATACCAACTTATATTTATGAATACGAGTGTGAATATATTCATGTTCACCCCTGTAAATACCAACTTATATTTATGAATACCAGTGTGAATATATTCATGTTCACCCGGGTAAATACCAACTTATATCTATGAATACGAGTGTGAATATATTCATGTTCACCCCTGTAAATACCAACTTATATCAATGAATACGAGTATGAATATATTCATGTTCACCCCTGTAAATACCAACTTATATCTATGAATACGAGTGTGAATATATTCATGTTCACCCCTGTAAATACCAACTTATATTTATGAATACGAGTGTGAATATATTCATGTTCACCCCTGTAAATACCAACTTATATTTATGAATACGAGTGTGAATATATTCATGTTCACCCCTGTAAATACCAACTTATATTTATGAATACGAGTGTGAATATATTCATGTTCACCCCTGCAAATACCAACTTATATTTATGAATACGAGTGTGAATATATTCATGTTCACCCCTGTAAATACCAACTTATATTTATGAATACCAGTGTGAATATATTCATGTACACCCCTGTAAATACCAACTTATATTTATGAATACGAGTGTGAATATATTCATGTTCACCCCTGTAAATACCAACTTATATTTATGAATACGAGTGTGAATATATTCATGTTCACCCCTGTAAATACCAACTTATATTTATGAATACCAGTGTGAATATATTCATGTTCACCCCTGTAAATACCAACTTATATTTATGAATACGAGTGTGAATATATTCATGTTCACCCCTGTAAATACCAACTTATATTTATGAATACGAGTGTGAATATATTCATGTTCACCCCTGTAAATACCAACTTATATTTATGAATACGAGTGTGAATATATTCATGTTCACCCCTGTAAATACCAACTTATATTTATGAATACCAGTGTGAATATATTCATGTTCACCCCTGTAAATACCAACTTTTATTTATGAATACGAGTGTGAATATATTCATGTTCACCCCTGTAAATACCAACTTATATTTATGAATACGAGTGTGAATATATTCATGTTCACCCCTGCAAATACCAACTTATATTTATGAATACGAGTGTGAATATATTCATGTTCACCCCTGGAAATACCAACTTATATTTATGAATACCAGTGTGAATATATTCATGTTCACCCCTGTAAATACCAACTTATATTTATGAATACGAGTGTGAATATATTCATGTTCACCCCTGTAAATACCAACTTATATTTATGAATACGAGTGTGAATATATTCATGTTCACCCCTGTAAATACCAACTTATATATATGAATACGAGTGTGAATATATTCATGTTCACCCCTGTAAATACCAACTTATATTTATGAATACCAGTGTGAATATATTCATGTTCACCCCTGTAAATACCAACTTATATTTATGAATACCAGTGTGAATATATTCATGTTCACCCCTATAAATACCAACTTATATTTATGAATACCAGTGTGAATATATTCATGTTCACCCCTGTAAATACCAACTTATATTTATGAATACCAGTGTGAATATATTCATGTTCACCCCTGTAAATACCAACTTATATTTATGAATACCAGTGTGAATATATTCATGTTCACCCCTGTAAATACCAACTTATATTTATGAATACCAGTGTGAATATATTCATGTTCACCCCTGTAAATACCAACTTATATTTATGAATACGAGTGTGAATATATTCATGTTCACCCCTGTAAATACCAACTTATATTTCTGAATACGAGTGTGAATATATTCATGTTCACCCCTTTAAATACCAACTTATATTTGTGAATACGAGTGTGAATATATTCATGTTCACCCCTGTAAATACCAACTTATATTTATGAATACGAGTGTGAATATATTCATGTTCGACCCTGTAAATACCAACTTATATTTATGAATACGAGTGTGAATATATTCATGTTCACCCCTGTAAATACCAACTTATATTTATGAATACCAGTGTGAATATATTCATGATCACCCTTGTAAATACCAACTTATATTTATGAATACCAGTGTGAATAAATTCATGTTCACCCCTGTAAATACCAACTTATATTTATGAATACCAGTGTGAATATATTCATGTTCACCCCTGTAAATACCAACTTATATTTATGAATACCAGTGTGAATATATTCATGTTCACCCCTGTAAATACCAACTTATATTTATGAATACAAGTGTGAATATATTCATGTTCACCCCTGTAAATACCAACTTATATTTATGAATACCAGTGTGAATATATTCATGATCACCCCTGTAAATACCAACTAATATTTATGAATACGAGTGTGAATATATTCATGTTCACCCCTGTAAATACCAACTTATATTTATGAATACGAGTGTGAATATATTCATGTTCACCCCTGTAAATACCAACTTATATTTATGAATACGAGTGTGAATATATTCATGTTCACCCCTGTAAATACCAACTTATATTTATGAATACGAGTGAGAATATATTCATGTTCACCCCTGTAAATACCAACTTATATTTATGAATACCAGTGTGAATATATTCATGATCACCCCTGTAAATACCAACTTATATTTATGAATACGAGTGTGAATATATTCATGTTCACCCCTGTAAATACCAACTTATATTTATGAATACCAGTGTGAATATATTCATGTTCACCCCTGTAAATACCAACTTATATCTATGAATACGAGTGTGAATATATTCATGTTCACCCCTGTAAATACCAACTTATATCAATGAATACGAGTATGAATATATTCATGTTCACCCCTGTAAATACCAACTTATATCTATGAATACGAGTGTGAATATATTCATGTTCACCCCTGTAAATACCAACTTATATTTATGAATACCAGTGTGAATATATTCATGTTCACCCCTGTAAATACCAACTTATATTTATGAATACGAGTGTGAATATATTCATGTTCACCCCTGTAAATACCAACTTATATTTATGAATACGAGTGTGAATATATTCATGTTCACCCCTGTAAATACCAACTTATATTTATGAATACGAGTGTGAATATATTCATGTTCACCCCTGTAAATACCAACTTATATTTATGAATACCAGTGTGAATATATTCATGTTCACCCCTGTAGATACCAACTTATATTTATGAATACCAGTGTGAATATATTCATGTTCACCCCTGTAAATACCAACTTATATTTATGAATACCAGTGTGAATATATTCATGTTCACCCCTGTAAATACCAACTTATATTTATGAATACCAGTGTGAATATATTCATGTTCACCCCTGTAAATACCAACTTATATTTATGAATACCAGTGTGAATATATTCATGTTCACCCCTGTAAATACCAACTTATATTTATGAATACGAGTGTGAATATATTCATGTTCACCCCAGTAAATACCAACTTATATTTATGAATACGAGTGTGAATATATTCATGTTCACCCCTGTAAATACCAACTTATATTTATGAATACGAGTGTGAATATATTCAAGTTCACCCCTGTAAATACCAACTTATATTTATGAATACCAGTGTGAATATATTCATGATCACCCCTGTAAATACCAACTAATATTTATGAATACCAGTGTGAATATATTCATGTTCACCCCTGTAAATACCAACTTATATTTATGAATACCAGTGTGAATATATTCATGTTCACCCCTGTAAATACCAACTTATATTTATGAATACGAGTGTGAATATATTCATGTTCACCCCTGTAAATACCAACTTATATTTCTGAATACGAGTGTGAATATATTCATGTTCACCCCTTTAAATACCAACTTATATTTGTGAATACGAGTGTGAATATATTCATGTTCACCCCTGTAAATACCAACTTATATTTATGAATACGAGTGTGAATATATTCATGTTCACCCCTGTAAATACCAACTTATATTTATGAATACCAGTGTGAATATATTCATGTTCACCCCTGTAAATACCAACTTATATTTATGAATACCAGTGTGAATATATTCATGATCACCCCTGTAAATACCAACTAATATTTATGAATACGAGTGTGAATATATTCATGTTCACCCCTGTAAATACCAACTTATATTTATGAATACGAGTGTGAATATATTCATGTTCACCCCTGTAAATACCAACTTATATTTATGAATACGAGTGTGAATATATTCATGTTCACCCCTGTAAATACCAACTTATATTTATGAATACGAGTGAGAATATATTCATGTTTACCCCTGTAAATACCAACTTATATTTATGAATACCAGAGTGAATATATTCATGATCACCCCTGTAAATACCAACTTATATTTATGAATACGAGTGTGAATATATTCATGTTCACCCCTGTAAATACTAACTTATATTTATGAATACGAGTGTGAATATATTCATGTTCACCCCTGTAAATACCAACTTATATCTATGAATACGAGTGTGAATATATTCATGTTCACCCCTGTAAATACCAACTTATATCAATGAATACGAGTATGAATATATTCATGTTCACCCCTTTAAATACCAACTTATATCTATGAATACGAGTGTGAATATATTCATGTTCACCCCTGTAAATACCAACTTATATTTATGAATACGAGTGTGAATATATTCATGTTCACCCCTGTAAATACCAACTTATATTTATGAATACGAGTGTGAATATATTCATGTTCACCCCTGTAAATACCAACTTATATTTATGAATACGAGTGTGAATATATTCATGTTCACCCCTGCAAATACCAACTTATATTTATGAATACGAGTGTGAATATATTCATGTTCACCCCTGTAAATACCAACTTATATTTATGAATACGAGTGTGAATATATTCATGTTCACCCCTGTAAATACCAACTTATATTTATGAATACCAGTGTGAATATATTCATGTTCACCCCTGTAAATACCAACTTATATTTATGAATACCAGTGTGAATATATTCATGTTCACCCCTGTAAATACCAACTTATATTTATGAATACCAGTGTGAATATATTCATGTTCACCCCTGTAAATACCAACTTATATTTATGAATACCAGTGTGAATATATTCATGTTCACCCCTGTAAATACCAACTTATATTTATGAATACGAGTGTGAATATATTCATGTTCACCCCTGTAAATACCAACTTATATTTCTGAATACGAGTGTGAATATATTCATGTTCACCCCTGTAAATACCAACTTATATTTCTGAATACGAGTGTGAATATATTCATGTTCACCCCTTTAAATACCAACTTATATTTGTGAATACGAGTGTGAATATATTCATGTTCACCCCTGTAAATACCAACTTATATTTATGAATACGAGTGAGAATATATTCATGTTCACCCCTGTAAATACCAACTTATATTTATGAATACCAGTGTGAATATATTCATGATCACCCCTGTAAATACCAACTTATATTTATGAATACGAGTGTGAATATATTCATGTTCACCCCTGTAAATACCAACTTATATTTATGAATACCAGTGTGAATATATTCATGTTCACCCCTGTAAATACCAACTTATATCTATGAATACGAGTGTGAATATATTCATGTTCACCCCTGTAAATACCAACTTATATCAATGAATACGAGTATGAATATATTCATGTTCACCCCTGTAAATACCAACTTATATCTATGAATACGAGTGTGAATATATTTATGTTCACCCCTGTAAATACCAACTTATATTTATGAATACGAGTGTGAATATATTCATGTTCACCCCTGTAAATACCAACTTATATTTATGAATACGAGTGTGAATATATTCATGTTCACCCCTGTAAATACCAACTTATATTTATGAATACGAGTGTGAATATATTCATGTTCACCCCTGTAAATAGTAACTTATATTTATGAATACGAGTGTGAATATATTCAAGTTCAACCCTGTAAATACCAACTTATATTTATGAATACCAGTGTGAATATATTCATGATCACCCCTGTAAATACCAACTAATATTTATGAATACCAGTGTGAATATATTCATGTTCACCCCTGTAAATACCAACTTATATTTCTGAATACGAGTGTGAATATATTCATGTTCACCCCTGTAAATACCAACTTATATTTCTGAATACGAGTGTGAATATATTCATGTTCACCCCTTTAAATACCAACTTATATTTGTGAATACGAGTGTGAATATATTCATGTTCACCCCTGTAAATACCAACTTATATTTATGAATACGAGTGAGAATATATTCATGTTCACCCCTGTAAATACCAACTTATATTTATGAATACCAGTGTGAATATATTCATGATCACCCCTGTAAATACCAACTTATATTTATGAATACGAGTGTGAATATATTCATGTTCACCACTGTAAATACCAACTTATATTTATGAATACCAGTGTGAATATATTCATGTTCACCCCTGTAAATACCAACTTATATCTATGAATACGAGTGTGAATATATTCATGTTCACCCCTGTAAATACCAACTTATATCAATGAATACGAGTATGAATATATTCATGTTCACCCCTGTAAATACCAACTTATATCTATGAATACGAGTGTGAATATATTTATGTTCACCCCTGTAAATACCAACTTATATTTATGAATACGAGTGTGAATATATTCATGTTCACCCCTGTAAATACCAACTTATATTTATGAATACGAGTGTGAATATATTCATGTTCACCCCTGTAAATACCAACTTATATTTATGAATACGAGTGTGAATATATTCATGTTCACCCCTGTAAATAGTAACTTATATTTATGAATACGAGTGTGAATATATTCAAGTTCAACCCTGTAAATACCAACTTATATTTATGAATACCAGTGTGAATATATTCATGATCACCCCTGTAAATACCAACTAATATTTATGAATACCAGTGTGAATATATTCATGTTCACCCCTGTAAATACCAACTTATATTTATGAATACCAGTGTGAATATATTCATGTTCACCCCTGTAAATACCAACTTATATTTATGAATACGAGTGTGAATATATTCATGTTCACCCCTGTAAATACCAACTTGTATTTCTGAATACGAGTGTGAATATATTCATGTCCACCCCTTTAAATACCAACTTATATTTGTGAATACGAGTGTGAATATATTCATGTTCACCCCTGTAAATACCAACTTATATTTATGAATACGAGTGTGAATATATTCATGTTCGACCCTGTAAATACCAACTTATATTTATGAATACGAGTGTGAATATATTCATGTTCACCCCTGTAAATACCAACTTATATTTATGAATACCAGTGTGAATATATTCATGATCACCCTTGTAAATACCAACTTGTATTTATGAATACCAGTGTGAATATATTCATGTTCACCCCTGTAAATACCAACTTATATTTATGAATACGAGTGTGAATATATTCATGTTCACCCCTGTAAATACCAACTTATGTTTATGAATACGAGTGTGAATGTATTCATGTTCGACCCTGTAAATACCAACTTATATTTATGAATACGAGTGTGAATATATTCATGTTCACTTCTGTAAATACCAACTTATATTTATGAATGCCAGTGTGAATATATTCATGATCACCCTTGTAAATACCAACTTATATTTATGAATACCAGTGTGAATATATTCATGTTCACCCCTGTAAATACCAACTTATATATATGAATACCAGTGTGAATATATTCATGTTCACCCCTGTAAATACCATATTATATCTATGAATACCAGTGTGAATATATTCATGTTCACCCCTGTAAATACCAACTTATATCTATGAATACGAGTGTGAATATATTCATGTTCACCCCTGTAAATACCAACTTATATCTATGAATACGAGTGTGAATATATTCATGTTCACCCCTGTAAATACCAACTTATATCTATGAATACGAGTGTGAATATATTCATGTTCACCCCTGTAAATTCCAACTTATATGTATGAATACGAGTGTGAATATATTCATGTTCACCCCGGTAAATACCAACTTATATTTATGAATACGAGTGTGAATATATTCATGTTCACCCCTGTAAATACCAACTTATATTTATGAATACCAGTGTGAATATATTCATGTTCACCCCTGTAAATACCAACTTATATTTATGAATACCAGTGTGAATATATTCATGTTCACCCCTGTAAATACCAACTTATATTTATGAATAACAGTGTGAATATATTCATGTTCACCCCCGGAAATACCAACTTATATTTATGAATACGAGTGTGAATATATTCATGTTCACCCCTGTAAATACCAACTTATATTTATGAATACGAGTGTGAATATATTCATGTTCACCCCTGTAAATACCAACTTATATGTATGAATACGAGTGTGAATATATTCATGTTCACCCCTGTAAATACCAACTTATATTTATGAATACGAGTGTGAATATATTCATGTTCACCCCGGTAAATACCAACTTATATTTATGAATACCAGTGTAAATATATTCATGTTCTCCCCTGTAAATTCCAACTTATATTTATGAATACCAGTGTGAATATATTCATGTTCACCCTTGTAAATACCAACTAATATTTATGAATACAAGTGTGAATATATTCATGTTCACCCCTGTAAATACCAACTTATAATTATGAATACGAGTGTGAATATATTCATGTTCACCCCTGTAAATACCAACTTATATTTATGAATACGAGTGTGAATATATTCGTGTTCTCCCCTGTAAATACCAACTTATATTTATGAATACCAGTGTGAATATATTCATGTTCACCCCTGTAAATACCAACTTATATTTATGAATAACAGTGTGAATATATTCGTGTTCACCCCCGGAAATACCAACTTATATCTATGAATACGAGTGTGAATATATTCATGTTCACCCCGGTAAATACCAACTTATATTTATGAATACCAGTGTGAATATATTCATGTTCACCCCTGTAAATACCAACTTATATTTATGAATACGAGTGTGAATATATTCATGTTCACCCCTGTAAATACCAACTTATATTTATGAATACCAGTGTGAATATATTCATGTTCACCCCTGTAAATACCAACTTATATTTATGAATACGAGTGTGAATATATTCATGTTCACCCCTGTAAATACCAACTTATATTTATGAATACCAGTGTGAATATATTCATGTTCACCCCTGTAAATACCAACTTATATTTATGAATACCAGTGTGAATATATTCATGTTCACCCCTGTAAATACCAACTTATATTTATGAATACCAGTGTGAATATATTCATGTTCACCCCTGTAAATACCAACTTATTTTTATGAATACGAGTGTGAATATACTCATGTTCACCCCTGTAAATACCAACTTATATTTATGAATACCAGTGTGAATATATTCGTATTCAAAGCTGTGAATACCAACTTATTTTTATGAATACCAGTGTGAATATATTCATGTTCACCCCTGTAAATACCAACTTATATTTATGAATACCAGTGTGAATATATTCATGTTCACCCCTGTAAATACCAACTTATATTTATGAATACGAGTGTGAATATATTCATGTTCTCCCCTGTAAATACCAACTTATATTTATGAATACGAGTGTGAATATATTCATGTTCACCCCTGTAAATACCAACTTATATTTATGAATAACAGTGTGAATATATTCGTGTTCTCCCCTGTAAATACCAACTTATATTTATGAATAACAGTGTGAATATATTCGTGTTCTCCCCTGTAAATACCAACTTATATCTATGAATACGAGTGTGAATATATTCATGTTCACCCCGGTAAATACCAACTTATATTTATGAATAACAGTGTGAATATATTCGTGTTCACCCCCGGAAATACCAACTTATATCTATGAATACGAGTGTGAATATATTCATGTTCACCCCGGTAAATACCAACTTATATCTATGAATACGAGTGTGAATATATTCATGTTCACCCCTGTAAATACCAACTTATATTTATGAATACCAGTGTGAATATATTCATGTTCACCCCTGTAAATACCAACTTATATGTATGAATACGAGTGCGAATATATTCATGTTCACCCCTGTAAATACCAACTTATATTTATGAATACGAGTGTGAATATATTCATGTTCACCCCGGTAAATACCAACTTATATTTATGAATACCAGTGTAAATATATTCATGTTCTCCCCTGTAAATTCCAACTTATATTTATGAATACCAGTGTGAATATATTCATGTTCACCCTTATAAATACCAACTAATATTTATGAATACAAGTGTGAATATATTCATGTTCACCCCTGTAAATACCAACTTATATTTATGAATACGAGTGTGAATATATTCATGTTCACCCCTGTAAATACCAACTTATATTTATGAATACGAGTGTGAATATATTCGTGTTCTCCCCTGTAAATACCAACTTATATTTATGAATACCAGTGTGAATATATTCATGTTCACCCCTGTAAATACCAACTTATATTTATGAATAACAGTGTGAATATATTCGTGTTCACCCCCGGAAATACCAACTTATATCTATGAATACGAGTGTGAATATATTCATGTTCACCCCGGTAAATACCATTTTATATTTATGAATACCAGTGTGAATATATTCATGTTCACCCCTGTAAATACCAACTTATATTTATAAATACCAGTGTGAATATATTCATGTTCACCCCTGTAAATACCAACATATATTTATGAATACCAGTGTGAATATATTCATGTTCACCCCTGTAAATACCAACTTATATTTATGAATACGAGTGTGAATATATTCATGTTCACCCCTGTAAATACCAACTTATATTTATGAATACCAGTGTGAATATATTCATGTTCACCCCTGTAAATACCAACTTATATTTATGAATACCAGTGTGAATATATTCATGTTCACCCCTGTGAATACCAACTTATATTTATGAATACCAGTGTGAATATATTCATGTTCACCCCTGTAAATACCAACTTATTTTTATGAATACGAGTGTGAATATACTCATGTTCACCACTGTAAATACCAACTTATATTTATGAATACCAGTGTGAATATATTCGTATTCAAAGCTGTGAATACCAACTTATTTTTATGAATACCAGTGTGAATATATTCATGTTCACCCCTGTAAATACCAACTTATATCTATGAATACCAGTGTGAATATATTCATGTTCACCCCTGTAAATACCAACTTATATTTATGAATACGAGTGTGAATATATTCATGTTCTCCCCTGTAAATACCAACTTATATTTATGAATACGAGTGTGAATATATTCATGTTCACCCCTGTAAATACCAACTTATATTTATGAATAACAGTGTGAATATATTCGTGTTCTCCCCTGTAAATACCAACTTATATCTATGAATATGAGTGTGAATATATTCATGTTCACCCCGGTAAATACCAACTTATATTTATGAATAACAGTGTGAATATATTCGTGTTCACCCCCGGAAATACCAACTTATATCTATGAATACGAGTGTGAATATATTCATGTTCACCCCGGTAAATACCAACTTATATTTATGAATACGAGTGTGAATATATTCATGTTCACCCCTGTAAATACCAACTTATATTTATGAATACCAGTGTGAATATATTCATGTTCACCCCTGTAAATACCAACTTATATTTATGAATACCAGTGTGAATATATTCATGTTCACCCCTGTAAATACCAACTTATATTTATGAATACGAGTGTGAATATATTCATGTTCACCCCTGTAAATACCAACTTATATTTATGAATACGAGTGTGAATGTATTCATGTTCGACCCTGTAAATACCAACTTATATCTATGAATACGAGTGTGAATATATTCATGTTCACCCCTGTAAATACCAACTTATATCTATGAATACGAGTGTGAATATATTCATGTTCACCCCTGTAAATACCAACTTATATCTATGAATACGAGTGTGAATATATTCATGTTCACCCCTGTAAATACCAACTTATATGTATGAATACGAGTGTGAATATATTCATGTTCACCCCGGTAAATACCAACTTATATTTATGAATACGAGTGTGAATATATTCATGTTCACCCCTGTAAATACCAACTTATATTTATGAATACCAGTGTGAATATATTCATGTTCACCCCTGTAAATACCAACTTATATTTATGAATACCAGTGTGAATATATTCATGTTCACCCCTGTAAATACCAACTTATATTTATGAATAACAGTGTGAATATATTCATGTTCACCCCCGGAAATACCAACTTATATTTATGAATACGAGTGTGAATATATTCATGTTCACCCCTGTAAATACTAACTTATATTTATGAATACGAGTGTGAATATATTCATGTTCACCCCTGTAAATACCAACTTATATGTATGAATACGAGTGTGAATATATTCATGTTCACCCCTGTAAATACCAACTTATATTTATGAATAACAGTGTGAATATATTCATGTTCACCCCCGGAAATACCAACTTATATTTATGAATACGAGTGTGAATATATTCATGTTCACCCCTGTAAATACCAACTTATATTTATGAATACGAGTGTGAATATATTCATGTTCACCCCTGTAAATACCAACTTATATGTATGAATACGAGTGTGAATATATTCATGTTCACCCCTGTAAATACCAACTTATATTTATGAATACGAGTGTGAATATATTCATGTTCACCCCGGTAAATACCAACTTATATTTATGAATACCAGTGTAAATATATTCATGTTCTCCCCTGTAAATTCCAACTTATATTTATGAATACCAGTGTGAATATATTCATGTTCACCCTTGTAAATACCAACTAATATTTATGAATACAAGTGTGAATATATTCATGTTCACCCCTGTAAATACCAACTTATAATTATGAATACGAGTGTGAATATATTCATGTTCACCCCTGTAAATACCAACTTATATTTATGAATACGAGTGTGAATATATTCGTGTTCTCCCCTGTAAATACCAACTTATATTTATGAATACCAGTGTGAATATATTCATGTTCACCCCTGTAAATACCAACTTATATTTATGAATAACAGTGTGAATATATTCGTGTTCACCCCCGGAAATACCAACTTATATCTATGAATACGAGTGTGAATATATTCATGTTCACCCCGGTAAATACCAACTTATATTTATGAATACCAGTGTGAATATATTCATGTTCACCCCTGTAAATACCAACTTATATTTATGAATACGAGTGTGAATATATTCATGTTCACCCCTGTAAATACCAACTTATATTTATGAATACCAGTGTGAATATATTCATGTTCACCCCTGTAAATACCAACTTATATTTATGAATACGAGTGTGAATATATTCATGTTCACCCCTGTAAATACCAACTTATATTTATGAATACCAGTGTGAATATATTCATGTTCACCCCTGTAAATACCAACTTATATTTATGAATACCAGTGTGAATATATTCATGTTCACCCCTGTAAATACCAACTTATATTTATGAATACCAGTGTGAATATATTCATGTTCACCCCTGTAAATACCAACTTATTTTTATGAATACGAGTGTGAATATACTCATGTTCACCCCTGTAAATACCAACTTATATTTATGAATACCAGTGTGAATATATTCGTATTCAAAGCTGTGAATACCAACATATTTTTATGAATACCAGTGTGAATATATTCATGTTCACCCCTGTAAATACCAACTTATATTTATGAATACCAGTGTGAATATATTCATGTTCACCCCTGTAAATACCAACTTATATTTATGAATACGAGTGTGAATATATTCATGTTCTCCCCTGTAAATACCAACTTATATTTATGAATACGAGTGTGAATATATTCATGTTCACCCCTGTAAATACCAACTTATATTTATGAATAACAGTGTGAATATATTCGTGTTCTCCCCTGTAAATACCAACTTATATTTATGAATAACAGTGTGAATATATTCGTGTTCTCCCCTGTAAATACCAACTTATATCTATGAATACGAGTGTGAATATATTCATGTTCACCCCGGTAAATACCAACTTATATTTATGAATAACAGTGTGAATATATTCGTGTTCACCCCCGGAAATACCAACTTATATCTATGAATACGAGTGTGAATATATTCATGTTCACCCCGGTAAATACCAACTTATATCTATGAATACGAGTGTGAATATATTCATGTTCACCCCTGTAAATACCAACTTATATTTATGAATACCAGTGTGAATATATTCATGTTCACCCCTGTAAATACCAACTTATATGTATGAATACGAGTGCGAATATATTCATGTTCACCCCTGTAAATACCAACTTATATTTATGAATACGAGTGTGAATATATTCATGTTCACCCCGGTAAATACCAACTTATATTTATGAATACCAGTGTAAATATATTCATGTTCTCCCCTGTAAATTCCAACTTATATTTATGAATACCAGTGTGAATATATTCATGTTCACCCTTATAAATACCAACTAATATTTATGAATACAAGTGTGAATATATTCATGTTCACCCCTGTAAATACCAACTTATATTTATGAATACGAGTGTGAATATATTCATGTTCACCCCTGTAAATACCAACTTATATTTATGAATACGAGTGTGAATATATTCGTGTTCTCCCCTGTAAATACCAACTTATATTTATGAATACCAGTGTGAATATATTCATGTTCACCCCTGTAAATACCAACTTATATTTATGAATAACAGTGTGAATATATTCGTGTTCACCCCCGGAAATACCAACTTATATCTATGAATACGAGTGTGAATATATTCATGTTCACCCCGGTAAATACCATTTTATATTTATGAATACCAGTGTGAATATATTCATGTTCACCCCTGTAAATACCAACTTATATTTATAAATACCAGTGTGAATATATTCATGTTCACCCCTGTAAATACCAACTTATATTTATGAATACCAGTGTGAATATATTCATGTTCACCCCTGTAAATACCAACTTATATTTATGAATACGAGTGTGAATATATTCATGTTCACCCCTGTAAATACCAACTTATATTTATGAATACCAGTGTGAATATATTCATGTTCACCCCTGTAAATACCAACTTATATTTATGAATACCAGTGTGAATATATTCATGTTCACCCCTGTGAATACCAACTTATATTTATGAATACCAGTGTGAATATATTCATGTTCACCCCTGTAAATACCAACTTATTTTTATGAATACGAGTGTGAATATACTCATGTTCACCACTGTAAATACCAACTTATATTTATGAATACCAGTGTGAATATATTCGTATTCAAAGCTGTGAATACCAACTTATTTTTATGAATACCAGTGTGAATATATTCATGTTCACCCCTGTAAATACCAACTTATATCTATGAATACCAGTGTGAATATATTCATGTTCACCCCTGTAAATACCAACTTATATTTATGAATACGAGTGTGAATATATTCATGTTCTCCCCTGTAAATACCAACTTATATTTATGAATACGAGTGTGAATATATTCATGTTCACCCCTGTAAATACCAACTTATATTTATGAATAACAGTGTGAATATATTCGTGTTCTCCCCTGTAAATACCAACTTATATCTATGAATATGAGTGTGAATATATTCATGTTCACCCCGGTAAATACCAACTTATATTTATGAATAACAGTGTGAATATATTCGTGTTCACCCCCGGAAATACCAACTTATATCTATGAATACGAGTGTGAATATATTCATGTTCACCCCGGTAAATACCAACTTATATTTATGAATACGAGTGTGAATATATTCATGTTCACCCCTGTAAATACCAACTTATATTTATGAATACCAGTGTGAATATATTCATGTTCACCCCTGTAAATACCAACTTATATTTATGAATACCAGTGTGAATATATTCATGTTCACCCCTGTAAATACCAACTTATATTTATGAATACGAGTGTGAATATATTCATGTTCACCCCTGTAAATACCAACTTATATTTATGAATACGAGTGTGAATGTATTCATGTTCGACCCTGTAAATACCAACTTATATCTATGAATACGAGTGTGAATATATTCATGTTCACCCCTGTAAATACCAACTTATATCTATGAATACGAGTGTGAATATATTCATGTTCACCCCTGTAAATACCAACTTATATCTATGAATACGAGTGTGAATATATTCATGTTCACCCCTGTAAATACCAACTTATATGTATGAATACGAGTGTGAATATATTCATGTTCACCCCGGTAAATACCAACTTATATTTATGAATACGAGTGTGAATATATTCATGTTCACCCCTGTAAATACCAACTTATATTTATGAATACCAGTGTGAATATATTCATGTTCACCCCTGTAAATACCAACTTATATTTATGAATACCAGTGTGAATATATTCATGTTCACCCCTGTAAATACCAACTTATATTTATGAATAACAGTGTGAATATATTCATGTTCACCCCCGGAAATACCAACTTATATTTATGAATACGAGTGTGAATATATTCATGTTCACCCCTGTAAATACTAACTTATATTTATGAATACGAGTGTGAATATATTCATGTTCACCCCTGTAAATACCAACTTATATGTATGAATACGAGTGTGAATATATTCATGTTCACCCCTGTAAATACCAACTTATATTTATGAATACGAGTGTGAATATATTCATGTTCACCCCGGTAAATACCAACTTATATTTATGAATACCAGTGTGAATATATTCATGTTCTCCCCTGTAAATTCCAACTTATATTTATGAATACCAGTGTGAATATATTCATGTTCACCCCTGTAAATATCAACTTATATTTATGAATACGAGTGTAAATATATTCATGTTCACCCCTGTAAATACCAACTTATATTTATGAATACGAGTGTGAATATATTCGTGTTCTCCCCTGTAAATACCAACTTATATTTATGAATACCAGTGTGAATATATTCATGTTCACCCCTGTAAATACCAACTTATATTTATGAATAACAGTGTGAATATATTCGTGTTCACCCCCGGAAATACCAACTTATATCTATGAATACGAGTGTGAATATATTCATGTTCACCCCGGTAAATACCAACTTATATTTATGAATACCAGTGTGAATATATTCATGTTCACCCCTGTAAATACCAACTTATATTTATGAATACCAGTGTGAATATATTCATGTTCACCCCTGTAAATACCAACTTATATTTATGAATACCAGTGTGAATATATTCATGTTCACCCCTGTAAATACCAACTTATATTTATGAATACGAGTGTGAATATATTCATGTTCACCCCTGTAAATACCAACTTATATTTATGAATACCAGTGTGAATATATTCATGTTCACCCCTGTAAATACCAACTTATATTTATGAATACCAGTGTGAATATATTCATGTTCACCCCTGTAAATACCAACTTATATTTATGAATAACAGTGTGAATATATTCGTGTTCACCCTTGTAAATACCAACTTATATTAATGAATACGAGTGTGAATATATTCATGTTCACCCCTGTAAATACCAACTTATATTTATGAATACGAGTGTGAATATATTCATGTTCACCCCTGTAAATACCATATTATATCTATGAATACCAGTGTGAATATATTCATGTTCACCCCTGTAAATACCAACTTATATCTATGAATACGAGTGTGAATATATTCATGTTCACCCCTGTAAATACCAACTTATATCTATGAATACGAGTGTGAATATATTCATGTTCACCCCTGTAAATACCAACTTATATCTATGAATACGAGTGTGAATATATTCATGTTCACCCCTGTAAATACCAACTTATATCTATGAATACGAGTGTGAATATATTCATGTTCACCCCTGTAAATACCAACTTATATGTATGAATACGAGTGTGAATATATTCATGTTCACCCCGGTAAATACCAACTTATTTTTATGAATACGAGTGTGAATATATTCATGTTCACCCCTGTAAATACCATCTTATATTTATGAATACGAGTGTGAATATATTCATGTTCACCCCTGTAAATACCAACTTATATTTATGAATACCAGTGTGAATATATTCATGTTCACCCCTGTAAATACCAACTTATATTTATGAATAACAGTGTGAATATATTCATGTTCACCCCCGGAAATACCAACTTATATTTATGAATACGAGTGTGAATATATTCATGTTTACCCCTGTAAATACCAACTTATATTTATGAATACCAGTGTGAATATATTCATGTTCACCCCTGTAAATACCAACTTATATCTATGAATACGAGTGTGAATATATTCATGTTCACCCCTGTAAATACCAACTTATATTTATGAATACCAGTGTGAATATATTCATGTTCACCCCTGTTAATACCAACTTATATTTATGAATACCAGTGTGAATATATTCATGTTCACCCCTGTAAATACCAACTTATATTTATGAATACCAGTGTGAATATATTCATGTTCACCCCTGTAAATACCAACTTATATTTATGAATACGAGTGTGAATATATTCATGTTCACCCCTGTAAATACCAACTTATATTTATGAATACCAGTGTGAATATATTCATGTTCACCCCTGTAAATACCAACTTATATTTATGAATACGAGTGTGAATATATTCATGTTCACCCCTGTAAATACCAACTAATATTTATGAATACCAGTGTGAATATATTCATGTTCACCCCTGTAAATACCTTTTATATTTATGAATACCAGTGTGAATATATTCATGTTCACCCCTGTAAATACCAACTTATATTTATGAATACCAGTGTGAATATATTCGTATTCAAAGCTGTGAATACCAACTTATTTTTATGAATACCAGTGTGAATATATTCATGTTCACCCCTGTAAATACCAACTTATATTTATGAATACCAGTGTGAATATATTCATGTTCACCCCTGTAAATACCAACTTATATTTATGAATACCAGTGTGAATATATTCATGTTCACCCCTGTAAATACCAACTTATATTTATGAATACCAGTGTGAATATATTCGTATTCAAAGCTGTGAATACCAACTTATTTTTATGAATACCAGTGTGAATATATTCATGTTCACCCCTGTAAATACCAACTTATATTTATGAATACCAGTGTGAATATATTCATGTTCACCCCTGTAAATACCAACTTATATTTATGAATACGAGTGTGAATATATTCATGTTCACCCCTGTAAATACCAACTTATATTTATGAATACGAGTGTGAATATATTCATGTTCACCCCTGTAAATACCAACCTATATTTATGAATACGAGTGTGAATATATTCATGTTCACCCCTGTAAATACCAACTTATATTTATGAATACGAGTGTGAATATATTCATGTTCACCCCCGTAAATACCAATTTATATTTATGAATACGAGTGTGAATATATTCATGTTCACCCCTGTAAATACCAACCTATATTTATGAATACGAGTGTGAATATATTCATGTTCACCCCTGTAAATACCAACTTATATTTATGAATACCAGTGTGAATATATTCATGTTCACCCCTGTAAATACCAACTTATATTTATGAATACCAGTGTGAATATATTCATGTTCACCCCTGTAAATACCAACTTATTTTTATGAATACGAGTGTGAATATACTCATGTTCACCCCTGTAAATACCAACTTATATTTATGAATACGAGTGTGAATATAGTCATGTTCACCCCTGTAAATACCAACTTATATTTATGAATACCAGTGTGAATATATTCATGTTCACCCCTGTAAATACCAACTTATATTTATGAATACGAGTGTGAATATATTCATGTTCACCCCTGTTAATACCAACTTATATTTATGAATACCAGTGTGAATATATTCATGTTCATCCCTATAAATACCAACTTATATTTTTGAATACGAGTGTGAATATATTCATGTTCACCCCTGTAAATACCAACTTATATTTTTGAATACGAGTGTGAATATATTCATGTTCACCCCTGTAAATACCAACTTATATTTATGAATACCAGTGTGAATATATTCATGTTCACCCCTGTAAATACCAACTTATATTTATGAATACGAGTGTGAATATATTCATGTTCACCCCCGTAAATACCAACTTATATTTATGAATACGAGTGTGAATATATTCATGTTCACCCCTGTAAATACCAACCTATATTTATGAATACTAGTGTGAATATATTCATGTTCATCCCTGTAAATACCAACTTATATTTATGAATACCAGTGTGAATATATTCATGTTCACCCCTGTAAATACCAACTTATATTTATGAATACCAGTGTGAATATATTCATGTTCACCCCTGTAAATACCAACTTATTTTTATGAATACGAGTGTGAATATACTCATGTTCACCCCTGTAAATACCAACTTATATTTATGAATACGAGTGTGAATATATTCATGTTCACCCCTGTAAATACCAACTTATATTTATGAATACGAGTGTGAATATATTCATGTTCACCCCTGTAAATACCAACTTATATTTGTGAATACGAGTGTGAATATATTCAGGTTCACCCCTGTTAATACCAACTTATATTTATGAATACCAGTGTGAATATATTCATGTTCACCCCTGTAAATACCAACTTATATTTATGAATACGAGTGTTAATATATTCATGTTCACCCCTGTAAATACCAACTTATATTTATGAATACCAGTGTGAATATATTCGTATTCAAAGCTGTGAATATGAATATATTCGTATTCCTATTCATAGAAAATTATTGTGTGAATATATTCGTATTCATATTTTTGATTACGAATACACCCATCTCTGACGGAAGACGATCTAACAAGTGGGCAATTAAAATTTAGCGCATGAGCAGAACTGGACTTTATTTTTTCTTTCTCCTTTGCAAGCATTTAAAATTTAAGACTATAATTACAAATACATAATTACAAGTCTCTAAATAAACAAAGAAAGGTTTATTTTCAATATTATATTGTAAAAGTAGATTATTTTTTTTTTCCTAATCTTAAATTGTTACAAATAAAATTCTTATTAATTTTATATTTGTGAGTTGTACCAAGGAGGATCAGAAAGTGCATATTAGTGGG
Organism: Rhaphigaster nebulosa; assembly: GCA_948150685.1. Taxonomy (NCBI): domain Eukaryota; kingdom Metazoa; phylum Arthropoda; class Insecta; order Hemiptera; family Pentatomidae; genus Rhaphigaster; species Rhaphigaster nebulosa. The sequence goes on from OX411307.1 coordinate 9,650,055, forward strand.
AACTGTATTGCATCATTTTTGTTTTGAAGTGCAATTTTTTTTTCTTATTTTTTAAGTTCCATTTAAAAAATATGTATTTTTCGGAAAATACGACTTTTAGGTAATTATAGCACCTGAAAACTCACATCACTGAATTTAAGTAGAAGTGAGGATAAGATGATCCGGATGGCGGCTAAGACAAATGCAAAAAACAATATAAAATATATTTTTTTTAGGTATATATATATATATATATATATATATATATATATATATATGTATATATATATATATATATACATATATACATATTCTTTATTCCCAGATCGACTTGGAGAAGCCTTACATGGGTTTTTTAACAGTTACTAATATTTTGAACAATTGGAAAAGGAGGGATATAGCCTCAGGCAAGAGACGTCCTTAACGATGCATATTGATTATAATTTTGGAATAATTTTAGATTTATAAAATTCATAAATGAACTATAATACTAAATTAAGTAGAACAGATAATGTAGTTATAATGATAAAATAAAAAGTAAAAAAGATAATATTATAAGATAAAGAAAAATAAAAATAAATAAAATATGAAAAAAAGTAATAAACCTACAATTAAAATAAAATAAATTAATTTTAAAAAACTAAGAATATAAAAAAAATATTAATACTAATTCAAATAAATAATATAAATGATATACTTATATACTGATAAAATAATAATAGACTTCACAACAGAATATCTTGTATTAGTCTGGGCTTCAGTCTACGGGATGATATTGGCATTCCTATGTTATAAGCTATCGCACCTTTAACTATTGGTAACTGAGAATGATATTTGATGAAGCTTTTTTTAATGAATTTTTCTATTGTTTCAACCTATAGCTCACGGTGTAGTTGACTATTTCTTATGAACCAGGGGCCATCTACTGAAATTCTTAGAATTTTATTTTGAAGAGTTTGTAATTTTTTCGTTTTGTACAGGATGCTGCACCCCAAAGTTCACAACCGTACATCAGTAATGGTCTTAGTATTGTTTTGTATACTAAAATAGTTATTTCTGGTTTTAGACTGGATTTTCTGGATAGAGCATTGCCAGTCTTACATATGTCTGTGTTAATTTAATATTAATGTGAAGATTCCACGTAAGGCGACGGTCTAGATGAACCCCAAGGTATCTTATTGCTTCGTTAGAGGGATTCCACTGCAATTTGTTACCGTTAAGGACCAGTTCGGGTGGATCTGTTGGGCGTCTAAGAGTAAAAACTTTAGCATTTCATTTTTGAACATTTAGGCTGATCATCCATTCGGAAAAATATTTTTAAAATTATTGAGGTGAGTTTGCTGCGTATTTCTGGCTGTTAGTATGTCTTCGTGCTGAGAAAAAACTGTCGTGTCATCAGCAAACATAGCTATGGAAGTAAATGGAGATTGAATGATGCCATGAAGATAGAAGTTAAAAAGGATGGGAGAAAGAACTGAAACTTGAGGAGTGCCAGCATGGATTGGTCTGATGGTTGAGTTTATGTTGTTTATTTTAACAGAAAATGTTCGGTCTAGGAGAAAAGAATGGAGAATGTCATACAAATATTTTGGAGTATCTATTTTCCTTAGTTTGTATAGAAGACCACGATGCCAAACGTTGTCAAACGCTTGTTGAAAATCCAGAAATGTAACTAGTGTGTGTTCTTTTCATTTCAAAGCCATTCACTATAAATTATGATAATCTTGCCAGTTGGTGCGAGGTAGAATGACCCAGCTGGAAGCCAAATTGAAAGTCCAGAATAATGTCGATAGCTTGAAAGAAAGAAGAAAGACGCTTTTTTATGACTGTTTAAAGTAGTTTTCCAAATATCGGTAATCAGCTTATAGGCTCGTAGTCGCTGACTTTTTTAGCATTTTTACCTGGCTTATGTATGACCACCAGTTCGGCTTTCCTCCAGGAAAGCATTCAATGCGTAGACAGCTATTAAAAATTGAGGTTATAACAACAACAGCTTTCCTGGGTAATTTTTTTATAGCAATCACTGGGATCAAATCATGACCAGAACTTTTCTTTGTGATAAGCTTCCTCATCAGTTTCTGAATTTCATTTAGGGTCGTGAATTCCAGAGGAAGTTGCACTGTCGCTAGGGGTAATTGTACAAACTTATAAATATCCTCATTTAATAAATTGCTTCCTATCGGAGCTCTTTCGCATTCTGTATTAGAGAACGTTTTCTCAAAAAAATCAGCAAATGCTTCAGCTTTATCCATATCGCTGATGATGAATTCGCCATTCTCTATAAGGCTGGGAACTTGATCATGTTTTTTTAATGTACATTTTGTAGCCTTCCATAGTGAGTGATCTCTTGGGTCCAGATTAGCAAGGTAATTTTTGTATTGAGATACGGTTAATTCCTCTAACTCTTTTTTGATTTTTTGTCTGAGATTGTTCCATTGACTTTTAAATTGAGGATTTTTATTTCGCACCCACCTTCTTCTTGCTGAATTTTTTTCCTCTATTTTTTTTAGGATTGAATTCGGTACGTTATTTAAGAACATTTTTCTTTTAATCCTGAATTCTTGTACAGTAGAAACACTAATGCATTTAGCTATAACTTCCGATAGATGCTTAGTGTTATCATCAATTTCTTGAGAATTCGGAAGATCTTTTTTAAGGCAAATATTTTGGTAGATTAAATTTTTGTGTCTGTCCTAGTCAATCACTCCTTTAATAAGAGACTTTCTAGAGAGAATTTCTTGAATGTCAGTTGAAAAATAAATTAAAACAGGGATGTGATCTGAATTCATAGCAGTTATCGTACGAACTGATATAGGTAGGCTGATGTTTTTAGTTAACATAATATTTAAAATATCTGGTGTGCATCCTCGTCTGAAAAAAGTAGGCTTTGTAGGTGCTATAATATGAACGTTATGCCTGGAACTGATATCTAGCAACTTGCTACCATTTGGGTTTGATTTAAAACACCCTCAGTAAATATGTTTACAATTTATATCACCTACAACTAACGTTTGTTCATTTAAGAATTTCTTCTTCTCGGAGTTTCTTGTTAGGTGATTTGTATGCGGCAGTAAAAACTGTACTGGGTAAAGATTTAACCGAATTGATATAACTTCAATATTATATACATCAAGAATAATATTTTCATAGAAGCTAATATTATTTTTAATTATAATAGCCACTCCGCCGGAAGCTGTTAACCCTTTTCTGTCTTTTCTTAAAGTTTAACCAAGTATATTAAATTGGATACTAGTTGAAAGATGAGTTTCTGAGATGCATGCAATGTCAATGGAATTTGCTTCAAGAAAAATTATAATTTTCAATTAACTTTTTTGTGAGCTTATGCCATAAGCATTCCAATTTAAAAGTTTTAATTTTATTAATTCAGAAGCCATAAATGAAAATAAATAAAGCGTTGAGGAAATAGCAATACAACCTGAAGTAAACATGAAGGCTATAACAGGTTGGAAAGGTATTATTAGCAACAGATATATTATTATTTATACAAAGGTCCATTTGTAAATAGGGAGGTTACTAACGTACTCAAGCGTGCCATTATTTGTGAAAGATATGGTTTAATAGCATCTATGATTATTTTTGTAATTGTGGGCAGAATGTTTTCACTGTTTACTTCGGAATTCGTTTTGTTTTCTGGTGGTCGATCAGGTAGGTGATAAGGCTGAAAAGTATGTGAAATTTGGTGAAGCTCTCTTGAATGGTTTACGATTTGATGCGGTTTCTATAGTTTTATTGTTATTCATATTTGTATCATCAGGTGAATTCATTTTATTTTTAATAGACTGATAATAGGAACAACCTCTATAACTAGCTGCATGAGCTTCATTAGAGTTTAAACAATACGGCTTATCAGTAAATTACAGAGGACATTTTGAAAAATGATATCTATCTTTAGATTTAACACACCTGGGTTCCAGACGGCAATAATTTTTTGTGTGACAGTATCTTTGGCAGTTGGTACACATGGGTATATCCTTGTTTCGATGTTTTGGCTCTACAGTAATGAGGGCAGAAAATAAGTTGTTAAGCTGAAAAATATCTTTGGCTTTTTCATTATTGACTAGCGAGACTGGACAGAGAGGTGTGGGTTTATTTTTTCCTTATTTAAAATTCTAGAAACTTTATGTAATATTTGAAACTTTTTATAATTTAATTCGTTCTTCAACTCATCTTCAGTAACAGAGAATGGCACTTTTCTTAAAATGAAATTAAACGACAAATGACTCTAAACGACATTTAGAGTTTTATTTTTTTCTAACGAAAACGTATGATGTTCGATTTTTTCATCATCGTAATATTTGGTGATCCTTCTATAATCATTTATTGTCGATAGCATTATTTTAGTGTTATTGCTTGCTAGTTTTGTTGTAAATGGACTCAGACGTAGTGAATTTAGGTCGTTTAACAGGAGTTTGCATTATTAGAAATATGGGGGGGTATTTTAGTTGTAACATGTTTGATATTAATATAGCTATCTTGAACAGTGTTATGCTTAGAAGAAGACGGATTATTAGGAGCAAGATCGGTTTCACTTAGAACTTGGAATCTATTGCTTACATTTATCGGTTCTATTTCACAATAATATTTACCCATCTATTTAACTGGGGACTGGTTTTGAGGAGAGGCATCGTAATTCCTTTTTTTTTTTTTTTGAGCTTGATTCTTCTATAAATTGGTCTTCATCAAGTTTAGCAGAAGGATGTTGGCAATTGTGAGGAATACCTAACTCATCACTCGTTTTCATTAATTAATAAGGGAAAATTTAAATTCGATAATAATAAAAAATGCATTTAATAAGTTAAGATAAGAGTTCACCTCACGACACAGCAAACCGCATTCTATGAAAGTCAGAGGCCAACTAAAAATATTTGTTGAAACCCGATGTTTCGAACCACATTACTGATCTTCATCAGGCCTACAAAGAACAAGATAGAAAAAAGTTGAAACTATTGTAGGAGTATAAAAATGATATACACTACCGCTTATGGAAATTGGACACCTTTAAAAATTCAGTTACACAGTGAAAAACTATAATTATCACCATAGATATTATATTGAACACTTTACTAGCTCATTAGACAATATTATTGTCACTTTTATAAAGATACACATAAAAAGTCACTTTTATAGGTTTATCATAAACATCATACGCTGGAAACTAAAACGCTTTCAGGAAAATGCAAACAATGTCACATTTAGAAAAAAAAAAACTTAAAATAATACAATAATTATACAAAAAATAAACATCCTATCCTGAAAACTAAAAATTGTTTCAATGTCATATTTTGCTAAAAAAAAAAAAATTATTATTTAAACATATGCAATAACTTAAGTATTCAATTAATAAATTACACATGTTTATAGATTTAAGGTGAAATTTAATTTATATATAAATAAATGGAGGCTAAAAATATTTCATCACAATTTCTTTTATTTAGATACAACGTTTCGGCCTTTAAGCCATCCTGAAGCATCTCTGAAAAGGCCCTTATTTTCAATATAGCAAACTGCATAAATATATTTATTTTTTTTATATATAACCATATACCTTCTTAAACAAAAAAAAAATATATATACCTTTTTTTTTTCTTTTTTTTTCGGTGGGCTCTACAGACTTTGGCCGCCTGAACCAGCCTTCTCCACCTCTGCCTATCTTGGGCCACTGCTTTCCAGTTTGTTACATGAAACTCTTTTGCATCTTTGTTGATCCCATCTGGTTTTTGGCCTTCCACGTGGTCTTTTGCCAACTATTGTGGCATTCATCGTTGTGAAAAGGCGTCCTGATGGATTGCTTGAAGCTACATGCTCCGCGCATCTTAACCTCCTTACATATCATGAGATATTGACTGACCAGTTTCTGTAAGTAGTTCTTTATTGGTCCTTCTTCTCCAGGATTTTAGATTCTGATCCCATATCGTTCCGGTTATCGTGCGGAGGATTTTCCTTTCAAATCTCTCCTTTTGGGTGCCGGTTAGAGCCCAGGTCTCGCAGCCGTACATCAGAACTGGTTTTATCACAGCAATCTATACCCTTAATTTGAGATTTCTGGAGATTTTTCGGGATTTCAGTACTCTTGAAAGAGAGAAGAAAGGTCTATTTGCGCTTGTTATACGCTGGTCTATCTCTGTATGCTGGTCATTGACTGAGGTTATTGTGGAGTCGAGATATTTAAAGTTGCCATCCACGCAGATACTATTGTTGGAGTGGATTTTTCGGCTAACTATCATATATTTTGTTTTATCTTCGTTTATTTGCAAGCCGATTTACTCTGTTTCTCTTAACAGAGTCTTAGCAAATCTCTCAATGTCCTCTGCATTGATTCCAAGGACAGGTATGTCGTCCGCGTACGCTAGGATTTTGTGTTTCATTTGATGTCTTTCTAATCACCTTCTCAAGGGCCAAGTAAAACAGCATCGGCGAGAGTCGATCTCCCTGCCTCAGACCTGTTCTAACTTCAAAGGCTTCAGACACATCTCCTTGTATCAGGACTCTGCATTTGGGGTCGTTTGTATACGCCTTCGTTAATCTCCCCAATTTCCCGGGAATACCCAGTATCAGTCATGATTTTCCATAGGCAGTTTTTGTCCACGGAATCATAGGCTGCTTTGAAATCGACAAATAAGGCATGCACATCCTGCTCTACTTCCCAACGTTTTTTGAGTACCTGTTTTAGGATAAAGATCTGGTCTAGCGTACTCCTTCTTCTTCTGAATCCTGCTTGGTGGTCGCCTATTATACATATATTGTAACGCTCTACAAATAATACTAGTTTTTGACGAGGATAGAGGTCCTTCGAGAGGTCCTTCGAGAGGTCCTTATAACAAAAATAGTCGGTTTTTAAAGGCTTGGTTTTTAAAGGTACGCCGCGGCGGCGTATTTTTCTAGCGTGGCTTGATCAGATTTGGCTAGGGAGAGAACTTTCATTTTTCTTCTTTCCTCCAATGCCTTTTCACATGCTTTTGTGAACCACTTCTTGGCTTTTCGTTTCTCCTGAATACCTATTACTTCCTTAGCTGTTTCTGTTAACCCGGTCTCTAATGCCTCCCAGTGTTGATCAACCGTAAGGCCCTCTGAGTCCAAGGGGTAGAATTTATTCTTCAGCTCAATTTGAAATTTAGCTTTTAATTCAGGATTTTTCAGATTATGGACTTCGTACCTACTTCTTTCCACATGGTCCCCTACTTTGTTGTTTCGCTTCAACATCTGACAGAATTTGATCTTAATCAGAGCGTGGTCCGAATCACAGTCTGCTCCTCGGTAACTTCTTATGTCTTGGATGGAGCTCTGATGTCTCTTATCTATCAGCGCGTGGTAAATTTGGTTTTTAGCACCTTTAGGGCTTACCCAAATGTACTTGTGGATGTGTCTGTGCGGGAACATCGTGCTACTGACCACTAAACCCTTAGCTGCTGCCAGACTAATACATCTCACTCCATTGTCATTGCTCGTTTCGTGAAGGCTTTGACCTCCGATAATGGGCCTGAATTGGGGTTCTCTGCCTATCTTGGCATTGAAGTCACCTATGACTAATTTGATGCCATATTTTTGAGCCTGGTCCACTACCTTTTCTAGCTGATCGTAGAAATCATCCTTCACCTCATCATCTTTATCTTCAGTTGGTGCATATACGTTAATAATCGTGGTATTAAACCAGCGACCTCTAATTCGTAATACACTTATCCTCTCGTTAATCGGGGTGAAGTTTATAACTGATTTCCTTGCAGCTGGACTAACTATAAATCCGGTGTCAGCTGTTCCGTTTTTGGCATTTCTCCTGGTGTAGAACAGTGTGTGGCCATCAATAGTGGTTTCACCACCTTCTGGCCATCTCACCTCTTGTATGGCTGTTAGCGTTATGTTGTACCTTTTTATTTCATTCACTACCGTTTGGGCGATCCCTGGTCTGTATAAGCTCCGAACATTCCCTGGTCCAAGATGGAGTCCGTTATACAAAGCCGGGGTCGTTACCATGTTAAGACAGTCAGATTTTCCGAGGCTAGTTTTAGGTTTCGTAATAGTTGTTTTTTGACGGGATAGGGTTATTAGCCCTATGCCCAACCCCCAACCTGGAGGGCCAGGAGCTATGTCAGACACAGGGGTCGCTCACCTCTCAGTGACTCTCAGGGCAAGGACATTACTGTCCCTATGCGGGAATCGAACCCGCGCCGTACTGGCCCTATATATATATATATATATATATATATATATATATATATATATATATATATATATATATATATACAAAATATATATATATACAAAATATATATATATATATACAATATATATACTATATATATATATATATATATATATATATATATATATATATATATATATATATATATATATATATATATATATATATATATATATATATATATATATATATATATATATATATACAATAAATATATATACATATACAAACAAAATAAATAAAAAAATCCAAAATGATAAATAGACCCATCTAATTACCATGCAGGTGAAGATGGATAATACCCAGCGAGTCCAGAATAACATTTTCCGCCAACACCGCAATATCCCCAACATTAGCACCTAGGTCTTCGAAAAAGCTCCCCGTTCTATTCGGTATTGGTCCGCGAGACCCAAACCAGAGGTCTCTCACTCCGAAGGTCTCACGGATTTTTTTCTTTTAGGAAAGGGATACATTTCTCATAGATGCCTTTTTTCCCCTTTCCACTCCACCTGCCTGGTCGGGATCGTTTCCCTCAAATCTTACGGCCGGATTCAGAACCATTGCTGTCTTTCCGGTCGTTGGGATTGTGACAATATCAGCAAACCTCGCGGATCCGTCCGTATCAACACAGCTGAAATCCTTTTCTCTGAGGAGCCGTATTAACTCATGCTTGACTCTATGGTGCCGGCGTGTTATGGGGAGGGAATTGTTAGGGAATTTTCCCAGCAAATGGGCTGTTGTTTCAAACTCTCTGCCGTATTTGCGACAGAGGGACCCAACTTCTCTCTGCTGTCCGCTGGCTCTTGGTACTCCACTTAGGGGTGCGTTATTAATATTTAGTTTCAAGGCGTTGGGCCATTCCGACCCCGAAAGAACTTGCTTCTCGCAGATGTATCTGTTGGCTTTCGGAGTCTCTTTGAAATGGCGAACACCAACGCCCTGCCACCTGCAATTTGCCCATTCTTCAAACATATTTTTCCGCAGCGACTGTCGTAGCGCTCTCACACTACGGTAGCCAAGATCAACATTAAGTCTTTCGGGACATTCCGCTATTTCCGTTTCGTTATTAAATGTGGACTGGAACAGGGCATCCGGCACGTTAGGCAGTCGCTGGGCAATGAACCAATGCTGTAAAGGAGCCTCCCATTGACAGCGGATCAGTCCTAATCCTCTATACCTCCTCGAAGCGTATAACAACTCCGTTGAGGTGTTAGCGGGGAATTTGATGATGGCCTTAATGCTCCTGCGGATATTTATATCGATTCCCTCCAATACCGCAGGGTGTATCTTTGTAAGGGGCGCAGTCTGGAGAGGATATGTAAGTCCTGGGAACAGATATTGGTTGACAACGCTGACTTTCTGCTCCGGTTTGAGCAAGCAAGGCAATTTTGTCACCGCGTCCTCGTTAAATGTCAGTTCTCCCGAGAATGTACATCCTAAATACTTGATGGTATCATCTGCTTTCGCACTCAAGGCATCAGCGTCGTCGATTGAAGCTCTCCTTTGTTCATCATTGTTCCCACACTTTTTTTGTGGGTTTATAGCCAGACCAGTCTCCACGCGTATCCATTGAGTGCTGTTAATAATTCTCTCTGCAGCACCCTTGTCACGCGCCGAGACATCCTGGTCGTCTACGAACCCTATGAGGACCACACCTTCTTGGTCGCTTCTTAGGTTATAACCAAACTGCTTGGAGAATTATTCTTCACACAGGTCGCGGTATATGTGATCAATGGCCAGGTTGAATAGCGAAGCCGACAAGGGTCCGCCTTGGGGCACTCCTCATCTCAGATCTGGCTAGTTGAGTGGGCTCCGACACTGATTTTAATTTTGTTCGTGCCCAGGAGAGCTGCAATCACGTTTTTCAAGTCGGGTGACACTCCTCTTGCCTCGAGTGAGCTAACAATGTGCTCGTGTCCAACGTTGTCAAAAGCTCCAACCACGTCAAGAAATACTGACGTGTGTTCCCGGTTTGATGAAGCCCCTTTGATTTTTGGTGAAGGTTACTTGCTCTCTTGATTCATGGTACAGAACCTTCTCTATGATACGGCGCACAATGGAGTATATGGTGATAGGTCGCCAGGAAGATATGCTTTTTGTTTCTCCTTTACCCTTATACACCAGGATTGTGCGCCCCTGCCGAAGAGGTTCTGGTACATTAGCCACCTTCAGTATAATCTCCACAATCACCTTAATGATGTGAGACACATCAAAGTATTTGATTGTGCGGATTAGTACTCCGTCCGGCCCCGGCGATGTGTCCAATGATGTTAACTTGATGGCTTTTTTCACAGATTGGGCATCTGTGGACATTAGATTTGGCAACGGGGCGCAATTTTCGTAATCCGCACGTTTGCTGAGATTTTTATTTTCAAAGAGGCTCCTAAAATGAGTCTCGATATCAAAGGGCATTGCTTAGGAGCGTCGGCATTCATAATATTTTGCACCACTTTTATTGTACTGTTATAATAATTTGTATTGAGCGACCTCGTATTGGTACTGCTCTTGCCGACAGCTTCTCTCCGCCTTGTTAACTCGCTGCGTTTTCGACAGTTTACCTGCACCCTTGCTAGCCGTATCGTCTTTATTATGTTTCCTTATCCTGTAGAATTTAATGGCAGGATGCTGAGGGCCAGATAATTCGGTATTATTAATAATTTTAAGGAAATTCAAAAACTCTCCCACCGTCTTGTCGGAATCCGCAGTACTGAGATTATTATCGTTTAGCAAATTCTGAAAGGCAGCCGACCATCTTGCAATTTCTTCTTTAGCGCTATTAGCCACATCCTCTCCATTCTTGTTTTTCCTTTCGTTATTTAGTAAGCCCCTTAATTTGTTGGTGTTTGCCTCCCTGGGATGTTTGTTTGCAACATGGGTTCCGAGACCTCTATCGCCTTTAAATATTAGCCCACATATGGGGCAAACTTTATCCTTGGATCCTGAGGTTTTGTTTTCCTTTAATTCTTCGTCAGTCACCTTGATTGTCAGTGGGAACTTAGGCAAACGTGAAAATACGTCATCAATAAAGACTGTTTTTCCCAATACTTGGTCTTCACCGTCTTTCCACTCCACCTTGACAAGCTCTTTTTCGCCGCCTCCCGCGGCAGCCACAGACATCACAGAGGCCACTACTGCTTCCTGAACCGGGTCACCAGATCTCAGAACCCATACTGTCTGACCTATTTCCATTCCTCTGGAACTGTGTCGGTTTAGGCCCATATCTTTCAGTTATAGCAATAATATACTAATACAGGCTAATACACCTGCATGGCATAGTAATAAGTACTTGAAAATATTTGAAAGTTGAAAAAACAACCACTAATCAGATAAAACATGTATGTATATATAGTATGTTTGAAGAATATTAAGTATGCAAAGACTAGAAGAAAAAAATAAATAATAAATAATTTAAAAATTAATGACTCAGTTAAAAATATCTGAGTTTGCTAAAGAAAAATAAATATTTTAAAACTGTATCTATGTGTTAAAAATACATAAATAGGTTAAAAAATATATAAATAAGTTTTTTAAAAAAATACATGGGCTAAAAAAAAATATATGAATGATATAAAAACAAATATATATCTAGGCTATAATATATAAATAGGTTAAAAGAATATATGCAAGGGTCAGAAAATACATGAATAATTAAAAATAATATATACATAGGCTATAATATCTAAATAGGTTAAAAAATATATACATAGGCTATAATATCTAAATGGGTTAAAAAGTATATAAATAGGTTAAAGAAAATAAATTAATACGTTAAAAATATATAGATAAATTATAATATATATGAATATGCTAAAATATAAATAAATAGTGTAACAACACTTTCATTATTATATAAAAATATATACCTGCATGCGCCAATCCACCAATAAATATAGATATAGCCATTTTTTTAATGCCGGAAAAGAGAATGAATTCATTATTTTGAGGGAAAAAAAAAAAAAAAAAGCGCCAACTTAGTAACTTTATAAATCTATACTACACCAAAACATACCGGTGCATTATCATTGCTATCATTATCGCAGTTGGAGGCACTACTATGTAGGACAGACAATCCATATACTCTTTAAAGACTACATCAAGTTATACAATCCCTCAATAGAATAACCGATATCAGAATATCAAATCTATAGCATCTATAAATGGAATATAAAATCGATTATTATAATACACAAATACACGCATGCAAATGGATAGCAATATTTAAGCACTTCCGTCCCTCAACAAAAGAAAAAAAAATAATAACAATAAAACAAAAGAGACAAAAAGAAGTAATTAATGATTAAAAATTACTGAAAATTAATTATTAAATAACAATAAAACCCTGGCTCCTTCGATGACAGAGGTCTGGGATTGATAAGTTGGAACTGACCTTGGCCGAGCTGCAGCAACCGGAGAGAGGTGGGGTCAACATACAAATTTTGAAATCAATCCGATGCCTTTAAACCAATCTAGAAAAGAGAAGCGTGGACCCGATGAGCCTCTGTCACCAACTCTAACCAGACCGGAAATTTCAATAGTAACGGAAAAGTAAAATGCGCAAGCGCGATCGAAAATCAAATTTAAAAAATGGAACCAGAGCCCTCGAAAACCTAATAAAGGATCCCTATATCATAGAAAACATCAACAGTAACGGAAATGCAAAATGCACATGCGCGATCAAAAATCCGATTAAAAAAATTTAATCAAAACCCTCGAAAACCCAATAAACGACACCTTTGTCATAGACAACTTCGATAGTATCAATAAATTGAACAGCACTTGCGCAATCAAATGTCAAATTCAAGTAAATGGGATCACAACTCTCAAAAACCGATTCCTACACCATAGAAAACTTCAAAGGTAACGAAAATGAAAAATGCGCATGCGAGACTGAAAATCCGAAAGTCAATTCGGAAATAGTGGCGTTAAAAATCTAAAAAACGATACCTATACCGAAGAATTTTGAAAACTAATAACTAAGTAACTTAAGTTAATAGTAAGTAGTAAGTGAATAACCGTAGGTGTTGAATTTTCAATAATAATGGGATCGTTTATTAGGTTCTCGAGGGTTCTGATTCCGTTTTTCGGATTTCATTTTTACTGTCTGTTACTGTTGAAGTTTTCTATGATATAGGAATCGTATATTAGGTTTTCGGGGTTTCCGATTGCATTTTTCAAATTTTATTTTTGTTCGAGCATGCTCATTTCATATTACAATTATATTTGACATTTTTTTTTGGTATGTCGTCCTATAAAACCTAATTAACAATAACTTCACTGAAAAAAAGTTAATCGTAATGATTATTCGAAATGAACATGTTCGATTAAAACATTAAATTCGAAAAACCGATTCAGAATCCTCGAAAATCTAATAAACGGTCTCTATATCGCAGAAAACCTCAACAGTAACGAATTAGCGAAATGTGCATGCTCCATCCAAAATCCAATTCAAGAAATGGAATGAGAACATCTGAAAACCTAATAAACTATCCCTGTATCATAGAAACCTTCTACAGTAACGGAAATGCAAAATGCGCCTACGTGGTCAAATATCAAATTATAAAAATGAAATCAGATTCATCGAAAACCTAATAAACTATCCCTGTATCATAGAAACCTTCTACAGTAACGGATTAGCGAAATGTGCATGCTCCATCCAAAATCCAATTCAAGAAATGGAATGAGAACATCTGAAAACCTAATAAACTATCCCTGTATCATACAAACCTTCTACAGTAACGGAAATGCAAAATGCGCCTACGTGGTCGAATATCAAATTAAAAAAATGAAATCAGATTCATCGAAAACCTAATATACGATCCCAATATCATAGAAGACTTCAACAGAAACGGAAAAACGAAATGTTCATGCTCGATCGAAAATCTTTTTATATTATAATACTTACTACACCACTGCACATCCCCTTTAGTTATTCTTTCGTTAATACATTTCTTCAAATTATTTTTTAAACTGTTCTTTATGAGGACTGAAACACTAGCTCTTGTCCTTACTTGTTTCTCCACTCCACTGACGAAATGTATGTACTCCTTATATCTTTCACTGTATTTACCTTCAACCTTTGCCTCGGTCAGAATCGTAATATCCAAATTTTGCTTCTTAACTTCCTCCTCTACTTTCCTTTTCTTTGTATTTAAACCTTGCACGTTCCATGTTCCTATACGTAACGTCCGTTTCCTGCGTTTTAGTCGTAACCTTTTAGATCCAGCCTGCTTATTTATTTTCGTTCTGGAAACGTTTTGTGTTGTTTTCTTGATGATGGGGTGCTAACCCATAAATCTAACCCCCAACCTGGAAGACCGGGAAGCTTGATTTTGAAGTCTTTAACCCCTGAATGGGTTAAAGTAAGCCATATAAATTTATGGAATATATATTTTTTTTAACATTATCATGTTTTTTATTGAAAAAATAATACAAGATGCCACACTCCGGGGCAATAGGTATTAGAGCTGTAGTAATAGGGTCAGAACATCGAAAGTAAAATATTGATATTCAATATTTTGTGATATCGCAAAACCAAATATCGATATCCACCGATAATCGCTAGAAAAATATGGATATATCGAAAGGAAATGGATGAAAAAGCAAAGAAAAGTGCATCAAATGAGTATAATGTTAAACTGTGAAGAAGGTTATGAAATAATATAATTATTATTATTTATAAAACAATATTTTTATTAGCCATGATAGAAAATAATTATACTTAAAAAAAAAAAAATGTTATAGCTAAAGACCGGATTTATATGCAGCAAAAAGGTTTATATATGCCATATATTATGCAGTAAAAAGTCCTCAAATATGCAGTGAAATCTGAAGGAATATGTACGATAAATCTTATAAACGTGCAAAAAATCAACAAAAGGCTATAATTACTGCTTTGATAAACAATTTATCATGTAACAATTATAATTTATAATTTAAATAAGAATAAACATAGGCAAATTGAAAAACAAATTTTAACACAGAATTCTTAAAAATTAAAATAATTGTTAAATACATTTTTACACCTTTATCCTTTTTCACAAATGGAAATTTTATAAGATTAAATGAGGGAATACCAGATGCAACCAATGCAAAATAAAGTAGCTATGTATTTCATTGAAATGTCTAGATTCGAACAAGTTCAGCAAAAGGTACTGAGGTCTCCAATGTAGGAAAATTCCACGAAGCATTCACATGCAATCGTACAGTATCAAATAAACTATCGTTATACTCAGGTATATAAAATTCTAAGAATAGTTCATACAAGCAACTGTCTTTACGTGCTGGTCGGTTTGAAAATTTCTTTCACATGCCACATTTTTATTGCACAAATTGCAAAAAATGTTTTTTTTTTTAGGAAAAATTCTGTTGAATTCAAAGGGTTCCTACTGTTTAACATAGAACTAAATGATGCTACTGCTTTGTACATTTTGTTTATGTAAGAAAATTGAAACGTAGTAAATTTAAATTAATAAGCACAACAGAAGCAACACACTGACTGAAAGAGCAGAACATAAAATTCCAAAGAAGGGCAAGATAATATTTTTTGCTTTGTTAAAGAAAGTACTCGGAAGCAAGGGTTCTAGAAAACTTATCAAAACTATGATGCTAAAAATTACTTTCTACGAATATCTATTTGTAATATATATTTGATTCTTTATTTTTTGTTTGTTTTTAAATGCCAATAATATACTATAAATGCGGTTGTGAGCACAACAATACACACTTGAAGTTGTCCGTGAGTTTTTATCTTTACTATGATTACGATAGTAGATTATTTTTATTGATTGTAGATGGTTTTATTCCATCTTATAATTGACATATTCAATAATAATTAAAACAAAAAACATTTATCCCATATTGAACGTTTATCAGAAAATAGTTGAATTATTTATTTTCTATTTTATTTGGGAAACAAATTATTAAAAAAAAATTCTTTTTTTTTTGTACGCAAAATTGTACTAATATGAATGGACATACCAACGATATAGTTAGATCAATGAAACCTTAAAATATCACATTTGAAAAAAAATCGGTTATTTTCTTTTGGTGCAATCCTTGAAGACGGGTCTTATCGGTGGCTTCGTTAAGCAGAAAATGCGTTTACACAAACATCCGATTTTTCTAAGAAATGATATACGTTTTAAATGTAATATTTTGCCATTTTAGAACTAATCTTTGGCTCATCAATTTCTTCTTCATCTCCTTTTCATACAGAGTCAAATTTCCCTGTCAGTTTGGATCCTAGCTACCGCTAAACCTTCGTCGAAATAGGCGAAATCTCGGAAACTTATGGGAGTTTCTTAATTTTGAGGTAGTTGATTCCTATCCCCGATGCTTTCTAAGAGTTGCATCAGCAACATTCCTAGAGTTAAATGCTAAAAATCGTTTAATTATGACCAAGTCTAGATACTGCAGCTTAGAGGTTGTGCTGGGAGGCAAAAACAGAAGATTGACATCGCTAAGTGATGTGGTACTGTTGTGGGCCCTACAATTATCAATAAACAGTTGAACATTTTCGCTGTTTTTTATTTCATATCTATACGCATTCGCGTGTGGTACATGCTTTTGTGTTTGCACGGTAGGCTATCGGTAACGTTTTTGATTATATAGCATTTCCACGTCAATTGTAACCTTTTCCAAATCAATTGTCACCTTTTCCATTTCAATTGCAACTTTTTCCATTTCAAATATAACCTTTTCCAATTCAATTGTAACCTTTTCTATTTCGATTGTAACTTTTTCCATTTCAATTGTAACCAACCGGACATGAATTAATTCAATATCATTTATTTCATTATTGAAAATAAATTATTTTGATGACTTTAAAATTTTTTCGGCATTTTAAAATAATTTCGGCATATTCTTCCGACATTTTTTTCGTTTATTAGATAATTAATATTATTTGCTAATTTCAAGTAGTATAAATTTTTGAAATAAAATTTTTGTTTATTTATTTTTAAATATTTATAATTTTTCATTTATTTAGTAGGGGAAGGGTGGATTTCATCGATTTGGTGATCATTCATTAGATTTTGGAAGTTGTTAACGGCAAATTTACTACCTAAATTTTGTTCGGCCACGAGTTTTTCTACTAAATTATAAGTTTTCAAAATTCATCGGTATAGGTATCGTTCACTAGGTTTTCAAAGGCGCCATTTCCGAATACACTATAGTATACACGATTCCAGTACCAAAAAAAGGTCAACTGTAATAATAATTGGAAATGTGCATGCTTGATAAACATTTCAATACAAAAAACGGAATCAGAACCTTCGAAAACTTAATAATCGATCCCTATATAATAGAAAACTCCAACAGTAACGGAAATGCAAAATGCACATGCGCGATCAAAAATATAATTGAAAAAATTGAATCAGAGCTCTTGAAAATCTAATAAACGATCCCTATGTCATAGGAAACTCCAACAGTAACGGGAATGCAAAATTCGCATGCGCGATCAAAAATACAATTGAAAAAATGAAATCAGAAACACCGAAAACCTAATAAACGATCTCTTTATCACATAAATCTTCAATAGCAACGAAAAATCGAAATGCGCATGCGCGATCGGAAAAACTATAATGATAACCTAGTAAACGAAATCTATACCGAAGAATTTTGAAAACTAATAATTAAGTAGAAATGCTTGTGGCCGAACAAACAAAATTTCGGTAGTAAATTTGACATTAGCTACATCCAAAACCTAATGAACCATCACCAAATCGATGAAATCCACCCTCCCTCCACTAAATGAATAAAAAATAATAAATATTTAAAAAAAAAAATTCAAAAATTTATACTACTTGAAATTAGCGTATAATATCAATTATCTAATAAACGAAAAAAATGTCGGAAGAAGATGCCGAAATTATTTTAAAAGTCATTATTTTAATTAAAATAATTTATTTTCAATAATAAAATAAATAATATTGAATTAATACATGTCCGGTTGGGTTACAATTGAAATGGAAAAAGTTACAATTGAAATGGAAAAGGTTACAATTGAAATGGAAAAGGTTACAATTGAATTAGAAAAGGTTACATTTGAAACGGAAAAAGTTCCAATTAAAATAGAAAAGGTTACAATTCACTTGGAAATGCTATAAAACACCTTACTTTCGCGGATTTGCCAGTCATGAGCGAACTTTATTTCCAATCAATCTATGCTGGCGGCTAACAATATGGTTACAGGTTTTTTTAAAGAGAGATAAATAGAAAAAAAAAAAAAGGGTAAACTGACCGAAATTCATGGAAACAATTCCTCTCTCACTCACTCACTCACCTCTCCTTTAGAAAAGATTATTAGTTAACGAAATTTTTTATTTGGAAATTCGAATTATAAGACGTTTACATTACTTGGAAGACGAAAATAAATACGAATTATCGAGGGGACCGGATTGCAGCGTTTTATACGAAATAAAGGGAGATTTTCAAGAAACCAGAAAATCCATACGAATTATCGGGATATACGAATTACCGGGATATGAAGTAGATTCTACTGTTATATAGTTTATCATTTGGTGTCATCGATATATCGCTGTAAAATATCGATATATCGGATGTTATGATATCGATAGAAAATATCGGTTTTTGAACTCCGATATATTGATATATGGCGTGTCGATATTCCAACCCTATGTAAGAATACATTCACAAAATAAAGAAGAAAAAATAGCAATGAGAATAATAACAAATAAATAAATATTTAAAAAAATAATAATAATAAAAAAATATATAAACAAAAAAATGTTAATAGAAATAAGTAAGATAATATATATATATATATATATATATATATATATATATATATATATATATATATATATATATATATATAGTAAGGTTTTTCTTACCTATAAATGCCATGGGAAAGAGGAAGTGTCTCTCTGTCTCTCTGTAACTGTTCCCGTCCATATTATCTTAGATAGTTAATTCTAGATTATTAGCCAATGTAGTCAGTAGTGTTATCCCCATTATCACTGTTTGTACTTCATAATAAATCTTCTTAAAAACCCTTTTAAGACTAAAGGACTTATTTTAAGACTAAATTAAATAAGACTTCGACTTATTTAACTGGCGCCCAAATAGCGACTTGAGGGTTTTAATTGAAGATATTTGTAACTTTGCGGAGCTTAGAGTCAATACTGGCATCAAGCAGCATAACCACTTCTCCAAGTCTTGAGGAAGATTGCCACTTGGTATTCAATTCAATTGCCAATTGAGTATTCAAGAATATCAAGCATTCTCCACGACAACGAGGTATCTTTCAAACTAAGCAGACTTTCCAGTCATATCTCAAGTCAAGAAAACGTTAACGAGTCTATTGAGGAATCGAGAGGTCAAGGATTTCTTTTCTGAAGACGACCTTGTAATTATAAGTTTATTTTAATTTTTTTTATCTATGTCATTACAAGACAGACTTAACCAACTTAGAAAATTAAATCCAAAATTTACTCCAGAACATATTGATCTATTATTAGAAGACGATACAATGGCTTTTAAAATTAAAGATCACGATTTTAAAATCATTCTGGAATACGATAGTAACCCGTTACAATTAGTAGACTTTGTAAGAAATACTAAATTCATCTATGATTTATATTGTATAGATAACAATCCAAATAAATATATTAATCACACAAAACTAGTCTTAACGGTATTAACTAAATTAAGAGGGAAAGCTAAAACCGCGATCTATGATAAAGAATTTACAGAAATAAATGATATTTTAGACTTCCTTAAAAGAAAATATCAAGATACGCGGACAAGAGAGCAACTTATCGCAGAAATTCTTAATTTACGATCACATCATAATGAAAATCCGCATGATTATCTAGAACGTCATGGTCAGCGCCGTTGTGACCTTTACGCGCACGTATATGCAGATATGAATATCACTGAAAAAAAATCAGAAATGGAAAGGTATGATAAACAAATTTCTCATCACACAGTTCATAATTTGCATCCGGCATTAACAGATTTTATTTATAACATAAAATTCGAAACTATTGAAGATATTGACGAAATATTAAGAAACAGCGCTGCACACATTGTTCAAAGACTTTATGGAAATAAAAAAAATTATCATCATCAGCAACCGCAGTATTCAAATTATAAAGGAAAAAATTCTGATCCTAATAATAAAAAGAAATTTGAGAAACCAAGATATGAACAACCTCGAAACGAGAAGCCATATCAAAATCAATATAATTATCAAAAACAATATGAAAATAACTATCAAAAACCTATTTACAACCAACAATGGGACCCGCAATCCCAACATAAATTCTTTAATAAGCCTACATCGGGTAATTGGAAAAATAACAACAAAATCGTCAACAAACCCCTGTTGAAAAGAATGATTCTAATACGGTATCGATGAGAACTGTATCAGATAGAGTTCATAACATTGAAAATGAAAAAGATGAACAAATAAGAATTCTGACAGAAAGATTAAATGCGTTAGAAGCGAAACAAACTCATTTTTTAGAACCAGGTCCGAGCAACAACAAAC
This sequence comes from Rhaphigaster nebulosa, assembly GCA_948150685.1. Lineage (NCBI taxonomy): Eukaryota > Metazoa > Arthropoda > Insecta > Hemiptera > Pentatomidae > Rhaphigaster > Rhaphigaster nebulosa. The sequence continues at coordinate 9,670,766 of OX411307.1, forward strand.
CACCAGACAAAATATAGAAGTTCATGAATTAAAATTAAATGATGCAAATAATGACAGCAGAATTAATCGATAATAAAGGCAATAAATGGTTAATTGATACTGGAGCTACCAAAAACTATATTCATCCGGATTATGTTCCAAAAGATTCAAGGATTACTCTAGAAAACATTGCGATAAAAACCCCTACAGGTCGCATAGAAGGTTCACAAAGTGTGATAAACATGCTTCCACTGACAGGAATTAATCAATAAGTAAAATTTCTAGTTTTCCCATTTAGTAAGCGATTTAACATACTCTTAGGATTCGAAACTATGAAAGCTCTACGTATACATATTGACTTAGAAAAAGAGGAATTAATATTTCGAGAAAAGAAATATAAATTAGAGAATAATTTATTTTAAATTGAAGAAAAGAATGAATAAAAAAATTATTAAGACATGAACATATAAAACCCGAAATAAAAGAAAAATTAATAAATGTTATAAGTCAAAACGGGGATATTATAAAAACAAATGAAGAAAAAATAAAAGCAACTGGATTACTAAAACATAAAATAATAACAACCAATGAAAACCCAATTTACACTAGGAATTATAGGTATCCAGAACAATTTAAAAATCAAATACACGAAGAAGTAGAAAAACTATTAAACGGAAATATTACTAGACCAAATAAGTCGCCATAATAACTCTTCGCTATGGATTGTTCCCAAAAAAATGGACGCATCAGGTTTAAAAAAAGTACGTATGGTAATAGACTACCGAAAATTAAATCAGGCAACAATAAAAGACAAATTTCCGATTCCAAATATCGAAGATCTACTAAATCGATTAAAGGGTGCAAAAATATTTTCAACAATTGATCTCACTTCTGGCTTCCATCAGATTGAGATGGATGAAGATAGCATAGCTAAATCAGCCATCTCAACAGAGAATGGACACTATGAATTCTTAAGAATTCCATTCGGCCTATGCAACTCTCCGCCAACATTCCAAAGAGCCATGACAATGATGATAAAGAATAGTCTTAATGCAATGATTTATATTGATGATATCATAGTTTATTCAAAAACAGAAGACGAACATATAAAGGATCTAGAAAGAATATTCCAAGCATCAAAAAAGCATAATTTGTCAATACAACTCGACAAAACAGAGTTATTTGAAACAGAATTAAAATTTCTAGGATATATTGTTACCCAGATGGTTTGAGAACAGATCAAAGAAAAATTGATGCAATTTTAAAATTTCCTATACCCCATGATGAAAAGTCAACAAGACAATTTTTAGGCATGACAGGGTACTACAGAATGTTCATAAATAGGTATGCAAAAATAACCAAACCTATTAGTCAATCATTACAAACAAAAATTTATAAAACTGAAGAAATAAAAAAGGCTTGCAAAACACTAATTGAATTAATGGTTAACACACCAATATTAGCTTATCCAGACTGGAACAAGAAATTTATACTAACCACAGATGCAAGTAATCAAGCAATCGGAGCAGTATTGTCACAAAAAGATGACAACGATGTTGACCATCTTATAGCATTCGCTTCGCAAGAATTACAAAATGTGGAATTAAATTATAGCACTATTGAAAAGGAACTACTAGCAGTAGTTTGGGCAACCCAGAACTTTAAACCCTATCTTTATGGAACTAAATTTCTTTTACAAACCTACCATAAACCATTAACATGGATCTTTTCAATGAAGAACCAAAATACAAGAATAATGAAATGGATATGGAAATTGCAGGAGTTCGAATTTGACATAAAACATGTCCAGGGAAAGACGAATTACGTAGCCGATGCACTTTCACGAAACCACGATGATCTACATCATTTAGAAGAGAACATGGATATCGAAGAACTTTTGCAAGATACAGCAGATGAAACAACACCAGAATATGAAACATTTATTGAACAATTAGAATTACCAACAGTAGAACCAATAGAAGATAATACTGAAGAAGATTTAGAAACAATACATTCACAAGAATCAAGTACTAATCAAGTATGGATCTGTGAAAAAGATAAAAGTTCAAATGTAAAGAAATATCAAATTATTATATCCCGAGGAGAAGATAAATTAGAATTCAAGAAACATAGGTATACCGTAAATTGTACTGAAAAGGAAAAATTAAATGATTATTTGTCACAAATATTAACACTAGAAACAACTTATGGAATCTACTGTTCATCAAAAACACCATTAAAGACAATGTATTAAACGAATATTTTATAGAAATACAAAAAATTATAGAATCAGAATATCCCACAGTAAAATTAAAAAGATATTTTTTGTTATGCAAAGATATTGAGGGAATATCTATCATATAGGGAAGACACAACGTAGAGAAATAAACGAATCTTATGAAAAATTAAAAAGACAATATTATTTCCCAAACATGAGAGATAAAATAAGGGAATACATCAACCAATGTCCTACATGCAGAACAACAAAATATGATCGAAAGCCGATCAAAACCAAATTTGAACAAACTCCTACACCAGAAAGACCATTCCAGGAACTTATGATAGATGTTTTAAAATATGAAAGTGAAATAATTTTTAAGGCAATCGATACTTCCTCTAAACGCCTATTTGCACAAGTAATGACAACTAATAATGCTATAAACATATGTAATAGTCTAAAGGAATATCTACTCTATTATTCATCCCCACTACAAATAACGCTAGATCAAGGAACAGAAATGAAAAATAAATTAGTCCAACAATTTTGTGAGAAAAATAATATTTTATTATACTATACGTCAAGTAATCATTCCAACTCATTAGGAATTTTGAACAAAGCACATGCTACTCTGGCAGAAATGCTAAGAATAATATCAAATGAAAGGAAGAACTATCTATTTGAACAGAAACTAAAACTAGCTATTACAGCATTCAATAATACATTAAACAGTACTTTAAAATTGACACCGCATGAAATTACATTTGGAAATATATCGAATCCACAAGAAAAAGATATTGATCTAACAGAAATGTATGTTCAAAAATATCACAAAGATTTGAAACTTATACATGATATTATACATTCTAAAATAATAACAGAAAAAGAAGAGAACGGAAAAGCAAAACAAAAATAGAGAAGAACCACTAATACTAAACGATACGGAATTTCTTAAAAATACGCAATCAAGAATTAAAAACCGTAACAAATTTAGAAAAGTTAACGTAGTTGTAAAAGGTAAAAGAACATTAAATACACACGTTGAAAATATAAAAAGACCACCCAAAGTAAAGAAGAAACACTTTGTTGCAGACGATGCTTCAATTCAAACTTCTGATCCTGAAGTCAATGATTCTGCATCTGACCAGACGATCAAAGTAACTGATTTAACTAATTCTTCAGGAATATTGCACTACTCAGTAAATAATATAAAAGTTATAAACCAATATTATGAAACCTATCATTTCTTCAACATTAGTTTACTAGAAAAAGAATTGACAAATATTGAAATTCATCTTAAATATTTTAAAAATGAAAGAGCTTACCCCAGTAGTGAGTTGAAAGTGGTCGAGTGCACGTATCGCTTAATCCTCTACAGCTCGCTGGGATTATCAGGCCAGTCCTGTCCAATATTATTACTAACCATTATTTTACTCAGCTGTCATATTTGCGTCTGCTGTTAATTTGTACTAATTATCACCTTTTCATTGATTTTTTTTTCTTTTCTTACTTAATTTCTGCTTAACTAATACGTGCTGGTGGAATCGCGTAAACGGCTCCCGAAGCATGGCCCTTGACGACCCAGGGGACAAAAAACCCCCTGATCCCATATCAAATAAAAAAGAAAATGAACTTTCAGCAGAAAATACACCAATAAAACATTTTGAAAAGTCACCAAAATTCTTGAGACACTTTCCAGCCCCTTTTATTGTAATTATTGAGAAAGACGACGACAATAAACTGGAAACATTTCATGACATGAAAATTGCAAAGCTTTTGGGTTTAAGCAATTCAGAAGTAATTTCTGTTAGGAGGAAAAATAAAAATCAAATTGAAATTAATTTTAAAACTTACGAGTACGCTAATCGATTTTTATCTAACTGCTTTATCAAAACTAACAATCTTAAAGCTTTCATCCCGAAACAATACACAGTTAAATACGGTGTTATTAGGGGAATTCCAATAAACATTGATGAAAGAGAGATTCTCGAAAATTTAGACAGTGCAGAAAAAATAATTAGTGTACGTCGTTTATATCGCCGAGAAGTCAAGACAGAGGAGGTTTTAAAAGTACCTTCCGTACAAATAACTTTTCACTCTCAGCGCCTACCTGAAAACGTCACCCTTTACCTAGCTCCGCGTAAAGTTCAGCCATATATTTTTAGGCCTCTCTTTTGTGGAAACTGTTAAAATTATGGTCATTTAAAAGATAAATGCAGGGGTAAAACTAAATTTAGCAATTGTGGAGACATTACTCACCAAACTAACGAGTGTGCGAACACTACCAAATGCATACACTGCAAACTTCAGCATTTGCCAACAGATAAAGCATGTTGCCCACTGTACTGGTATGATACTACTCGATACTCTTCTCAGCGTTAGTTGTCCTCTCTACTGGTATGATACTACTCGATACTCTTCTCAGCGTTAATTGTCCTCTCTACGAGTATGATACTACTCGATACACTTCTCAGCGTTAGTTGTCCTCTCTACGAGTATGATACTACTCAATATCCTTCTCAGCGTTAGTTGTCCTCTCTACTGGTACGATACTACTCAATACTCTTCTCAGCGTTAGTTGTCCTGTCTACTGGTACGATACTACTCCATACTCAACTCAGCGTTAGTTGTCCTCTCTACGAGTATGATACTTCTCGATACACTTCTCAGCGTTAGTTGTCCTCTCTACTGGTATGATACTACTCGATACTCTTCTAAGCGTTAGTTGTCCTCTCTAATGGTATGATACTACTCGATACACTTCTCAGCGTTAGTTGTCCTCTCTACTGGTATGATACTACTCGATACTCTTCTCAGCGTTAGTTGCCCTCTCTACTGGTACGAAACTACTCGATACTCTTCTCAGCGTTAGTTGTCCTCTCTACTGGTATGAAACTACTCGATACTCTTCTCAGCGTTAGTTGTCCTCTCTACTAGTATAATACTACTCGATACTTTTATCAGCGTTAGTTGTCCTCTCTAATGGTATGATACTACTCGATACTCTACTCAGCGTTAGTTGTCCTCTCTACTGGTATGATACTACTCGATACTCTTCTCAGCGTTAGTTGTCCTCTCTACGAGTATGATACTATTCGATACTCTTCTCAGCGTTAGTTGTCCTCTCAACTGGTATGATACTACTCGATACTCTTCTCAGCGATAGTTGTCCTCTCTACGAGTATGATACAACTCAATATTCTTCTCAGCGTTAGGTGTCCTCTCTACGAGTACGATACTACTCAATATTCTTCTCAGCGTTAGTTGTCCTCTCTACTGGTACGAAACTACTCCATACTCTACTCAGCGTTAGTTGTCCTCTCTACGAGTATGATACTACTCGATACTCTTCTCAGCGCTAGTTGTCCTCTCTACTGGTATGATACTACTCGATACTCGTCTCAGCGTTAGTTGTCCTCTCTACTGGTATGATACTACTCGATACTCTTCTCAGCGTAAGTTGTCCACTCTACAAGTATGATACTACTCGATACTATTCTCAGCGTTAGTTATCCTCTCTACTGGTATGATACTACTCGATACTCTTCTCAGCGTTAGTTGCCGTCTGTACTGGTATGATACTACTCGATACTGTTCTCAGCGTGAGTTGTCCTCTCTACGAGTATGATACTACTCGATAATCTTCTCAGCTATAGTTGTCCTCTCTACTGGTATGATACTACTCGATACTCTTCTCAGCGTTAGTTGCCCTCTGTACTGGTATGATACTACTCGATACTGTTCTCAGCGTTAGTTGTCCTCTCTACTGGTATGATACTACTCGATACTCTTCTCAGCGTTAGTTGTCCTCTCTACTGGTATGAGACTACTCGATACTCTTCTCAGCGTTAATTGTCCTCTCTACGAGTATGATACTACTCGATACACTTCTCAGCGTTAGTTGTCCTCTCTACGAGTATGATACTACTCAATATCCTTCTCAGCGTTAGTTGTCCTCTCTACTGGTATGATACTACTCGATACTCTTCTAAGCGTTAGTTGTCCTCTCTAATGGTATGATACTACTCGATACACTTCTCAGCGTTAGTTGTCCTCTCTTCTGGTATGATACTACTCGATACTCTTCTCAGCGTTAGTTGTCCTCTCTACTGGTATGATACTACTCGATACTCTTCTCAGCGTTAGTTGTCCTCTCTACGAGTATGATACTATTCGATACTCTTCTCAGCGTTAGTTGTCCTCTCAACTGGTATGATACTACTCGATACTCTTCTCAGCGTTAGTTGTCCTCTCTACGAGTATGATACAACTCAATATTCTTCTCAGCGTTAGGTGTCCTCTCTACGAGTACGATACTACTCAATATTCTTCTCAGCGTTATTTGTCCTCTCTACTGGTACGAAACTACTCCATACTCTACTCAGCTTTAGTTGTCCTCTCTACTGGTATGATACTACTCGATACACTTCTCAGCGTTAGTTGTCCTCTCTACGAGTATGATACTACTCAATATCCTTCTCAGCGTTAGTTGTCCTCTCTACATGTACGATACTACTCCATACTCTTCTCAGCGTTAGTTGTCCTCCCTACTGGTATGATACTACTCGATACTGTTCTCAGCGTTAGTTGTCCTCTCTACTGGTATGATACTACTCGATACTCTTCTCAGCGTTAGTTGTCCTCTCTACTGGTATGATACTACTCGATACTCTTCTCAACGTTAATTGTCCTCTCTACGAGTATGATACTACTCGATACACTTCTCAGCGTTAGTTGTCCTCTCTACTGGTATGATACTACTCGATACTCTTCTCAGCGTTAGTTGTCCTCTGTACTGGTATGATACTACTCGATACTCTTCTCAGCGTTAGTTGCCCTCTGTACTGGTATGATACTACTCGATACTGTTCTCAGCGTTAGTTGTCCTCTCTAATGGTATGATACTACTCGATACACTACTCAGCGTTAGTTGTCCTCTCTTCTGGTATGATACTACTCGATACTCTTCTCAGCGTTAGTTGTCCTCTCTACTGGTATGATACTACTCGATACTCTTCTCAGCGTTAGTTGTCCTCTCTACGAGTATGATACTATTCGATACTCTTCTCAGCGTTAGTTGTCCTCTCAACTGGTATGATACTACTCGATACTCTTCTCAGCGTTAGTTGTCCTCTCTACGAGTATGATACAACTCAATATTCTTCTCAGCGTTAGGTGTCCTCTCTACGAGTACGATACTACTCAATATTCTTCTCAGCGTTATTTGTCCTCTCTACTGGTACGAAACTACTCCATACTCTACTCAGCGTTAGTTGTCCTCTCTACGAGTATGATACTACTCGATACTCTTCTCAGCGCTAGTTGTCCTCTCTACGAGTATGATACTACTCGATAATCTTCTCAGCTTTAGTTGTCCTCTCTACTGGTATGATACTACTCGATACACTTCTCAGCGTTAGTTGTCCTCTCTACGAGTATGATACTACTCAATATCCTTCTCAGCGTTAGTTGTCCTCTCTACATGTACGATACTACTCCATACTCTTCTCAGCGTTAGTTGTCCTCCCTACTGGTATGATACTACTCGATACTGTTCTCAGCGTTAGTTGTCCTCTCTACTGGTATGATACTACTCGATACTCTTCTCAGCGTTAGTTGTCCTCTCTACTGGTATGATACTACTCGATACTCTTCTCAACGTTAATTGTCCTCTCTACGAGTATGATACTACTCGATACACTTCTCAGCGTTAGTTGTCCTCTCTACTGGTATGATACTACTCGATACTCTTCTCAGCGTTAGTTGTCCTCTGTACTGGTATGATACTACTCGATACTCTTCTCAGCGTTAGTTGCCCTCTGTACTGGTATGATACTACTCGATACTGTTCTCAGCGTTAGTTGTCCTCTCTACTGGTATGATACTACTCGATACTCTTCTCAGCGTTAGTTGTAATCTCTACTGGTATGATACTACTCGATACTCTTCTCAGCGTTAATTGTCCTCTCTACGAGTATGATACTACTCGATACACTTCTCAGCGTTAGTTGTCCTCTCTACGAGTATGATACTACTCAATATCCGTCTCAGCGTTAGTTGTCCTCTCTACTGGTACGATACTACTCAATACTCTTCTCAGCGTTAGTTGTCCTGTCTACTGGTACGATACTACTCCATACTCAACTCAGCGTTAGTTGTCCTCTCTACGAGTATGATACTTCTCGATACACTTCTCAGCGTTAGTTGTCCTCTCTACTGGTATGATACTACTCGATACTCTTCTAAGCGTTAGTTGTCCTCTCTAATGGTATGATACTACTCGATACACTTCTCAGCGTTAGTTGTCCTCTCTACTGGTATGATACTACTCGATACTCTTCTCAGCGTTAGTTGTCCTCTCTACTGGTATGATACTACTCGATACTCTTCTCAGCGTTAGTTGTCCTCTCTACGAGTATGATACTATTCGATACTCTTCTCAGCGTTAGTTGTCCTCTCAACTGGTATGATACTACTCGATAATCTTCTCAGCGTTAGTTGTCCTCTCTACGAGTACGATACTACTCAATATTCTTCTCAGCGTTATTTGTCCTCTCTACTGGTATGATACTACTCGATACTCTTCTCAGCGTTAGTTGTACTCTCAACTGGTATGATACTACTCGATACTCTTCTCAGCGTTAGTTGTCCTCTCTACGAGTATGATACAACTCAATATTCTTCTCAGCGTTAGGTGTCCTCTCTACGAGTACGATACTACTCAATATTATTTTCAGCGTTATTTGTCCTCTCTACTGGTACGAAACTACTCCATACTCTACTCAGCGTTAGTTGTCCTCTCTACGAGTATGATACTACTCGATACTCTTCTCAGCGCTAGTTGTCCTCTCTACGAGTATGATACTACTCGATAATCTTCTCAGCTTTAGTTGTCCTCTCTACTGGTATGATACTACTCGATACACTTCTCAGCGTTAGTTGTCCTCTCTACGAGTATGATACTACTCAATATCCTTCTCAGCGTTAGTTGTCCTCTCTACATGTACGATACTACTCCATACTCTTCTCAGCGTTAGTTGTCCTCCCTACTGGTATGATACTACTCGATACTCTTCTCAGCGTTAGTTGTCCTCTCTACAAGTATGATACTACTCGATACTCTTCTCAGCGTTAGTTGTCCTCTCTACAAGTATGATACTACTCGATAATCTTCTCAGCGTTAGTTGTCCTCTCTACTGATATGATACTACTCAATATTCTTCTCAGTGTTAGTTGTCCTCTTAACTGGTATAATACTACTCGATACTCTTCTCAGCGTTAGTTGTCCTCTCTACGATTATGATACTACTCAATATTCTTCTCAGCGTTAGTTGTCCTCTCTACGAGTATGATACTACTCAATATTCTTCTCAGCGTTAGTTGTCCTCTCTACGAGTATGATACTACTCGATAATCTTCTCAGCTTTAGTTGTCCTCTCAACTGGTATGATACTACTCGATACTCTTCTCAGCGTTAGTTGTCCTCTCTACGAGTATGATACAACTCAATATTCTTCTCAGCGTTAGGTGTCCTCTCTACGAGTACGATACTACTCAATATTCTTCTCAGCGTTATTTGTCCTCTCTACTGGTACGAAACTACTCCATATTCTACTCAGCGTTAGTAGTCCTCTCTATGAGTATGATACTACTCGATACTCTTCTCAGCGTTAGTTGTCCTCTCTACGATTATGATACTACTCAATATTCTTCTCAGCGTTAGTTGTCCTCTCTACGAGTATGATACTACTCAATATTCTTCTCAGCGTTAGTTGTCCTCTCTACTGGTACGATACTACTCCATACTCTACTCAGCGTCAGTTGTCCTCTCTACGAGTATGATACTACTCGATACTCTTATCAGCGTTAGTTGTCCTCTCTACGAGTATGATACTACTCAATATTCTTCTCAGCGTTAGTTGTCCTCTCTACTGGTATGATACTGCTCGATACTCTTCTCGACGTTAGTTGTCCTCTCTACGAGTATGATACTATTCGATACTCTTCTCAGCGTTAATTGTCCTCTCTACGAGTATGATACTACTCGATACACTTCTCAGCGTTAGTTGTCCTCTCTACGAGTATGATACTACTCAATATCCGTCTCAGCGTTAGTTGTCCTCTCTACTGGTACGATACTACTCAATACTCTTCTCAGCGTTAGTTGTCCTGTCTACTGGTACGATACTACTCCATACTCAACTCAGCGTTAGTTGTCCTCTCTACGAGTATGATACTTCTCGATACACTTCTCAGCGTTAGTTGTCCTCTCTACTGGTATGATACTACTCGATACTCTTCTAAGCGTTAGTTGTCCTCTCTAATGGTATGATACTACTCGATACACTTCTCAGCGTTAGTTGTCCTCTCTACTGGTATGATACTACTCGATACTCTTCTCAGCGTTAGTTGTCCTCTCTACTGGTATGATACTACTCGATACTCTTCTCAGCGTTAGTTGTCCTCTCTACGAGTATGATACTATTCGATACTCTTCTCAGCGTTAGTTGTCCTCTCAACTGGTATGATACTACTCGATAATCTTCTCAGCGTTAGTTGTCCTCTCTACGAGTACGATACTACTCAATATTCTTCTCAGCGTTATTTGTCCTCTCTACTGGTATGATACTACTCGATACTCTTCTCAGCGTTAGTTGTACTCTCAACTGGTATGATACTACTCGATACTCTTCTCAGCGTTAGTTGTCCTCTCTACGAGTATGATACAACTCAATATTCTTCTCAGCGTTAGGTGTCCTCTCTACGAGTACGATACTACTCAATATTATTTTCAGCGTTATTTGTCCTCTCTACTGGTACGAAACTACTCCATACTCTACTCAGCGTTAGTTGTCCTCTCTACGAGTATGATACTACTCGATACTCTTCTCAGCGCTAGTTGTCCTCTCTACGAGTATGATACTACTCGATAATCTTCTCAGCTTTAGTTGTCCTCTCTACTGGTATGATACTACTCGATACACTTCTCAGCGTTAGTTGTCCTCTCTACGAGTATGATACTACTCAATATCCTTCTCAGCGTTAGTTGTCCTCTCTTCATGTACGATACTACTCCATACTCTTCTCAGCGTTAGTTGTCCTCCCTACTGGTATGATACTACTCGATACTCTTCTCAGCGTTAGTTGTCCTCTCTACAAGTATGATACTACTCGATACTCTTCTCAGCGTTAGTTGTCCTCTCTACAAGTATGATACTACTCGATAATCTTCTCAGCGTTAGTTGTCCTCTCTACTGATATGATACTACTCAATATTCTTCTCAGTGTTAGTTGTCCTCTTAACTGGTATAATACTACTCGATACTCTTCTCAGCGTTAGTTGTCCTCTCTACGATTATGATACTACTCAATATTCTTCTCAGCGTTAGTTGTCCTCTCTACGAGTATGATACTACTCAATATTCTTCTCAGCGTTAGTTGTCCTCTCTACGAGTATGATACTACTCGATAATCTTCTCAGCTTTAGTTGTCCTCTCAACTGGTATGATACTACTCGATACTCTTCTCAGCGTTAGTTGTCCTCTCTACGAGTATGATACAACTCAATATTCTTCTCAGCGTTAGGTGTCCTCTCTACGAGTACGATACTACTCAATATTCTTCTCAGCGTTATTTGTCCTCTCTACTGGTACGAAACTACTCCATATTCTACTCAGCGTTAGTAGTCCTCTCTATGAGTATGATACTACTCGATACTCTTCTCAGCGTTAGTTGTCCTCTCTACGATTATGATACTACTCAATATTCTTCTCAGCGTTAGTTGTCCTCTCTACGAGTATGATACTACTCAATATTCTTCTCAGCGTTAGTTGTCCTCTCTACTGGTACGATACTACTCCATACTCTACTCAGCGTCAGTTGTCCTCTCTACGAGTATGATACTACTCGATACTCTTATCAGCGTTAGTTGTCCTCTCTACGAGTATGATACTACTCAATATTCTTCTCAGCGTTAGTTGTCCTCTCTACTGGTATGATACTGCTCGATACTCTTCTCGACGTTAGTTGTCCTCTCTACGAGTATGATACTATTCGATACTCTTCTCAGCGTTAATTGTCCTCTCTACGAGTATGATACTACTCGATACACTTCTCAGCGTTAGTTGTCCTCTCTACGAGTATGATACTACTCAATATCCGTCTCAGCGTTAGTTGTCCTCTCTACTGGTACGATACTACTCAATACTCTTCTCAGCGTTAGTTGTCCTGTCTACTGGTACGATACTACTCCATACTCAACTCAGCGTTAGTTGTCCTCTCTACGAGTATGATACTTCTCGATACACTTCTCAGCGTTAGTTGTCCTCTCTACTGGTATGATACTACTCGATACTCTTCTAAGCGTTAGTTGTCCTCTCTAATGGTATGATACTACTCGATACACTTCTCAGCGTTAGTTGTCCTCTCTACTGGTATGATACTACTCGATACTCTTCTCAGCGTTAGTTGTCCTCTCTACTGGTATGATACTACTCGATACTCTTCTCAGCGTTAGTTGTCCTCTCTACGAGTATGATACTATTCGATACTCTTCTCAGCGTTAGTTGTCCTCTCAACTGGTATGATACTACTCGATAATCTTCTCAGCGTTAGTTGTCCTCTCTACGAGTACGATACTACTCAATATTCTTCTCAGCGTTATTTGTCCTCTCTACTGGTATGATACTACTCGATACTCTTCTCAGCGTTAGTTGTACTCTCAACTGGTATGATACTACTCGATACTCTTCTCAGCGTTAGTTGTCCTCTCTACGAGTATGATACAACTCAATATTCTTCTCAGCGTTAGGTGTCCTCTCTACGAGTACGATACTACTCAATATTATTTTCAGCGTTATTTGTCCTCTCTACTGGTACGAAACTACTCCATACTCTACTCAGCGTTAGTTGTCCTTTCTACGAGTATGATACTACTCGATACTCTTCTCAGCGCTAGTTGTCCTCTCTACGAGTATGATACTACTCGATAATCTTCTCAGCTTTAGTTGTCCTCTCTACTGGTATGATACTACTCGATACACTTCTCAGCGTTAGTTGTCCTCTCTACGAGTATGATACTACTCAATATCCTTCTCAGCGTTAGTTGTCCTCTCTACATGTACGATACTACTCCATACTCTTCTCAGCGTTAGTTGTCCTCCCTACTGGTATGATACTACTCGATACTCTTCTCAGCGTTAGTTGTCCTCTCTACAAGTATGATACTACTCGATAATCTTCTCAGGTTTTGTTGTCCTCTCTACTGGTATGATACTACTCGATACTCTTCTCAGCGTTAGTTGTCCTCTCTACAAGTATGATACTACTCGATAATCTTCTCAGCGTTAGTTGTCCTCTCTACTGATATGATACTACTCAATATTCTTCTCAGTGTTAGTTGTCCTCTTAACTGGTATAATACTACTCGATACTCTTCTCAGCGTTAGTTGTCCTCTCTACGATTATGATACTACTCAATATTCTTCTCAGCGTTAGTTGTCCTCTCTACGAGTATGATACTACTCAATATTCTTCTCAGCGTTAGTTGTCCTCTCTACGAGTATGATACTACTCGATAATCTTCTCAGCTTTAGTTGTCCTCTCAACTGGTATGATACTACTCGATACTCTTCTCAGCGTTAGTTGTCCTCTCTACGAGTATGATACAACTCAATATTCTTCTCAGCGTTAGGTGTCCTCTCTACGAGTACGATACTACTCAATATTCTTCTCAGCGTTATTTGTCCTCTCTACTGGTACGAAACTACTCCATATTCTACTCAGCGTTAGTAGTCCTCTCTATGAGTATGATACTACTCGATACTCTTCTCAGCGTTAGTTGTCCTCTCTACGATTATGATACTACTCAATATTCTTCTCAGCGTTAGTTGTCCTCTCTACGAGTATGATACTACTCAATATTCTTCTCAGCGTTAGTTGTCCTCTCTACTGGTACGATACTACTCCATACTCTACTCAGCGTCAGTTGTCCTCTCTACGAGTATGATACTACTCGATACTCTTATCAGCGTTAGTTGTCCTCTCTACGAGTATGATACTACTCAATATTCTTCTCAGCGTTAGTTGTCCTCTCTACTGGTATGATACTGCTCGATACTCTTCTCGACGTTAGTTGTCCTCTCTACGAGTATGATACTATTCGATACTCTTCTCAGCGTTAGTTGTCCTCTTAACTGGTATGATACTACTCGATACTCTTCTCAGCGTTAGTTGTCCTCTCTACGATTATGATACAACTCAATATTATTCTCAGCGATAGGTGTCCTCTCTACGAGTACGATACTACTCAATATTCTTCTCAGCGTTATTTGTCCTCTCTACTGGTACGAAACTACTCCATACTCAACTCAGCGTTAGTTGTCCTCTCTACGAGTATGATACTTCTCGATACACTTCTCAGCGTTAGTTGTCCTCTCTACTGGTATGATACTACTCGATACTCTTCTAAGCGTTAGTTGTCCTCTCTAATGGTATGATACTACTCGATACACTTCTCAGCGTTAGTTGTCCTCTCTTCTGGTATGATACTACTCGATACTCTTCTCAGCGTTAGTTGTCCTCTCTACTGGTATGATACTACTCGATACTCTTCTCAGCGTTAGTTGTCCTCTCTACGAGTATGATACTATTCGATACTCTTCTCAGCGTTAGTTGTCCTCTCAACTGGTATGATACTACTCGATACTCTTCTCAGCGTTAGTTGTCCTCTCTACGAGTATGATACAACTCAATATTCTTCTCAGCGTTAGGTGTCCTCTCTACGAGTACGATACTACTCAATATTCTTCTCAGCGTTATTTGTCCTCTCTACTGGTACGAAACTACTCCATACTCTACTCAGCGTTAGTTGTCCTCTCTGCGAGTATGATACTACTCGATACTCTTCTCAGCGCTAGTTGTCCTCTCTACGAGTATGATACTACTCGATAATCTTCTCAGCTTTAGTTGTCCTCTCTACTGGTATGATACTACTCGATACACTTCTCAGCGTTAGTTGTCCTCTCTACGAGTATGATACTACTCAATATCCTTCTCAGCGTTAGTTGTCCTCTCTACATGTACGATACTACTCCATACTCTTCTCAGCGTTAGTTGTCCTCCCTACTGGTATGATACTACTCGATACTGTTCTCAGCGTTAGTTGTCCTCTCTACTGGTATGATACTACTCGATACTCTTCTCAGCGTTAGTTGTCCTCTCTACTGGTATGATACTACTCGATACTCTTCTCAACGTTAATTGTCCTCTCTACGAGTATGATACTACTCGATACACTTCTCAGCGTTAGTTGTCCTCTCTACTGGTATGATACTACTCGATACTCTTCTCAGCGTTAGTTGTCCTCTGTACTGGTATGATACTACTCGATACTCTTCTCAGCGTTAGTTGCCCTCTGTACTGGTATGATACTACTCGATACTGTTCTCAGCGTTAGTTGTCCTCTCTACTGGTATGATACTACTCGATACTCTTCTCAGCGTTAGGTGTAATCTCTACTGGTATGATACTACTCGATACTCTTCTCAGCGTTAATTGTCCTCTCTACGAGTATGATACTACTCGATACACTTCTCAGCGTTAGTTGTCCTCTCTACGAGTATGATACTACTCAATATCCGTCTCAGCGTTAGTTGTCCTCTCTACTGGTACGATACTACTCAATACTCTTCTCAGCGTTAGTTGTCCTGTCTACTGGTACGATACTACTCCATACTCAACTCAGCGTTAGTTGTCCTCTCTACGAGTATGATACTTCTCGATACACTTCTCAGCGTTAGTTGTCCTCTCTACTGGTATGATACTACTCGATACTCTTCTAAGCGTTAGTTGTCCTCTCTAATGGTATGATACTACTCGATAATCTTCTCAGCGTTAGTTGTCCTCTCTACGAGTATGATACAACTCAATATTCTTCTCAGCGTTAGGTGTCCTCTCTACGAGTACGATACTACTCAATATTCTTCTCAGCGTTATTTGTCCTCTCTACTGGTATGATACTACTCGATACTCTTCTCAGCGTTAGTTGTACTCTCAACTGGTATGATACTACTCGATACTCTTCTCAGCGTTAGTTGTCCTCTCTACGAGTATGATACAACTCAATATTCTTCTCAGCGTTAGGTGTCCTCTCTACGAGTACGATACTACTCAATATTATTTTCAGCGTTATTTGTCCTCTCTACTGGTACGAAACTACTCCATACTCTACTCAGCGTTAGTTGTCCTCTCTACGAGTATGATACTACTCGATACTCTTCTCAGCGCTAGTTGTCCTCTCTACGAGTATGATACTACTCGATAATCTTCTCAGCTTTAGTTGTCCTCTCTACTGGTATGATACTACTCGATACACTTCTCAGCGTTAGTTGTCCTCTCTACGAGTATGATACTACTCAATATCCTTCTCAGCGTTAGTTGTCCTCTCTACATGTACGATACTACTCCATGCTCTTCTCAGCGTTAGTTGTCCTCCCTACTGGTATGATACTACTCGATACTCTTCTCAGCGTTAGTTGTCCTCTCTACAAGTATGATACTACTCGATAATCTTCTCAGGTTTTGTTGTCCTCTCTACTGGTATGATACTACTCGATACTCTTCTCAGCGTTAGTTGTCCTCTCTACAAGTAAGATACTACTCGATAATCTTCTCAGCGTTAGTTGTCCTCTCTACTGATATGATACTACTCAATATTCTTCTCAGTGTTAGTTGTCCTCTTAACTGGTATAATACTACTCGATACTCTTCTCAGCGTTAGTTGTCCTCTCTACGATTATGATACTACTCAATATTCTTCTCAGCGTTAGTTGTCCTCTCTACGAGTATGATACTACTCAATATTCTTCTCAGCGTTAGTTGTCCTCTCTACGAGTATGATACTACTCGATAATCTTCTCAGCTTTAGTTGTCCTCTCAACTGGTATGATACTACTCGATACTCTTCTCAGCGTTAGTTGTCCTCTCTACGAGTATGATACAACTCAATATTCTTCTCAGCGTTAGGTGTCCTCTCTACGAGTACGATACTACTCAATATTCTTCTCAGCGTTATTTGTCCTCTCTACTGGTACGAAACTACTCCATATTCTACTCAGCGTTAGTAGTCCTCTCTACGAGTATGATACTACTCGATACTCTTCTCAGCGTTAGTTGTCCTCTCTACGAGTATGATACTATTCGATACTCTTCTCAGCGTTAGTTGTCCTCTCAACTGGTATGATACTACTCGATACTCTTCTCAGCGTTAGTTGTCCTCTCTACGAGTATGATACTACTCAATATTCTTCTCAGCGTTAGTTGTCCTCTCTACTGGTACGATACTACTCCATACTCTACTCAGCGTTAGTTGTCCTCTCTACGAGTATGATACTACTCGATACTCTTCTCAGCGTTAGTTGTCCACTCTACGAGTATGATACTACTCGATACTGTTCTCAGCGTTAGTTGTCCTCTCTACAAGTATGATACTACTCGATAATCTTCTCAGCTATAGTTGTCCTCTCTACTGGTATGATACTACTCGATACTCTTCTCAGCGTTAGTTGTCCTCTCTACAAGTATGATACTACTCGATAATCTTCTCAGCGTTAGTTGTCCTCTCTACTGATATGATACTACTCAATATTCTTCTCAGTGTTAGTTGTCCTCTTAACTGGTATGATACTACTCGATACTCTTCTCAGCGTTAGTTGTCCTCTCTACGATTATGATACTACTCAATATTCTTCTCAGCGTTAGTTGTCCTCTCTACGAGTATGATACTACTCAATATTCTTCTCAGCGTTAGTTGTCCTCTCTACTGGTACGATACTACTCCATACTCTACTCAGCGTCAGTTGTCCTCTCTACGAGTATGATACTACTCGATACTGTTCTCAGCGTTAGTTGTCCTCTCTACAAGTATGATACTACTCGATAATCTTCTCAGCTTTAGTTGTCCTCTCTACTGGTATGATACTACTCGATACTCTTCTCAGCGTTAGTTGTCCTCTCTACAAGTATGATACTACTCGATAATCTTCTCAGCGTTAGTTGTCCTCTCTACGAGTATGATACTACTCAATATTCTTCTCAACGTAAATTGTCCTCTCTACGAGTATGATACTAATCGATACACTTCTCAGCGTTAGTTGTACTCTCTACTGGTATGATACTACTCGATACTCTTCTCAGCGTTAGTTGTCCTCTGTACTGGTATGATACTACTCGATACTCTTCTCAGCGTTAGTTGCCCTCTGTACTGGTATGATACTACTCGATACTCTTCTCAGCGTTAATTGTCCTCTCTACGAGTATGATACTACTCGATACACTTCTCAGCGTTAGTTGTCCTCTCTACGAGTATGATACTACTCAATATCCTTCTCAGCGTTAGTTGTCCTCTCTACTGGTACGATACTACTCAATACTCTTCTCAGCGTTAGTTGTCCTGTCTACTGGTACGATACTACTCCATACTCAACTCAGCGTTAGTTGTCCTCTCTACGAGTATGATACTTCTCGATACACTTCTCAGCGTTAGTTGTCCTCTCTACTGGTATGATACTACTCGATACTCTTCTAAGCGTTAGTTGTCCTCTCTAATGGTATGATACTACTCGATACACTTCTCAGCGTTAGTTGTCCTCTCTACTGGTATGATACTACTCGATACTCTTCTCAGCGTTAGTTGTCCTCTCTACTGGTATGATACTACTCGATACTCTTCTCAGCGTTAGTTGTCCTCTCTACGAGTATGATACAACTCAATATTATTCTCAGCGATAGGTGTCCTCTCTACGAGTACGATACTACTCAATATTCTTCTCAGCGTTATTTGTCCTCTCTACTGGTACGAAACTACTCCATACTCTACTCAGCGTTAGTTGTCCTCTCTACTGGTATGATACTACTCGATACTCTTCTCAGCGCTAGTTGTCCTCTCTACGAGTATGATACTACTCGATAATCTTCTCAGCTTTAGTTGTCCTCTCTACTGGTATGATACTACTCGATACACTTCTCAGCGTTAGTTGTCCTCTCTACGAGTATGATACTACTCAATATCCTTCTCGGCGTTAGTTGTCCTCTCTACATGTACGATACTACTCCATACTCTTCTCAGCGTTAGTTGTCCTCCCTACTGGTATGATACTACTCGACACTCTTCTCAGCGTTAGTTGTCCACTCTACGAGTATGATACTACTCGATACTGTTCTCAGCGTTAGTTGTCCTCTCTACAAGTATGATACTACTCGATAATCTTCTCAGCTTTAGTTGTCCTCTCTACTGGTATGATACTACTCGATACTCTTCTCAGCGTTAGTTGTCCTCTCTACAAGTATGATACTACTCGATAATCTTCTCAGCGTTAGTTGTCCTCTCTACTGATATGATACTACTCAATATTTTTCTCAGTGTTAGTTGTCCTCTTAACTGGTATGATACTACTCGATACTCTTCTCAGCGTTAGTTGTCCTCTCTACGATTATGATACAACTCAATATTCTTCTCAGCGTTAGTTGTCCTCTCTACGAGTATGATACTACTCAATATTCTTCTCAACGTTAATTGTCCTCTCTACGAGTATGATACTACTCGATACACTTCTCAGCGTTAGTTGTACTCTCTACTGGTATGATACTACTCGATACTCTTCTCAGCGTTAGTTGTCCTCTGTACTGGTATGATACTACTCGATACTCTTCTCAGCGTTAGTTGCCCTCTGTACTGGTATGATACTACTCGATACTGTTCTCAGCGTTAGTTGTCCTCTCTACTGGTATGATACTACTCGATACTCATCTCAGCGTTAGTTGTCCTCTCTACTGGTATGATACTACTCGATACTCTTCTCAGCGTTAATTGTCCTCTCTACGAGTATGATACTACTCGATACACTTCTCAGCGTTAGTTGTCCTCTCTACGAGTATGATACTACTCAATATCCTTCTCAGCGTTAGTTGTCCTCTCTACTGGTACGATACTACTCAATACTCTTCTCAGCGTTAGTTGTCCTGTCTACTGGTACGATACTACTCTATACTCAACTCAGCGTTAGTTGTCCTCTCTACGAGTATGATACTTCTCGATACACTTCTCAGCGTTAGTTGTCCTCTCTACTGGTATGATACTACTCGATACTCTTCTAAGCGTTAGTTGTCCTCTCTAATGGTATGATACTACTCGATACACTTCTCAGCGTTAGTTGTCCTCTCTACTGGTATGATACTACTCGATACTCTTCTCAGCGTTAGTTGTCCTCTCTACTGGTATGATACTACTCGATACTCTTCTCAGCGTTAGTTGTCCTCTCTACGAGTATGATACAACTCAATATTATTCTCAGCGATAGGTGTCCTCTCTACGAGTACGATACTACTCAATATTCTTCTCAGCGTTATTTGTCCTCTCTACAAGTATGATACTACTCGATAATCTTCTCAGCGTTAGTTGTCCTCTCTACTGATATGATACTACTCGATACTCTTCTCAGCGTTAGTTGTACTCTCAACTGGTATGATACTACTCGATACTCTTCTCAGCGTTAGTTGTCCTCTCTACGAGTATGATACAACTCAATATTCTTCTCAACGTTAGGTGTCCTCTCTACGAGTACGATACTACTCAATATTATTCTCAGCGTTATTTGTCCTCTCTACTGGTACGAAACTACTCGATACACTTCTCAGCGTTAGTTGTCCTCTCTACGAGTATGATACTACTCAATATCCTTCTCAGCGTTAGTTGTCCTCTCTACATGTACGATACTACTCCATACTCTTCTCAGCGTTATTTGTCCTCTCTACTGGTACGAAACTACTCCATACTCTACTCAGCGTTAGTTGTCCTCTCTACGAGTATGATACTACTCGATACTCTTCTCAGCGTTAGTTGTCCTCTCTACGAGTATGATACTATTCGATACTCTTCTCAGCGTTAGTTGTCCTCTCAACTGGTATGATACTACTCGATACTCTTCTCAGCGTTAGTTGTCCTCTCTACGAGTATGATACTACTCAATATCCTTCTCAGCGTTAGTTGTCCTCTCTACATGTACGATACTACTCCATACTCTTCTCAGCGTTAGTTGTCCTCCCTACTGGTATGATACTACTCGATACTCTTCTCAGCGTTAGTTGTCCTCTCTACAAGTATGATACTACTCGATAATCTTCTCAGGTTTAGTTGTCCTCTCTACTGGTATGATACTACTCGATACTCTTCTCAGCTTTAGTTGTCCTCTCTACAAGTATGATACTACTCGATAATCTTCTCAGCGTTAGTTGTCCTCTCTACTGATATGATACTACTCAATATTCTTCTCAGTGTTAGTTGTCCTCTTAACTGGTATGATACTACTCGATACTCTTCTCAGCGTTAGTTGTCCTCTCTACGATTATGATACTACTCAATATTCTTCTCAGCGTTAGTTGTCCTCTCTACGAGTATGATACTACTCAATATTCTTCTCAGCGTTATTTGTCCTCTCTACTGGTACGAAACTACACCATACTCTACTCAGCGTTAGTTGTCCTCTCTACGAGTATGATACTACTCGATACTCTTCTCAGCGTTAGTTGTCCTCTCTACGAGTATGATACTATTCGATACTCTTCTCAGCGTAAGTTGTCCTCTCAACTGGTATGATACTACTCGATACTCTTCTCAGCGTTAGTTGTCCTCTCTACGAGTATGATACTACTCAATATCCTTCTCAGCGTTAGTTGTCCTCTCTACATGTACGATACTACTCCATACTCTTCTCAGCGTTAGTTGTCCTCCCTACTGGTATGATACTACTCGATACTCTTCTCAGCGTTAGTTGTCCTCTCTACAAGTATGATACTACTCGATAATCTTCTCAGGTTTAGTTGTCCTCTCTACTGGTATGATACTACTCGATACTCTTCTCAGCTTTAGTTGTCCTCTCTACAAGTATGATACTACTCGATAATCTTCTCAGCGATAGTTGTCCTCTCTACTGATATGATACTACTCAATATTCTTCTCAGTGTTAGTTGTCCTCTTAACTGGTATGATACTACTCGATACTCTTCTCAGCGTTAGTTGTCCTCTCTACGATTATGATACTACTCAATATTCTTCTCAGCGTTAGTTGTCCTCTCTACGAGTATGATACTACTCAATATTCTTCTCAGCGTTAGTTGTCCTCTCTACTGGTACGATACTACTCCATACTCTACTCAGCGTCAGTTGTCCTCTCTACGAGTATGATACTACTCGATACTCTTATCAGCGTTAGTTGTCCTCTCTACGAGTATGATACTACTCAATATTCTTCTCAGCGTTAGTTGTCCTCTCTACTGGTATGATACTACTCGATATTCTTCTCAGCGTTAGTTGTCCTCTCTACGAGTATGATACTATTCGATACTCTTCTCAGCGTTAGTTGTCCTCTCAACTGGTATGATACTACTCGATACTCTTTTCAGCGTTAGTTGTCCTCTCTACGAGTACGATACTACTCAATATTCTTCTCAGCGTTATTTGTCCTCTCTACTGGTACGAAACTACTCCATACTCTACTCAGCGTTAGTTGTCCTCTCTACGAGTATGATACTACTCGATACTCTTCTCAGCGCTAGTTGTCCTCTCTACGAGTATGATACTACTCGATAATCTTCTCAGCTTTAGTTGTCCTCTCAACTGGTATGATACTACTCGATACTCTTCTCAGCGTTAGTTGTCCTCTCTACGAGTATGATACAACTCAATATTCTTCTCAGCGTTAGGTGTCCTCTCTACGAGTACGATACTACTCAATATTCTTCTTAGCGTTATTTGTCCTCTCTACTGGTACGAAACTACTCCATATTCTACTCAGCGTTAGTAGTCCTCTCTACGAGTATGATACTACTCGATACTCTTCTCAGCGTTAGTTGTCCTCTCTACGAGTATGATACTATTCGATACTCTTCTCAGCGTTAGTTGTCCTCTCAACTGGTATGATACTACTCGATACTCTTCTCAGCGTTAGTTGTCCTCTCTACGAGTATGATACTACTCAATATTCTTCTCAGCGTTAGTTGTCCTCTCTACTGGTACGATACTACTCCATACTCTACTCAGCGTTAGTTGTCCTCTCTACGAGTATGATACTACTCGATACTCTTCTCAGCGTTAGTTGTCCACTCTACGAGTATGATACTACTCGATACTGTTCTCAGCGTTAGTTGTCCTCTCTACAAGTATGATACTACTCGATAATCTTCTCAGCTATAGTTGTCCTCTCTACTGGTATGATACTACTCGATACTCTTCTCAGCGTTAGTTGTCCTCTCTACAAGTATGATACTACTCGATAATCTTCTCAGCGTTAGTTGTCCTCTCTACTGATATGATACTACTCAATATTCTTCTCAGTGTTAGTTGTCCTCTTAACTGGTATGATACTACTCGATACTCTTCTCAGCGTTAGTTGTCCTCTCTACGATTATGATACTACTCAATATTCTTCTCAGCGTTAGTTGTCCTCTCTACGAGTATGATACTACTCAATATTCTTCTCAGCGTTAGTTGTCCTCTCTACTGGTACGATACTACTCCATACTCTACTCAGCGTCAGTTGTCCTCTCTACGAGTATGATACTACTCGATACTCTTATCAGCGTTAGTTGTCCTCTCTACGAGTATGATACTACTCAATATTCTTCTCAGCGTTAGTTGTCCTCTCTACTGGTATGATACTACTCGATACTCTTCTCAGCGTTAGTTGTCCTCTCTACGAGTATGATACTATTCGATACTCTTCTCAGCGTTAGTTGTCCTCTCAACTGCTATGATACTACTCGATACTCTTCTCAGCGTTAGTTGTCCTCTCTACGAGTATGATACAACTCAATATTATTCTCAGCGATAGGTGTCCTCTCTACGAGTACGATACTACTCAATATTCTTCTCAGCGTTATTTGTCCTCTCTACTGGTACGAAACTACTCCATACTCTACTCAGCGTTAGTTGTCCTCTCTACGAGTATGATACTACTCGATACTCTTCTCAGCGCTAGTTGTCCTCTCTCCTGGTATGATACTACTCGATACTCTTCTCAGCGTTAGTTGACCTCTCTACTGGTATGATACTACTCGATACTCTTCTCAGCGTTAGTTGTCCACTCTACGAGTATGATACTACTCGATACTGTTCTCAGCGTTAGTTGTCCTCTCTACAAGTATGATACTACTCGATAAATCTTCTCAGCTTTAGTTGTCCTCTCTACTGGTATGATACTACTCGATACTCTTCTCAGCGTTAGTTGTCCTCTCTACAAGTATGATACTACTCGATAATCTTCTCAGCGTTAGTTGTCCTCTCTACTGATATGATACTACTCAATATTCTTCTCAGTGTTAGTTGTCCTCTTAACTGGTATGATACTACTCGATACTCTTCTCAGCGTTAGTTGTCCTCTCTACGATTATGATACAACTCAATATTATTCTCAGCGATAGGTGTCCTCTCTACGAGTACGATACTACTCAATATTCTTCTCAGCGTTATTTGTCCTCTCTACTGGTACGAAACTACTCCATACTCTACTCAGCGTTAGTTGTCCTCTCTACGAGTATGATACTACTCGATACTCTTCTCAGCGCTAGTTGTCCTCTCTACGAGTATGATACTACTCGATAATCTTCTCAGCTTTAGTTGTCCTCTCTACTGGTATGATACTACTCGATACACTTCTCAGCGTTAGTTGTACTCTCAACTGGTATGATACTACTCGATACTCTTCTCAGCGTTAGTTGTCCTCTCTACGAGTATGATTCAACTCAATATTCTTCTCAGCGTTAGGTGTCCTCTCTACGAGTACGATACTACTCAATATTATTCTCAGCGTTATTTGTCCTCTCTACTGGTACGAAACTACTCCATACTCTACTCAGCGTTAGTTGTCCTCTCTACGAGTATGATACTACTCGATACTCTTCTCAGCGCTAGTTGTCCTCTCTACGAGTATGATACTACTCGATAATCTTCTCAGCTTTAGTTGTCCTCTCTACTGGTATGATACTACTCGATACTCTACTCAGCGTTAGTTGTCCTCTCTACGAGTATGATACTACTCGATACTCTTCTCAGCGCTAGTTGTCCTCTCAACGAGTATGATACTACTCGATAATCTTCTCAGCTTTAGTTGTCCTCTCTACTGGTATGATACTACTCGATACTCTTCTCAGCGCTAGTTGTCCTCTCTACGAGTATGATACTACTCGATAATCTTCTCAGCTTTAGTTGTCCTCTCTACGAGTATGATACTACTCGATACTCTTCTCAGCGCTAGTTGTCCTCTCTACGAGTATGATACTACTCGATAATCTTCTCAGCTTTAGTTGTCCTCTCTACGAGTATGATACTACTCGATAATCTTCTCAGCTTTAGTTGTCCTCTCTACGAGTATGATACTACTCGATACTCTTCTCAGCGCTAGTTGTCCTCTCTACGAGTATGATACTACTCGATACTCTTCTCAGCGCTAGTTGTCCTCTCTACGAGTATGATACTACTCGATAATCTTCTCAGCTTTAGTTGTCCTCTCTACTGGTATGATACTACTCGATACTCTTCTCAGCGCTAGTTGTCCTCTCTACTGGTATGATACTACTCGATACTCTTCTCAGCGCTAGTTGTCCTCTCTACGAGTATGATACTACTCGATAATCTTCTCAACTTTAGTTGTCCTCTCTACTGGTATGATACTACTCGATACTCTACTCAGCGTTAGTTGTCCTCTCTACGAGTATGATACTACTCGATACTCTTCTCAGCGTTAGTTGTCCTCTCTACGAGTATGATACTATTCGATACTCTTCTCAGCGTTAGTTGTCCTCTCAACTGGTATGATACTACTCGATACTCTTCTCAGCGTTAGTTGTCCTCTCTACGAGTATGATACTACTCAATATTCTTCTCAGCGTTAGTTGTCCACTCTACGAGTATGATACTACTCGATACTGTTCTCAGCGTTAGTTGTCCTCTCTACAAGTATGATACTACTCGATAATCTACTCAGCTTTAGTTGTCCTCTCTACTGGTATGATACTACTCGATACTCTTCTCAGCGTTAGTTGTCCTCTCTACAAGTATGATACTACTCGATAATCTTCTCAGCGTTAGTTGTCCTCTCTACTGATATGATACTACTCAATATTCTTCTCAGTGTTAGTTGTCCTCTTAACTGGTATGATACTACTCGATACTCTTCTCAGCGTTAGTTGTCCTCTCTACGATTATGATACTACTCAATATTCTTCTCAGCGTTAGTTGTCCTCTCTACGAGTATGATACTACTCAATATTCTTCTCAGCGTTAGTTGTCCTCTCTACTGGTACGATACTACTCCATACTCTACTCAGCGTCAGTTGTCCTCTCTACGAGTATGATACTACTCGATACTCTTATCAGCGTTAGTTGTCCTCTCTACGAGTATAATACTACTCAATATACTTCTCAGCGTTAGTTGTCCTCTCTACTGGTATGATACTACTCGATACTCTTCTCAGCGTTAGTTGTCCTCTCTACGAGTATGATACTATTCGATACTCTTCTCAGCGTTAGTTGTCCTCTCAACTGGTATGATACTACTCGATACTCTTCTCAGCGTTAGTTGTCCTCTCTACGAGTATGATACAACTCAATATTATTCTCAGCGATAGGTGTCCTCTCTACGAGTACGATACTACTCAATATTCTTCTCAGCGTTATTTGTCCTCTCTACTGGTACGAAACTACTCCATACTCTACTCAGCGTTAGTTGTCCTCTCTACGAGTATGATACTACTCGATACTCTTCTCAGCGCTAGTTGTCCTCTCTACTGGTATGATACTACTCGATACTCTTCTCAGCGTTAGTTGACCTCTCTACTGGTATGATACTACTCGATACTCTTCTCAGCGTTAGTTGTCCTCTCTAACAGTATGATACTACTCGATAATCTTCTCAGCGTTAGTTGTCCTCTCTACTGATATGATACTACTCAATATTCTTCTCAGTGTTAGTTGTCCTCTTAACTGGTATGATACTACTCGATACTCTTCTCAGCGTTAGTTGTCCTCTCTACGATTATGATACAACTCAATATTCTTCTCAGCGTTAGTTGTCCTCTCTACTGGTACGATACTCCTCCATACTGTACTCAGCGTTAGTTGTCCACTCTACGAGTATGATACTACTCGATACTCTTCTCAGCGCTAGTTGTCCTCTCTACGAGTATGATACTACTCGATAATCTTCTCAGCTTTAGTTGTCCTCTCAACTGGTATGATACTACTCGATACTCTTCTCAGCGTTAGTTGTCCTCTCTACGAGTATGATACAACTCAATATTCTTCTCAGCGTTAGTTGTCCTCTCTACTGGTACGAAACTACTCCATACTCTACTCAGCGTTAGTTGTCCTCTCTACGAGTATGATACTACTCGATACTCTTCTCAGCGCTAGTTGTCCTCTCTACGAGTATGATACTACTCGATAATCTTCTCAGCTTTAGTTGTCCTCTCAACTGGTATGATACTACTCGATACTCTTCTCAGCGTTAGTTGTCCTCTCTACGAGTATGATACAACTCAATATTCTTCTCAGCGTTAGTTGTCCTCTCTACTGGTACGAAACTACTCCATACTCTACTCAGCGTTAGTTGTCCTCTCTACGAGTATGATACTACTCGATACTCTTCTCAGCTTTAGTTGTCCTCTCAACAGGTATGATACTACTCGATACTCTTCTCAGCGTTAGTTGTCCTCTCTACGAGTATGATACAACTCAATATTCTTCTCAGCGTTAGTTGTCCTCTCTACTGGTTCGAAACTACTCCATACTCTACTCAGCGTTAGTTGTCCTCCCTACGAGTATGATACTACTCGATAATCTTCTCAACTTTAGTTGTCCTCTCTACTGGTATGATACTACTCGATACTCTACTCAGCGTTAGTTGTCCTCTCTACTGGTATGATACTACTCGATACTCTTCTAAGCGTTAGTTGTCCTCTCTACGAGTGTGATACTATTCGATACTCTTCTCAGCGTTAGTTGTCCTCTCAACTGGTATAATACTACTCGATACTCTTCTCAGCGTTAGTTGTCCTCTCTACGAGTATGATACAACTCAATATTCTTCTCAGCGTTAGGTGTCCTCTCTACGAGTACGATACTACTCAATATTCTTCTCAGCGTTATTTGTCCTCTCTACTGGTATGATACTACTCGATACTCTTCTCAGCGTTAGTTGTCCTCTCAACTGGTATGATACTACTCGATACTCTTCTCAGCGTTAGGTGTCCTCTCTACGAGTACGATACTACTCAATATTCTTCTCAGCGTTATTTGTCCTCTCTACTGGTACGAAACTACTCCATACTCTACTCAGCGTTAGTTGTCCTCTCTACGAGTATGATACTACTCGATACTCTTCTCAGCGCTAGTTGTCCTCTCTACGAGTATGATACTACTCGATAATCTTCTCAGCTTTAGTTGTCCTCTCTACTGGTATGATACTACTCGATACACTTCTCAGCGTTAGTTGTCCTCTCTACGAGTATGATACTATTCGATACTCTTCTCAGCGTTAGTTGTCCTCTCAACTGGTATGATACTACTCGATACTCTTCTCAGCGTTAGTTGTCCTCTCTACGAGTATGATACTACTCAATATTCTTCTCAGCGTTAGTTGTCCTCTCTACTGGTACGATACTACTCCATACTCTACTCAGCGTTAGTTGTCCTCTCTACGAGTATGATACTACTCGATACTCTTCTCAGCGTTAGTTGTCCACTCTACGAGTATGATACTACTCGATACTGTTCTCAGCGTTAGTTGTCCTCTCTACAAGTATGATACTACTCGATAATCTTCTCAGCTATAGTTGTCCTCTCTACTGGTATGATACTACTCGATACTCTTCTCAGCGTTAGTTGTCCTCTCTACAAGTATGATACTACTCGATAATCTTCTCAGCGTTAGTTGTCCTCTCTACTGATATGATACTACTCAATATTCTTCTCAGTGTTAGTTGTCCTCTTAACTGGTATGATACTACTCGATACTCTTCTCAGCGTTAGTTGTCCTCTCTACGATTATGATACTACTCAATATTCTTCTCAGCGTTAGTTGTCCTCTCTACGAGTATGATACTACTCAATATTCTTCTCAGCGTTAGTTGTCCTCTCTACTGGTACGATACTACTCCATACTCTACTCAGCGTCAGTTGTCCTCTCTACGAGTATGATACTACTCGATACTCTTATCAGCGTTAGTTGTCCTCTCTACGAGTATGATACTACTCAATATTCTTCTCAGCGTTAGTTGTCCTCTCTACTGGTATGATACTACTCGATACTCTTCTCAGCGTTAGTTGTCCTCTCTACGAGTATGATACTATTCGATACTCTTCTCAGCGTTAGTTGTCCTCTCAACTGCTATGATACTACTCGATACTCTTCTCAGCGTTAGTTGTCCTCTCTACGAGTATGATACAACTCAATATTATTCTCAGCGATAGGTGTCCTCTCTACGAGTACGATACTACTCAATATTCTTCTCAGCGTTATTTGTCCTCTCTACTGGTACGAAACTACTCCATACTCTACTCAGCGTTAGTTGTCCTCTCTACGAGTATGATACTACTCGATACTCTTCTCAGCGCTAGTTGTCCTCTCTCCTGGTATGATACTACTCGATACTCTTCTCAGCGTTAGTTGACCTCTCTACTGGTATGATACTACTCGATACTCTTCTCAGCGTTAGTTGTCCACTCTACGAGTATGATACTACTCGATACTGTTCTCAGCGTTAGTTGTCCTCTCTACAAGTATGATACTACTCGATAAATCTTCTCAGCTTTAGTTGTCCTCTCTACTGGTATGATACTACTCGATACTCTTCTCAGCGTTAGTTGTCCTCTCTACAAGTATGATACTACTCGATAATCTTCTCAGCGTTAGTTGTCCTCTCTACTGATATGATACTACTCAATATTCTTCTCAGTGTTAGTTGTCCTCTTAACTGGTATGATACTACTCGATACTCTTCTCAGCGTTAGTTGTCCTCTCTACGATTATGATACAACTCAATATTATTCTCAGCGATAGGTGTCCTCTCTACGAGTACGATACTACTCAATATTCTTCTCAGCGTTATTTGTCCTCTCTACTGGTACGAAACTACTCCATACTCTACTCAGCGTTAGTTGTCCTCTCTACGAGTATGATACTACTCGATACTCTTCTCAGCGCTAGTTGTCCTCTCTACGAGTATGATACTACTCGATAATCTTCTCAGCTTTAGTTGTCCTCTCTACTGGTATGATACTACTCGATACTCTTCTCAGCGTTAGTTGTACTCTCAACTGGTATGATACTACTCGATACTCTTCTCAGCGTTAGTTGTCCTCTCTACGAGTATGATTCAACTCAATATTCTTCTCAGCGTTAGGTGTCCTCTCTACGAGTACGATACTACTCAATATTATTCTCAGCGTTATTTGTCCTCTCTACTGGTACGAAACTACTCCATACTCTACTCAGCGTTAGTTGTCCTCTCTACGAGTATGATACTACTCGATACTCTTCTCAGCGCTAGTTGTCCTCTCTACGAGTATGATACTACTCGATAATCTTCTCAGCTTTAGTTGTCCTCTCTACTGGTATGATACTACTCGATACTCTACTCAGCGTTAGTTGTCCTCTCTACGAGTATGATACTACTCGATACTCTTCTCAGCGCTAGTTGTCCTCTCAACGAGTATGATACTACTCGATAATCTTCTCAGCTTTAGTTGTCCTCTCTACTGGTATGATACTACTCGATACTCTTCTCAGCGCTAGTTGTCCTCTCTACGAGTATGATACTACTCGATAATCTTCTCAGCTTTAGTTGTCCTCTCTACGAGTATGATACTACTCGATACTCTTCTCAGCGCTAGTTGTCCTCTCTACGAGTATGATACTACTCGATAATCTTCTCAGCTTTAGTTGTCCTCTCTACGAGTATGATACTACTCGATAATCTTCTCAGCTTTAGTTGTCCTCTCTACGAGTATGATACTACTCGATACTCTTCTCAGCGCTAGTTGTCCTCTCTACGAGTATGATACTACTCGATACTCTTCTCAGCGCTAGTTGTCCTCTCTACGAGTATGATACTACTCGATAATCTTCTCAGCTTTAGTTGTCCTCTCTACTGGTATGATACTACTCGATACTCTTCTCAGCGCTAGTTGTCCTCTCTACTGGTATGATACTACTCGATACTCTTCTCAGCGCTAGTTGTCCTCTCTACGAGTATGATACTACTCGATAATCTTCTCAACTTTAGTTGTCCTCTCTACTGGTATGATACTACTCGATACTCTACTCAGCGTTAGTTGTCCTCTCTACGAGTATGATACTACTCGATACTCTTCTCAGCGTTAGTTGTCCTCTCTACGAGTATGATACTATTCGATACTCTTCTCAGCGTTAGTTGTCCTCTCAACTGGTATGATACTACTCGATACTCTTCTCAGCGTTAGTTGTCCTCTCTACGAGTATGATACTACTCAATATTCTTCTCAGCGTTAGTTGTCCACTCTACGAGTATGATACTACTCGATACTGTTCTCAGCGTTAGTTGTCCTCTCTACAAGTATGATACTACTCGATAATCTACTCAGCTTTAGTTGTCCTCTCTACTGGTATGATACTACTCGATACTCTTCTCAGCGTTAGTTGTCCTCTCTACTGGTATGATACTACTCGATACTCTTCTCAGCGTTAGTTGTCCTCTCTACGAGTATGATACTATTCGATACTCTTCTCAGCGTTAGTTGTCCTCTCAACTGCTATGATACTACTCGATACTCTTCTCAGCGTTAGTTGTCCTCTCTACGAGTATGATACAACTCAATATTATTCTCAGCGATAGGTGTCCTCTCTACGAGTACGATACTACTCAATATTCTTCTCAGCGTTATTTGTCCTCTCTACTGGTACGAAACTACTCCATACTCTACTCAGCGTTAGTTGTCCTCTCTACGAGTATGATACTACTCGATACTCTTCTCAGCGCTAGTTGTCCTCTCTCCTGGTATGATACTACTCGATACTCTTCTCAGCGTTAGTTGACCTCTCTACTGGTATGATACTACTCGATACTCTTCTCAGCGTTAGTTGTCCACTCTACGAGTATGATACTACTCGATACTGTTCTCAGCGTTAGTTGTCCTCTCTACAAGTATGATACTACTCGATAAATCTTCTCAGCTTTAGTTGTCCTCTCTACTGGTATGATACTACTCGATACTCTTCTCAGCGTTAGTTGTCCTCTCTACAAGTATGATACTACTCGATAATCTTCTCAGCGTTAGTTGTCCTCTCTACTGATATGATACTACTCAATATTCTTCTCAGTGTTAGTTGTCCTCTTAACTGGTATGATACTACTCGATACTCTTCTCAGCGTTAGTTGTCCTCTCTACGATTATGATACAACTCAATATTATTCTCAGCGATAGGTGTCCTCTCTACGAGTACGATACTACTCAATATTCTTCTCAGCGTTATTTGTCCTCTCTACTGGTACGAAACTACTCCATACTCTACTCAGCGTTAGTTGTCCTCTCTACGAGTATGATACTACTCGATACTCTTCTCAGCGCTAGTTGTCCTCTCTACGAGTATGATACTACTCGATAATCTTCTCAGCTTTAGTTGTCCTCTCTACTGGTATGATACTACTCGATACTCTTCTCAGCGTTAGTTGTACTCTCAACTGGTATGATACTACTCGATACTCTTCTCAGCGTTAGTTGTCCTCTCTACGAGTATGATTCAACTCAATATTCTTCTCAGCGTTAGGTGTCCTCTCTACGAGTACGATACTACTCAATATTATTCTCAGCGTTATTTGTCCTCTCTACTGGTACGAAACTACTCCATACTCTACTCAGCGTTAGTTGTCCTCTCTACGAGTATGATACTACTCGATACTCTTCTCAGCGCTAGTTGTCCTCTCTACGAGTATGATACTACTCGATAATCTTCTCAGCTTTAGTTGTCCTCTCTACTGGTATGATACTACTCGATACTCTACTCAGCGTTAGTTGTCCTCTCTACGAGTATGATACTACTCGATACTCTTCTCAGCGCTAGTTGTCCTCTCAACGAGTATGATACTACTCGATAATCTTCTCAGCTTTAGTTGTCCTCTCTACTGGTATGATACTACTCGATACTCTTCTCAGCGCTAGTTGTCCTCTCTACGAGTATGATACTACTCGATAATCTTCTCAGCTTTAGTTGTCCTCTCTACGAGTATGATACTACTCGATACTCTTCTCAGCGCTAGTTGTCCTCTCTACGAGTATGATACTACTCGATAATCTTCTCAGCTTTAGTTGTCCTCTCTACGAGTATGATACTACTCGATAATCTTCTCAGCTTTAGTTGTCCTCTCTACGAGTATGATACTACTCGATACTCTTCTCAGCGCTAGTTGTCCTCTCTACGAGTATGATACTACTCGATACTCTTCTCAGCGCTAGTTGTCCTCTCTACGAGTATGATACTACTCGATAATCTTCTCAGCTTTAGTTGTCCTCTCTACTGGTATGATACTACTCGATACTCTTCTCAGCGCTAGTTGTCCTCTCTACTGGTATGATACTACTCGATACTCTTCTCAGCGCTAGTTGTCCTCTCTACGAGTATGATACTACTCGATAATCTTCTCAACTTTAGTTGTCCTCTCTACTGGTATGATACTACTCGATACTCTACTCAGCGTTAGTTGTCCTCTCTACGAGTATGATACTACTCGATACTCTTCTCAGCGTTAGTTGTCCTCTCTACGAGTATGATACTATTCGATACTCTTCTCAGCGTTAGTTGTCCTCTCAACTGGTATGATACTACTCGATACTCTTCTCAGCGTTAGTTGTCCTCTCTACGAGTATGATACTACTCAATATTCTTCTCAGCGTTAGTTGTCCACTCTACGAGTATGATACTACTCGATACTGTTCTCAGCGTTAGTTGTCCTCTCTACAAGTATGATACTACTCGATAATCTACTCAGCTTTAGTAGTCCTCTCTACTGGTATGATACTACTCGATACTCTTCTCAGCGTTAGTTGTCCTCTCTACAAGTATGATACTACTCGATAATCTTCTCAGCGTTAGTTGTCCTCTCTACTGATATGATACTACTCAATATTCTTCTCAGTGTTAGTTGTCCTCTTAACTGGTATGATACTACTCGATACTCTTCTCAGCGTTAGTTGTCCTCTCTACGATTATGATACTACTCAATATTCTTCTCAGCGTTAGTTGTCCTCTCTACGAGTATGATACTACTCAATATTCTTCTCAGCGTTAGTTGTCCTCTCTACTGGTACGATACTACTCCATACTCTACTCAGCGTCAGTTGTCCTCTCTACGAGTATGATACTACTCGATACTCTTATCAGCGTTAGTTGTCCTCTCTACGAGTATAATACTACTCAATATACTTCTCAGCGTTAGTTGTCCTCTCTACTGGTATGATACTACTCGATACTCTTCTCAGCGTTAGTTGTCCTCTCTACGAGTATGATACTATTCGATACTCTTCTCAGCGTTAGTTGTCCTCTCAACTGGTATGATACTACTCGATACTCTTCTCAGCGTTAGTTGTCCTCTCTACGAGTATGATACAACTCAATATTATTCTCAGCGATAGGTGTCCTCTCTACGAGTACGATACTACTCAATATTCTTCTCAGCGTTATTTGTCCTCTCTACTGGTACGAAACTACTCCATACTCTACTCAGCGTTAGTTGTCCTCTCTACGAGTATGATACTACTCGATACTCTTCTCAGCGCTAGTTGTCCTCTCTACTGGTATGATACTACTCGATACTCTTCTCAGCGTTAGTTGACCTCTCTACTGGTATGATACTACTCAATATTCTTCTCAGTGTTAGTTGTCCTCTTAACTGGTATGATACTACTCGATACTCTTCTCAGCGTTAGTTGTCCTCTCTACGATTATGATACAACTCAATATTATTCTCAGCGATAGGTGTCCTCTCTACGAGTACGATACTACTCAATATTCTTCTCAGCGTTATTTGTCCTCTCTACTGGTACGAAACTACTCCATACTCTACTCAGCGTTAGTTGTCCTCTCTACGAGTATGATACTACTCGATACTCTTCTCAGCGCTAGTTGTCCTCTCTACGAGTATGATACTACTCGATAATCTTCTCAGCTTTAGTTGTCCTCTCAACTGGTATGATACTACTCGATACTCTTCTCAGCGTTAGTTGTCCTCTCTACGAGTATGATACAACTCAATATTCTTCTCAGCGTTAGTTGTCCTCTCTACTGGTACGAAACTACTCCATACTCTACTCAGCGTTAGTTGTCCTCTCTACGAGTATGATACTACTCGATACTCTTCTCAGCGTTAGTTGTCCTCTCTACGAGTATGATACTATTCGATACTCTTCTCAGCGTTAGTTGTCCTCTCAACTGGTATGATACTACTCGATACTCTTCTCAGCGTTAGTTGTCCTCTCTACGAGTATGATACTACTCAATATTCTTCTCAGCGTTAGTTGTCCTCTCTACTGGTACGATACTCCTCCATACTGTACTCAGCGTTAGTTGTCCACTCTACGAGTATGATACTACTCGATACTCTTCTCAGCGCTAGTTGTCCTCTCTACGAGTATGATACTACTCGATAATCTTCTCAGCTTTAGTTGTCCTCTCAACTGGTATGATACTACTCGATACTCTTCTCAGCGTTAGTTGTCCTCTCTACGAGTATGATACAACTCAATATTCTTCTCAGCGTTAGTTGTCCTCTCTACTGGTACGAAACTACTCCATACTCTACTCAGCGTTAGTTGTCCTCTCTACGAGTATGATACTACTCGATACTCTTCTCAGCGCTAGTTGTCCTCTCTACGAGTATGATACTACTCGATAATCTTCTCAGCTTTAGTTGTCCTCTCAACTGGTATGATACTACTCGATACTCTTCTCAGCGTTAGTTGTCCTCTCTACGAGTATGATACAACTCAATATTCTTCTCAGCGTTAGTTGTCCTCTCTACTGGTACGAAACTACTCCATACTCTACTCAGCGTTAGTTGTCCTCTCTACGAGTATGATACTACTCGATACTCTTCTCAGCTTTAGTTGTCCTCTCAACAGGTATGATACTACTCGATACTCTTCTCAGCGTTAGTTGTCCTCTCTACGAGTATGATACAACTCAATATTCTTCTCAGCGTTAGTTGTCCTCTCTACTGGTACGATACTACTCCATACTCTACTCAGCGTCAGTTGTCCTCTCTACGAGTATGATACTACTCGATACTCTTATCAGCGTTAGTTGTCCTCTCTACGAGTATAATACTACTCAATATACTTCTCAGCGTTAGTTGTCCTCTCTACTGGTATGATACTACTCGATACTCTTCTCAGCGTTAGTTGTCCTCTCTACGAGTATGATACTATTCGATACTCTTCTCAGCGTTAGTTGTCCTCTCAACTGGTATGATACTACTCGATACTCTTCTCAGCGTTAGTTGTCCTCTCTACGAGTATGATACAACTCAATATTATTCTCAGCGATAGGTGTCCTCTCTACGAGTACGATACTACTCAATATTCTTCTCAGCGTTATTTGTCCTCTCTACTGGTACGAAACTACTCCATACTCTACTCAGCGTTAGTTGTCCTCTCTACGAGTATGATACTACTCGATACTCTTCTCAGCGCTAGTTGTCCTCTCTACTGGTATGATACTACTCGATACTCTTCTCAGCGTTAGTTGACCTCTCTACTGGTATGATACTACTCAATATTCTTCTCAGTGTTAGTTGTCCTCTTAACTGGTATGATACTACTCGATACTCTTCTCAGCGTTAGTTGTCCTCTCTACGATTATGATACAACTCAATATTATTCTCAGCGATAGGTGTCCTCTCTACGAGTACGATACTACTCAATATTCTTCTCAGCGTTATTTGTCCTCTCTACTGGTACGAAACTACTCCATACTCTACTCAGCGTTAGTTGTCCTCTCTACGAGTATGATACTACTCGATACTCTTCTCAGCGCTAGTTGTCCTCTCTACGAGTATGATACTACTCGATAATCTTCTCAGCTTTAGTTGTCCTCTCAACTGGTATGATACTACTCGATACTCTTCTCAGCGTTAGTTGTCCTCTCTACGAGTATGATACAACTCAATATTCTTCTCAGCGTTAGTTGTCCTCTCTACTGGTACGAAACTACTCCATACTCTACTCAGCGTTAGTTGTCCTCTCTACGAGTATGATACTACTCGATACTCTTCTCAGCGTTAGTTGTCCTCTCTACGAGTATGATACTATTCGATACTCTTCTCAGCGTTAGTTGTCCTCTCAACTGGTATGATACTACTCGATACTCTTCTCAGCGTTAGTTGTCCTCTCTACGAGTATGATACTACTCAATATTCTTCTCAGCGTTAGTTGTCCTCTCTACTGGTACGATACTCCTCCATACTGTACTCAGCGTTAGTTGTCCACTCTACGAGTATGATACTACTCGATACTCTTCTCAGCGCTAGTTGTCCTCTCTACGAGTATGATACTACTCGATAATCTTCTCAGCTTTAGTTGTCCTCTCAACTGGTATGATACTACTCGATACTCTTCTCAGCGTTAGTTGTCCTCTCTACGAGTATGATACAACTCAATATTCTTCTCAGCGTTAGTTGTCCTCTCTACTGGTACGAAACTACTCCATACTCTACTCAGCGTTAGTTGTCCTCTCTACGAGTATGATACTACTCGATACTCTTCTCAGCGCTAGTTGTCCTCTCTACGAGTATGATACTACTCGATAATCTTCTCAGCTTTAGTTGTCCTCTCAACTGGTATGATACTACTCGATACTCTTCTCAGCGTTAGTTGTCCTCTCTACGAGTATGATACAACTCAATATTCTTCTCAGCGTTAGTTGTCCTCTCTACTGGTACGAAACTACTCCATACTCTACTCAGCGTTAGTTGTCCTCTCTACGAGTATGATACTACTCGATACTCTTCTCAGCTTTAGTTGTCCTCTCAACAGGTATGATACTACTCGATACTCTTCTCAGCGTTAGTTGTCCTCTCTACGAGTATGATACAACTCAATATTCTTCTCAGCGTTAGTTGTCCTCTCTACTGGTTCGAAACTACTCCATACTCTACTCAGCGTTAGTTGTCCTCCCTACGAGTATGATACTACTCGATAATCTTCTCAACTTTAGTTGTCCTCTCTACTGGTATGATACTACTCGATACTCTACTCAGCGTTAGTTGTCCTCTCTACTGGTATGATACTACTCGATACTCTTCTAAGCGTTAGTTGTCCTCTCTACGAGTGTGATACTATTCGATACTCTTCTCAGCGTTAGTTGTCCTCTCAACTGGTATAATACTACTCGATACTCTTCTCAGCGTTAGTTGTCCTCTCTACGAGTATGATACAACTCAATATTCTTCTCAGCGTTAGGTGTCCTCTCTACGAGTACGATACTACTCAATATTCTTCTCAGCGTTATTTGTCCTCTCTACTGGTATGATACTACTCGATACTCTTCTCAGCGTTAGTTGTCCTCTCAACTGGTATGATACTACTCGATACTCTTCTCAGCGTTAGGTGTCCTCTCTACGAGTACGATACTACTCAATATTCTTCTCAGCGTTATTTGTCCTCTCTACTGGTACGAAACTACTCCATACTCTACTCAGCGTTAGTTGTCCTCTCTACGAGTATGATACTACTCGATACTCTTCTCAGCGCTAGTTGTCCTCTCTACGAGTATGATACTACTCGATAATCTTCTCAGCTTTAGTTGTCCTCTCTACTGGTATGATACTACTCGATACACTTCTCAGCGTTAGTTGTCCTCTCTACGAGTATGATACTACTCAATATCCTTCTCAGCGTTAGTTGTCCTCTCTACATGTACGATACTACTCCATACTCTTCTCAGCGTTAGTTGTCCTCCCTACTGGTATGATACTACTCGATACTCTTCTCAGCGTTAGTTGTCCTCTCTACAAGTATGATACTACTCGATAATCTTCTCAGCGTTAGTTGTCCTCTCTACTGATATGATACTACTCAATATTCTTCTCAGTGTTAGTTGTCCTCTTAACTGGTATGATACTACTCGATACTCTTCTCAGCGTTAGTTGTCCTCTCTACGATTATGATACAACTCAATATTATTCTCAGCGATAGGTGTCCTCTCTACGAGTACGATACTACTCAATATTCTTCTCAGCGTTATTTGTCCTCTCTACTGGTACGAAACTACTCCATACTCTACTCAGCGTTAGTTGTCCTCTCTACGAGTATGATACTACTCGATACTCTTCTCAGCGCTAGTTGTCCTCTCTACGAGTATGATACTACTCGATAATCTTCTCAGCTTTAGTTGTCCTCTCAACTGGTATGATACTACTCGATACTCTTCTCAGCGTTAGTTGTCCTCTCTACGAGTATGATACAACTCAATATTCTTCTCAGCGTTAGTTGTCCTCTCTACTGGTACGAAACTACTCCATACTCTACTCAGCGTTAGTTGTCCTCTCTACGAGTATGATACTACTCAATATTCTTCTCAGCGTTCGTTGTCCTCTCTACTGGTACGATACTCCTCCATACTCTACTCAGCGTTAGTTGTCCACTCTACGAGTATGATACTACTCGATACTCTTCTCAGCGCTAGTTGTCCTCTCTACGAGTATGATACTACTCGATAATCTTCTCAGCTTTAGTTGTCCTCTCAACTGGTATGATACTACTCGATACTCTTCTCAGCGTTAGTTGTCCTCTCTACAAGTATGATACTACTCGATAATCTTCTCAGCGTTAGTTGTCCTCTCTACTGATATGATACTACTCAATATTCTTCTCAGTGTTAGTTGTCCTCTTAACTGGTATGATACTACTCGATACTCTTCTCAGCGTTAGTTGTCCTCTCTACGATTATGATACAACTCAATATTATTCTCAGCGATAGGTGTCCTCTCTACGAGTACGATACTACTCAATATTCTTCTCAGCGTTATTTGTCCTCTCTACTGGTACGAAACTACTCCATACTCTACTCAGCGTTAGTTGTCCTCTCTACGAGTATGATACTACTCGATACTCTTCTCAGCGCTAGTTGTCCTCTCTACGAGTATGATACTACTCGATAATCTTCTCAGCTTTAGTTGTCCTCTCAACTGGTATGATACTACTCGATACTCTTCTCAGCGTTAGTTGTCCTCTCTACGAGTATGATACAACTCAATATTCTTCTCAGCGTTAGTTGTCCTCTCTACTGGTACGAAACTACTCCATACTCTACTCAGCGTTAGTTGTCCTCTCTACGAGTATGATACTACTCGATACTCTTCTCAGCGTTAGTTGTCCTCTCTACGAGTATGATACTATTCGATACTCTTCTCAGCGTTAGTTGTCCTCTCAACTGGTATGATACTACTCGATACTCTTCTCAGCGTTAGTTGTCCTCTCTACGAGTATGATACTACTCAATATTCTTCTCAGCGTTCGTTGTCCTCTCTACTGGTACGATACTCCTCCATACTCTACTCAGCGTTAGTTGTCCACTCTACGAGTATGATACTACTCGATACTCTTCTCAGCGCTAGTTGTCCTCTCTACGAGTATGATACTACTCGATAATCTTCTCAGCTTTAGTTGTCCTCTCAACTGGTATGATACTACTCGATACTCTTCTCAGCGTTAGTTGTCCTCTCTACGAGTATGATACAACTCAATATTCTTCTCAGCGTTAGTTGTCCTCTCTACTGGTACGAAACTACTCCATACTCTACTCAGCGTTAGTTGTCCTCTCTACGAGTATGATACTACTCGATACTCTTCTCAGCGCTAGTTGTCCTCTCTACGAGTATGATACTACTCGATAATCTTCTCAGCTTTAGTTGTCCTCTCAACTGGTATGATACTACTCGATACTCTTCTCAGCGTTAGTTGTCCTCTCTACGAGTATGATACAACTCAATATTCTTCTCAGCGTTAGTTGTCCTCTCTACTGGTTCGAAACTACTCCATACTCTACTCAGCGTTAGTTGTCCTCCCTACGAGTATGATACTACTCGATAATCTTCTCAACTTTAGTTGTCCTCTCTACTGGTATGATACTACTCGATACTCTACTCAGCGTTAGTTGTCCTCTCTACGAGTATGATACTACTCGATACTCTTCTCAGCGTTAGTTGTCCTCTCTACGAGTATGATACTATTCGATACTCTTCTCAGCGTTAGTTGTCCTCTCAACTGGTATGATACTACTCGATACTCTTCTCAGCGTTAGTTGTCCTCTCTACGAGTATGATACTACTCAATATTCTTCTCAGCGTTAGTTGTCCTCTCTACTGGTACGATACTACTCCATACTCTACTCAGCGTTAGTTGTCCTCTCTACGAGTATGATACTACTCGATACTCTTCTCAGCGTTAGTTGTCCACTCTACGAGTATGATACTACTCGATACTGTTCTCAGCGTTAGTTGTCCTCTCTACAAGTATGATACTACTCGATAATCTACTCAGCTTTAGTTGTCCTCTCTACTGATATGATACTACTCAATATTCTTCTCAGTGTTAGTTGTCCTCTTAACTGGTATGATACTTCTCGATACTCTTCTCAGCGTTAGTTGTCCTCTCTACGATTATGATACTACTCAATATTCTTCTCAGCGTTAGTTGTCCTCTCTACGAGTATGATACTACTCAATATTCTTCTCAGCGTTAGTTGTCCTCTCTACTGGTACGATACTACTCCATACTCTACTCAGCGTCAGTTGTCCTCTCTACGAGTATGATACTACTCGATACTCTTATCAGCGTTAGTTGTCCTCTCTACGAGTATAATACTACTCAATATACTTCTCAGCGTTAGTTGTCCTCTCTACTGGTATGATACTACTCGATACTCTTCTCAGCGTTAGTTGTCCTCTCTACGAGTATGATACTATTCGATACTCTTCTCAGCGTTAGTTGTCCTCTCAACTGGTATGATACTACTCGATACTCTTCTCAGCGTTAGTTGTCCTCTCTACGAGTATGATACAACTCAATATTATTCTCAGCGATAGGTGTCCTCTCTACGAGTACGATACTACTCAATATTCTTCTCAGCGTTATTTGTCCTCTCTACTGGTACGAAACTACTCCATACTCTACTCAGCGTTAGTTGTCCTCTCTACGAGTATGATACTACTCGATACTCTTCTCAGCGCTAGTTGTCCTCTCTACTGGTATGATACTACTCGATACTCTTCTCAGCGTTAGTTGACCTCTCTACTGGTATGATACTACTCGATACTCTTCTCAGCGTTAGTTGTCCTCTCTACAAGTATGATAATACTCGATAATCTTCTCAGCTTTAGTTGTCCTCTCTACTGGTATGACACTACACGATACTCTTCTCAGCGTTAGTTGTCCTCTCTACAAGTATGATACTACTCGATAATCTTCTCAGCGTTAGTTGTCCTCTCTACTGATATGATACTACTCAATATTCTTCTCAGTGTTTGTTGTCCTCTTAACTGGTATGATACTACTCGATACTCTTCTCAGCGTTAGTTGTCCTCTCTACGATTATGATACAACTCAATATTATTCTCAGCGATAGGTGTCCTCTCTACGAGTACGATACTACTCAATATTCTTCTCAGCGTTATTTGTCCTCTCTACTGGTACGAAACTACTCCATACTCTACTCAGCGTTAGTTGTCCTCTCTACGAGTATGATACTACTCGATACTCTTCTCAGCGCTAGTTGTCCTCTCTACGAGTATGATACTACTCGATAATCTTCTCAGCTTTAGTTGTCCTCTCAACTGGTATGATACTACTCGATACTCTTCTCAGCGTTAGTTGTCCTCTCTACGAGTATGATACAACTCAATATTCTTCTCAGCGTTAGTTGTCCTCTCTACTGGTACGAAACTACTCCATACTCTACTCAGCGTTAGTTGTCCTCTCTACGAGTATGATACTACTCGATACTCTTCTCAGCGTTAGTTGTCCTCTCTACGAGTATGATACTATTCGATAGTCTTCTCAGCGTTAGTTGTCCTCTCAACTGGTATGATACTACTCGATACTCTTCTCAGCGTTAGTTGTCCTCTCTACGAG
Organism: Rhaphigaster nebulosa; assembly: GCA_948150685.1. Classification (NCBI taxonomy): domain Eukaryota; kingdom Metazoa; phylum Arthropoda; class Insecta; order Hemiptera; family Pentatomidae; genus Rhaphigaster; species Rhaphigaster nebulosa. Next base: position 9,714,172 of record OX411307.1, read on the forward strand.
TATGATACTACTCGATATTCTTCTCAGCGTTAGTTGTCCTCTCTACTGGTACGATACTCCTCCATACTCTACTCAGCGTTAGTTGTCCACTCTACGAGTATGATACTACTCGATACTCTTCTCAGCGCTAGTTGTCCTCTCTACGAGTATGATACTACTCGATAATCTTCTCAGCTTTAGTTGTCCTCTCAACTGGTATGATACTACTCGATACTCTTCTCAGCGTTAGTTGTCCTCTCTACGAGTATGATACAACTCAATATTCTTCTCAGCGTTAGTTGTCCTCTCTACTGGTACGAAACTACTCCATACTCTACTCAGCGTTAGTTGTCCTCTCTACGAGTATGATACTACTCGATACTCTTCTCAGCGCTAGTTGTCCTCTCTACGAGTATGATACTACTCGATAATCTTCTCAGCTTTAGTTGTCCTCTCAACTGGTATGATACTACTCGATACTCTTCTCAGCGTTAGTTGTCCTCTCTACGAGTATGATACAACTCAATATTCTTCTCAGCGTTAGTTGTCCTCTCTACTGGTACGAAACTACTCCATACTCTACTCAGCGTTAGTTGTCCTCTCTACGAGTATGATACTACTCGATACTCTTCTCAGCTTTAGTTGTCCTCTCAACTGGTATGATACTACTCGATACTCTTCTCAGCGTTAGTTGTCCTCTCTACGAGTATGATACAACTCAATATTCTTCTCAGCGTTAGTTGTCCTCTCTACTGGTTCGAAACTACTCCATACTCTACTCAGCGTTAGTTGTCCTCCCTACGAGTATGATACTACTCGATACTCTTCTCAGCTTTAGTTGTCCTCTCAACTGGTATGATACTACTCGATACTCTTCTCAGCGTTAGTTGTCCTCTCTACGAGTATGATACAACTCAATATTCTTCTCAGCGTTAGTTGTCCTCTCTACTGGTACGAAACTACTCCATACTCTACTCAGCGTTAGTTGTCCTCTCTACGAGTATGATACTACTCGATACTCTTCTCAGCTTTAGTTGTCCTCTCAACTGGTATGATACTACTCGATACTCTTCTCAGCGTTAGTTGTCCTCCCTACGAGTATGATACAACTCAATATTCTTCTCAGCGTTAGTTGTCCTCTCTACTGGTACGAAACTACTCCATACTCTACTCAGCGTTAGTTGTCCTCTCTACGAGTATGATAATACTCGATAATCTTCTCAGCTTTAGTTGTCCTCTCTACTGGTATGACACTACACGATACTCTTCTCAGCGTTAGTTGTCCTCTCTACAAGTATGATACTACTCGATAATCTTCTCAGCGTTAGTTGTCCTCTCTACTGATATGATACTACTCAATATTCTTCTCAGTGTTTGTTGTCCTCTTAACTGGTATGATACTACTCGATACTCTTCTCAGCGTTAGTTGTCCTCTCTACGATTATGATACAACTCAATATTATTCTCAGCGATAGGTGTCCTCTCTACGAGTACGATACTACTCAATATTCTTCTCAGCGTTATTTGTCCTCTCTACTGGTACGAAACTACTCCATACTCTACTCAGCGTTAGTTGTCCTCTCTACGAGTATGATACTACTCGATACTCTTCTCAGCGCTAGTTGTCCTCTCTACGAGTATGATACTACTCGATAATCTTCTCAGCTTTAGTTGTCCTCTCAACTGGTATGATACTACTCGATACTCTTCTCAGCGTTAGTTGTCCTCTCTACGAGTATGATACAACTCAATATTCTTCTCAGCGTTAGTTGTCCTCTCTACTGGTACGAAACTACTCCATACTCTACTCAGCGTTAGTTGTCCTCTCTACGAGTATGATACTACTCGATACTCTTCTCAGCGTTAGTTGTCCTCTCTACGAGTATGATACTATTCGATAGTCTTCTCAGCGTTAGTTGTCCTCTCAACTGGTATGATACTACTCGATACTCTTCTCAGCGTTAGTTGTCCTCTCTACGAGTATGATACTACTCGATATTCTTCTCAGCGTTAGTTGTCCTCTCTACTGGTACGATACTCCTCCATACTCTACTCAGCGTTAGTTGTCCACTCTACGAGTATGATACTACTCGATACTCTTCTCAGCGCTAGTTGTCCTCTCTACGAGTATGATACTACTCGATAATCTTCTCAGCTTTAGTTGTCCTCTCAACTGGTATGATACTACTCGATACTCTTCTCAGCGTTAGTTGTCCTCTCTACGAGTATGATACAACTCAATATTCTTCTCAGCGTTAGTTGTCCTCTCTACTGGTACGAAACTACTCCATACTCTACTCAGCGTTAGTTGTCCTCTCTACGAGTATGATACTACTCGATACTCTTCTCAGCGCTAGTTGTCCTCTCTACGAGTATGATACTACTCGATAATCTTCTCAGCTTTAGTTGTCCTCTCAACTGGTATGATACTACTCGATACTCTTCTCAGCGTTAGTTGTCCTCTCTACGAGTATGATACAACTCAATATTCTTCTCAGCGTTAGTTGTCCTCTCTACTGGTACGAAACTACTCCATACTCTACTCAGCGTTAGTTGTCCTCTCTACGAGTATGATACTACTCGATACTCTTCTCAGCTTTAGTTGTCCTCTCAACTGGTATGATACTACTCGATACTCTTCTCAGCGTTAGTTGTCCTCTCTACGAGTATGATACAACTCAATATTCTTCTCAGCGTTAGTTGTCCTCTCTACTGGTTCGAAACTACTCCATACTCTACTCAGCGTTAGTTGTCCTCCCTACGAGTATGATACTACTCGATACTCTTCTCAGCTTTAGTTGTCCTCTCAACTGGTATGATACTACTCGATACTCTTCTCAGCGTTAGTTGTCCTCTCTACGAGTATGATACAACTCAATATTCTTCTCAGCGTTAGTTGTCCTCTCTACTGGTACGAAACTACTCCATACTCTACTCAGCGTTAGTTGTCCTCTCTACGAGTATGATACTACTCGATACTCTTCTCAGCTTTAGTTGTCCTCTCAACTGGTATGATACTACTCGATACTCTTCTCAGCGTTAGTTGTCCTCCCTACGAGTATGATACAACTCAATATTCTTCTCAGCGTTAGTTGTCCTCTCTACTGGTACGAAACTACTCCATACTCTACTCAGCGTTAGTTGTCCTCTCTACGAGTATGATACTACTCGATACTCTTCTCAGCGCTAGTTGTCCTCTCTACGAGTATGATACTACTCGGTAATCTTCTCAGCTTTAGTTGTCCTCTCAACTGGTATGATACTACTCGATACTCTTCTCAGCGTTAGTTGTCCTCTCTACGAGTATGATACAACTCAATATTCTTCTCAGCGTTAGTTGTCCTCTCTACTGGTACGAAACTACTCCATACTCTACTCAGCGTTAGTTGTCCTCTCTACGAGTATGATACTACTCGATACTCTTCTCAGCGTTAGTTGTCCTCTCTACGAGTATGATACTACTCGATAATCTTCTCAGCTTTAGTTGTCCTCTCAACTGGTATGATACTACTCGATACTCTTCTCAGCGTTAGTTGTCCTCTCTACGAGTATGATACAACTCAATATTCTTCTCAGCGTTAGTTGTCCTCTCTACTGGTACGAAACTACTCCATACTCTACTCAGCGTTAGTTGTCCTCTCTACGAGTATGATACTACTCGATACTCTTCTCAGCGTTAGTTGTCCTCTCTACGAGTATGATACTATTCGATACTCTTCTCAGCGTTAGTTGTCCTCTCAACTGGTATGATACTACTCGATACTCTTATCAGCGTTAGTTGTCCTCTCTACGAGTATGATACTACTCAATATTCTTCTCAGCGTTAGTTGTCCTCTCTACTGGTATGATACTACTCGATACTCTTCTCAGCGTTAGTTGTCCTCTCTACGAGTATGATAATATTCGATACTCTTCTCAGCGTTAGTTGTCCTCTCAACTGGTATGATACTACTCGATACTCTTCTCAGCGTTAGTTGTCCTCTCTACGAGTATGATACAACTCAATATTCTTCTCAGCGTTAGGTGTCCTCTCTACGAGTACGATACTACTCAATATTCTTCTCAGCGTTATTTGTCCTCTCTACTGGTACGAAACTACTCCATACTCTACTCAGCGTTAGTTGTCCTCTCTACGAGTATGAAACTACTCGATACTCTTCTCAGCGCTAGTTGTCCTCTCTACGAGTATGATACTACTCGATAATCTTCTCAGCGTTAGTTGTCCAGTATACTGGTACGATACTACTCCATACTCAACTCAGCGTTAGTTGTCCTCTCTACGAGTATGATACTTCTCGATACACTTCTCAGCGTTAGTTGTCCTCTCTACTGGTATGATACTACTCGATACTCTTCTAAGCGTTAGTTGTCCTCTCTAATGGTATGATACTATTCGATACTCTTCTCAGCGTTAGTTGTCCACTCTACTAGTATGAAACTACTCGATACTCTTCTCAGCGTTAGTTGTCCTCTCTATTGGTATAATACTACTCGATACTTTTATCAGCGTTAGTTGTCCTCTCCACTGCTATGATACTACTCGATACTCTTCTCAGCGTTAGTTGTCCTCTCTACGAGTATGATACTACTCAATATTCTTCTCAGCGTTAGTTGTCCTCTCTACTGGTATGATACTACTCGATACTCTACTCAGCGTTAGTTGTCCTCTCTACTGGTATGATACTACTCGATACTCTTCTAAGCGTTAGTTGTCCTCTCTACGAGTGTGATACTATTCGATACTCTTCTCAGCGTTAGTTGTCCTCTCAACTGGTATAATACTACTCGATACTCTTCTCAGCGTTAGTTGTCCTCTCTACGAGTATGATACAACTCAATATTCTTCTCAGCGTTAGGTGTCCTCTCTACGAGTACGATACTACTCAATATTCTTCTCAGCGTTATTAGTCCTCTCTACTGGTCTGATACTACTCGATACTCTTCTCAGCGTTAGTTGTCCTCTCAACTGGTATGATACTACTCGATACTCTTCTCAGCGTTAGGTGTCCTCTCTACGAGTACGATACTACTCAATATTCTTCTCAGCGTTATTTGTCCTCTCAACTGGTACGAAACTACTCCATACTCTACTCAGCGTTAGTTGTCCTCTCTACGAGTATGATACTACTCGATACTCTTCTCAGCGCTAGTTGTCCTCTCTACGAGTATGATACTACTCGATAATCTTCTCAGCTTTAGTTGTCCTCTCTACTGGTATGATACTACTCGATACACTTCTCAGCGTTAGTTGTCCTCTCTACGAGTATGATACTACTCAATATCCTTCTCAGCGTTAGTTGTCCTCTCTACATGTACGATACTACTCCATACTCTTCTCAGCGTTAGTTGTCCTCCCTACTGGTATGATACTACTCGATACTCTTCTCAGCGTTAGTTGTCCACTCTACGAGTATGATACTACTCGATACTGTTCTCAGCGTTAGTTGTCCTCTCTACAAGTATGATACTACTCGACAATCTTCTCAGCTTTAGTTGTCCTCTCTACTGGTATGATACTACTCGATACTCTTCTCAGCGTTAGTTGTCCTCTCTACAAGTATGATACTACTCGATAATCTTCTCAGCGTTAGTTGTCGTCTCTACTGATATGATACTACTCAATATTCTTCTCAGTGTTAGTTGTCCTCTTAACTGGTATGATACTACTCGATACTCTTCTCAGCGTTAGTTGTCCTCTCTACGATTATGATACTACTCAATATTCTTCTCAGCGTTAGTTGTCCTCTCTACGAGTATGATACTACTCAATATTCTTCTCAGCGTTAGTTGTCCTCTCTACTGGTACGATACTACTCCATACTCTACTCAGCGTCAGTTGTCCTCTCTACGAGTATGATACTACTCGATACTCTTATCAGCGTTAGTTGTCCTCTCTACGAGTATGATACTACTCAATATTCTTCTCAGCGTTAGTTGTCCTCTCTACTGGTATGATACTACTCGATACTCTTCTCAGCGTTAGTTGTCCTCTCTACGAGTATGATAATATTCGATACTCTTCTCAGCGTTAGTTGTCCTCTCAACTGGTATGATACTACTCGATACTCTTCTCAGCGTTAGTTGTCCTCTCTACGAGTATGATACTACTCGATACTCTTCTCAGCTTTAGTTGTCCTCTCAACTGGTATGATACTACTCGATACTCTACTCAGCGTTAGTTGTCCTCTCTACGATTATGATACAACTCAATATTCTTCTCAGCGTTAGTTGTCCTCTCTACTGGTACGAAACTACTCCATACTCTACTCAGCGTTAGTTGTCCTCTCTACGAGTATGATACTACTCGATACTCTTCTCAGCTTTAGTTGTCCTCTCAACTGGTATGATACTACTCGATACTCTACTCAGCGTTAGTTGTCCTCTCTACGATTATGATACAACTCAATATTATTCTCAGCGATAGGTGTCCTCTCTACGAGTACGATACTACTCAATATTCTTCTCAGCGTTATTTGTCCTCTCTACTGGTACGAAACTACTCCATACTCTACTCAGCGTTAGTTGTCCTCTCTACGAGTATGATACTACTCGATACTCTTCTCAGCGCTAGTTGTCCTCTCTACGAGTATGATACTACTCGATAATCTTCTCAGCTTTAGTTGTCCTCTCAACTGTTATGATACTACTCGATACTCTTCTCAGCGTTAGTTGTCCTCTCTACGAGTATGATACAACTCAATATTCTTCTCAGCGTTAGTTGTCCTCTCTACTGGTACGAAACTACTCCATACTCTACTCAGCGTTAGTTGTCCTCTCTACGAGTATGATACTACTCGATACTCTTCTCAGCGTTAGTTGTCCTCTCTACGAGTATGATACTACTCGATAATCTTCTCAGCTTTAGTTGTCCTCTCAACTGGTATGATACTACTCGATACTCTTCTCAGCGTTAGTTGTCCTCTCTACGAGTATGATACAACTCAATATTCTTCTCAGCGTTAGTTGTCCTCTCTACTGGTACGAAACTACTCCATACTCTACTCAGCGTTAGTTGTCCTCTCTACGAGTATGATACTACTCGATACTCTTCTCAGCGTTAGTTGTCCTCTCTACGAGTATGATACTATTCGATACTCTTCTCAGCGTTAGTTGTCCTCTCAACTGGTATGATACTACTCGATACTCTTATCAGCGTTAGTTGTCCTCTCTACGAGTATGATACTACTCAATATTCTTCTCAGCGTTAGTTGTCCTCTCTACTGGTATGATACTACTCGATACTCTTCTCAGCGTTAGTTGTCCTCTCTACGAGTATGATAATATTCGATACTCTTCTCAGCGTTAGTTGTCCTCTCAACTGGTATGATACTACTCGATACTCTTCTCAGCGTTAGTTGTCCTCTCTACGAGTATGATACAACTCAATATTCTTCTCAGCGTTAGGTGTCCTCTCTACGAGTACGATACTACTCAATATTCTTCTCAGCGTTATTTGTCCTCTCTACTGGTACGAAACTACTCCATACTCTACTCAGCGTTAGTTGTCCTCTCTACGAGTATGAAACTACTCGATACTCTTCTCAGCGTTAGTTGTCCTCTCTACGAGTATGATACAACTCAATATTCTTCTCAGCGTTAGGTGTCCTCTCTACGAGTACGATACTACTCAATATTCTTCTCAGCGTTATTTGTCCTCTCTACTGGTCTGATACTACTCGATACTCTTCTCAGCGTTAGTTGTCCTCTCAACTGGTATGATACTACTCGATACTCTTCTCAGCGTTAGGTGTCCTCTCTACGAGTACGATACTACTCAATATTCTTCTCAGCGTTATTTGTCCTCTCAACTGGTACGAAACTACTCCATACTCTACTCAGCGTTAGTTGTCCTCTCTACGAGTATGATACTACTCGATACTCTTCTCAGCGCTAGTTGTCCTCTCTACGAGTATGATACTACTCGATAATCTTCTCAGCTTTAGTTGTCCTCTCTACTGGTATGATACTACTCGATACACTTCTCAGCGTTAGTTGTCCTCTCTACGAGTATGATACTACTCAATATCCTTCTCAGCGTTAGTTGTCCTCTCTACATGTACGATACTACTCCATACTCTTCTCAGCGTTAGTTGTCCTCCCTACTGGTATGATACTACTCGATACTCTTCTCAGCGTTAGTTGTCCACTCTACGAGTATGATACTACTCGATACTGTTCTCAGCGTTAGTTGTCCTCTCTACAAGTATGATACTACTCGACAATCTTCTCAGCTTTAGTTGTCCTCTCTACTGGTATGATACTACTCGATACTCTTCTCAGCGTTAGTTGTCCTCTCTACAAGTATGATACTACTCGATAATCTTCTCAGCGTTAGTTGTCGTCTCTACTGATATGATACTACTCAATATTCTTCTCAGTGTTAGTTGTCCTCTTAACTGGTATGATACTACTCGATACTCTTCTCAGCGTTAGTTGTCCTCTCTACGATTATGATACTACTCAATATTCTTCTCAGCGTTAGTTGTCCTCTCTACGAGTATGATACTACTCAATATTCTTCTCAGCGTTAGTTGTCCTCTCTACTGGTACGATACAACTCCATACTCTACTCAGCGTCAGTTGTCCTCTCTACGAGTATGATACTACTCGATACTCTTATCAGCGTTAGTTGTCCTCTCTACGAGTATGATACTACTCAATATTCTTCTCAGCGTTAGTTGTCCTCTCTACTGGTATGATACTACTCGATACTCTTCTCAGCGTTAGTTGTCCTCTCTACGAGTATGATAATATTCGATACTCTTCTCAGCGTTAGTTGTCCTCTCAACTGGTATGATACTACTCGATACTCTTCTCAGCGTTAGTTGTCCTCTCTACGAGTATGATACTACTCGATACTCTTCTCAGCTTTAGTTGTCCTCTCAACTGGTATGATACTACTCGATACTCTACTCAGCGTTAGTTGTCCTCTCTACGATTATGATACAACTCAATATTCTTCTCAGCGTTAGTTGTCCTCTCTACTGGTACGAAACTACTCCATACTCTACTCAGCGTTAGTTGTCCTCTCTACGAGTATGATACTACTCGATACTCTTCTCAGCTTTAGTTGTCCTCTCAACTGGTATGATACTACTCGATACTCTACTCAGCGTTAGTTGTCCTCTCTACGATTATGATACAACTCAATATTATTCTCAGCGATAGGTGTCCTCTCTACGAGTACGATACTACTCAATATTCTTCTCAGCGTTATTTGTCCTCTCTACTGGTACGAAACTACTCCATACTCTACTCAGCGTTAGTTGTCCTCTCTACGAGTATGATACTACTCGATACTCTTCTCAGCGCTAGTTGTCCTCTCTACGAGTATGATACTACTCGATAATCTTCTCAGCTTTAGTTGTCCTCTCAACTGTTATGATACTACTCGATACTCTTCTCAGCGTTAGTTGTCCTCTCTACGAGTATGATACAACTCAATATTCTTCTCAGCGTTAGTTGTCCTCTCTACTGGTACGAAACTACTCCATACTCTACTCAGCGTTAGTTGTCCTCTCTACGAGTATGATACTACTCGATACTCTTCTCAGCGTTAGTTGTCCTCTCTACGAGTATGATACTACTCGATAATCTTCTCAGCTTTAGTTGTCCTCTCAACTGGTATGATACTACTCGATACTCTTCTCAGCGTTAGTTGTCCTCTCTACGAGTATGATACAACTCAATATTCTTCTCAGCGTTAGTTGTCCTCTCTACTGGTACGAAACTACTCCATACTCTACTCAGCGTTAGTTGTCCTCTCTACGAGTATGATACTACTCGATACTCTTCTCAGCGTTAGTTGTCCTCTCTACGAGTATGATACTATTCGATACTCTTCTCAGCGTTAGTTGTCCTCTCAACTGGTATGATACTACTCGATACTCTTATCAGCGTTAGTTGTCCTCTCTACGAGTATGATACTACTCAATATTCTTCTCAGCGTTAGTTGTCCTCTCTACTGGTATGATACTACTCGATACTCTTCTCAGCGTTAGTTGTCCTCTCTACGAGTATGATAATATTCGATACTCTTCTCAGCGTTAGTTGTCCTCTCAACTGGTATGATACTACTCGATACTCTTCTCAGCGTTAGTTGTCCTCTCTACGAGTATGATACAACTCAATATTCTTCTCAGCGTTAGGTGTCCTCTCTACGAGTACGATACTACTCAATATTCTTCTCAGCGTTATTTGTCCTCTCTACTGGTACGAAACTACTCCATACTCTACTCAGCGTTAGTTGTCCTCTCTACGAGTATGAAACTACTCGATACTCTTCTCAGCGCTAGTTGTCCTCTCTACGAGTATGATACTACTCGATAATCTTCTCAGCGTTAGTTGTCCAGTATACTGGTACGATACTACTCCATACTCAACTCAGCGTTAGTTGTCCTCTCTACGAGTATGATACTTCTCGATACACTTCTCAGCGTTAGTTGTCCTCTCTACTGGTATGATACTACTCGATACTCTTCTAAGCGTTAGTTGTCCTCTCTAATGGTATGATACTATTCGATACTCTTCTCAGCGTTAGTTGTCCACTCTACTAGTATGAAACTACTCGATACTCTTCTCAGCGTTAGTTGTCCTCTCTATTGGTATAATACTACTCGATACTTTTATCAGCGTTAGTTGTCCTCTCCACTGCTATGATACTACTCGATACTCTTCTCAGCGTTAGTTGTCCTCTCTACGAGTATGATACTACTCAATATTCTTCTCAGCGTTAGTTGTCCTCTCTACTGGTATGATACTACTCGATACTCTACTCAGCGTTAGTTGTCCTCTCTACTGGTATGATACTACTCGATACTCTTCTAAGCGTTAGTTGTCCTCTCTACGAGTGTGATACTATTCGATACTCTTCTCAGCGTTAGTTGTCCTCTCAACTGGTATAATACTACTCGATACTCTTCTCAGCGTTAGTTGTCCTCTCTACGAGTATGATACAACTCAATATTCTTCTCAGCGTTAGGTGTCCTCTCTACGAGTACGATACTACTCAATATTCTTCTCAGCGTTATTTGTCCTCTCTACTGGTCTGATACTACTCGATACTCTTCTCAGCGTTAGTTGTCCTCTCAACTGGTATGATACTACTCGATACTCTTCTCAGCGTTAGGTGTCCTCTCTACGAGTACGATACTACTCAATATTCTTCTCAGCGTTATTTGTCCTCTCTACTGGTACGAAACTACTCCATACTCTACTCAGCGTTAGTTGTCCTCTCTACGAGTATGATACTACTCGATACTCTTCTCAGCGCTAGTTGTCCTCTCTACGAGTATGATACTACTCGATAATCTTCTCAGCTTTAGTTGTCCTCTCTACTGGTATGATACTACTCGATACACTTCTCAGCGTTAGTTGTCCTCTCTACGAGTATGATACTACTCAATATCCTTCTCAGCGTTAGTTGTCCTCTCTACATGTACGATACTACTCCATACTCTTCTCAGCGTTAGTTGTCCTCCCTACTGGTATGATACTACTCGATACTCTTCTCAGCGTTAGTTGTCCACTCTACGAGTATGATACTACTCGATACTGTTCTCAGCGTTAGTTGTCCTCTCTACAAGTATGATACTACTCGACAATCTTCTCAGCTTTAGTTGTCCTCTCTACTGGTATGATACTACTCGATACTCTTCTCAGCGTTAGTTGTCCTCTCTACAAGTATGATACTACTCGATAATCTTCTCAGCGTTAGTTGTCGTCTCTACTGATATGATACTACTCAATATTCTTCTCAGTGTTAGTTGTCCTCTTAACTGGTATGATACTACTCGATACTCTTCTCAGCGTTAGTTGTCCTCTCTACGATTATGATACTACTCAATATTCTTCTCAGCGTTAGTTGTCCTCTCTACGAGTATGATACTACTCAATATTCTTCTCAGCGTTAGTTGTCCTCTCTACTGGTACGATACTACTCCATACTCTACTCAGCGTCAGTTGTCCTCTCTACGAGTATGATACTACTCGATACTCTTATCAGCGTTAGTTGTCCTCTCTACGAGTATGATACTACTCAATATTCTTCTCAGCGTTAGTTGTCCTCTCTACTGGTATGATACTACTCGATACTCTTCTCAGCGTTAGTTGTCCTCTCTACGAGTATGATAATATTCGATACTCTTCTCAGCGTTAGTTGTCCTCTCAACTGGTATGATACTACTCGATACTCTTCTCAGCGTTAGTTGTCCTCTCTACGAGTATGATACTACTCGATACTCTTCTCAGCTTTAGTTGTCCTCTCAACTGGTATGATACTACTCGATACTCTACTCAGCGTTAGTTGTCCTCTCTACGATTATGATACAACTCAATATTCTTCTCAGCGTTAGTTGTCCTCTCTACTGGTACGAAACTACTCCATACTCTACTCAGCGTTAGTTGTCCTCTCTACGAGTATGATACTACTCGATACTCTTCTCAGCTTTAGTTGTCCTCTCAACTGGTATGATACTACTCGATACTCTACTCAGCGTTAGTTGTCCTCTCTACGATTATGATACAACTCAATATTATTCTCAGCGATAGGTGTCCTCTCTACGAGTACGATACTACTCAATATTCTTCTCAGCGTTATTTGTCCTCTCTACTGGTACGAAACTACTCCATACTCTACTCAGCGTTAGTTGTCCTCTCTACGAGTATGATACTACTCGATACTCTTCTCAGCGCTAGTTGTCCTCTCTACGAGTATGATACTACTCGATAATCTTCTCAGCTTTAGTTGTCCTCTCAACTGTTATGATACTACTCGATACTCTTCTCAGCGTTAGTTGTCCTCTCTACGAGTATGATACAACTCAATATTCTTCTCAGCGTTAGTTGTCCTCTCTACTGGTACGAAACTACTCCATACTCTACTCAGCGTTAGTTGTCCTCTCTACGAGTATGATACTACTCGATACTCTTCTCAGCGTTAGTTGTCCTCTCTACGAGTATGATACTATTCGATACTCTTCTCAGCGTTAGTTGTCCTCTCAACTGGTATGATACTACTCGATACTCTTCTCAGCGTTAGTTGTCCTCTCTACGAGTATGATACTACTCAATATTCTTCTTAGCGTTAGTTGTCCTCTCTACTGGTACGATACTCCTCCATACTCTACTCAGCGTTAGTTGTCCACTCTACGAGTATGATACTACTCGATACTCTTCTCAGCGCTAGTTGTCCTCTCTACGAGTATGATACTACTCGATAATCTTCTCAGCTTTAGTTGTCCTCTCAACTGGTATGATACTACTCGATACTCTTCTCAGCGTTAGTTGTCCTCTCTACGAGTATGATACAACTCAATATTCTTCTCAGCGTTAGTTGTCCTCTCTACTAGTACGAAACTACTCCATACTCTACTCAGCGTTAGTTGTCCTCTCTACGAGTATGATACTACTCGATACTCTTCTCAGCGCTAGTTGTCCTCTCTACGAGTATGATACTACTCGATAATCTTCTCAGCTTTAGTTGTCCTCTCAACTGGTATGATACTACTCGATACTCTTCTCAGCGTTAGTTGTCCTCTCTACGAGTATGATACAACTCAATATTCTTCTCAGCGTTAGTTGTCCTCTCTACTGGTACGAAACTACTCCATACTCTACTCAGCGTTAGTTGTCCTCTCTACGAGTATGATACTACTCGATACTCTTCTCAGCTTTAGTTGTCCTCTCAACTGGTATGATACTACTCGATACTCTTCTCAGCGTTAGTTGTCCTCTCTACGAGTATGATACAACTCAATATTCTTCTCAGCGTTAGTTGTCCTCTCTACTGGTACGAAACTACTCCATACTCTACTCAGCGTTAGTTGTCCTCTCTACGAGTATGATACTACTCGATACTCTTCTCAGCGCTAGTTGTCCTCTCTACGAGTATGATACTACTCGATAATCTTCTCAGCTTTAGTTGTCATCTCAACTGGTATGATACTACTCGATACTCTTCTCAGCGTTAGTTGTCCTCTCTACGAGTATGATACAACTCAATATTCTTCTCAGCGTTAGTTGTCCTCTCTACTGGTACGAAACTACTCCATACTCTTCTCAGCGCTAGTTGTCCTCTCTACGAGTATGATACTACTCGATAATCTTCTCAGCTTTAGTTGTCATCTCAACTGGTATGATACTACTCGATACTCTTCTCAGCGTTAGTTGTCCTCTCTACGAGTATGATACAACTCAATATACTTCTCAGCGTTAGTTGTCCTCTCTACTGGTACGAAACTACTCCATACTCTACTCAGCGTTAGTTGTCCTCTCTACGAGTATGATACTATTCGATACTCTTCTCAGCGTTAGTTGTCCTCTCAACTGGTATGATACTACTCGATACTCTTCTCAGCGTTAGTTGTCCTCTCTACGAGTATGATACTACTCAATATTCTTCTCAGCGTTAGTTGTCCTCTCTACTGGTACGATATTCCTCCATACTCTACTCAGCGTTAGTTGTCCTCTCTACGAGTATGATACTACTCGATACTCTTATCAGCGTTAGTTGTCCTCTCTACGAGTATGATACTACTCAATATTCTTCTCAGCGTTAGTTGTCCTCTCTACTGGTATGATACTACTCGATACTCTTCTCAGCGTTAGTTGACCTCTCTACTGGTATGATACTACTCGATACTCTTCTCAGCGTTAATTGTCCTCTCTACGAGTATGATACTACTCGATACACTTCTCAGCGTTAGTTGTCCTCTCTACGAGTATGATACTACTCAATATCCTTCTCAGCGTTAGTTGTCCTCTCTACTGGTACGATACTACTCAATACTCTTCTCAGCGTTAGTTGTCCAGTATACTGGTACGATACTACTCCATACTCAACTCAGCGTTAGTTGTCCTCTCTACGAGTATGATACTTCTCGATACACTTCTCAGCGTTAGTTGTCCTCTCTACTGTTATGATACTACTCGATACTCTTCTAAGCGTTAGTTGTCCTCTCTAATGGTATGATACTACTCGATACTCTTCTCAGCGTTAGTTGTCCACTCTACTAGTATGAAACTACTCGATACTCTTCTCAGCGTTAGTTGTCCTCTCTACTGGTATAATACTACTCGATACTTTTATCAGCGTTAGTTGTCCTCTCCACTGGTATGATACTACTCGATACTCTTCTCAGCGTTAGTTGTCCTCTCTACGAGTATGATACTACTCAATATTCTTCTCAGCGTTAGTTGTCCTCTCTACGAGTGTGATACTATTCGATACTCTTCTCAGCGTTAGTTGTCCTCTCAACTGGTATAATACTACTCGATACTCTTCTCAGCGTTAGTTGTCCTCTCTACGAGTATGATACAACTCAATATTCTTCTCAGCGTTAGGTGTCCTCTCTACGAGTACGATACTACTCAATATTCTTCTCAGCGTTATTTGTCCTCTCTACTGGTATGATACTACTCGATACTCTTCTCAGCGTTAGTTTTCCTCTCAACTGGTATGATACTACTCGATACTCTTCTCAGCGTTAGGTGTCCTCTCTACGAGTACGATACTACTCAATATTCTTCTCAGCGTTATTTGTCCTCTCTACTGGTACGAAACTACTCCATACTCTACTCAGCGTTAGTTGTCCTCTCTACGAGTATGATACTACTCGATACTCTTCTCAGCGCTAGTTGTCCTCTCTACGAGTATGATACTACTCGATAATCTTCTCAGCTTTAGTTGTCCTCTCTACTGGTATGATACTACTCGATACACTTCTCAGCGTTAGTTGTCCTCTCTACGAGTATGATACTACTCAATATCCTTCTCAGCGTTAGTTGTCCTCTCTACATGTACGATACTACTCCATACTCTTCTCAGCGTTAGTTGTCCTCCCTACTGGTATGATACTACTCGATACTCTTCTCAGCGTTAGTTGTCCACTCTACGAGTATGATACTACTCGATACTGTTCTCAGCGTTAGTTGTCCTCTCTACAAGTATGATACTACTCGATAATCTTCTCAGCTTTAGTTGTCCTCTCTACTGGTATGATACTACTCGATACTCTTCTCAGCGTTAGTTGTCCTCTCTACAAGTATGATACTACTCGATAATCTTCTCAGCGTTAGTTGTCCTCTCTACTGATATGATACTACTCAATATTCTTCTCAGTGTTAGTTGTCCTCTTAACTGGTATGATACTACTCGATACTCTTCTCAGCGTTAGTTGTCCTCTCTACGATTATGATACTACTCAATATTCTTCTCAGCGTTAGTTGTCCTCTCTACGAGTATGATACTACTCAATATTCTTCTCAGCGTTAGTTGTCCTCTCTACTGGTACGATACTACTCCATACTCTACTCAGCGTCAGTTGTCCTCTCTACGAGTATGATACTACTCGATACTCTTATCAGCGTTAGTTGTCCTCTCTACGAGTATGATACTACTCAATATTCTTCTCAGCGTTAGTTGTCCTCTCTACTGGTATGATACTACTCGATACTCTTCTCAGCGTTAGTTGTCCTCTCTACGAGTATGATAATATTCGATACTCTTCTCAGCGTTAGTTGTCCTCTCAACTGGTATGATACTACTCGATACTCTTCTCAGCGTTAGTTGTCCTCTCTACGAGTATGATACAACTCAATATTCTTCTCAGCGTTAGGTGTCCTCTCTACGAGTACGATACTACTCAATATTCTTCTCAGCGTTATTTGTGGTCTCTACTGGTACGAAACTACTCCATACTCTACTCAGCGTTAGTTGTCCTCTCTACGAGTATGATACTACTCGATACTCTTCTCAGCGTTAGTTGTCCTCTCTACGAGTATGATACTATTCGATACTCTTCTCAGCGTTAGTTGTCCTCTCAACTGGTATGATACTACTCGATACTCTTCTCAGCGTTAGTTGTCCTCTCTACGAGTATGATACTACTCAATATTCTTCTCAGCGTTAGTTGTCCTCTCTACTGGTACGAAACTACTCCATACTCTACTCAGCGTTAGTTGTCCTCTCTACGAGTATGATACTACTCGATACTCTTATCAGCGTTAGTTGTCCTCTCTACGAGTATGATACTACTCAATATTCTTCTCAGCGTTAGTTGTCCTCTCTACTGGTATGATACTACTCGATACTCTTCTCAGCGTTAGTTGACCTCTCTACTGGTATGATACTACTCGATACTCTTCTCAGCGTTAGTTGTCCACTCTACGAGTATGATACTACTCGATACTGTTCTCAGCGTTAGTTGTCCTCTCTACAAGTATGATACTACTCGATAATCTTCTCAGCTTTAGTTGTCCTCTCTACTGGTATGATACTACTCGATACTCTTCTCAGCGTTAGTTGTCCTCTCTACAAGTATGATACTACTCGATAATCTTCTCAGCGTTAGTTGTCCTCTCTACTGATATGATACTACTCAATATTCTTCTCAGTGTTAGTTGTCCTCTTAACTGGTATGATACTACTCGATACTCTTCTCAGCGTTAGTTGTCCTCTCTACGAGTATGATACTACTCAATATTCTTCTCAGCGTTAGTTGTCCTCTCTACTGGTACGATACTACTCCATACTCTACTCAGCGTCAGTTGTCCTCTCTACGAGTATGATACTACTCGATACTCTTATCAGCGTTAGTTGTCCTCTCTAGGAGTATGATACTACTCAATATTCTTCTCAGCGTTAGTTGTCCTCTCTACGAGTATGATACTACTCGATACTCTACTCAGCGTTAGTTGTCATCTCTACGAGTATGATACTACTCAATATTCTTCTCAGCGTTAGTTGTCCTCTCTACTGGTATGATACTACTCGATACTCTTCTCAGCGTTAGTTGACCTCTCTACTGGTATGATACTACTCGATACTCTTCTCAGCGTTAATTGTCCTCTCTACGAGTATGATACTACTCGATACACTTCTCAGCGTTAGTTGTCCTCTCTACGAGTATGATACTACTCAATATCCTTCTCAGCGTTAGTTGTCCTCTCTACTGGTACGATACTACTCAATACTCTTCTCAGCGTTAGTTGTCCAGTCTACTGGTACGATACTACTCCATACTCAACTCAGCGTTAGTTGTCCTCTCTACGAGTATGATACTTCTCGATACACTTCTCAGCGTTAGTTGTCCTCTCTACTGGTATGATACTACTCGATACTCTTCTAAGCGTTAGTTGTCCTCTCTAATGGTATGATACTACTCGATACTCTTCTCAGCGTTAGTTGTCCTCTCAACTGGTATGATACTACTCGATACTCTTCTCAGCGTTAGTTGTCCTCTCTACGAGTATGATACAACTCAATATTCTTCTCAGCGTTAGGTGTCCTCTCTACGAGTACGATACTACTGATTATTCTTCTCAGCGTTATTTGTCCTCTCTACTGGTATGATACTACTCGATACTCTTCTCAGCGTTAGTTGTCCTCTCAACTGGTATGATACTACTCGATACTCTTCTCAGCGTTAGTTGTCCTCTCTACGAGTATGATACAACTCAATATTCTTCTCAGTGTTAGGTGTCCTCTCTACGAGTACGATACTACTCAATATTCTTCTCAGCGTTATTTGTCCTCTCTACTGGTACGAAACTACTCCATACTCTACTCAGCGTTAGTTGTCCTCTCTACGAGTATGATACTACTCGATACTCTTCTCAGCGCTAGTTGTCCTCTCTACGAGTATGATACTACTCGATAATCTTCTCAGCTTTAGTTGTCCTCTCTACTGGTATGATACTACTCGATACACTTCTTAGCGTTAGTTGTCCTCTCTACGAGTATGATACTACTCAATATCCTTCTCAGCGTTAGTTGTCCTCTCTACTGGTATGATACTACTCGATACTCTTCTAAGCGTTAGTTGTCCTCTCTAATGGTATGATACTACTCGATACTCTTCTCAGCGTTAGCTGTCCTCTCTACTAGTATGAAACTACTCGATACTCTTCTCAGCGTTAGTTGTCCTCTCTACTGGTATAATACTACTCGATACTTTTATCAGCGTTAGTTGTCCTCTCCACTGGTATGATACTACTCGATACTCTTCTCAGCGTTAGTTGTCCTCTCTACGAGTATGATACTACTCAATATTCTTCTCAGCGTTAGTTGTCCTCTCTACTGGTATGATACTACTCGATACTCTACTCAGCGTTAGTTGTCCTCTCTACTGGTATGATACTACTCGATACTCTTCTAAGCGTTAGTTGTCCTCTCTACGAGTGTGATACTATTCGATACTCTTCTCAGCGTTAGTTGTCCTCTCAACTGGTATAATACTACTCGATACTCTTCTCAGCGTTAGTTGTCCTCTCTACGAGTATGATACAACTCAATATTCTTCTCAGCGTTAGGTGTCCTCTCTACGAGTACGATACTACTCAATATTCTTCTCAGCGTTATTTGTCCTCTCTACTGGTATGATACTACTCGATACTCTTCTCAGCGTTAGTTGTCCTCTCAACTGGTATGATACTACTCGATACTCTTCTCAGCGTTAGGTGTCCTCTCTACGAGTACGATACTACTCAATATTCTTCTCAGCGTTATTTGTCCTCTCTACTGGTACGAAACTACTCCATACTCTACTCAGCGTTAGTTGTCCTCTCTACGAGTATGATACTACTCGATACTCTTCTCAGCGCTAGTTGTCCTCTCTACGAGTATGATACTACTCGATAATCTTCTCAGCTTAAGTTGTCCTCTCTACTGGTATGATACTACTCGATACACTTCTCAGCGTTAGTTGTCCTTTCTACGAGTATGATAATACTCAATATCCTTCTCAGCGTTAGTTGTCCTCTCTACATGTACGATACTACTCCATACTCTTCTCAGCGTTAGTTGTCCTCCCTACTGGTATGATACTACTCGATACTCTTCTCAGCGTTAGTTGTCCACTCTACGAGTATGATACTACTCGATACTGTTCTCAGCGTTAGTTGTCCTCTCTACAAGTATGATACTACTCGATAATCTTCTCAGCTTTAGTTGTCCTCTCTACTGGTATGATACTACTCGATACTCTTCTCAGCGTTAGTTGTCCTCTCTACAAGTATGATACTACTCGATAATCTTCTCAGCGTTAGTTGTCCTCTCTACTGATATGATACTACTCAATATTCTTCTCAGTGTTAGTTGTCCTCTTAACTGGTATGATACTACTCGATACTCTTCTCAGCGTTAGTTGTCCTCTCTACGATTATGATACTACTCAATATTCTTCTCAGCGTTAGTTGTCCTCTCTACGAGTATGATACTACTCAATATTCTTCTCAGCGTTAGTTGTCCTCTCTACTGGTACGATACTACTCCATACTCTACTCAGCGTCAGTTGTCCTCTCTACGAGTATGATACTACTCGATACTCTTATCAGCGTTAGTTGTCCTCTCTACGAGTATGATACTACTCAATATTCTTCTCAGCGTTAGTTGTCCTCTCTACTGGTATGATACTACTCGATACTCTTCTCAGCGTTAGTTGTCCTCTCTACGAGTATGATAATATTCGATACTCTTCTCAGCGTTAGTTGTCCTCTCAACTGGTATGATACTACTCGATACTCTTCTCAGCGTTAGTTGTCCTCTCTACAAGTATGATACAACTCAATATTCTTCTCAGCGTTAGGTGTCCTCTCTACGAGTACGATACTACTCAATATTCTTCTCAGCGTTATTTGTCCTCTCTACTGGTACGAAACTACTCCATACTCTACTCAGCGTTAGTTGTCCTCTCTACGAGTATGATACTACTCGATACTCTTCTCAGCGCTAGTTGTCCTCTCTACGAGTATGATACTACTCGATAATCTTCTCAGCTTTAGTTGTCCTCTCAACTGGAATGATACTACTCGATACTCTTCTCAGCGTTAGTTGTCCTCTCTACGAGTATAATACAACTCAATATTCTTCTCAGCGTTAGGTGTCCTCTCTACGAGTACGATACTACTCAATATTCTTCTCAGCGTTATTTGTGGTCTCTACTGGTACGAAACTACTCCATACTCTACTCAGCGTTAGTTGTCCTCTCTACGAGTATGATACTACTCGATACTCTTCTCAGCGTTAGTTGTCCTCTCTACGAGTATGATACTATTCGATACTCTTCTCAGCGTTAGTTGTCCTCTCAACTGGTATGATACTACTCGATACTCTTCTCAGCGTTAGTTGTCCTCTCTACGAGTATGATACTACTCAATATTCTTCTCAGCGTTAGTTGTCCTCTCTACTGGTACGATACTACTCCATACTCTACTCAGCGTTAGTTGTCCTCTCTACGAGTATGATACTACTCGATACTCTTATCAGCGTTAGTTGTCCTCTCTACGAGTATGATACTACTGAATATTCTTCTCAGCGTTAGTTGTCCTCTCTACTGGTATGATACTACTCGATACTCTTCTCAGCGTTAGTTGACCTCTCTACTGGTATGATACTACTCGATACACTTCTCAGCGTTAGTTGTCCTCTCTACGAGTATGATACTACTCAATATCCTTCTCAGCGTTAGTTGTCCTCTCTACATGTACGATACTACTCCATACTCTTCTCAGCGTTAGTTGTCCTCCCTACTGGTATGATACTACTCGATACTCTTCTCAGCGTTAGTTGTCCACTCTACGAGTATGATACTACTCGATACTGTTCTCAGCGTTAGTTGTCCTCTCTACAAGTATGATACTACTCGATAATCTTCTCAGCTTTAGTTGTCCTCTCTACGAGTATGATACTACTCAATATCCTTCTCAGCGTTAGTTGTCCTCTCTACTGGTATGATACTACTCGATACTCTTCTAAGCGTTAGTTGTCCTCTCTAATGGTATGATACTACTCGATACTCTTCTCAGCGTTAGCTGTCCTCTCTACTAGTATGAAACTACTCGATACTCTTCTCAGCGTTAGTTGTCCTCTCTACTGGTATAATACTACTCGATACTTTTATCAGCGTTAGTTGTCCTCTCCACTGGTATGATACTACTCGATACTCTTCTCAGCGTTAGTTGTCCTCTCTACGAGTATGATACTACTCAATATTCTTCTCAGCGTTAGTTGTCCTCTCTACTGGTATGATACTACTCGATACTCTACTCAGCGTTAGTTGTCCTCTCTACTGGTATGATACTACTCGATACTCTTCTAAGCGTTAGTTGTCCTCTCTACGAGTGTGATACTATTCGATACTCTTCTCAGCGTTAGTTGTCCTCTCAACTGGTATAATACTACTCGATACTCTTCTCAGCGTTAGTTGTCCTCTCTACGAGTATGATACAACTCAATATTCTTCTCAGCGTTAGGTGTCCTCTCTACGAGTACGATACTACTCAATATTCTTCTCAGCGTTATTTGTCCTCTCTACTGGTATGATACTACTCGATACTCTTCTCAGCGTTAGTTGTCCTCTCAACTGGTATGATACTACTCGATACTCTTCTCAGCGTTAGGTGTCCTCTCTACGAGTACGATACTACTCAATATTCTTCTCAGCGTTATTTGTCCTCTCTACTGGTACGAAACTACTCCATACTCTACTCAGCGTTAGTTGTCCTCTCTACGAGTATGATACTACTCGATACTCTTCTCAGCGCTAGTTGTCCTCTCTACGAGTATGATACTACTCGATAATCTTCTCAGCATTAGTTGTCCTCTCTACTGGTATGATACTACTCGATACACTTCTCAGCGTTAGTTGTCCTCTCTACGAGTATGATACTACTCAATATCCTTCTCAGCGTTAGTTGTCCTCTCTACATGTACGATACTACTCCATACTCTTCTCAGCGTTAGTTGTCCTCCCTACTGGTATGATACTACTCGATACTCTTCTCAGCGTTAGTTGTCCACTCTACGAGTATGATACTACTCGATACTGTTCTCAGCGTTAGTTGTCCTCTCTACAAGTATGATACTACTCGATAATCTTCTCAGCTTTAGTTGTCCTCTCTACTGGTATGATACTACTCGATACTCTTCTCAGCGTTAGTTGTCCTCTCTACAAGTATGATACTACTCGATAATCTTCTCAGCGTTAGTTGTCCTCTCTACTGATATGATACTACTCAATATTCTTCTCAGTGTTAGTTGTCCTCTTAACTGGTATGATACTACTCGATACTCTTCTCAGCGTTAGTTGTCCTCTCTACGATTATGATACTACTCAATATTCTTCTCAGCGTTAGTTGTCCTCTCTACGAGTATGATACTACTCAATATTCTTCTCAGCGTTAGTTGTCCTCTCTACTGGTACGATACTACTCCATACTCTACTCAGCGTCAGTTGTCCTCTCTACGAGTATGATACTACTCAATATTCTTCTCAGCGTTAGTTGTCCTCTCTACTGGTATGATACTACTCGATACTCTTCTCAGCGTTAGTTGTCCTCTCTACGAGTATGATACTACTCAATATTCTTCTCAGCGTTAGTTGTCCTCTCTACTGGTATGATACTACTCGATACTCTTCTCAGCGTTAGTTGTCCTCTCTACGAGTATGATAATATTCGATACTCTTCTCAGCGTTAGTTGTCCTCTCAACTGGTATGATACTACTCGATACTCTTCTCAGCGTTAGTTGTCCTCTCTACAAGTATGATACAACTCAATATTCTTCTCAGCGTTAGGTGTCCTCTCTACGAGTACGATACTACTCAATATTCTTCTCAGCGTTATTTGTCCTCTCTACTGGTACGAAACTACTCCATACTCTACTCAGCGTTAGTTGTCCTCTCTACGAGTATGATACTACTCGATACTCTTCTCAGCGCTAGTTGTCCTCTCTACGAGTATGATACTACTCGATAATCTTCTCAGCTTTAGTTGTCCTCTCAACTGGAATGATACTACTCGATACTCTTCTCAGCGTTAGTTGTCCTCTCTACGAGTATGATACAACTCAATATTCTTCTCAGCGTTAGGTGTCCTCTCTACGAGTACGATACTACTCAATATTCTTCTCAGCGTTATTTGTGGTCTCTACTGGTACGAAACTACTCCATACTCTACTCAGCGTTAGTTGTCCTCTCTACGAGTATGATACTACTCGATACTCTTCTCAGCGTTAGTTGTCCTCTCTACGAGTATGATACTATTCGATACTCTTCTCAGCGTTAGTTGTCCTCTCAACTGGTATGATACTACTCGATACTCTTCTCAGCGTTAGTTGTCCTCTCTACGAGTATGATACTACTCAATATTCTTCTCAGCGTTAGTTGTCCTCTCTACTGGTACGATACTACTCCATACTCTACTCAGCGTTAGTTGTCCTCTCTACGAGTATGATACTACTCGATACTCTTATCAGCGTTAGTTGTCCTCTCTACGAGTATGATACTACTCAATATTCTTCTCAGCGTTAGTTGTCCTCTCTACTGGTATGATACTACTCGATACTCTTCTCAGCGTTAGTTGACCTCTCTACTGGTATGATACTACTCGATACACTTCTCAGCGTTAGTTGTCCTCTCTACGAGTATGATACTACTCAATATCCTTCTCAGCGTTAGTTGTCCTCTCTACATGTACGATACTACTCCATACTCTTCTCAGCGTTAGTTGTCCTCCCTACTGGTATGATACTACTCGATACTCTTCTCAGCGTTAGTTGTCCACTCTACGAGTATGATACTACTCGATACTGTTCTCAGCGTTAGTTGTCCTCTCTACAAGTATGATACTACTCGATAATCTTCTCAGCTATAGTTGTCCTCTCTACTGGTATGATACTACTCGATACTCTTCTCAGCGTTAGTTGTCCTCTCTACAAGTATGATACTACTCGATAATCTTCTCAGCGTTAGTTGTCCTCTCTTCTGATATGATACTACTCAATATTCTTCTCAGTGTTAGTTGTCCTCTTAACTGGTATGATACTACTCGATACTCTTCTCAGCGTTAGTTGTGCTCTCTACGATTATGATACTACTCAATATTCTTCTCAGCGTTAGTTGTCCTCTCTACGAGTATGATACTACTCAATATTCTTCTCAGCGTTAGTTGTCCTCTCTACTGGTACGATACTACTCCATACTCTACTCAGCGTCAGTTGTCCTCTCTACGAGTATGATACTACTCGATACTCTTATCAGCGTTAGTTGTCCTCTCTACGAGTATGATACTACTCAATATTCTTCTCAGCGTTAGTTGTCCTCTCTACTGGTACGAAACTACTCCATACTCTACTCAGCGTTAGTTGTCCTCTCTACGAGTATGATACTACTCGATACTCTTCTCAGCGCTAGTTGTCCTCTCTACGAGTATGATACTACTCGATAATCTTCTCAGCTTTAGTTGTCCTCTCAACTGGAATGATACTACTCGATACTCTTCTCAGCGTTAGTTGTCCTCTCTACGAGTATGATACAACTCAATATTCTTCTCAGCGTTAGGTGTCCTCTCTACGAGTACGATACTACTCAATATTCTTCTCAGCGTTATTTGTGGTCTCTACTGGTACGAAACTACTCCATACTCTACTCAGCGTTAGTTGTCCTCTCTACGAGTATGATACTACTCGATACTCTTCTCAGCGTTAGTTGTCCTCTCTACGAGTATGATACTATTCGATACTCTTCTCAGCGTTAGTTGTCCTCTCAACTGGTATGATACTACTCGATACTCTTCTCAGCGTTAGTTGTCCTCTCTACGAGTATGATACTACTCAATATTCTTCTCAGCGTTAGTTGTCCTCTCTACTGGTACGATACTACTCCATACTCTACTCAGCGTTAGTTGTCCTCTCTACGAGTATGATACTACTCGATACTCTTATCAGCGTTAGTTGTCCTCTCTACGAGTATGATACTACTCAATATTCTTCTCAGCGTTAGTTGTCCTCTCTACTGGTATGATACTACTCGATACTCTTCTCAGCGTTAGTTGACCTCTCTACTGGTATGATACTACTCGATACTCTTCTCAGCGTTAGTTGTCCACTCTACGAGTATGATACTACTCGATACTGTTCTCAGCGTTAGTTGTCCTCTCTACAAGTATGATACTACTCGATAATCTTCTCAGCGTTAGTTGTCCTCTCTACTGGTACGATACTACTCCATACTCTACTCAGCGTCAGTTGTCCTCTCTACGAGTATGATACTACTCGATACTCTTATCAGCGTTAGTTGTCCTCTCTACGTGTATGATACTACTCAATATTCTTCTCAGCGTTAGTTGTCCTCTCTACGAGTATGATACTATTCGATACTCTTCTCAGCGTTAGTTGTCCTCTCAACTGGTATGATACTACTAGATACTCTTCTCAGCGTTAGTTGTCCTCTCTACGAGTATGATACAACTCAATATTCTTCTCAGCGTTAGGTGTCCTCTCTACGAGTACGATACTACTCAATATTCTTCTCAGCGTTATTTGTCCTCTCTACTGGTACGAAACTTCTCCATACTCTACTCAGCGTTAGTTGTCCTCTCTACGAGTATGATACTACTCCATACTCTTCTCAGCGTTAGTTGTCCTCTCTACGAGTATGATACTATTCGATACTCTTCTCAGCGTTAGTTGTCCTCTCAACTGGTATGATACTACTCGATACTCTTCTCAGCGTTAGTTGTCCTCTCTACGAGTATGATACTACTCAATATTCTTCTCAGCGTTAGTTGTCCTCTCTACTGGTACGATACTACTCCATACTCTACTCAGCGTTAGTTGTCCTCTCTACGAGTATGATACTACTCGATACTCTTATCAGCGTTAGTTGTCCTCTCTACGAGTATGATACTACTCAATATTCTTCTCAGCGTTAGTTGTCCTCTCTACTGGTATGATACTACTCGATACTCTTCTCAGCGTTAGTTGACCTCTCTACTGGTATGATACTACTCGATACTCTTCTCAGCGTTAATTGTCCTCTCTACGAGTATGATACTACTCGATACACTTCTCAGCGTTAGTTGTCCTCTCTACGAGTATGATACTACTCAATATCCTTCTCAGCGTTAGTTGTCCTCTCTACTGGTACGATACTACTCAATACTCTTCTCAGCGTTAGTTGTCCAGTCTACTGGTACGATACTACTCCATACTCAACTCAGCGTTAGTTGTCCTCTCTACGAGTATGATACTTCTCGATACTCTTATCAGCGTTAGTTGTCCTCTCTACGAGTATGATACTACTCAATATTCTTCTCAGCGTTAGTTGTCCTCTCTACTGGTATGATACTACTCGATACTCTTCTCAGCGTTAGTTGTCCTCTCTACGAGTATGATAATATTCGATACTCTTCTCAGCGTTAGTTGTCCTCTCAACTGGTATGATACTACTCGATACTCTTCTCAGCGTTAGTTGTCCTCTCTACAAGTATGATACAACTCAATATTCTTCTCAGCGTTAGGTGTCCTCTCTACGAGTACGATACTACTCAATATTCTTCTCAGCGTTATTTGTCCTCTCTACTGGTACGAAACTACTCCATACTCTACTCAGCGTTAGTTGTCCTCTCTACGAGTATGATACTACTCGATACTCTTCTCAGCGCTAGTTGTCCTCTCTACGAGTATGATACTACTCGATAATCTTCTCAGCTTTAGTTGTCCTCTCAACTGGAATGATACTACTCGATACTCTTCTCAGCGTTAGTTGTCCTCTCTACGAGTATAATACAACTCAATATTCTTCTCAGCGTTAGGTGTCCTCTCTACGAGTACGATACTACTCAATATTCTTCTCAGCGTTATTTGTGGTCTCTACTGGTACGAAACTACTCCATACTCTACTCAGCGTTAGTTGTCCTCTCTACGAGTATGATACTACTCGATACTCTTCTCAGCGTTAGTTGTCCTCTCTACGAGTATGATACTATTCGATACTCTTCTCAGCGTTAGTTGTCCTCTCAACTGGTATGATACTACTCGATACTCTTCTCAGCGTTAGTTGTCCTCTCTACGAGTATGATACTACTCAATATTCTTCTCAGCGTTAGTTGTCCTCTCTACTGGTACGATACTACTCCATACTCTACTCAGCGTTAGTTGTCCTCTCTACGAGTATGATACTACTCGATACTCTTATCAGCGTTAGTTGTCCTCTCTACGAGTATGATACTACTCAATATTCTTCTCAGCGTTAGTTGTCCTCTCTACTGGTACGATACTACTCGATACTCTTCTCAGCGTTAGTTGACCTCTCTACTGGTATGATACTACTCGATACACTTCTCAGCGTTAGTTGTCCTCTCTACGAGTATGATACTACTCAATATCCTTCTCAGCGTTAGTTGTCCTCTCTACATGTACGATACTACTCCATACTCTTCTCAGCGTTAGTTGTCCTCCCTACTGGTATGATACTACTCGATACTCTTCTCAGCGTTAGTTGTCCACTCTACGAGTATGATACTACTCGATACTGTTCTCAGCGTTAGTTGTCCTCTCTACAAGTATGATACTACTCGATAATCTTCTCAGCTTTAGTTGTCCTCTCTACGAGTATGATACTACTCAATATCCTTCTCAGCGTTAGTTGTCCTCTCTACTGGTATGATACTACTCGATACTCTTCTAAGCGTTAGTTGTCCTCTCTAATGGTATGATACTACTCGATACTCTTCTCAGCGTTAGCTGTCCTCTCTACTAGTATGAAACTACTCGATACTCTTCTCAGCGTTAGTTGTCCTCTCTACTGGTATAATACTACTCGATACTTTTATCAGCGTTAGTTGTCCTCTCCACTGGTATGATACTACTCGATACTCTTCTCAGCGTTAGTTGTCCTCTCTACGAGTATGATACTACTCAATATTCTTCTCAGCGTTAGTTGTCCTCTCTACTGGTATGATACTACTCGATACTCTACTCAGCGTTAGTTGTCCTCTCTACTGGTATGATACTACTCGATACTCTTCTAAGCGTTAGTTGTCCTCTCTACGAGTGTGATACTATTCGATACTCTTCTCAGCGTTAGTTGTCCTCTCAACTGGTATAATACTACTCGATACTCTTCTCAGCGTTAGTTGTCCTCTCTACGAGTATGATACAACTCAATATTCTTCTCAGCGTTAGATGTCCTCTCTACGAGTACGATACTACTCAATATTCTTCTCAGCGTTATTTGTCCTCTCTACTGGTATGATACTACTCGATACTCTTCTCAGCGTTAGTTGTCCTCTCAACTGGTATGATACTACTCGATACTCTTCTCAGCGTTAGGTGTCCTCTCTACGAGTACGATACTACTCAATATTCTTCTCAGCGTTATTTGTCCTCTCTACTGGTACGAAACTACTCCATACTCTACTCAGCGTTAGTTGTCCTCTCTACGAGTATGATACTACTCGATACTCTTCTCAGCGCTAGTTGTCCTCTCTACGAGTATGATACTACTCGATAATCTTCTCAGCTTTATTTGTCCTCTCTACTGGTATGATACTACTCGATACACTTCTCAGCGTTAGTTGTCCTCTCTACGAGTATGATACTACTCAATATCCTTCTCAGCGTTAGTTGTCCTCTCTACATGTACGATACTACTCCATACTCTTCTCAGCGTTAGTTGTCCTCCCTACTGGTATGATACTACTCGATACTCTTCTCAGCGTTAGTTGTCCACTCTACGAGTATGATACTACTCGATACTGTTCTCAGCGTTAGTTGTCCTCTCTACAAGTATGATACTACTCGATAATCTTCTCAGCTTTAGTTGTCCTCTCTACTGGTATGATACTACTCGATACTCTTCTCAGCGTTAGTTGTCCTCTCTACAAGTATGATACTACTCGATAATCTTCTCAGCGTTAGTTGTCCTCTCTACTGATATGATACTACTCAATATACTTCTCAGTGTTAGTTGTCCTCTTAACTGGTATGATACTACTCGATACTCTTCTCAGCGTTAGTTGTCCTCTCTACGATTATGATACTACTCAATATTCTTCTCAGCGTTAGTTGTCCTCTCTACGAGTATGATACTACTCAATATTCTTCTCAGCGTTAGTTGTCCTCTCTACTGGTACGATACTACTCCATACTCTACTCAGCGTCAGTTGTCCTCTCTACGAGTATGATACTACTCAATATTCTTCTCAGCGTTAGTTGTCCTCTCTACTGGTATGATACTACTCGATACTCTTCTCAGCGTTAGTTGTCCTCTCTACGAGTATGATACTACTCAATATTCTTCTCAGCGTTAGTTGTCCTCTCTACTGGTATGATACTACTCGATACTCTTCTCAGCGTTAGTTGTCCTCTCTACGAGTATGATAATATTCGATACTCTTCTCAGCGTTAGTTGTCCTCTCAACTGGTATGATACTACTCGATACTCTTCTCAGCGTTAGTTGTCCTCTCTACAAGTATGATACAACTCAATATTCTTCTCAGCGTTAGGTGTCCTCTCTACGAGTACGATACTACTCAATATTCTTCTCAGCGTTATTTGTCCTCTCTACTGGTACGAAACTACTCCATACTCTACTCAGCGTTAGTTGTCCTCTCTACGAGTATGATACTACTCGATACTCTTCTCAGCGCTAGTTGTCCTCTCTACGAGTATGATACTACTCGATAATCTTCTCAGCTTTAGTTGTCCTCTCAACTGGAATGATACTACTCGATACTCTTCTCAGCGTTAGTTGTCCTCTCTACGAGTATGATACAACTCAATATTCTTCTCAGCGTTAGGTGTCCTCTCTACGAGTACGATACTACTCAATATTCTTCTCAGCGTTATTTGTGGTCTCTACTGGTACGAAACTACTCCATACTCTACTCAGCGTTAGTTGTCCTCTCTACGAGTATGATACTACTCGATACTCTTCTCAGCGTTAGTTGTCCTCTCTACGAGTATGATACTATTCGATACTCTTCTCAGCGTTAGTTGTCCTCTCAACTGGTATGATACTACTCGATACTCTTCTCAGCGTTAGTTGTCCTCTCTACGAGTATGATACTACTCAATATTCTTCTCAGCGTTAGTTGTCCTCTCTACTGGTACGATACTACTCCATACTCTACTCAGCGTTAGTTGTCCTCTCTACGAGTATGATACTACTCGATACTCTTATCAGCGTTAGTTGTCCTCTCTACGAGTATGATACTACTCAATATTCTTCTCAGCGTTAGTTGTCCTCTCTACTGGTATGATACTACTCGATACTCTTCTCAGCGTTAGTTGACCTCTCTACTGGTATGATACTACTCGATACACTTCTCAGCGTTAGTTGTCCTCTCTACGAGTATGATACTACTCAATATCCTTCTCAGCGTTAGTTGTCCTCTCTACATGTACGATACTACTCCATACTCTTCTCAGCGTTAGTTGTCCTCCCTACTGGTATGATACTACTCGATACTCTTCTCAGCGTTAGTTGTCCACTCTACGAGTATGATACTACTCGATACTGTTCTCAGCGTTAGTTGTCCTCTCTACAAGTATGATACTACTCGATAATCTTCTCAGCTATAGTTGTCCTCTCTACTGGTATGATACTACTCGATACTCTTCTCAGCGTTAGTTGTCCTCTCTACAAGTATGATACTACTCGATAATCTTCTCAGCGTTAGTTGTCCTCTCTTCTGATATGATACTACTCAATATTCTTCTCAGTGTTAGTTGTCCTCTTAACTGGTATGATACTACTCGATACTCTTCTCAGCGTTAGTTGTCCTCTCTACGATTATGATACTACTCAATATTCTTCTCAGTGTTAGTTGTCCTCTTAACTGGTATGATACTACTCGATACTCTTCTCAGCGTTAGTTGTCCTCTCTACGAGTATGATACTACTCAATATTCTTCTCAGCGTTAGTTGTCCTCTCTACGAGTATGATACTACTCAATATTCTTCTCAGCGTTAGTTGTCCTCTCTACGAGTATGATACTACTCAATATTCTTCTCAGCGTTAGTTGTCCTCTCTACGAGTATGATACTACTCAATATTCTTCTCAGCGTTAGTTGTCCTCTCTACTGGTACGATACTACTCCATACTCTACTCAGCGTCAGTTGTCCTCTCTACGAGTATGATACTACTCGATACTCTTATCAGCGTTAGTTGTCCTCTCTACGAGTATGATACTACTCAATATTCTTCTCAGCGTTAGTTGTCCTCTCTACTGGTATGATACTACTCGATACTCTTCTCAGCGTTAGTTGTCCTCTCTACGAGTATGATAATATTCGATACTCTTCTCAGCGTTAGTTGTCCTCTCTACTGGTATGATACTACTCGATACTCTTCTCAGCGTTAGTTGTTCACTCTACGAGTATGATACTACTCGATACTGTTCTCAGCGTTAGTTGTCCTCTCTACAAGTATGATACAACTCGATAATCTTCTCAGCTTTAGTTGTCCTCTCTACTGGTATGATACTACTCGATACTCTTCTCAGCGTTAGTTGTCCTCTCTACGAGTACGATACTACTCAATATTCTTCTCAGCGTTATTTGTCCTCTCTACTGGTACGAAACTACTCCATACTCTACTCAGCGTTAGTTGTCCTCTCTACGAGTATGATACTACTCGATACTCTTCTCAGCGCTAGTTGTCCTCTCTACGAGTATGATACTACTCGATAATCTTCTCAGCTTTAGTTGTCCTCTCAACTGGAATGATACTACTCGATACTCTTCTCAGCGTTAGTTGTCCTCTCTACGAGTATGATACAACTCAATATTCTTCTCAGCGTTAGGTGTCCTCTCTACGAGTACGATACTACTCAATATTCTTCTCAGCGTTATTTGTGGTCTCTACTGGTACGAAACTACTCCATACTCTACTCAGCGTTAGTTGTCCTCTCTACGAGTATGATACTACTCGATACTCTTCTCAGCGTTAGTTGTCCTCTCTACGAGTATGATACTATTCGATACTCTTCTCAGCGTTAGTTGTCCTCTCAACTGGTATGATACTACTCGATACTCTTCTCAGCGTTAGTTGTCCTCTCTACGAGTATGATACTACTCAATATTCTTCTCAGCGTTAGTTGTCCTCTCTACTGGTACGATACTACTCCATACTCTACTCAGAGTTAGTTGTCCTCTCTACGAGTATGATACTACTCGA
This sequence comes from Rhaphigaster nebulosa, assembly GCA_948150685.1. Classification (NCBI taxonomy): domain Eukaryota; kingdom Metazoa; phylum Arthropoda; class Insecta; order Hemiptera; family Pentatomidae; genus Rhaphigaster; species Rhaphigaster nebulosa. The sequence goes on from OX411307.1 coordinate 9,747,115, forward strand.
TACTCTTATCAGCGTTAGTTGTCCTCTCTACGAGTATGATACTACTCAATATTCTTCTCAGCGTTAGTTGTCCTCTCTACTGGTATGATACTACTCGATACTCTTCTCAGCGTTAGTTGACCTCTCTACTGGTATGATACTACTCGATACTCTTCTCAGCGTTAGTTGTCCACTCTACGAGTATGATACTACTCGATACTGTTCTCAGCGTTAGTTGTCCTCTCTACAAGTATGATACTACTCGATAATCTTCTCAGCGTTAGTTGTCCTCTCTACTGGTACGATACTACTCCATACTCTACTCAGCGTCAGTTGTCCTCTCTACGAGTATGATACTACTCGATACTCTTATCAGCGTTAGTTGTCCTCTCTACGTGTATGATACTACTCAATATTCTTCTCAGCGTTAGTTGTCCTCTCTACGAGTATGATACTATTCGATACTCTTCTCAGCGTTAGTTGTCCTCTCAAATGGTATGATACTACTCGATACTCTTATCAGCGTTAGTTGTCCTCTCTACGAGTATGATACAACTCAATATTCTTCTCAGCGTTAGGTGTCCTCTCTACGAGTACGATACTACTCAATATTCTTCTCAGCGTTATTTGTCCTCTCTACTGGTACGAAACTTCTCCATACTCTACTCAGCGTTAGTTGTCCTCTCTACGAGTATGATACTACTCCATACTCTTCTCAGCGTTAGTTGTCCTCTCTACGAGTATGATACTATTCGATACTCTTCTCAGCGTTAGTTGTCCTCTCAACTGGTATGATACTACTCGATACTCTTCTCAGCGTTAGTTGTCCTCTCTACGAGTATGATACTACTCAATATTCTTCTCAGCGTTAGTTGTCCTCTCTACTGGTACGATACTACTCCATACTCTACTCAGCGTTAGTTGTCCTCTCTACGAGTATGATACTACTCGATACTCTTATCAGCGTTAGTTGTCCTCTCTACGAGTATGATACTACTCAATATTCTTCTCAGCGTTAGTTGTCCTCTCTACTGGTATGATACTACTCGATACTCTTCTCAGCGTTAGTTGACCTCTCTACTGGTATGATACTACTCGATACTCTTCCCAGCGTTAATTGTCCTCTCTACGAGTATGATACTACTCGATACACTTCTCAGCGTTAGTTGTCCTCTCTACGAGTATGATACTACTCAATATCCTTCTCAGCGTTAGTTGTCCTCTCTACTGGTACGATACTACTCAATACTCTTCTCAGCGTTAGTTGTCCAGTCTACTGGTACGATACTACTCCATACTCAACTCAGCGTTAGTTGTCCTCTCTACGAGTATGATACTTCTCGATACACTTCTCAGCGTTAGTTGTCCTCTCTTCTGGTATGATACTACTCGATACTCTTCTAAGCGTTAGTTGTCCTCTCTAATGGTATGATACTACTCGATACTCTTCTCAGCGTTAGTTGTCCTCTCAACTGGTATGATACTACTCGATACTCTTCTCAGCGTTAGTTGTCCTCTCTACGAGTATGATACAACTCAATATTCTTCTCAGCGTTAGGTGTCCTCTCTACGAGTACGATACTACTCAATATTCTTCTCAGCGTTATTTGTCCTCTCTACTGGTATGATACTACTCGATACTCTTCTCAGCGTTAGTTGTCCTCTCAACTGGTATGATACTACTCGATACTCTTCTCAGCGTTAGTTGTCCTCTCTACGAGTATGATACAACTCAATATTCTTCTCAGTGTTAGGTGTCCTCTCTACGAGTACGATACTACTCAATATTCTTCTCAGCGATATTTGTCCTCTCTACTGGTACGAAACTACTCCATACTCTACTCAGCGTTAGTTGTCCTCTCTACGAGTATGATACTACTCGATAATCTTCTCAGCTTTAGTTGTCCTCTCTACTGGTATGATACTACTCGATACACTTCTCAGCGTTAGTTGTCCTCTCTACGAGTATGATACTACTCAATATCCTTCTCAGCGTTAGTTGTCCTCTCTACATGTACGATACTACTCCATACTCTTCTCAGCGTTAGTTGTCCTCCCTACTGGTATGATACTACTCGATACTCTTCTCAGCGTTAGTTGTCCACTCTACGAGTATGATACTACTCGATACTGTTCTCAGCGTTAGTTGTCCTCTCTACAAGTATGATACTACTCGATAATCTTCTCAGCTTTAGTTGTCCTCTCTACTGGTATGATACTACTCGATACTCTTCTCAGCGTTAGTTGTCCTCTCTACAAGTATGATACTACTCGATAATCTTCTCAGCGTTAGTTGTCCTCTCTACTGATATGATACTACTCAATATTCTTCTCAGTGTTAGTTGTCCAATTAACTGGTATGATACTACTCGATACTCTTCTCAGCGTTAGTTGTCCTCTCTACGATTATGATACTACTCAATATTCTTCTCAGCGTTAGTTGTCCTCTCTACGAGTATGATACTACTCAATATTCTTCTCAGCGTTAGTTGTCCTCTCTACTGGTACGATACTACTCCATACTCTACTCAGCGTCAGTTGTCCTCTCTACGAGTATGATACTACTCGATACTCTTATCAGCGTTAGTTGTCCTCTCTACGAGTATGATACTACTCAATATTCTTCTCAGCGTTAGTTGTCCTCTCTACTGGTATGATACTACTCGATACTCTTCTCAGCGTTAGTTGTCCTCTCTACGAGTATGATACTACTCGATAATCTTCTCAGCTTTAGTTGTCCTCTCAACTGGTATGATACTACTCGATACTCTTCTCAGCGTTAGTTGTCCTCTCTACGAGTATGATACAACTCAATATTCTTCTCAGCGTTAGGTGTCCTCTCTACGAGTACGATACTACTCAAAATTCTTCTCAGCGTTATTTGTCCTCTCTACTGGTACGAATCTACTCCATACTCTACTCAGCGTTAGTTGTCCTCTCTACGAGTATGATACTACTCGATACTCTTCTCAGCGTTAGTTGTCCTCTCTACGAGTATGATACTATTCGATACTCATCTCAGCGTTAGTTGTCCTCTCAACTGGTATGATACTACTCCATACTCTACTCAGCGTCAGTTGTCCTCTCTACGAGTATGATACTACTCGATACTCTTATCAGCGTTAGTTGTCCTCTCTACGAGTATGATACTACTCAATATTCTTCTCAGCGTTAGTTGTCCTCTCTACTGGTATGATACTACTCGATACTCTTCTCAGCGTTAGTTGTCCTCTCTACGAGTATGATACTATTCGATACTCTTCTCAGCGTTAGTTGTCCTCTCTACGAGTATGATACTACTCGATACTCTTATCAGCGTTAGTTGTCCTCTCTACGAGTATGATACTACTCAATATTCTTCTCAGCGTTAGTTGTCCTCTCTACTGGTATGATACTACTCGATACTCTTCTCAGCGTTAGTTGACCTCTCTACTGGTATGATACTACTCGATACTCTTCTCAGCGTTAGTTGTCCACTCTACGAGTATGATACTACTCGATACTGTTCTCAGCGTTAGTTGTCCTCTCTACAAGTATGATACTACTCGATAATCTTCTCAGCTTTAGTTGTCCTCTCTACTGGTATCATACTGCTCGATACTCTTCTCAGCGTTAGTTGTCCTCTCTACAAGTATGATACTACTCGATAATCTTTTCAGCGTTAGTTGTCCTCTCTACTGATATGATACTACTCAATATTCTTCTCAGTGTTAGTTGTCCTCTTAACTGGTATGATACTACTCGATACTCTTCTCAGCGTTAGTTGTCCTCTCTACGAATATGATACTACTCAATATTCTTCTCAGCGTTAGTTGTCCTCTCTACGAGTATGATACTACTCAATATTCTTCTCAGCGTTAGTTGTCCTCTCTACTGGTACGATACTACTCCATACTCTACTCAGCGTCAGTTGTCCTCTCTACGAGTATGATACTACTCGATACTCTTATCAGCGTTAGTTGTCCTCTCTACGAGAATGATACTACTCAATATTCTTCTCAGCGTTAGTTGTCCTCTCTACTGGTATGATACTACTCGATACTCTTCTCAGCGTTAGTTGTCCTCTCTACAAGTATGATACTACTCGATAATCTTCTCAGCGTTAGTTGTCCTCTCTACTGATATGATACTACTCAATATTCTTCTCAGTGTTAGTTGTCCTATTAACTGGTATGATACTACTCGATACTCTTCTCAGCGTTAGTTGTCCTCTCTACGATTATGATACTACTCAATATTCTTCTCAGCGTTAGTTGTCCTCTCTACGAGTATGATACTACTCAATATTCTTCTCAGCGTTAGTTGTCCTCTCTACTGGTACGATACTACTCCATACTCTACTCAGCGTCAGTTGTCCTCTCTACGAGTATGATACTACTCGATACTCTTATCAGCGTTAGTTGTCCTCTCTACGAGTATGATACTACTCAATATTCTTCTCAGCGTTAGTTGTCCTCTCTACTGGTATGATACTACTCGATACTCTTCTCAGCGTTAGTTGTCCTCTCTACGAGTATGATACTACTCGATAATCTTCTCAGCTTTAGTTGTCCTCTCAACTGGTATGATACTACTCGATACTCTTCTCAGCGTTAGTTGTCCTCTCTACGAGTATGATACAACTCAATATTCTTCTCAGCGTTAGGTGTCCTCTCTACGAGTACGATACTACTCAAAATTCTTCTCAGCGTTATTTGTCCTCTCTACTGGTACGAAACTACTCCATACTCTACTCAGCGTTAGTTGTCCTCTCTACGAGTATGATACTACTCGATACTCTTCTCAGCGTTAGTTGTCCTCTCTACGAGTATGATACTACTCGATACTCTTATCAGCGTTAGTTGTCCTCTCTACGAGTATGATACTACTCAATATTCTTCTCAGCGTTAGTTGTCCTCTCTACTGGTATGATACTACTCGATACTCTTCTCAGCGTTAGTTGTCCTCTCTACGAGTATGATACAACTCAATATTCTTCTCAGTGTTAGGTGTCCTCTCTACGAGTACGATACTACTCAATATTCTTCTCAGCGATATTTGTCCTCTCTACTGGTACGAAACTACTCCATACTCTACTCAGCGTTAGTTGTCCTCTCTACGAGTATGATACTACTCGATAATCTTCTCAGCTTTAGTTGTCCTCTCTACTGGTATGATACTACTCGATACACTTCTCAGCGTTAGTTGTCCTCTCTACGAGTATGATACTACTCAATATCCTTCTCAGCGTTAGTTGTCCTCTCTACATGTACGATACTACTCCATACTCTTCTCAGCGTTAGTTGTCCTCCCTACTGGTATGATACTACTCGATACTCTTCTCAGCGTTAGTTGTCCACTCTACGAGTATGATACTACTCGATACTGTTCTCAGCGTTAGTTGTCCTCTCTACAAGTATGATACTACTCGATAATCTTCTCAGCTTTAGTTGTCCTCTCTACTGGTATGATACTACTCGATACTCTTCTCAGCGTTAGTTGTCCTCTCTACAAGTATGATACTACTCGATAATCTTCTCAGCGTTAGTTGTCCTCTCTACTGATATGATACTACTCAATATTCTTCTCAGTGTTAGTTGTCCAATTAACTGGTATGATACTACTCGATACTCTTCTCAGCGTTAGTTGTCCTCTCTACGATTATGATACTACTCAATATTCTTCTCAGCGTTAGTTGTCCTCTCTACGAGTATGATACTACTCAATATTCTTCTCAGCGTTAGTTGTCCTCTCTACTGGTACGATACTACTCCATACTCTACTCAGCGTCAGTTGTCCTCTCTACGAGTATGATACTACTCGATACTCTTATCAGCGTTAGTTGTCCTCTCTACGAGTATGATACTACTCAATATTCTTCTCAGCGTTAGTTGTCCTCTCTACTGGTATGATACTACTCGATACTCTTCTCAGCGTTAGTTGTCCTCTCTACGAGTATGATACTACTCGATAATCTTCTCAGCTTTAGTTGTCCTCTCAACTGGTATGATACTACTCGATACTCTTCTCAGCGTTAGTTGTCCTCTCTACGAGTATGATACAACTCAATATTCTTCTCAGCGTTAGGTGTCCTCTCTACGAGTACGATACTACTCAAAATTCTTCTCAGCGTTATTTGTCCTCTCTACTGGTACGAATCTACTCCATACTCTACTCAGCGTTAGTTGTCCTCTCTACGAGTATGATACTACTCGATACTCTTCTCAGCGTTAGTTGTCCTCTCTACGAGTATGATACTATTCGATACTCATCTCAGCGTTAGTTGTCCTCTCAACTGGTATGATACTACTCCATACTCTACTCAGCGTCAGTTGTCCTCTCTACGAGTATGATACTACTCGATACTCTTATCAGCGTTAGTTGTCCTCTCTACGAGTATGATACTACTCAATATTCTTCTCAGCGTTAGTTGTCCTCTCTACTGGTATGATACTACTCGATACTCTTCTCAGCGTTAGTTGTCCTCTCTACGAGTATGATACTATTCGATACTCTTCTCAGCGTTAGTTGTCCTCTCTACGAGTATGATACTACTCGATACTCTTATCAGCGTTAGTTGTCCTCTCTACGAGTATGATACTACTCAATATTCTTCTCAGCGTTAGTTGTCCTCTCTACTGGTATGATACTACTCGATACTCTTCTCAGCGTTAGTTGACCTCTCTACTGGTATGATACTACTCGATACTCTTCTCAGCGTTAGTTGTCCTCTCTACGAGTATGATACTACTCGATACTCTTATCAGCGTTAGTTGTCCTCTCTACGAGTATGATACTACTCAATATTCTTCTCAGCGTTAGTTGTCCTCTCTACTGGTATGATACTACTCGATACTCTTCTCAGCGTTAGTTGACCTCTCTACTGGTATGATACTACTCGATACTCTTCTCAGCGTTAGTTGTCCTCTCTACAAGTATGATACTACTCGATAATCTTCTCAGCTTTAGTTGTCCTCTCTACTGGTATCATACTGCTCGATACTCTTCTCAGCGTTAGTTGTCCTCTCTACAAGTATGATACTACTCGATAATCTTTTCAGCGTTAGTTGTCCTCTCTACTGATATGATACTACTCAATATTCTTCTCAGTGTTAGTTGTCCTCTTAACTGGTATGATACTACTCGATACTCTTCTCAGCGTTAGTTGTCCTCTCTACGAATATGATACTACTCAATATTCTTCTCAGCGTTAGTTGTCCTCTCTACGAGTATGATACTACTCAATATTCTTCTCAGCGTTAGTTGTCCTCTCTACTGGTACGATACTACTCCATACTCTACTCAGCGTCAGTTGTCCTCTCTACGAGTATGATACTACTCGATACTCTTATCAGCGTTAGTTGTCCTCTCTACGAGAATGATACTACTCAATATTCTTCTCAGCGTTAGTTGTCCTCTCTACTGGTATGATACTACTCGATACTCTTCTCAGCGTTAGTTGTCCTCTCTACAAGTATGATACTACTCGATAATCTTCTCAGCGTTAGTTGTCCTCTCTACTGATATGATACTACTCAATATTCTTCTCAGTGTTAGTTGTCCTATTAACTGGTATGATACTACTCGATACTCTTCTCAGCGTTAGTTGTCCTCTCTACGATTATGATACTACTCAATATTCTTCTCAGCGTTAGTTGTCCTCTCTACGAGTATGATACTACTCAATATTCTTCTCAGCGTTAGTTGTCCTCTCTACTGGTACGATACTACTCCATACTCTACTCAGCGTCAGTTGTCCTCTCTACGAGTATGATACTACTCGATACTCTTATCAGCGTTAGTTGTCCTCTCTACGAGTATGATACTACTCAATATTCTTCTCAGCGTTAGTTGTCCTCTCTACTGGTATGATACTACTCGATACTCTTCTCAGCGTTAGTTGTCCTCTCTACGAGTATGATACTACTCGATAATCTTCTCAGCTTTAGTTGTCCTCTCAACTGGTATGATACTACTCGATACTCTTCTCAGCGTTAGTTGTCCTCTCTACGAGTATGATACAACTCAATATTCTTCTCAGCGTTAGGTGTCCTCTCTACGAGTACGATACTACTCAAAATTCTTCTCAGCGTTATTTGTCCTCTCTACTGGTACGAAACTACTCCATACTCTACTCAGCGTTAGTTGTCCTCTCTACGAGTATGATACTACTCGATACTCTTCTCAGCGTTAGTTGTCCTCTCTACGAGTATGATACTACTCGATACTCTTATCAGCGTTAGTTGTCCTCTCTACGAGTATGATACTACTCAATATTCTTCTCAGCGTTAGTTGTCCTCTCTACTGGTATGATACTACTCGATACTCTTCTCAGCGTTAGTTGTCCTCTCTAGGAGTATGATACTATTCGATACTCTTCTCAGCGTTAGTTGTCCTCTCTACGAGTATGATACTACTCGATACTCTTATCAGCGTTAGTTGTCCTCTCTACGAGTATGATACTACTCAATATTCTTCTCAGCGTTAGTTGTCCTCTCTACTGGTATGATACTACTCGATACTCTTCTCAGCGTTAGTTGACCTCTCTACTGGTATGATACTACTCGATACTCTTCTCAGCGTTAGTTGTCCACTCTACGAGTATGATACTACTCGATACTGTTCTCAGCGTTAGTTGTCCTCTCTACAAGTATGATACTACTCGATAATCTTCTCAGCTTTAGTTGTCCTCTCTACTGGTATCATACTGCTCGATACTCTTCTCAGCGTTAGTTGTCCTCTCTACAAGTATGATACTACTCGATAATCTTCTCAGCGTTAGTTGTCCTCTCTACTGATATGATACTACTCAATATTCTTCTCAGTGTTAGTTGTCCTCTTAACTGGTATGATACTACTCGATACTCTTCTCAGCGTTAGTTGTCCTCTCTACGAATATGATACTACTCAATATTCTTCTCAGCGTTAGTTGTCCTCTCTACGAGTATGATACTACTCAATATTCTTCTCAGCGTTAGTTGTCCTCTCTACTGGTACGATACTACTCCATACTCTACTCAGCGTCAGTTGTCCTCTCTACGAGTATGATACTACTCGATACTCTTATCAGCGTTAGTTGTCCTCTCTACGAGAATGATACTACTCAATATTCTTCTCAGCGTTAGTTGTCCTCTCTACTGGTATGATACTACTCGATACTCTTCTCAGCGTTAGTTGTCCTCTCTACGAGTATGATACTATTCGATACTCTTCTCAGCGTTAGTTGTCCTCTCAACTGGTATGATACTACTAGATACTCTTCTCAGCGTTAGTTGTCCTCTCTACGAGTATGATACAACTCAATATTATTCTCAGCGATAGGTGTCCTCTCTACGAGTACGATACTACTCAATATTCTTCTCAGCGTTATTTGTCCTCTCTACTGGTACGAAACTACTCCATACTCTACTCAGCGTTAGTTGTCCTCTCTACGAGTATGATACTACTCGATAATCTTCTCAGCGCTAGTTGTCCTTTCTACGAGTATGATACTACTCAATATTCTTCTCAGCGTTAGTTGTCCTCTCTACTGGTACGATACTACTCCATACTCTACTCAGCGTTAGTTGTCCTCTCTACGAGTATGATACTACTCGATACTTTTATCAGCGTTAGTTGTCCTCTCTACGAGTATGATACTACTCAATATTCTTCTCAGCGTTAGTTGACCTCTCTACTGGTATGATACTACTCGATACTCTTCTCAGCGTTAGTTGACCTCTCTACTGGTATGATACTACTCGATACTCTTCTCAGCGTTAGTTGTCCACTCTACGAGTATGATACTACTCGATACTGTTCTCAGCGTTAGTTGTCCTCTCTACAAGTATGATACTACTCGATAATCTTCTCAGCTTTAGTTGTCCTCTCTACTGGTATCATACTACTCGATACTCTTCTCAGCGTTAGTTGTCCTCTCTACAAGTATGATACTACTCGATAATCTTCTCAGCGTTAGTTGTCCTCTCTACTGATATGATACTACTCAATATTCTTCTCAGTGTTAGTTGTCCTCTTAACTGGTATGATTCTACTCGATACTCTTCTCAGCGTTAGTTGTCCTCTCTACGATTATGATACTACTCAATATTCTTCTCAGCGTTAGTTGTCCTCTCTACGAGTATGATACTACTCAATATTCTTCTCAGCGTTAGTTGTCCTCTCTACTGGTACGATACTACTCCATACTCTACTCAGCGTCAGTTGTCCTCTCTACGAGTATGATACTACTCGATACTCTTATCAGCGTTAGTTGTCCTCTCTACGAGTATGATACTACTCAATATTCTTCTCAGCGTTAGTTGTCCTCTCTACTGGTATGATACTACTCGATACTCTTCTCAGCGTTAGTTGTCCTCTCTACGAGTATGATACTATTCGATACTCTTCTCAGCGTTAGTTGTCCTCTCTACGAGTATGATACTACTCGATACTCTTATCAGCGTTAGTTGTCCTCTCTACGAGTATGATACTACTCAATATTCTTCTCAGCGTTAGTTGTCCTCTCTACTGGTATGATACTACTCGATACTCTTCTCAGCGTTAGTTGACCTCTCTACTGGTATGATACTACTCGATACTCTTCTCAGCGTTAGTTGTCCTCTCTACTGATATGATACTACTCAATATTCTTCTCAGTGTTAGTTGTCCTCTTAACTGGTATGATACTACTCGATACTCTTCTCAGCGTTAGTTGTCCTCTCTACGAATATGATACTACTCAATATTCTTCTCAGCGTTAGTTGTCCTCTCTACGAGTATGATACTACTCAATATTCTTCTCAGCGTTAGTTGTCCTCTCTACTGGTACGATACTACTCCATACTCTACTCAGCGTCAGTTGTCCTCTCTACGAGTATGATACTACTCGATACTCTTATCAGCGTTAGTTGTCCTCTCTACGAGAATGATACTACTCAATATTCTTCTCAGCGTTAGTTGTCCTCTCTACTGGTATGATACTACTCGATACTCTTCTCAGCGTTAGTTGTCCTCTCTACGAGTATGATACTATTCGATACTCTTCTCAGCGTTAGTTGTCCTCTCAACTGGTATGATACTACTAGATACTCTTCTCAGCGTTAGTTGTCCTCTCTACGAGTATGATACAACTCAATATTATTCTCAGCGATAGGTGTCCTCTCTACGAGTACGATACTACTCAATATTCTTCTCAGCGTTATTTGTCCTCTCTACTGGTACGAAACTACTCCATACTCTACTCAGCGTTAGTTGTCCTCTCTACGAGTATGATACTACTCGATAATCTTCTCAGCGCTAGTTGTCCTTTCTACGAGTATGATACTACTCGATAATCTTCTCAGCTTTAGTTGTCCTCTCAACTGGTATGATACTACTCGATACTCTTCTCAGCGTTAGTTGTCCTCTCTACGAGTATGATACAACTCAATATTCTTCTCAGCGTTAGGTGTCCTCTCTACGAGTACGATACTACTCAATATTATTCTCAGCGTTATTTGTCCTCTCTACTGGTACGAAACTACTCCATACTCTACTCAGCGTTAGTTGTCCTCTCTACGAGTATGATACTACTCGATACTCTTCTCAGCGTTAGTTGTCCTCTCTACGAGTATGATACTATTCGTTACTCTTCTCAGCGTTAGTTGTCCTCTCAACTGGTATGATACTACTCGATACTCTTCTCAGCGTTAGTTGTCCTCTCTACGAGTATGATACTACTCAATATTCTTCTCAGCGTTAGTTGTCCTCTCTACTGGTACGATACTACTCCATACTCTACTCAGCGTTAGTTGTCCTCTCTACGAGTATGATACTACTCGATACTCTTATCAGCGTTAGTTGTCCTCTCTACGAGTATGATACTACTCAATATTCTTCTCAGCGTTAGTTGTCCTCTCTACTGGTATGATACTACTCGATACTCTTCTCAGCGTTAGTTGACCTCTCTACTGGTATGATACTACTTGATACTCTTCTCAGCGTTAATTGTCCTCTCTACGAGTATGATACTACTCGATACACTTCTCAGCGTTAGTTGTCCTCTCTACGAGTATGATACTACTCAATATCCTTCTCAGCGTTAGTTGTCCTCTCTACTGGTACGATACTACTCAATACTCTTCTCAGCGTAAGTTGTCCAGTCTACTGGTACGATACTACTCCATACTCAACTCAGCGTTAGTTGTCCTCTCTACGAGTATGATACTTCTCGATACACTTCTCAGCGTTAGTTGTCCTCTCTACTGGTATGATACTACTCGATACTCTTCTAACCGTTAGTTGTCCTCTCTAATGGTATGATACTACTCGATACTCTTCTCAGCGTTAGTTGTCCTCTCTACTAGTATGAAACTACTCGATACTCTTCTCAGCGTTAGTTGTCCTCTCTACTGGTATAATACTACTCGATACTTTTATCAGCGTTAGTTGTCCTCTCCACTGGTATGATACTACTCGATACTCTTCTCAGCGTTAGTTGTCCTCTCTACGAGTATGATACTACTCAATATTCTTCTCAGCGTTAGTAGTCCTCTCTACTGGTATGATACTACTCGATACTCTACTCAGCGTTAGTTGTCCTCTCTACTGGTATGATACTACTCGATACTCTTCTAAGCGTTAGTTGTCCTCTCTACGAGTATGATACTATTCGATACTCTTCTCAGCGTTAGTTGTCCTCTCAACTGGTATGATACTACTCGATACTCTTCTCAGCGTTAGTTGTCCTCTCTTCGAGTATGATACAACTCAATATTCTTCTCAGCGTTAGGTGTCCTCTCTACGAGTACGATACTACTCAATATTCTTCTCAGCGTTATTTGTCCTCTCTACTGGTACGAAACTACTCCATATTCTACTCAGCGTTAGTTGTCCTCTCTACGAGTATGATACTACTCGATACTCTTCTCAGCGCTAGTTGTCCTCTCTACGAGTATGATACTACTCGATAATCTTCTCAGCTTTAGTTGTCCTCTCTACTGGTATGATACTACTCGTTACACTTCTCAGCGTTAGTTGTCCTCTCTACGAGTATGATACTACTCAATATCCTTCTCAGCGTTAGTTGTCCTCTCTACTGGTACGATACTACTCCATACTCTTCTCAGCGTTAGTTGTCCTCCCTACTGGTATGATACTACTCGATACTCGTCTCAGCGTTAGTTGTCCTCTCTACTGGTATGATACTACTCGATACTCTTCTCAGCGTTAGTTGTCCACTCTACGAGTATGATACTACTCGATACTGTTCTCAGCGTTAGTTGTCCTCTCTACAAGTATGATACTACTCGATAATCTTCTCAGCTTTAGTTGTCCTCTCTACTGGTATGATACTACTCGATACTCTTCTCAGCGTTAGTTGTCCTCTCTACAAGTATGATTCTACTCGATATTCTTCTCAGTGTTAGTTGTACTCTCTACTGATATGATACTACTCAATATTCTTCTCAGTGTTAGTTGTCCTCTTAACTGGTATGATACTACTCGATACTCTTCTCAGCGTTAGTTGTCCTCTCTACGATTATGATACTACTCAATATTCTTCTCAGCGTTAGTTGTCCTCTCTACGAGTATGATACTACTCAATATTCTTCTCAGCGTTAGTTGTCCTCTCTACTGGTACGATACTACTCCATACTCTACTCAGAGTTAGTTGTCCTCTCTACGAGTATGATACTACTCGATACTCTTATCAGCGTTAGTTGCCCTCTCTACTGGTATGATACTACTCGATACTCGTCTCAGCGATAGTTGACCTCTCTACTGGTATGATACTACTCGATACTCTTCTCAGCGTTAGTTGTCCACTCTACGAGTATGATACTACTCGATACTGTTCTCAGCGTTAGTTGTCCTCTCTACAAGTATGATACTACTCGATAATCTTCTCAGCGTTAGTTGTCCTCTCTACAAGTATGATACTACTCGATAATCTTCTCAGCGTTAGTTGTCCTCTCTACTGATATGATACTACTCAATATTCTTCTCAGTGTTAGTTGTCCTCTTAACTGGTATGATACTACTCGATACTCTTCTCAGCGTTAGTTGTCCTCTCTACGAATATGATACTACTCAATATTCTTCTCAGCGTTAGTTGTCCTCTCTACTGGTACGATACTACTCCATACTCTACTCAGCGTCAGTTGTCCTCTCTACGAGTATGATACTACTCGATACTCTTATCAGCGTTAGTTGTCCTCTCTACGAGAATGATACTACTCAATATTCTTCTCAGCGTTAGTTGTCCTCTCTACTGGTATGATACTACTCGATACTCTTCTCAGCGTTAGTTGTCCTCTCTACGAGTATGATACTATTCGATACTCTTCTCAGCGTTAGTTGTCCTCTCAACTGGTATGATACTACTCGATACTCTTCTCAGCGTTAGTTGTCCTCTCTACGAGTATGATACTACTCAATATTCTTCTCAGCGTTAGTTGTCCTCTCTACTGGTACGATACTACTCCATACTCTACTCAGCGTTAGTTGTCCTCTCTACGAGTATGATACTACTCGATACTCTTATCAGCGTTAGTTGTCCTCTCTACGAGTATGATACTACTCAATATTCTTCTCAGCGTTAGTTGTCCTCTCTACTGGTATGATACTACTCGATACTCTTCTCAGCGTTAGTTGACCTCTCTACTGGTATGATACTACTTGATACTCTTCTCAGCGTTAATTGTCCTCTCTACGAGTATGATACTACTCGATACACTTCTCAGCGTTAGTTGTCCTCTCTACGAGTATGATACTACTCAATATCCTTCTCAGCGTTAGTTGTCCTCTCTACTGGTACGATACTACTCAATACTCTTCTCAGCGTTAGTTGTCCAGTCTACTGGTACGATACTACTCCATACTCAACTCAGCGTTAGTTGTCCTCTCTACGAGTATGATACTTCTCGATACACTTCTCAGCGTTAGTTGTCCTCTCTACTGGTATGATACTACTCGATACTCTTCTAAGCGTTAGTTGTCCTCTCTAATGGTATGATACTACTCGATACTCTTCTCAGCGTTAGTTGTCCTCTCTACTAGTATGAAACTACTCGATACTCTTCTCAGCGTTAGTTGTCCTCTCTACTGGTATAATACTACTCGATACTTTTATCAGCGTTAGTTGTCCTCTCCACTGGTATGATACTACTCGATACTCTTCTCAGCGTTAGTTGTCCTCTCTACGAGTATGATACTACTCAATATTCTTCTCAGCGTTAGTAGTCCTCTCTACTGGTATGATACTACTCGATACTCTACTCAGCGTTAGTTGTCCTCTCTACTGGTATGATACTACTCGATACTCTTCTAAGCGTTAGTTGTCCTCTCTACGAGTATGATACTATTCGATACTCTTCTCAGCGTTAGTTGTCCTCTCAACTGGTATGATACTACTCGATACTCTTCTCAGCGTTAGTTGTCCTCTCTACGAGTATGATACTATTCGTTACTCTTCTCAGCGTTAGTTGTCCTCTCAACTGGTATGATACTACTCGATACTCTTCTCAGCGTTAGTTGACCTCTCTACTGGTATGATACTACTTGATACTCTTCTCAGCGTTAATTGTCCTCTCTACGAGTATGATACTACTCGATACACTTCTCAGCGTTAGTTGTCCTCTCTACGAGTATGATACTACTCAATATCCTTCTCAGCGTTAGTTGTCCTCTCTACTGGTACGATACTACTCAATACTCTTCTCAGCGTTAGTTGTCCAGTCTACTGGTACGATACTACTCCATACTCAACTCAGCGTTAGTTGTCCTCTCTACGAGTATGATACTTCTCGATACACTTCTCAGCGTTAGTTGTCCTCTCTACTGGTATGATACTACTCGATACTCTTCTAAGCGTTAGTTGTCCTCTCTAATGGTATGATACTACTCGATACTCTTCTCAGCGTTAGTTGTCCTCTCTACTAGTATGAAACTACTCGATACTCTTCTCAGCGTTAGTTGTCCTCTCTACTGGTATAATACTACTCGATACTTTTATCAGCGTTAGTTGTCCTCTCCACTGGTATGATACTACTCGATACTCTTCTCAGCGTTAGTTGTCCTCTCTACGAGTATGATACTACTCAATATTCTTCTCAGCGTTAGTAGTCCTCTCTACTGGTATGATACTACTCGATACTCTACTCAGCGTTAGTTGTCCTCTCTACTGGTATGATACTACTCGATACTCTTCTAAGCGTTAGTTGTCCTCTCTACGAGTATGATACTATTCGATACTCTTCTCAGCGTTAGTTGTCCTCTCAACTGGTATGATACTACTCGATACTCTTATCAGCGTTAGTTGTCCTCTCTACGAGAATGATACTACTCAATATTCTTCTCAGCGTTAGTTGTCCTCTCTACTGGTATGATACTACTCGATACTCTTCTCAGCGTTAGTTGTCCTCTCTACGAGTATGATACTATTCGATACTCTTCTCAGCGTTAGTTGTCCTCTCAACTGGTATGATACTACTAGATACTCTTCTCAGCGTTAGTTGTCCTCTCTACGAGTATGATACAACTCAATATTATTCTCAGCGATAGGTGTCCTCTCTACGAGTACGATACTACTCAATATTCTTCTCAGCGATATTTGTCCTCTCTACTGGTACGAAACTACTCCATACTCTACTCAGCGTTAGTTGTCCTCTCTACGAGTATGATACTACTCGATAATCTTCTCAGCGCTAGTTGTCCTCTCTACGAGTATGATACTACTCGATAATCTTCTCAGCTTTAGTTGTCCTCTCAACTGGTATGATACTACTCGATACTCTTCTCAGCGTTAGTTGTCCTCTCTACGAGTATGATACAACTCAATATTCTTCTCAGCGTTAGGTGTCCTCTCTACGAGTACGATACTACTCAATATTCTTCTCAGCGTTATTTGTCCTCTCTACTGGTACGAAACTACTCCATACTCTACTCAGCGTTAGTTGTCCTCTCTAAGAGTATGATACTACTCGATACTCTTCTCAGCGTTAGTTGTCCTCTCTACGAGTATGATACTATTCGTTACTCTTCTCAGCGTTAGTTGTCCTCTCAACTGGTATGATACTACTCGATACTCTTCTCAGCGTTAGTTGTCCTCTCTACGAGTATGATACTACTCAATATTCTTCTCAGCGTTAGTTGTCCTCTCTACTGGTACGATACTACTCCATACTCTACTCAGCGTTAGTTGTCCTCTCTACGAGTATGATACTACTCGATACTCTTATCAGCGTTAGTTGTCCTCTCTACGAGTATGATACTACTCAATATTCTTCTCAGCGTTAGTTGTCCTCTCTACTGGTATGATACTACTCGATACTCTTCTCAGCGTTAGTTGACCTCTCTACTGGTATGATACTACTTGATACTCTTCTCAGCGTTAATTGTCCTCTCTACGAGTATGATACTACTCGATACACTTCTCAGCGTTAGTTGTCCTCTCTACGAGTATGATACTACTCAATATCCTTCTCAGCGTTAGTTGTCCTCTCTACTGGTACGATACTACTCGATACTGTTCTCAGCGTTAGTTGTCCTCTCTACAAGTATGATACTACTCGATAATCTTCTCAGCTTTAGTTGTCCTCTCTACTGGTATGATACTACTCGATACTCTTCTCAGCGTTAGTTGTCCTCTCTACAAGTATGATTCTACTCGATATTCTTCTCAGTGTTAGTTGTACTCTCTACTGATATGATACTACTCAATATTCTTCTCAGTGTTAGTTGTCCTCTTAACTGGTATGATACTACTCGATACTCTTCTCAGCGTTAGTTGTCCTCTCTACGATTATGATACTACTCAATATTCTTCTCAGCGTTAGTTGTCCTCTCTACGAGTATGATACTACTCAATATTCTTCTCAGCGTTAGTTGTCCTCTCTACTGGTACGATACTACTCCATACTCTACTCAGCGTTAGTTGTCCTCTCTACGAGTATGATACTACTCGATACTCTTATCAGCGTTAGTTGCCCTCTCTACTGGTATGATACTACTCGATACTCGTCTCAGCGATAGTTGACCTCTCTACTGGTATGATACTACTCGATACTCTTCTCAGCGTTAGTTGTCCACTCTACGAGTATGATACTACTCGATACTGTTCTCAGCGTTAGTTGTCCTCTCTACAAGTATGATACTACTCGATAATCTTCTCAGCTTTAGTTGTCCTCTCTACTGGTATCATACTACTCGATACTCTTCTCAGCGTTAGTTGTCCTCTCTACAAGTATGATACTACTCGATAATCTTCTCAGCGTTAGTTGTCCTCTCTACTGATATGATACTACTCAATATTCTTCTCAGTGTTAGTTGTCCTCTTAACTGGTATGATACTACTCGATACTCTTCTCAGCGTTAGTTGTCCTCTCTACGAATATGATACTACTCAATATTCTTCTCAGCGTTAGTTGTCCTCTCTACTGGTACGATACTACTCCATACTCTACTCAGCGTCAGTTGTCCTCTCTACGAGTATGATACTACTCGATACTCTTATCAGCGTTAGTTGTCCTCTCTACGAGAATGATACTACTCAATATTCTTCTCAGCGTTAGTTGTCCTCTCTACTGGTATGATACTACTCGATACTCTTCTCAGCGTTAGTTGTCCTCTCTACGAGTATGATACTATTCGATACTCTTCTCAGCGTTAGTTGTCCTCTCAACTGGTATGATACTACTCGATACTCTTCTCAGCGTTAGTTGTCCTCTCTACGAGTATGATACTACTCAATATTCTTCTCAGCGTTAGTTGTCCTCTCTACTGGTACGATACTACTCCATACTCTACTCAGCGTTAGTTGTCCTCTCTACGAGTATGATACTACTCGATACTCTTATCAGCGTTAGTTGTCCTCTCTACGAGTATGATACTACTCAATATTCTTCTCAGCGTTAGTTGTCCTCTCTACTGGTATGATACTACTCGATACTCTTCTCAGCGTTAGTTGACCTCTCTACTGGTATGATACTACTTGATACTCTTCTCAGCGTTAATTGTCCTCTCTACGAGTATGATACTACTCGATACACTTCTCAGCGTTAGTTGTCCTCTCTACGAGTATGATACTACTCAATATCCTTCTCAGCGTTAGTTGTCCTCTCTACTGGTACGATACTACTCAATACTCTTCTCAGCGTTAGTTGTCCAGTCTACTGGTACGATACTACTCCATACTCAACTCAGCGTTAGTTGTCCTCTCTACGAGTATGATACTTCTCGATACACTTCTCAGCGTTAGTTGTCCTCTCTACTGGTATGATACTACTCGATACTCTTCTAAGCGTTAGTTGTCCTCTCTAATGGTATGATACTACTCGATACTCTTCTCAGCGTTAGTTGTCCTCTCTACTAGTATGAAACTACTCGATACTCTTCTCAGCGTTAGTTGTCCTCTCTACTGGTATAATACTACTCGATACTTTTATCAGCGTTAGTTGTCCTCTCCACTGGTATGATACTACTCGATACTCTTCTCAGCGTTAGTTGTCCTCTCTACGAGTATGATACTACTCAATATTCTTCTCAGCGTTAGTAGTCCTCTCTACTGGTATGATACTACTCGATACTCTACTCAGCGTTAGTTGTCCTCTCTACTGGTATGATACTACTCGATACTCTTCTAAGCGTTAGTTGTCCTCTCTACGAGTATGATACTATTCGATACTCTTCTCAGCGTTAGTTGTCCTCTCAACTGGTATGATACTACTCGATACTCTTCTCAGCGTTAGTTGTCCTCTCTACGAGTATGATACTATTCGTTACTCTTCTCAGCGTTAGTTGTCCTCTCAACTGGTATGATACTACTCGATACTCTTCTCAGCGTTAGTTGACCTCTCTACTGGTATGATACTACTTGATACTCTTCTCAGCGTTAATTGTCCTCTCTACGAGTATGATACTACTCGATACACTTCTCAGCGTTAGTTGTCCTCTCTACGAGTATGATACTACTCAATATCCTTCTCAGCGTTAGTTGTCCTCTCTACTGGTACGATACTACTCAATACTCTTCTCAGCGTTAGTTGTCCAGTCTACTGGTACGATACTACTCCATACTCAACTCAGCGTTAGTTGTCCTCTCTACGAGTATGATACTTCTCGATACACTTCTCAGCGTTAGTTGTCCTCTCTACTGGTATGATACTACTCGATACTCTTCTAAGCGTTAGTTGTCCTCTCTAATGGTATGATACTACTCGATACTCTTCTCAGCGTTAGTTGTCCTCTCTACTAGTATGAAACTACTCGATACTCTTCTCAGCGTTAGTTGTCCTCTCTACTGGTATAATACTACTCGATACTTTTATCAGCGTTAGTTGTCCTCTCCACTGGTATGATACTACTCGATACTCTTCTCAGCGTTAGTTGTCCTCTCTACGAGTATGATACTACTCAATATTCTTCTCAGCGTTAGTAGTCCTCTCTACTGGTATGATACTACTCGATACTCTACTCAGCGTTAGTTGTCCTCTCTACTGGTATGATACTACTCGATACTCTTCTAAGCGTTAGTTGTCCTCTCTACGAGTATGATACTATTCGATACTCTTCTCAGCGTTAGTTGTCCTCTCAACTGGTATGATACTACTCGACACTCTTATCAGCGTTAGTTGTCCTCTCTACGAGAATGATACTACTCAATATTCTTCTCAGCGTTAGTTGTCCTCTCTACTGGTATGATACTACTCGATACTCTTCTCAGCGTTAGTTGTCCTCTCTACGAGTATGATACTATTCGATACTCTTCTCAGCGTTAGTTGTCCTCTCAACTGGTATGATACTACTAGATACTCTTCTCAGCGTTAGTTGTCCTCTCTACGAGTATGATACAACTCAATATTATTCTCAGCGATAGGTGTCCTCTCTACGAGTACGATACTACTCAATATTCTTCTCAGCGTTATTTGTCCTCTCTACTGGTACGAAACTACTCCATACTCTACTCAGCGTTAGTTGTCCTCTCTACGAGTATGATACTACTCGATAATCTTCTCAGCGCTAGTTGTCCTCTCTACGAGTATGATACTACTCGATAATCTTCTCAGCTTTAGTTGTCCTCTCAACTGGTATGATACTACTCGATACTCTTCTCAGCGTTAGTTGTCCTCTCTACGAGTATGATACAACTCAATATTCTTCTCAGCGTTAGGTGTCCTCTCTACGAGTACGATACTACTCAATATTCTTCTCAGCGTTATTTGTCCTCTCTACTGGTACGAAACTACTCCATACTCTACTCAGCGTTAGTTGTCCTCTCTAAGAGTATGATACTACTCGATACTCTTCTCAGCGTTAGTTGTCCTCTCTACGAGTATGATACTATTCGTTACTCTTCTCAGCGTTAGTTGTCCTCTCAACTGGTATGATACTACTCGATACTCTTCTCAGCGTTAGTTGTCCTCTCTACGAGTATGATACTACTCAATATTCTTCTCAGCGTTAGTTGTCCTCTCTACTGGTACGATACTACTCCATACTCTACTCAGCGTTAGTTGTCCTCTCTACGAGTATGATACTACTCGATACTCTTATCAGCGTTAGTTGTCCTCTCTACGAGTAT
This sequence comes from Rhaphigaster nebulosa, assembly GCA_948150685.1. Taxonomy (NCBI): domain Eukaryota; kingdom Metazoa; phylum Arthropoda; class Insecta; order Hemiptera; family Pentatomidae; genus Rhaphigaster; species Rhaphigaster nebulosa. The sequence goes on from OX411307.1 coordinate 9,768,614, forward strand.
GATACTACTCAATATTCTTCTCAGCGTTAGTTGTCCTCTCTACTGGTATGATACTACTCGATACTCTTCTCAGCGTTAGTTGACCTCTCTACTGGTATGATACTACTTGATACTCTTCTCAGCGTTAATTGTCCTCTCTACGAGTATGATACTACTCGATACACTTCTCAGCGTTAGTTGTCCTCTCTACGAGTATGATACTACTCAATATCCTTCTCAGCGTTAGTTGTCCTCTCTACTGGTACGATACTACTCAATACTCTTCTCAGCGTTAGTTGTCCAGTCTACTGGTACGATACTACTCCATACTCAACTCAGCGTTAGTTGTCCTCTCTACGAGTATGATACTTCTCGATACACTTCTCAGCGTTAGTTGTCCTCTCTACTGGTATGATACTACTCGATACTCTTCTAAGCGTTAGTTGTCCTCTCTAATGGTATGATACTACTCGATACTCTTCTCAGCGTTAGTTGTCCTCTCTACTAGTATGAAACTACTCGATACTCTTCTCAGCGTTAGTTGTCCTCTCTACTGGTATAATACTACTCGATACTTTTATCAGCGTTAGTTGTCCTCTCCACTGGTATGATACTACTCGATACTCTTCTCAGCGTTAGTTGTCCTCTCTACGAGTATGATACTACTCAATATTCTTCTCAGCGTTAGTAGTCCTCTCTACTGGTATGATACTACTCGATACTCTACTCAGCGTTAGTTGTCCTCTCTACTGGTATGATACTACTCGATACTCTTCTAAGCGTTAGTTGACCTCTCTACTGGTATGATACTACTCGATACTCTTCTCAGCGTTAGTTGTCCACTCTACGAGTATGATACTACTCGATACTGTTCTCAGCGTTAGTTGTCCTCTCTACAAGTATGATACTACTCGATAATCTTCTCAGCTTTAGTTGTCCTCTCTACTGGTATCATACTACTCGATACTCTTCTCAGCGTTAGTTGTCCTCTCTACAAGTATGATACTACTCGATAATCTTCTCAGCGTTAGTTGTCCTCTCTACTGATATGATACTACTCAATATTCTTCTCAGTGTTAGTTGTCCTCTTAACTGGTATGATACTACTCGATACTCTTCTCAGCGTTAGTTGTCCTCTCTACGAATATGATACTACTCAATATTCTTCTCAGCGTTAGTTGTCCTCTCTACTGGTACGATACTACTCCATACTCTACTCAGCGTCAGTTGTCCTCTCTACGAGTATGATACTACTCGATACTCTTATCAGCGTTAGTTGTCCTCTCTACGAGAATGATACTACTCAATATTCTTCTCAGCGTTAGTTGTCCTCTCTACTGGTATGATACTACTCGATACTCTTCTCAGCGTTAGTTGTCCTCTCTACGAGTATGATACTATTCGATACTCTTCTCAGCGTTAGTTGTCCTCTCAACTGGTATGATACTACTCGATACTCTTCTCAGCGTTAGTTGTCCTCTCTACGAGTATGATACTACTCAATATTCTTCTCAGCGTTAGTTGTCCTCTCTACTGGTACGATACTACTCCATACTCTACTCAGCGTTAGTTGTCCTCTCTACGAGTATGATACTACTCGATACTCTTATCAGCGTTAGTTGTCCTCTCTACGAGTATGATACTACTCAATATTCTTCTCAGCGTTAGTTGTCCTCTCTACTGGTATGATACTACTCGATACTCTTCTCAGCGTTAGTTGACCTCTCTACTGGTATGATACTACTTGATACTCTTCTCAGCGTTAATTGTCCTCTCTACGAGTATGATACTACTCGATACACTTCTCATTGTTAGTTGTCCTCTCTACGAGTATGATACTACTCAATATCCTTCTCAGCGTTAGTTGTCCTCTCTACTGGTACGATACTACTCAATACTCTTCTCAGCGTTAGTTGTCCAGTCTACTGGTACGATACTACTCCATACTCAACTCAGCGTTAGTTGTCCTCTCTACGAGTATGATACTTCTCGATACACTTCTCAGCGTTAGTTGTCCTCTCTACTGGTATGATACTACTCGATACTCTTCTAAGCGTTAGTTGTCCTCTCTAATGGTATGATACTACTCGATACTCTTCTCAGCGTTAGTTGTCCTCTCTACTAGTATGAAACTACTCGATACTCTTCTCAGCGTTAGTTGTCCTCTCTACTGGTATAATACTACTCGATACTTTTATCAGCGTTAGTTGTCCTCTCCACTGGTATGATATTACTCGATACTCTTCTCAGCGTTAGTTGTCCTCTCTACGAGTATGATACTACTCAATATTCTTCTCAGCGTTAGTAGTCCTCTCTACTGGTATGATACTACTCGATACTCTACTCAGCGTTAGTTGTCCTCTCTACTGGTATGATACTACTCGATACTCTTCTAAGCGTTAGTTGTCCTCTCTACGAGTATGATACTATTCGATACTCTTCTCAGCGTTAGTTGTCCTCTCAACTGGTATGATACTACTCGATACTCTTATCAGCGTTAGTTGTCCTCTCTACGAGAATGATACTACTCAATATTCTTCTCAGCGTTAGTTGTCCTCTCTACTGGTATGATACTACTCGATACTCTTCTCAGCGTTAGTTGTCCTCTCTACGAGTATGATACTATTCGATACTCTTCTCAGCGTTAGTTGTCCTCTCAACTGGTATGATACTACTAGATACTCTTCTCAGCGTTAGTTGTCCTCTCTACGAGTATGATACAACTCAATATTATTCTCAGCGATAGGTGTCCTCTCTACGAGTACGATACTACTCAATATTCTTCTCAGCGTTATTTGTCCTCTCTACTGGTACGAAACTACTCCATACTCTACTCAGCGTTAGTTGTCCTCTCTACGAGTATGATACTACTCGATAATCTTCTCAGCGCTAGTTGTCCTCTCTACGAGTATGATACTACTCGATAATCTTCTCAGCTTTAGTTGTCCTCTCAACTGGTATGATACTACTCGATACTCTTCTCAGCGTTAGTTGTCCTCTCTACGAGTATGATACAACTCAATATTCTTCTCAGCGTTAGGTGTCCTCTCTACGAGTACGATACTACTCAATATTCTTCTCAGCGTTATTTGTCCTCTCTACTGGTACGAAACTACTCCATACTCTACTCAGCGTTAGTTGTCCTCTCTACGAGTATGATACTACTCGATACTCTTCTCAGCGTTAGTTGTCCTCTCTACGAGTATGATACTATTCGTTACTCTTCTCAGCGTTAGTTGTCCTCTCAACTGGTATGATACTACTCGATACTCTTCTCAGCGTTAGTTGACCTCTCTACTGGTATGATACTACTTGATACTCTTCTCAGCGTTAATTGTCCTCTCTACGAGTATGATACTACTCGATACACTTCTCAGCGTTAGTTGTCCTCTCTACGAGTATGATACTACTCAATATCCTTCTCAGCGTTAGTTGTCCTCTCTACTGGTACGATACTACTCAATACTCTTCTCAGCGTTAGTTGTCCAGTCTGCTGGTACGATACTACTCCATACTCAACTCAGCGTTAGTTGTCCTCTCTACGAGTATGATACTTCTCGATACACTTCTCAGCGTTAGTTGTCCTCTCTACTGGTATGATACTACTCGATACTCTTCTAAGCGTTAGTTGTCCTCTCTAATGGTATGATACTACTCGATACTCTTCTCAGCGTTAGTTGTCCTCTCTACTAGTATGAAACTACTCGATACTCTTCTCAGCGTTAGTTGTCCTCTCTACTGGTATAATACTACTCGATACTTTTATCAGCGTTAGTTGTCCTCTCCACTGGTATGATACTACTCGATACTACGAGTATGATACAACTCTATATTCTTCTCAGCGTTAGGTGTCCTCTCTACGAGTACGATACTACTCAATATTCTTCTCGGCGTTATTTGTCCTCTCTACTGGTACGAAACTACTCCATACTCTACTCAGCGTTAGTTGTCCTCTCTACGAGTATGATACTACTCGATACTCTTCTCAGCGTTAGTTGTCCTCTCTACGAGTATGATACTATTCGTTACTCTTCTCAGCGTTAGTTGTCCTCTCAACTGGTATGATACTACTCGATACTCTTCTCAGCGTTAGTTGGCCTCTCTACTGGTATGATACTACTTGATACTCTTCTCAGCGTTAATTGTCCTCTCTACGAGTATGATACTACTCGATACACTTCTCAGCGTTAGTTGTCCTCTCTACGAGTATGATACTACTCAATATCCTTCTCAGCGTTAGTTGTCCTCTCTACTGGTACGATACTACTCAATACTCTTCTCAGCGTTAGTTGTCCAGTCTACTGGTACGATACTACTCCATACTCAACTCAGCGTTAGTTGTCCTCTCTACGAGTATGATACTTCTCGATACACTTCTCAGCGTTAGTTGTCCTCTCTACTGGTATGATACTACTCGATACTCTTCTAAGCGTTAGTTGTCCTCTCTAATGGTATGATACTACTCGATACTCTTCTCAGCGTTAGTTGTCCTCTCTACTAGTATGAAACTACTCGATACTCTTCTCAGCGTTAGTTGTCCTCTCTACTGGTATAATACTACTCGATACTTTTATCAGCGTTAGTTGTCCTCTCCACTGGTATGATACTACTCGATACTCTTCTCAGCGTTAGTTGTCCTCTCTACGAGTATGATACTACTCAATATTCTTCTCAGCGTTAGTAGTCCTCTCTACTGGTATGATACTACTCGATACTCTACTCAGCGTTAGTTGTCCTCTCTACTGGTATGATACTACTCGATACTCTTCTAAGCGTTAGTTGTCCTCTCTAATGGTATGATACTACTCGATACTCTTCTCAGCTTTAGTTGTCCTCTCTACTGGTATGATACTACTCGTTACACTTCTCAGCGTTAGTTGTCCTCTCTACGAGTATGATACTACTCAATATCCTTCTCAGCGTTAGTTGTCCTCTCTACTGGTACGATACTACTCCATACTCTTCTCAGCGTTAGTTGTCCTCCCTACTGGTATGATACTACTCGATACTCGTCTCAGCGTTAGTTGTCCTCTCTACTGGTATGATACTACTCGATACTCTTCTCAGCGTTAGTTGTCCACTCTACGAGTATGATACTACTCGATACTGTTCTCAGCGTTAGTTGTCCTCTCTACAAGTATGATACTACTCGATAATCTTCTCAGCTTTAGTTGTCCTCTCTACTGGTATGATACTACTCGATACTCTTCTCAGCGTTAGTTGTCCTCTCTACAAGTATGATACTACTCGATATTCTTCTCAGTGTTAGTTGTACTCTCTACTGATATGATACTACTCAATATTCTTCTCAGTGTTAGTTGTCCTCTTAACTGGTATGATACTACTCGATACTCTTCTCAGCGTTAGTTGTCCTCTCTACGATTATGATACTACTCAATATTCTTCTCAGCGTTAGTTGTCCTCTCTACGAGTATGATACTACTCAATATTCTTCTCAGCGTTAGTTGTCCTCTCTACTGGTACGATACTACTCCATACTCTACTCAGCGTTAGTTGTCCTCTCTACGAGAATGATACTACTCGATACTCTTATCAGCGTTAGTTGCCCTCTCTACTGGTATGATACTACTCGATACTCGTCTCAGCGTTAGTTGTCATCTCTACTGGTATAATACTACTCGATACTCTTCTCAGCGTTAGTTGTCCTCTCTACGAGTATGATACTACTCGATACTCTTCTCAGCGTTAGTTATCCTCTCTACTGGTATGATACTACTCGATACTCTTCTCAGCGTTAGTTGCCCTCTGTACTCGCATGATACTACTCGATACCGTTCTCAGCGTTAGTTGTCCTCTCTACGAGTATGATACTACTCGATAATCTTCTCAGCTTTAGTTGTCCTCTCTACTGGTATGATACTACTCGATACTCTTCTCAGCGTTAGTTGTCCTCTCTACTGGTATGATACTACTCGATACTCTTCTCAGCGTTACTTGTCCTCTCTACTGGTATGATACTACTCGATACTCTTCTCAGCGTTAGTTGTCCTCACTACTGGTTTGATACTACTCGATACTCTTCTCAGTGTTAGTTGTCCTCCCTACTGATATAATACTACTTGATACTCTTCTCAGCGTTAGCTGTCCTCTCTACTGGTATGATACTACTCGATACTCTTCTCAGCGTTAGTGTCCCTCTGTACTGGTATGATACTACTCGATACTCTTCTCAGCGTTAGCTGTCCTCTCTACTAGTATGATACTACTCGATACTCTTCTCAGCGTTAGTTGTCCTCTCTACTGGTATGATACTACTCGATACTCTTCTCAGCGTTACTTGTCCTCTCTACTGGTATGATACTACTCGATACTCTTCTCAGCGTTAGTTGTCCTCACTACTGGTTTGATACTACTCGATACTCTTCTCAGCGTTAGTTGTCCTCCCTACTGATATAATGCTACTCGATACTCTTCTCAGCATTAGTTGTCCTCTCTACTGGTATGATACTACTCGATACTCTTCTCAGCGTTAGTTGCCCTCTGTACTGGTATGATACTACTCGATATTCTTCTCAGCGTTAGCTGTCCTCTCTACTAGTATGATACTACTCGATACTCTTCTCAGCGTTAGTTGTCCTCTCTACTGGTATGATACTACTCGATACTGTTCTCAGCGTTAGTTGTCCTCTGTACTGGTATGATACTACTCGATAATCTTCTCAGCGCTAGTTGTCCTCTCTACGAGTATGATACTACTCGATAATCTTCTCAGCTTTAGTTGTCCTCTCAACTGGTATGATACTACTCGATACTCTTCTCAGCGTTAGTTGTCCTCTCTACGAGTATGATACAACTCAATATTCTTCTCAGCGTTAGGTGTCCTCTCTACGAGTACGATACTACTCAATATTCTTCTCAGCGTTATTTGTCCTCTCTACTGGTACGAAACTACTCCATACTCTACTCAGCGTTAGTTGTCCTCTCTACGAGTATGATACTACTCGATACTCTTCTCAGCGTTAGTTGTCCTCTCTACGAGTATGATACTATTCGTTACTCTTCTCAGCGTTAGTTGTCCTCTCAACTGGTATGATACTACTCGATACTCTTCTCAGCGTTAGTTGACCTCTCTACTGGTATGATACTACTTGATACTCTTCTCAGCGTTAATTGTCCTCTCTACGAGTATGATACTACTCGATACACTTCTCAGCGTTAGTTGTCCTCTCTACGAGTATGATACTACTCAATATCCTTCTCAGCGTTAGTTGTCCTCTCTACTGGTACGATACTACTCAATACTCTTCTCAGCGTTAGTTGTCCAGTCTGCTGGTACGATACTACTCCATACTCAACTCAGCGTTAGTTGTCCTCTCTACGAGTATGATACTTCTCGATACACTTCTCAGCGTTAGTTGTCCTCTCTACTGGTATGATACTACTCGATACTCTTCTAAGCGTTAGTTGTCCTCTCTAATGGTATGATACTACTCGATACTCTTCTCAGCGTTAGTTGTCCTCTCTACTAGTATGAAACTACTCGATACTCTTCTCAGCGTTAGTTGTCCTCTCTACTGGTATAATACTACTCGATACTTTTATCAGCGTTAGTTGTCCTCTCCACTGGTATGATACTACTCGATACTCTTCTCAGCGTTAGTTGTCCTCTCTACGAGTATGATACTACTCAATATTATTCTCAGCGTTAGTAGTCCTCTCTACTGGTATGATACTACTCGATACTCTACTCAGCGTTAGTTGTCCTCTCTACTGGTATGATACTACTCGATACTACGAGTATGATACAACTCTATATTCTTCTCAGCGTTAGGTGTCCTCTCTACGAGTACGATACTACTCAATATTCTTCTCGGCGTTATTTGTCCTCTCTACTGGTACGAAACTACTCCATACTCTACTCAGCGTTAGTTGTCCTCTCTACGAGTATGATACTACTCGATACTCTTCTCAGCGTTAGTTGTCCTCTCTACGAGTATGATACTATTCGTTACTCTTCTCAGCGTTAGTTGTCCTCTCAACTGGTATGATACTACTCGATACTCTTCTCAGCGTTAGTTGGCCTCTCTACTGGTATGATACTACTTGATACTCTTCTCAGCGTTAATTGTCCTCTCTACGAGTATGATACTACTCGATACACTTCTCAGCGTTAGTTGTCCTCTCTACGAGTATGATACTACTCAATATCCTTCTCAGCGTTAGTTGTCCTCTCTACTGGTACGATACTACTCAATACTCTTCTCAGCGTTAGTTGTCCAGTCTACTGGTACGATACTACTCCATACTCAACTCAGCGTTAGTTGTCCTCTCTACGAGTATGATACTTCTCGATACACTTCTCAGCGTTAGTTGTCCTCTCTACTGGTATGATACTACTCGATACTCTTCTAAGCGTTAGTTGTCCTCTCTAATGGTATGATACTACTCGATACTCTTCTCAGCGTTAGTTGTCCTCTCTACTAGTATGAAACTACTCGATACTCTTCTCAGCGTTAGTTGTCCTCTCTACTGGTATAATACTACTCGATACTTTTATCAGCGTTAGTTGTCCTCTCCACTGGTATGATACTACTCGATACTCTTCTCAGCGTTAGTTGTCCTCTCTACGAGTATGATACTACTCAATATTCTTCTCAGCGTTAGTAGTCCTCTCTACTGGTATGATACTACTCGATACTCTACTCAGCGTTAGTTGTCCTCTCTACTGGTATGATACTACTCGATACTCTTCTAAGCGTTAGTTGTCCTCTCTAATGGTATGATACTACTCGATACTCTTCTCAGCTTTAGTTGTCCTCTCTACTGGTATGATACTACTCGTTACACTTCTCAGCGTTAGTTGTCCTCTCTACGAGTATGATACTACTCAATATCCTTCTCAGCGTTAGTTGTCCTCTCTACTGGTACGATACTACTCCATACTCTTCTCAGCGTTAGTTGTCCTCCCTACTGGTATGATACTACTCGATACTCGTCTCAGCGTTAGTTGTCCTCTCTACTGGTATGATACTACTCGATACTCTTCTCAGCGTTAGTTGTCCACTCTACGAGTATGATACTACTCGATACTGTTCTCAGCGTTAGTTGTCCTCTCTACAAGTATGATACTACTCGATAATCTTCTCAGCTTTAGTTGTCCTCTCTACTGGTATGATACTACTCGATACTCTTCTCAGCGTTAGTTGTCCTCTCTACAAGTATGATACTACTCGATATTCTTCTCAGTGTTAGTTGTACTCTCTACTGATATGATACTACTCAATATTCTTCTCAGTTTTAGTTGTCCTCTTAACTGGTATGATACTACTCGATACTCTTCTCAGCGTTAGTTGTCCTCTCTACGATTATGATACTACTCAATATTCTTCTCAGCGTTAGTTGTCCTCTCTACGAGTATGATACTACTCAATATTCTTCTCAGCGTTAGTTGTCCTCTCTACTGGTACGATACTACTCCATACTCTACTCAGCGTTAGTTGTCCTCTCTACGAGAATGATACTACTCGATACTCTTATCAGCGTTAGTTGCCCTCTCTACTGGTATGATACTACTCGATACTCGTCTCAGCGTTAGTTGTCATCTCTACTGGTATAATACTACTCGATACTCTTCTCAGCGTTAGTTGTCCTCTCTACGAGTATGATACTACTCGATACTCTTCTCAGCGTTAGTTATCCTCTCTACTGGTATGATACTACTCGATACTCTTCTCAGCGTTAGTTGCCCTCTGTACTCGCATGATACTACTCGATACCGTTCTCAGCGTTAGTTGTCCTCTCTACGAGTATGATACTACTCGATAATCTTCTCAGCTTTAGTTGTCCTCTCTACTGGTATGATACTACTCGATACTCTTCTCAGCGTTAGTTGTCCTCTCTACTGGTATGATACTACTCGATACTCTTCTCAGCGTTACTTGTCCTCTCTACTGGTATGATACTACTCGATACTCTTCTCAGCGTTAGTTGTCCTCACTACTGGTTTGATACTACTCGATACTCTTCTCAGTGTTAGTTGTCCTCCCTACTGATATAATACTACTTGATACTCTTCTCAGCGTTAGCTGTCCTCTCTACTGGTATGATACTACTCAATACTCTTCTCAGCGTTAGTTGTCCTCTCTACTGGTATGATACTACTCGATACTCTTCTCAGCGTTAGTGTCCCTCTGTACTGGTATGATACTACTCGATACTCTTCTCAGCGTTAGCTGTCCTCTCTACTAGTATGATACTACTCGATACTCTTCTCAGCGTTAGTTGTCCTCTCTACTGGTATGATACTACTCGATACTCTTCTCAGCGTTACTTGTCCTCTCTACTGGTATGATACTACTCGATACTCTTCTCAGCGTTAGTTGTCCTCACTACTGGTTTGATACTACTCGATACTCTTCTCAGCGTTAGTTGTCCTCCCTACTGATATAATGCTACTCGATACTCTTCTCAGCATTAGTTGTCCTCTCTACTGGTATGATACTACTCGATACTCTTCTCAGCGTTAGTTGCCCTCTGTACTGGTATGATACTACTCGAAATTCTTCTCAGCGTTAGCTGTCCTCTCTACTAGTATGATACTACTCGATACTCTTCTCAGCGTTAGTTGTCCTCTCTACTGGTATGATACTACTCGATACTGTTCTCAGCGTTAGTTGTCCTCTGTACTGGTATGATACTACTCGATAATCTTCTCAGCGCTAGTTGTCCTCTCTACGAGTATGATACTACTCGATAATCTTCTCAGCTTTAGTTGTCCTCTCAACTGGTATGATACTACTCGATACTCTTCTCAGCGTTAGTTGTCCTCTCTACGAGTATGATACAACTCAATATTCTTCTCAGCGTTAGGTGTCCTCTCTACGAGTACGATACTACTCAATATTCTTCTCAGCGTTATTTGTCCTCTCTACTGGTACGAAACTACTCCATACTCTACTCAGCGTTAGTTGTCCTCTCTACGAGTATGATACTACTCGATACTCTTCTCAGCGTTAGTTGTCCTCTCTACGAGTATGATACTATTCGTTACTCTTCTCAGCGTTAGTTGTCCTCTCAACTGGTATGATACTACTCGATACTCTTCTCAGCGTTAGTTGACCTCTCTACTGGTATGATACTACTTGATACTCTTCTCAGCGTTAATTGTCCTCTCTACGAGTATGATACTACTCGATACACTTCTCAGCGTTAGTTGTCCTCTCTACGAGTATGATACTACTCAATATCCTTCTCAGCGTTAGTTGTCCTCTCTACTGGTACGATACTACTCAATACTCTTCTCAGCGTTAGTTGTCCAGTCTGCTGGTACGATACTACTCCATACTCAACTCAGCGTTAGTTGTCCTCTCTACGAGTATGATACTTCTCGATACACTTCTCAGCGTTAGTTGTCCTCTCTACTGGTATGATACTACCCGATACTCTTCTAAGCGTTAGTTGTCCTCTCTAATGGTATGATACTACTCGATACTCTTCTCAGCGTTAGTTGTCCTCTCTACTAGTATGAAACTACTCGATACTCTTCTCAGCGTTAGTTGTCCTCTCTACTGGTATAATACTACTCGATACTTTTATCAGCGTTAGTTGTCCTCTCCACTGGTATGATACTACTCGATACTCTTCTCAGCGTTAGTTGTCCTCTCTACGAGTATGATACTACTCAATATTATTCTCAGCGTTAGTAGTCCTCTCTACTGGTATGATACTACTCGATACTCTACTCAGCGTTAGTTGTCCTCTCTACTGGTATGATACTACTCGATACTCTTAGAAGCGTTAGTTGACCTCTCTACTGGTATGATACTACTCGATACTCTTCTCAGCGTTAGTTGTCCACTCTACGAGTATGATACTACTCGATACTGTTCTCAGCGTTAGTTGTCCTCTCTACAAGTATGATACTACTCGATAATCTTCTCAGCTTTAGTTGTCCTCTCTACTGGTATCATACTACTCGATACTCTTCTCAGCGTTAGTTGTCCTCTCTACAAGTATGATACTACTCGATAATCTTCTCAGCGTTAGTTGTCCTCTCTACTGATATGATACTACTCAATATTCTTCTCAGTGTTAGTTGTCCTCTTAACTGGTATGATACTACTCGATACTCTTCTCAGCGTTAGTTGTCCTCTCTACGAATATGATACTACTCAATATTCTTCTCAGCGTTAGTTGTCCTCTCTACTGGTACGATACTACTCCATACTCTACTCAGCGTCAGTTGTCCTCTCTACGAGTATGATACTACTCGATACTCTTATCAGCGTTAGTTGTCCTCTCTACGAGAATGATACTACTCAATATTCTTCTCAGCGTTAGTTGTCCTCTCTACTGGTATGATACTACTCGATACTCTTCTCAGCGTTAGTTGTCCTCTCTACGAGTATGATACTATTCGATACTCTTCTCAGCGTTAGTTGTCCTCTCAACTGGTATGATACTACTCGATACTCTTCTCAGCGTTAGTTGTCCTCTCTACGAGTATGATACTACTCAATATTCTTCTCAGCGTTAGTTGTCCTCTCTACTGGTACGATACTACTCCATACTCTACTCAGCGTTAGTTGTCCTCTCTACGAGTATGATACTACTCGATACTCTTATCAGCGTTAGTTGTCCTCTCTACGAGTATGATACTACTCAATATTCTTCTCAGCGTTAGTTGTCCTCTCTACTGGTATGATACTACTCGATACTCTTCTCAGCGTTAGTTGACCTCTCTACTGGTATGATACTACTTGATACTCTTCTCAGCGTTAATTGTCCTCTCTACGAGTATGATACTACTCGATACACTTCTCAGCGTTAGTTGTCCTCTCTACGAGTATGATACTACTCAATATCCTTCTCAGCGTTAGTTGTCCTCTCTACTGGTACGATACTACTCAATACTCTTCTCAGCGTTAGTTGTCCAGTCTACTGGTACGATACTACTCCATACTCAACTCAGCGTTAGTTGTCCTCTCTACGAGTATGATACTTCTCGATACACTTCTCAGCGTTAGTTGTCCTCTCTACTGGTATGATACTACTCGATACTCTTCTAAGCGTTAGTTGTCCTCTCTAATGGTATGATACTACTCGATACTCTTCTCAGCGTTAGTTGTCCTCTCTACTAGTATGAAACTACTCGATACTCTTCTCAGCGTTAGTTGTCCTCTCTACTGGTATAATACTACTCGATACTTTTATCAGCGTTAGTTGTCCTCTCCACTGGTATGATACTACTCGATACTCTTCTCAGCGTTAGTTGTCCTCTCTACGAGTATGATACTACTCAATATTCTTCTCAGCGTTAGTAGTCCTCTCTACTGGTATGATACTACTCGATACTCTACTCAGCGTTAGTTGTCCTCTCTACTGGTATGATACTACTCGATACTCTTCTAAGCGTTAGTTGTCCTCTCTACGAGTATGATACTATTCGATACTCTTCTCAGCGTTAGTTGTCCTCTCTACTGGTATGATACTACTCGATACTCTTCTCAGCGTTAGTTGTCCTCTCTACGAGTATGATACTATTCGATACTCTTCTCAGCGTTAGTTGTCCTCTCAACTGGTATGATACTACTAGATACTCTTCTCAGCGTTAGTTGTCCTCTCTACGAGTATGATACAACTCAATATTATTCTCAGCGATAGGTGTCCTCTCTACGAGTACGATACTACTCAATATTCTTCTCAGCGTTATTTGTCCTCTCTACTGGTACGAAACTACTCCATACTCTACTCAGCGTTAGTTGTCCTCTCTACGAGTATGATACTACTCGATAATCTTCTCAGCGCTAGTTGTCCTCTCTACGAGTATGATACTACTCGATAATCTTCTCAGCTTTAGTTGTCCTCTCAACTGGTATGATACTACTCGATACTCTTCTCAGCGTTAGTTGTCCTCTCTACGAGTATGATACAACTCAATATTCTTCTCAGCGTTAGGTGTCCTCTCTACGAGTACGATACTACTCAATATTCTTCTCAGCGTTATTTGTCCTCTCTACTGGTACGAAACTACTCCATACTCTACTCAGCGTTAGTTGTCCTCTCTACGAGTATGATACTACTCGATACTCTTCTCAGCGTTAGTTGTCCTCTCTACGAGTATGATACTATTCGTTACTCTTCTCAGCGTTAGTTGTCCTCTCAACTGGTATGATACTACTCGATACTCTTCTCAGCGTTAGTTGACCTCTCTACTGGTATGATACTACTTGATACTCTTCTCAGCGTTAATTGTCCTCTCTACGAGTATGATACTACTCGATACACTTCTCAGCGTTAGTTGTCCTCTCTACGAGTATGATACTACTCAATATCCTTCTCAGCGTTAGTTGTCCTCTCTACTGGTACGATACTACTCAATACTCTTCTCAGCGTTAGTTGTCCAGTCTGCTGGTACGATACTACTCCATACTCAACTCAGCGTTAGTTGTCCTCTCTACGAGTATGATACTTCTCGATACACTTCTCAGCGTTAGTTGTCCTCTCTACTGGTATGATACTACTCGATACTCTTCTAAGCGTTAGTTGTCCTCTCTAATGGTATGATACTACTCGATACTCTTCTCAGCGTTAGTTGTCCTCTCTACTAGTATGAAACTACTCGATACTCTTCTCAGCGTTAGTTGTCCTCTCTACTGGTATAATACTACTCGATACTTTTATCAGCGTTAGTTGTCCTCTCCACTGGTATGATACTACTCGATACTACGAGTATGATACAACTCTATATTCTTCTCAGCGTTAGGTGTCCTCTCTACGAGTACGATACTACTCAATATTCTTCTCGGCGTTATTTGTCCTCTCTACTGGTACGAAACTACTCCATACTCTACTCAGCGTTAGTTGTCCTCTCTACGAGTATGATACTACTCGATACTCTTCTCAGCGTTAGTTGTCCTCTCTACGAGTATGATACTATTCGTTACTCTTCTCAGCGTTAGTTGTCCTCTCAACTGGTATGATACTACTCGATACTCTTCTCAGCGTTAGTTGACCTCTCTACTGGTATGATACTACTTGATACTCTTCTCAGCGTTAATTGTCCTCTCTACGAGTATGATACTACTCGATACACTTCTCAGCGTTAGTTGTCCTCTCTACGAGTATGATACTACTCAATATCCTTCTCAGCGTTAGTTGTCCTCTCTACTGGTACGATACTACTCAATACTCTTCTCAGCGTTAGTTGTCCAGTCTACTGGTACGATACTACTCCATACTCAACTCAGCGTTAGTTGTCCTCTCTACGAGTATGATACTTCTCGATACACTTCTCAGCGTTAGTTGTCCTCTCTACTGGTATGATACTACTCGATACTCTTCTAAGCGTTAGTTGTCCTCTCTAATGGTATGATACTACTCGATACTCTTCTCAGCGTTAGTTGTCCTCTCTACTAGTATGAAACTACTCGATACTCTTCTCAGCGTTAGTTGTCCTCTCTACTGGTATAATACTACTCGATACTTTTATCAGCGTTAGTTGTCCTCTCCACTGGTATGATACTACTCGATACTCTTCTCAGCGTTAGTTGTCCTCTCTACGAGTATGATACTACTCAATATTCTTCTCAGCGTTAGTAGTCCTCTCTACTGGTATGATACTACTCGATACTCTACTCAGCGTTAGTTGTCCTCTCTACTGGTATGATACTACTCGATACTGTTCTCAGCGTTAGTTGTCCTCTCTACAAGTATGATACTACTCGATAATCTTCTCAGCTTTAGTTGTCCTCTCTACTGGTATGATACTACTCGATACTCTTCTCAGCGTTAGTTGTCCTCTCTACAAGTATGATACTACTCGATATTCTTCTCAGTGTTAGTTGTACTCTCTACTGATATGATACTACTCAATATTCTTCTCAGTGTTAGTTGTCCTCTTAACTGGTATGATACTACTCGATACTCTTCTCAGCGTTAGTTGTCCTCTCTACGATTATGATACTACTCAATATTCTTCTCAGCGTTAGTTGTCCTCTCTACGAGTATGATACTACTCAATATTCTTCTCAGCGTTAGTTGTCCTCTCTACTGGTACGATACTACTCCATACTCTACTCAGCGTTAGTTGTCCTCTCTACGAGAATGATACTACTCGATACTCTTATCAGCGTTAGTTGCCCTCTCTACTGGTATGATACTACTCGATACTCGTCTCAGCGTTAGTTGTCATCTCTACTGGTATAATACTACTCGATACTCTTCTCAGCGTTAGTTGTCCTCTCTACGAGTATGATACTACTCGATACTCTTCTCAGCGTTAGTTATCCTCTCTACTGGTATGATACTACTCGATACTCTTCTCAGCGTTAGTTGCCCTCTGTACTCGCATGATACTACTCGATACCGTTCTCAGCGTTAGTTGTCCTCTCTACGAGTATGATACTACTCGATAATCTTCTCAGCTTTAGTTGTCCTCTCTACTGGTATGATACTACTCGATACTCTTCTCAGCGTTAGTTGTCCTCTCTACTGGTATGATACTACTCGATACTCTTCTCAGCGTTACTTGTCCTCTCTACTGGTATGATACTACTCGATACTCTTCTCAGCGTTAGTTGTCCTCACTACTGGTTTGATACTACTCGATACTCTTCTCAGTGTTAGTTGTCCTCCCTACTGATATAATACTACTTGATACTCTTCTCAGCGTTAGCTGTCCTCTCTACTGGTATGATACTACTCAATACTCTTCTCAGCGTTAGTTGTCCTCTCTACTGGTATGATACTACTCGATACTCTTCTCAGCGTTAGTGTCCCTCTGTACTGGTATGATACTACTCGATACTCTTCTCAGCGTTAGTTGTCCTCTCTACGAGTATGATACTATTCGATACTCTTCTCAGCGTTAGTTGTCCTCTCAACTGGTATGATACTACTAGATACTCTTCTCAGCGTTAGTTGTCCTCTCTACGAGTATGATACAACTCAATATTATTCTCAGCGATAGGTGTCCTCTCTACGAGTACGATACTACTCAATATTCTTCTCAGCGTTATTTGTCCTCTCTACTGGTACGAAACTACTCCATACTCTACTCAGCGTTAGTTGTCCTCTCTACGAGTATGATACTACTCGATAATCTTCTCAGCGCTAGTTGTCCTCTCTACGAGTATGATACTACTCGATAATCTTCTCAGCTTTAGTTGTCCTCTCAACTGGTATGATACTACTCGATACTCTTCTCAGCGTTAGTTGTCCTCTCTACGAGTATGATACAACTCAATATTCTTCTCAGCGTTAGGTGTCCTCTCTACGAGTACGATACTACTCAATATTCTTCTCAGCGTTATTTGTCCTCTCTACTGGTACGAATCTACTCCATACTCTACTCAGCGTTAGTTGTCCTCTCTACGAGTATGATACTACTCGATACTCTTCTCAGCGTTAGTTGTCCTCTCTACGAGTATGATACTATTCGTTACTCTTCTCAGCGTTAGTTGTCCTCTCAACTGGTATGATACTACTCGATACTCTTCTCAGCGTTAGTTGACCTCTCTACTGGTATGATACTACTTGATACTCTTCTCAGCGTTAATTGTCCTCTCTACGAGTATGATACTACTCGATACACTTCTCAGCGTTAGTTGTCCTCTCTACGAGTATGATACTACTCAATATCCTTCTCAGCGTTAGTTGTCCTCTCTACTGGTACGATACTACTCAATACTCTTCTCAGCGTTAGTTGTCCAGTCTGCTGGTACGATACTACTCCATACTCAACTCAGCGTTAGTTGTCCTCTCTACGAGTATGATACTTCTCGATACACTTCTCAGCGTTAGTTGTCCTCTCTACTGGTATGATACTACTCGATACTCTTCTAAGCGTTAGTTGTCCTCTCTAATGGTATGATACTACTCGATACTCTTCTCAGCGTTAGTTGTCCTCTCTACTAGTATGAAACTACTCGATACTCTTCTCAGCGTTAGTTGTCCTCTCTACTGGTATAATACTACTCGATACTTTTATCAGCGTTAGTTGTCCTCTCCACTGGTATGATACTACTCGATACTACGAGTATGATACAACTCTATATTCTTCTCAGCGTTAGGTGTCCTCTCTACGAGTACGATACTACTCAATATTCTTCTCGGCGTTATTTGTCCTCTCTACTGGTACGAAACTACTCCATACTCTACTCAGCGTTAGTTGTCCTCTCTACGAGTATGATACTACTCGATACTCTTCTCAGCGTTAGTTGTCCTCTCTACGAGTATGATACTATTCGTTACTCTTCTCAGCGTTAGTTGTCCTCTCAACTGGTATGATACTACTCGATACTCTTCTCAGCGTTAGTTGACCTCTCTACTGGTATGATACTACTTGATACTCTTCTCAGCGTTAATTGTCCTCTCTACGAGTATGATACTACTCGATACACTTCTCAGCGTTAGTTGTCCTCTCTACGAGTATGATACTACTCAATATCCTTCTCAGCGTTAGTTGTCCTCTCTACTGGTACGATACTACTCAATACTCTTCTCAGCGTTAGTTGTCCAGTCTACTGGTACGATACTACTCCATACTCAACTCAGCGTTAGTTGTCCTCTCTACGAGTATGATACTTCTCGATACACTTCTCAGCGTTAGTTGTCCTCTCTACTGGTATGATACTACTCGATACTCTTCTAAGCGTTAGTTGTCCTCTCTAATGGTATGATACTACTCGATACTCTTCTCAGCGTTAGTTGTCCTCTCTACTAGTATGAAACTACTCGATACTCTTCTCAGCGTTAGTTGTCCTCTCTACTGGTATAATACTACTCGATACTTTTATCAGCGTTAGTTGTCCTCTCCACTGGTATGATACTACTCGATACTCTTCTCAGCGTTAGTTGTCCTCTCTACGAGTATGATACTACTCAATATTCTTCTCAGCGTTAGTAGTCCTCTCTACTGGTATGATACTACTCGATACTCTACTCAGCGTTAGTTGTCCTCTCTACTGGTATGATACTACTCGATACTCTTCTAAGCGTTAGTTGTCCTCTCTAATGGTATGATACTACTCGATACTCTTCTCAGCTTTAGTTGTCCTCTCTACTGGTATGATACTACTCGTTACACTTCTCAGCGTTAGTTGTCCTCTCTACGAGTATGATACTACTCAATATCCTTCTCAGCGTTAGTTGTCCTCTCTACTGGTACGATACTACTCCATACTCTTCTCAGCGTTAGTTGTCCTCCCTACTGGTATGATACTACTCGATACTCGTATCAGCGTTAGTTGTCCTCTCTACTGGTATGATACTACTCGATACTCTTCTCAGCGTTAGTTGTCCACTCTACGAGTATGATACTACTCGATACTGTTCTCAGCGTTAGTTGTCCTCTCTACAAGTATGATACTACTCGATAATCTTCTCAGCTTTAGTTGTCCTCTCTACTGGTATGATACTACTCGATACTCTTCTCAGTGTTAGTTGTACTCTCTACTGATATGATACTACTCAATATTCTTCTCAGTGTTAGTTGTCCTCTTAACTGGTATGATACTACTCGATACTCTTCTCAGCGTTAGTTGTCCTCTCTACGATTATGATACTACTCAATATTCTTCTCAGCGTTAGTTGTCCTCTCTACGAGTATGATACTACTCAATATTCTTCTCAGCGTTAGTTGTCCTCTCTACTGGTACGATACTACTCCATACTCTACTCAGCGTTAGTTGTCCTCTCTACGAGAATGATACTACTCGATACTCTTATCAGCGTTAGTTGCCCTCTCTACTGGTATGATACTACTCGATACTCGTCTCAGCGTTAGTTGTCATCTCTACTGGTATAATACTACTCGATACTCTTCTCAGCGTTAGTTGTCCTCTCTACGAGTATGATACTACTCGATACTCTTCTCAGCGTTAGTTATCCTCTCTACTGGTATGATACTACTCGATACTCTTCTCAGCGTTAGTTGCCCTCTGTACTCGCATGATACTACTCGATACCGTTCTCAGCGTTAGTTGTCCTCTCTACGAGTATGATACTACTCGATAATCTTCTCAGCTTTAGTTGTCCTCTCTACTGGTATGATACTACTCGATACTCTTCTCAGCGTTAGTTGTCCTCTCTACTGGTATGATACTACTCGATACTCTTCTCAGCGTTACTTGTCCTCTCTACTGGTATGATACTACTCGATACTCTTCTCAGCGTTAGTTGTCCTCACTACTGGTTTGATACTACTCGATACTCTTCTCAGTGTTAGTTGTCCTCCCTACTGATATAATACTACTTGATACTCTTCTCAGCGTTAGCTGTCCTCTCTACTGGTATGATACTACTCAATACTCTTCTCAGCGTTAGTTGTCCTCTCTACTGGTATGATACTACTCGATACTCTTCTCAGCGTTAGTGTCCCTCTGTACTGGTATGATACTACTCGATACTCTTCTCAGCGTTAGCTGTCCTCTCTACTAGTATGATACTACTCGATACTCTTCTCAGCGTTAGTTGTCCTCTCTACTGGTATGATACTACTCGATACTCTTCTCAGCGTTACTTGTCCTCTCTACTGGTATGATACTACTCGATACTCTTCACAGCGTTAGTTGTCCTCACTACTGGTTTGATACTACTCGATACTCTTCTCAGCGTTAGTTGTCCTCCCTACTGATATAATGCTACTCGATACTCTTCTCAGCATTAGTTGTCCTCTCTACTGGTATGATACTACTCGATACTCTTCTCAGCGTTAGTTGCCCTCTGTACTGGTATGATACTACTCGATATTCTTCTCAGCGTTAGCTGTCCTCTCTACTAGTATGATACTACTCGATACTCTTCTCAGCGTTAGTTGTCCTCTCTACTGGTATGATACTACTCGATACTGTTCTCAGCGTTAGTTGTCCTCTGTACTGGTATGATACTACTCGATAATCTTCTCAGCGCTAGTTGTCCTCTCTACGAGTATGATACTACTCGATAATCTTCTCAGCTTTAGTTGTCCTCTCAACTGGTATGATACTACTCGATACTCTTCTCAGCGTTAGTTGTCCTCTCTACGAGTATGATACAACTCAATATTCTTCTCAGCGTTAGGTGTCCTCTCTACGAGTACGATACTACTCAATATTCTTCTCAGCGTTATTTGTCCTCTCTACTGGTACGAAACTACTCCATACTCTACTCAGCGTTAGTTGTCCTCTCTACGAGTATGATACTACTCGATACTCTTCTCAGCGTTAGTTGTCCTCTCTACGAGTATGATACTATTCGTTACTCTTCTCAGCGTTAGTTGTCCTCTCAACTGGTATGATACTACTCGATACTCTTCTCAGCGTTAGTTGACCTCTCTACTGGTATGATACTACTTGATACTCTTCTCAGCGTTAATTGTCCTCTCTACGAGTATGATACTACTCGATACACTTCTCAGCGTTAGTTGTCCTCTCTACGAGTATGATACTACTCAATATCCTTCTCAGCGTTAGTTGTCCTCTCTACTGGTACGATACTACTCAATACTCTTCTCAGCGTTAGTTGTCCAGTCTGCTGGTACGATACTACTCCATACTCAACTCAGCGTTAGTTGTCCTCTCTACGAGTATGATACTTCTCGATACACTTCTCAGCGTTAGTTGTCCTCTCTACTGGTATGATACTACTCGATACTCTTCTAAGCGTTAGTTGTCCTCTCTAATGGTATGATACTACTCGATACTCTTCTCAGCGTTAGTTGTCCTCTCTACTAGTATGAAACTACTCGATACTCTTCTCAGCGTTAGTTGTCCTCTCTACTGGTATAATACTACTCGATACTTTTATCAGCGTTAGTTGTCCTCTCCACTGGTATGATACTACTCGATACTACGAGTATGATACAACTCTATATTCTTCTCAGCGTTAGGTGTCCTCTCTACGAGTACGATACTACTCAATATTCTTCTCAGCGTTATTTGTCCTCTCTACTGGTACGAAACTACTCCATACTCTACTCAGCGTTAGTTGTCCTCTCTACGAGTATGATACTACTCGATACTCTTCTCAGCGTTAGTTGTCCTCTCTACGAGTATGATACTATTCGTTACTCTTCTCAGCGTTAGTTGTCCTCTCAACTGGTATGATACTACTCGATACTCTTCTCAGCGTTAGTTGACCTCTCTACTGGTATGATACTACTTGATACTCTTCTCAGCGTTAATTGTCCTCTCTACGAGTATGATACTACTCGATACACTTCTCAGCGTTAGTTGTCCTCTCTACGAGTATGATACTACTCAATATCCTTCTCAGCGTTAGTTGTCCTCTCTACTGGTACGATACTACTCAATACTCTTCTCAGCGTTAGTTGTCCAGTCTACTGGTACGATACTACTCCATACTCAACTCAGCGTTAGTTGTCCTCTCTACGAGTATGATACTTCTCGATACACTTCTCAGCGTTAGTTGTCCTCTCTACTGGTATGATACTACTCGATACTCTTCTAAGCGTTAGTTGTCCTCTCTAATGGTATGATACTACTCGATACTCTTCTCAGCGTTAGTTGTCCTCTCTACTAGTATGAAACTACTCGATACTCTTCTCAGCGTTAGTTGTCCTCTCTACTGGTATAATACTACTCGATACTTTTATCAGCGTTAGTTGTCCTCTCCACTGGTATGATACTACTCGATACTCTTCTCAGCGTTAGTTGTCCTCTCTACGAGTATGATACTACTCAATATTCTTCTCAGCGTTAGTAGTCCTCTCTACTGGTATGATACTACTCGATACTCTACTCAGCGTTAGTTGTCCTCTCTACTGGTATGATACTACTCGATACTCTTCTAAGCGTTAGTTGTCCTCTCTAATGGTATGATACTACTCGATACTCTTCTCAGCTTTAGTTGTCCTCTCTACTGGTATGATACTACTCGTTACACTTCTCAGCGTTAGTTGTCCTCTCTACGAGTATGATACTACTCAATATCCTTCTCAGCGTTAGTTGTCCTCTCTACTGGTACGATACTACTCCATACTCTTCTCAGCGTTAGTTGTCCTCCCTACTGGTATGATACTACTCGATACTCGTCTCAGCGTTAGTTGTCCTCTCTACTGGTATGATACTACTCGATACTCTTCTCAGCGTTAGTTGTCCACTCTACGAGTATGATACTACTCGATACTGTTCTCAGCGTTAGTTGTCCTCTCTACAAGTATGATACTACTCGATAATCTTCTCAGCTTTAGTTGTCCTCTCTACTGGTATGATACTACTCGATACTCTTCTCAGCGTTAGTTGTCCTCTCTACAAGTATGATACTACTCGATATTCTTCTCAGTGTTAGTTGTACTCTCTACTGATATGATACTACTCAATATTCTTCTCAGTGTTAGTTGTCCTCTTAACTGGTATGATACTACTCGATACTCTTCTCAGCGTTAGTTGTCCTCTCTACGATTATGATACTACTCAATATTCTTCTCAGCGTTAGTTGTCCTCTCTACGAGTATGATACTACTCAATATTCTTCTCAGCGTTAGTTGTCCTCTCTACTGGTACGATACTACTCCATACTCTACTCAGCGTTAGTTGTCCTCTCTACGAGAATGATACTACTCGATACTCTTATCAGCGTTAGTTGCCCTCTCTACTGGTATGATACTACTCGATACTCGTCTCAGCGTTAGTTGTCATCTCTACTGGTATAATACTACTCGATACTCTTCTCAGCGTTAGTTGTCCTCTCTACGAGTATGATACTACTCGATACTCTTCTCAGCGTTAGTTATCCTCTCTACTGGTATGATACTACTCGATACTCTTCTCAGCGTTAGTTGCCCTCTGTACTCGCATGATACTACTCGATACCGTTCTCAGCGTTAGTTGTCCTCTCTACGAGTATGATACTACTCGATAATCTTCTCAGCTTTAGTTGTCCTCTCTACTGGTATGATACTACTCGATACTCTTCTCAGCGTTAGTTGTCCTCTCTACTGGTATGATACTACTCGATACTCTTCTCAGCGTTACTTGTCCTCTCTACTGGTATGATACTACTCGATACTCTTCTCAGCGTTAGTTGTCCTCACTACTGGTTTGATACTACTCGATACTCTTCTCAGTGTTAGTTGTCCTCCCTACTGATATAATACTACTTGATACTCTTCTCAGCGTTAGCTGTCCTCTCTACTGGTATGATACTACTCAATACTCTTCTCAGCGTTAGTTGTCCTCTCTACTGGTATGATACTACTCGATACTCTTCTCAGCGTTAGTGTCCCTCTGTACTGGTATGATACTACTCGATACTCTTCTCAGCGTTAGCTGTCCTCTCTACTAGTATGATACTACTCGATACTCTTCTCAGCGTTAGTTGTCCTCTCTACTGGTATGATACTACTCGATACTCTTCTCAGCGTTACTTGTCCTCTCTACTGGTATGATACTACTCGATACTCTTCTCAGCGTTAGTTGTCCTCACTACTGGTTTGATACTACTCGATACTCTTCTCAGCGTTAGTTGTCCTCCCTACTGATATAATGCTACTCGATACTCTTCTCAGCATTAGTTGTCCTCTCTACTGGTATGATACTACTCGATACTCTTCTCAGCGTTAGTTGCCCTCTGTACTGGTATGATACTACTCGATATTCTTCTCAGCGTTAGCTGTCCTCTCTACTAGTATGATACTACTCGATACTCTTCTCAGCGTTAGTTGTCCTCTCTACTGGTATGATACTACTCGATACTGTTCTCAGCGTTAGTTGTCCTCTGTACTGGTATGATACTACTCGATACTCTTCTCAGCGTTAGTTGTCCTCTCTACTGGGATGATACTACTCGATACTCTTCTCAGCGTTAGTTGTCCTCTCTACGAGTATGATACTACTCGATACTCTTCTCAGCGTTAGTTGCCCTCTCTACTGGTACGAAACTACTCGATACTCTTCTCAGCGTTAGTTGTCCTCTCTACTGGTATGAAACTACTCGATACTCTTCTCAGCGTTAGTTGTCCTCTCTACTGGTATGAAACTACTCGATACTCTTCTCAGCGTTAGTTGTCCTCTCTACTGGTATAATACTACTCGATACTTTTATCAGCGTTAGTTGTCCTCTCTACTGGTACGAAACTACTCGATACTCTTCTCAGCGTTAGTTGTCCTCTCTACTGGTATAATACTACTCGATACTCTTCTCAGCGTTAGTTGTCCTCTCTACTGGTACGAAACTACTCGATACTCTTCTCAGCGTTAGTTGTCCTCTCTACTGGTACGAAACTACTCGATACTCTTCTCAGCGTTAGTTGTCCTCTCTACTGGTATGAAACTACTCGATACTCTTCTCAGCGTTAGTTGTCCTCTCTACTGGTACGAAACTAGTCGATACTCTTCTCAGCGTTAGTTGTCCTCTCTACTGGTATGAAACTACTCGATACTCTTCTCAGCGTTAGTTGTCCTCTCTACTGGTACGAAACTACTCGATACTCTTCTCAGCGTTAGTTGTCCTCTCTACTGGTATGAAACTACTCGATACTCTTCTCAGCGTTAGTTGTCCTCTCTACTGGTATAATACTACTCGATACTATTATCAGCGTTAGTTGTCCTCTCTACTGGTATGATACTACTCGATACTCTTCTCAGCGTTAGTTGTCCTCTCTACGAGTATGATACTACTCAATATTCTTCTCAGCGTTAGTTGTCCTCTCTACTGGTATGATACTACTCGATACTCTACTCAGCGTTAGTTGTCCTCTCTACTGGTATGATACTACTCGATACTCTTCTCAGCGTTAGTTGTCCACTCTACGAGTATGATACTACTCGATACACTTCTCAGCGTTAGTTGTCCTCTCTACTCGTATGATACTACTCGATACTCTTGTCAGCGTTAGTTGCACTCTCAACTGGTATGATACTACTCGATACTCTTCTCAGCGTTAGTTGTCCTCGCTACTGGTATGAAACTACTCGATACTCTTCTCTTCGTTAGTTGTCCTCTCTACTGGTATGATACTACTCGATACTCTTCTCAGCGTTAGTTGTCCTCTCTACGAGTATGATACTGCTATATACTCTTCTCAGCGTTAGTTGTCCTCTCTACTGGTATGATACTACTCGATACTCTTCTCAGCGTTAGTTGTCCTCTCTACTGGTATGATACTACTCGATACTCTTCTCAGCGTTAGTTGTCCTCTCTACTGATATGATACTACTCGATACTCTTCTCAGCGTTAGTTGTCCTCTCTACTGGTATGATACTACTCGATACTCTTCTCAGCGTTAGTTGTCCTCTCTACTGATATGATACTACTCGATACTCTTCTCAGCGTTAGCTGTCCTCTCTACTGGTATGATACTACACGATACTCTTCTCAGCGTTAGCTGTCCTCTCTACTGGTATGATACTACTCGATACTCTTCTCAGCGTTAGTTGTCCTCTCTACTGGTATGATACTACTCGATACTCTTCTCAGCGTTAGTTGTCCTCTCTACTGGTATGATACTACTCGATACTCTTCTCAGCGTTAATTGTCCTCTCTACTGGTATGATACTACCTGATACTATTCTCAGCGTTAGTTGTCTTCTCTACGAGTATGATACTACTCGATACACTTCTAAGCGTTAGTTGTCCTCTCTACTCGTATGATACTACTCGATACTCTTGTCAGCGTTAGTTGCACTCTCAACTGGTATGATACTACTCGATACTCTTCTCAGCGTTAGTTGTCCTCTCTACTGGTATGAAACTACTCGATACTCTTCTCTTCGTTAGTTGTCCTCTCTACTGGTATGATACTACTCGATACTCTTCTCAGCGTTAGTTGTCCTCTCTACGAGTATGATACTGCTATATACTCTTCTCAGCGTTAGTTGTCCTCTCTACTGGTATGATACTACTCGATACTCTTCTCAGCGTTAGTTGTCCTCTCTACTGGTATGATACTACTCGATACTCTTCTCAGCGTTAGTTGTCCTCTCTACTGGTATGATACTACTCGATACTCTTCTCAGCGTTAGTTGTCCTCTCTACTGGTATGATACTACTCGATACTCTTCTCAGCGTTAGTTGTCCTCTCTACTGGTACGAAACTACTCGATACTCTTCTCAGCGTTAGCTGTCCTCTCTACTGGTATGATACTACTCGATACTCTTCTCAGCATTAGTTGTCCTATCTACTGGTATGATACTACTCGATACTCTTCTCAGCGTTAGATGCCCTCTGTACTGGTATGATACTACTCGATATTCTTCTCAGCGTTAGCTGTCCTCTCTACTAGTATGATACTACTCGATACTCTTCTCAGCGTTAGTTGTCCTCTCTACTGGTATGATACTACTCGATACTGTTCTCAGCGTTAGTTGTCCCCTCTACTGGTACGAAACTACTCGATACTCTTCTCAGCGTTAGTTGTCCTCTCTACTGGTATAATACTACTCGATACTCTTCTCAGCGTTAGTTGTCCTCTCTACTGGTACGAAACTACTCGATACTCTTCTCAGCGTTAGTTGTCCTCTCTACTGGTACGAAACTACTCGATACTCTTCTCAGCGTTAGTTGTCCTCTCTACTGGTATGAAACTACTCGATACTCTTCTCAGCGTTAGTTGTCCTCTCTACTGGTACGAAACTAGTCGATACTCTTTTCAGCGTTAGTTGTCCTCTCTACTGGTATGAAACTACTCGATACTCTTCTCAGCGTTAGTTGTCCTCTCTACTGGTATGAAACTACTCGATACTCTTCTCAGCGTTAGTTGTCCTCTCTACTGGTATAATACTACTCGATACTATTATCAGCGTTAGTTGTCCTCTCTACTGGTATGATACTACTCGATACTCTACTCAGCGTTAATTGTCCTCTCTACTGGTATGATACTACCTGATACAATTCTCAGCGTTAGTTGTCTTCTCTACGAGTATGATACTACTCGATACACTTCTAAGCGTTAGTTGTCCTCTCTACTCGTATGATACTACTCGATACTCTTGTCAGCGTTAGTTGTCCTCTCTACTGGTATGATACTACTCGATACTCTTCTAAGCGTTAGTTGTCCTCTCTAATGGTATGATACTACTCGATACTCTTCTCAGCGTTAGTTGTCCTCTCTACTAGTATGAAACTACTCGATACTCTTCTCAGCGTTAGTTGTCCTCTCTACTGGTATAATACTACTCGATACTTTTATCAGCGTTAGTTGTCCTCTCCACTGGTATGATACTACTCGATACTCTTCTCAGCGTTAGTTGTCCTCTCTACGAGTATGATACTACTCAATATTCTTCTCAGCGTTAGTAGTCCTCTCTACTGGTATGATACTACTCGATACTCTACTCAGCGTTAGTTGTCCTCTCTACTGGTATGATACTACTCGATACTCTTCTAAGCGTTAGTTGTCCTCTCTACGAGTATGATACTATTCGATACTCTTCTCAGCGTTAGTTGTCCTCTCAACTGGTATGATACTACTCGATACTCTTATCAGCGTTAGTTGTCCTCTCTACGAGAATGATACTACTCAATATTCTTCTCAGCGTTAGTTGTCCTCTCTACTGGTATGATACTACTCGATACTCTTCTCAGCGTTAGTTGTCCTCTCTACGAGTATGATACTATTCGATACTCTTCTCAGCGTTAGTTGTCCTCTCAACTGGTATGATACTACTAGATACTCTTCTCAGCGTTAGTTGTCCTCTCTACGAGTATGATACAACTCAATATTATTCTCAGCGATAGGTGTCCTCTCTACGAGTACGATACTACTCAATATTCTTCTCAGCGTTATTTGTCCTCTCTACTGGTACGAAACTACTCCATACTCTACTCAGCGTTAGTTGTCCTCTCTACGAGTATGATACTACTCGATAATCTTCTCAGCGCTAGTTGTCCTCTCTACGAGTATGATACTACTCGATAATCTTCTCAGCTTTAGTTGTCCTCTCAACTGGTATGATACTACTCGATACTCTTCTCAGCGTTAGTTGTCCTCTCTACTGGGATGATACTACTCGATACTCTTCTCAGCGTTAGTTGTCCTCTCTACGAGTATGATACTACTCGATACTCTTCTCAGCGTTAGTTGCCCTCTCTACTGGTACGAAACTACTCGATACTCTTCTCAGCGTTAGTTGTCCTCTCTACTGGTATGAAACTACTCGATACTCTTCTCAGCGTTAGTTGTCCTCTCTACTGGTATGAAACTACTCGATACTCTTCTCAGCGTTAGTTGTCCTCTCTACTGGTATAATACTACTCGATACTTTTATCAGCGTTAGTTGTCCTCTCTACTGGTACGAAACTACTCGATACTCTTCTCAGCGTTAGTTGTCCTCTCTACTGGTATAATACTACTCGATACTCTTCTCAGCGTTAGTTGTCCTCTCTACTGGTACGAAACTACTCGATACTCTTCTCAGCGTTAGTTGTCCTCTCTACTGGTACGAAACTACTCGATACTCTTCTCAGCGTTAGTTGTCCTCTCTACTGGTATGAAACTACTCGATACTCTTCTCAGCGTTAGTTGTCCTCTCTACTGGTACGAAACTAGTCGATACTCTTCTCAGCGTTAGTTGTCCTCTCTACTGGTATGAAACTACTCGATACTCTTCTCAGCGTTAGTTGTCCTCTCTACTGGTACGAAACTACTCGATACTCTTCTCAGCGTTAGTTGTCCTCTCTACTGGTATGAAACTACTCGATACTCTTCTCAGCGTTAGTTGTCCTCTCTACTGGTATAATACTACTCGATACTATTATCAGCGTTAGTTGTCCTCTCTACTGGTATGATACTACTCGATACTCTTCTCAGCGTTAGTTGTCCTCTCTACGAGTATGATACTACTCAATATTCTTCTCAGCGTTAGTTGTCCTCTCTACTGGTATGATACTACTCGATACTCTACTCAGCGTTAGTTGTCCTCTCTACTGGTATGATACTACTCGATACTCTTCTCAGCGTTAGTTGTCCACTCTACGAGTATGATACTACTCGATACACTTCTCAGCGTTAGTTGTCCTCTCTACTCGTATGATACTACTCGATACTCTTGTCAGCGTTAGTTGCACTCTCAACTGGTATGATACTACTCGATACTCTTCTCAGCGTTAGTTGTCCTCGCTACTGGTATGAAACTACTCGATACTCTTCTCTTCGTTAGTTGTCCTCTCTACTGGTATGATACTACTCGATACTCTTCTCAGCGTTAGTTGTCCTCTCTACGAGTATGATACTGCTATATACTCTTCTCAGCGTTAGTTGTCCTCTCTACTGGTATGATACTACTCGATACTCTTCTCAGCGTTAGTTGTCCTCTCTACTGGTATGATACTACTCGATACTCTTCTCAGCGTTAGTTGTCCTCTCTACTGATATGATACTACTCGATACTCTTCTCAGCGTTAGTTGTCCTCTCTACTGGTATGATACTACTCGATACTCTTCTCAGCGTTAGTTGTCCTCTCTACTGATATGATACTACTCGATACTCTTCTCAGCGTTAGCTGTCCTCTCTACTGGTATGATACTACACGATACTCTTCTCAGCGTTAGCTGTCCTCTCTACTGGTATGATACTACTCGATACTCTTCTCAGCGTTAGTTGTCCTCTCTACTGGTATGATACTACTCGATACTCTTCTCAGCGTTAGTTGTCCTCTCTACTGGTATGATACTACTCGATACTCTTCTCAGCGTTAATTGTCCTCTCTACTGGTATGATACTACCTGATACTATTCTCAGCGTTAGTTGTCTTCTCTACGAGTATGATACTACTCGATACACTTCTAAGCGTTAGTTGTCCTCTCTACTCGTATGATACTACTCGATACTCTTGTCAGCGTTAGTTGCACTCTCAACTGGTATGATACTACTCGATACTCTTCTCAGCGTTAGTTGTCCTCTCTACTGGTATGAAACTACTCGATACTCTTCTCTTCGTTAGTTGTCCTCTCTACTGGTATGATACTACTCGATACTCTTCTCAGCGTTAGTTGTCCTCTCTACGAGTATGATACTGCTATATACTCTTCTCAGCGTTAGTTGTCCTCTCTACTGGTATGATACTACTCGATACTCTTCTCAGCGTTAGTTGTCCTCTCTACTGGTATGATACTACTCGATACTCTTCTCAGCGTTAGTTGTCCTCTCTACTGGTATGATACTACTCGATACTCTTCTCAGCGTTAGTTGTCCTCTCTACTGGTATGATACTACTCGATACTCTTCTCAGCGTTAGTTGTCCTCTCTACTGGTACGAAACTACTCGATACTCTTCTCAGCGTTAGCTGTCCTCTCTACTGGTATGATACTACTCGATACTCTTCTCAGCATTAGTTGTCCTATCTACTGGTATGATACTACTCGATACTCTTCTCAGCGTTAGATGCCCTCTGTACTGGTATGATACTACTCGATATTCTTCTCAGCGTTAGCTGTCCTCTCTACTAGTATGATACTACTCGATACTCTTCTCAGCGTTAGTTGTCCTCTCTACTGGTATGATACTACTCGATACTGTTCTCAGCGTTAGTTGTCCCCTCTACTGGTACGAAACTACTCGATACTCTTCTCAGCGTTAGTTGTCCTCTCTACTGGTATAATACTACTCGATACTCTTCTCAGCGTTAGTTGTCCTCTCTACTGGTACGAAACTACTCGATACTCTTCTCAGCGTTAGTTGTCCTCTCTACTGGTACGAAACTACTCGATACTCTTCTCAGCGTTAGTTGTCCTCTCTACTGGTATGAAACTACTCGATACTCTTCTCAGCGTTAGTTGTCCTCTCTACTGGTATGAAACTACTCGATACTCTTCTCAGCGTTAGTTGTCCTCTCTACTGGTATAATACTACTCGATACTATTATCAGCGTTAGTTGTCCTCTCTACTGGTATGATACTACTCGATACTCTACTCAGCGTTAATTGTCCTCTCTACTGGTATGATACTACCTGATACAATTCTCAGCGTTAGTTGTCTTCTCTACGAGTATGATACTACTCGATACACTTCTAAGCGTTAGTTGTCCTCTCTACTCGTATGATACTACTCGATACTCTTGTCAGCGTTAGTTGTCCTCTCTACTGGTATGATACTACTCGATACTCTTCTAAGCGTTAGTTGTCCTCTCTAATGGTATGATACTACTCGATACTCTTCTCAGCGTTAGTTGTCCTCTCTACTAGTATGAAACTACTCGATACTCTTCTCAGCGTTAGTTGTCCTCTCTACTGGTATAATACTACTCGATACTTTTATCAGCGTTAGTTGTCCTCTCCACTGGTATGATACTACTCGATACTCTTCTCAGCGTTAGTTGTCCTCTCTACGAGTATGATACTACTCAATATTCTTCTCAGCGTTAGTAGTCCTCTCTACTGGTATGATACTACTCGATACTCTACTCAGCGTTAGTTGTCCTCTCTACTGGTATGATACTACTCGATACTCTTCTAAGCGTTAGTTGTCCTCTCTACGAGTATGATACTATTCGATACTCTTCTCAGCGTTAGTTGTCCTCTCAACTGGTATGATACTACTCGATACTCTTATCAGCGTTAGTTGTCCTCTCTACGAGAATGATACTACTCAATATTCTTCTCAGCGTTAGTTGTCCTCTCTACTGGTATGATACTACTCGATACTCTTCTCAGCGTTAGTTGTCCTCTCTACGAGTATGATACTATTCGATACTCTTCTCAGCGTTAGTTGTCCTCTCAACTGGTATGATACTACTAGATACTCTTCTCAGCGTTAGTTGTCCTCTCTACGAGTATGATACAACTCAATATTATTCTCAGCGATAGGTGTCCTCTCTACGAGTACGATACTACTCAATATTCTTCTCAGCGTTATTTGTCCTCTCTACTGGTACGAAACTACTCCATACTCTACTCAGCGTTAGTTGTCCTCTCTACGAGTATGATACTACTCGATAATCTTCTCAGCGCTAGTTGTCCTCTCTACGAGTATGATACTACTCGATAATCTTCTCAGCTTTAGTTGTCCTCTCAACTGGTATGATACTACTCGATACTCTTCTCAGCGTTAGTTGTCCTCTCTACGAGTATGATACAACTCAATATTCTTCTCAGCGTTAGGTGTCCTCTCTACGAGTACGATACTACTCAATATTCTTCTCAGCGTTATTTGTCCTCTCTACTGGTACGAAACTACTCCATACTCTACTCAGCGTTAGTTGTCCTCTCTACGAGTATGATACTACTCGATACTCTTCTCAGCGTTAGTTGTCCTCTCTACGAGTATGATACTATTCGTTACTCTTCTCAGCGTTAGTTGTCCTCTCAACTGGTATGATACTACTCGATACTCTTCTCAGCGTTAGTTGACCTCTCTACTGGTATGATACTACTTGATACTCTTCTCAGCGTTAATTGTCCTCTCTACGAGTATGATACTACTCGATACACTTCTCAGCGTTAGTTGTCCTCTCTACGAGTATGATACTACTCAATATCCTTCTCAGCGTTAGTTGTCCTCTCTACTGGTACGATACTACTCAATACTCTTCTCAGCGTTAGTTGTCCAGTCTGCTGGTACGATACTACTCCATACTCAACTCAGCGTTAGTTGTCCTCTCTACGAGTATGATACTTCTCGATACACTTCTCAGCGTTAGTTGTCCTCTCTACTGGTATGATACTACTCGATACTCTTCTAAGCGTTAGTTGTCCTCTCTAATGGTATGATACTACTCGATACTCTTCTCAGCGTTAGTTGTCCTCTCTACTAGTTTGAAACTACTCGATACTCTTCTCAGCGTTAGTTGTCCTCTCTACTGGTATAATACTACTCGATACTTTTATCAGCGTTAGTTGTCCTCTCCACTGGTATGATACTACTCGATACTACGAGTATGATACAACTCTATATTCTTCTCAGCGTTAGGTGTCCTCTCTACGAGTACGATACTACTCAATATTCTTCTCAGCGTTATTTGTCCTCTCTACTGGTACGAAACTACTCCATACTCTACTCAGCGTTAGTTGTCCTCTCTACGAGTATGATACTACTCGATACTCTTCTCAGCGTTAGTTGTCCTCTCTACGAGTATGATACTATTCGTTACTCTTCTCAGCGTTAGTTGTCCTCTCAACTGGTATGATACTACTCGATACTCTTCTCAGCGTTAGTTGACCTCTCTACTGGTATGATACTACTTGATACTCTTCTCAGCGTTAATTGTCCTCTCTACGAGTATGATACTACTCGATACACTTCCCAGCGTTAGTTGTCCTCTCTACGAGTATGATACTACTCAATATCCTTCTCAGCGTTAGTTGTCCTCTCTACTGGTACGATACTACTCAATACTCTTCTCAGCGTTAGTTGTCCAGTCTACTGGTACGATACTACTCCATACTCAACTCAGCGTTAGTTGTCCTCTCTACGAGTATGATACTTCTCGATACACTTCTCAGCGTTAGTTGTCCTCTCTACTGGTATGATACTACTCGATACTCTTCTAAGCGTTAGTTGTCCTCTCTAATGGTATGATACTACTCGATACTCTTCTCAGCGTTAGTTGTCCTCTCTACTAGTATGAAACTACTCGATACTCTTCTCAGCGTTAGTTGTCCTCTCTACTGGTATAATACTACTCGATACTTTTATCAGCGTTAGTTGTCCTCTCCACTGGTATGATACTACTCGATACTCTTCTCAGCGTTAGTTGTCCTCTCTACGAGTATGATACTACTCAATATTCTTCTCAGCGTTAGTAGTCCTCTCTACTGGTATGATACTACTCGATACTCTACTCAGCGTTAGTTGTCCTCTCTACTGGTATGATACTACTCGATACTCTTCTAAGCGTTAGTTGTCCTCTCTAATGGTATGATACTACTCGATACTCTTCTCAGCTTTAGTTGTCCTCTCTACTGGTATGATACTACTCGTTACACTTCTCAGCGTTAGTTGTCCTCTCTACGAGTATGATACTACTCAATATCCTTCTCAGCGTTAGTTGTCCTCTCTACTGGTACGATACTACTCCATACTCTTCTCAGCGTTAGTTGTCCTCCCTACTGGTATGATACTACTCGATACTCGTCTCAGCGTTAGTTGTCCTCTCTACTGGTATGATACTACTCGATACTCTTCTCAGCGTTAGTTGTCCACTCTACGAGTATGATACTACTCGATACTGTTCTCAGCGTTAGTTGTCCTCTCTACAAGTATGATACTACTCGATAATCTTCTCAGCTTTAGTTGTCCTCTCTACTGGTATGATACTACTCGATACCCTTCTCAGCGTTAGTTGTCCTCTCTACAAGTATGATACTACTCGATATTCTTCTCAGTGTTAGTTGTACTCTCTACTGATATGATACTACTCAATATTCTTCTCAGTGTTAGTTGTCCTCTTAACTGGTATGATACTACTCGATACTCTTCTCAGCGTTAGTTGTCCTCTCTACGATTATGATACTACTCAATATTCTTCTCAGCGTTAGTTGTCCTCTCTACGAGTATGATACTACTCAATATTCTTCTCAGCGTTAGTTGTCCTCTCTACTGGTACGATACTACTCCATACTCTACTCAGCGTTAGTTGTCCTCTCTACGAGTATGATACTACTCGATACTCTTATCAGCGTTAGTTGCCCTCTCTACTGGTATGATACTACTCGATACTCGTCTCAGCGTTAGTTGTCATCTCTACTGGTATAATACTACTCGATACTCTTCTCAGCGTTAGTTGTCCTCTCTACGAGTATGATACTACTCGATACTCTTCTCAGCGTTAGTTATCCTCTCTACTGGTATGATACTACTCGATACTCTTCTCAGCGTTAGTTGCCCTCTGTACTCGCATGATACTACTCGATACCGTTCTCAGCGTTAGTTGTCCTCTCTACGAGTATGATACTACTCGATAATCTTCTCAGCTTTAGTTGTCCTCTCTACTGGTATGATACTACTCGATACTCTTCTCAGCGTTAGTTGTCCTCTCTACTGGTATGATACTACTCGATACTCTTCTCAGCGTTACTTGTCCTCTCTACTGGTATGATACTACTCGATACTCTTCTCAGCGTTAGTTGTCCTCACTACTGGTTTGATACTACTCGATACTCTTCTCAGTGTTAGTTGTCCTCCCTACTGATATAATACTACTTGATACTCTTCTCAGCGTTAGCTGTCCTCTCTACTGGTATGATACTACTCAATACTCTTCTCAGCGTTAGTTGTCCTCTCTACTGGTATGATACTACTCGATACTCTTCTCAGCGTTAGTGTCCCTCTGTACTGGTATGATACTACTCGATACTCTTCTCAGCGTTAGCTGTCCTCTCTACTAGTATGATACTACTCGATACTCTTCTCAGCGTTAGTTGTCCTCTCTACTGGTATGATACTACTCGATACTCTTCTCAGCGTTACTTGTCCTCTCTACTGGTATGATACTACTCGATACTCTTCTCAGCGTTAGTTGTCCTCACTACTGGTTTGATACTACTCGATACTCTTCTCAGCGTTAGTTGTCCTCCCTACTGATATAATGCTACTCGATACTCTTCTCAGCATTAGTTGTCCTCTCTACTGGTATGATACTACTCGATACTCTTCTCAGCGTTAGTTGCCCTCTGTACTGGTATGATACTACTCGATATTCTTCTCAGCGTTAGCTGTCCTCTCTACTAGTATGATACTACTCGATACTCTTCTCAGCGTTAGTTGTCCTCTCTACTGGTATGATACTACTCGATACTGTTCTCAGCGTTAGTTGTCCTCTGTACTGGTATGATACTACTCGATACTCTTCTCAGCGTTAGTTGTCCTCTCTACTGGTACGAAACTACTCGATACTCTTCTCAGCGTTAGTTGTCCTCTCTACTGGTATAATACTACTCGATACTCTTCTCAGCGTTAGTTGTCCTCTCTACTGGTACGAAACTACTCGATACTCTTCTCAGCGTTAGTTGTCCTCTCTACTGGTATGATACTACTCGATACTCTTCTCAGCGTTAGTTGTCCACTCTACGAGTATGATACTACTCGATACTGTTCTCAGCGTTAGTTGTCCTCTCTACAAGTATGATACTACTCGATAATCTTCTCAGCTTTAGTTGTCCTCTCTACTGGTATGATACTACTCGATACCCTTCTCAGCGTTAGTTGTCCTCTCTACAAGTATGATACTACTCGATATTCTTCTCAGTGTTAGTTGTCCTCTCTACTGGTATAATACTACTCGATACTTTTATCAGCGTTAGTTGTCCTCTCCACTGGTATGATACTACTCGATACTCTTCTCAGCGTTAGTTGTCCTCTCTACGAGTATGATACTACTCAATATTCTTCTCAGCGTTAGTAGTCCTCTCTACTGGTATGATACTACTCGATACTCTACTCAGCGTTAGTTGTCCTCTCTACTGGTATGATACTACTCGATACTCGTCTCAGCGTTAGTTGTCATCTCTACTGGTATAATACTACTCGATACTCTTCTCAGCGTTAGTTGTCCTCTCTACGAGTATGATACTACTCGATACTCTTCTCAGCGTTAGTTATCCTCTCTACTGGTATGATACTACTCGATACTCTTCTCAGCGTTAGTTGCCCTCTGTACTCGCATGATACTACTCGATACCGTTCTCAGCGTTAGTTGTCCTCTCTACGAGTATGATACTACTCGATAATCTTCTCAGCTTTAGTTGTCCTCTCTACTGGTATGATACTACTCGATACTCTTCTCAGCGTTAGTTGTCCTCTCTACTGGTATGATACTACTCGATACTCTTCTCAGCGTTACTTGTCCTCTCTACTGGTATGATACTACTCGATACTCTTCTCAGCGTTAGTTGTCCTCACTACTGGTTTGATACTACTCGATACTCTTCTCAGTGTTAGTTGTCCTCCCTACTGATATAATACTACTTGATACTCTTCTCAGCGTTAGCTGTCCTCTCTACTGGTATGATACTACTCAATACTCTTCTCAGCGTTAGTTGTCCTCTCTACTGGTATGATACTACTCGATACTCTTCTCAGCGTTAGTGTCCCTCTGTACTGGTATGATACTACTCGATACTCTTCTCAGCGTTAGCTGTCCTCTCTACTAGTATGATACTACTCGATACTCTTCTCAGCGTTAGTTGTCCTCTCTACTGGTATGATACTACTCGATACTCTTCTCAGCGTTACTTGTCCTCTCTACTGGTATGATACTACTCGACACTCTTCTCAGCGTTAGTTGTCCTCACTACTGGTTTGATACTACTCGATACTCTTCTCAGCGTTAGTTGTCCTCCCTACTGATATAATGCTACTCGATACTCTTCTCAGCATTAGTTGTCCTCTCTACTGGTATGATACTACTCGATACTCTTCTCAGCGTTAGTTGCCCTCTGTACTGGTATGATACTACTCGATATTCTTCTCAGCGTTAGCTGTCCTCTCTACTAGTATGATACTACTCGATACTCTTCTCAGCGTTAGTTGTCCTCTCTACTGGTATGATACTACTCGATACTGTTCTCAGCGTTAGTTGTCCTCTGTACTGGTATGATACTACTCGATACTCTTCTCAGCGTTAGTTGTCCTCTCTACTGGGATGATACTACTCGATACTCTTCTCAGCGTTAGTTGTCCTCTCTACGAGTATGATACTACTCGATACTCTTCTCAGCGTTAGTTGCCCTCTCTACTGGTACGAAACTACTCGATACTCTTCTCAGCGTTAGTTGTCCTCTCTACTGGTATGAAACTACTCGATACTCTTCTCAGCGTTAGTTGTCCTCTCTACTGGTATGAAACTACTCGATACTCTTCTCAGCGTTAGTTGTCCTCTCTACTGGTATAATACTACTCGATACTTTTATCAGCGTTAGTTGTCCTCTCTACTGGTACGAAACTACTCGATACTCTTCTCAGCGTTAGTTGTCCTCTCTACTGGTATAATACTACTCGATACTCTTCTCAGCGTTAGTTGTCCTCTCTACTGGTACGAAACTACTCGATACTCTTCTCAGCGTTAGTTGTCCTCTCTACTGGTACGAAACTACTCGATACTCTTCTCAGCGTTAGTTGTCCTCTCTACTGGTATGAAACTACTCGATACTCTTCTCAGCGTTAGTTGTCCTCTCTACTGGTACGAAACTAGTCGATACTCTTCTCAGCGTTAGTTGTCCTCTCTACTGGTATGAAACTACTCGATACTCTTCTCAGCGTTAGTTGTCCTCTCTACTGGTACGAAACTACTCGATACTCTTCTCAGCGTTAGTTGTCCTCTCTACTGGTATGAAACTACTCGATACTCTTCTCAGCGTTAGTTGTCCTCTCTACTGGTATAATACTACTCGATACTATTATCAGCGTTAGTTGTCCTCTCTACTGGTATGATACTACTCGATACTCTTCTCAGCGTTAGTTGTCCTCTCTACGAGTATGATACTACTCAATATTCTTCTCAGCGTTAGTTGTCCTCTCTACTGGTATGATACTACTCGATACTCTACTCAGCGTTAGTTGTCCTCTCTACTGGTATGATACTACTCGATACTCTTCTCAGCGTTAGTTGTCCACTCTACGAGTATGATACTACTCGATACACTTCTCAGCGTTAGTTGTCCTCTCTACTCGTATGATACTACTCGATACTCTTGTCAGCGTTAGTTGCACTCTCAACTGGTATGATACTACTCGATACTCTTCTCAGCGTTAGTTGTCCTCTCTACTGGTATGAAACTACTCGATACTCTTCTCTTCGTTAGTTGTCCTCTCTACTGGTATGATACTACTCGATACTCTTCTCAGCGTTAGTTGTCCTCTCTACGAGTATGATACTGCTATATACTCTTCTCAGCGTTAGTTGTCCTCTCTACTGGTATGATACTACTCGATACTCTTCTCAGCGTTAGTTGTCCTCTCTACTGGTATGATACTACTCGATACTCTTCTCAGCGTTAGTTGTCCTCTCTACTGATATGATACTACTCGATACTCTTCTCAGCGTTAGTTGTCCTCTCTACTGGTATGATACTACTCGATACTCTTCTCAGCGTTAGTTGTCCTCTCTACTGATATGATACTACTCGATACTCTTCTCAGCGTTAGCTGTCCTCTCTACTGGTATGATACTACACGATACTCTTCTCAGCGTTAGCTGTCCTCTCTACTGGTATGATACTACTCGATACTCTTCTCAGCGTTAGTTGTCCTCTCTACTGGTATGATACTACTCGATACTCTTCTCAGCGTTAGTTGTCCTCTCTACTGGTATGATACTACTCGATACTCTTCTCAGCGTTAATTGTCCTCTCTACTGGTATGATACTACCTGATACTATTCTCAGCGTTAGTTGTCTTCTCTACGAGTATGATACTACTCGATACACTTCTAAGCGTTAGTTGTCCTCTCTACTCGTATGATACTACTCGATACTCTTGTCAGCGTTAGTTGCACTCTCAACTGGTATGATACTACTCGATACTCTTCTCAGCGTTAGTTGTCCTCTCTACTGGTATGAAACTACTCGATACTCTTCTCTTCGTTAGTTGTCCTCTCTACTGGTATGATACTACTCGATACTCTTCTCAGCGTTAGTTGTCCTCTCTACGAGTATGATACTGCTATATACTCTTCTCAGCGTTAGTTGTCCTCTCTACTGGTATGATACTACTCGATACTCTTCTCAGCGTTAGTTGTCCTCTCTACTGGTATGATACTACTCGATACTCTTCTCAGCGTTAGTTGTCCTCTCTACTGGTATGATATTACTCGATACTCTTCTCAGCGTTAGTTGTCCTCTCTACTGGTATGATACTACTCGATACTCTTCTCAGCGTTAGTTGTCCTCTCTACTGGTACGAAACTACTCGATACTCTTCTCAGCGTTAGGTGTCCTCTCTACTGGTATGATACTACTCGATACTCTTCTCAGCATTAGTTGTCCTCTCTACTGGTATGATACTACTCGATACTCTTCTCAGCGTTAGATGCCCTCTGTACTGGTATGATACTACTCGATATTCTTCTCAGCGTTAGCTGTCCTCTCTACTAGTATGATACTACTCGATACTCTTCTCAGCGTTAGTTGTCCTCTCTACTGGTATGATACTACTCGATACTGTTCTCAGCGTTAGTTGTCCTCTCTACTGGTACGAAACTACTCGATACTCTTCTCAGCGTTAGTTGTCCTCTCTACTGGTATAATACTACTCGATACTCTTCTCAGCGTTAGTTGTCCTCTCTACTGGTACGAAACTACTCGATACTCTTCTCAGCGTTAGTTGTCCTCTCTACTGGTACGAAACTACTCGATACTCTTCTCAGCGTTAGTTGTCCTCTCTACTGGTATGAAACTACTCGATACTCTTCTCAGCGTTAGTTGTCCTCTCTACTGGTACGAAACTAGTCGATACTCTTTTCAGCGTTAGTTGTCCTCTCTACTGGTATGAAACTACTCGATACTCTTCTCAGCGTTAGTTGTCCTCTCTACTGGTACGAAACTACTCGATACTCTTCTCAGCGTTAGTTGTCCTCTCTACTGGTATGAAACTACTCGATACTCTTCTCAGCGTTAGTTGTCCTCTCTACTGGTATAATACTACTCGATACTATTATCAGCGTTAGTTGTCCTCTCTACTGGTATGATACTACTCGATACTCTACTCAGCGTTAATTGTCCTCTCTACTGGTATGATACTACCTGATACACTTCTAAGCGTTAGTTGTCCTCTCTACTCGTATGATACTACTCGATACTCTTGTCAGCGTTAGTTGCACTCTCAACTGGTATGATACTACTCGATACTCTTCTCAGCGTTAGTTGTCCTCTCTACTGGTATGATTCTACTCGATACTCTTCTCAGCGTTACTTGTCCTCTCTACTGGTATGATACTACTCGATACTCTTCTCAGCGTTAGTTGTCCTCACTACTGGTTTGATACTACTCGATACTCTTCTCAGCGTTAGTTGTCCTCTCTACTGGTATGAAACTACTCGATACTCTTCTCAGCGTTAGTTGTCCTCTCTACTGGTACGAAACTAGTCGATACTCTTCTCAGCGTTAGTTGTCCTCTCTACTGGTATGAAACTACTCGATACTCTTCTCAGCGTTAGTTGTCCTCTCTACTGGTATGATACTACTCGATACTCTTCTCAGCGTTAGTTGTCCTCTCTACTGGTATGATACTACTCGATACTCTTCTCAGCGTTAGTTGTCCTCTCTACTGGTACGAAACTACTCGATACTCTTCTCAGCGTTAGCTGTCCTCTCTACTGGTATGATACTACTCGATACTCTTCTCAGCATTAGTTGTCCTCTCTACTGGTATGATACTACTCGATACTCTTCTCAGCGTTAGTTGCCCTCTGTACTGGTATGATACTACTCGATATTCTTCTCAGCGTTAGCTGTCCTCTCTACTAGTATGATACTACTCGATACTCTTCTCAGCGTTAGTTGTCCTCTCTACTGGTATGATACTACTCGATACTGTTCTCAGCGTTAGTTGTCCTCTGTACTGGTATGATACTACTCGATACTCTTCTCAGCGTTAGTTGTCCTCTCTACTGGGATGATACTACTCGATACTCTTCTCAGCGTTAGTTGTCCTCTCTACGAGTATGATACTACTCGATTCTCTTCTCAGCGTTAGTTGTCCTCTCTACTGGGATGATACTACTCGATACTCTTCTCAGCGTTAGTTGTCCTCTCTACGAGTATGATACTACTCGATACTCTTCTCAGCGTTAGTTGCCCTCTCTACTGGTACGAAACTACTCGATACTCTTCTCAGCGTTAGTTGTCCTCTCTACTGGTATGAAACTACTCGATACTCTTCTCAGCGTTAGTTGTCCTCTCTACTGGTATGAAACTACTCGATACTCTTCTCAGCGTTAGTTGTCCTCTCTACTGGTATAATACTACTCGATACTTTTATCAGCGTTAGTTGTCCTCTCTACTGGTACGAAACTACTCGATACTCTTCTCAGCGTTAGTTGTCCTCTCTACTGGTATAATACTACTCGATACTCTTCTCAGCGTTAGTTGTCCTCTCTACTGGTACGAAACTACTCGATACTCTTCTCAGCGTTAGTTGTCCTCTCTACTGGTACGAAACCACTCGATACTCTTCTCAGCGT
This sequence comes from Rhaphigaster nebulosa, assembly GCA_948150685.1. Taxonomy (NCBI): domain Eukaryota; kingdom Metazoa; phylum Arthropoda; class Insecta; order Hemiptera; family Pentatomidae; genus Rhaphigaster; species Rhaphigaster nebulosa. The sequence goes on from OX411307.1 coordinate 9,811,611, forward strand.
TAGTTGTCCTCTCTACTGGTATGAAACTACTCGATACTCTTCTCAGCGTTAGTTGTCCTCTCTACTGGTACGAAACTAGTCGATACTCTTTTCAGCGTTAGTTGTCCTCTCTACTGGTATGAAACTACTCGATACTCTTCTCAGCGTTAGTTGTCCTCTCTACTGGTACGAAACTACTCGATACTCTTCTCAGCGTTAGTTGTCCTCTCTACTGGTATGAAACTACTCGATACTCTTCTCAGCGTTAGTTGTCCTCTCTACTGGTATAATACTACTCGATACTATTATCAGCGTTAGTTGTCCTCTCTACTGGTATGATACTACTCGATACTCTACTCAGCGTTAATTGTCCTCTCTACTGGTATGATACTACCTGATACAATTCTCAGCGTTAGTTGTCTTCTCTACGAGTATGATACTACTCGATACACTTCTAAGCGTTAGTTGTCCTCTCTACTCGTATGATACTACTCGATACTCTTGTCAGCGTTAGTTGCACTCTCAACTGGTATGATACTACTCGATACTCTTCTCAGCGTTAGTTGTCCTCTCTACTGGTATGATTCTACTCGATACTCTTCTCAGCGTTACTTGTCCTCTCTACTGGTATGATACTTCTCGATACTCTTCTCAGCGTTAGTTGTCCTCACTACTGGTTTGATACTACTCGATACTCTTCTCAGCGTTAGTTGTCCTCCCTACTGATATAATGCTATTCGATACTCTTCTCAGCGTTAGCTGTCCTCTCTACTGGTATGATACTACTCGATACTCTTCTCAGCATTAGTTGTCCTCTCTACTGGTATGATACTACTCGATACTCTTCTCAGCGTTAGTTGCCCTCTGTACTGGTATGATACTACTCGATATTCTTCTCAGCGTTAGCTGTCCTCTCTACTAGTATGATACTACTCGATACTCTTCTCAGCGTTAGTTGTCCTCTCTACTGGTATGATACTACTCGATACTGTTCTCAGCGTTAGTTGTCCTCTGTACTGGTATGATACTACTCGATACTCTTCTCAGCGTTAGTTGTCCTCTCTACTGGGATGATACTACTCGATACTCTTCTCAGCGTTAGTTGTCCTCTCTACGAGTATGATACTACTCGATACTCTTCTCAGCGTTAGTTGCCCTCTCTACTGATACGAAACTACTCGATACTCTTCTCAGCGTTAGTTGTCCTCTCTACTGGTATGAAACTACTCGATACTCTTCTCAGCGTTAGTTGTCCTCTCTACTGGTATGAAACTACTCGATACTCTTCTCAGCGTTAGTTGTCCTCTCTACTGGTATAATACTACTCGATACTTTTATCAGCGTTAGTTGTCCTCTCTACTGGTACGAAACTACTCGATACTCTTCTCAGCGTTAGTTGTCCTCTCAACTGGAATAATACTACTCGATACTCTTCTCAGCGTTAGTTGTCCTCTCTACTGGTACGAAACTACTCGATACTCTTCTCAGCGTTAGTTGTCCTCTCTACTGGTACGAAACTACTCGATACTCTTCTCAGCGTTAGTTGTCCTCTCTACTGGTATGAAACTACTCGATACTCTTCTCAGCGTTAGTTGTCCTCTCTACTGGTACGAAACTAGTCGATACTCTTCTCAGCGTTAGTTGTCCTCTCTACTGGTATGAAACTACTCGATACTCTTCTCAGCGTTAGTTGTCCTCTCTACTGGTACGAAACTACTCGATACTCTTCTCAGCGTTAGTTGTCCTCTCTACTGGTATGAAACTACTCGATACTCGTCTCAGCGTTAGTTCTCCTCTCTACTGGTATAATACTACTCGATACTCTTCTCAGCGTTAGTTGTCCTGTCTACTGGTACGATACTACTCCATACTCAACTCAGCGTTAGTTGTCCTCTCTACGAGTATGATACTTCTCGATAAACTTCTCAGCGTTAGTTGTCCTCTCAACTAGGATGATACGACTCGATACTCTTCTCAGCGTTAGTTGCCCTCTCTACTGGTACGAAACTACTCGATATTCTTCTCAGCGTTAGTTGTCCTCTCAACTGGTATGAAACTAATCGATACTCTTCTCAGCGTTAGTTGTCCTCTCTACTGGTATAATACTACTCGATACTTTTATCAGCGTTAGTTGTCCTCTCCACTGGTATGATACTACTCGATACTCTTCTCAGCGTTAATTGTCCTCTCTACGAGTATGATACTACTCCATACTCTACTCAGCGTTAGTTGTCCTCTCTACGAATATGATACTACTCGATACTCTTCTCAGCGCTAGTTGTCCTCTCTACGAGTATGATACTACTCGATAATCTTCTCAGCTTTAGTTGTCCTCTCTACTTGTATGATACTACTCGATACACTTCTCAGCGTTAGTTGTCCTCTCTACGAGTATGATACTACTCAATATCCTTCTCAGCGTTAGTTGTCCTCTCTACTGGTACGATACTACTCCATACTCTTCTCAGCGTTAGTTGTCCTCCCTACTGGTATGATACTACTCGATACACTTCTCAGCGTTAGTTGTCCTCTCTACGAGTATGATACTACTCAATATTCTTCTCAGCGTTAGTTGTCCTCTCTACTGGTACGATACTACTCAATACTCTTCTCAGCGTTAGTTGTCCTGTCTACTGATACGATACAACTCCATACTCAACTCAGCGTTAGTTGTCCTCTCTACGAGTATGATACTTCTCGATACACTTCTCAGCGTTAGTTGTCCTCTCTCTACTGGTATGATACTACTCGATACTCTTCTCAGCGTTAGTTGCCCTCTCTACTGGTACGAAACTACTCGATACTCTTCTCAGCGTTAGTTGTCCTCTCAACTGGTATGAAACTACTCGATACTCTTCTCAGCGTTAGTTGTCCTCTCTACTGGTATAATACTACTCGATACTTTTATCAGCGTTAGTTGTCCTCTCCACTGGTATGATACTACTCGATACTCTTCTCAGCGTTAGTTGTCCTCTCTACGAGTATGATACTACTCCATACTCTACTCAGCGTTAGTTGTCCTCTCAACTGGTATGAAACTACTCGATACTCTTCTCAGCGTTAGTTGTCCTCTCAACTGGTATGAAACTACTCGATACTCTTCTCAGCGTTAGTTGTCCTCTCTACGAGTATGATACTACTCGATACTCTTCTCAGCGCTAGTTGTCCTCTCTACGAGTATGATACTACTCGATAATCTTCTCAGCTTTAGTTGTCCTCTCTACTTGTATGATACTACTCGATACACTTCTCAGCGTTAGTTGTCCTCTCTACGAGTATGATACTACTCAATATCCTTCTCAGCGTTAGTTGTCCTCTCTACTGGTACGATACTACTCCATACTCTTCTCAGCGTTAGTTGTCCTCCCTACTGGTATGATACTACTCGATACTCGTCTCAGCGTTAGTTGTCCTCTCTACTGGTATGATACTACTCGATACTCTTCTCAGCGTTAGTTGTCCACTCTACGAGTATGATACTACTCGATACTGTTCTCAGCGTTAGTTGTCCTCTCTACAAGTATGATACTACTCGATAATCTTCTCAGCGTTAGTTGCCCTCTGTACTGGTATGATACTACTCAATACTCTTCTCAGCGTTAGTTGTCCTGTCTACTGGTACGATACTACTCCATACTCAACTCAGCGTTAGTTGTCCTCTCTACGAGTATGATACTTCTCGATACACTTCTCAGCGTTAGTTGTCCTCTCTACTGGTATGATACTACTCGATACTCTTCTCAGCGTTAGTTGTCCTCTCTACTGGTATGAAACTACTCGATACTCTTCTCAGCGTTAGTTCTCCTCTCTACTGGTATAATACTACTCGATACTTTTATCAGCGTTAGTTGTCCTCTCTACTGGTACGATACTACTCAATACTCTTCTCAGCGTTAGTTGTCCTGTCTACTGGTACGATACTACTCCATACTCAACTCAGCGTTTGTTGTCCTCTCTACGAGTATGATACTACTCAATATTCTTCTCAGCGTTAGTTGTCCTCTCTACTGGTATGATACTACTCGATACTCTACTCAGCGTTAGTTGTCCTCTCTACTGGTATGATACTACTCGATACTCTTCTCAGCGTTAGTTGTCCTCTCTACGAGTATGATACTATTCGATATTCTTCTCAGCATTAGTTGTCCTGTCTACTGGTACGATACTACTCGATATTCTTCTCAGCGTTAGTTGTCCTCTTTACTGGTATGATACTACTCGATACTCTACTCAGCGTTAGTTGTCCTCTCTACGAGTATGATACTACTCAATATTCTTCTAAGCATTAGTTGCCCTCTCTACTGGTACGATACTACTCGATACTCTTCTCAGCGTAAGTTATCCTCTCTACTGGTAAGATACTACTCAATATTCTTCTCAGCGTTAGTAGTCCTCTCTACGAGTATGATACTACTCAATATTCTTCTCAGCGTTAGTTGTCCTCTCTACGAGTATGATACTACTTGATACTCTTCTCAGCGTTAGTTGTCCTCTCTACTGGTATGATACTACTCGATACTCTTCTCAGTGTTAGTTGTCCTCTCTACGATTATGATAATACTCAATATTCTTCTCAGCGTTAGTTGTCCTCTCTACGAGTATGATACTACTCAATATTCATCTCAGCGTTAGTTGTCCTCTCTACTGGTACGATACTACTCCATACTCTTCTCAGCATTAGTTGTCCTCTCTACTGGTATGATACTACTCGATATTCTTCTCAGCGTTAGTTGTCCTCTCTACGAGTATGATACTACTCGATACTCTACTCAGCGTTAGTTGTCCTCTCTACGATTATGATAATACTCAATATTCTTCTCAGCGTTAGTTGTCCTCTCTACGAGTATGATACTACTCGATAATCTTCTCAGCTTTAGTTGTCCTCTCTACTGTTACGATACTACTCCATACTCTACTCAGCGTTAGTTGTCCTCACTACGAGTATGATACTACTCGATAATCTTCTCAGCTTTAGTTGTCCTCTCTACTGTTACGATACTACTCCATACTCTACTCAGCGTTAGTTGTCCTCACTACGAGTATGATACTACTCGATAATCTTCTCAGCTTTAGTTGTCCTCTCTACTGTTACGATACTACTCCATACTCTACTCAGCGTTAGTTGTCCTCACTACGAGTATGATACTACTCGATAATCTTCTCAGCTTTAGTTGTCCTCTCTACTGTTACGATACTACTCCATACTCTACTCAGCGTTAGTTGTCCTCACTACGAGTATGATACTACTCGATAATCTTCTCAGCTTTAGTTGTCCTCTCTACTGTTACGATACTACTCCATACTCTACTCAGCGTTAGTTGTCCTCACTACGAGTATGATACAACTCGATAATCTTCTCAGCTTTAGTTGTCCTCTCTACTGTTACGATACTACTCCATACTCTACTCAGCGTTAGTTGTCCTCACTACGAGTATGATACTACTCGATAATCTTCTCAGCTTTAGTTGTCCTCTCTACTGTTACGATAGTACTCCATAATCTACTCAGCGTTAGTTGTCCTCACTACGAGTATGATACTACTCGATAATCTTCTCAGCTTTAGTTGTCCTCTCTACTGTTACGATACTACTCCATACTCTACTCAGCGTTAGTTGTCCTCACTTCGAGTATGATACTACTCGATAATCTTCTCAGCTTTAGTTGTCCTCTCTACTGGTATGATACTACTCCATACTCTTCTCAGCATTAGTTGTCCTCTCTACTGGTATGATACTACTCGATACTCTTCTCAGTGTTAGTTGTCCTCTCTACGATTATGATAATACTCAATATTCTTCTAAGCGTTATTTGTCCTCTCTACGAGTATGATACTACTTTATATTCATCTCAGCGTTAGGTGTCCTCTCTACGAGTACGATACTACTCAATATTCTTCTCAGCGTTAGATGTCCTCTCTACTAGTATGATACTACACGATACTCTTCTCAGCGTTAGTTGTCCTCACTACTGGTATGATACTACTCGATACTCTTTTCAGCGTTAGTTGTCGTCTCTACTGGTATGATACTACTCGATACTCTTCTCAGCCATAGTTGTCCTCTCTACTGGTACGATACTACTAAATACTCTTCTCAGCATTAGTTGTCCTCTCTACGAGTATGATACTACTCGATAATCTTCTCAGCTTTAGTTGTCCTCTCTACTTGTATGATACTACTCGATACACTTCTCAGCGTTAGTTGTCCTCTCTACGAGTATGATACTACTCAATATCCTTCTCAGCGTTAGTTGTCCTCTCTACTGGTACGATACTACTCCATACTCTTCTCAGCGTTAGTTGTCCTCCCTACTGGTATGATACTACTCGATACACGTCTCAGCGTTAGTTGTCCTCTCTACTGGTATGATACTACTCGATACTCTTCTCAGCGTTAGTTGTCCACTCTACGAGTATGATACTACTCGATACTGTTCTCAGCGTTAGTTGTCCTCTCTACAAGTATGATACTACTCGATAATCTTCTCAGCGTTAGTTGCCCTCTGTACTGGTATGATACTACTCGATACTCTACTCAGCGTTAGTTGTCCTCTCTACTGGTATGATACTACTCGATACTCTTCTCAGCGTTAGTTGTCCACTCTACGAGTATGATACTACTCGATACTGTTCTCAGCGTTAGTTGTCCTCTCTACTAGTATGATACTACTCGATAATCTTCTCAGCGTTAGTTGTCCTCTCTACTGGTATGATACTACTCGATACTCTTCTCAGCGTTAATTGTCCTCTCTACGAGTATGATACTACTCGATACACTTCTCAGCGTTAGTTGTCCTCTCTACGAGTATGATACTACTCAATATCCTTCTCAGCGTTAGTTGTCCTCTCTACTGGTACGATACTACTCAATACTCTTCTCAGCGTTAGTTGTCCTGTCTACTGGTACGATACTACTCCATACTCAACTCAGCGTTAGTTGTCCTCTCTACGAGTATGATACTTCTCGATACACTTCTCAGCGTTTGTTGTCCTCTCTACTGGTATGATACTACTCGATACTCTTCTCAGCGTTAGTTGTCCTCTCTACTGGTATGAAACTACTCGATACTCTTCTCAGCGTTAGTTCTCCTCTCTACTGGTATAATACTACTCGAAACTTTTATCAGCGTTAGTTGTCCTCTCTACTGGTACGATACTACTCAATACTCTTCTCAGCGTTAGTTGTCCTGTCTACTGGTACGATACTACTCCATACTCAACTCAGCGTTTGTTGTCCTCTCTACGAGTATGATACTACTCAATATTCTTCTCAGCGTTAGTTGTCCTCTCTACTAGTATGATACTACTCGATACTCTACTCAGCGTTAGTTGTCCTCTCTACTGGTATGATACTACTCGATACTCTTCTCAGCGTTAGTTGTCCTCTCTACGAGTATGATACTATTCGATATTCTTCTCAGCATTAGTTGTCCTGTCTACTGGTACGATACTACTCGATATTCTTCTCAGCGTTAGTTGTCCTCTTTACTGGTATGATACTACTCGATACTCTACTCAGCGTTAGTTGTACTCTCTACGAGTATGATACTACTCAATATTCTTCTAAGCAATAGTTGTCCTGTCTACTGGTACGATACTACTCGATACTGTTCTCAGCGTAAGTTATCCTCTCTACTGGTAAGATACTACTCAATATTCTTCTCAGCGTTAGTAGTCCTCTCTACGAGTATGATACTACTCAATATTCTTCTCAGCGTTAGTTGTCCTCTCTACGAGTATGATACTACTTGATACTCTTCTCAGCGTTAGTTGTCCTCTCTACTGGTATGATACTACTCGATACTCTTCTCAGTGCTAGTTGTCCTCTCTACGATTATGATAATACTCAATATTCTTCTCAGCGTTAGTTGTCCTCTCTACGAGTATGATACTACTCAATATTCATCTCAGCGTTAGTTGTCCTCTCTACTGGTACGATACTACTCCATACTCTTCTCAGCATTAGTTGTCCTCTCTACTGGTATGATACTACTCGATATTCTTCTCAGCGTTAGTTGTCCTCTCTACGAGTATGATACTACTCGATACTCTACTCAGCGTTAGTTGTCCTCTCTACGATTATGATAATACTCAATATTCTTCTCAGCGTTAGTTGTCCTCTCTACGAGTATGATACTACTCGATAATCTTCTCAGCTTTAGTTGTCCTCTCTACTGTTACGATACTACTCCATACTCTACTCAGCGTTAGTTGTCCTCACTGCGAGTATGATACTACTCGATAATCTTCTCAGCTTTAGTTGTCCTCTCTACTGTTACGATACTACTCCATACTCTACTCAGCGTTAGTTGACCTCACTACGAGTATGATACTACTCGATAATCTTCTCAGCTTTAGTTGTCCTCTCTACTGTTACGATACTACTCCATACTCTACTCAGCGTTAGTTGTCCTCACTACGAGTATGATACTACTCGATAATCTTCTCAGCTTTAGTTGTCCTCTCTACTGTTACGATACTACTCCATACTCTACTCAGCGTTAGTTGTCCTCACTACGAGTATGATACTACTCGATAATCTTCTCAGCTTTAGTTGTCCTCTCTACTGTTACGATACTACTCCATACTCTACTCAGCGTTAGTTGTCCTCACTACGAGTATGATACTACTCGATAATCTTCTCAGCTTTAGTTGTCCTCTCTACTGTTACGATACTACTCCATACTCTACTCAGCGTTAGTTGTCCTCACTACGAGTATGATACAACTCGATAATCTTCTCAGCTTTAGTTGTCCTCTCTACTGTTACGATACTACTCCATACTCTACTCAGCGTTAGTTGTCCTCACTACGAGTATGATACTACTCGATAATCTTCTCAGCTTTAGTTGTCCTCTCTACTGTTACGATAGTACTCCATAATCTACTCAGCGTTAGTTGTCCTCACTACGAGTATGATACTACTCGATAATCTTCTCAGCTTTAGTTGTCCTCTCTACTGTTACGATACTACTCCATACTCTACTCAGCGTTAGTTGTCCTCACTACGAGTATGATACTACTCGATAATCTTCTCAGCTTTAGTTGTCCTCTCTACTGGTATGATACTACTCCATACTCTTCTCAGCATTAGTTGTCCTCTCTACTGGTATGATACTACTCGATACTCTTCTCAGTGTTAGTTGTCCTCTCTACGATTATGATAATACTCAATATTCTTCTAAGCGTTATTTGTCCTCTCTACGAGTATGATACTACTTAATATTCATCTCAGCGTTAGGTGTCCTCTCTACGAGTACGATAATACTCAATATTCTTCTCAGCGTTAGATGTCCTCTCTACTAGTATGATACTACACGATACTCTTCTCAGCGTTAGTTGTCCTCACTACGAGTATGATACTACTCGATAATCTTCTCAGCTTTAGTTGTCCTCTCTACTGGTATGATACTACTCCATACTCTTCTCAGCATTAGTTGTCCTCTCTACTGGTATGATACTACTCGATACTCTTCTCAGTGTTAGTTGTCCTCTCTACGATTATGATAATACTCAATATTCTTCTAAGCGTTATTTGTCCTCTCTACGAGTACGATACTACTCAATATTCTTCTCAGCGTTAGATGTCCTCTCTACTAGTATGATACTACACGATACTCATCTCAGCGTTAGTTGTCCTCACTACTGGTATGATACTACTCGATACTCTTTTCAGCGTTAGTTGTCGTCTCTACTGGTATGATACTACTCGATACTCTTCTCAGCCTTAGTTGTCCTCTCTACTGGTACGATACTACTAAATACTCTTCTCAGCATTAGTTGTCCTCTCTACGAGTATGATACTACTCGATAATCTTCTCAGCTTTAGTTGTCCTCTCTACTTGTATGATACTACTCGATACACTTCTCAGCGTTAGTTGTCCTCTCTACGAGTATGATACTACTCAATATCCTTCTCAGCGTTAGTTGTCCTCTCTACTGGTACGATACTACTCCATACTCTTCTCAGCGTTAGTTGTCCTCCCTACTGGTATGATACTACTCGATACTCGTCTCAGCGTTAGTTGTCCTCTCTACTGGTATGATACTACTCGATACTCTTCTCAGCGTTAGTTGTCCACTCTACGAGTATGATACTACTCGATACTGTTCTCAGCGTTAGTTGTCCTCTCTACAAGTATGATACTACTCGATAATCTTCTCAGCGTTAGTTGCCCTCTGTACTGGTATGATACTACTCGATACTCTACTCAGCGTTAGTTGTCCTCTCTACTGGTATGATACTACTCGATACTCTTCTCAGCGTTAGTTGTCCACTCTACGAGTATGATACTACTCGATACTGTTCTCAGCGTTAGTTGTCCTCTCTACTAGTATGATACTACTCGATAATCTTCTCAGCGTTAGTTGTCCTCTCTACTGGTATGATACTACTCGATACACTTCTCAGCGTTAGTTGTCCTCTCTACGAGTATGATACTACTCAATATCCTTCTCAGCGTTAGTTGTCCTCTCTACTGGTACGATACTACTCAATACTCTTCTCAGCGTTAGTTGTCCTGTCTACTGGTACGATACTACTCCATACTCAACTCAGCGTTAGTTGTCCTCTCTACGAGTATGATACTTCTCGATACACTTCTCAGCGTTTGTTGTCCTCTCTACTGGTATGATACTACTCGATACTCTTCTCAGCGTTAGTTGTCCTCTCTACTGGTATGAAACTACTCGATACTCTTCTCAGCGTTAGTTCTCCTCTCTACTGGTATAATACTACTCGATACTTTTATCAGCGTTAGTTGTCCTCTCTACTGGTACGATACTACTCAATACTCTTCTCAGCGTTAGTTGTCCTGTCTACTGGTACGATACTACTCCATACTCAACTCAGCGTTTGTTGTCCTCTCTACAAGTATGATACTACTCAATATTCTTCTCAGCGTTAGTTGTCCTCTCTACTGGTATGATACTACTCGATACTCTACTCAGCGTTAGTTGTCCTCTCTACTGGTATGATACTACTCGATACTCTTCTCAGCGTTAGTTGTCCTCTCTACGAGTATGATACTATTCGATATTCTTCTCAGCATTAGTTGTCCTGTCTACTGGTACGATACTACTCGATATTCTTCTCAGCGTTAGTTGTCCTCTTTACTGGTATGATACTACTCGATACTCTACTCAGCGTTAGTTGTACTCTCTACGAGTATGATACTACTCAATATTCTTCTAAGCAATAGTTGTCCTGTCTACTGGTACGATACTACTCGATACTCTTCTCAGCGTAAGTTATCCTCTCTACTGGTAAGATACTACTCAATATTCTTCTCAGCGTTAGTAGTCCTCTCTACGAGTATGATACTACTCAATATTCTTCTCAGCGTTAGTTGTCCTCTCTACGAGTATGATACTACTTGATACTCTTCTCAGCGTTAGTTGTCCTCTCTACTGGTATGATACTACTCGATACTCTTCTCAGTGCTAGTTGTCCTCTCTACGATTATGATAATACTCAATATTCTTCTCAGCGTTAGTTGTCCTCTCTACGAGTACGATACTACTCAATATTCATCTCAGCGTTAGTTGTCCTCTCTACTGGTACGATACTACTCCATACTCTTCTCAGCATTAGTTGTCCTCTCTACTGGTATGATACTACTCGATATTCTTCTCAGCGTTAGTTGTCCTCTCTACGAGTATGATACTACTCGATACTCTACTCAGCGTTAGTTGTCCTCTCTACGATTATGATAATACTCAATATTCTTCTCAGCGTTAGTTGTCCTCTCTACGAGTATGATACTACTCGATAATCTTCTCAGCTTTAGTTGTCCTCTCTACTGTTACGATACTACTCCATACTCTACTCAGCGTTAGTTGTCCTCACTACGAGTATGATACTACTCGATAATCTTCTCAGCTTTAGTTGTCCTCTCTACTGTTACGATACTACTCCATACTCTACTCAGCGTTAGTTGTCCTCACTACGAGTATGATACTACTCGATAATCTTCTCAGCTTTAGTTGTCCTCTCTACTGTTACGATACTACTCCATACTCTACTCAGCGTTAGTTGTCCTCACTACGAGTATGATACTACTCGATAATCTTCTCAGCTTTAGTTGTCCTCTCTACTGTTACGATACTACTCCATACTCTACTCAGCGTTAGTTGTCCTCACTACGAGTATGATACTACTCGATAATCTTCTCAGCTTTAGTTGTCCTCTCTACTGTTACGATACTACTCCATACTCTACTCAGCGTTAGTTGTCCTCACTACGAGTATGATACTACTCGATAATCTTCTCAGCTTTAGTTGTCCTCTCTACTGTTACGATACTACTCCATACTCTACTCAGCGTTAGTTGTCCTCACTACGAGTATGATACAACTCGATAATCTTCTCAGCTTTAGTTGTCCTCTCTACTGTTACGATACTACTCCATACTCTACTCAGCGTTAGTTGTCCTCACTACGAGTATGATACTACTCGATAATCTTCTCAGCTTTAGTTGTCCTCTCTACTGTTACGATAGTACTCCATAATCTACTCAGCGTTAGTTGTCCTCACTACGAGTATGATACTACTCGATAATCTTCTCAGCTTTAGTTGTCCTCTCTACTGTTACGATACTACTCCATACTCTACTCAGCGTTAGTTGTCCTCACTACGAGTATGATACTACTCGATAATCTTCTCAGCTTTAGTTGTCCTCTCTACTGGTATGATACTACTCCATACTCTTCTCAGCATTAGTTGTCCTCTCTACTGGTATGATACTACTCGATACTCTTCTCAGTGTTAGTTGTCCTCTCTACGATTATGATAATACTCAATATTCTTCTAAGCGTTATTTGTCCTCTCTACGAGTATGATACTACTTAATATTCATCTCAGCGTTAGGTGTCCTCTCTACGAGTACGATAATACTCAATATTCTTCTCAGCGTTAGATGTCCTCTCTACTAGTATGATACTACACGATACTCTTCTCAGCGTTAGTTGTCCTCACTACTGGTATGATACTACTCGATACTCTTTTCAGCGTTAGTTGTCGTCTCTACTGGTATGATACTACTCGATACTCTTCTCAGCCTTAGTTGTCCTCTCTACTGGTACGATACTACTAAATACACTTCTCAGCATTAGTTGTCCTCTCTACGAGTATGATACTACTCAATATTCTTCTCAGCGTTAGTTGTCCTCTTTACTGGTATGATACTACTCGATACTCTTCTCAGCGTTAGTTGCCCTCTCTACTGGTATGATACTACTCGATACTCCTCTGAGCGTTAATTGTCCTCTCTACTAGTATGATACTACTCGATACTCTTCTCTGCTTTAGTTGTCCTCTCTACTGATATGATACTACTCGATACACATCGCAGCGTTGGTTGTCCTCTCTACGAGTATGATACTACTCAATATTCTTCTCAGCGTTAGTTGTCCTCTCTACTAGTATGATACTACACGATACTCTTCTCAGCGTTAGTTGTCCTCACTACTGGTATGATACTACTCGATACTCTTTTCAGCGTTAGTTTTCGTCTCTACTGGTATGATACTACTCGATACTCTTCTCAGCCTTAGTTGTCCTCTCAACTGGTATGAAACTACTCGATACTCTTCTCAGCGTTAGTTGTCCTCTCTACTGGTATAATACTACTCGATACATTTATCAGCGTTAGTTGTCCTCTCCACTGGTATGATACTACTCGATACTCTTCTCAGCGTTAATTGTCCTCTCTACGAGTATGATACTACTCCATACTCTACTCAGCGTTAGTTGTCCTCTCTACGAATATGATACTACTTGATAGTCTTCTCAGCGCTAGTTGTCCTCTCTACGAGTATGATACTACTCGATAATCTTCTCAGCTTTAGTTGTCCTCTCTACTTGTATGATACTACTCGATACACTTCTCAGCGTTAGTTGTCCTCTCTACGAGTATGATACTACTCAATATCCTTCTCAGCGTTAGTTGTCTTCTCTACTGGTACGATACTACTCCATACTCTTCTCAGCGTTAGTTGTCCTCCCTACTGGTATGATACTACTCGATACACTTCTCAGCGTTAGTTGTCCTCTCTACGAGTATGATACTACTCCATACTCAACTCAGCGTTAGTTGTCCTCTCTACGAGTATGATACTTCTCGATACACTTCTCAGCGTTAGTTGTCCTCTCTCTACTGGTATGATACTACTCGATACTCTTCTCAGCGTTAGTTGCCCTCTCTACTGGTACGAAACTACTCGATACTCTTCTCAGCGTTAGTTGTCCTCTCAACTGGTATGAAACTACTCGATACTCTTCTCAGCGTTAGTTGTCCTCTCTACTGGTATAATACTACTCGATACTTTTATCAGCGTTAGTTGTCCTCTCCACTGGTATGATACTACTCGATACTCTTCTCAGCGTTAGTTGTCCTCTCTACGAGTATGATACTACTCCATACTCTACTCAGCGTTAGTTGTCCTCTCTACGAGTATGATACTAATCGATACTCTTCTCAGCGCTAGTTGTCCTCTCTACGAGTATGATACTACTCGATAATCTTCTCAGCTTTAGTTGTCCTCTCTACTTGTATGATACTACTCGATACACTTCTCAGCGTTAGTTGTCCTCTCTACGAGTATGATACTACTCAATATCCTTCTCAGCGTTAGTTGTCCTCTCTACTGGTACGATACTACTCCATACTCTTCTCAGCGTTAGTTGTCCTCCCTACTGGTATGATACTACTCGATACTCGTCTCAGCGTTAGTTGTCCTCTCTACTGGTATGATACTACTCGATACTCTTCTCAGCGTTAGTTGTCCACTCTACGAGTATGATACTACTCGATACTGTTCTCAGCGTTAGTTGTCCTCTCTACAAGTATGATACTACTCGATAATCTTCTCAGCGTTAGTTGCCCTCTGTACTGGTATGATACTACTCGATACTCTACTCAGCGTTAGTTGTCCTCTCTACTGGTATGATACTACTCGATACTCTTCTCAGCGTTAGTTGTCCACTCTACGAGTATGATACTACTCGATACTGTTCTCAGCGTTAGTTGTCCTCTCTACAAGTATGATACTACTCGATAATCTTCTCAGCGTTAGTTGTCCTCTCTACTGGTATGATACTACTCGATACTCTTCTCAGCGTTAATTGTCCTCTCTACGAGTATGATACTACTCGATACACTTCTCAGCATTAGTTGTCCTCTCTACGAGTATGATACTACTCAATATCCTTCTCAGCGTTAGTTGTCCTCTCTACTGGTACGAAACTACTCAATACTCTTCTCAGCGTTAGTTGTCCTGTCTACTGGTACGATACTACTCCATACTCAACTCAGCGTTAGTTGTCCTCTCTACGAGTATGATACTTCTCGATACACTTCTCAGCGTTAGTTGTCCTCTCTGCTGGTATGATACTACTCGATACTCTTCTCAGCGTTAGTTGTCCTCTCTACTGGTATGAAACTACTCGATACTCTTCTCAGCGTTAGTTCTCCTCTCAACTGGTATAATACTACTCGATACTTTTATCAGCGTTAGTTGTCCTCTCTACTGGTACGATACTACTCAATACTCTTCTCAGCGTTAGTTGTCCTGTCTACTGGTACGATACTACTCCATACTCTTCTCAGCGTTAGTTGTCCTGTCTACTGGTACGATACTACTCCATACTCAACTCAGCGTTAGTTGTCCTCTCTACGAGTATGATACTTCTCGATACACTTCTCAGCGTTAGTTGTCCTCTCTACTGGTATGATACTACTCGATACTCTTCTCAGCGTTAGTTGTCCTCTCTACTGGTATGAAACTACTCGATACTCTTCTCAGCGTTAGTTCTCCTCTCAACTGGTATAATACTACTCGATACTTTTATCAGCGTTAGTTGTCCTCTCTACTGGTACGATACTACTCAATACTCTTCTCAGCGTTAGTTGTCCTGTCTACTGGTACGATACTACTCCATACTCAACTCAGCGTTTGTTGTCCTCTCTACGAGTATGATACTACTCAATATTCTTCTCAGCGTTAGTTGTCCTCTCTACTGGTATGATACTACTCGATACTCTACTCAGCGTTAGTTGTCCTCTCTACTGGTATAATACTACTCGATACTCTTCTCAGCGTTAGTTGTCCTCTCTACGAGTATGATACTATTCGATATTCTTCTCAGCATTAGTTGTCCTGTCTACTGGTACGATACTACTCGATATTCTTCTCAGCGTTAGTTGTCCTCTCTACTGGTATGATACTACTCGATACTCTACTCAGCGTTAGTTGTCCTCTCTACGAGTATGATACTACTCAATATTCTTCTAAGCATTAGTTGTCCTGTCTACTGGTACGATACTACTCGATACTCTTCTCAGCGTAAGTTATCCTCTCTACTGGTAAGATACTACTCAATATTCTTCTCAGCGTTAGTAGTCCTCTCTACGAGTATGATACTACTCAATATTCTTCTCAGCGTTAGTTGTCCTCTCTACGAGTATGATACTACTTGATACTCTTCTCAGCGTTAGTTGTCCTCTCTACTGGTATGATACTACTCGATACTCTTCTCAGTGTTAGTTGTCCTCTCTACGATTATGATAATACTCAATATTCTTCTCAGCGTTAGTTGTCCTCTCTACGAGTATGATACTACTCAATATTCATCTCAGCGTTAGTTGTCCTCTCTACTGGTACGATACTACTCCATACTCTTCTCAGCATTAGTTGTCCTCTCTACTGGTATGATACTACTCGATATTCTTCTCAGCGTTAGTTGTCCTCTCTACGAGTATGATACTACTCGATACTCTACTCAGCGTTAGTTGTCCTCTCTACGATTATGATAATACTCAATATTCTTCTCAGCGTTAGTTGTCCTCTCTACGAGTATGATACTACTCGATAATCTTCTCAGCTTTAGTTGTCCTCTCTACTGTTACGATACTACTCCATACTCTACTCAGCGTTAGTTGTCCTCACTACGAGTATGATAATACTCGATAATCTTCTCAGCTTTAGTTGTCCTCTCTACTGTTACGATACTACTCCATACTTTACTCAGCGTTAGTTGTCCTCACTACGAGTACGATACTACTCGATAATCTTCTCAGCTTTAGTTGTCCTCTCTACTGTTACGATACTACTCCATACTCTACTCAGCGTTAGTTGTCCTCACTTCGAGTATGATACTACTCGATAATCTTCTCAGCTTTAGTTGTCCTCTCTACTGTTACGATACTACTCCATACTCTACTCAGCGTTAGTTGTCCTCACTACGAGTATGATACTACTCGATAATCTTCTCAGCTTTAGTTGTCCTCTCTACTGTTACGATACTACTCCATACTCTACTCAGCGTTAGTTGTCCTCACTACGAGTATGATACAACTCGATAATCTTCTCAGCTTTAGTTGTCCTCTCTACTGTTACGATACTACTCCATACTCTACTCAGCGTTAGTTGTCCTCACTACGAGTATGATACTACTCGATACTCTACTCAGCGTTAGTTGTCCTCTCTACTGGTATAATACTACTCGATACTCTTCTCAGCGTTAGTTGTCCTCTCTACGAGTATGATACTATTCGATATTCTTCTCAGCATTAGTTGTCCTGTCTACTGGTACGATACTACTCGATATTCTTCTCAGCGTTAGTTGTCCTCTCTACTGGTATGATACTACTCGATACTCTACTCAGCGTTAGTTGTCCTCTCTACGAGTATGATACTACTCAATATTCTTCTAAGCATTAGTTGTCCTGTCTACTGGTACGATACTACTCGATACTCTTCTCAGCGTAAGTTATCCTCTCTACTGGTAAGATACTACTCAATATTCTTCTCAGCGTTAGTAGTCCTCTCTACGAGTATGATACTACTCAATATTCTTCTCAGCGTTAGTTGTCCTCTCTACGAGTATGATACTACTTGATACTCTTCTCAGCGTTAGTTGTCCTCTCTACTGGTATGATACTACTCGATACTCTTCTCAGTGTTAGTTGTCCTCTCTACGATTATGATAATACTCAATATTCTTCTCAGCGTTAGTTGTCCTCTCTACGAGTATGATACTACTCAATATTCATCTCAGCGTTAGTTGTCCTCTCTACTGGTACGATACTACTCCATACTCTTCTCAGCATTAGTTGTCCTCTCTACTGGTATGATACTACTCGATATTCTTCTCAGCGTTAGTTGTCCTCTCTACGAGTATGATACTACTCGATACTCTACTCAGCGTTAGTTGTCCTCTCTACGATTATGATAATACTCAATATTCTTCTCAGCGTTAGTTGTCCTCTCTACGAGTATGATACTACTCGATAATCTTCTCAGCTTTAGTTGTCCTCTCTACTGTTACGATACTACTCCATACTCTACTCAGCGTTAGTTGTCCTCACTACGAGTATGATAATACTCGATAATCTTCTCAGCTTTAGTTGTCCTCTCTACTGTTACGATACTACTCCATACTTTACTCAGCGTTAGTTGTCCTCACTACGAGTACGATACTACTCGATAATCTTCTCAGCTTTAGTTGTCCTCTCTACTGTTACGATACTACTCCATACTCTACTCAGCGTTAGTTGTCCTCACTTCGAGTATGATACTACTCGATAATCTTCTCAGCTTTAGTTGTCCTCTCTACTGTTACGATACTACTCCATACTCTACTCAGCGTTAGTTGTCCTCACTACGAGTATGATACTACTCGATAATCTTCTCAGCTTTAGTTGTCCTCTCTACTGTTACGATACTACTCCATACTCTACTCAGCGTTAGTTGTCCTCACTACGAGTATGATACAACTCGATAATCTTCTCAGCTTTAGTTGTCCTCTCTACTGTTACGATACTACTCCATACTCTACTCAGCGTTAGTTGTCCTCACTACGAGTATGATACTACTCGATAATCTTCTCAGCTTTAGTTGTCCTCTCTACTGTTACGATAGTACTCCATAATCTACTCAGCGTTAGTTGTCCTCACTACGAGTATGATACTACTCGATAATCTTCTCAGCTTTAGTTGTCCTCTCTACTGTTACGATACTACTCCATACTCTACTCAGCGTTAGTTGTCCTCACTACGAGTATGATACTACTCGATAATCTTCTCAGCTTTAGTTGTCCTCTCTACTGTTACGATACTACTCCATACTCTACTCAGCGTTAGTTGTCCTCACTACGAGTATGATACAACTCGATAATCTTCTCAGCTTTAGTTGTCCTCTCTACTGTTACGATACTACTCCATACTCTACTCAGCGTTAGTTGTCCTCACTACGAGTATGATACTACTCGATAATCTTCTCAGCTTTAGTTGTCCTCTCTACTATTACGATAGTACTCCATAATCTACTCAGCGTTAGTTGTCCTCACTACGAGTATGATACTACTCGATAATCTTCTCAGCTTTAGTTGTCCTCTCTACTGTTACGATACTACTCCATACTCTACTCAGCGTTAGTTGTCCTCACTACGAGTATGATACTACTCGATAATCTTCTCAGCTTTAGTTGTCCTCTCTACTGGTATGATACTACTCCATACTCTTCTCAGCATTAGTTGTCCTCTCTACTGGTATGATACTACTCGATACTCTTCTCAGTGTTAGTTGTCCTCTCTACGATTATGATAATACTCAATATTCTTCTAAGCGTTATTTGTCCTCTCTACGAGTATGATACTACTTAATATTCATCTCAGCGTTAGGTGTCCTCTCTACGAGTACGATACTACTCAATATTCTTCTCAGCGTTAGTTGTCCTCTTTACTGGTATGATACTACTCGATACTCTTCTCAGCGTTAGTTGCCCTCTCTACTGGTATGATACTACTCGATACTCCTCTGAGCGTTAATTGTCCTCTCTACTAGTATGATACTACTCGATACTCTTCTCAGCTTTAGTTGTCCTCTCTACTGATATGATACTACTCGATACACATCGCAGCGTTAGTTGTCCTCTCTACGAGTATGATACTACTCAATATTCTTCTCAGCGTTAGTTGTCCTCTCTACTAGTATGATACTACACGATACTCTTCTCAGCGTTAGTTGTCCTCACTACTGGTATGATACTACTCGATACTCTTTTCAGCGTTAGTTTTCGTCTCTACTGGTATGATACTACTCGATACTCTTCTCAGCCTTAGTTGTCCTCTCAACTGGTATGAAACTACTCGATACTCTTCTCAGCGTTAGTTGTCCTCTCTACTGGTATAATACTACTCGATACTTTTATCAGCGTTAGTTGTCCTCTCCACTGGTATGATACTACTCGATACTCTTCTCAGCGTTAATTGTCCTCTCTACGAGTATGATACTACTCCATACTCTACTCAGCGTTAGTTGTCCTCTCTACGAATATGATACTACTCGATACTCTTCTCAGCGCTAGTTGTCCTCTCTACGAGTATGATACTACTCGATAATCTTCTCAGCTTTAGTTGTCCTCTCTACTTGTATGATACTACTCGATACACTTCTCAGCGTTAGTTGTCCTCTCTACGAGTATGATACTACTCAATATCCTTCTCAGCGTTAGTTGTCCTCTCTACTGGTACGATACTACTCCATACTCTTCTCAGCGTTAGTTGTCCTCCCTACTGGTATGATACTACTCGATACACTTCTCAGCGTTAGTTGTCCTCTCTACGAGTATGATACTACTCCATACTCAACTCAGCGTTAGTTGTCCTCTCTACGAGTATGATACTTCTCGATACACTTCTCAGCGTTAGTTGTCCTCTCTCTACTGGTATGATACTACTCGATACTCTTCTCAGCGTTAGTTGCCCTCTCAACTGGTATGAAACTACTCGATACTCTTCTCAGCGTTAGTTGTCCTCTCTACTGGTATAATACTACTCGATACTTTTATCAGCGTTAGTTGTCCTCTCCACTGGTATGATACTACTCGATACTCTTCTCAGCGTTAGTTGTCCTCTCTACGAGTATGATACTACTCCATACTCTACTCAGCGTTAGTTGTCCTCTCTACGAGTATGATACTAATCGATACTCTTCTCAGCGCTAGTTGTCCTCTCTACGAGTATGATACTACTCGATAATCTTCTCAGCTTTAGTTGTCCTCTCTACTTGTATGATACTACTCGATACACTTCTCAGCGTTAGTTGTCCTCTCTACGAGTATGATACTACTCAATATCCTTCTCAGCGTTAGTTGTCCTCTCTACTGGTACGATACTACTCCATACTCTTCTCAGCGTTAGTTGTCCTCCCTACTGGTATGATACTACTCGATACTCGTCTCAGCGTTAGTTGTCCTCTCTACTGGTATGATACTACTCGATACTCTTCTCAGCGTTAGTTGTCCACTCTACGAGTATGATACTACTCGATACTGTTCTCAGCGTTAGTTGTCCTCTCTACAAGTATGATACTACTCGATAATCTTCTAAGCGTTAGTTGCCCTCTGTACTGGTATGATACTACTCGATACTCTACTCAGCGTTAGTTGTCCTCTCTACTGGTATGATACTACTCGATACTCTTCTCAGCGTTAGTTGTCCACTCTACGAGTATGATACTACTCGATACTGTTCTCAGCGTTAGTTGTCCTCTCTACAAGTATGATACTACTCGATAATCTTCTCAGCGTTAGTTGTCCTCTCTACTGGTATGATACTACTCGATACTCTTCTCAGCGTTAATTGTCCTCTCTACGAGTATGATACTACTCGATACACTTCTCAGCGTTAGTTGTCCTCTCTACGAGTATGATACTACTCAATATCCTTCTCAGCGTTAGTTGTCCTCTCTACTGGTACGATACTACTCAATACTCTTCTCAGCGTTAGTTGTCCTGTCTACTGGTACGATACTACTCCATACTCAACTCAGCGTTAGTTGTCCTATCTACGAGTATGATACTTCTCGATACACTTCTCAGCGTTAGTTGTCCTCTCTACTGGTATGATACTACTCGATACTCTTCTCAGCGTTAGTTGTCCTCTCTACTGGTATGAAACTACTCGATACTCTTCTCAGCGTTAGTTCTCCTCTCAACTGGTATAATACTACTCGATACTTTTATCAGCGTTAGTTGTCCTCTCTACTGGTACGATACTACTCAATACTCTTCTCAGCGTTAGTTGTCCTGTCTACTGGTACGATACTACTCCATACTCTTCTCAGCGTTAGTTGTCCTGTCTACTGGTACGATACTACTCCATACTCAACTCAGCGTTAGTTGTCCTCTCTACGAGTATGATACTTCTCGATACACTTCTCAGCGTTAGTTGTCCTCTCTTCTGGTATGATACTACTCGATACTCTTCTCAGCGTTAGTTGTCCTCTCTACTGGTATGAAACTACTCGATACTCTTCTCAGCGTTAGTTCTCCTCTCAACTGGTATAATACTACTCGATACTTTTATCAGCGTTAGTTGTCCTCTCTACTGGTACGATACTACTCAATACTCTTCTCAGCGTTAGTTGTCCTGTCTACTGGTACGATACTACTCCATACTCAACTCAGCGTTTGTTGTCCTCTCTACGAGTATGATACTACTCAATATTCTTCTCAGCGTTAGTTGTCCTCTCTACTGGTATGATACTACTCGATACTCTACTCAGCGTTAGTTGTCCTCTCTACTGGTATAATACTACTCGATACTCTTCTCAGCGTTAGTTGTCCTCTCTACGAGTATGATACTATTCGATATTCTTCTCAGCATTAGTTGTCCTGTCTACTGGTACGATACTACTCGATATTCTTCTCAGCGTTAGTTGTCCTCTCTACTGGTATGATACTACTCGATACTCTACTCAGCGTTAGTTGTCCTCTCTACGAGTATGATACTACTCAATATTCTTCTAAGCATTAGTTGTCCTGTCTACTGGTACGATACTACTCGATACTCTTCTCAGCGTAAGTTATCCTCTCTACTGGCAAGATACTACTCAATATTCTTCTCAGCGTTAGTAGTCCTCTCTACGAGTATGATACTACTCAATATTCTTCTCAGCGTTAGTTGTCCTCTCTACGAGTATGATACTACTTGATACTCTTCTCAGCGTTAGTTGTCCTCTCTACTGGTATGATACTACTCGATACTCTTCTCAGTGTTAGTTGTCCTCTCTACGATTATGATAATACTCAATATTCTTCTCAGCGTTAGTTGTCCTCTCTACGAGTATGATACTACTCAATATTCATCTCAGCGTTAGTTGTCCTCTCTACTGGTACGATACTACTCCATACTCTTCTCAGCATTAGTTGTCCTCTCTACTGGTATGATACTACTCGATATTCTTCTCAGCGTTAGTTGTCCTCTCTACGAGTATGATACTACTCGATACTCTACTCAGCGTTAGTTGTCCTCTCTACGATTATGATAATACTCAATATTCTTCTCAGCGTTAGTTGTCCTCTCTACGAGTATGATACTACTCGATAATCTTCTCAGCTTTAGTTGTCCTCTCTACTGTTACGATACTACTCCATACTCTACTCAGCGTTAGTTGTCCTCACTAGGAGTATGATAATACTCGATAATCTTCTCAGCTTTAGTTGTCCTCTCTACTGTTACGATACTACTCCATACTTTACTCAGCGTTAGTTGTCCTCACTACGAGTACGATACTACTCGATAATCTTCTCAGCTTTAGTTGTCCTCTCTACTGTTACGATACTACTCCATACTCTACTCAGCGTTAGTTGTCCTCACTTCGAGTATGATACTACTCGATAATCTTCTCAGCTTTAGTTGTCCTCTCTACTGTTACGATACTACTCCATACTCTACTCAGCGTTAGTTGTCCTCACTACGAGTATGATACTACTCGATAATCTTCTCAGCATTAGTTGTCCTCTCTACTGTTACGATACTACTCCATACTCTACTCAGCGTTAGTTGTCCTCACTACGAGTATGATACAACTCGATAATCTTCTCAGCTTTAGTTGTCCTCTCTACTGTTACGATACTACTCCATACTCTACTCAGCGTTAGTTGTCCTCACTACGAGTATGATACTACTCGATAATCTTCTCAGCTTTAGTTGTCCTCTCTACTGTTACGATAGTACTCCATAATCTACTCAGCGTTAGTTGTCCTCACTACGAGTATGATACTACTCGATAATCTTCTCAGCTTTAGTTGTCCTCTCTACTGTTACGATACTACTCCATACTCTACTCAGCGTTAGTTGTCCTCACTACGAGTATGATACTACTCGATAATCTTCTCAGCTTTAGTTGTCCTCTCTACTGTTACGATACTACTCCATACTCTACTCAGCGTTAGTTGTCCTCACTACGAGTATGATACAACTCGATAATCTTCTCAGCTTTAGTTGTCCTCTCTACTGTTACGATACTACTCCATACTCTACTCAGCGTTAGTTGTCCTCACTACGAGTATGATACTACTCGATAATCTTCTCAGCTTTAGTTGTCGTCTCTACTGTTACGATAGTACTCCATAATCTACTCAGCGTTAGTTGTCCTCACTACGAGTATGATACTACTCGATAATCTTCTCAGCTTTAGTTGTCCTCTCTACTGTTACGATACTACTCCATACTCTACTCAGCGTTAGTTGTCCTCACTACGAGTATGATACTACTCGATAATCTTCTCAGCTTTAGTTGTCCTCTCTACTGGTATGATACTACTCCATACTCTTCTCAGCATTAGTTGTCCTCTCTACTGGTATGATACAACTCGATACTCTTCTCAGTGTTAGTTGTCCTCTCTACGATTATGATAATACTCAATATTCTTCTCAGCGTTATTTGTCCTCTCTACGAGTATGATACTACTTAATATTCACCTCAGCGTTAGGTGTCCTCTCTACGAGTACGATACTACTCAATATTCTTCTCAGCGTTAGATGTCCTCTCTACTAGTATGATACTACACGATACTCTTCTCAGCGTTAGTTATCCTCACTACTGGTATGATACTACTCGATACTCTTTTCAGCGTTAGTTGTCGTCTCTACTGGTATGATACTACTCGATACTCTTCTCAGCCTTAGTTGTCCTCTCTACTGGTACGATACTACTAAATACTCTTCTCAGCATTAGTTGTCCTCTCTACGAGTATGATACTACTCAATATTCTTCTCAGCGTTAGTTGTCCTCTTTACTGGTATGATACTACTCGATACTCTTCTCAGCGTTAGTTGCCCTCTCTACTGGTATGATACTACTCGATACTCCCCTGAGCGTTAATTGTCCTCTCTACTAGTATGATACTACTCGATACTCTTCTCAGCTTTAGTTGTCCTCTCTACTGATAGGATACTACTCGATACACATCGCAGCGTTAGTTGTCCTCTCTACGAGTATGATACTACTCAATATTCTTCTCAGCGTTAGTTGTCCTCTCTACTAGTATGATACTACACGATACTCTTCTCAGCGTTAGTTGTCCTCACTACTGGTATGATACTACTCGATACTCTTTTCAGCGTTAGTTTTCGTCTCTACTGGTATGATACTACTCGATACTCTTCTCAGCCTTAGTTGTCCTCTCTACTGGTACGATACTACTAAATACTCTTCTCAGCATTAGTTGTCCTCTCTACGAGTATGATACTACTCAATATTCTTCTCAGCGTTAGTTGTCCTCTTTACTGGTATGATACCACTCGATACTCTTCTCAGCGTTAGTTGTCCTCTCTACTGATATGATACTACTCAATATTCTTCTCAGTGTTAGTTGTCCTCTCTACGAGTATGATACTACTCGATACTCTTCTCAGCGTTAGTTGCCCTCTCTACTGGTATGATACTACTCGATACTCCTCTGAGCGTTAGTTGTCCTCCCTACTAGTATGATACTACTCGATACTCTTCTCAGCGTTAGTTGTCCTCTCTACTTGTATGATACTACTCGATACTCTTCTCAGCGTTAGTTGCCCTCTCTACTGGTATGATACTACTCGATACTCTTTTCAGCGTTAGTTGTCCTCTCTACTGGTATGATACTACTCGATACTCTTCTCAGCCTTAGCTGTCCTCTCTACTGGTACGATACTACTAAATACTCTTCTCAGCATTAGTTGTCCTCTCTACGAGTATGATACTGCTCGATACTCTTCTCAGCGTTAGTTGTCGTTTCTACCGGTATGAAACTACTCGATTCTCTTCTCAGCGTTAGTTTTCCTCTCTACTGGTATGATACTACTCGATACTCTTCTCAGCGATAGTTGTCCTCTCTACTGGTATGATGATACTCGATACTCTTCTCAACGCTAGTTGTCCTCTCTACTGGTATGATACTACTCGATACTCTTCTCAGCCTTAGTTGTCCTCTCTACTGGTACGATACTACTAAATACTCTTCTCAGCATTAGTTGTCCTCTCTACGAGTATGATACTGCTCGATACTCTTCTCAGCGTTAGTTGTCCTCTCTACCGGTATGATACTACTCGATTCTCTTCTCAGCGTTAGTTGTCCTCTCTACTGGTATGATACTACTCGATACTCTTCTCAGCTTTAGTTGTCCTCTCTACTGGTATGATACTACTCGATACTCTTCTCAGCTTTAGTTGTCCTCTCTACTGGTATAATACTACTCGATACTCTTCTCAGCATTAGTTGTCCTCTCTACTGGTATAATACTACTCGATACTCTTCTCAGCATTAGTTTTCCTCTCTACTGGTATGATACTACTCGATACTCTTCTCAGCGTTAGTTGTCCTCACTACTGGTATGATACTACTCGATAATCTTTTCAGCGTTAGTTGTCGTCTCTACTGGTATGATACTACTCGATAATCTTCTCAGCTTTAGTTGTCCTCTCTACGAGTATGATACTACTCGATACTCTTCTCAGCTTTAGTTGTCCTCTCTACGAGTATGATACTACTCGATACTCTTCTCAGCTTTAGTTGTCCTCTCTACTGATATGATACTACTCGATACACATCGCAGCGTTAGTTGTCCTCTCTCCGAGTATGATACTACTCAATATTCTTCTCAGCGTTAGTTGTCCTCTCTACTAGTATGATACTACACGATACTCTTCTCAGCGTTAGTTGTCCTCACTACTGGTATGATACTACTCAATACTCTTTTCAGCGTTAGTTGTCGTCTCTACTGGTATGATACTACTCGATACTCTTCTCAGCGTTAGTTGTCCTCTCTACTGGTATGATACTACTCGATACTCTTCTCAGCTTTAGTTGTCCTCTCTACTGGTATAATACTACTCGATACTCTTCTCAGCATTAGTTGTCCTCTCTACTGGTATAATACTACTCGATACTCTTCTCAGCATTAGTTTTCCTCTCTACTGGTATGATACTACTCGATACTCTTTTCAGCGTTAGTTGTCGTCTCTACCGGTATGATACTACTCGATAATCTTCTCAGCTTTAGTTGTCCTCTCTACGAGTATGATACTACTCAATATTCTTCTCAGCGTTAGTTGTCCTCTCTACTGGTATGATACTACTCGATACTCTACTCAGCGTTAGTTGTCCTCTCTACTGGTATGATACTACTTGATACTCTTCTCAGCGTTAGTTGTCCTCTCTACGAGTAATGATACTATTCGATACTCTTCTTAGCGTTAGTTGTCCTCTCTACTGGTATGAAACTACTCGATACTCTTCTCAGCGTTAGTTGTCCTCTCTACTGGTATAATACTACTCAATATTCTTCTCAGCGTTAGTTGTCCTCTCTACTGGTATGATACTACTCGATACTCTACTCAGCGTTAGTTGTCCTCTCTACTGGTATGATACTACTCGATACTCTTCTCAGCGTTAGTTGTCCTCTCTACGAGTATGATACTATTCGATACTCTTCTTAGCGTTAGTTGTCCTCTCTACTGGTATGAAACTACTCGATACTCTTCTCAGCGTTAGTTGTCCTCTCTACTGGTATAATACTACTCGATACTCTTCTCAGCGTTAGTTGTCCTCTCTACGAGTATGATACTACTCAATATTCTTCTAAGCATTAGTTGTCCTGTCTACTGGTACGATACTACTCGATACTCTTCTCAGCGTAAGTTATCCTCTCTACTGGTAAGATACTACTCAATATTCTTCTCAGCGTTAGTAGTCCTCTCTACGAGTATGATACTACTCAATATTCTTCTCAGCGTTAGTTGTCCTCTCTACGAGTATGATACTACTCGATACTCTTCTCAGCGTTAGTTGTCCTCTCTACTGGTACGAAACTAGTCGATACTCTTCTCAGCGTTAGTTGTCCTCTCTACTGGTATAATACTACTCGATAATTTTATCAGCGTTAGTTGTCCTCTCCACTGGTATGATACTACTCGATACTCTTCTCAGCGTTAGTTGTCCTCTCTACGAGTATGATACTACTCAATATTCTTCTCAGCGTTAGTTGTCCTCTCTACTGGTATGATACTACTCGATACTCTTCTTAGCGTTAGTTGTCCTCTCTACTGGTATGAAACTACTCGATACTCTTCTCAGCGTTAGTTGTCCTCTCTACTGGTATAATACTACTCGATACTTTTATCAGCGTTAGTTGTCCTCTCCACTGGTATGATACTACTCGATACTCTTCTCAGCGTTAGTTGTCCTCTCTACGAGTATGATACTACTCAATATTCTTCTCAGCGTTAGTTGTCCTCTCTACTGGTATGATACTACTCGATACTCTTCTTAGCGTTAGTTGTCCTCTCTACTGGTATGAAACTACTCGACACTCTTCTCAGCGTTAGTTGTCCTCTCTACTGGTATAATACTACTCGATACTTTTATCAGCGTTAGTTATCCTCTCCACTGGTATGATACTACTCGATACTCTTCTCAGCGTTAGTTGTCCTCTCTACGAGTATGATACTACTCAATATTCTTCTCAGCGTTAGTTGTCCTCTCTACTGGTATGATACTACTCGATACTCTACTCAGCGTTAGTTGTCCTCTCTACTGGTATGATACTACTCAATACTCTTCTCAGCGTTAGTTGTCCTCTCTACGAGTATGATACTATTCGATATTCTTCTCAGCATTAGTTGTCCTGTCTACTGGTACGATACTACTCGATATTCTTCTCAGCGTTAGTTGTCCTCTCTACTGGTATGATACTACTCGATACTCTACTCAGCGTTAGTTGTCCTCTCTACGAGTATGATACTACTCAATATTCTTCTAAGCATTAGTTGTCCTGTCTACTGGTACGATACTACTCGATACTCTTCTCAGCGTAAGTTATCCTCTCTACTGGTAAGATACTACTCAATATTCTTCTCAGCGTTAGTAGTCCTCTCTACGAGTATGATACTACTCAATATTCTTCTCAGCGTTAGTTCTCCTCTCTACGAGTATGATACTACTCGATACTCTTCTCAGCGTTAGTTGTCCTCTTTACTGGTATGATACTACTCGATACTCTTCTCAGTGTTAGTTGTCCTCTCTACGATTATGATAATACTCAATATTCTTCTCAGCGTTAGTTGTCCTCTCTACGAGTATGATACTACTCAATATTCATCTCAGCGTTAGTTGTCCTCTCTACTGGTACGATACTACTCCATACACTTCTCAGCATTAGTTGTCCTCTCTACTGGTATGATACTACTCGAAATTCTTCTCAGCGTTAGTTGTCCTCTCTACGAGTATGATACTACTCGATACTCTACTCAGCGTTAGTTGTCCTCTCTACGATTATGATAATACTCAATATTCTTCTCAGCGTTAGTTGTCCTCTCTACGAGTATGATACTACTCGATAATCTTCTCAGCTCTAGTTGTCCTCTCTACTGTTACGATACTACTCCATACTCTACTCAGCGTTAGTTGTCCTCACTACGAGTATGATACTACTCGATAATCTTCTCAGCTTTAGTTGTCCTCTCTACTGTTACGATACTACTCCATACTCTACTCAGCGTTAGTTGTCCTCACTACGATTATGATAATACTCAATATTCTTCTCAGCGTTAGTTGTCCTCTCTACTGGTACGATACTACTAAATACTCTTCTCAGCATTAGTTGTCCTCTCTACGAGTATGATACTACTCAATATTCTTCTCAGCGTTAGTTGTCCTCTTTACTGGTATGATACTACTCGATACTCTTCTCAGCGTTAGTTGTCCTCTCTACTGGTATGATACTACTCGATACTCTTCTCAGCCTTAGCTGTCCTCTCTACTGGTACGATACTACTAAATACTCTTCTCAGCATTAGTTGTCCTCTCTACGAGTATGATACTGCTCGATACTCTTCTCAGCGTTAGTTGTCGTTTCTACCGGTATGATACTACTCGATTCTCTTCTCAGCGTTAGTTTTCCTCTCTACTGGTATGATACTACTCGATACTCTTCTCAGCGATAGTTGTCCTCTCTACTGGTATGATACTACTCGATACTCTTCTCAACGCTAGTTGTCCTCTCTACTGGTATGATACTACTCGATACTCTTCTCAGCCTTAGTTGTCCTCTCTACTGGTACGATACTACTAAATACTCTTCTCAGCATTAGTTGTCCTCTCTACGAGTATGATACTGCTCGATACTCTTCTCAGCGTTAGTTGTCCTCTCTACTGGTATGATACTACTCGATACTCTTCTCAGCGTTAGTTGTCCTCTCTACTGGTATGATACTACTCGATACTCTTCTCAGCTTTAGTTGTCCTCTCTACTGGTATAATACTACTCGATACTCTTCTCAGCATTAGTTGTCCTCTCTACTGGTATAATACTACTCGATACTCTTCTCAGCTTTAGTTGTCCTCTCTACTGATATGATACTACTCGATACACATCGCAGCGTTAGTTGTCCTCTCTCCGAGTATGATACTACTCAATATTCTTCTCAGCGTTAGTTGTCCTCTCTACTAGTATGATACTACACGATACTCTTCTCAGCGTTAGTTGTCCTCACTACTGGTATGATACTACTCGATACTCTTTTCAGCGTTAGTTGTCGTCTCTACTGGTATGATACTACTCGATACTCTTCTCAGCGTTAGTTGTCCTCTCTACTGGTATGATACTACTCGATACACTTCTCAGCTTTAGTTGTCCTCTCTACTGGTATAATACTACTCGATACTCTTCTCAGCATTAGTTGTCCTCTCTACTGGTATAATACTACTCGATACTCTTCTCAGCATTAGTTTTCCTCTCTACTGGTATGATACTACTCGATACTCTTCTCAGCGTTAGTTGTCCTCACTACTGGTATGATACTACTCGATACTCTTTTCAGCGTAAGTTATCCTCTCTACTGGTAAGATACTACTCAATATTCTTCTCAGCGTTAGTAGTCCTCTCTACGAGTATGATACTACTCAATATTCTTCTCAGCGTTAGTTGTCCTCTCTACGAGTATGATACTACTCGATACTCTTCTCAGCGTTAGTTGTCCTCTCTACTGGTACGAAACTAGTCGATACTCTTCTCAGCGTTAGTTGTCCTCTCTACTGGTATAATACTACTCGATAATTTTATCAGCGTTAGTTGTCCTCTCCACTGGTATGATACTACTCGATACTCTTCTCAGCGTTAGTTGTCCTCTCTACGAGTATGATACTACTCAATATTCTTCTCAGCGTTAGTTGTCCTCTCTACTGGTATGATACTACTCGATACTCTTCTTAGCGTTAGTTGTCCTCTCTACTGGTATGAAACTACTCGATACTCTTCTCAGCGTTAGTTGTCCTCTCTACTGGTATAATACTACTCGATACTTTTATCAGCGTTAGTTGTCCTCTCCACTGGTACGATACTACTCGATACTCTTCTCAGCGTTAGTTGTCCTCTCTACGAGTATGATACTACTCAATATTCTTCTCAGCGTTAGTTGTCCTCTCTACTGGTATGATACTACTCGATACTCTTCTTAGCGTTAGTTGTCCTCTCTACTGGTATGAAACTACTCGACACTCTTCTCAGCGTTAGTTGTCCTCTCTACTGGTATAATACTACTCGATACTTTTATCAGCGTTAGTTATCCTCTCCACTGGTATGATACTACTCGATACTCTTCTCAGCGTTAGTTGTCCTCTCTACGAGTATGATACTACTCAATATTCTTCTCAGCGTTAGTTGTCCTCTCTACTGGTATGATACTACTCGATACTCTACTCAGCGTTAGTTGTCCTCTCTACTGGTATGATACTACTCAATACTCTTCTCAGCGTTAGTTGTCCTCTCTACGAGTATGATACTATTCGATATTCTTCTCAGCATTAGTTGTCCTGTCTACTGGTACGATACTACTCGATATTCTTCTCAGCGTTAGTTGTCCTCTCTACTGGTATGATACTACTCGATACTCTACTCAGCGTTAGTTGTCCTCTCTACGAGTATGATACTACTCAATATTCTTCTAAGCATTAGTTGTCCTGTCTACTGGTACGATACTACTCGATACTCTTCTCAGCGTAAGTTATCCTCTCTACTGGTAAGATACTACTCAATATTCTTCTCAGCGTTAGTAGTCCTCTCTACGAGTATGATACTACTCAATATTCTTCTCAGCGTTAGTTCTCCTCTCTACGAGTATGATACTACTCGATACTCTTCTCAGCGTTAGTTGTCCTCTCTACTGGTATGATACTACTCGATACTCTTCTCAGTGTTAGTTGTCCTCTCTACGATTATGATAATACTCAATATTCTTCTCAGCGTTAGTTGTCCTCTCTACGAGTATGATACTACTCAATATTCATCTCAGCGTTAGTTGTCCTCTCTACTGGTACGATACTACTCCATACTCTTATCAGCATTAGTTGTCCTCTCTACTGGTATGATACTACTCGATATTCTTCTCAGCGTTAGTTGTCCTCTCTACGAGTATGATACTACTCGATACTCTACTCAGCGTTAGTTGTCCTCTCTACGATTATGATAATACTCAATATTCTTCTCAGCGTTAGTTGTCCTCTCTACGAGTATGATACTACTCGATAATCTTCTCAGCTCTAGTTGTCCTCTCTACTGTTACGATACTACTCCATACTCTACTCAGCGTTAGTTGTCCTCACTACGAGTATGATACTACTCGATAATCTTCTCAGCTTTAGTTGTCCTCTCTACTGTTACGATACTACTCCATACTCTACTCAGCGTTAGTTGTCCTCACTACGATTATGATAATACTCAATATTCTTCTCAGCGTTAGTTGTCCTCTCTACTGGTACGATACTACTAAATACTCTTCTCAGCATTAGTTGTCCTCTCTACGAGTATGATACTACTCAATATTCTTCTCAGCGTTAGTTGTCCTCTTTACTGGTATGATACTACTCGATACTCTTCTCAGCGTTAGTTGTCCTCTCTACTGATATGATACTACTCAATATTCTTCTCAGTGTTAGTTGTCCTCTCTACGAGTATGATACTACTCGATACTCTTCTCAGCGTTAGTTGCCCTCTCTACTAGTATGATACTACTCGATACTCCTCTGAGCGTTAGTTGTCCTCCCTACTAGTATGATACTACTCGATACTCTTCTCAGCGTTAGTTGTCCTCTCTACTTGTATGATACTACTCGATACTCTTCTCAGCGTTAGTTGCCCTCTCTACTGGTATGATACTACTCGATACTCTTTTCAGCGTTAGTTGTCCTCTCTACTGGTATGATACTACTCGATACTCTTCTCAGCCTTAGCTGTCCTCTCTACTGGTACGATACTACTAAATACTCTTCTCAGCATTAGTTGTCCTCTCTACGAGTATGATACTGCTCGATACTCTTCTCAGCGTTAGTTGTCGTTTCTACCGGTATGATACTACTCGATTCTCTTCTCAGCGTTAGTTTTCCTCTCTACTGGTATGATACTACTCGATACTCTTCTCAGCGATAGTTGTCCTCTCTACTGGTATGATACTACTCGATACTCTTCTCAACGCTAGTTGTCCTCTCTACTGGTATGATACTACTCGATACTCTTCTCAGCCTTAGTTGTCCTCTCTACTGGTACGATACTACTAAATACTCTTCTCAGCATTAGTTGTCCTCTCTACGAGTATGATACTGCTCGATACTCTTCTCAGCGTTAGTTGTCCTCTCTACCGGTATGATACTACTCGATTCTCTTCTCAGCGTTAGTTGTCCTCTCTACTGGTATGATACTACTCGATACTCTTCTCAGCGTTAGTTGTCCTCTCTACTGGTATGATACTACTCGATACTCTTCTCAGCTTTAGTTGTCCTCTCTACTGGTATAATACTACTCGATACTCTTCTCAGCATTAGTTGTCCTCTCTACTGGTATAATACTACTCGATACTCTTCTCAGCTTTAGTTGTCCTCTCTACTGATATGATACTACTCGATACACATCGCAGCGTTAGTTGTCCTCTCTCCGAGTATGATACTACTCAATATTCTTCTCAGCGTTAGTTGTCCTCTCTACTAGTATGATACTACACGATACTCTTCTCAGCGTTAGTTGTCCTCACTACTGGTATGATACTACTCGATACTCTTTTCAGCGTTAGTTGTCGTCTCTACTGGTATGATACTACTCGATACTCTTCTCAGCGTTAGTTGTCCTCTCTACTGGTATGATACTACTCGATACTCTTCTCAGCTTTAGTTGTCCTCTCTACTGGTATAATACTACTCGATACTCTTCTCAGCATTAGTTGTCCTCTCTACTGGTATAATACTACTCGATACTCTTCTCAGCATTAGTTTTCCTCTCTACTGGTATGATACTACTCGATACTCTTCTCAGCGTTAGTTGTCCTCACTACTGGTATGATACTATTCGATACTCTTTTCAGCGTTAGTTGTCGTCTCTACTGGTATGATACTACTCGATAATCTTCTCAGCTTTAGTTGTCCTCTCTACGAGTATGATACTACTCAATATTCTTCTCAGCGTTAGTTGTCCTCTCTACTGGTATGATACTACTCGATACTCTACTCAGCGTTAGTTGTCCTCTCTACTGGTATGATACTACTTGATACTCTTCTCAGCGTTAGTTGTCCTCTCTACGAGGCATGATACTATTCGATACTCTTCTTAGCGTTAGTTGTCCTCTCTACTGGTATGATACTACTCGATACTCTTCTCAGCGTTAGTTGTCCTCTCTACTGGTATAATACTACTCAATATTCTTCTCAGCGTTAGTTGTCCTCTCTACTGGTATGATACTACTCGATACTCTAATCAGCGTTAGTTGTCCTCTCCACTGGTATGATACTACTCGATACTCTACTCAGCGTTAGTTGTCCTCTCTACGAGTATGATACTACTCAATATTCTTCTAAGCATTAGTTGTCCTGTCTACTGGTACGATACTACTCGATACTCTTCTCAGCGTAAGTTATCCTCTCTACTGGTAAGATACTACTCAATATTCTTCTCAGCGTTAGTAGTCCTCTCTACGAGTATGATACTACTCAATATTCTTCTCAGCGTTAGTTGTCCTCTCTACGAGTATGATACTACTCGATACTCTTCTCAGCGTTAGTTGTCCTCTCTACTGGTATGATACTACTCGATACTCTTCTCAGTGTTAGTTGTCCTCTCTACGAGTATGATACTACTCAATATTCTTCTCAGCGTTAGTTGTCCTCTCTACTGGTATGATACTACTCGATACTCTTCTTAGCGTTAGTTGTCCTCTCTACTGGTATGAAACTACTCGATACTCTTCTCAGCGTTAGTTGTCCTCTCTACTGGTATAATACTACTCGATACTTTTATCAGCGTTAGTTGTCCTCTCCACTGGTATGATACTACTCGATACTCTTCTCAGCGTTAGTTGTCCTCTCTACGAGTATGATACTACTCAATATTCTTCTCAGCGTTAGTTGTCCTCTCTACTGGTATGATACTACTCGATACTCTTCTTAGCGTTAGTTGTCCTCTCTACTGGTATGAAACTACTCGACACTCTTCTCAGCGTTAGTTGTCCTCTCTACTGGTATAATACTACTCGATACTTTTATCAGCGTTAGTTATCCTCTCCACTGGTATGATACTACTCGATACTCTTCTCAGCGTTAGTTGTCCTCTCTACGAGTATGATACTACTCAATATTCTTCTCAGCGTTAGTTGTCCTCTCTACTGGTATGATACTACTCGATACTCTACTCAGCGTTAGTTGTCCTCTCTACTGGTATGATACTACTCAATACTCTTCTCAGCGTTAGTTGTCCTCTCTACGAGTATGATACTATTCGATATTCTTCTCAGCATTAGTTGTCCTGTCTACTGGTACGATACTACTCGATATTCTTCTCAGCGTTAGTTGTCCTCTCTACTGGTATGATACTACTCGATACTCTACTCAGCGTTAGTTGTCCTCTCTACGAGTATGATACTACTCAATATTCTTCTAAGCATTAGTTGTCCTGTCTACTGGTACGATACTACTCGATACTCTTCTCAGCGTAAGTTATCCTCTCTACTGGTAAGATACTACTCAATATTCTTCTCAGCGTTAGTAGTCCTCTCTACGAGTATGATACTACTCAATATTCTTCTCAGCGTTAGTTCTCCTCTCTACGAGTATGATACTACTCGATACTCTTCTCAGCGTTAGTTGTCCTCTTTACTGGTATGATACTACTCGATACTCTTCTCAGTGTTAGTTGTCCTCTCTACGATTATGATAATACTCAATATTCTTCTCAGCGTTAGTTGTCCTCTCTACGAGTATGATACTACTCAATATTCATCTCAGCGTTAGTTGTCCTCTCTACTGGTACGATACTACTCCATACTCTTCTCAGCATTAGTTGTCCTCTCTACTGGTATGATACTACTCGAAATTCTTCTCAGCGTTAGTTGTCCTCTCTACGAGTATGATACTACTCGATACTCTACTCAGCGTTAGTTGTCCTCTCTACGATTATGATAATACTCAATATTCTTCTCAGCGTTAGTTGTCCTCTCTACGAGTATGATACTACTCGATAATCTTCTCAGCTCTAGTTGTCCTCTCTACTGTTACGATACTACTCCATACTCTACTCAGCGTTAGTTGTCCTCACTACGAGTATGATACTACTCGATAATCTTCTCAGCTTTAGTTGTCCTCTCTACTGTTACGATACTACTCCATACTCTACTCAGCGTTAGTTGTCCTCACTACGATTATGATAATACTCAATATTCTTCTCAGCGTTAGTTGTCCTCTCTACTGGTACGATACTACTAAATACTCTTCTCAGCATTAGTTGTCCTCTCTACGAGTATGATACTACTCAATATTCTTCTCAGCGTTAGTTGTCCTCTTTACTGGTATGATACTACTCGATACTCTTCTCAGCGTTAGTTGTCCTCTCTACTGGTATGATACTACTCGATACTCTTCTCAGCCTTAGCTGTCCTCTCTACTGGTACGATACTACTAAATACTCTTCTCAGCATTAGTTGTCCTCTCTACGAGTATGATACTGCTCGATACTCTTCTCAGCGTTAGTTGTCGTTTCTACCGGTATGATACTACTCGATTCTCTTCTCAGCGTTAGTTTTCCTCTCTACTGGTATGATACTACTCGATACTCTTCTCAGCGATAGTTGTCCTCTCTACTGGTATGATACTACTCGATACTCTTCTCAACGCTAGTTGTCCTCTCTACTGGTATGATACTACTCGATACTCTTCTCAGCCTTAGTTGTCCTCTCTACTGGTACGATACTACTAAATACTCTTCTCAGCATTAGTTGTCCTCTCTACGAGTATGATACTGCTCGATACTCTTCTCAGCGTTAGTTGTCCTCTCTACCGGTATGATACTACTCGATTCTCTTCTCAGCGTTAGTTGTCCTCTCTACTGGTATGATACTACTCGATACTCTTCTCAGCGTTAGTTGTCCTCTCTACTGGTATGATACTACTCGATACTCTTCTCAGCTTTAGTTGTCCTCTCTACTGGTATAATACTACTCGATACTCTTCTCAGCATTAGTTGTCCTCTCTACTGGTATAATACTACTCGATACTCTTCTCAGCTTTAGTTGTCCTCTCTACTGATATGATACTACTCGATACACATCGCAGCGTTAGTTGTCCTCTCTCCGAGTATGATACTACTCAATATTCTTCTCAGCGTTAGTTGTCCTCTCTACTAGTATGATACTACACGATACTCTTCTCAGCGTTAGTTGTCCTCACTACTGGTATGATACTACTCGATACTCTTTTCAGCGTTAGTTGTCGTCTCTACTGGTATGATACTACTCGATACTCTTCTCAGCGTTAGTTGTCCTCTCTACTGGTATGATACTACTCGATACACTTCTCAGCTTTAGTTGTCCTCTCTACTGGTATAATACTACTCGATACTCTTCTCAGCATTAGTTGTCCTCTCTACTGGTATAATACTACTCGATACTCTTCTCAGCATTAGTTTTCCTCTCTACTGGTATGATACTACTCGATACTCTTCTCAGCGTTAGTTGTCCTCACTACTGGTATGATACTACTCGATACTCTTTTCAGCGTAAGTTATCCTCTCTACTGGTAAGATACTACTCAATATTCTTCTCAGCGTTAGTAGTCCTCTCTACGAGTATGATACTACTCAATATTCTTCTCAGCGTTAGTTGTCCTCTCTACGAGTATGATACTACTCGATACTCTTCTCAGCGTTAGTTGTCCTCTCTACTGGTACGAAACTAGTCGATACTCTTCTCAGCGTTAGTTGTCCTCTCTACTGGTATAATACTACTCGATAATTTTATCAGCGTTAGTTGTCCTCTCCACTGGTATGATACTACTCGATACTCTTCTCAGCGTTAGTTGTCCTCTCTACGAGTATGATACTACTCAATATTCTTCTCAGCGTTAGTTGTCCTCTCTACTGGTATGATACTACTCGATACTCTTCTTAGCGTTAGTTGTCCTCTCTACTGGTATGAAACTACTCGATACTCTTCTCAGCGTTAGTTGTCCTCTCTACTGGTATAATACTACTCGATACTTTTATCAGCGTTAGTTGTCCTCTCCACTGGTATGATACTACTCGATACTCTTCTCAGCGTTAGTTGTCCTCTCTACGAGTATGATACTACTCAATATTCTTCTCAGCGTTAGTTGTCCTCTCTACTGGTATGATACTACTCGATACTCTTCTTAGCGTTAGTTGTCCTCTCTACTGGTATGAAACTACTCGACACTCTTCTCAGCGTTAGTTGTCCTCTCTACTGGTATAATACTACTCGATACTTTTATCAGCGTTAGTTATCCTCTCCACTGGTATGATACTACTCGATACTCTTCTCAGCGTTAGTTGTCCTCTCTACGAGTATGATACTACTCAATATTCTTCTCAGCGTTAGTTGTCCTCTCTACTGGTATGATACTACTCGATACTCTACTCAGCGTTAGTTGTCCTCTCTACTGGTATGATACTACTCAATAC
The DNA here is from genome assembly GCA_948150685.1 of Rhaphigaster nebulosa. Taxonomy (NCBI): domain Eukaryota; kingdom Metazoa; phylum Arthropoda; class Insecta; order Hemiptera; family Pentatomidae; genus Rhaphigaster; species Rhaphigaster nebulosa. The sequence continues at coordinate 9,850,856 of OX411307.1, forward strand.
TCTTCTCAGCGTTAGTTGTCCTCTCTACGAGTATGATACTATTCGATATTCTTCTCAGCATTAGTTGTCCTGTCTACTGGTACGATACTACTCGATATTCTTCTCAGCGTTAGTTGTCCTCTCTACTGGTATGATACTACTCGATACTCTACTCAGCGTTAGTTGTCCTCTCTACGAGTATGATACTACTCAATATTCTTCTAAGCATTAGTTGTCCTGTCTACTGGTACGATACTACTCGATACTCTTCTCAGCGTAAGTTATCCTCTCTACTGGTAAGATACTACTCAATATTCTTCTCAGCGTTAGTAGTCCTCTCTACGAGTATGATACTACTCAATATTCTTCTCAGCGTTAGTTCTCCTCTCTACGAGTATGATACTACTCGATACTCTTCTCAGCGTTAGTTGTCCTCTTTACTGGTATGATACTACTCGATACTCTTCTCAGTGTTAGTTGTCCTCTCTACGATTATGATAATACTCAATATTCTTCTCAGCGTTAGTTGTCCTCTCTACGAGTATGATACTACTCAATATTCATCTCAGCGTTAGTTGTCCTCTCTACTGGTACGATACTACTCCATACTCTTCTCAGCATTAGTTGTCCTCTCTACTGGTATGATACTACTCGAAATTCTTCTCAGCGTTAGTTGTCCTCTCTACGAGTATGATACTACTCGATACTCTACTCAGCGTTAGTTGTCCTCTCTACGATTATGATAATACTCAATATTCTTCTCAGCGTTAGTTGTCCTCTCTACGAGTATGATACTACTCGATAATCTTCTCAGCTCTAGTTGTCCTCTCTACTGTTACGATACTACTCCATACTCTACTCAGCGTTAGTTGTCCTCACTACGAGTATGATACTACTCGATAATCTTCTCAGCTTTAGTTGTCCTCTCTACTGTTACGATACTACTCCATACTCTACTCAGCGTTAGTTGTCCTCACTACGATTATGATAATACTCAATATTCTTCTCAGCGTTAGTTGTCCTCTCTACTGGTACGATACTACTAAATACTCTTCTCAGCATTAGTTGTCCTCTCTACGAGTATGATACTACTCAATATTCTTCTCAGCGTTAGTTGTCCTCTTTACTGGTATGATACTACTCGATACTCTTCTCAGCGTTAGTTGTCCTCTCTACTGGTATGATACTACTCGATACTCTTCTCAGCCTTAGCTGTCCTCTCTACTGGTACGATACTACTAAATACTCTTCTCAGCATTAGTTGTCCTCTCTACGAGTATGATACTGCTCGATACTCTTCTCAGCGTTAGTTGTCGTTTCTACCGGTATGATACTACTCGATTCTCTTCTCAGCGTTAGTTTTCCTCTCTACTGGTATGATACTACTCGATACTCTTCTCAGCGATAGTTGTCCTCTCTACTGGTATGATACTACTCGATACTCTTCTCAACGCTAGTTGTCCTCTCTACTGGTATGATACTACTCGATACTCTTCTCAGCCTTAGTTGTCCTCTCTACTGGTACGATACTACTAAATACTCTTCTCAGCATTAGTTGTCCTCTCTACGAGTATGATACTGCTCGATACTCTTCTCAGCGTTAGTTGTCCTCTCTACCGGTATGATACTACTCGATTCTCTTCTCAGCGTTAGTTGTCCTCTCTACTGGTATGATACTACTCGATACTCTTCTCAGCGTTAGTTGTCCTCTCTACTGGTATGATACTACTCGATACTCTTCTCAGCTTTAGTTGTCCTCTCTACTGGTATAATACTACTCGATACTCTTCTCAGCATTAGTTGTCCTCTCTACTGGTATAATACTACTCGATACTCTTCTCAGCTTTAGTTGTCCTCTCTACTGATATGATACTACTCGATACACATCGCAGCGTTAGTTGTCCTCTCTCCGAGTATGATACTACTCAATATTCTTCTCAGCGTTAGTTGTCCTCTCTACTAGTATGATACTACACGATACTCTTCTCAGCGTTAGTTGTCCTCACTACTGGTATGATACTACTCGATACTCTTTTCAGCGTTAGTTGTCGTCTCTACTGGTATGATACTACTCGATACTCTTCTCAGCGTTAGTTGTCCTCTCTACTGGTATGATACTACTCGATACACTTCTCAGCTTTAGTTGTCCTCTCTACTGGTATAATACTACTCGATACTCTTCTCAGCATTAGTTGTCCTCTCTACTGGTATAATACTACTCGATACTCTTCTCAGCATTAGTTTTCCTCTCTACTGGTATGATACTACTCGATACTCTTCTCAGCGTTAGTTGTCCTCACTACTGGTATGATACTACTCGATACTCTTTTCAGCGTAAGTTATCCTCTCTACTGGTAAGATACTACTCAATATTCTTCTCAGCGTTAGTAGTCCTCTCTACGAGTATGATACTACTCAATATTCTTCTCAGCGTTAGTTGTCCTCTCTACGAGTATGATACTACTCGATACTCTTCTCAGCGTTAGTTGTCCTCTCTACTGGTACGAAACTAGTCGATACTCTTCTCAGCGTTAGTTGTCCTCTCTACTGGTATAATACTACTCGATAATTTTATCAGCGTTAGTTGTCCTCTCCACTGGTATGATACTACTCGATACTCTTCTCAGCGTTAGTTGTCCTCTCTACGAGTATGATACTACTCAATATTCTTCTCAGCGTTAGTTGTCCTCTCTACTGGTATGATACTACTCGATACTCTTCTTAGCGTTAGTTGTCCTCTCTACTGGTATGAAACTACTCGATACTCTTCTCAGCGTTAGTTGTCCTCTCTACTGGTATAATACTACTCGATACTTTTATCAGCGTTAGTTGTCCTCTCCACTGGTATGATACTACTCGATACTCTTCTCAGCGTTAGTTGTCCTCTCTACGAGTATGATACTACTCAATATTCTTCTCAGCGTTAGTTGTCCTCTCTACTGGTATGATACTACTCGATACTCTTCTTAGCGTTAGTTGTCCTCTCTACTGGTATGAAACTACTCGACACTCTTCTCAGCGTTAGTTGTCCTCTCTACTGGTATAATACTACTCGATACTTTTATCAGCGTTAGTTATCCTCTCCACTGGTATGATACTACTCGATACTCTTCTCAGCGTTAGTTGTCCTCTCTACGAGTATGATACTACTCAATATTCTTCTCAGCGTTAGTTGTCCTCTCTACTGGTATGATACTACTCGATACTCTACTCAGCGTTAGTTGTCCTCTCTACTGGTATGATACTACTCAATACTCTTCTCAGCGTTAGTTGTCCTCTCTACGAGTATGATACTATTCGATATTCTTCTCAGCATTAGTTGTCCTGTCTACTGGTACGATACTACTCGATATTCTTCTCAGCGTTAGTTGTCCTCTCTACTGGTATGATACTACTCGATACTCTACTCAGCGTTAGTTGTCCTCTCTACGAGTATGATACTACTCAATATTCTTCTAAGCATTAGTTGTCCTGTCTACTGGTACGATACTACTCGATACTCTTCTCAGCGTAAGTTATCCTCTCTACTGGTAAGATACTACTCAATATTCTTCTCAGCGTTAGTAGTCCTCTCTACGAGTATGATACTACTCAATATTCTTCTCAGCGTTAGTTCTCCTCTCTACGAGTATGATACTACTCGATACTCTTCTCAGCGTTAGTTGTCCTCTCTACTGGTATGATACTACTCGATACTCTTCTCAGTGTTAGTTGTCCTCTCTACGATTATGATAATACTCAATATTCTTCTCAGCGTTAGTTGTCCTCTCTACGAGTATGATACTACTCAATATTCATCTCAGCGTTAGTTGTCCTCTCTACTGGTACGATACTACTCCATACTCTTATCAGCATTAGTTGTCCTCTCTACTGGTATGATACTACTCGATATTCTTCTCAGCGTTAGTTGTCCTCTCTACGAGTATGATACTACTCGATACTCTACTCAGCGTTAGTTGTCCTCTCTACGATTATGATAATACTCAATATTCTTCTCAGCGTTAGTTGTCCTCTCTACGAGTATGATACTACTCGATAATCTTCTCAGCTCTAGTTGTCCTCTCTACTGTTACGATACTACTCCATACTCTACTCAGCGTTAGTTGTCCTCACTACGAGTATGATACTACTCGATAATCTTCTCAGCTTTAGTTGTCCTCTCTACTGTTACGATACTACTCCATACTCTACTCAGCGTTAGTTGTCCTCACTACGATTATGATAATACTCAATATTCTTCTCAGCGTTAGTTGTCCTCTCTACTGGTACGATACTACTAAATACTCTTCTCAGCATTAGTTGTCCTCTCTACGAGTATGATACTACTCAATATTCTTCTCAGCGTTAGTTGTCCTCTTTACTGGTATGATACTACTCGATACTCTTCTCAGCGTTAGTTGTCCTCTCTACTGATATGATACTACTCAATATTCTTCTCAGTGTTAGTTGTCCTCTCTACGAGTATGATACTACTCGATACTCTTCTCAGCGTTAGTTGCCCTCTCTACTAGTATGATACTACTCGATACTCCTCTGAGCGTTAGTTGTCCTCCCTACTAGTATGATACTACTCGATACTCTTCTCAGCGTTAGTTGTCCTCTCTACTTGTATGATACTACTCGATACTCTTCTCAGCGTTAGTTGCCCTCTCTACTGGTATGATACTACTCGATACTCTTTTCAGCGTTAGTTGTCCTCTCTACTGGTATGATACTACTCGATACTCTTCTCAGCCTTAGCTGTCCTCTCTACTGGTACGATACTACTAAATACTCTTCTCAGCATTAGTTGTCCTCTCTACGAGTATGATACTGCTCGATACTCTTCTCAGCGTTAGTTGTCGTTTCTACCGGTATGATACTACTCGATTCTCTTCTCAGCGTTAGTTTTCCTCTCTACTGGTATGATACTACTCGATACTCTTCTCAGCGATAGTTGTCCTCTCTACTGGTATGATACTACTCGATACTCTTCTCAACGCTAGTTGTCCTCTCTACTGGTATGATACTACTCGATACTCTTCTCAGCCTTAGTTGTCCTCTCTACTGGTACGATACTACTAAATACTCTTCTCAGCATTAGTTGTCCTCTCTACGAGTATGATACTGCTCGATACTCTTCTCAGCGTTAGTTGTCCTCTCTACCGGTATGATACTACTCGATTCTCTTCTCAGCGTTAGTTGTCCTCTCTACTGGTATGATACTACTCGATACTCTTCTCAGCGTTAGTTGTCCTCTCTACTGGTATGATACTACTCGATACTCTTCTCAGCTTTAGTTGTCCTCTCTACTGGTATAATACTACTCGATACTCTTCTCAGCATTAGTTGTCCTCTCTACTGGTATAATACTACTCGATACTCTTCTCAGCTTTAGTTGTCCTCTCTACTGATATGATACTACTCGATACACATCGCAGCGTTAGTTGTCCTCTCTCCGAGTATGATACTACTCAATATTCTTCTCAGCGTTAGTTGTCCTCTCTACTAGTATGATACTACACGATACTCTTCTCAGCGTTAGTTGTCCTCACTACTGGTATGATACTACTCGATACTCTTTTCAGCGTTAGTTGTCGTCTCTACTGGTATGATACTACTCGATACTCTTCTCAGCGTTAGTTGTCCTCTCTACTGGTATGATACTACTCGATACTCTTCTCAGCTTTAGTTGTCCTCTCTACTGGTATAATACTACTCGATACTCTTCTCAGCATTAGTTGTCCTCTCTACTGGTATAATACTACTCGATACTCTTCTCAGCATTAGTTTTCCTCTCTACTGGTATGATACTACTCGATACTCTTCTCAGCGTTAGTTGTCCTCACTACTGGTATGATACTATTCGATACTCTTTTCAGCGTTAGTTGTCGTCTCTACTGGTATGATACTACTCGATAATCTTCTCAGCTTTAGTTGTCCTCTCTACGAGTATGATACTACTCAATATTCTTCTCAGCGTTAGTTGTCCTCTCTACTGGTATGATACTACTCGATACTCTACTCAGCGTTAGTTGTCCTCTCTACTGGTATGATACTACTTGATACTCTTCTCAGCGTTAGTTGTCCTCTCTACGAGGCATGATACTATTCGATACTCTTCTTAGCGTTAGTTGTCCTCTCTACTGGTATGATACTACTCGATACTCTTCTCAGCGTTAGTTGTCCTCTCTACTGGTATAATACTACTCAATATTCTTCTCAGCGTTAGTTGTCCTCTCTACTGGTATGATACTACTCGATACTCTAATCAGCGTTAGTTGTCCTCTCCACTGGTATGATACTACTCGATACTCTTCTCAGCGTTAGTTGTCCTCTCTACGAGTATGATACTACTCAATATTCTTCTCAGCGTTAGTTGTCCTCTCTACTGGTATGATACTACTCGATACTCTTCTTAGCGTTAGTTGTCCTCTCTACTGGTATGAAACTACTCGATACTCTTCTCAGCGTTAGTTGTCCTCTCTACTGGTATAATACTACTCGATACTTTTATCAGCGTTAGTTGTCCTCTCCACTGGTATGATACTACTCGATACTCTTCTCAGCGTTAGTTGTCCTCTCTACGAGTATGATACTACTCAATATTCTTCTCAGCGTTAGTTGTCCTCTCTACTGGTATGATACTACTCGATACTCTACTCAGCGTTAGTTGTCCTCTCTACTGGTATGATACTACTCGATACTCTTCTCAGCGTTAGTTGTCCTCTCTACGAGTATGATACTATTCGATATTCTTCTCAGCATTAGTTGTCCTGTCTACTGGTACGATACTACTCGATATTCTTCTCAGCGTTAGTTGTCCTCTCTACTGGTATGATACTACTCGATACTCTACTCAGCGTTAGTTGTCCTCTCTACGAGTATGATACTACTCAATATTCTTCTAAGCATTAGTTGTCCTGTCTACTGGTACGATACTACTCGATACTCTTCTCAGCGTAAGTTATCCTCTCTACTGGTAAGATACTACTCAATATTCTTCTCAGCGTTAGTAGTCCTCTCTACGAGTATGATACTACTCAATATTCTTCTCAGCGTTAGTTGTCCTCTCTACGAGTATGATACTACTCGATACTCTTCTCAGCGTTAGTTGTCCTCTCTACTGGTATGATACTACTCGATACTCTTCTCAGTGTTAGTTGTCCTCTCTACGATTATGATAATACTCAATATTCTTCTCAGCGTTAGTTGTCCTCTCTACGAGTATGATACTACTCAATATTCATCTCAGCGTTAGTTGTCCTCTCTACTGGTACGATACTACTCCATACTCTTCTCAGCATTAGTTGTCCTCTCTACTGGTATGATACTACTCGATATTCTTCTCAGCGTTAGTTGTCCTCTCTACGAGTATGATACTACTCGATACTCTACTCAGCGTTAGTTGTCCTCTCTACGATTATGATAATACTCAATATTCTTCTCAGCGTTAGTTGTCCTCTCTACGAGTATGATACTACTCGATAATCTTCTCAGCATTAGTTGTCCTCTCTACTGTTACGATACTACTCCATACTCTACTCAGCGTTAGTTGTCCTCACTACGAGTATGATACTACTCGATAATCTTCTCAGCTTTAGTTGTCCTCTCTACTGTTACGATACTACTCCATACTCTACTCAGCGTTAGTTGTCTTCACTACGAGTATGATACTACTCGATAATCTTCTCAGCTTTAGTTGTCCTCTCTACTGTTACGATACTACTCCATACTCTACTCAGCGTTAGTTGTCCTCACTACGATTATGATAATACTCAATATTCTTCTCAGCGTTAGTTGTCCTCTCTACGAGTATGATACTACTCGATAATCTTCTCAGCTTTAGTTGTCCTCTCTACTGTTACGATACTACTCCATAATCTACTCAGCGTTAGTTGTCCTCACTACGAGTATGATACTACTCAATAATCTTCTCAGCTTTAGTTGTCCTCTCTACTGGTATGATACTACTCCATACTCTTCTCAGCATTAGTTGTCCTCTCTACTGGTATGATACTACTCGATACTCTTCTCAGTGTTAGTTGTCCTCTCTACGATTATGATAATACTCAATATTCTTCTCAGCGTTATTTGTCCTCTCTACGAGTATGATACTACTTAATATTCATCTCAGCGTTAGTTGTCCTCTCTACTGTTACGATACTACTCCATACTCTACTCAGCGATAGTTGTCCTTACTACGAGTATGATACTACTCGATAATCTTCTCAGCTTTAGTTGTCCTCTCTACTGGTATGATACTACTCGATACTCTACTCAGCGTTAGTAATCCTCTCTACTGGTATAATACTACTCGATACTCTTCTCAGCGTTAGTTGTCCTCTCTACTAGTATGATACTACTCGATACTCTTCTCAGCGTTAGTTGTCCTCTCTACGAGTATGATACTACTCGATACTCTTCTCAGCTTTAGTTGTCCTCTCTACTGATATGATACTACTCGATACACATCGCAGCGTTAGTTGTCCTCTCTACGAGTATGATACTACTCAATATTCTTCTCAGCGTTAGTTGTCCTCTCTACTAGTATGATACTACACGATACTCTTCTCAGCGTTAGTTGTCCTCACTACTGGTATGATACTACTCGATACTCTTTTCAGCGTTAGTTGTCGTCTCTACTGGTATGATACTACTCGATACTCTTTTTAGCGTTAGTTTTCGTCTCTACTGGTATGATACTACTCGATACTCTTCTCAGCCTTAGTTGTCCTCTCTACTGGTACGATACTACTAAATACTCTTCTCAGCATTAGTTGTCCTCTCTACGAGTATGATACTACCCAATATTCTTCTCAGCGTTAGTTGTCCTCTCTACTGGTATGATACTACTCGATACTCTTCTCAGCTTTAGTTGTCCTCTCTACTGGTATAATACTACTCGATACTCTTCTCAGCATTAGTTGTCCTCTCTACTGGTATAATACTACTCGATACTCTTCTCAGCATTAGTTTTCCTCTCTACTGGTATGATACTACTCGATACTCTTCTCAGCGTTAGTTGTCCTCACTACTGGTATGATACTACTCGATACTCTTTTCAGCGTTAGTTGTCGTCTCTACTGGTATGATACTACTCGATAATCTTCTCAGCTTTAGTTGTCCTCTCTACGAGTATGATACTACTCGATACTCTTCTCAGCTTTAGTTGTCCTCTCTACGAGTATGATACTACTCGATACTCTTCTCAGCTTTAGTTGTCCTCTCTACTGATATGATACTACTCGATACACATCGCAGCGTTAGTTGTCCTCTCTCCGAGTATGATACTACTCAATATTCTTCTCAGCGTTAGTTGTCCTCTCTACTAGTATGATACTACACGATACTCTTCTCAGCGTTAGTTGCCCTCTCTACTGGTATGATACTACTCGATACTCGTCTGAGCGTTAATTGTCCTCTCTACTAGTATGATACTACTCGATACTCTTCTCAGCTTTAGTTGTCCTCTCTACTGATATGATACTACTCGATACACATCGCAGCGTTAGTTGTCCTCTCTACGAGTATGATACTACTCAATATTCTTCTCAGCGTTAGTTGTCCTCTCTACTAGTATGATACTACACGATACTCTTCTCAGCGTTAGTTGTCCTCACTACTGGTATGATACTACTCGATACTCTTTTCAGCGTTAGTTTTCGTCTCTACTGGTATGATACTACTCGATACTCTTCTCAGCCTTAGTTGTCCTCTCTACTGGTACGATACTACTAAATACTCTTCTCAGCATTAGTTGTCCTCTCTACGAGTATGATACTACTCAATATTCTTCTCAGCGTTAGTTGTCCTCTCTACTGGTATGATACTACTCGATACTCTTCTCAGCTTTAGTTGTCCTCTCTACTGGTATAATACTACTCGATACTCTTCTCAGCATTAGTTGTCCTCTCTACTGGTATAATACTACTCGATACTCTTCTCAGCATTAGTTTTCCTCTCTACTGGTATGATACTACTCGATACTCTTCTCAGCGTTAGTTGTCCTCACTACTGGTATGATACTACTCGATAATCTTCTCAGCTTTAGTTGTCCTCTCAACGAGTATGAGACTACTCGATACTCTTCTCAGCTTTAGTTGTCCTCTCTACGAGTATGATACTACTCGATACTCTTCTCAGCTTTAGTTGTCCTCTCTACTGATATGATACTACTCGATACACATCGCAGCGTTAGTTGTCCTCTCTCCGAGTATGATACTACTCAATATTCTTCTCAGCGTTAGTTGTCCTCACTACGAGTATGATACTACTCGATAATCTTCTCAGCTTTAGTTGTCCTCTCTACTGTTACGATTCTACTCCATACTCTACTCAGCGTTAGTTGTCCTCACTACGAGTATGATACTACTCGATAATCTTCTCAGCTTTAGTTGTCCTCTCTACTGGTATGATACTACTCCATACTCTTCTCAGCATTAGTTGTCCTCTCTACTGGTATGATACTACTCGATACTCTTCTCAGTGTTAGTTGTCCTCTCTACGATTATGATAATACTCAATATTCTTCTCAGTGTTATTTGTCCTCTCTACGAGTATGAAACTACTTAATATTCATCTCAGCGTTAGTTGTCCTCTCTACTGTTACGATACTACTCCATACTCTACTCAGCGATAGTTGTCCTTAATACGAGTATGATACTACTCGATAATCTTCTCAGCTTTAGTTGTCCTCTCTACTGGTATGATACTACTCGATACTCTACTCAGCGTTAGTAATCCTCTCTACTGGTATAATACTACTCGATAATCTTCTCAGCTTTAGTTGTCCTCTCTACTGGTATGATACTACTCCATACTCTTCTCAGCATTAGTTGTCCTCTCTACTGGTATGATACTACTCGATACTCTTCTCAGCATTAGTTGTCCTCTCTACTGGTATAATACTACTCGATACTCTTCTCAGCATTAGTTTTCCTCTCTACTGGTATGATACTACTCGATACTCTTCTAAGCGTTAGTTGTCCTCACTACTGGTATGATACTACTCGATACTCTTTTCAGCGTTAGTTGTCGTCTCTACTGGTATGATACTACTCGATAATCTTCTCAGCTTTAGTTGTCCTCTCTACGAGTATGATACTACGCGATACTCTTCTCAGCTTTAGTTGTCCTCTCTACGAGTATGATACTACTCGATACTCTTCTCAGCTTTAGTTGTCCTCTCTACTGATATGATACTACTCGATACACATCGCAGCGTTAGTTGTCCTCTCTCCGAGTATGATACTACTCAATATTCTTCTCAGCGTTAGTTGTCCTCTCTACTAGTATGATACTACACGATACTCTTCTCAGCGTTAGTTGTCCTCACTACTGGTATGATACTACTCGATACTCTTTTCAGCGTTAGTTGTCGTCTCTACTGGTATGATACTACTCGATACTCTTCTCAGCCTTAGTTGTCCTCTCTACTGGTACGATACTACTAAATACTCTTCTCAGCATCAGTTGTCCTCTCTACGAGTATGATACTACTCAATATTCTTCTCAGCGTTAGTTGTCCTCTTTACTGGTATGATACTACTCGATACTCTTCTCAGCGTTAGTTCTCCTCTCTACTGATATGATACTACTCAATATTCTTCTCAGTGTTAGTTGTCCTCTCTACGAGTATGATACTACTCGATACTCTTCTCAGCGTTAGTTGCCCTCTCTACTGGTATGATACTACTCGATATTATTCTGAGCGTTAGTTGTCCTCCCTACTAGTATGATACTACTCGATACTCTTCTCAGCGTTAGTTGTCCTCTCTACTTGTATGATACTACTCGATACTCTTCTCAGCGTTAGTTGCCCTCTCTACTGGAATGATACTACTCGATACTCTTTTCAGCGTTAGTTGTCCTCTCTACTGGTATGATACTACTCGATACTCTTCTCAGCCTTAGGTGTCCTCTCTACTGGTACGATACTACTAAATACTCTTCTCAGCATTAGTTGTCCTCTCTACGAGTATGATACTGCTCGATACTCTTCTCAGCGTTAGTTGTCGTTTCTACCGGTATGATACTACTGGATTCTCTTCTCAGCGTTAGTTGCCCTCTCTACTGGTATGATACTACTCGATACTCGTCTGAGCGTTAATTGTCCTCTCTACTAGTATGATACTACTCGATACTCTTCTCAGCTTTAGTTGTCCTCTCTACTGATATGATACTACTCGATACACATCGCAGCGTTAGTTGTCCTCTCTACGAGTATGATACTACTCAATATTCTTCTCAGCGTTAGTTGTCCTCTCTACTAGTATGATACTACACGATACTCTTCTCAGCGTTAGTTGTCCTCACTACTGGTATGATACTACTCGATACTCTTTTCAGCGTTAGTTTTCGTCTCTACTGGTATGATACTACTCGATACACTTCTCAGCCTTAGTTGTCCTCTCTACTGGTACGATACTACTAAATACTCTTCTCAGCATTAGTTGTCCTCTCTACGAGTATGATACTACTCAATATTCTTCTCAGCGTTAGTTGTCCTCTCTACTGGTATGATACAACTCGAAACTCTTCTCAGCTTTAGTTGTCCTCTCTACTGGTATAATACTACTCGATACTCTTCTCAGCATTAGTTGTCCTCTCTACTGGTATAATACTACTCGATACTCTTCTCAGCATTAGTTTTCCTCTCTACTGGTATGATACTACTCGATACTCTTTTCAGCGTTAGTTGTCGTCTCTACTGGTATGATACTACTCGATAATCTTCTCAGCTTTAGTTGTCCTCTCTACGAGTATGATACTACTCGATACTCTTCTCAGCTTTAGTTGTCCTCTCTACGAGTATGATACTACTCGATACTCTTCTCAGCTTTAGTTGTCCTCTCTACTGATATGATACTACTCGATACACATCGCAGCGTTAGTTGTCCTCTCTCCGAGTATGATACTACTCAATATTCTTCTCAGCGTTAGTTGTCCTCTCTACTAGTATGATACTACACGATACTCTTCTCAGCGTTAGTTGTCCTCACTACTGGTATGATACTACTCGATACTCTTTTCAGCGTTAGTTGTCGTCTCTACTGGTATGATACTACTCGATACTCTTCTCAGCGTTAGTTGTCCTCTCTACTGGTATGATACTACTCGATACTCTTCTCAGCTTTAGTTGTCCTCTCTACTGGTATAATACTACTCGATACTCTTCTCAGCATTAGTTGTCCTCTCTACTGGTATAATACTACTCGATACTCTTCTCAGTATTAGTTTTCCTCTCTACTGGTATGATACTACTCGATACTCTTCTCAGCGTTAGTTGTCCTCACTACTGGTATGATACTACTCGATACTCTTTTCAGCGTTAGTTGTCGTCTGTACTGGTATGATACTACTCGATAATCTTCTCAGCTTTAGTTGTCCTCTCTACGAGTATGATACTACGCGATACTCTTCTCAGCTTTAGTTGTCCTCTCTACGAGTATGATACTACTCGATACTCTTCTCAGCTTTAGTTGTCCTCTCTACTGATATGATACTACTCGATACACATCGCAGCGTTAGTTGTCCTCTCTCCGAGTATGATACTACTCAATATTCTTCTCAGCGTTAGTTGTCCTCTCTACTAGTATGATACTACACGATACTCTTCTCAGCGTTAGTTGTCCTCACTACTGGTATGATACTACTCGATACTCTTCTCAGCCTTAGTTGTCCTCTCTACTGGTACGATACTGCTAAATACTCTTCTCAGCATCAGTTGTCCTCTCTACGAGTATGATACTACTCAATATTCTTCTCAGCGTTAGTTGTCCTCTTTACTGGTATGATACTACTCGATACTCTTCTCAGCGTTAGTTCTCCTCTCTACTGATATGATACTACTCAATATTCTTCTCAGTGTTAGTTGTCCTCTCTACGAGTATGATACTACTCGATACTCTTCTCAGCGTTAGTTGCCCTCTCTACTGGTATGATACTACTCGATACTCCTCTGAGCGTTAGTTGTCCTCCCTACTAGTATGATACTACTCGATACTCTTCTCAGCGTTAGTTGTCCTCTCTACTTGTATGATACTACTCGATACTCTTCTCAGCGTTAGTTGCCCTCTCTACTGGTATGATACTACTCGATACTCTTTTCAGCGTTAGTTGTCCTCTCTACTGGTATGATACTACTCGATACTCTTCTCAGCGTTAGTTGTCCTCTCTACTGGTATGATACTACTCGATACTCTTCTCAACGTTAGTTGTCCTCTCTACTGGTATGATACTACTCGATACTCTTCTCAGCCTTAGTTGTCCTCTCTACTGGTACGATACTACTAAATACTCTTCTCAGCATTAGTTGTCCTCTCTACGAGTATGATACTGCTCGATACTCTTCTCAGCGTTAGTTGTCCTCTCTACCGGTATGATACTACTCGATTCTCTTCTCAGCGTTAGTTGTCCTCTCTACTGGTATGATACTACTCGATACTCTTCTCAGCGTTAGTTGTCCTCTCTACTGGTATGATACTACTCGATACTCTTCTCAGCTTTAGTTGTCCTCCCTACTGGTATGATACTACTCGATACTCTTCTCAGCATTAGTTGTCCTCTCTACTGGTACGATACTACTAAATACTCTTCTCAGCATTAGTTGTCCTCTCTACAAGTATGATACTGCTCGATAATCTTCTCAGCGTTAGTTGTCCTCTCTACCGGTATGATACTACTCGATTCTCTTCTCAGCGTTAGTTGTCCTCTCTACTAGTATGATACTACTTGATACTCTTCTCAGCGTTAGTTGTCCTCTCTACTGGTATGATACTACTCGATACTCTTCTCAGCTTTAGTTGTCCTCCCTACTGGTATGATACTACTCGATACTCTTCTCAGCATTAGTTGTCCTCTCTACTGGTATAATACTACTCGATACTCTTCTCAGCATTAGTTTTCCTCTCTACTGGTATGATACTACTCGATACTCTTCTCAGCGTTAGTTGTCCACACTACGAGTATGATACTACTCGATAATCTTCTCAGCTTTAGTTGTCCTCTCTACTGTTACGATACTACTCCATACTCTACTCAGTGTTAGTTGTCCTCACTACGAGTATGATACTACTCGATAATCTTCTCAGCTTTAGTTGTCCTCTCTACTGTTACGATACTACTCCATACTCTACTCAGCGTTAGTTGTCCTCACTACGAGTATGATACTACTCGATAATCTTCTCAGCTTTAGTTGTCCTCTCTACTGTTACGATACTACTCCATACTGTAATCAGCGTTAGTTGTCCTCACTACGATTATGATAATACTCAATATTCTTCTCAGCGTTAGTTGTCCTCACTACGAGTATGATACAACTCGATAATCATCTCAGCTTTAGTTGTCCTCTCTACTGTTACGATACTACTCCATACTCTACTCAGCGTTAGTTGTCCTCACTACGAGTATGATACTACTCGATAATCTTCTCAGCTTTAGTTGTCCTCTCTACTGTTACGATAGTACTCCATAATCTACTCAGCGTTAGTTGTCCTCACTACGAGTATGATACTACTCGATAATCTTCTCAGCTTTAGTTGTCCTCTCTACTGTTACGATACTACTCCATACTCTACTCAGCGTTAGTTGTCCTCACTACGAGTATGATACTACTCGATAATCTTCTCAGCTTTAGTTGTCCTCTCTACTGGTATGATACTACTCCATACTCTTCTCAGCATTAGTTGTCCTCTCTACTGGTATGATACTACTCGATACTCTTCTCAGTGTTAGTTGTCCACTCTACGATTATGATAATACTCAATATTCTTCTCAGCGTTATTTGTCCTCTCTACGAGTATGATACTACTTAATATTCATCTCAGCGTTAGTTGTCCTCTCTACTGTTACGATACTACTCCATACTCTACTCAGCGTTAGTTGTCCTCTCTACTAGTATGATACTACTCGATACTCTTCTCAGCTTTAGTTGTCCTCTCTACTGATATGATACTACTCGATACACATCGCAGCGTTAGTTGTCCTCTCTACGAGTATGATACTACTCAATATTCTTCTCAGCGTTAGTTGTCCTCTCTACTAGTATGATACTACACGATACTCTTCTCAGCGTTAGTTGTCCTCACTACTGGTATGATACTACTCGATACTCTTTTCAGCGTTAGTTTTCGTCTCTACTGGTATGATACTACTCGATACTCTTCTCAGCCTTAGTTGTCCTCTCTACTGGTACGATACTACTAAATACTCTTCTCAGCATTAGTTGTCCTCTCTACGAGTATGATACTACTCAATATTTTTCTCAGCGTTAGTTGTCCTCTCTACTGGTATGATACTACTCGATACTCTTCTCAGCTTTAGTTGTCCTCTCTACTGGTATAATACTACTCGATACTCTTCTCAGCATTAGTTGTCCTCTCTACTGGTATAATACTACTCGATACTCTTCTCAGCATTAGTTTTCCTCTCTACTGGTATGATACTACTCGATACTCTTCTCAGCGTTAGTTGTCCTCACTACTGGTATGATACTACTCGATACTCTTTTCAGCGTAAGTTGTCGTCTCTACTGGTATGATACTACTCGATAATCTTCTCAGCTTTAGTTGTCCTCTCTACGAGTATGATACTACTCGATACTCTTCTCAGCTTTAGTTGTCCTCTCTACGAGTATGATACTACTCGATACTCTTCTCAGCTTTAGTTGTCCTCTCTACTGATATGATACTACTCGATACACATCGCAGCGTTAGTTGTCCTCTCTCCGAGTATGATACTACTCAATATTCTTCTCAGCGTTAGTTGTCCTCTCTACTAGTATGATACTACACGATACTCTTCTCAGCGTTAGTTGCCCTCTCTACTGGTATGATACTACTCGATACTCGTCTGAGCGTAAATTGTCCTCTCTACTAGTATGATACTACTCGATACTCTTCTCAGCTTTAGTTGTCCTCTCTACTGATATGATACTACTCGATACACATCGCAGCGTTAGTTGTCCTCTCTACGAGTATGATACTACTCAATATTCTTCTCAGCGTTAGTTGTCCTCTCTACTAGTATGATACTACACGATACTCTTCTCAGCGTTAGTTGTCCTCACTACTGGTATGATACTACTCGATACTCTTTTCAGCGTTAGTTTTCGTCTCTACTGGTATGATACTACTCGATACTCTTCTCAGCCTTAGTTGTCCTCTCTACTGGTACGATACTACTAAATACTCTTCTCAGCATTATTTGTCCTCTCTACGAGTATGATACTACTCAATATTCTTCTCAGCGTTAGTTGTCCTCTCTACTGGTATGATACTACTCGATACTCTTCTCAGCTTTAGTTGTCCTCTCTACTGGTATAATACTACTCGATACTCTTCTCAGCATTAGTTGTCCTCTCTACTGGTATAATACTACTCGATACTCTTCTCAGCATTAGTTTTCCTCTCTACTGGTATGATACTACTCGATACTCTTCTCAGCGTTAGTTGTCCTCACTACTGGTATGATACTACTCGATACTCTTTTCAGCGTTAGTTGTCGTCTCTACTGGTATGATACTACTCGATAATCTTCTCAGCTTTAGTTGTCCTCTCTACGAGTATGATACTACTCGATACTCTTCTCAGCTTTAGTTGTCCTCTCTACGAGTATGATACTACTCGATACTCTTCTCAGCTTTAGTTGTCCTCTCTACTGATATTATACTACTCGATACACATCGCAGCGTTAGTTGTCCTCTCTCCGAGTATGATACTACTCAATATTCTTCTCAGCGTTAGTTGTCCTCTCTACTAGTATGATACTACACGATACTCTTCTCAGCGTTAGTTGTCCTCACTACTGGTATGATACTACTCGATACTCTTTTCAGCGTTAGTTGTCGTCTCTACTGGTATGATACTACTCGATACTCTTCTCAGCGTTAGTTGTCCTCTCTACTGGTATGATACTACTCGATACTCTTCTCAGCTTTAGTTGTCCTCTCTACTGGTATAATACTACTCGATACTCTTCTCAGCATTAGTTGTCCTCTCTACTGGTATAATACTACTCGATACTCTTCTCAGCATTAGTTTTCCTCTCTACTGGTATGATACTACTCGATACTCTTCTCAGCGTTAGTTGTCCTCACTACTGGTATGATACTACTCGATACTCTTTTCAGCGTTAGTTGTCGTCTCTACTGGTATGATACTACTCGATAATCTTCTCAGCTTTAGTTGTCCTCTCTACGAGTATGATACTACGCGATACTCTTCTCAGCTTTAGTTGTCCTCTCTACGAGTATGATACTACTCGATACTCTTCTCAGCTTTAGTTGTCCTCTCTACTGATATGATACTACTCGATACACATCGCAGCGTTAGTTGTCCTCTCTCCGAGTATGATACTACTCAATATTCTTCTCAGCGTTAGTTGTCCTCTCAACTTGTATGATACTACACGATACTCTTCTCAGCGTTAGTTGTCCTCACTACTGGTATGATACTACTCGATACTCTTTTCAGCGTTAGTTGTCGTCTCTACTGGTATGATACTACTGGATACTCTTCTCAGCCTTAGTTGTCCTCTCTACTGGTACGATACTACCAAATACTCTTCTCAGCATCAGTTGTCCTCTCTACGAGTATGATACTACTCAATATTCTTCTCAGCGTTAGTTGTCCTCTTTACTGGTATGATACTACTCGATACTCTTCTCAGCGTTAGTTCTCCTCTCTACTGATATGATACTACTCAATATTCTTCTCAGTGTTAGTTGTCCTCTCTACGAGTATGATACTACTCGATACTCTTCTCAGCGTTAGTTGCCCTCTCTACTGGTATGATACTACTCGATACTCCTCTGAGCGTTAGTTGTCCTCCCTACTAGTATGATACTACTCGATACTCTTCTCAGCGTTAGTTGTCCTCTCTACTTGTATGATACTACTCGATACTCTTCTCAGCGTTAGTTGCCCTCTCTACTGGTATGATACTACACGATACTCTTTTCAGCGTTAGTTGTCCTCTCTACTGGTATGATACTACTCGATACTCTTCTCAGCCTTAGGTGTCCTCTCTACTGGTACGATACTACTAAATACTCTTCTCAGCATTAGTTGTCCTCTCTACGAGTATGATACTGCTCGATACTCTTCTCAGCGTTAGTTGTCGTTTCTACCGGTATGATACTACTGGATTCTCTTCTCAGCGTTAGTTGCCCTCTCTACTGGTATGATACTACTCGATACTCGTCTGAGCGTTAATTGTCCTCTCTACTAGTATGATACTACTCGATTCTCTTCTCAGCTTTAGTTGTCCTCTCTACTGATATGATACTACTCGATACACATCGCAGCGTTAGTTGTCCTCTCTACGAGTATGATACTACTCAATATTCTTCTCAGCGTTAGTTGTCCTCTCTACTAGTATGATACTACACGATACTCTTCTCAGCGTTAGTTGTCCTCTCTACTAGTATGATACTACACGATACTCTTCTCAGCGTTAGTTGTCCTCACTACTGGTATGATACTACTCGATACTCTTTTCAGCGTTAGTTTTCGTCTCTACTGGTATGATACTACTCGATACTCTTCTCAGCCTTAGTTGTCCTCTCTACAGGTACGATACTACTAAATACTCTTCTCAGCATTAGTTGTCCTCTCTACGAGTATGATACTACTCAATATCTTTCTCAGCGTTAGTTGTCCTCTCTACTGGTATGATACTACTCGATACTCTTCTCAGCTTTAGTTGTCCTCTCTACTGGTATAATACTACTCGATACTCTTCTCAGCATTAGTTGTCCTCTCTACTGGTATAATACTACTCGATACTCTTCTCAGCATTAGTTTTCCTCTCTACTGGTATGATACTACTCGATACTCTTCTCAGCGTTAGTTGTCCTCACTACTGGTATGATACTACTCGATACTCTTTTCAGCGTTAGTTGTCGTCTCTACTGGTATGATACTACTCGATAATCTTCTCAGCTTTAGTTGTCCTCTCTACGAGTATGATACTACTCGATACTCTTCTCAGCTTTAGTTGTCCTCTCTACGAGTATGATACTACTCGATACTCTTCTCAGCTTTAGTTGTCCTCTCTACTGATATGATACTACTCGATACACATCGCAGCGTTAGTTGTCCTCTCTCCGAGTATGATACTACTCAATATTCTTCTCAGCGTTAGTTGTCCTCTCTACTAGTATGATACTACACGATACTCTTCTCAGCGTTAGTTGCCCTCTCTACTGGTATGATACTACTCGATACTCGTCTGAGCGTTAATTGTCCTCTCTACTAGTATGATACTACTCGATACTCTTCTCAGCTTTAGTTGTCCTCTCTACTGATATGATACTACTCGATACACATCGCAGCGTTAGTTGTCCTCTCTACGAGTATGATACTACTCAATATTCTTCTCAGCGTTAGTTGTCCTCTCTACTAGTATGATACTACACGATACTCTTCTCAGCGTTAGTTGTCCTCACTACTGGAATGATACTACTCGATACTCTTTTCAGCGTTAGTTTTCGTCTCTACTGGTATGATACTACTCGATACTCTTCTCAGCCTTAGTTGTCCTCTCTACTGGTACGATACTACTAAATACTCTTCTCAGCATTAGTTGTCCTCTCTACGAGTATGATACTACTCAATATTCTTCTCAGCGTTAGTTGTCCTCTCTACTGGTATGATTCTACTCGATACTCTTCTCAGCTTTAGTTGTCCTCTCTACTGGTATAATACTACTCGATACTCTTCTCAGCATTAGTTGTCCTCTCTACTGGTATAATACTACTCGATACTCTTCTCAGCATTAGTTTTCCTCTCTACTGGTATGATACTACTCGATACTCTTCTCAGCGTTAGTTGTCCTCACTACTGGTATGATACTACTCGATACTCTTTTCAGCGTTAGTTGTCGTCTCTACTGGTATGATACTACTCGATAATCTTCTCAGCTTTAGTTGTCCTCTCTACGAGTATGATACTACTCGATACTCTTCTCAGCTTTAGTTGTCCTCTCTACGAGTATGATACTACTCGATACTCTTCTCAGCTTTAGTTGTCCTCTCTACTGATATGATACTACTCGATACACATCGCAGCGTTAGTTGTCCTCTCTCCGAGTATGATACTACTCAATATTCTTCTCAGCGTTAGTTGTCCTCTCTACTAGTATGATACTACACGATACTCTTCTCAGCGTTAGTTGTCCTCACTACTGGTATGATACTACTCGATACTCTTTTCAGCGTTAGTTGTCGTCTCTACTGGTATGATACTACTCGATACTCTTCTCAGCGTTAGTTGTCCTCTCTACTGGTATGATACTACTCGATACTCTTCTCAGCTTTAGTTGTCCTCTCTACTGGTATAATACTACTCGATACTCTTCTCAGCATTAGTTGTCCTCTCTACTGGTATAATACTACTCGATACTCTTCTCAGCATTAGTTTTCCTCTCTACTGGTATGATACTACTCGATACTCTTCTCAGCGTTAGTTGTCCTCACTACTGGTATGATACTACTCGATACTCTTTTCAGCGTTAGTTGTCGTCTCTACTGGTATGATACTACTCGATAATCTTCTCAGCTTTAGTTGTCCTCTCTACGAGTATGATACTACGCGATACTCTTCTCAGCTTTAGTTGTCCTCTCTACGAGTATGATACTACTCGATACTCTTCTCAGCTTTAGTTGTCCTCTCTACTGATATGATACTACTCGATACACATCGCAGCGTTAGTTGTCCTCTCTCCGAGTATGATACTACTCAATATTCTTCTCAGCGTTAGTTGTCCTCTCTACTAGTATGATACTACACGATACTCTTCTCAGCGTTAGTTGTCCTCACTACTGGTATGATACTACTCGATACTCTTTTCAGCGTTAGTTGTCGTCTCTACTGGTATGATACTACTCGATACTCTTCTCAGCCTTAGTTGTCCTCTCTACTGGTACGATACTACTAAATACTCTTCTCAGCATCAGTTGTCCCCTCTACGAGTATGATACTACTCATTATTCTTCTCAGCGTTAGTTGCCCTCTTTACTGGTATGATAATACTCGATACTCTTCTCAGCGTTAGTTCTCCTCTCTACTGATATGATACTACTCAATATTCTTCTCAGTGTTAGTTGTCCTCTCTACGAGTATGATACTACTCGATACTCTTCTCAGCGTTAGTTGCCCTCTCTACTGGTATGATACTACTCGATACTCCTCTGAGCGTTAGTTGTCCTCCCTACTAGTATGATACTACTCGATACTCTTCTCAGCGTTAGTTGTCTTCTCTACTTGTATGATACTACTCGATACTCTTCTCAGCGTTAGTTGCCCTCTCTACTGGTATGATACTACTCGATACTCTTTTCAGCGTTAGTTGTCCTCTCTACTGGTATGATACTACTCGATACTCTTCTCAGCCTTAGGTGTCCTCTCTACTGGTACGATACTACTAAATACTCTTCTCAGCATTAGTTGTCCTCTCTACGAGTATGATACTGCTCGATACTCTTCTCAGCGTTAGTTGTCGTTTCTACCGGTATGATACTACTGGATTCTCTTCTCAGCGTTAGTTGCCCTCTCTACTGGTATGATACTACTCGATACTCGTCTGAGCTTTAATTGTCCTCTCTACTAGAATGATACTACTCGATACTCTTCTCAGCTTTAGTTGTCCTCTCTACTGATATGATACTACTCGATACACATCGCAGCGTTAGTTGTCCTCTCTACGAGTATGATACTACTCAATATTCTTCTCAGCGTTAGTTGTCCTCTCTACTAGTATGATACTACACGATACTCTTCTCAGCGTTAGTTGTCCTCACTACTGGTATGATACTACTCGATACTCTTTTCAGCGTTAGTTTTCGTCTCTACTGGTATGATACTACTCGATACTCTTCTCAGCCTTAGTTGTCCTCTCTACTGGTACGATACTACTAAATACTCTTCTCAGCATTAGTTGTCCTCTCTACGAGTATGATACTACTCAATAATCTTCTCAGCGTTAGTTGTCCTCTCTACTGGTATGATACTACTCGATACTCTTCTCAGCTTTAGTTGTCCTCTCTACTGGTATAATACTACTCGATACTCTTCTCAGCATTAGTTGTCCTCTCTACTGGTATAATACTACTCGATACTCTTCTCAGCATTAGTTTTCCTCTCTACTGGTATGATACTATTCGATACTCTTCTCAGCGTTAGTTGTCCTCACTACTGGTATGATACTCCTCGATACTCTTTTCAGCGTTAGTTGTCGTCTCTACTGGTATGATACTACTCGATAATCTTCTCAGCTTTAGTTGTCCTCTCTACGAGTATGATACTACTCGATACTCTTCTCAGCTTTAGTTGTCCTCTCTACGAGTATGATACTACTCGATACTCTTCTCAGCTTTAGTTGTCCTCTCTACTGATATGATACTACTCGATACACATCGCAGCGTTAGTTGTCCTCTCTCCGAGTATGATACTACTCAATATTCTTCTCAGCGTTAGTTGTCCTCTCTACTAGTATGATACTACACGATACTCTTCTCAGCGTTAGTTGTCGTTTCTACTGTTATGATACTACTCGATACTCTTCTCAGCGTTAGTTGTCCTCTCTACTGGTATGATACTACTCGATACTCTTCTCAGCTTTAGTTGTCCTCTCTACTGGTATAATACTACTCGATACTCTTCTCAGCATTAGTTGTCCTCTCTACTGGTATAATACTACTCGATACTCTTCTCAGCATTAGTTTTCCTCTCTACTGGTATGATACTACTCGATACTCTTCTCAGCGTTAGTTGTCCTCACTACTGGTATGATACTACTCGATACTCTTTTCAGCGTTAGTTGTCGTCTCTACTGGTATGATACTACTCGATAATCTTCTCAGCTTTAGTTGTCCTCTCTACGAGTATGATACTACGCGATACTCTTCTCAGCTTTAGTTGTCCTCTCTACGAGTATGATACTACTCGATACTCTTCTCAGCTTTAGTTGTCCTCTCTACTGATATGATACTACTCGATTCACATCGCAGCGTTAGTTGTCCTCTCTCCGAGTATGATACTACTCAATATTCTTCTCAGCGTTAGTTGTCCTCTCTACTAGTATGATACTACACGATACTCTTCTCAGCGTTAGTTGTCCTCACTACTGGTATGATACTACTCGATACTCTTTTCAGCGTTAGTTGTCGTCTCTACTGGTATGATACTACTCGATACTCTTCTCAGCCTTAGTTGTCCTCTCTACTGGTACGATACTACTAAATACTCTTCTCAGCATCAGTTGTCCTCTCTACGAGTATGATACTACTCAATATTCTTCTCAGCGTTAGTTGTCCTCTTTACTGGTATGATACTACTCGATACTCTTCTCAGCGTTAGTTCTCCTCTCTACTGATATGATACTACTCAATATTCTTCTCAGTGTTAGTTGTCCTCTCTACGAGTATGATACTACTCGATACTCTTCTCAGCGTTAGTTGCCCTCTCTACTGGTATGATACTACTCGATACTTCCCTGAGCGTTAGTTGTCCTCCCTACTAGTATGATACTACTCGATACTCTTCTCAGCGTTAGTTGTCCTCTCTACTTGTATGATACTACTCGATACTCTTCTCAGCGTTAGTTGCCCTCTCTACTGGTATGATACTACTCGATACTCTTTTCAGCGTTAGTTGTCCTCTCTACTGGTATGAAACTACTCGATACTCTTCTCAGCCTTAGGTGTCCTCTCTACTGGTACGATACTACTAAATACTCTTCTCAGCATTAGTTGTCCTCTCTACGAGTATGATACTGCTCGATACTCTTCTCAGCGTTAGTTGTCGTTTCTACCGGTATGATACTACTGGATTCTCTTCTCAGCGTTAGTTTTCCTCTCTACTGGTATGATACTACTCGATACTCTTCTCAGCATTAGTTGTCCTCTCTACTGGTATAATACTACTCGATACTCTTCTCAGCATTAGTTTTCCTCTCTACTGGTATGATACTACTCGATACTCTTCTCAGCGTTAGTTGTCCTCACTACTGGTATGATACTACTCGATACTCTTTTCAGCGTTAGTTGTCGTCTCTACTGGTATGATACTACTCGATAATCTTCTCAGCTTTAGTTGTCCTCTCTACGAGTATGATACTACGCGATACTCTTCTCAGCTTTAGTTGTCCTCTCTACGAGTATGATACTACTCGATACTCTTCTCAGCTTTAGTTGTCCTCTCTACTGATATGATACTACTCGATACACATCGCAGCGTTAGTTGTCCTCTCTCCGAGTATGATACTACTCAATATTCTTCTCAGCGTTAGTTGTCCTCTCTACTAGTATGATACTACACGATACTCTTCTCAGCGTTAGTTGTCCTCACTACTGGTATGATACTACTCGATACTCTTTTCAGCGTTAGTTGTCGTCTCTACTGGTATGATACTACTCGATACTCTTCTCAGCCTTAGTTGTCCTCTCTACTGGTATGATACTACTCGATAATCTTCTCAGCTTTAGTTGTCCTCTCTACGAGTATGATACTACTCGATACTCTTCTCAGCTTTAGTTGTCCTCTCTACGAGTATGATACTACTCGATACTCTTCTCAGCTTTAGTTGTCCTCTCTACTGATATGATACTACTCGATACACATCGCAGCGTTAGTTGTCCTCTCTCCGAGTATGATACTACTCAATATTCTTCTCAGCGTTAGTTGTCCTCTCTACTAGTATGATACTACACGATACTCTTCTCAGCGTTAGTTGTCCTCACTACTGGTATGATACTACTCGATACTCTTTTCAGCGTTAGTTGTCGTCTCTACTGGTATGATACTACTCGATACTCTTCTCAGCCTTAGTTGTCCTCTCTACTGGTATGATACTACTCGATAATCTTCTCAGCTTTAGTTGTCCTCTCTACGAGTATGATACTACTCGATACTCTTCTCAGCTTTAGTTGTCCTCTCTACGAGTATGATACTACTCGATACTCTTCTCAGCTTTAGTTGTCCTCTCTACTGATATGATACTACTCGATACACATCGCAGCGTTAGTTGTCCTCTCTCCGAGTATGATACTACTCAATATTCTTCTCAGCGTTAGTTGTCCTCTCTACTAGTATGATACTACACGATACTCTTCTCAGCGTTAGTTGTCGTTTCTACTGTTATGATACTACTCGATACTCTTCTCAGCGTTAGTTGTCCTCTCTACTGGTATGATACTACTCGATACTCTTCTCAGCTTTAGTTGTCCTCTCTACTGGTATAATACTACTCGATACTCTTCTCAGCATTAGTTGTCCTCTCTACTGGTATAATACTACTCGATACTCTTCTCAGCATTAGTTTTCCTCTCTACTGGTATGATACTACTCGATACTCTTCTCAGCGTTAGTTGTCCTCACTACTGGTATGATACTACTCGATACTCTTTTCAGCGTTAGTTGTCGTCTCTACTGGTATGATACTACTCGATAATCTTCTCAGCTTTAGTTGTCCTCTCTACGAGTATGATACTACGCGATACTCTTCTCAGCTTTAGTTGTCCTCTCTACGAGTATGATACTACTCGATACTCTTCTCAGCTTTAGTTGTCCTCTCTACTGATATGATACTACTCGATTCACATCGCAGCGTTAGTTGTCCTCTCTCCGAGTATGATACTACTCAATATTCTTCTCAGCGTTAGTTGTCCTCTCTACTAGTATGATACTACACGATACTCTTCTCAGCGTTAGTTGTCCTCACTACTGGTATGATACTACTCGATACTCTTTTCAGCGTTAGTTGTCGTCTCTACTGGTATGATACTACTCGATACTCTTCTCAGCCTTAGTTGTCCTCTCTACTGGTACGATACTACTAAATACTCTTCTCAGCATCAGTTGTCCTCTCTACGAGTATGATACTACTCAATATTCTTCTCAGCGTTAGTTGTCCTCTTTACTGGTATGATACTACTCGATACTCTTCTCAGCGTTAGTTCTCCTCTCTACTGATATGATACTACTCAATATTCTTCTCAGTGTTAGTTGTCCTCTCTACGAGTATGATACTACTCGATACTCTTCTCAGCGTTAGTTGCCCTCTCTACTGGTATGATACTACTCGATACTTCCCTGAGCGTTAGTTGTCCTCCCTACTAGTATGATACTACTCGATACTCTTCTCAGCGTTAGTTGTCCTCTCTACTTGTATGATACTACTCGATACTCTTCTCAGCGTTAGTTGCCCTCTCTACTGGTATGATACTACTCGATACTCTTTTCAGCGTTAGTTGTCCTCTCTACTGGTATGATACTACTCGATACTCTTCTCAGCCTTAGGTGTCCTCTCTACTGGTACGATACTACTAAATACTCTTCTCAGCATTAGTTGTCCTCTCTACGAGTATGATACTGCTCGATACTCTTCTCAGCGTTAGTTGTCGTTTCTACCGGTATGATACTACTGGATTCTCTTCTCAGCGTTAGTTTTCCTCTCTACTGGTATGATACTACTCGATACTCTTCTCAGCATTAGTTGTCCTCTCTACTGGTATAATACTACTCGATACTCTTCTCAGCATTAGTTTTCCTCTCTACTGGTATGATACTACTCGATACTCTTCTCAGCGTTAGTTGTCCTCACTACTGGTATGATACTACTCGATACTCTTTTCAGCGTTAGTTGTCGTCTCTACTGGTATGATACTACTCGATAATCTTCTCAGCTTTAGTTGTCCTCTCTACGAGTATGATACTACGCGATACTCTTCTCAGCTTTAGTTGTCCTCTCTACGAGTATGATACTACTCGATACTCTTCTCAGCTTTAGTTGTCCTCTCTACTGATATGATACTACTCGATACACATCGCAGCGTTAGTTGTCCTCTCTCCGAGTATGATACTACTCAATATTCTTCTCAGCGTTAGTTGTCCTCTCTACTAGTATGATACTACACGATACTCTTCTCAGCGTTAGTTGTCCTCACTACTGGTATGATACTACTCGATACTCTTTTCAGCGTTAGTTGTCGTCTCTACTGGTATGATACTACTCGATACTCTTCTCAGCCTTAGTTGTCCTCTCTACTGGTACGATACTACTAAATACTCTTCTCAGCATCAGTTGTCCTCTCTACGAGTATGATACTACTCAATATTCTTCTCAGCGTTAGTTGTCCTCTTTACTGGTATGATACTACTCGATACTCTTCTCAGCGTTAGTTCTCCTCTCTACTGATATGATACTACTCAATATTCTTCTCAGCATTAGTTGTCCTCTCTACTGGTATAATACTACTCGATACTCTTCTCAGCATTAGTTTTCCTCTCTACTGGTATGATACTACTCGATACTCTTCTCAGCGTTAGTTGTCCTCACTACTGGTATGATACTACTCGATACTCTTTTCAGCGTTAGTTGTCGTCTCTACTGGTATGATACTACTCGATAATCTTCTCAGCTTTAGTTGTCCTCTCTACGAGTATGATACTACGCGATACTCTTCTCAGCTTTAGTTGTCCTCTCTACGAGTATGATACTACTCGATACTCTTCTCAGCTTTAGTTGTCCTCTCTACTGATATGATACTACTCGATTCACATCGCAGCGTTAGTTGTCCTCTCTCCGAGTATGATACTACTCAATATTCTTCTCAGCGTTAGTTGTCCTCTCTACTAGTATGATACTACACGATACTCTTCTCAGCGTTAGTTGTCCTCACTACTGGTATGATACTACTCGATACTCTTTTCAGCGTTAGTTGTCGTCTCTACTGGTATGATACTACTCGATACTCTTCTCAGCCTTAGTTGTCCTCTCTACTGGTACGATACTACTAAATACTCTTCTCAGCATCAGTTGTCCTCTCTACGAGTATGATACTACTCAATATTCTTCTCAGCGTTAGTTGTCCTCTTTACTGGTATGATACTACTCGATACTCTTCTCAGCGTTAGTTCTCCTCTCTACTGATATGATACTACTCAATATTCTTCTCAGTGTTAGTTGTCCTCTCTACGAGTATGATACTACTCGATACTCTTCTCAGCGTTAGTTGCCCTCTCTACTGGTATG
This sequence comes from Rhaphigaster nebulosa, assembly GCA_948150685.1. Taxonomy (NCBI): domain Eukaryota; kingdom Metazoa; phylum Arthropoda; class Insecta; order Hemiptera; family Pentatomidae; genus Rhaphigaster; species Rhaphigaster nebulosa. Next base: position 9,879,851 of record OX411307.1, read on the forward strand.
ATACTACTCGATACTCCCCTGAGCGTTAGTTGTCCTCCCTACTAGTATGATACTACTCGATACTCTTCTCAGCGTTAGTTGTCCTCTCTACTTGTATGATACTACTCGATACTCTTCTCAGCGTTAGTTGACCTCTCTACTGGTATGATACTACTCGATACTCTTTTCAGCGTTAGTTGTCCTCTCTACTGGTATGATACTACTCGATACTCTTCTCAGCCTTAGGTGTCCTCTCTACTGGTACGATACTACTAAATACTCTTCTCAGCATTAGTTGTCCTCTCTACGAGTATGATACTGCTCGATACTCTTCTCAGCGTTAGTTGTCGTTTCTACCGGTATGATACTACTGGATTCTCTTCTCAGCGTTAGTTTTCCTCTCTACTGGTATGATACTACTCGATACTCTTCTCAGCATTAGTTGTCCTCTATACTGGTATAATACTACTCGATACTCTTCTCAGCATTAGTTTTCCTCTCTACTGGTATGATACTACTCGATACTCTTCTCAGCGTTAGTTGTCCTCACTACTGGTATGATACTACTCGATACTCTTTTCAGCGTTAGTTGTCGTCTCTACTGGTATGATACTACTCGATAATCTTCTCAGCTTTAGTTGTCCTCTCTACGAGTATGATACTACGCGATACTCTTCTCAGCTTTAGTTGTCCTCTCTACGAGTATGATACTACTCGATACTCTTCTCAGCTTTAGTTGTCCTCTCTACTGATATGATACTACTCGATACACATCGCAGCGTTAGTTGTCCTCTCTCCGAGTATGATACTACTCAATATTCTTCTCAGCGTTAGTTGTCCTCTCTACTAGTATGATACTACACGATACTCTTCTCAGCGTTAGTTGTCCTCACTACTGGTATGATACTACTCGATACTCTTTTCAGCGTTAGTTGTCGTCTCTACTGGTATGATACTACTCGATACTCTTCTCAGCCTTAGTTGTCCTCTCTACTGGTACGATACTACTAAATACTCTTCTCAGCATCAGTTGTCCTCTCTACGAGTATGATACTACTCAATATTCTTCTCAGCGTTAGTTGTCCTCTTTACTAGTATGATACTACTCGATACTCTTCTCAGCGTTAGTTCTCCTCTCTACTGATATGATACTACTCAATATTCTTCTCAGTGTTAGTTGTCCTCTCTACGAGTATGATACTACTCGATACTCTTCTCAGCGTTAGTTGCCCTCTCTACTGGTATGATACTACTCGATACTCCTCTGAGCGTTAGTTGTCCTCCCTACTAGTATGATACTACTCGATACTCTTCTCAGCGTTAGTTGTCCTCTCTACTTGTATGATACTACTCGATACTCTTCTCAGCGTTAGTTGCCCTCTCTACTGGTATGATACTACTCGATACTCTTTTCAGCGCTAGTTGTCCTCTCTACTGGTATGATACTACTCGATACTCTTCTCAGCCTTAGGTGTCCTCTCTACTGGTACGATACTACTAAATACTCTTCTCAGCATTAGTTGTCCTCTCTACGAGTATGATACTGCTCGATACTCTTCTCAGCGTTAGTTGTCGTTTCTACCGGTATGATACTACTGGATTCTCTTCTCAGCGTTAGTTGCCCTCTCTACTGGTATGATACTACTCGATACTCGTCTGAGCGTTAATTGTCCTCTCTACTAGTATGATACTACTCGATACTCTTCTCAGCTTTAGTTGTCCTCTCTACTGATATGATACTACTCGATACACATCGCAGCGTTAGTTGTCCTCTCTACGAGTATGATACTACTCAATATTCTTCTCAGCGTTAGTTGTCCTCTCTACTAGTATGATACTACACGATACTCTTCTCAGCGTTAGTTGTCCTCACTACTGGTATGATACTACTCGATACTCTTTTCAGCGTTAGTTTTCGTCTCTACTGGTATGATACTACTCGATACTCTTCTCAGCCTTAGTTGTCCTCTCTACTGGTACGATACTACTAAATACTCTTCTCAGCATTAGTTGTCCTCTCTACGAGTATGATACTACTCAATATTCTTCTCAGCGTTAGTTGTCCTCTCTACTGGTATGATACTACTCGATACTCTTCTCAGCTTTAGTTGTCCTCTCTACTGGTATAATACTACTCGATACTCTTCTCAGCATTAGTTGTCCTCTCTACTGGTATAATACTACTCGATACTCTTCTCAGCATTAGTTTTCCTCTCTACTGGTATGATACTACTCGATACTCTTCTCAGCGTTAGTTGTCCTCACTACTGGTATGATACTACTCGATACTCTTTTCAGCGTTAGTTGTCGTCTCTACTGGTATGATACTACTCGATAATCTTCTCAGCTTTAGTTGTCCTCTCTACGAGTATGATACTACTCGATACTCTTCTCAGCTTTAGTTGTCCTCTCTACGAGTATGATACTACTCGATACTCTTCTCAGCTTTAGTTGTCCTCTCTACTGATATGATACTACTCGATACACATCGCAGCGTTAGTTGTCCTCTCTCCGAGTATGATACTACTCAATATTCTTCTCAGCGTTAGTTGTCCTCTCTACTAGTATGATACTACACGATACTCTTCTCAGCGTTAGTTGTCCTCACTACTGGTATGATACTACTCGATACTCTTTTCAGCGTTAGTTGTCGTCTCTACTGGTATGATACTACTCGATACTCTTCTCAGCGTTAGTTGTCCTCTCTACTGGTATGATACTACTCGATAATCTTCTCAGCTTTGGTTGTCCTCTCTACGAGTATGATACTACGCGATACTCTTCTCAGCTTTAGTTGTCCTCTCTACGAGTATGATACTACTCGATACTCTTCTCAGCTTTAGTTGTCCTCTCTACTGATATGATACTACTCGATACACATCGCAGCGTTAGTTGTCCTCTCTCCGAGTATGATACTACTCAATATTCTTCTCAGCGTTAGTTGTCCTCTCTACTAGTATGATACTACACGATACTCTTCTCAGCGTTAGTTGTCCTCACTACTGGTATGATACTACTCGATACTCTTTTCAGCGTTAGTTGTCGTCTCTACTGGTATGATACTACTCGATACTCTTCTCAGCCTTAGTTGTCCTCTCTACTGGTACGATACTACTAAATACTCTTCTCAGCATCAGTTGTCCTCTCTACGAGTATGATACTACTCAATATTCTTCTCAGCGTTAGTTGTCCTCTTTACTGGTATGATACTACTCGATACTCTTCTCAGCGTTAGTTCTCCTCTCTACTGATATGATACTACTCAATATTCTTCTCAGCATTAGTTGTCCTCTCTACTGGTATAATACTACTCGATACTCTTCTCAGCATTAGTTTTCCTCTCTACTGGTATGATACTACTCGATACTCTTCTCAGCGTTAGTTGTCCTCACTACTGGTATGATACTACTCGATACTCTTTTCAGCGTTAGTTGTCGTCTCTACTGGTATGATACTACTCGATAATCTTCTCAGCTTTAGTTGTCCTCTCTACGAGTATGATACTACGCGATACTCTTCTCAGCTTTAGTTGTCCTCTCTACGAGTATGATACTACTCGATACTCTTCTCAGCTTTAGTTGTCCTCTCTACTGATATGATACTACTCGATTCACATCGCAGCGTTAGTTGTCCTCTCTCCGAGTATGATACTACTCAATATTCTTCTCAGCGTTAGTTGTCCTCTCTACTAGTATGATACTACACGATACTCTTCTCAGCGTTAGTTGTCCTCACTACTGGTATGATACTACTCGATACTCTTTTCAGCGTTAGTTGTCGTCTCTACTGGTATGATACTACTCGATACTCTTCTCAGCCTTAGTTGTCCTCTCTACTGGTACGATACTACTAAATACTCTTCTCAGCATCAGTTGTCCTCTCTACGAGTATGATACTACTCAATATTCTTCTCAGCGTTAGTTGTCCTCTTTACTGGTATGATACTACTCGATACTCTTCTCAGCGTTAGTTCTCCTCTCTACTGATATGATACTACTCAATATTCTTCTCAGTGTTAGTTGTCCTCTCTACGAGTATGATACTACTCGATACTCTTCTCAGCGTTAGTTGCCCTCTCTACTGGTATGATACTACTCGATACTCCCCTGAGCGTTAGTTGTCCTCCCTACTAGTATGATACTACTCGATACTCTTCTCAGCGTTAGTTGTCCTCTCTACTTGTATGATACTACTCGATACTCTTCTCAGCGTTAGTTGCCCTCTCTACTGGTATGATACTACTCGATACTCTTTTCAGCGTTAGTTGTCCTCTCTACTGGTATGATACTACTCGATACTCTTCTCAGCCTTAGGTGTCCTCTCTACTGGTACGATACTACTAAATACTCTTCTCAGCATTAGTTGTCCTCTCTACGAGTATGATACTGCTCGATACTCTTCTCAGCGTTAGTTGTCGTTTCTACCGGTATGATACTACTGGATTCTCTTCTCAGCGTTAGTTTTCCTCTCTACTGGTATGATACTACTCGATACTCTTCTCAGCATTAGTTGTCCTCTATACTGGTATAATACTACTCGATACTCTTCTCAGCATTAGTTTTCCTCTCTACTGGTATGATACTACTCGATACTCTTCTCAGCGTTAGTTGTCCTCACTACTGGTATGATACTACTCGATACTCTTTTCAGCGTTAGTTGTCGTCTCTACTGGTATGATACTACTCGATAATCTTCTCAGCTTTAGTTGTCCTCTCTACGAGTATGATACTACGCGATACTCTTCTCAGCTTTAGTTGTCCTCTCTACGAGTATGATACTACTCGATACTCTTCTCAGCTTTAGTTGTCCTCTCTACTGATATGATACTACTCGATACACATCGCAGCGTTAGTTGTCCTCTCTCCGAGTATGATACTACTCAATATTCTTCTCAGCGTTAGTTGTCCTCTCTACTAGTATGATACTACACGATACTCTTCTCAGCGTTAGTTGTCCTCACTACTGGTATGATACTACTCGATACTCTTTTCAGCGTTAGTTGTCGTCTCTACTGGTATGATACTACTCGATACTCTTCTCAGCCTTAGTTGTCCTCTCTACTGGTACGATACTACTAAATACTCTTCTCAGCATCAGTTGTCCTCTCTACGAGTATGATACTACTCAATATTCTTCTCAGCGTTAGTTGTCCTCTTTACTGGTATGATACTACTCGATACTCTTCTCAGCGTTAGTTCTCCTCTCTACTGATATGATACTACTCAATATTCTTCTCAGTGTTAGTTGTCCTCTCTACGAGTATGATACTACTCGATACTCTTCTCAGCCTTAGGTGTCCTCTCTACTGGTACGATACTACTAAATACTCTTCTCAGCATTAGTTGTCCTCTCTACGAGTATGATACTGCTCGATACTCTTCTCAGCGTTAGTTGTCGTTTCTACCGGTATGATACTACTGGATTCTCTTCTCAGCGTTAGTTGCCCTCTCTACTGGTATGATACTACTCGATACTCGTCTGAGCGTTAATTGTCCTCTCTACTAGTATGATACTACTCGATACTCTTCTCAGCTTTAGTTGTCCTCTCTACTGATATGATACTACTCGATACACATCGCAGCGTTAGTTGTCCTCTCTACGAGTATGATACTACTCAATATTCTTCTCAGCGTTAGTTGTCCTCTCTACTAGTATGATACTACACGATACTCTTCTCAGCGTTAGTTGTCCTCACTACTGGTATGATACTACTCGATACTCTTTTCAGCGTTAGTTTTCGTCTCTACTGGTATGATACTACTCGATACTCTTCTCAGCCTTAGTTGTCCTCTCTACTGGTACGATACTACTAAATACTCTTCTCAGCATTAGTTGTCCTCTCTACGAGTATGATACTACTCAATATTCTTCTCAGCGTTAGTTGTCCTCTCTACTGGTATGATACTACTCGATACTCTTCTCAGCTTTAGTTGTCCTCTCTACTGGTATAATACTACTCGATACTCTTCTCAGCATTAGTTGTCCTCTCTACTGGTATAATACTACTCGATACTCTTCTCAGCATTAGTTTTCCTCTCTACTGGTATGATACTACTCGATACTCTTCTCAGCGTTAGTTGTCCTCACTACTGGTATGATACTACTCGATACTCTTTTCAGCGTTAGTTGTCGTCTCTACTGGTATGATACTACTCGATAATCTTCTCAGCTTTAGTTGTCCTCTCTACGAGTATGATACTACTCGATACTCTTCTCAGCTTTAGTTGTCCTCTCTACGAGTATGATACTACTCGATACTCTTCTCAGCTTTAGTTGTCCTCTCTACTGATATGATACTACTCGATACACATCGCAGCGTTAGTTGTCCTCTCTCCGAGTATGATACTACTCAATATTCTTCTCAGCGTTAGTTGTCCTCTCTACTAGTATGATACTACACGATACTCTTCTCAGCGTTAGTTGTCCTCACTACTGGTATGATACTACTCGATACTCTTTTCAGCGTTAGTTGTCGTCTCTACTGGTATGATACTACTCGATACTCTTCTCAGCGTTAGTTGTCCTCTCTACTGGTATGATACTACTCGATAATCTTCTCAGCTTTAGTTGTCCTCTCTACGAGTATGATACTACGCGATACTCTTCTCAGCTTTAGTTGTCCTCTCTACGAGTATGATACTACTCGATACTCTTCTCAGCTTTAGTTGTCCTCTCTACTGATATGATACTACTCGATACACATCGCAGCGTTAGTTGTCCTCTCTCCGAGTATGATACTACTCAATATTCTTCTCAGCGTTAGTTGTCCTCTCTACTAGTATGATACTACACGATACTCTTCTCAGCGTTAGTTGTCCTCACTACTGGTATGATACTACTCGATACTCTTTTCAGCGTTAGTTGTCGTCTCTACTGGTATGATACTACTCGATACTCTTCTCAGCCTTAGTTGTCCTCTCTACTGGTACGATACTACTAAATACTCTTCTCAGCATCAGTTGTCCTCTCTACGAGTATGATACTACTCAATATTCTTCTCAGCGTTAGTTGTCCTCTTTACTGGTATGATACTACTCGATACTCTTCTCAGCGTTAGTTCTCCTCTCTACTGATATGATACTACTCAATATTCTTCTCAGCATTAGTTGTCCTCTCTACTGGTATAATACTACTCGATACTCTTCTCAGCATTAGTTTTCCTCTCTACTGGTATGATACTACTCGATACTCTTCTCAGCGTTAGTTGTCCTCACTACTGGTATGATACTACTCGATACTCTTTTCAGCGTTAGTTGTCGTCTCTACTGGTATGATACTACTCGATAATCTTCTCAGCTTTAGTTGTCCTCTCTACGAGTATGATACTACGCGATACTCTTCTCAGCTTTAGTTGTCCTCTCTACGAGTATGATACTACTCGATACTCTTCTCAGCTTTAGTTGTCCTCTCTACTGATATGATACTACTCGATTCACATCGCAGCGTTAGTTGTCCTCTCTCCGAGTATGATACTACTCAATATTCTTCTCAGCGTTAGTTGTCCTCTCTACTAGTATGATACTACACGATACTCTTCTCAGCGTTAGTTGTCCTCACTACTGGTATGATACTACTCGATACTCTTTTCAGCGTTAGTTGTCGTCTCTACTGGTATGATACTACTCGATACTCTTCTCAGCCTTAGTTGTCCTCTCTACTGGTACGATACTACTAAATACTCTTCTCAGCATCAGTTGTCCTCTCTACGAGTATGATACTACTCAATATTCTTCTCAGCGTTAGTTGTCCTCTTTACTGGTATGATACTACTCGATACTCTTCTCAGCGTTAGTTCTCCTCTCTACTGATATGATACTACTCAATATTCTTCTCAGTGTTAGTTGTCCTCTCTACGAGTATGATACTACTCGATACTCTTCTCAGCGTTAGTTGCCCTCTCTACTGGTATGATACTACTCGATACTCCCCTGAGCGTTAGTTGTCCTCCCTACTAGTATGATACTACTCGATACTCTTCTCAGCGTTAGTTGTCCTCTCTACTTGTATGATACTACTCGATACTCTTCTCAGCGTTAGTTGCCCTCTCTACTGGTATGATACTACTCGATACTCTTTTCAGCGTTAGTTGTCCTCTCTACTGGTATGATACTACTCGATACTCTTCTCAGCCTTAGGTGTCCTCTCTACTGGTACGATACTACTAAATACTCTTCTCAGCATTAGTTGTCCTCTCTACGAGTATGATACTGCTCGATACTCTTCTCAGCGTTAGTTGTCGTTTCTACCGGTATGATACTACTGGATTCTCTTCTCAGCGTTAGTTTTCCTCTCTACTGGTATGATACTACTCGATACTCTTCTCAGCATTAGTTGTCCTCTATACTGGTATAATACTACTCGATACTCTTCTCAGCATTAGTTTTCCTCTCTACTGGTATGATACTACTCGATACTCTTCTCAGCGTTAGTTGTCCTCACTACTGGTATGATACTACTCGATACTCTTTTCAGCGTTAGTTGTCGTCTCTACTGGTATGATACTACTCGATAATCTTCTCAGCTTTAGTTGTCCTCTCTACGAGTATGATACTACGCGATACTCTTCTCAGCTTTAGTTGTCCTCTCTACGAGTATGATACTACTCGATACTCTTCTCAGCTTTAGTTGTCCTCTCTACTGATATGATACTACTCGATACACATCGCAGCGTTAGTTGTCCTCTCTCCGAGTATGATACTACTCAATATTCTTCTCAGCGTTAGTTGTCCTCTCTACTAGTATGATACTACACGATACTCTTCTCAGCGTTAGTTGTCCTCACTACTGGTATGATACTACTCGATACTCTTTTCAGCGTTAGTTGTCGTCTCTACTGGTATGATACTACTCGATACTCTTCTCAGCCTTAGTTGTCCTCTCTACTGGTACGATACTACTAAATACTCTTCTCAGCATCAGTTGTCCTCTCTACGAGTATGATACTACTCAATATTCTTCTCAGCGTTAGTTGTCCTCTTTACTGGTATGATACTACTCGATACTCTTCTCAGCGTTAGTTCTCCTCTCTACTGATATGATACTACTCAATATTCTTCTCAGTGTTAGTTGTCCTCTCTACGAGTATGATACTACTCGATACTCTTCTCAGCGTTAGTTGCCCTCTCTACTGGTATGATACTACTCGATACTCCTCTGAGCGTTAGTTGTCCTCCCTACTAGTATGATACTACTCGATACTCTTCTCAGCGTTAGTTGTCCTCTCTACTTGTATGATACTACTCGATACTCTTCTCAGCGTTAGTTGCCCTCTCTACTGGTATGATACTACTCGATACTCTTTTCAGCGCTAGTTGTCCTCTCTACTGGTATGATACTACTCGATACTCTTCTCAGCCTTAGGTGTCCTCTCTACTGGTACGATACTACTAAATACTCTTCTCAGCATTAGTTGTCCTCTCTACGAGTATGATACTGCTCGATACTCTTCTCAGCGTTAGTTGTCGTTTCTACCGGTATGATACTACTGGATTCTCTTCTCAGCGTTAGTTGCCCTCTCTACTGGTATGATACTACTCGATACTCGTCTGAGCGTTAATTGTCCTCTCTACTAGTATGATACTACTCGATACTCTTCTCAGCTTTAGTTGTCCTCTCTACTGATATGATACTACTCGATACACATCGCAGCGTTAGTTGTCCTCTCTACGAGTATGATACTACTCAATATTCTTCTCAGCGTTAGTTGTCCTCTCTACTAGTATGATACTACACGATACTCTTCTCAGCGTTAGTTGTCCTCACTACTGGTATGATACTACTCGATACTCTTTTCAGCGTTAGTTTTCGTCTCTACTGGTATGATACTACTCGATACTCTTCTCAGCCTTAGTTGTCCTCTCTACTGGTACGATACTACTAAATACTCTTCTCAGCATTAGTTGTCCTCTCTACGAGTATGATACTACTCAATATTCTTCTCAGCGTTAGTTGTCCTCTCTACTGGTATGATACTACTCGATACTCTTCTCAGCTTTAGTTGTCCTCTCTACTGGTATGATACTACTCGATACTCTTTTCAGCGTTAGTTGTCGTCTCTACTGGTATGATACTACTCGATACTCTTCTCAGCGTTAGTTGTCCTCTCTACTGGTATGATACTACTCGATACTCTTTTCAGCTTTAGTTGTCCTCTCTACTGGTATAATACTACTCGATACTCTTCTCAGCATTAGTTGTCCTCTCTACTGGTATAATACTACTCGATACTCTTCTCAGCATTAGTTTTCCTCTCTACTGGTATGATACTACTCGATACTCTTCTCAGCGTTAGTTGTCCTCACTACTGGTATGATACTACTCGATACTCTTTTCAGCGTTAGTTGTCGTCTCTACTGGTATGATACTACTCGATAATCTTCTCAGCTTTAGTTGTCCTCTCTACGAGTATGATACTACGCGATACTCTTCTCAGCTTTAGTTGTCCTCTCTACGAGTATGATACTACTCGATACTCTTCTCAGCTTTAGTTGTCCTCTCTACTGATATGATACTACTCGATACACATCGCAGCGTTAGTTGTCCTCTCTCCGAGTATGATACTACTCAATATTCTTCTCAGCGTTAGTTGTCCTCTCTACTAGTATGATACTACACGATACTCTTCTCAGCGTTAGTTGTCCTCACTACTGGTATGATACTACTCGATACTCTTTTCAGCGTTAGTTGTCGTCTCTACTGGTATGATACTACTCGATACTCTTCTCAGCCTTAGTTGTCCTCTCTACTGGTACGATACTACTAAATACTCTTCTCAGCATCAGTTGTCCTCTCTACGAGTATGATACTACTCAATATTCTTCTCAGCGTTAGTTGTCCTCTTTACTGGTATGATACTACTCGATACTCTTCTCAGCGTTAGTTCTCCTCTCTACTGATATAATACTACTCAATATTCTTCTCAGTGTTAGTTGTCCTCTCTACGAGTATGATACTACTCGATACTCTTCTCAGCGTTAGTTGCCCTCTCTACTGGTATGATACTACTCGATACTCCTCTGAGCGTTAGTTGTCCTCCCTACTAGTATGATACTACTCGATACTCTTCTCAGCGTTAGTTGTCGTTTCTACCGGTATGATACTACTGGATTCTCTTCTCAGCGTTAGTTTTCCTCTCTACTGGTATGATACTACTCGATACTCTTCTCAGCGTTAGTTGTCCTCTCTACTGGTATGATACTACTCGATACTCTTCTCAACGTTAGTTGTCCTCTCTACTGGTACGATACTACTAAATACTCTTCTCAGCCTTAGTTTTCCTCTCTACTGGTACGATACTTTTAAATACTCTTCTCAGCATTAGTTGTCCTCTCTACGAGTATGATACTGCTCGATACTCTTCTCAGCGTTAGTTGTCCTCTCTACTGGTATGATACTATTCGATACTCTTCTCAGCGTTAGTTGTCCTCACTACTGGTATGATACTACTCGATACTCTTTTCAGCGTTAGTTGTCGTCTCTACTGGTATGATACTACTCGATAATCTTCTCAGCTTTAGTTGTCCTCTCTACGAGTATGATACTACTCGATACTCTTCTCAGCTTTAGTTGTCCTCTCTACGAGTATGATACTACTCGATACTCTTCTCAGCTTTAGTTGTCCTCTCTACTGATATGATACTACTCGATACACATCGCAGCGTTAGTTGTCCTCTCTCCGAGTATGATACTACTCAATATTCTTCTCAGCGTTAGTTGTCCTCTCTACTAGTATGATACTACACGATACTCTTCTCAGCGTTAGTTGTCGTCTCTACTGGTATGATACTACTCGATACTCTTCTCAGCGTTAGTTGTCCTCTCTACTGGTATGATACTACTCGATACTCTTCTCAGCTTTAGTTGTCCTCTCTACTGGTATAATACTACTCGATACTCTTCTCAGCATTAGTTGTCCTCTCTACTGGTATAATACTACTCGATACTCTTCTCAGCATTAGTTTTCCTCTCTACTGGTATGATACTACTCGATACTCTTCTCAGCGTTAGTTGTCCTCACTACTGGTATGATACTACTCGATACTCTTTTCAGCGTTAGTTGTCGTCTCTACTGGTATGATACTACTCGATAATCTTCTCAGCTTTAGTTGTCCTCTCTACGAGTATGATACTACTCGATACTCTTCTCAGCTTTAGTTGTCCTCTCTACGAGTATGATACTACTCGATACTCTTCTCAGCTTTAGTTGTCCTCTCTACTGATATGATACTACTCGATACACATCGCAGCGTTAGTTGTCCTCTCTCCGAGTATGATACTACTCAATATTCTTCTCAGCGTTAGTTGTCCTCTCTACTAGTATGATACTACACGATACTCTTCTCAGCGTTAGTTGTCCTCACTACTGGTATGATACTACTCGATACTCTTTTCAGCGTTAGTTGTCGTCTCTACTGGTATGATACTACTCGATACTCTTCTCAGCGTTAGTTGTCCTCTCTACTGGTATGATACTACTCGATACTCTTCTCAGCTTTAGTTGTCCTCTCTACTGGTATAATACTACTCGATACTCTTCTCAGCATTAGTTGTCCTCTCTACTGGTATAATACTACTCGATACTCTTCTCAGCATTAGTTTTCCTCTGTACTGGTATGATACTACTCGATACTCTTCTCAGCGTTAGTTGTCCTCACTACTGGTATGATACTACTCGATACTCTTTTCAGCGTTAGTTGTCGTCTCTACTGGTATGATACTACTCGATAATCTTCTCAGCTTTAGTTGTCCTCTCTACGAGTATGATACTACGCGATACTCTTCTCAGCTTTAGTTGTCCTCTCTACGAGTATGATACTACTCGATACTCTTCTCAGCTTTAGTTGTCCTCTCTACTGATATGATACTACTCGATACACATCGCAGCGTTAGTTGTCCTCTCTCCGAGTATGATACTACTCAATATTCTTCTCAGCGTTAGTTGTCCTATCTACTAGTATGATACTACACGATACTCTTCTCAGCGTTAGTTGTCCTCACTACTGGTATGATACTACTCGATATTCTTTTCAGCGTTAGTTGTCGTCTCTACTGGTATGATACTACTCGATACTCTTCTCAGCCTTAGTTGTCCTCTCTACTGGTACGATACTACTAAATACTCTTCTCAGCATCAGTTGTCCTCTCTACGAGTATGATACTACTCAATATTCTTCTCAGCGTTAGTTGTCCTCTTTACTGGTATGATACTACTCGATACTCTTCTCAGCGTTAGTTCTCCTCTCTACTGATATGATACTACTCAATATTCTTCTCAGTGTTAGTTGTCCTCTCTACGAGTATGATACTACTCGATACTCTTCTCAGCGTTAGTTGCCCTCTCTACTGGTATGATACTACTCGATACTCCTCTGAGCGTTAGTTGTCCTCCCTACTAGTATGATACTACTCGATACTCTTCTCAGCGTTAGTTGTCGTTTCTACCGGTATGATACTACTGGATTCTCTTCTCAGCGTTAGTTTTCCTCTCTACTGGTATGATACTACTCGATACTCTTCTCAGCGTTAGTTGTCCTCTCTACTGGTATGATACTACTCGATACTCTTCTCAACGTTAGTTGTCCTCTCTACTGGTATGATACTACTCGATACTCTTCTCAGCCTTAGATGTCCTCTCTACTGGTACGATACTACTAAATACTCTTCTCAGCATTAGTTGTCCTCTCTACGAGTATGATACTGCTCGATACTCTTCTCAGCGTTAGTTGTCCTCTCTACTGGTATGATACTATTCGATACTCTTCTCAGCGTTAGTTGTCCTCACTACTGGTATGATACTACTCGATACTCTTTTCAGCGTTAGTTGTCGTCTCTACTGGTATGATACTACTCGATAATCTTCTCAGCTTTAGTTGTCCTCTCTACGAGTATGATACTACTCGATACTCTTCTCAGCTTTAGTTGTCCTCTCTACGAGTATGATACTACTCGATACTCTTCTCAGCTTTAGTTGTCCTCTCTACTGATATGATACTACTCGATACACATCGCAGCGTTAGTTGTCCTCTCTCCGAGTATGATACTACTCAATATTCTTCTCAGCGTTAGTTGTCCTCTCTACTAGTATGATACTACACGATACTCTTCTCAGCGTTAGTTGTCGTCTCTACTGGTATGATACTACTCGATACTCTTCTCAGCGTTAGTTGTCCTCTCTACTGGTATGATACTACTCGATACTCTTCTCAGCTTTAGTTGTCCTCTCTACTGGTATAATACTACTCGATACTCTTCTCAGCATTAGTTGTCCTCTCTACTGGTATAATACTACTCGATACTCTTCTCAGCATTAGTTTTCCTCTCTACTGGTATGATACTACTCGATACTCTTCTCAGCGTTAGTTGTCCTCACTACTGGTATGATACTACTCGATACTCTTTTCAGCGTTAGTTGTCGTCTCTACTGGTATGATACTACTCGATAATCTTCTCAGCTTTAGTTGTCCTCTCTACGAGTATGATACTACGCGATACTCTTCTCAGCTTTAGTTGTCCTCTCTACGAGTATGATACTACTCGATACTCTTCTCAGCTTTAGTTCTCCTCTCTACTGATATGATACTACTCAATATTCTTCTCAGCATTAGTTGTCCTCTCTACTGGTATAATACTACTCGATACTCTTCTCAGCATTAGTTTTCCTCTCTACTGGTATGATACTACTCGATACTCTTCTCAGCGTTAGTTGTCCTCACTACTGGTATGATACTACTCGATACTCTTTTCAGCGTTAGTTGTCGTCTCTACTGGTATGATACTACTCGATAATCTTCTCAGCTTTAGTTGTCCTCTCTACGAGTATGATACTACGCGATACTCTTCTCAGCTTTAGTTGTCCTCTCTACGAGTATGATACTACTCGATACTCTTCTCAGCTTTAGTTGTCCTCTCTACTGATATGATACTACTCGATTCACATCGCAGCGTTAGTTGTCCTCTCTCCGAGTATGATACTACTCAATATTCTTCTCAGCGTTAGTTGTCCTCTCTACTAGTATGATACTACACGATACTCTTCTCAGCGTTAGTTGTCCTCACTACTGGTATGATACTACTCGATACTCTTTTCAGCGTTAGTTGTCGTCTCTACTGGTATGATACTACTCGATACTCTTCTCAGCCTTAGTTGTCCTCTCTACTGGTACGATACTACTAAATACTCTTCTCAGCATCAGTTGTCCTCTCTACGAGTATGATACTACTCAATATTCTTCTCAGCGTTAGTTGTCCTCTTTACTGGTATGATACTACTCGATACTCTTCTCAGCGTTAGTTCTCCTCTCTACTGATATGATACTACTCAATATTCTTCTCAGTGTTAGTTGTCCTCTCTACGAGTATGATACTACTCGATACTCTTCTCAGCGTTAGTTGCCCTCTCTACTGGTATGATACTACTCGATACTCCCCTGAGCGTTAGTTGTCCTCCCTACTAGTATGATACTACTCGATACTCTTCTCAGCGTTAGTTGTCCTCTCTACTTGTATGATACTACTCGATACTCTTCTCAGCGTTAGTTGCCCTCTCTACTGGTATGATACTACTCGATACTCTTTTCAGCGTTAGTTGTCCTCTCTACTGGTATGATACTACTCGATACTCTTCTCAGCCTTAGGTGTCCTCTCTACTGGTACGATACTACTAAATACTCTTCTCAGCATTAGTTGTCCTCTCTACGAGTATGATACTGCTCGATACTCTTCTCAGCGTTAGTTGTCGTTTCTACCGGTATGATACTACTGGATTCTCTTCTCAGCGTTAGTTGTCCTCTCTACTGATATGATACTACTCGATACACATCGCAGCGTTAGTTGTCCTCTCTCCGAGTATGATACTACTCAATATTCTTCTCAGCGTTAGTTGTCCTCTCTACTAGTATGATACTACACGATACTCTTCTCAGCGTTAGTTGTCCTCACTACTGGTATGATACTACTCGATACTCTTTTCAGCGTTAGTTGTCGTCTCTACTGGTATGATACTACTCGATACTCTTCTCAGCCTTAGTTGTCCTCTCTACTGGTACGATACTACTAAATACTCTTCTCAGCATCAGTTGTCCTCTCTACGAGTATGATACTACTCAATATTCTTCTCAGCGTTAGTTGTCCTCTTTACTGGTATGATACTACTCGATACTCTTCTCAGCGTTAGTTCTCCTCTCTACTGATATGATACTACTCAATATTCTTCTCAGTGTTAGTTGTCCTCTCTACGAGTATGATACTACTCGATACTCTTCTCAGCGTTAGTTGCCCTCTCTACTGGTATGATACTACTCGATACTCCTCTGAGCGTTAGTTGTCCTCCCTACTAGTATGATACTACTCGATACTCTTCTCAGCGTTAGTTGTCCTCTCTACTTGTATGATACTACTCGATACTCTTCTCAGCGTTAGTTGCCCTCTCTACTGGTATGATACTACTCGATACTCTTTTCAGCGCTAGTTGTCCTCTCTACTGGTATGATACTACTCGATACTCTTCTCAGCCTTAGGTGTCCTCTCTACTGGTACGATACTACTAAATACTCTTCTCAGCATTAGTTGTCCTCTCTACGAGTATGATACTGCTCGATACTCTTCTCAGCGTTAGTTGTCGTTTCTACCGGTATGATACTACTGGATTCTCTTCTCAGCGTTAGTTGCCCTCTCTACTGGTATGATACTACTCGATACTCGTCTGAGCGTTAATTGTCCTCTCTACTAGTATGATACTACTCGATACTCTTCTCAGCTTTAGTTGTCCTCTCTACTGATATGATACTACTCGATACACATCGCAGCGTTAGTTGTCCTCTCTACGAGTATGATACTACTCAATATTCTTCTCAGCGTTAGTTGTCCTCTCTACTAGTATGATACTACACGATACTCTTCTCAGCGTTAGTTGTCCTCACTACTGGTATGATACTACTCGATACTCTTTTCAGCGTTAGTTTTCGTCTCTACTGGTATGATACTACTCGATACTCTTCTCAGCCTTAGTTGTCCTCTCTACTGGTACGATACTACTAAATACTCTTCTCAGCATTAGTTGTCCTCTCTACGAGTATGATACTACTCAATATTCTTCTCAGCGTTAGTTGTCCTCTCTACTGGTATGATACTACTCGATACTCTTCTCAGCTTTAGTTGTCCTCTCTACTGGTATGATACTACTCGATACTCTTTTCAGCGTTAGTTGTCGTCTCTACTGGTATGATACTACTCGATACTCTTCTCAGCGTTAGTTGTCCTCTCTACTGGTATGATACTACTCGATACTCTTCTCAGCTTTAGTTGTCCTCTCTACTGGTATAATACTACTCGATACTCTTCTCAGCATTAGTTGTCCTCTCTACTGGTATAATACTACTCGATACTCTTCTCAGCATTAGTTTTCCTCTCTACTGGTATGATACTACTCGATACTCTTCTCAGCGTTAGTTGTCCTCACTACTGGTATGATACTACTCGATACTCTTTTCAGCGTTAGTTGTCGTCTCTACTGGTATGATACTACTCGATAATCTTCTCAGCTTTAGTTGTCCTCTCTACGAGTATGATACTACGCGATACTCTTCTCAGCTTTAGTTGTCCTCTCTACGAGTATGATACTACTCGATACTCTTCTCAGCTTTAGTTGTCCTCTCTACTGATATGATACTACTCGATACACATCGCAGCGTTAGTTGTCCTCTCTCCGAGTATGATACTACTCAATATTCTTCTCAGCGTTAGTTGTCCTCTCTACTAGTATGATACTACACGATACTCTTCTCAGCGTTAGTTGTCCTCACTACTGGTATGATACTACTCGATACTCTTTTCAGCGTTAGTTGTCGTCTCTACTGGTATGATACTACTCGATACTCTTCTCAGCCTTAGTTGTCCTCTCTACTGGTACGATACTACTAAATACTCTTCTCAGCATCAGTTGTCCTCTCTACGAGTATGATACTACTCAATATTCTTCTCAGCGTTAGTTGTCCTCTTTACTGGTATGATACTACTCGATACTCTTCTCAGCGTTAGTTCTCCTCTCTACTGATATAATACTACTCAATATTCTTCTCAGTGTTAGTTGTCCTCTCTACGAGTATGATACTACTCGATACTCTTCTCAGCGTTAGTTGCCCTCTCTACTGGTATGATACTACTCGATACTCCTCTGAGCGTTAGTTGTCCTCCCTACTAGTATGATACTACTCGATACTCTTCTCAGCGTTAGTTGTCGTTTCTACCGGTATGATACTACTGGATTCTCTTCTCAGCGTTAGTTTTCCTCTCTACTGGTATGATACTACTCGATACTCTTCTCAGCGTTAGTTGTCCTCTCTACTGGTATGATACTACTCGATACTCTTCTCAACGTTAGTTGTCCTCTCTACTGGTACGATACTACTAAATACTCTTCTCAGCCTTAGTTTTCCTCTCTACTGGTACGATACTTTTAAATACTCTTCTCAGCATTAGTTGTCCTCTCTACGAGTATGATACTGCTCGATACTCTTCTCAGCGTTAGTTGTCCTCTCTACTGGTATGATACTATTCGATACTCTTCTCAGCGTTAGTTGTCCTCACTACTGGTATGATACTACTCGATACTCTTTTCAGCGTTAGTTGTCGTCTCTACTGGTATGATACTACTCGATAATCTTCTCAGCTTTAGTTGTCCTCTCTACGAGTATGATACTACTCGATACTCTTCTCAGCTTTAGTTGTCCTCTCTACGAGTATGATACTACTCGATACTCTTCTCAGCTTTAGTTGTCCTCTCTACTGATATGATACTACTCGATACACATCGCAGCGTTAGTTGTCCTCTCTCCGAGTATGATACTACTCAATATTCTTCTCAGCGTTAGTTGTCCTCTCTACTAGTATGATACTACACGATACTCTTCTCAGCGTTAGTTGTCGTCTCTACTGGTATGATACTACTCGATACTCTTCTCAGCGTTAGTTGTCCTCTCTACTGGTATGATACTACTCGATACTCTTCTCAGCTTTAGTTGTCCTCTCTACTGGTATAATACTACTCGATACTCTTCTCAGCATTAGTTGTCCTCTCTACTGGTATAATACTACTCGATACTCTTCTCAGCATTAGTTTTCCTCTCTACTGGTATGATACTACTCGATACTCTTCTCAGCGTTAGTTGTCCTCACTACTGGTATGATACTACTCGATACTCTTTTCAGCGTTAGTTGTCGTCTCTACTGGTATGATACTACTCGATAATCTTCTCAGCTTTAGTTGTCCTCTCTACGAGTATGATACTACTCGATACTCTTCTCAGCTTTAGTTGTCCTCTCTACGAGTATGATACTACTCGATACTCTTCTCAGCTTTAGTTGTCCTCTCTACTGATATGATACTACTCGATACACATCGCAGCGTTAGTTGTCCTCTCTCCGAGTATGATACTACTCAATATTCTTCTCAGCGTTAGTTGTCCTCTCTACTAGTATGATACTACACGATACTCTTCTCAGCGTTAGTTGTCCTCACTACTGGTATGATACTACTCGATACTCTTTTCAGCGTTAGTTGTCGTCTCTACTGGTATGATACTACTCGATACTCTTCTCAGCGTTAGTTGTCCTCTCTACTGGTATGATACTACTCGATACTCTTCTCAGCTTTAGTTGTCCTCTCTACTGGTATAATACTACTCGATACTCTTCTCAGCATTAGTTGTCCTCTCTACTGGTATAATACTACTCGATACTCTTCTCAGCATTAGTTTTCCTCTGTACTGGTATGATACTACTCGATACTCTTCTCAGCGTTAGTTGTCCTCACTACTGGTATGATACTACTCGATACTCTTTTCAGCGTTAGTTGTCGTCTCTACTGGTATGATACTACTCGATAATCTTCTCAGCTTTAGTTGTCCTCTCTACGAGTATGATACTACGCGATACTCTTCTCAGCTTTAGTTGTCCTCTCTACGAGTATGATACTACTCGATACTCTTCTCAGCTTTAGTTGTCCTCTCTACTGATATGATACTACTCGATACACATCGCAGCGTTAGTTGTCCTCTCTCCGAGTATGATACTACTCAATATTCTTCTCAGCGTTAGTTGTCCTATCTACTAGTATGATACTACACGATACTCTTCTCAGCGTTAGTTGTCCTCACTACTGGTATGATACTACTCGATATTCTTTTCAGCGTTAGTTGTCGTCTCTACTGGTATGATACTACTCGATACTCTTCTCAGCCTTAGTTGTCCTCTCTACTGGTACGATACTACTAAATACTCTTCTCAGCATCAGTTGTCCTCTCTACGAGTATGATACTACTCAATATTCTTCTCAGCGTTAGTTGTCCTCTTTACTGGTATGATACTACTCGATACTCTTCTCAGCGTTAGTTCTCCTCTCTACTGATATGATACTACTCAATATTCTTCTCAGTGTTAGTTGTCCTCTCTACGAGTATGATACTACTCGATACTCTTCTCAGCGTTAGTTGCCCTCTCTACTGGTATGATACTACTCGATACTCCTCTGAGCGTTAGTTGTCCTCCCTACTAGTATGATACTACTCGATACTCTTCTCAGCGTTAGTTGTCGTTTCTACCGGTATGATACTACTGGATTCTCTTCTCAGCGTTAGTTTTCCTCTCTACTGGTATGATACTACTCGATACTCTTCTCAGCGTTAGTTGTCCTCTCTACTGGTATGATACTACTCGATACTCTTCTCAACGTTAGTTGTCCTCTCTACTGGTATGATACTACTCGATACTCTTCTCAGCCTTAGTTGTCCTCTCTACTGGTACGATACTACTAAATACTCTTCTCAGCATTAGTTGTCCTCTCTACGAGTATGATACTGCTCGATACTCTTCTCAGCGTTAGTTGTCCTCTCTACTGGTATGATACTATTCGATACTCTTCTCAGCGTTAGTTGTCCTCACTACTGGTATGATACTACTCGATACTCTTTTCAGCGTTAGTTGTCGTCTCTACTGGTATGATACTACTCGATAATCTTCTCAGCTTTAGTTGTCCTCTCTACGAGTATGATACTACTCGATACTCTTCTCAGCTTTAGTTGTCCTCTCTACGAGTATGATACTACTCGATACTCTTCTCAGCTTTAGTTGTCCTCTCTACTGATATGATACTACTCGATACACATCGCAGCGTTAGTTGTCCTCTCTCCGAGTATGATACTACTCAATATTCTTCTCAGCGTTAGTTGTCCTCTCTACTAGTATGATACTACACGATACTCTTCTCAGCGTTAGTTGTCGTCTCTACTGGTATGATACTACTCGATACTCTTCTCAGCGTTAGTTGTCCTCTCTACTGGTATGATACTACTCGATACTCTTCTCAGCTTTAGTTGTCCTCTCTACTGGTATAATACTACTCGATACTCTTCTCAGCATTAGTTGTCCTCTCTACTGGTATAATACTACTCGATACTCTTCTCAGCATTAGTTTTCCTCTCTACTGGTATGATACTACTCGATACTCTTCTCAGCGTTAGTTGTCCTCACTACTGGTATGATACTACTCGATACTCTTTTCAGCGTTAGTTGTCGTCTCTACTGGTATGATACTACTCGATAATCTTCTCAGCTTTAGTTGTCCTCTCTACGAGTATGATACTACGCGATACTCTTCTCAGCTTTAGTTGTCCTCTCTACGAGTATGATACTACTCGATACTCTTCTCAGCTTTAGTTGTCCTCTCTACTGATATGATACTACTCGATTCACATCGCAGCGTTAGTTGTCCTCTCTCCGAGTATGATACTACTCAATATTCTTCTCAGCGTTAGTTGTCCTCTCTACTAGTATGATACTACACGATACTCTTCTCAGCGTTAGTTGTCCTCACTACTGGTATGATACTACTCGATACTCTTTTCAGCGTTAGTTGTCGTCTCTACTGGTATGATACTACTCGATACTCTTCTCAGCCTTAGTTGTCCTCTCTACTGGTACGATACTACTAAATACTCTTCTCAGCATCAGTTGTCCTCTCTACGAGTATGATACTACTCAATATTCTTCTCAGCGTTAGTTGTCCTCTTTACTGGTATGATACTACTCGATACTCTTCTCAGCGTTAGTTCTCCTCTCTACTGATATGATACTACTCAATATTCTTCTCAGTGTTAGTTGTCCTCTCTACGAGTATGATACTACTCGATACTCTTCTCAGCGTTAGTTGCCCTCTCTACTGGTATGATACTACTCGATACTCCCCTGAGCGTTAGTTGTCCTCCCTACTAGTATGATACTACTCGATACTCTTCTCAGCGTTAGTTGTCCTCTCTACTTGTATGATACTACTCGATACTCTTCTCAGCGTTAGTTGCCCTCTCTACTGGTATGATACTACTCGATACTCTTTTCAGCGTTAGTTGTCCTCTCTACTGGTATGATACTACTCGATACTCTTCTCAGCCTTAGGTGTCCTCTCTACTGGTACGATACTACTAAATACTCTTCTCAGCATTAGTTGTCCTCTCTACGAGTATGATACTGCTCGATACTCTTCTCAGCGTTAGTTGTCGTTTCTACCGGTATGATACTACTGGATTCTCTTCTCAGCGTTAGTTTTCCTCTCTACTGGTATGATACTACTCGATACTCTTCTCAGCATTAGTTGTCCTCTCTACTGGTATAATACTACTCGATACTCTTCTCAGCATTAGTTTTCCTCTCTACTGGTATGATACTACTCGATACTCTTCTCAGCGTTAGTTGTCCTCACTACTGGTATGATACTACTCGATACTCTTTTCAGCGTTAGTTGTCGTCTCTACTGGTATGATACTACTCGATAATCTTCTCAGCTTTAGTTGTCCTCTCTACGAGTATGATACTACGCGATACTCTTCTCAGCTTTAGTTGTCCTCTCTACGAGTATGATACTACTCGATACTCTTCTCAGCTTTAGTTGTCCTCTCTACTGATATGATACTACTCGATACACATCGCAGCGTTAGTTGTCCTCTCTCCGAGTATGATACTACTCAATATTCTTCTCAGCGTTAGTTGTCGTCTCTACTAGTATGATACTACACGATACTCTTCTCAGCGTTAGTTGTCCTCACTACTGGTATGATACTACTCGATACTCTTTTCAGCGTTAGTTGTCGTCTCTACTGGTATGATACTACTCGATACTCTTCTCAGCCTTAGTTGTCCTCTCTACTGGTACGATACTACTAAATACTCTTCTCAGCATCAGTTGTCCTCTCTACGAGTATGATACTACTCAATATTCTTCTCAGCGTTAGTTGTCCTCTTTACTGGTATGATACTACTCGATACTCTTCTCAGCGTTAGTTCTCCTCTCTACTGATATGATACTACTCAATATTCTTCTCAGTGTTAGTTGTCCTCTCTACGAGTATGATACTACTCGATACTCTTCTCAGCGTTAGTTGCCCTCTCTACTGGTATGATACTACTCGATACTCCTCTGAGCGTTAGTTGTCCTCCCTACTAGTATGATACTACTCGATACTCTTCTCAGCGTTAGTTGTCCTCTCTACTTGTATGATACTACTCGATACTCTTCTCAGCGTTAGTTGCCCTCTCTACTGGTATGATACTACTCGATACTCTTTTCAGCGCTAGTTGTCCTCTCTACTGGTATGATACTACTCGATACTCTTCTCAGCCTTAGGTGTCCTCTCTACTGGTACGATACTACTAAATACTCTTCTCAGCATTAGTTGTCCTCTCTACGAGTATGATACTGCTCGATACTCTTCTCAGCGTTAGTTGTCGTTTCTACCGGTATGATACTACTGGATTCTCTTCTCAGCGTTAGTTGCCCTCTCTACTGGTATGATACTACTCGATACTCGTCTGAGCGTTAATTGTCCTCTCTACTAGTATGATACTACTCGATACTCTTCTCAGCTTTAGTTGTCCTCTCTACTGATATGATACTACTCGATACACATCGCAGCGTTAGTTGTCCTCTCTACGAGTATGATACTACTCAATATTCTTCTCAGCGTTAGTTGTCCTCTCTACTAGTATGATACTACACGATACTCTTCTCAGCGTTAGTTGTCCTCACTACTGGTATGATACTACTCGATACTCTTTTCAGCGTTAGTTTTCGTCTCTACTGGTATGATACTACTCGATACTCTTCTCAGCCTTAGTTGTCCTCTCTACTGGTACGATACTACTTAATACTCTTCTCAGCATTAGTTGTCCTCTCTACGAGTATGATACTACTCAATATTCTTCTCAGCGTTAGTTGTCCTCTCTACTGGTATGATACTACTCGATACTCTTCTCAGCTTTAGTTGTCCTCTCTACTGGTATAATACTACTCGATACTCTTCTCAGCATTAGTTGTCCTCTCTACTGGTATAATACTACTCGATACTCTTCTCAGCATTAGTTTTCCTCTCTACTGGTATGATACTACTCGATACTCTTCTCAGCGTTAGTTGTCCTCACTACTGGTATGATACTACTCGATACTCTTTTCAGCGTTAGTTGTCGTCTCTACTGGTATGATACTACTCGATAATCTTCTCAGCTTTAGTTGTCCTCTCTACGAGTATGATACTACTCGATACTCTTCTCAGCTTTAGTTGTCCTCTCTACGAGTATGATACTACTCGATACTCTTCTCAGCTTTAGTTGTCCTCTCTACTGATATGATACTACTCGATACACATCGCAGCGTTAGTTGTCCTCTCTCCGAGTATGATACTACTCAATATTCTTCTCAGCGTTAGTTGTCCTCTCTACTAGTATGATACTACACGATACTCTTCTCAGCGTTAGTTGTCCTCACTACTGGTATGATACTACTCGATACTCTTTTCAGCGTTAGTTGTCGTCTCTACTGGTATGATACTACTCGATACTCTTCTCAGCGTTAGTTGTCCTCTCTACTGGTATGATACTACTCGATACTCTTCTCAGCTTTAGTTGTCCTCTCTACTGGTATAATACTACTCGATACTCTTCTCAGCATTAGTTGTCCTCTCTACTGGTATAATACTACTCGATACTCTTCTCAGCATTAGTTTTCCTCTGTACTGGTATGATACTACTCGATACTCTTCTCAGCGTTAGTTGTCCTCACTACTGGTATGATACTACTCGATACTCTTTTCAGCGTTAGTTGTCGTCTCTACTGGTATGATACTACTCGATAATCTTCTCAGCTTTAGTTGTCCTCTCTACGAGTATGATACTACGCGATACTCTTCTCAGCTTTAGTTGTCCTCTCTACGAGTATGATACTACTCGATACTCTTCTCAGCTTTAGTTGTCCTCTCTACTGATATGATACTACTCGATACACATCGCAGCGTTAGTTGTCCTCTCTCCGAGTATGATACTACTCAATATTCTTCTCAGCGTTAGTTGTCCTCTCTACTAGTATGATACTACACGATACTCTTCTCAGCGTTAGTTGTCCTCACTACTGGTATGATACTACTCGATATTCTTTTCAGCGTTAGTTGTCGTCTCTACTGGTATGATACTACTCGATACTCTTCTCAGCCTTAGTTGTCCTCTCTACTGGTACGATACTACTAAATACTCTTCTCAGCATCAGTTGTCCTCTCTACGAGTATGATACTACTCAATATTCTTCTCAGCGTTAGTTGTCCTCTTTACTGGTATGATACTACTCGATACTCTTCTCAGCGTTAGTTCTCCTCTCTACTGATATGATACTACTCAATATTCTTCTCAGTGTTAGTTGTCCTCTCTACGAGTATGATACTACTCGATACTCTTCTCAGCGTTAGTTGCCCTCTCTACTGGTATGATACTACTCGATACTCCTCTGAGCGTTAGTTGTCCTCCCTACTAGTATGATACTACTCGATACTCTTCTCAGCGTTAGTTGTCGTTTCTACCGGTATGATACTACTGGATTCTCTTCTCAGCGTTAGTTTTCCTCTCTACTGGTATGATACTACTCGATACTCTTCTCAGCGTTAGTTGTCCTCTCTACTGGTATGATACTACTCGATACTCTTCTCAACGTTAGTTGTCCTCTCTACTGGTATGATACTACTCGATACTCTTCTCAGCCTTAGTTGTCCTCTCTACTGGTACGATACTACTAAATACTCTTCTCAGCATTAGTTGTCCTCTCTACGAGTATGATACTGCTCGATACTCTTCTCAGCGTTAGTTGTCCTCTCTACCGGTATGATACTACTCGATTCTCTTCTCAGCGTTAGTTGTCCTCTCTACTGGTATGATACTACTCGATACTCTTCTCAGCGTTAGTTGTCCTCTCTACTGGTATGATACTACTCGATACTCTTCTCAGCTTTAGTTGTCCTCCCTACTTGTATGATACTACTCGATACTCTTCTCAGCATTAGTTGTCCTCTCTACTGGTACGATACTACTAAATACTCTTCTCAGCATTAGTTGTCCTCTCTACGAGTATGATACTGCTCGATAATCTTCTCAGCGTTAGTTGTCCTCTCTACCGGTATGATACTACTCGATTCTCTTCTCAGCGTTAGTTGTCCTCTCTACTGGTATGATACTACTCGATACTCTTCTCAGCGTTAGTTGTCCTCTCTACTGGTATGATACTACTCGATACTCTTCTCAGCTTTAGTTGTCCTCCCTACTGGTATGATACTACTCGATACTCTTCTCAGCATTAGTTGTCCTCTCTACTGGTATAATACTACTCGATACTCTTCTCAGCATTAGTTTTCCTCTCTACTGGTATGATACTACTCGATACTCTTCTCAGCGTTAGTTGTCCACACTACGAGTATGATACTACTCGATAATCTTCTCAGCTTTAGTTGTCCTCTCTACTGGTTTACTACTCGATACTCTAATCAGCGTTAGTTGTCCTCTCTACTGGTATAATACTACTCGATACTCTTCTCAGCATTAGTTGTCCTCTCTACTGGTATGATACTACTCGATACTCTTTTCAGCGTTAGTTGTCCTCTCTACGAGTATGAGAGAAGATTATTGAGTAGTATCATACTCGTAGAGAGGACAACTAACGTTGGGAAGAGTATTGAGTAGTATCATACCTGTAGAGAGGACAACTAACGCTGAGAAGAATATGGAGTAGTATCATACTCGTAGAGAGGATAAGTAACGCTGAGAAGAGTATCGAGTAGTATCATACCAGTAGAGAGGACAACTAACGCTGAGAAGATTATTGAGTAGTATCATACCAGTAGAGAGAACAACTAACGCTGAGAAGAGTATCGAGTAGTATCATACCAGTAGAGAGGACAACTAACGCTGAGTAGAGTATCGAGTAGTATCATACCAGTAGAGATGACAACTAAGGCTTAGAAGTGTATTGAGAAGTATCATACTCGTAGAAAGGGCAACTAACGCTGAGAAGAGTATCGAGTAGTATCATACTATTAGAGAGGACAACTAACGCTGAGTAGAGTATCGAGTAGTATCATACCAGTAGAGAGGACAACTAACGCTGGGAAGAGTATTGAGTAGTATCATACCTGTAGAGAGGACAACTAACGCTGAGAAGAATATGGAGTAGTATCATACTCGTAGAGAGGATAAGTAACGCTGAGAAGAGTATCGAGTAGTATCATACTATTAGAGAGGACAACTATCGCTGAGTAGAGTATCGAGTAGTATCATACCAGTAGAGAGGACAACTAACGCTGGGAAGAGTATCGAGTAGTATCATACCAGTAGAGGGGACAACTAACCATATAGTTTATATATTTGATAAATAAATACTTTTTCATATTTTGTGTTTTATATCATTTGCAGGAAGAGGAATTACGTGTATCCGGTGACCCCAAGTTTTCTCATTTACTGGAAGAGCTCCACGTTGAAGTTACAGCATTCGCACCACCGGCTGAGGCACATGCAAGAATTGCTTATGCTCTAGCTGAAGTTCGGAGATTCCTTGTTCCAGTGAGTACCGGTTATTTTATAAAATATATGCTTGATTACAGTCTTTTTTTAAACGGCTATTATGTAATTATATCAATCTCTTCAGTTACTAATCATGTATCTAGATAACATTTACCTTAAAATATATAATGAATGACACGTAAGTGATGGTTTGTATTTTACGGTCAATCCCGTTATAGCCTGTGCAGGGCCACTCTAACTACCGTGCTATATGGGATATAAGGTAGTAGCCCTTTTGGAAGCAGCCATTTTTATTGCTATTATCTTTTTATATTATTACTAATAATTTAGTTTCTTAGTTATCTATTTTTATTCAAAACCATTTTATTGCAAAAATAAGCAAATAACCGGTTCTAAATGAAATAGAAGGTATTATATATATAAATATATATGCATATCTTACGAAGAGGGGCGCATTATTTTTAGTAGTACAGGGCGCCGAATATCTTAGGACGGTCTTGGGCGTGTGGATCTTGTAAGTTGAGAGATCAGATTTGGAGACTCATATAGCAAGCATTCTTCCAAACTTAAATTATTTAATTTAACCGAACAAAATTCTCCGCTCAGGGGAGGGGGGAGAACAGCTTGTTTCCATAAAGTTCGACCGTCGGCGCCACCCAGTTTGTAAATGCTTTTATTGAAAAGAGAAAAACTGACCAACATAACATGACCAACGTGCAGGAAACAGAGTTGTGTTATTTTGGTTGGAGAATTATTCATTTTGACTGCCCTGGGAGTAGCGTAATCGTAACGTATCTTTTTATATTTGTGTCGGCTCTAAGGTTCCTAAATCCTGATATAAAATTCGAGGGTGGGCCATAGAGTAAGGTTCCCAAATCACGGGAGCCACGTGGAGGTTTTGGTTAACACTTCTTCAAAACACTACCGAGTGCAGTAATCCCCCTGTTTCCCGATCCTACCAGGCTTTTCCCACTCAGTGTTAGAGTTGGGCGTTCCCGCCATTTTTGTAAAACCTAAATGAACTGGAAAAAAAATTTCATAAGCGAATGAACGAAACGAATCATATAATACCAACGAAGGTTTTCGTTTTGACTCCTGTTATTATTTCGTAGGTATGTAAAAAACAACAGATCTCTGAAGAATGAAACGCGTGATGAATTGGGTCGAGCGTTTTGCGAATTTTTCTTCTTCATCTTCCTCCTTTGTCCATCTCAGGGTGGAGGTGCCTCAGTCCAAGTCAGCCAGGCATCACGATCCCGAGCCAGAACACTCATGGAGTTCAGACGCTTTCCCTTTTTCTGTCCTGTCCTGAAGATGTGATCGGTACATAACAGTCTGGGTCTTCCTCGAGGGTGAGGTCAAGTGGGCCTGGCTTCAAAAAACTTTGGTGGATCTCGGTCTTCATTCATTCGGCATAGGTGACCGAACCATTTTAGCAGCCTCTTTTCGACATTGTCCCTCAAGGCGGGTACTCCAAGGTCTCCACGTATCTGTTCATTTCTGACATGGCCTGCCACTCTCCGGAGGTACTTCATTTCAGCGGAGGTAACTCTACTCCAGTGCCTGTCCTGCGGGATCCAGCTTTCACTGCCATAAAGAAGGGTAGGTAGGTAGATGGCCTTGAATATGTGTAGTTTTACACTGTTTTCTATCTCCCTTTTCCCCACTACTGAGCTGCAAAGCTGATAAGATTGATAATATATATTATTTGCTTTTCTGATCCTGTTGAAAAGCTCTTGGTAAATTATTCCATTTACTATATGCTGAGCCTAATATCAAAATAAGTGTAGTCCTCTACTATTTACAAAACCTCCTTCTTACAGCGAACTATCACTTCTTTCTCATGACCAATGTACATCACCTTACTTTTCTTTGCATTCAGTATCATGCCCTTTCTTTCCAACTCGGCTTCCCACTCAATGACTGCTTGCTGGAGGTTTTCATGGGAATCAGCAATGAGGACTATATCGTCTGCACAATCTAGAACTTGGGCCAGTATTATCCTCATATTCCACTTTCCCATGACTGCCCGTATCGTCCTCCGCTTGCATATTTTTAAAATTTCATCCATGAATATGGTGAACAGGAGAGGACTAAGGCTCTCACCTTGTTTAACTCCTCTAATCACGTTAAAAGTCCTGGATTCTGTTCCGTTTATTCTAGCTATGCATGAGTCGTGGTAGGTAGATTTTATTGCTCCAATCAATTCCTTGGGCAGGCACATTTTTAGCGGCTAAATCTGCTCATATTTCTTTTCTCGGAACCGAATCAAAGGCTGCCTTTATATCGAGAAATGCGAGGTAAATGCTCTTCCCTCTGTCCCATGACTTCTCAATAATTGACCTGAGCGAGAAGATGTGGTCTTGTGTCTGGCGGTATTGGATTGGCTTCTTCGTGTTTGAGTTCGATCCGGTTCTTGCTGGAAGCGCCACATCAGCGCTATTGCATCCACATATTTTTTTTATTTATATAACTTATATATTTATATGTTTTTATTTTATACTTTTATTTGTTTATTTATAATATACAATAAAACTATTTTTAACCTAAATTTACTGTCGACAAAAGTTGGAATGGCTAGAATAGTAGCGTGTGGACCGGTTAGTTTGCTAAGCTTCTGTAAGCCCCTTTACATGTTGCCGTTTGACTTGCCTAGTTTGCCGTATGTTTGCCGTTTGCTTGGCAAATGTGTAAAGGCATCTTAATGATATCGGCAGAGAAATGTCAATATTTCAAATTATCGTCAATTCTTTAATCAAATTTAAGAAAAAACAATTCTAAACGAATCGGAAGGATAGTAAATATCCTTTTTTTTTTAATATTTAAAGCCTGCTGTAAATGAACTTAATAAAAACTACATCTTAATGATATCGTCACAGAAATATCGATATTATAAAAACATTATCTTAATTATAAAGGCACTAAAAAATCGATCGGTGTGTGTCCCTTTAAAACATTAAAAATATCGAGACCCGAAATATCGATGTACGTTTTCGCTATATGTCGAAGAAATTGAGATTTCATTGATATAATGCTGTGTTTGAATAGAAAAAAAAATTATTGTTGTGCCAACATTCGTAATAGGTAAAAGAAAAGTTCTAATTCAAAAGTTTGAAGAAAATTACAATATTTTATAATATAGTTGGGAAAATTTAAATATTTAACATAGTTGGGAAATTTTATATTTCGTCCAATCCAACATATTGTAACAACATCCCTGCCTAACTTTCAATTCAATGTAAACCGTTTTCCCCTTCTTTGAATGGCTAAAAATAACGATATTTTTATTGATATGTCGAACTGCTATTGCAATATAATATATATCGATGTTTAAATCCCTATATGTTTAAGCCTCCTTTAACAGATTAAAAACACATCGAGACTCGATATATCGAAATATCGATATATCGAACCACTATTTCGATACATTAAAAAAATATCGAAACGATATATATTGATATATTTTTATTGTTATTGATTACTATTTTTTCTAGTGTATAACAAGTTTAAATATAATAAAATAGTATAAAAATTTATTGTTACCGTAAGTAAACTGAAACAAAAAAAGCTCAATTTTTGATAAAGATCTTTCCTTTACTCAAATATTTTTCCAATAGCAACGAAATAGCGGAAAATGTGATTTTGAGCCATGCAATTTTCAAAAAGTTTCTGACGGAGGACTTTCCTCTTGGAATACACTTGGACTCCACTTTAGTCTTTAGCCGAGGGCCTCCAAAGGAGCCAGACCGGGCCTGGTTAGGTTAAAATATGACTGGACCTTTTTCGTAGGTCAGCTTATGCTGAATCTAATTTCGATTTCATGATATTCGTAATCTAGGCAAAAAATTTGAGTGTAAAGGTCGCGACATGCAGGTTTTTCTTGAAATACAGAAACTTTCAGGTTTGACGCTCCGATAAGCCGTTACCATTAGTTTTAGCTAAAAATGTAACTAGACCAGTGGTCCTCAACTTGGGGGGGCGCACCCCCCTAAGGGTGTAATAATAAAACTAAAGGGGGCGCGAGTATATCGAGAAAAATATATCGACAATGTATAAAAATTGTATTTATTTTTCTGAAAACATTCTGGCATAATAAAATATAATATACACTTTACACTGATATACACTTATAAATAGGTATTGCACAATGTATCCAATAATTAACGTATAAAAATTAAATTAAAAACAAGATTAATACTTATTAGTGACTCCCTTGGTCCTGTTTTGAAGAGCATAGTTTTTTAAATAAAGGTTTAATATTAGAAATTGCCACTCTAACCTCTTTTTCTATATTTAACTGAGATCTATATTTTGTCTTTAAAGCTGCGACCGCGGAAAATCCAGTTTCGCAAAGGTAGGTTGTTAAAAATGGTAATAGTATAAGAAACGCTTTATTTTTTAGTGCAGAAAATTCATCATCCAAAATTCAAAGAGTGATTTATTACTAAATTGTTGTTTGATTTCGGCACTTGCCGTGAAATTTATATAGATTTCTTCCTCGGCAGTTGAGAGATCTTCGGGAGTATTTTGAAATGAGTCCCTAACCCATTCGTAACTTGATATCCAGTTGAATTCAGCAAGAAAATACCTTCCAACTTCCACATGTTGTTCTTCAGTCTTGTAAATTTTAACACATTCATCCACATTTACAAACATTTCTAGGTTTTTTTGCTTTACATTTCTGCTCCACAATACAAATTTTTCTAAAAAAGCATTCACTTTATACCTCGTATCGAACAAATGTTTATTTGTTCCTTGGAGTTGAAGATTCAAGGTATTTAATCTCTCGAATATATCGACCAACTAGCTCAATTTCACCAGAAGT
Organism: Rhaphigaster nebulosa; assembly: GCA_948150685.1. Lineage (NCBI taxonomy): Eukaryota > Metazoa > Arthropoda > Insecta > Hemiptera > Pentatomidae > Rhaphigaster > Rhaphigaster nebulosa. The sequence continues at coordinate 9,912,528 of OX411307.1, forward strand.
GAACCATCTCGAAATATCTCGGCTTCCGGTCGGTTTTCCTCTTCTAGAAAAGTGGAGATTTCATCTCTTAATTCATAAACCCGTTGCAAAAATCTCCCAGGTGATAGCCATCTTGCCTCGCAATAAAAATAGTAACGCTGATTGTGCTGCAGCCATGTCTTTATAAAGTGCAGAAAACATTCTTGATTTTAGGGGTTTCATTTGTATATAATTTACTACGGTTATCACTATCGTTAGCACGATATTCAGAGCAGGACTTGTTTCTTTGGATATTAGAGCTTCTCTGGGGATCAGATAATATGTTCAGATACATACATTCTGCAGATTTTTGTTTCACAAGTGCTTCTACACTTAGGAATCTTCCTGACATTGTTTGAGCTATATTCGCTTCGTTTAAGATACCAAATAATGCAAGTGCTGTTGCTTTGAGTTCTATTGGTTTGCAGAATAATAGTTCTTCTACGGCTGATATACCATAACAGAAACGAACATAGGCAATTAAATGAGCATCTTCATTGCTATATGTTGCCCCTTCAAGCTGAATAGAAAATAAATTGTCTCTCAACTTTCCGAAAAGCTGATGCTGTATATCTTCGGCTACATCACCGATTTGACGGGCAACGGTATCATTCGATACAGGTATGGACTGTAATTGTTTGGCAAATTATCTCCTAACATAGTTTCTACAATCTCAATTGCAGCCGGCAGAATAAGCTCTTTACCGATATTGTGAGGCTTTTTACATCTGGCTATTTGATATGAAACTTTGCAAGACACAAGTAAAGTTTTTTCATTCATAGAAAAAGTTTTTTGAAATGCGATTTTGTCTTTTTATTTGATTTTAATTTTAATTCGAAGAATTTATGAGGTTTGCTAACGCACTCGCAATGAGGCGTTTCTAAATGTCGTTTAAGTTTATTAGGTTTCGTGCTGTCTGTCGCCAACATTTTTGAGCAAATGACACAAAAGGCCTTTCTTCTCCATTTATTTCAGTGCTGGTAAACCCAAAATTTAAATATTCTTCAAAATATTTTCTTGATTTTATCTTCGGAACCACTCTCGTCTGTGGACTTTTTGATGCTTCACTATCGTTTAACGCTCACTTACGCCCACTTAAAAATTTGTCCATGATTCTGTATAATTATACATTATCAGTAAAATTATGACTGCATAATTCTACTGATATAATACTGTATAATGTCGTTAATTGCAGATAACTCACAAATTACAATATACACATTCACGGTAGAGGTAGAAGGATCGACTCGACTGAGACTGGCGGGAACGAGATGCAACATTTATACCCGCCACGCAGACGTTATAGAATATTCGAGACAAATCTATCCATTAATATTTTGAATATTGAATTGATATATGATATATTTAAAATTATAATTGATAAATGCATTAGGTATGCAAACTAAATTAAATAGAAACTAATATTACGATTACAGCACGATTTCAGAGAAAATGATTGTATGGAGGGGGGGGAGGGGCGATGAAAATTGTGATCGGAAATTGGGTCGCAAATACTAAAAGGTTGAGAAACACTGAACTAGACCTTTTTTGTATGTGATCTTAATTTATCCAACTTTTTTTTTTTTTTTCCTATAAAATGTATCTTTCTAAAAAAATAGCCACTCACTGGAGGTTTTTTCTTATACCAATACCAATGTGAAATACCAAAGATTTCACAGGTTTGACGCTCTGCAGGCCCATTACCGTTAGTTTTAGCTTAAAATGTAACTAGACCTATAATCGCTGTAAACTGTTCCATCGTTCCCGCCATCTCCTACCCAAATCCACACGTAGACTCATAGTATCCTGTCTCATATTTCCCCATTTTGACTACGGTTGTGTGGTGTACGGTGGCCTCACGGGAGGTATAGGGGATAGACTGAAGAGAATTATAAATAGCTTTGTAAGGTTTGTTGAAGGTATTCCAAGGCGTTCCCCCGTTTCACATCACTACGCCCAGTTAGGATGGCTCTTCCCCTCCTTCCGTAGACAGCATTTCCTTGGCATATTCCTTTACCGAGTAATTACCAACCAGTGCCCTTCCCATGTCTACAATCTCCTCCAATTCAAATCCTCTATCCATTACCACTCCACAAGATCTCGGCCTTTTGACCTTTATAAACCTTCCCATAGATCTGCATCTTTCCATCATTCCTTCATTGCCCGTTCCGCTACTTTCTGGAATTCTCTTCCTCCTAAAATTTGACATGTCTCTTTTCATGTCGGATTTAAAACCCTCCTGTTCCAATTCCTGCTCACAACCCAGGCGGATGCTGGCTAACCATAGCATTATATTGTAATGCATCAGTTTCCATTACGTACGGTTTTTGTAAATTTCATTTCATTGTTAATGTTGTTCGTTCTTTGATTTATAAATCTCAAGGATTCCTTTCTTTTCATCTATAAATTATTTGCTCTTTATGTTGTTAGTTTTGTTTAAATGTTTTTTAGATATTGATTCTCTTTCTTTCACTATTTTTTTTTCTGTGTGCTTATTTTATTTATTTCTATATTATATTAGAATATAAATTTATGTATATATATTTTTTTTTCTCACTATGAGATGTAAATAATTATTTTAACGATAATGTTTTGTTAAACGGGTGAATGTAAATTTCCTTTCTCACTCTTTTTTTTCTTCTTATTAGCACTCGTCTATATTGCTTCATAAGGATTCTTTGTTCTTTTATTATTTTATATTATTTATGATTCTTATTTTTTAATTTCAATGTGTAAGCCTGAATTGTTATTTTTTTGTTTGTACAACATAGTTGTTCTTAGGAGACTTCGTCCCAGAATAAAGTTTTCTTTCTATTCTATTCTGTTGTATATGGGTAACAGGGGTATATATGGGTAACAGGGGTATATATGGGTAACAGGGGTATATATGGAGGTTTCAGATTACATAATTGCTAACAAATTGCATAATTCACTATCATAATTTTTTAACGCCAAATATGTACTGACCACAGCGTATATGAGCCCAATTTTTCAGAAGTCACTTGCAAGGGGAGGGCACAGTCAAAGGGTCACCGATTTTAACCAAATTTTTTGTGGTGATCCTACATTAAAAAATATTGGACATGTGTAAAGGAGCCGAGAAAAAAAATAAAACATGCTGAAACGTCTTTATTTTTTATCTCGAGCTTGAAAAATGATATCGACGTGGTTTTTCCACCATAACATTTATTTTTCTATATTAAAGGAAAAATACAAACATAAAAAAATTATGGCTATTTGGTCAAACAAATTGAAAACAATGTTTAGATTATTGGGTTAATAGGCGTTATAGATTGTTTTCTCCAAAATTGTGACAGATTTTGATTCAGCGCACCGAAAAACCTTTGTATTGAAAATGTCGAAGACAAAAAATAATTTTTTTTTTTCATTTTCGGGGGGGTTCAAAATTTTTAAGCGACGAAATCACTTTTCGATGTGAAGCTCTGTATCTCGTTTTCAGTTTATCCGATTTCGATTTTCTTGGACTCGTTGGAAAGAGGAATGATTCTTTTTTCCAGTGATATAAACAGCAATTGTATCTAGAAGTTCTGTGTAAAAAAATGTGACAAAATTTAAAAAAAATTGATTTTTTTTTGCGGATAATGTTGGTTCTAAAACATGTAGGAAGGCCACAGTTAAATCAAACCGCGTAGATTAAGAACCTTTATAGACGACTCAAATTTGGTTTGAATCGTTCAAAGGATTCCTGGTTTGTGGAAAATTTTTTTAACTTTAAGGGTAAAAAAAAATTAATGCTTTTGATTTGTCTGAAAATTTTAATATGGGGGTTTTTCAGAGTGCTAAAACCAAATCTGACACCGGTTTTGAATAAAAACAAACGGTAATCCTTCCGCAGAGCTACTAACGGCCTTGAACTGGTCTAGATTCTAAGACCAGACTGTACTTCATGCACCGCGCATGCCCACAAAAAATACTCAAACCACGCCTTCTACCGAATAGATCTCTTAGCCCTACCACCTTCTTTCCTGCTCCAGATATAACTATAAATATCAGGTTGAACCGGCTTACTCATAATGGCTTCGTGTTATTTCGGCCCTTTCAGCTCTTCTTCGAAATGTTCGTCGAAACGTTCACTTCTTCTTTCGAAATAATTATAGTAAATACATATTCAATTTTAGTATTAAAATAATTTTATAGATATATTATGTTATGTATAGATATATTATATATATTATTCCTTAGTCACTTTTAGTCTTTGAGATCCTTCTGCGAAATTTCGAGGACCATGGAGAAATAGCGACTTCTCCAGAATTTATTACGAACTGCGATTATATTATTTCTAACTACTTACAAAATACAGTCGAACCTCTATATATCGAATATTGAAGGTTCCTTCAATTTTTTTTATTAATAAAAATCAATAGATGGAAATGTCGATATATAGAAAGACTGAAATTTTTCACCCTTTTCAGACTAAAAATAATTACAGCTATTCTTTAGGGTTTAATTATCAAAGGCAATTATTCGGGGTTAACGATGAAACAAAGATAATTTTTTAGGAACGATCAATATCACTTAATTGAAAAATTGTACAAATTACATATGTGATTGCACATTTATAATTTAATAAGTATATGTGTAAAAAATATGCAAACATACCATAAAAATGAATTAATTTTTGTTTTCGCGCAAGATAGCTTCTAATGTCTATTTATGTATATATCATCACCGAAGTCATGTTTAGGAGCAATGTTCACAGCAAGAAAGGCAAAGTTTAACTAAATTTAAAATGAAAATTTCAATCAAAGAATTTAAAGAGATTTAGAGAACTTTGGTGCTCCTCTGCTTCTTCTGAAACGAGATCTTCCCTGAATTGCCATCCTTTGCAAACCAGTAGAAAATTTTTTTTCTTATTTAATTATTACCCATTCCTATGTATTCCTAAGGATTCGTTTGATGACAATCACATTTTATAATTTTTATAAATGGGAATTTTTTATTCGATATATAGAAATTTTATAAAATATACACAATATTCGTTTCGAACAAAAATTCAAGGTTCCTAAAAAAAGTTCGATATATAGAGATTTTCGATATATAGAAGTTCGATATACAAAGATTCGACTATATATAAACACACACATATATATATATATATATATATATATATATATATATATATATATATATATATATATATATATTTTTTTTTTTTTTACGAGGGTGGGTGGAAATCTTCAAAAGACACGGATAGGTCTGTACCTATCCGCGTGTGGGATTTCTACCCACTAAAACCACCTCCCTACACCTCTTTCCCACCCTCCACGGGACCACCGTTAGGCATTACTTCATGGAGGGTGATTGGCTGTGTGCCGCCTCATTGTTTTAGGCTGTCACTATTTAGTCGCGCCTCTCCTTCTCTGCTGGCCTGCCATCCAACACTCCTGTGAAAGCAGCATCAGGCTGACGATGCTGTCTACTGTGGGTCCTGAGCCACAGATTCCTAGAAATTCTCCCCTCTCTTCTTGAAAGCGGGGACAGCTAAAGAATACATGCTCTACAGTCTCATCTATTGTTGGACACCTTGGGCATACAGCGGTATTGTCAATGGGAAAACCTTTATGATTACGGCATATTTTTAAGGCTTCTAGTACTGGTTAAGGCCAGAGTGACGACTGAGACTCGTTAGTATTTTGCATTTATGTCATCAATAGTCGATTTTTAGACCATTTCCAATTTTTTTTTTCGATATGTCCTGAGCGGTAATCGATAAATGGTGTTTAAGTCTCATAACAAGTTGAAACCTAAATTTTGAATTTTCGGCACTTACGCCTTTTTCAAAAAACGACGCCGATAAATTGATGTCTTTACATATGTTATTTAGTGTAAAATTGGGTTTTAAAATGTATACATTCACTGTTATTAGGACTATAATGACGATATAAGACAAGAACAAATGTGGGAAATGGCTGCCTTGCGTGGAGTTGCTTCTTCTTCAGCTTCATCAGAAGGGCCTGAGTCAACAGGTGAGTGCTTTTAGGTTTTAGTAAATAGTAGATAAAAATAACATTATTACTAATCAGCTAAAATAAAACTTCGCTTAGAAATCATCAAAAATTTGCTTAATTATTGATTTACGAGAAAATGGATATATAATATTTCTATATACAAAATGTTGCGACAAAATTATTGACTTGGCAACCCAAGGATAGGTTATACTATACAGAATAAAGAAAAGAGCATCTATTTAACTGAAAATCTGAATTTGACTAAATCAGATCAGAACAACATGGTGGAAAAGAAGGCATACCCAACTTTTAAGGAGACTATTTGAGCTTATTAATGATGTGGATAATGACGAATATAGCCTCTTTTTGGATAACAAGTTAATTGTTGTATTGGATCGTAATAATAAAGTGTACACATTTTAGGCATTTGAGTTTTGAGTACTCCTCCTGGTACTAGTAGTCATATTTAATATGGTAGCAGAGCGTGGTTTAAAAATAAAAAAATAGAGAGGACAAATAAACGATTAAGGGAAAATGGCGGATAAATTGCGTAATCCCATCGAAAAACTCACGAAAGAGGTTACCTCTTTTATTTTCTTATAGATCCGAAAGAGCCTATAACAGTCAAAATTGGGAACGATAATTTTGGTTTTGCTACTAAACAATACAACATTTTGTGCGATATTTATGATAAGAATGCGAGTTTTAACCCACTCATTGCGGAATGGTCGAAATGAAATTTTCTCACTGACCAAGTTTTCACAAAACGTTTTATTTATGTATAAGTAAATGCTATAAATATTTCATTAACCAAATAACATTTATGCCGAAAAACACGATTTTCGGTTAAGGATTCCTGTATGCCATTCGCTCGTCGGCGAAATCCAAGATAGCAAATCTGTAAATCATGTATCCTCTATCACCTTCGCAACATCATAATGCAGATAGTAATAGTTTCCTAATAATTAAGAAACATTATTTTTTGAAATAATAATCTCTTTAAATGTCATTTGAAGAGACTATTATCGAAATACATAGCAAAATTGTATTGTTCATTTTATGAATAATTGAATAATTATAATTATTATATAATTAATAATAATAAATATTTATATTTATAATATAATATTATAATAAATTTAATTTGCAAGGCTCACACTAAATGCAGAGAAAGAGCTTGGGAATTATCAGGCGGGTTTCAGAAGGGGAAAGTCCACCGTAGACCTGATATTCTCACTAAGGCTAATCCTGGAGAAATGGAAAGAGTACAAGGTGGTCACACACCACCCATTTGTATACTTTAAATCGGCCTATGATAGTGTGGACCGAAATGATCTGTATCGAGCCCTAGAACGTACCCCAGAAGATGACAATGCAAGGCTCAAAAGGCCTAGTAAAAGTTGAATCCGATCAATTGCATGAATTCCACATAGATGCGGGTGTGAGACAAGGTGATGCTCTTGTCTGCCTACTTTTCAACCTTGGATCAGAAAAGACCATAAAAAAACTCAGGAATCCAGGCTGATGGGACCATGTTTAACAGACTAGTCCAAATCCTAGGATATGCAAATGACTTTGACATCATGGATAGATCTAAAGGAAGCATTCCTAGCCCTGGAAGAGAAAGCCAAGAAACTTGGACTTAATATCAATATACAGAAGACCAAGTATATGACTAAGTATAATGTGAGTAGTACGAACCCAAGAAAAGGAGGATTACTTCGAAGCTGGGCAGTATAGATTCGAGTGCGTTGACAGCTTTGTCTACTTGGGATGGAGATTAATACACAAAATGACATATCCGGGAAATAAAAATAAAAATCAATTTTGCCAACAAGTGTTACTATAGCCAAAGGAAGCACCATAATAGCATATTCCTCACAAAGAAAACAAAACTGATGATCTACAAAACACTAGGTCGACCAGTACTGACATATGGCTCAGATGCCTGGGCTCTAACAAAGGTAGACGAGAAACGGCTCTGAATATTCCAGAGGACAATCCAAAGGAAGATCTTCGGACCAATAAAAGTGGGCGAAGTATGGAGAAGGCGATACAACAGAGAGCTATACGACCTCTTAAAGGCCTCAGATGTTGCCAGGACATTCAAACTTAGGCAACTACCATGGGCAAGCCACGTGGCTAGGATGGAGGACACTCGGATTCTCAAGAAAACCTTACAGAAGGAATCCATGGTACATAGAGAGTGGGTAGACCAAACGTGAGGTGGATGGAGGCTGTTGCGGAGGATGCGCGTACCCTTCTTAATGTTGGAAGCTAGAGGGACGCTGCACAGGATAGAGCTGATTGGCAGAGAATGCAGGAGGCGATCCAGACTCGGTAACGAGTTGTTGCGCCGGATTTTATTATTATTATTATATAATTAATAATAATAAATATTATAAAATGTAATAATATATATTATAATTATAATAAGCAAAATATACATATACATATATATATATATATATATATATATATATATATATATATATATATATATATATATATATATATATATATATATCCACAGTAGATAAGACATTTTTTCAGCAGCCAATCAGATTGCAGCGTAAGGTCACGTGATCATAACGGGAAATTTGAATTTGAATTTAAACCTCGACCTAACCTTAACCGCCAGGTTGTGTTACCACGACTTAACCATAACTGTTAGGCTCTGACCCTTTTTAGTAACGTTAACACTAAGCCCCGCCCCTTTTTACCTCTTACCTTCTCTCACCAGCCAATCACAGTGCTTCAACTCTCCTTTGACTACTCCCACCCTGAGCCTCCATTTTGTTTACAATGATGTGGTCAGCATCCACGCTTAACCACCAGGTTTATCCCCTCCACCTATTGAAGGGCCAGGTACCAACCTTATAAAGGCTAAGTGTACCCGTGCACCGTTTTGTTTTTCTTACACCGCCAGCCCTACCACTGAAACTTGAGATGCTTAGGGCTTTGTCGAAGGGTCAGGTACCGAGTTTATAAAGGCTGAGTGTGCCCGACCGCGGTTTTGTTTTTCTTATGCCACCAATTTGTATTTCTGCAACTTGAGAGGCTTAGAACTTGTTGAAGGGCCAGATACCCAGTTTATGGTGTTTAAGTGTGCCCGTACTCCATTTTGTTTTGCTTGCGCCGCCATTTTGTATTTTTTCGACTTGAGAGACTTAAGGCTTTGTTGAAGGGCCAGGTGCACACTTTGTGGTGTTTAATCTTCCCCCACGGTTATATAATCTTAACCTACCCAATGAAGGGTCAAGTACCCACTTTATAGTCTTTAACCTTCCCAAAAGTTACCTAACCTTCACACTGTTAACGTGTTTTTGCAACCTTCTCAAAGTTTACATAACCTTTACAATATTTAATTTTGCGTACATGTAAGCAGGCTGGATCATGTATAAACATGTTGGATGATGCCTAGGTGAAATGTAAACATGGGCTTTGAACTTTTAATCCCTAAAACATAAAAAAGGAGCAGGGCCCCTTAATCCTATAACAGCTTTTGGACTTTGAACTGTTAATTCCTAAAACATAAACTAAGGGTAGGGCCTCTTTCTTGGGCTCTTGTTAATCTTTTATCTTTACTCATCTCGATAAAACATAAATAAAAATACTTTTTAATCTTATAGTAAATCTTATCTCCAAACCTCTTGAAAGAATAGTCCAATCGCAAATATCTAGTTTCCTCGAAAAGTCCAATCTACTTGATCCTCCCAAATCTGGTTTCCGACCCGGCTTCTCCACACAATCCTCTCTAGTCAAAATCACCAGTGATATACATACCGCTATGGACGAAAAAAATTAACAGTACTAATACTCCTTGACTCCTCTAAAGTTTTTGATTCCCTGGACTATTCCATCCTCTTTACCAAACTAAAATCTCTATCCTTTTCCAATAGTTCTGTTCTCTGATTTCAATCTTTCCTTTCCGATCGGTCTCAAGCAGTTGCTATTCCTAATCAACCCCGTTCTTCCTTCCTTACCCTGTCCTCAGCAGTACCCCAAAGATCTAGCATTTCTCCTCTCCTTTTCAATTCCTATATCAATGATCTTCTCGTTTCAATCCACCACTTTTCCCACCACCTTTACGCCGATGACTTCCAAATCTATTTATCCTTCCCTCCTTCTGAGTTATTAGCTGCGTTTGCCAATATTCAGGAAGACCTAGATAGAATAAGTGCCTGGGAATAGTGGATAGAATAGTGGAGGGAAACTCAGTGCAGAATGTGAAATAGACACTAAATTTAGTTTAAGGTTTTAGTTAAGTTGATTAGATTAGGTTTAAATTAGTTGTATAAAGAAAAACAAACAGAAAAATAAAGTGTGCCCCAACACTTTTGTTATAATAAGAATGAAATAAGAAATAATATAAATACCAATACCACAAAAATTCCTTAAAATGAAGCTCAGCTTCAGCAAAAGGAAAATTGTCAAACAATGTAAATAACTGTAAATATAAGTATCCAGGGGTTTGGAAAAAAAAACTGTCCCACAACAAATGACTAATTCCCAAAAGTCCTGTCATCACCCTATTTCCTACATTAATCCTCCCACCAATGCCACTGGCCTCACAAGTTTACTTACATCGTTCCTCTCTAAGTTTAGATCCCACATCAATCCCCTCATCTCATTACTTACAAACGTTTTATCCAGCCTCATCATACCCCCGAGAAATCCATAAATGCCCTCAATAAAATCCCTTTCCATTCTCTTTTGGAATGCGAATGGTGTTCGAAATCACATTAGCGAACTAACAGCGTTATTACGTTACCAAAATATTGACCTATCCCTAATAACTGAACCTGGTTAACCAGTAAACCACTGTTCATCGTACCCGACTACCAAACTTATCGTACTAACCACCCCGATGGAAAAGGACATGCTGGAACTGCTGTCATCATCCATCGGTCTCCCTCCCAATTATTCCTCCTATCAGTCCATAATTTCCTTCAAACCACTGCCGTAAAAATTCCCACATCACTTTTTCCCAAAACAATTGTTGCAGCATATTCCCCGCCCAAAACACCTATTTCCGAATCCCAATTCGATTCCTTCCTTAATTCCTTTGGACCCAATGCCTTATAACACCATTCCGTTATAGGTGCAGACTTAAATGTATAACATCAGCAATGGAGAGCCAGAACCGAATTCTCGTGGGCGAACACAGCTGTCTGCACTTAATTCCCATCGTATCAACATCCTCTCCCCCGATTCTCCCACATACTGGCCAATCTATTCCATTCGATATCCCGATTTCCTAGACTTTTTCATCCACAAAGGTGTAGGGCCACTAAATTATTCAGTTTCTCGACTCGATGACCTTTCCTCAGATCACAGCCCTTTAATCCTAACGCTTTCTATATCGCCGATACCCAAATCACCACCACCTTCATTCATCAGAGGTCCAGTAAACTTTAACCTCTTCCCCTGAATAATGACAGATTCAATAGACCTCAGAGGATCCCTAAAAACTCCTCAAGACCTTGATGAAGCTGTAAATTTTTACATCACCTTGATCCAGCAAGCAATCTGGAATGCATCCTCTGTGGGATCTGAACTCAGAGAGGAACGATGCAAGTAAACTTGTGAGGTCAGTGGCATTGGTGGGAGGATTAATGTAGGAAATAGGGTGATGACAGGACTTTTGGGAATTAGTCATTTGTTGTGAGACAGAGGGATGTAGGTGTTGGGGTTGAGATTGGTATCTTTGAGGTTGAGGTTGTTCTTGTGGCAGGGACTGAGTGTGTGTCATTTCTTCTGACTCTCCTAACATTCGAGCATAGAGTGAGAACACTCTTGTGCTCACAATTCTGGATGGTTGTCTTTGTGGCATTGCACAAATTCCCGCTTGTTATAGGGGTTTTCTACAAATTATACTGGTATAGTATATGCGCGTGACATTATAAATTTCTTCAACCCCGGGAGATCGATCAAGGTCATCATAGAATAGTGGTAAGGCTATCTTGTTCTTATCAACCGGCTGTTCTTTATTTTCTTTAAATATATTGACTTCCTGTCGAAACTGGAATCCCATGGCCATCAATTCTTCCTTTATAGTTTCTGGTGGAGTTGATGGGTTCAGATGTCTGATGACCACCCTAAGCGCTCTCTCTTGGCGCAGTTGGTAGGTATGGAGATTTGCCTTTGTATCTTACAGATATTTAACAATGTTTTTGTATGTGTCTGGGGTGTCAGGCATTAATTTTGTATCATTAATGCGACTTTGACACGTATGTTTTCCTGTGCCTACTACGTTGTTTAATTGTTGGCACAGCAGTTGATTTTCATTATTTTTCTAATAAATATTGGTGAGGGCTTGGGTTCTCTGGGAATCGGTGCTGATTCCTTGTCTTCTGCTTGTGTATTTGATAATACTTGGTAAAGGTTAGGAGTAAAAAAAAGGCGATTCATCACCCATAACTTGGGTTGAGTTGCCAGTTGAGGTTCAGTTTCTTCAACTGGCATACCAGTTGTGATCGGAGGTGTATTTCTTTTCGATCGCCTAGCCTTCTGTTTGGCCAGTGAAGTTTGAGGTGTATTCTCCAGGTTTCTCGATCTCTTTCCTGTTGTTCTTTGCTTGACATCACCATATAGAAATATCGCATTTTATATTAAATTGAACGAGATAAAAGAAGAAAAAAAATTGATAAATATTTTTGAAAATTACGTAATTACGCGGACTGAATAGAAGACAGTCTGACGTAGGTCTGTTCCTTATAGAGGCAGAATGCTTTCTTTAGGGATTAATGTCGTCGTCCTCTGTACACTTGTTCTAAGTCTATTTACGAGTTTACTGTAACGTTTATATATAAGTGATTAGTCACCGTTTATTTATTTTCTGCTTCAAACAGAATTAATAACAATAATGCTTACACAGTTTTTCACATGAAACTACACTGTTTTCACTATTAAAATAGTCACTTTTTAAGAGGCGATCTGAGATTCGTGCAACTTAAAGCTGGCACATGCGCAAAACTCTCTAGTATATCTGTCGTTCTTATTCCCTGTTATCCCATCACATACCTTATTGTCGGTTTCCACAAGGTCTAAGGGCTTCTTTCCCTCAGTTTATAACGACGTGGTCTGGAGAATGGCTCCCTTCGCTTGCTCTTGCCTATTCCTTTGCAAGGTTGATTCCCTTCAGATTGCGGTAATATCGGCTTGCTGCGTTCGGTTACTTCCTATCTAATCCTAGTAAATCCAGTATGAAGACTTTCCCAGATTAACATCCTCCTCGAAACAGGTGCATAAAAAGTCATTCGAAACATTTTATATAATACAACAAGATCTCCGAGGTAATTCTAAATGAATGGAAGATGCGTTATTTATATTTTCTGGAGATATACTATAAAATTTATTCAACCAAAGTTGTTTCAACTCCAGAAAAATTATGAAAAAGACAAAAGGTGAGAAAAAAGTCCTAGATACACATTGGTTAAGGGTTTATATCCATCTTTTCATCTTTTATACAACAAAAATTTACGATGAAAATAACTCAAATAAATTACAAAAAAAAAAAAAAATCTAAGCTATTGCTATTAAAGAAGGTATGAGATACTCTCTTCTTAACAAAAAAACATGAGGTGCACTTTGTTAGCTATGATTCATCTGTTGCCAACTTTCTCAAACACGATTAATATTTTTCTACTTTTATCAAATTCAACTTTAATCAAGAATGGTTTGAAACCAAATACGCTTATTATACATGATACATTATACGCTTCCAGTGATTATTAAATTTCAATCAGATCTCCCACTTAAAACGATGAGCAGTATATATTTGAGAAGGATTAACTAACCAATTTGAACCAGTTTTCTTACTGATGGTACATGTTTCAGGTACAGAGGATTCGGAACCAGCTTCGAGGGGAGGAAGTGGACGGAAGAGGCCACTAGGGATAGCCCAGAGGATGTCCATGTCACCGACGAAGAGAACTGTTCTCAGCATTCTAGCAAGGGCCAGGTCTGCTCAAGCCCCAGAACCCTCTCCTTTTGGGTTAGTTTCCAAATCAATATTTTATTTCCTTTTCTTCTTGCTAAATCTTACAAGGCCGTAATTGATAAGTGATATCGCGTTCATTTCATAAATAAAAAGAGTATCTAATCAAAATTTTAAGAAAGGGCATTTCGAAAAGAGCCAAACCGCCGCAGGTTTCACGCTTATCACAGAACATAAAATAATATATAGCATTTCCAAGTCAATTGTAACCTTTTCTAAATCAATTGTCACCTTTTCCATTTCAATTGTAACTTTTTCCACTTCAAATGTAACCTTTTCCATTTCAATTGTAATCCTTTCCAAATCAATTGTAAACTTTTCCATTACAAATGTTACCTTTTCCTATTTCAATTGTAACTTTTTCCATTTCAATTGTAACTCAATATCTTGGGGTCACGCTCACACCACGACTTTCCTTCATTCCCCATCTCGAGGAAAAGATTTCAGCAGCTAAGGTTGGGATAAATAGAATTTGGTCAAATCTAATCTTCAATAGTAATGTCCCACTTAATTCTAAACTCCAGCTATTCAATAGTGTTTCACGTGCAGTCGTCAGTTATGGATCTTTCAGGCATATGAAATGTTAGAAAAATTCAAAAGATTCTTTCTTAAAATATTGTTCTCCCTCCCTTCTTCTACGCCAAATTACTTCCTAGACATAGAATCACACCTGGAAAGTTTCGAAACTTACACGTTCAAACTTTATTTCCGATATTGCTCTAAAATCCTTGCTTTAGATGACCGGCTTCCGAAAATCTTGGCTCTTCAGGCGGTGGAAAGTAAAATCTTCTGGTATAAAAAGTTGCTCTTCTTATCCCAGCGTTTCTCTTGCGATTTTCTCGAATGTTTAGACAATCTCCATAATTGTACCACTCGGTTGGCAGAGCTTTTAGATAAAATGAAGGCGGCTAATCTGGAAGAGTCAATAAGAAGGGTTGGTGATTCTGAGAGGTTTCCCTTATTCAGATCGCTAATTTGCGAGTGCAAAAGCCTGAGGACTGAAAATTTTGCCGCCGATTTGCAGTTCGGAGAGCTAAGGTGGCTTTTGAAATTAAGAGGAGAACTTTTGTATCTAAACTCTCGGCCATGGCTGGATAAGGATCCTGATCAGGAAAGGTGTTCCTTATGTAAAACTGGGGATAAAAAGGATGTCTTTCATTTCCTGGCGGTCTGTCCCATCCTGGTAGAGCTGCGTATTCTCTATCTCGGAAAACGTAGTCTGTGAAATAATAAAAAGTAATGGGTGAAATAATTTCGTCACTAACGGGGCAAATTGACTGTAGACCTTTATTGGCTTATGCCCGCCATGCTTGGAGGGTTAGATATGAGTGGGTCTTAGATCTCTCCCAGTAAAATCGTTTCTGTATTTTTTCTTATTTTATTTTTGTATTTATTTTATTATTTTACTTTTTTTTATTTTACCTGTTTCTAAGGTATTGTGATGGATCATTTGTTTTTTAAGTGATAAACTATTTTACTTTTCTGTTTTTTCTATTCTAGAGTCTGTTACTTTTTAGTCTTTTTATTTTAGAGCGTTTATTTAATTTATTTATTTTGTACTTTTCTATCTTGTTTGTATTAAACTGTATATAATACTCAACTCAGGCAGACGGCGGAAGGCCATTGCATTTATACTTTGTTTATTAATGCTTAATTAGCTATGTAAATGATTATTATTAATAAAGTATTATTATTATTATTTATTATTATTGATTTGGTGATCGTTCATTAGGTTTTCGAAGTTGTTAATGTCAAATTTACTACCGAAATTTTGTTCGGCCACGAATATTTCGACTTAATTATTAGTTTTCAAAATTCTTCGATATAGGTATCCTTTAATAGGTTTTCAAGGGCGATATTTCCAAATTTACTATCGGATTTCCGATTGCGCATGCGCATTTCGCTTTTCCGTTGTTATTGATGATTTCTACGATGAAGGGATCGTTTATTGGGTTTTCGAGGGTTCTGATTCCATTTTTTAGTTGGATTTTGAATCGCGCATGCCACTTCTATATATTTGTTTTATTGAAAACTAGTTTCGAATGTTGTACATTCATCTTCAGTTCTAAAAACACACAAACAATTCAAAAATAAGCAATTCAAAATATAGTTTCGTATTATTATATATATTAAATTAGATGAAATATAAATCAGTGTTATCAAACATTTATGAATTATGAATTTAATTAAGACAAGAAATCAAATACATGTTGGTACTCACCAAAGTTTAAATGGATTATATCAAAAAGAAAAGTTTGTACTGGTTTCTTCTCGCATTGAACTAGCAATGAACGAAAGGTAGGTAGGATGTTTAAAGGAAAACGGTTCAAGGGTCAGGGTTTTTCCAATAATGCCGGTGAGTAACAGGTTTTTCTGTTATAGATGGGAACAAATTTAAGATTGGGCTATTGGAGATATTTATTTGGTCATTTAAGCAAAAATCTGGATTGGATTTGAAGGATTTTATTATTTAAAGTGCTTCATATATATTTAATTTGAGGCTGTTTTCAACGTGATGTATTAATTTAACTCCTGAGTCTTTGATAAATTTATGATTTTTTTTCATTTAAATGAATTGCAAAGTTGGAATTCTCTGTCTTATGCACGTATATGTTCCTTTAATCTCTGATATAGCTATCTTCCAGTTTTTTCCGTGTATTTGGCTGCACAATCATTACAATTTAGTTCGTATACTCCGCTTTTTTGGAAAGGGTTTGGCAACCCAACAATTATATTTGACATTTTTTTTATTTTAGTATATCGCCTTTTATTAGATTTTCAAATGTTCTGATTTAGTTTTTGGAATTGGATATTTTATCGAACATACTCATTTAGGTTAACCATTACATTTGACCTTTATTGCGGTAAAGTTATTGTTTATTAGTTTTTATAGGACGATAAACTCAAAAAAAAAGTCAAATATAATTGTAATTTGAAATTCACATAAATTAAAATTATATTTGACATTATTTTGAGTATATCTTCCTATAAAACCTAATAAACAATAACTTTAACGCAATTAAGGTCAAAGGTAATGGTTATCCGAAATGAGCATGTTCGATAAAATATCCAATTCCAAAAACTAAATCAGAACATTTAAAAATCTAATAAACGGCGATATACTAAAAAAAAAAATGTCAAATATAATTGTAATTTGAAACGCACATGCTCGATAAAAAATAAAATTTGAAAGAAGGAATCAGAACCCTCTATAACCTTATAAACGATACCAGTTCCAAAGAGATGTCAACTGTAATTGTAATTCGAAATGCGAATGCTCGATAAAAAATTCAATTCAAACAACGGAGTCAGAACCTTCGAAAACCTAATAAATGATCCCTATATCATAGAGACCTCCAACAGTAACGGATATGCAAAATGCGCATGCGCGATTAAAAATCAATCAAAAATATGGAATCAGAACCCTTTAATACCTAATATACGATCTCTTTATTATAGAAAACTCCAACAGTAACAGAAATGCAAAAAGCGCATGCGCGATCGAAAACCCAACTAAAAAAATGGAATCAGAACCCTCGAAAACCCAATAAACGATCCCTTCATCGTAAAATCTTCAATAACAACGGAAAAGTGAAATGCGCATGCGCAATCGGAAATCCGATAGTAAATTTAGAAATAGCGCCCTTGAAAACCTATTAAACGATACCTATACCGAAGAATTTTGAAAACTAATAATTAAGTCGAAATATTCGTGGCCGAACAAATTTCGGTAGTAAATTTGACATTAACAACTTCGAAAACCTAATGAACAATCACCAAATCGATGAAATCCACCCAAATATTTAAAAATAAATAAATAAAAATTTAATTTCAAAGATTTAAACTACTTGAAATTAGCACTTAATATCAATTATCTAATAAACGAAAAATATGTCGAAAGAATATGCCGAAATTATTTCAAAAGTCATTAATGTAATTAAAATAATTATTTTTCAATAATAAAATAAATAATATTGAATTAATTCATGTCCGGTTGAGTTAAAATTGAAATGGAAAAAGTTACAATTGAAATGGGAAAAGGTAACATTTGTAATGGAAAAGGATACAATTGATTTGGAAAGGATTACAATTGAAATGGAAAAGATTACATTTAAAGTGGAAAAAGTAACAATTGAAATGGAAAAGGTTACAATTGATTTGGAAAAGGTTACTATTGATTTTGAAAAGGTTACTATTGACTTGGAAATGCTATATATCTCATATTAAACAAAAAATAGTGTATCAATCAGCCGGGTAACCGCCAAAATAAATAGGCTGTGAAAGTAGGTAGGTCTGTATAAGTTGCAGTAGGACGGTTGTCATAAAGATATCACGACCATTACATTACTTCCCTCTCCCCTCCCCCAAGAATCTGACATGCGGACAGATAGAGCGTCCAGAGCATGCGCGATATACAGGTTCCGAAGGAGGTGCGACTAGTTGCTGAGGTGCTTGTACTTGGAGTGAGCGTGGAACAACTTCAGGCGGTCACTGAACATGTTTTGGAGAGTCGTCAGAGTCCTGAAGCTGGAGTGATGGATTAATACGATCAATTAACACGTTGATCGTGGAATGGTCTGGAAGCTGCACTTACCACCAACTAAGGCCCTGAGTAAGCAGGTTGGAGAGGTTTTCTCACGCTGTCATCTCTTCTGTATGATGCAGGTCGTAGAGTGTTCATGATGTTTCTCAACTAAAGTATGATCTCCTGAGGATCTTATGACTAAGAAGGTGAGACAAGGAACTCCCCGGGTATGCGGAGAGGCTGGCAACGGCAGTGTTGCCAGATTATTTTTTTTCCCCCTATATTTAGGGTTTTATTCACCTTCGGGTGTATTTTTTACTTCTCTAATAATTTATTTTATCTTATACTAGGGGTAATTTTGGTTATACTAATAGAAAAATAAGAATTGAACATTGAGGGTTAAAGTTGGTGGATTTAAATAAGTTTAGGGTCAAAGTTGGTGAATTTAGGAGAAAATTTAGAGAGTTTTAGGGGGGAAATACAGAGCTGACCTGGTAACACTGGGCGACGGTGTCTGTGGTCATGTCTAGAAGAGGAGCAGCTTTGGGGCAGCAACTGTCGACAATGGTGAGGCAGTATCTCATACCATTCGATGGAGGCAAATGACCAATGAGGTCCAAGTTGACGTTTTCGAACCGAAAACATGCCTGTAAACACACTAGGAGGTGTAATGGTATGTCGGGAGATGTTGGAACGCTTTGGCTCGGTTCCCAGCATCAGAAGTAATTGAAGGGCAAAAATATTTATCCGAAACTAGACGCCGACTTGCTCGCACACCTGTATAACTACAGTCATGGCTGCGGTTAAAGCTGTGGCGCCCGAATATTAGAGGGATGCAAGATCTGGCCTGGTCCTTGAAGTTTCGCACCATACTGGTTGGTTGACGCCAGGAAAGGAGATTTTTTTCAATGCGAGGTTCTCCTGTGTAAGCAGCTTACATAACTCCTGGCCGCTCTCCTATGCGGCGGCTAATTGGTCCCAATCTTCGACAAGTGGCAGTTCTTCCAGGCTTAGACTTGTCAATAAAAGACTAACCAGGTTCCTGGAAAAGAACAATCTGATAGCTCCTAAGCAAGCATGGTTCAGGAATTACAGTCCACTGTAGTCCAAAATCGGGGACTTAGAATAATTACCAGAGATCTAAAATCTACTCCGATAAATAAAATGGAATTCATTACGAGCCATCTCAGACGGACGATAGGAGGGATATAAAAATGCTTAATTTAGGCTCAAAAGCTAAATGCATTCCTAACCACCCACTGAAGGATCGTGTCAATCGTGTAAGCAACCGTACCAAACGGCATAGCTTCCTACACAAAACGCGCTCAATAAAAACAGAACTTCATTTAGCAGAAATGCAGCCCAAAATAAAGTAGGCAGCAGACGACTCCCTACCATGCCCATTACCATCCTTGCAACTCTCCATCTTTCCAACTATTCCGGAAATTAGAAAGAAAATCGACCAGGATCTATTAGAAATTATAGCTTGAGCACTCGAATCTATGAACTAACTTACCTAATAGCATGTGGACCAGATTCAATACAATATCCAAATTTTCCTAATTTGGATATTGTATATACAATCCTCCCTTTTCCTGCAATATCCAAACTCCTGCGATCCTCCCTAAAACCATAACTTTCCGTAACCTAGAAGCCCTCACCCATGAAAATATTTTGCCTGATCTTGAAACCATGAATTGGAACGAAGTCTATTCCTCTTCTTCCATTGATTCCATGGCCGACATATTCACTTCTAATCTTATCCATATCCTTGATACTCATGCCCCACTCAAAACCTCTACTTTCCGTCGCCCACCTGCTTCTTGGATGTGTCAAAAAATTAAATATATGCAATAGAGACGTGAGGCAGCCCGTAGACGCTTTAGACGCAAAAGGCTATCAGATGACTACCAACCGTTTAGGGTACTCTAAAATTTGACACAGGCAACTGTTAGGGGAGCGAAATCCAACTACAATTAAATCCAAATTTCCTTGAAAAGTCCAAACTTCTCGATCCTCTCCAACCTAGCTTCCGTCCCAGTTTCTCCACACAATCCGCTCTATTCAAAATCACCTGTGACGGCTATGGACGAGAAAAAATTAACTGTATTAATACTCCTTGATTTCTCTAAAGTTTTTGATTCCCTTGATCACTCTATTCTTTTTGCCAAATTAAAATCATTATCCTTTTCCAACAGTTCTATTTAGTGTTTTCAATCTTTTCTTTCCGATCGGACTCAAGCAGTTACCATTCCTAATCAACCTCTATCTTCCTTCCTTACCCTGTCCTCAGGAGTAGCCAAGGGCTCGAATATTTCCCCACTCCTTTTCAATTCCTACATTAATGATCTTCGTAATTCAATCCCACCACCTATACGCCGACGACTTCCAAATCTATTTATCCTATCCTCCCTTTGTGCAATTAGTAACGTTTACTAGTATTCAGGAAGACCTAGATAGAATAAGTGCCTGGGCAAACCTGAATAGACTACGATTAAACGCTATGAAAACGCAAGCCATTTTCATCGATTCCAATTCATGAATTCCCTCCTTAGATCCAATGCCACCCTCCCTACTTTAATCCTAAATGATCACCCCATCATTTTTAGCTCCTCTATTAAAAACTTGGGTATTATTATCGACCAAATCCTTATTTGGAAACCCCTTATCGCCCAAATTTTTTGACGTTCGATAAGTACACATAAGTTATTCCTTCGTTCACGACATCTTCTTCCACAACCTAACCGTAAACTCCTCGTATCCTCCCTTATCTTCCCCCACTTTGACTATGGCTGTGTGGTATACGGGGGCCTCTCGAAGGTGCTCGAGGACAGATTGAAGCGGATCATAAACTGCTTTTTTAGATTTGTCTTAGGTACCTCGAGACGGGCTCATGTGTCCCATTTTTACGGCGAGTTAAAGTAGTTCTTCCTCGGTCCACGCACAGGAAACAAGTCCACGCATTTCTGATCTCTATATCCTTTCCCATAGAACCAAAACATTCGAACGTTCCTTTCTAGCCCGCTTCTCTATCCTTTGGAATTTCTTTCCTTCTAATATCCGCAATGCTTCTTTTCTATCCTCATTCAAATACCTCCTTTTCCAACATCTTCTTTCTTTCCAAAATGATGCTCTCTAATTAAGAAATTTAAATTTTTGATTAACTTCAGGTCAGAAGTAAATAATAGTTTTTAATGCACTAGCTTCAACTTTGCTAATCAGCCCATTATTTTTGTATTTTTCATTTTCTCTCTTTTTCTTTTCTTGATTTTTTATTTTTTTATTTTTGGCTAACGTTAATTATTCTTTTCAAGACAAGAATTTATATTGTTTGCTTATTATTTTATTGAAAATATTGTAAACATTAATTGATCTTTATTTTGTAATCTTATGGCCAGATATTGTTTCTGTTTTATTTGTTCTATTCTGTTATTCTTCAGGGACCTAGTCCCAGAATAAAGTTCTTCTTCTGTATATCTATCTATATGGATGGTCCAGCCAAAAATTCTATGAGAAATGGAGGCCAATCTGTACTGCGACCTGGAGGATCTCAGGCGTACCACCGAATTTATTCTGCCATTCCCGAATTTAGCCATTTAAATGGGAAGATTAAAGAAGATGAAGAAGGACCTTCTTATTTATGTTTCTTCTTGTTAATTAATTCCTGCTTTTAAATCTTCATCACTGATCTTGCTGACACAGATAATCAAGTCGGATGGTATTTATTTTTAACGAAGTGGCGTATTTAAACATTTTTTCCTTTATGAATTTTTCTCATTTATTTTTTTTTTGTTTCGACGGTGTGCCTGCGGGGTCTTGTGGGCTACAATTTATTTCAGTATCACTGACAGGGTTCTTGTGGGCTACAATTTATTTCAGTATCACTGACAGGGGTCTTGTGGGCTACAATTTATTTCAGTATCACTGACAGGGGTCTTGTGGGCTACAATTTATTTCAGTATCACTGACAGGGTTCTGCAGCTGCACTATCGATTTAATGTTCTAAATTTAATTTCATTAAATAGCGTTAGGACTTTTTATTTTGTTTATGTTAAGGTCCCGACCTCAACTAAAAAGGATCCGTTGCGGTTTTGTTTATCTCTTAAATGGGCGTAGTAAGCGGAAGTTGACAGAAATATTAATTTTAAATAATATCTAATGAAAGCCGTAACAATTTTAATAATTACAATAAACAGGAATCTTACATTTGAATAAAAAGCAGTTAGCACAAATGTGGCTTTAGAGTGATGGTGCGGGAACCTCCCCCACCTTGGGACAAGTTCCCGAGTAGGCTCTTTCTCTACAACTTGAAAAAAAAACTGTTAGCCTTTCAATGTAGGTTTAAAAATCTTCTATGTTCTCATATTTTTCAAAAGATACAGCTGGTATTCCAGGCAGAGAAGGCTCAACTCCCTCTTGTCATCCTATTACTCCCTGTAAGGGCAGTAATTTCTTCTCATATTCATTTTATTGTCAACTAACATAATTTATTTTATAATGGCGGGAGGTTACAACCGTCCTCGCTCGCCCAACAATTATCGATTATCGATTGCGTAGTATATATGACGCAAAGATAGACGGTAGCATGTTAAAAGTGTAGTATTTCGGCCAATGGTGATTTCAAAATGTTTCATATTGTGAATATATCTTTCCTCATATTTCTCTTTATTCTTTTCATATCATATTAGTCATATTGCATATTTTCGAGATATTTTGTGGACACATAAAATGTATCATTAGTTCTTCCAGTGATAAGTGCGTCATTGTGGCGATGACACTTTATACATTCCCTTAAATGTAAGGTAATAAAGATTATTTTATTTTGTAAAAGTTCCATTATTCATACTCAAAATTAATAGTTTGTATATTAAATATATTGATTGGCTAAGCAAATAAATCCGTATGTTTTTATCATAATTGAGAAATATTCTATCAAAAGACAATATATACATTTTTCAGAAAACTATTTTCAAAAAACACGAAAATTATTATGGGGAATCTCATGTAGATATGTGTAAATTAGTAAAATGCCCAAGATAATATTTAGTAGATAGTTGTTCAACAAAGTATTTTCTTTTGACTGTTTACTTGATTCATAACAACAATTTATTCAATTATAAACCGAATGATTTATACTTTTCGTTTACAATAGTTAATTTCTTAGTAGTTAAATCATGAAGTCGATTTTTGAAGCAACGTCAAAAACTAAATTTTACGGTGAACTCGAATCTGTTTGTAAACATTTTACCAATGCATGTTTATATAAAACTGTTATTCAAATAATGTACTAAAAAGGTAATAATTATTGTTTTTTACAGGCGAACTATGGTCGGTATACCAACTCTTCGTGAGGAACCACTTCTCACAGGGAAGATACTCATCAATTAAACCGAAAAGATGCCTCAATCAAACTATTGATGAAGAAATTGAAAAGATATAACAGGAAGGAAAAAAAACCAATCGGAAAATGACCTCAGGCTTGTTCAGGAAAATTACCCTCAGATATGCTGGCCAATAAAGACAATGACAGAAAACAAACCTGACTTTCACCGCTCCGCTCTTTAGCGTATGCGCCAATGAAATAAAATCCACATGCTAGTGCCCTTGTTTGACAGCTTTTATATCGTAGATTTTCGAATAGTATAAGTTATTACTAAATCAATGGAAATTACCAAACTGCATTTAGATGAAATAAATTTTATTTCTAAATATAGCGGGGTGGTGGACCTCTTCGGTTTGTGAGTAGACAAACAAAATATAATATAATTATAAGAGATTGATTAGAACTTGATCACAACCGGCCAATGCAAGGACCAAGAATTTTAAATATTAAGCATGTCTTTAAAGAAGCTCAAAAGGTCGCTCAAATGCATAGAATACTCACACTATTATTATAAATAAGACCAATTTGGGGATCAAAATGCCTTTATCCACCCTAAAATTCCATTCCATCTTATTCATTTCTTACAAATACCAATTTATCCAAATTGAAATGATTGCCATGTCAGGACCCGTCTCTTCTTGCAGAAACCTAGCCCTTTTTTTTTACCTGCCGCAATACCTTAACCTTTTCCGTGATATTTTCACATGAATAAATTGCTGATAAACGTCCTGATAAATTAAGAAAGGCTAAGCTTGTGTTGTATGCTTATTTTTGTATTTACGTATATATATACATATATATATATATATATATATATATATATATATATATTTGTTCTAGCTTCTTGAAATAATTGTATTTATTTATTTATATGTAAATAATATAAATGGTCCTCAGGTTAGTTACTTATTAATCAATATATCTGTAATTTTATATCTATTTGGGCGGCCAAAATATTAGTATTTTATGCACAATCTAGTAAGTACCTCGAAGTTTTTTGTAGCTGAATTTATGGGAATCTGTCCGAGATGGAATAATTTGGATTTAGTGACCACTGGACAGCTTCCTCTTGTGTCATTATTTCCTTCATATTTGTGTAAGTGATGTTTAAACATTCCTTAAATGATTAAAAGAATTATCTTCAATAAAGCAAAACTATAATTTTTTTTTAATGATTACAAGCTTTTGATGTCGTGATTGGACTGGATCGATGCTTACCTTAAAAAATGTATCAATTTTACCTCGTTTAGGTAGAAAAGGCCTCAATAACTGTTGAAAGGACCTATAAAATCTTTATAATAAAATAAATATAACTAAAAGTCTATATATTTTAAAAACAAAATGATCTTAATAACAATGAAAAAAAAAAAAGATAAAATAACAGATATATCAATCATTAGTACTAATACTTGCAATAAAACATTCCATAAGAAATTAAACTTGCTATAAAATATTCAATTAAAACTGAAAGTTGCAACAAAACATTTAATTAAATGCCAATTTATAAATTAATTGAAGCATTATGCATTTCGTCTAACAAAGAGGACAAAAAGAAAGCGATTTTGATTGAAAGTAATAATAATATGGTTTATTTCAAGTTTCACAAATACTTTGCCAATAAAAAATCAATGTTGCTGTATGTTTACCTAATAAAATTCTATCTTACTGATCGATTAAAAAAATATTAAATGCACTCTTTATACAAATGATTACATAAGAATGAGCTTTGGAAGATACAAGCATTAGCTAATCTAAGTTCTATTTGAACCAAACATTTATGTAGTTAACTACTTGTGCAATCAAGCTAAGTGTTCTCTCCATTTCTCCACCATATATAGAACTAATGATAATTAATCGCCATAGGATTTATGAATTCTATTTAGAAAAATGTGGGCCGGCCATACCGCCAGATTGAGGGATATCCTTATTCCCAAGAAGTTACTGGAGAGGAGGCTGGACTGATCCGAAGGTGAGAAGACGCTGTTGCTAAGGACGCTTTGACCCTACTCAAAGTACGAAACTGGAAAACAATCGCACAATGCGGAGGCTCATTGAGGAGGCCAGGGACCACACCGGTATGTACCGCCACGGAAGAAGAAGATTTAGAAAAAGGATTTTATTGATCCAAATTTCATAATAACATAACAATGTAAGAAAATAATGCAATAACTCTGGCGATTAATCATTGAAATCACTACATCATAACACATCCTTTGATATGGTTCTGAATATCAGCCTGATATCTCAAATATTTCTGTTTGGAGGTAATTACATATACCATGTGTTTATATATATGCTGAACTGATATCGACCAAGGGATTTTACTAAAAATAGAAAAATAAAATGAAATTTGAATTTAAACTCATAAAAGTAATAGTTCCATAATAGCTTTAATTCTAAAAATGACTAATAATGATACAACTTTTTTTAGTGGTTTCAAAATAGATATTTATAAGAGATGATTCACATCTTTCAAAAAAAGTTTAATCCACATACTAATAAATAATATATAATGTGTGTGACATAAATTATTCGAATAGGCAAATGGTCAATTGTTCCTATATCTCTCTAAAGGACCAACAAATCAGATGTAAATTAGAATAAGATAGCAATACTAAAAGAGGAAAAGGCAAGCATCTTTCCATAAATAAATAAATAATATTTTGAATCTAAATAGATTGTTCATAGATTACCATTTAACAATACATAATTTAATAGACTTAGATGAAGTAGTTGTTAACATATCTTTAAGCTACTCTAAAAACTTGTTAGAATTCAGTATATTATTCACATTTTTCAGTTTCGTGTACAATTTATATTAATTATTGTTTGTATTATGTGAAGCGGAGGATTTTCCATTACAATACCTGAAAAACAACTAAGATTAAGTGTTTTTTTTTCTCTCGAAATAAATACAAAAAGGAATTAGGGATTGAAGCTGCGTTGGTTTGTCTTCCTCTAACAACGAAAAAAATAATTTCTGTTAAAATATTTCATGTTTTAAATATATATATATATATACACACACGAGCAAATAAACAGACACACACATGTATTGTACCTTTGTCTTTCATGATTCTTTGGGCTGAAGCCGAACTGCTACGAAAAGAAATAAGGTGATGAAAAGTTTTTTATGTAAGGTTTTGTCATTGTTTCTTATTATCGTTTGTTACCCTAACAATAAAAAAAGGACCAATTTTTATTTATTTCATCTGTTATTCTAATCATAGTTTAAGATTGCTCAACTCACTTAAAAGAAATGAATAATTTAATTAGTTCGATGGGTGTTGAGAAAGAGTGTATGATAAAAATATTGCCGGCATTTTGAGACTTCAACTCTCATTTAAAGAATATTCTAAATGGGAAAGAGACCATTGAACAAATATGTAATCAATTTGCGGGTATTGTGCATAGTGTACAAATCTCGAGAGTTTATATTTTAAGGAATGACATATCACTTAGTGATTAGCTTTTAGACATTCAAAGTTATAGAGCTTCATTCAGATTAAAAACTTGAACTTATTTTCAATGAATGAAGAATTATATTTATAGGTACGACGGATATTTTGAATTTAATGATCTTTAAAGTATTCATAACTGTATCAGATCTGTAAGCGTAAGAATGGCTATTAAATAATCTAATTTCAATTACTAGTGAATGACTAAAGCCTCGTACATATTTAGCGACAATGTAGCCATACGCGCGTGTTTCAGAGCTTGAATGGGGACATTTTTTCCTTGTATGGGACTGCATGGAACATGACGTCGGTTCCCCGATGGAAATGGGATACAAGATTCATGTCGCGGAATAGAGTGGGCAGAGGCGGCTGTAATTCAAAGAGGTGCACGCCATTAAGACAAGTATCGGCATTAATGGGTCAGGTTTGTCATTTTGTTATAAAATCGTAATAATAATAATAAGGCATTCTAGAAGACGGCTGGAAAGATCGGACTACAGATTTCTTTCCAGAAAACAGAGTATATGTCGAACCAGAAAGACGCACCGGAAATTATGAGAACAAAATATGGGAATATCAAGAGAGTTCACAAATTTAAATACCTCGGAGTATCATCTCTCCGAGGCCAATGGGATAGAGAAGGCCGCTCACGAACAGAGACAACAAAAGATGACCAGAGCCTTCTGGAAGACTGGGAACATCTACAATAAGTCATGCCTATCACGTAACACCAAAGTGAGACATTATAACACGGTCATCAAACCAGAAACCCTATATGCATCTGAAACCTTGGTAATGAATCGAAAAGGTGAACTAGAAAATATCAAGAAACTGGAGAGAAGAATCATCAGGAAAATTCTAGGACCCAAAAAGACAGAAGATGGATACCGGTTGCGGAGTAGACAGGAGACCGAACAGAAATCCAACATAGTACACGCTATGTTGAAACGTCGACTGCAATTCTATTGTCATATCAAGAGAATGCCAGACACCCGATTGATAAAACAGATCTTGGAATACACTGAAAGTATAAAGAATATGAGGTGGATAGCCGAAGTTAGAGAGGACTTGAAAGACGCTGGCATAACAGACTCAGACATTCAAGATAAGCTGACATTCAGACGAAAAGTACATAAATGGAAAGTGAGCCGAGAGGCCAGGAAATTGAAGACTGGAACAATTTGGTCTGAAGAAAGGAAGAAGGCACACAGTGAGAAGATGAAAGAAGTGTGGCGCCTTAGGAAATCTCACATCAAGTAGACGCTTCGCGTGGTCCATCAGTGGCCTATACGAATGAATAGAATAAGGCATTCTAGGATTAATTTTTCTTGAAGATTAATGGGATTTGTCTCCTCAAAATAGTTTTCTTTTCCAATAACGGTATTGGAAAAGAAATCTATTTTGAGGAGAATCAATGAATCAATGAACGGTCATTGATTCTTTTTTTTAAATTATGTATATATGGAAGTGTATTTATATATATATATATATATATATATATATATATATATATATATATATATATATATATATATATATATATATATTATATATAAAACCCGTTAAACTTGCATAAACTAAATTGTTATTTGTTCAATGTCTTATTATCGTTACTTTTATATGAAATTGTTAAAAACTTTAATTATTTCTCTAATGATGTTTATTAATCCTTTTCAGTTTATAATTGTTAAAATTTTAATAAACATCATTAGATTAATAATTTAATTCAATTTAATAATAATTGTATAGAAACATTATGATAATAAGACATTAGACAAATAACAATTTAGTTTACGCGTAATTTAAGAAAATGATAAAAAGAGAGATAATTGGGCAAAATTAAACGATGATAAGAAGGGCAGCATATACATTAAAAGTTTTTATGGGGAGAAGAATGATTGAGAATTTGTGGCTAATCCAAAACGCCGATATAAATGAATTAACTAAATAAGGGATGTATGATGTTTAATGGGTTATATATGAGGCAATTAATTTTAAATCCGACTCAATCCATTTTCAAAAATTTTACATAAGACAGTAAAAACATATATTTGTGCCCAATTAAATACTAGGTAACCAGGGTTTGATGTTGCTTTTTGCCAACACGGCTTTGCTAGAAAGTGTAGTGGAATGAGAACTTGTGAAAAAAAAAATTATGTGAAAAAAGTCGATTAAGCCAGTTTAGAATCTAATCGCTTTATCTATACTTCTAGGAATTAATAACCAATAAAATAAAGTTAGACACTTGGAAAAAAAATATATTACGATTATATTTACGTTTTTTTCGTGTTAATATCATTTAATCTTTAACACAAATTAATTGCATATAAAGCAATTTGTAGTGAAATAGTGTACTACCGTATTACTAACTGATTCGGTAGGTTCAGGACATTCATATGGCGACAGCATGGGACCAGCGTATGACGACCGATCAATGCAATGCCCCATACATTGTCGCTAGGTCTGTACTATATATAGGCTTTAATTTAAAATACGCTGAGATCTGTTTTAGAGTCTTTGGATTCTTCTAAAATTTTTCAGCATATTTTTGCAGTCTTCTCAATATTAAATGAGAATGAAGTTTATACAAGACTCCTTGTAGATTTATCCATCTATAATTTGCTCACTGGTCCTTACTGCCTTTTTAAAGAATAGTTTAAACCAAAGACCTAAATCGTCATGGTATAAATCTTTTCAATTTTTTTTATTTGACATTCAATTTACCTCTATGAAGTATGAAGTCTCAATATGTCGTTACAAGGTATTAAAATAGGCAAAAAAAAATGCCAAAAAGAACAACAAAAAAAAAACAAGCAATTGACTGATTTTTAATTCTTCTAGCGGTTAAGAGAGGAGATTAATAAGTTTCTTTTATAGAACTTTAACAAAATAATCTAACCCCAAAAATGTGAAAAACGGCTAAGCCCAATTCTATTTTGTGTATAGGTATGTACTATTATATGTTAACGTTATATATATGTTAATTATATTATTGAAAACTAAATCTATTACGAATGTTTTCCAGCTCAGTGTATATAGGTAAATATTAAGTATATTCAGTAATAAATGGATTCTTAATAAATACATACATGGTAAAATGGTGTTGTTATTTTGAAAGTTGTTAAAGCAAGTGGTTGCATCGATTCATTTCAAACCATTCCCAAAAATATCCTCAGCAACCAAATTAGTTCAAAGTGCTTTCACAGCCTAGTACAGGAAATTACAGAATTTTGTATTTCCTTCAATCTAAAATTTTAATGAATACACAGGATTAGAATTATAAATTTTCGGATCTAGAAAAGTTCAATCAAAAGTTAAGATTTAGTTAATGATTTTGCAGCCAAATACGTGAGAAAAACTGGAAGATCGCTAAATCAGAGATTAAAGGAATATATACGTGCATATAATAATAAGATAGAGAATTCCAACTTTGCAATTCATTTAAATGAAAAAAATCATAAATTCATCAAAGACTCAGGAATTAAATTAATACATCATGTTGAAAACAGCCTCAAATTAAATATATATGAAGCACTTGAAATAATAAAATCCTTCAAATCCAATCCAGATTTTTGCTAAAATGACCAAATAAATATCTCCAATAGTCCAATCTTAAATTTATTCCCATCTATAACAGAAAAACCAATTACTCACCGGCATTATTGGAAAAACCCTGACCCTTAAACCGTTTTCCTGTAAACATCCTACCTACCTTTCGTTCATTGCTAGTTCAATGTGAGAAGAAACCAGTACAAACTTTTCTGTTTGATATAATCCATTTAAACCTTGTTGAGTACCAACATGTATTTGATTTCTTGTCTTAATTAAATTCATCATTCATAAATGTTTGATAATACTGATTGTATTATGTATAATAATACGAAACTATATTTTGAATTGCTTATTTTTGAATTTTTTGTGTGCTTTTAGAACTGAGGATGAATGTATAATATTCGAAACTAGCTTTCAATGAAACACATTTATAGGAGTGGCATATAATTAATCAATCCCTAATTAGATTGATCTTTCTATACCATCACGCGGATGTCAATTGACAAACTATCAGAAAGTACGAAAGAACTTTTAAGAGTTCGTAAAAGGACAAAAGAAAGAGAGGGCATTACTGAAAAGGAAATAAAATAACTCACGGTTCTAAATAATGAAATTAGGAAAAAAAATAAAAGAAGATCTGGAAAATTACAAAAATGATATGGTCACTAAAATAATAAACGACAACTCCACTAGAAAAATTCAAAAAAATTTGTCCCAAGATAGACAATGGATGGTTGCTCTTGAGAACAGGAAGAAAGAAGTTATGACGGATAGGAAAAATATAATAGCAACGGAATACTTCAAAGAACATTATCAACGCAATCAGGAAAGCTTGGAAAATAATAGAGAGCCAGATGAAGTCAAAACTCTAGAAGAAATTCCACCAATAATGGAACAGGAAGTTGCTATTATTGTAAAAAAATTTAAGTTTGAAAAAAGTCCTGGGCCGGATGACTTAAGGAACTAAATTTTAAAAGCAGGAGGGGAAGATCTCATTAGGGAAATCACAGAATTATTTAACTTAATTGTGGAAAATGAAGAAATTCCAAAACACTGGAAAACTGCAAAAATAATTCTACTTCACAAAAGAGGCAATAAACAGGATATGGAGAACTATCGACCTATTTCCCTTTGTTCTACCATGGCAAAGCTTTTTACGAAAGTCATCAAACAACGACTCATTAAAGTATCATGGAATGTATAACGGAAGAACAAGCAGGATTTAGGAAAGGCTTTTCAACTGTGGATCACATTCACACAGTAAATCAAATGATTGAGAAAGCTAAATAATATAACTTCTCTCTGTATTTCTGTTTTCTCGATTTTGAAAAGGCATTCGACAGTGTCCTACATACTGGCGTTCTTAAAGCTCTAAGAATTATAGGAATCGAAGAGAAATACGTAAGAATTATTGCAAGGCTATACAAAGATATGTCAGCATATGTCATGATAGAAAAGAAGGGTCAAATCTTTAGTATCGAGAAGGGTGTTAGGCAGGGGGATCCGTTAACTCCCTTGTTTATTCTGGTGTTGGAAATGATGTTCTGGTTTCTTGGGTGGGAAAAAACAGGCGTAAAAGTAAATGGTCGATGGTTGAGCAACTTAGGTTTTGCAGATGACATCGTAATTTTTGCCAATGATACCCACCAAATACGAGAAACGCTTAAACAGCTTCTAAAACTCTGCGAAGAAATTGGTCTGTGCCCAAATTATAACAAGACCAAACTAATGACTAATAGTTCAAGGGAAGAAATAAAAACGAACGAATTCACCCTGGAATACGTGGAGGAATATGTCTACTTGGGCCAGTTAATTTCCTTATCAGATAGAGCAACAAAAGAAGTTCAGAGGAGAATAGCATTTGGTTGGAACAATTTCTGGTCTCTGGAGTACATAATGAAAGGAAACATGAGTATCGACCTAAAACGGCAGGTTTTCGACAGATGTATTATGCCAGCGGTGACCTATGGCTCCCAAGCATGGTCTTTTACAAAAACCCAAGAGAAGAAGATCAAGGTGTGGCAGAATAGCATCGAGAGAAGTATAATGAAAGTAAAGGAAAATGAAAAAATCAGATGCGAAAAGTTAAAAAAAGAAACAGGGCTCAAAGACACACTCTTGCAGATAATAAAAACAAATGGAAATGGGCTGGACATGTCCTGCGGTGCAATGACAACAGGTGGTCAAAAATAGTCACGGAATGGACACCATATGACCGAAAAAGGATGAGAAGCAGACAATTGAAGAGATGGAGAGATCCATTTAGGCTATTAGCAGGACCCCTCTGGTGGAGAGCTGCTAAGGATAGAGATGTGTGAAGAAAAAATGGTTGGACCTTACAAATCCCGCTTCCCAGTAGGGCTAGTCATCCAGAGAAGTGTTAAAGACTACTACTACCAAAGGAAGGTCTATGCAAGAAAAAACGGAGAAAAAAAAATGTGTGTATAAATATTTATATACAATGTAAAGAATTGTGTCTGTTTTTTATGTTGTTTGTAAATTTATGTTTTATAGTAATTTTATTTATGCATAAATAAAGGCTATTTTCATTTCAATTCGTTTAATTTCAGATTCTCGCTAAAAAGCTTTATGGAGAGCTTTTATAATGTAGAACTTGTACATTAAGTGTCAAGAAAAAAAGGTCTAGGAAAAGCTTTCATTACCAAAGTTTTTGTGATAAATTTCTCCAAAGAACTTACTCATTATCTGACATAGTGGCAGTAAAATGACAATGTAAAATAATAACCTAAAAATTCACTTGAGGACTTAACATATTTTTCTTGGAGATAAATACCAAATTTCTCTTACCCCAAGTGTAGGTTATGTTTAAGAATATCAAAAACACTGTTGCAAGGTGGTCGTTGTTTGATCAAAATGTAATTAACATAACTACTAAGAAAGTATATATTTATTAGAATCAGTGATTTAATCAAAATGTGATAAACATAACTACTAATAAAGTATATATTTGCTGGAATCAACATCCTCTAAGAACACAGTAAGCATCACTTTCTGTTATTTACAGATCCTAGATCTAGGCTTTATCGATCGCTTTATCGATTCTTAATCACAAAAATGTCATTCATTATTCTGCTCCTACAAACAATTTAATTATTATAAATTTGTTTTATAATACGGCTAATTTTCCTTATGTTTGTTGAGTAACAATTGGCCCACTGATTGCTTACATTATAATAAAAGTAATAAGTAGTAAAAGTTCATAAATACAAGAGTACAAATTACAAGAACTAATATTTTTTGTTTCATAATGGGGACGACCACAGTAATAGTATTAGTTCTTTTATACAAGTTAGGAAGTACAAAAGTACAGGATATCATGTGGGAAGGTTTATTTTAAGAGGTTGCAGATTACTTATTGTCATCAGATAATAATAATAATATTATTCAATTATTTGTTTAAATTTACACTTTTGTTAATGCTTCTAACTTTTGGAGGGTCACCAACTGAATTCAATTAGGATCTTTCTCCGCGGATTGACCGGCCGGTTCTTACAATATGAAATATTGTGATTTTTTAATTGAAAGGCCTCAGCCTGTGTTTCGAGGTCACGAAATATCTTTTATACGTTTTAATTTATGAATTAACTTTTTAATTTCTCTCTAGGATTTTATTATTTCAAGTGCTTCATATATATTTAATTTGAGGCTGTTTTCAACTTGATGTATTAATTTAATTCCTGAGTCTTTGATGAATTTATGATTATTTTCATTTAAATGAATTGCAAAGTTGGAATTATCTGTCTTATGCACGTATATGTTCCTTTAATCTCTGATATAGCTATCTTCCAGTTTTTTCCGTGTATTTGGCTGCACAATCATTACAATTTAGTTCGTATACTCCGCTTTTTTGGAAAGGGTCTATTTTGTCTTTAGGAGAAGAGAAATATGAGGATAGGGTTTTTTCTATTTTAAATGCTGGGTTTAATCCTACTTTTTTCAATTCATTTCCGACTTTGGTGGATATAGGACCGTAATATGGAATCAAAACATAATGTTTCGGGATGGGCCTATCTTTGGGGGTTGTTGAATAGATATCATTAATTGTCTTTTTTTGTATTTGTTTTTTTTTTTTTAAACAATATAACCCATCGAAAAGATATCCTATTTTTTGTGTATTTTTAAAAATACACGATTTTTTAGTGAAAAACTGTAATAATTTAATTTCTGGTTGATGTATCGTAAAAAACGAGGTTATTTTCAAAAACTACATTAAATTTCCTATAAGAAACACCCCCCTTTAAAATTTTATTTATTCACACAAGCGGTATACAGTAATTAATAGCAGTTACAAATTTAAAAATTAGTATTTTCTGATTGTTTTTACACTTTTCTAGCACAGCCAATTTTAGGCGCAGAGGTTGGCCTCTGGGTCAAAAGTTGCACCAGTTCATAAGCTTTAAAATGATGAAGACCCAAATTTTTCACTAGAGCATAAAAACTTTTTTCTAGTAAATGTATTTCTGAACATCTAAACTACATGTTAAATACTAATTTTGACGTTGGTCACTCTCAAGCATTGTGTAAGAGCGCTGTTTTGTGAAATTCCGCTTTAGACCGGACGGTTTTTCAATGGGAGCTTGCTTTTTTCTAAAATTATAATTTGTAAAAATTAAACTTCAAATCGTGATAATTCTGCGATTTTTGCCCCTAGGGAGCTACAGAAGGGCTCATTTGATTCGTCTCTTCTAAAAATTAGTGGGAAGAAATAGATTTTCATTTGTTCACTCTAAGCTCCCTTTTCTCATGGCGCGTCACAATAATTATTACAAAGGTAAATAAGGATTATTTTTTTTATGAGCGAACACTCCTAGAACATAATAAAAATAAGCAGATTTTTTTTAAATTGTTTTATGAAAAATATTAAATTTAAGGCATAATCATAAATTTAGTTCTTACAAATTATTATAAGTAATATATATCTAGATACATAATGTCTTTTATGCTTTAAAATAAAAATGTCTGAAATGTAGGTACCTAATAATACTAATTCTAATTACTACTCTTTTAAAAGAAACAATAAAATAAAAAATGTTATTTACAATAAAAAAATACAAAACACGAAAAGTAAAAAAACTTGTTTATGAAAAGTAAAAGTACTCCTAGGGAAACGGTTAACGAACACTAGAAGAGGGGTTTTCATCAAAAAAATTCAGCACCTCTTCCTCCAAGTTCAGCATCCTGGACATTCCGTGCCCCGACAGGCTGTTTCGGCAGCGATCCGGTCTCCCTCAGGGTACGAAAAGTAGAAGAAAACGTTCTGCGATCCGGCAACCGTCTGTCTGGGAAACGACGACCATATTCACGGACAGCTTCCGAGGCATTTCCATCGGCAAAGCCATATACAAACACAATATCAGCATATTCTTCAGTTGTGAAAAATTAGGCATGTTGCTGGAAGCAAGTGCACCTCACCACTAGTAAAGTGATAATGAATGGCCATTTGATACTGGGAGCGAGTCTCGAGCTAGACAAGCACGGACAGGATTGGTTGACTAAAGGTATGAGCTTACCTTTGATCTATCTTTAGACATGAAAGTATTAGAAACATTATTATTATTATTATTCAATAAAAGTTCTTTTGGGTTGGACCATGCCACATTATTATAAACCTAGATTTTGCTCATCTTGCTGTGAGCCTCTTCAAGGTTAATATCGTAATGAAAAAATAAATAAATAAATAAAATAATTCTAATTTACCTATGTAAGTATGGAAATTTCAATATGTGGGTGACTAAATAGGTTTTCCACTCATTTTATTGTTAAAAGAATAAGAAAAAAAAGAAAAGCAAAAAAAATCTCCTCCGTCTTTGTATTATGTTCTCAGTGTGTTCACTCTTTGTTCTACGCCGCCGATAAATTTAGCGTAATTATGGTTTTGGAATTGGAAATTAAAGTTTTTTACACAAAACCTTTATTTGCTGGGTGAATGGGGTATCATTTTAAAGCTTATGAATTAATGCAACTTTTGACCCAGAGGCAAACCTCCGCCTAAAATTGGCTGTGCTAGAAAAGTGTAAACACAATCAAAAAATACTAATTTTTAAATTTTTAACTGCTATTAATTACTGTATACCGCTTGTGTGAATAAATAAAATTTTAAAGGGGGGTGTTCCTTATAGGAAATTTAATGTAGTTTTTGAAAATATCCTCGTTTTTTACGATACATCAACCAGAAAGTAAATAATTACAGTTTTTCACTAAAAAATCGTGTATTTTTAAAAATACGCAAAAAATAGGATATCTCTTCGATGGGTTAAGATATAAATTTCATTTCTGCGCCATTTAACTACCAATAGCTTCTAGAATAACCCCCTAAAGTATTGACATCACGAGGTGGGACACCCTGTATAATTCTAATGGGATCATATAGCACACTGAGGGTATGAATGGGTGCGAGTTGATCCGCGATAATATATATATATATATATATATATATATATCTTGTGAGCGTGGGTGTGTATACATGTCAACCAGTAAGAATTGAAGTAAATACGGTTGAATACCTTATTGTATATGATGCGTTTACCATTTCGGTATAGGTAAATCTTAATTCGCATAATCCTGTCATCGAATTTTTTTGGACAAATGGTGACTTTTGCTCAGAATGACAAAAACTAGTTCTCTACAAAGTTTCAAAGCATTTGATTGAAATCACTTTTCCTATAAAATACTGTGAGGTCCTTTACGATTGTGAAATTAACAGCAACTGATTCATTTACCGTCGTCAATCTTCTGATGTTAGGCCACCAAACATCCCTTACGTAGCTCCATTCTTTATTATTCGGCACAACGCCCATAAATTTGGCATATTCGCCAACTTCCTTCCACACCCGCATTATGTCTGTTTTGGTGAGCTAATCATTGAACACACCAAATAATATCTGTTTACTTTCTAATATGCGTGATAAAACACACGAGTGGGTTTTTCTATTTCCATCTCTCTTACTCATTTTAGAATCTAGAATCTAATGGACTACTGTTGAATGTATAAGAATAATTCAGGTGTATCACACTCATTTTATTCAATAATAACAAAATCATCAACAATAATCGAATCGAATACACAGACAAAAGTTTTTTTGTCAAACTGACTTTGTTTTTAAACTCATTAATATTCTTTAATTAATAAGTCCTTCGCTTCATTATGCATCTTTGTATATCATTTTGTATATTTGTATATCATTATGCATAACCTGAGATCAATTAAAACGTATAAAAGATATTTCGTGACCTCGAAACACAGGCTGAGGCCTTTCAATTAAAAAATCACAATATTTCATTTTGTAAGAACCGGCCGGTCAATCCGCGGAGAAAGATCCTAATTGAATTCAGTTGGTGACCCTCCAAAAGTTAGAAGCATTAACAAAAGTGTAAATTTAAACAAATAATTGAATAATATTATTATTATTATCTGATGACAATAAGTAATCTGCAACCTCTTAAAATAAACCTTCCCACATGATATCCTGTACTTTTGTACTTCCTAACTTGTATAAAAGAACTAATACTATTACTGTGGTCGTCCCCATTATGAAACAAAAAATATTAGTTCTTGTAATTTGTACTCTTTTATTTATGAACTTTTACTACTTATTACTTTTATTATAATGTAAGCAATCAGTGGGCCAATTGTTACTCAACAAACATAAGGAAAATTAGCCGTATTATAAAAATATTTATAATAATTAAATTGTTTGTAGGAGCAGAATAATGAATGACATTTTTGTGATTAAGAATCGATAAAGCGATCGATAAAGCCTAGATCTAGGATCTGTAAATAACAGAAAGTGATGCTTACTGTGTTCTTAGAGTATGTTGATTCCAGCAAATATATACTTTATTAGTAGTTATGTTTATCACAATTTGATTAAATCACTGATTCCAATAAATATTTACTTTCTTAGTAGTTATGTTAATTACATTTTGATCAAATAACGCCCTCCTTAAAACAGTGTTTTTGATATTCATAAAAATAACCTACACTTGCGCTGAGAGAATTTTACTACAACTATGTCAGATAATGAGTAAATTCTTTGGAGAACTTTAACATAAAAACTTTTGTATTGAAAGCTCTTCCTAGAACTTTTTTTCTTGACACTTAATGTAAAAGTTCGGTAATTATTGGGACCGGTCACTCCTTTATCTAAAGGGGCGTGGCCTCACATTGTTAACATTGAGGTTACGTCCCCTCCACATTCCCTTATACGTTCTTTCCCATATACGTTCACTTCTTTCTTGTAAATAATTACTGAAATATACATAATTTTTACGTAATTTCAATTATTACTGCTTTAAATAGATCACAGCTGACGATTTCCGCTCGCTACGCTCGTTCAAGAGATAAACAAACCCCAAAAGTTCCTTTTCAATTGACGTCGGGTCCTTACCGTAATTTCAATTATTACTGCTTTAAATAGATCACAGCTGACGATTTCCGCTCGCTACGCTCGCTCAAGAGATAAACGAACCCCAAAAGTTCCTTTTCAGTTGAGGTCGGGTCCATCCGTAATTTAAATTATCTCTCCTTTAAATTATTACTTAAACTTCCCCAGATCACCGGAAGTCGACAGCACTAACAATTTTAAATATGTAATCAAGGCAGTAATAATTTTAATGATTGCAATGAATACGCGGTTTTCAAAAACCAGGACAAAGGGGAAAAATGGTGGCGGCAACTGGTGACGGTTGGGGCTATAACCTTACTGAGGCCACGTCCCTATTGATAAGGTAGTGACAGGTCCCAATAACTACCAAAAGTTCTACATTATAAAAGCTCTCCAAAGACCTTTTTGTGAGAACCTTGTAAATGTTAAAAATTAAAAGTTCTTACTATTAAAGTTAAATGTGGGTAATATTGATGGAATTGTGTCTTGAGCATCTATTTGACAGGTTTTTTTGTGGTTATCTCCTTATTTCAATCAAATGATCTCTCAAAAATAAGCTTATAAAATTATGTGCCCCATAGGTATGTGAAAAATTATTTGTGAGATCTTATATTTAAAATGTCCCAGTAGGAACTTCTATTATCATAATTTTTATTAAAAATATTTTGGTAAGAACTTATATCAACAGAAGATTTATAAAAAAAACTTCTAATGATATAAGTTCTTAAGGTACTTTTTATCAGAAGGTTCTTTTATGTAGAACTTTTATGTTAGTATTTTAATTATAAAAGTTCTTGTGAAACATTTAAACTGAAACCTTTTGAAAAAGTTCTATAACTATTTCTTGCCCTGATTATAGGATGCTTTCATTATGAGACACTTTCATCAAAGTAATAATGGAAGATCTTAGATTCACTATTGATAAATGAATTAATAATAATAAAGTTAGTTAAATTCTGTAACACATTCTCAATGCCAATTTTAAACATAGAAATCAATAAGTGCACTGGGCCAAGAATCTGATAAATAAATTTAATACTATTAAAATTAAAAAATGAATATAAAGACATAAAAGAAAATAATATGTAGGAAGTATGTAATAGGCATCTAAATAATTCAGAATAATTTTAGTTAGTTTGTGGATAAGATGAAACATGAATATGATAGTACTTAGCTAAAATCAAGTTTTGAAATTAATGTGTATGATGATGGCTTAGTGTTGAAATAAAGCACTTAAGTCTCTCATAAACACTATAATTAATCATCATAAAATTGAATAATAAATAGAACATGGGAGTAGGTAAAAATTAACATGATCCTAACTGAGGTCAGAACAAGTGTTGTGGAAATGCCAATGACCTATAGATTATTTAATTGGATAAATTGGGCAATGGAAAACTAAAATCAAATTATAAATTACACAGATTATTACGTTATATAGGTGATCAATTATTAAAGTTATTATACCATTGATACTAAAATATACCCAATTTTGTCATTTACATTACATAGATTACGTATATATTTATATATATATATATATATGTATATATTTATACATAATTGATTAACGAAATATATATATTCATAACATTATAGGTAAGTTTATATATATAACCTTATAGTGTTTTGCTCTATCAATAGTGGACATTGTTGTTATCTTGGAAAGTGGTTCCATTGATAACAAAGAAATTTGCTATCACAGGGAGAACTATAGATAAACGGAAATATAGATGCAAGTGAAAGACATATAAATGGAACTAGAAATTTTAATTTTACCATTAAATAAAAAAAGCAGAATACATGAAATTTAAACAAACAAATTAATATAGATTTGAAAGAATTTATAAACTTTATGAAAAAGGAGAAAAAGGATCTTAGGAGGGAATTGGAACCTATGACAATCGCTTCAGTTTTCATAGCGTTTAATCTTAATCTATTCAGGTTTGCTCAGGCACTGATTCTATCTAGGTCTTCCTGAATATAGTCAAATGCTACTAATAGCTCCGAAGGAGGAAAGGGTTAATAAATTTGGAAGTCGTCGGCGTATAGGTGGTGGGAACAGTTGTGAATTGAATTAGGAAGATCATTGATATAGGAATTGAAAACGAGTGGAGAAATACTCTAGCCCTGGGCAACTCCTGAGGACAGGGTAAGGAAGGAAGATAGGGGTTGATTAGGAATGGTAACTGCTTGAGTCCGATCAGAAAGGAAAGATTGAAATCACTGAACAGAGCTGTTGGAAAAGGATAGTGACTTTAATTTGGCAAAAAGGATAGAGTGGTCCATGGAATTAAAGGCTTTAGAAAAGCCAAGGAGTTAATTTTTTTTTTTAATTTAATTTTTTTTCGTCCATAGCGGTGTGGAAAGGTTAAAGTGAATGGAAATTGGGCGATAGTCTTTAGGAGAAATAGGGTTGGTGGTTTAGTTAATATGATGGACTAAGGCTTTTTTCCACGAGGTAGGAAATACTGAATTTTGGAGAGAGAAATTATAAATGAAAAGAAGGACTGGTTGGATTTCAAGGAGACATGATTTTAACAATTTAACGGATATTCCATCAGACCCTGTGGAGTTAGTGTGAGATTTCATTATGGAGGAAAAAAGGTCGGTGGGGGAGATGTAGGAAAAATAAAAATTATCGGAGTTGAATGATGGCACTATGGAAAAACAGGAAGAAGGGGTCGTAGAAGTGTTGGAGGAGACTGATAAAAAGTATGAATTTAATTTATCGGGTGGAACTGAGAAGACTAATGAGGAAGAGGGAGAAGGCAGAGTTTCAGAAGGATTGCCATTTTTACTTAGAATCGCGAGCAGAGGAAAGGACTTCATGATAGTAGTTGGATTTCGCTCTCCTAACAGTTGCCTGTGTCAAATTGCGGAGTACCCTAAACTAGGTATAATTAGGTAGGGAAACATAAGAGGAGGGGATGCAGGGCTTAAGCCACGTTTCGGAGACTGTAATGGTATGGTAAAAATTATGAGTAAAATACTGGAGGAATTCATCATAATGAGCTGGTAAGGATTGGGAATTAACGTAAGAGGAGTTCAGGACACTAGACATGGAGGGAGATATGGGACAGTATACAGTATTTGGGGAAAAGATTCTCATAACTATGACCATTTGAAGAATGAAATATGAAAAGAAGCAAATAGTGAACATAAAAATTAAATTAACTATAAAAAAGAAGAACATGAGAAGATAAAAAAAATTGATGAATAAGAAATTGAAAAACAAAAAAAAAATAAAATGTATACAATGACAAAAAAATTATTAAAAAATTGCATGAATAAAATATGAGAAAGAAAGAAAATCGCATTTATTAAAATAACTAAGTAAATAAATATACAAGTGATCGTAACACCTAGAACTCGAGATTGTGGGATAATCCCTTTCCGATCGCCAGGTTGATGGGCGCCCAGATGTCAAGAGAAGACCTCGAGATCCTGGGGTTCGTCAATGAAGATCACGGGTGGCCGTCCTCCGGCAGCGCATCCTACCGGCCGCAAACCAAGCGTACTTTATTTTTCCGGCCGCTCTCCTCCGACGGGCGAGCCAGTACAGACGCCTGTTTATAGGAGTCATCTCTTCCCCCGAGATATATCCGAATCATTCTCCTGCCAGCCAATATCCAGAGTGGAGAAGTTTCTCTTTACTTTTCTTCGTTGTACTAGCTCATCCCGTATAGACTGCTTAACGAAACGGGCAATGACGGATGGCGGTCGAGGGTCATCTTTCTTTGGTCTGCG
Organism: Rhaphigaster nebulosa; assembly: GCA_948150685.1. NCBI lineage: Eukaryota > Metazoa > Arthropoda > Insecta > Hemiptera > Pentatomidae > Rhaphigaster > Rhaphigaster nebulosa. The sequence continues at coordinate 9,955,590 of OX411307.1, forward strand.
GTGATCCACCATGTCCAGGTCCTCTACGCTGATCTATATTCCTAGGCCTGCTCTAACACTGGACACCAGGGTCGATGGAGTTTCCCCCGCGCGAACCGGTATGCCGCGTATCTCAATGATCTGCATATGAAACCCTGTTCAGCCTTATTCAATCTAACTTCCAAATCCCTGACTCGGGATTTCAATGCTTTATTTTCAATGGTTAATTCCTCCATATGCTTCGCTTGCCCCTCGAGGTGGTTCTCAATTTTCGCAAGTTTCTCCTTCAGTTCAAAGCTCAGCACACCATATTTTTCTAAAGAAGACTTTAAGCTGTTGATATCTTGGACCATGTCGGTGCTAAGCCGGTTTACCGAGGAGAGAATATCGGCTGTAGGCGGTTCAGCGTCCTGTTGTTGTGCTTCTTGACAGGCTAGCAGAGTTTTCTCTCATTGGGCCAGACTTTTCCCTACATATTTCCTTCACACCCACGTTTTTTTCTGAGTCTTTATCATCTCAATTTCTCTATCATTGAGGTTACAGCATTTGCCGTGATGAATTACACGGCATTTGTTGCAACTCAAATTACACTTGTCCTCTCCTCCTCTCTGGTTACAGGACCATCACATATTTAGCACTGAACCATTTTAAATTAGTAAATAATAACAAAATGGTGTGTTTGTCAATAGAAACGAGTGTCAACGGCCTTAAATCGTCTCAGAGTAAGGAATTAACTATTGCTTCAGACTCTTCCGTACCGCCAAACTCGAGCTTTCTTCTTAAATTTTGTCTAACTCGTAAATATTTAAGGCAAGTGGCTACTGGGGATTTACAGAATATTATTCACTTTATAGAAACTAAAAAAAAAAAAAATTAACAAAATGACGTAAAATTGGTTGTTTGAAAAATAGAATCAGGAGAACGATGTTAGCTAGTAGAGTACAGATGTAAGAGAGCCAACGGTCCTGTTGGTGTTACCATTTTGGACTTTTGGTTAAAGGCATGTGTGAGCGGGCGATGATCAGCTATGATAAAGACATTTTTGTCCTCAATTAGATGCCTAAAATGTTTAACAGCTTCATATAATACTTCTCTGTCGTAAACAGAATATTTCTTCTAAGATTTGCTGAGTGCTTTAGAGAAAAAACTCAAAGGATACCATTTATCGTTCTTCTTTTGCAATAATACAGCGCCTATCGCGATATCTGATGCGTTGTTGGCGATTGATATTTAAGCATCAGGGGCTGAATGACTGAGTTCAGCGGCCTCGGCTAAACTTTTCTTAGTTGCCTCAAAAGCATTCTATGGGAGATAAGTCCTTTTTTGACTTCCCTGCGTCAACTCGTTAAGCTTGTAAGGTAAGGTTGTTGTATGCTTGCCGCATTAGATAAAGAAGGTCTATAGAAATTGGAGGATAGAAGGAGGATATTCCAACATTGTTTTGACCTTATGGACGAGAGGTGTTATTCCAGTTGTTGTTAGGTGATTTCCCAAAAAGTCTAGTCCCGTTACTCCAAATCCGCATGTAGCTGGGTTGACTGCGATGCCGTATTCGTCGAGATGCCAGAGGACTTCTCGAAGATGAGTTTCGTGCTGTTCTTCGTTATCAGAAGCGATTAAGAAATCGTCTAAAAATTTATATTGAAAGCCAAAATCGTAAAACATGTCCAAAGTTTATTCGATTGTACTCAATGAGTCCAAATGGTGTAATAATAACCGTTTTCTCGGCGACTGGGATATGGCAATTGGCTCTGCGTAGATCTATTTTTGAAAAGATCTTTTTTCCATTTAGTTCCATGGTAAGATACCGTAGAGTAGGAATACCATACTGGTCAGGGATTGTTTGTTTGTTAGGATTGTCCTTCCAAAAGCGAGGAATTTGTGGCAGGCCCTCGCTAGAGGTCAATCTATGGAGAATCTGGCTGAGTTTCCTGAATATTGGATTTACTTTCTTCCTTTACTTCTCCTTTATTTTTAATTCCCCTTATGCGTCACATCAGGTAAAGATCACGTCGTGGTCACCAGTTGTCGAGTTTAGGGTTTTGGAATTGACCAGAAGGCCTCCAACAATGCCTTTTCAGGTTGGACTAAGAATAGCTGGACAGATATTGGAGATGATTAGAGAGGATGATCGAAGAATCGAAGGGACAACCAACGTTACTTACGATCAGCGAAGCTAAGTGTATTCCTTTTAAATATCGCAGGGAGGTGGACACTAACGGAAGGTATTCGCTTTCTGATTCAGTGGGGAGAAGAGGTATAGCCTGACGAACTAGATAACAACTTCAGCGATTTGAAGGATTTATGCATTCAAAGGCATGATGCCTAAAATTATAATTAGTGCTAATAATTACAATTTAGAATTTAACAAATATTACAACTTAAAAAAAAAAAAAATGCGAACAAATTACAAACCAGAAAAAAAAGTTATACAATAAATGAAAGAAAAATAAGCCATTAAAGCAAAATACAACATTTAATAAAAATATACTTCTAAATTTAATAAAGAAACAATAGCTTTAGTCTGATTAGTACTAGGTGAAAATGGTACTAAGCACGTTGCAGATCTTTTATATTCCCCAGGTGACGATCGTACAGTGACTACTCTGACGATGCCATCTGAACCTTCATGGGTTTTAATGACTCGACCCTTAGCCCATCTCAAAGGCTGGAAATTTGGTGGCTTAAGTAACACAAGATCTCCGATCCTCAAGTTTGTTGTGTTCTTCTTCCACCAATGACGCTGCTGTAAAGTATACAAGTAATCTATTGACTAGCGCTTCCAGAAATCCTGCGAGATTCTTTGAACTAGTTGCCATCGGGTGAGGCGGTGGATGATCACATCACACAAAGGAATTTCTGGGGTTGGCACTAAAGGACTGCTCACCAAGAATTGACCCGGGGTAAGAATTTCAAAATCATTTGAGTTATCAGAAAGTGGACAAAAAGTAGTGAATTGAGCATTGCTTCAATTTTGGTAACAATTGTTGCAAGTTCCTTGAAGGTAAAATGCTGATCAACAATCAAACAAACCAAATAAGTTTTCACCGCCTTCACTTCTGCCTCCCACAGACCACCACAGTTTGTACTAAATGGAGGATTGAAGTGCCATGTAATTTTTCTATTGTTCAGCTCTTGCATAGATGCAGGCTCATTCCATGAAGACCAGAAATTTTTGACTTCCTTTTGCTGCCTAGCAGCGCCAATAAAATTGGTTTCCTGGTCTGAGTAGAAATGCTGCCCAGCTACTCATCGAGAAATAAACGGTCTAAACACGCCAAGAAGGCTTCTATGGGCAAGGATGACACGATTTTGAGGTGTGACGTCATGATGGCCATGCAAACAAAAATAGCCAAATAGGATTTGCCTCTGGTAGCCTTACGAAGTTTCGATGACCGAATCATAATAGGACCAGCAAAGTCTACCCTAACATGGACAAAGGCACGACCAGTTGAGCTAACCCTGCATTGGGGCAATTCTCCCATGAGAGGAACTTGATTCTTAGAGTTGAACCTAAAGCAAGTAGGGCAGTCGCGTACTATTCGGCGAATCATGGCCATCTGAAATGATCCAATATTCTCTTGATATCAAAGATTGTAGGCTCTGCGGTCCAACATGACAAATAATGATTGGCGAAATCCAACCCAAAGGATCAAATAATTAGGCAATATCAGACAAGACTGCTCTCTTAGCATATGCTATCTCCACCTTGTTGAACGTGTAAGAAAAAACGTCCTCTCTTCGATTCCATTGGATGCCTAATATTTTCAATGACGAATCTGAATCACTAACTAAAGGGACAGAATTGTCTACACAAGTCTGAGACGATACTGGCTTAACAAAATGTGATGAATTATTACTCCATTTTTGTAAAACAAATCCGGCAGCAACGCACAAAACCGTTAGCTCCTGTTGAAGGTGAAGAGCCTGCTCAATAGGATCAGCTCTAGAGACTACATCTTCAACGTAAATGTCATCCTTAAGTAGACTTGCGCTCTTAGGAAATCTCTTGCTCTCATCACGTGCTAGCTGGAGTATGGAGCAAAAACTTGTAACATTAATAAAAACAGATAAATTAATAATATAAAATATCTAAACTCAATAAAAAACACTAAAATTACTAAAACCCGCTAAAATTTATTTAAGAATTTTTGCCAGAAATTTGCATTTAGGCCTTACTGTGCGCTACGCCTTACTGTAGAGTTTTGTCCGCCCCCTTCTTCATTACAATACAATCGGAGAGCTACCCATCTCCGGTTGGTCCAGCAATTTTCCTCAAAAAATAATCTTTATGATAATTTTAATTTTATCGCATAATGACATCACTTATGAAAATGGAAACTTTGTTTAGCTCATTATAAACATTTTATATCTTATTTAAACAAATATATTTTTTTTAGCGCGCGACCCCTGGTATTGTGCGCCCCTAGACCACGGCCTAGTGGTTTATCGTAGTAGTACCCATGGTACCCAGCCAAACTACCCATAGTATATAAGGAATCTGATCAGATCCAAGAGAAGAACTCGTAAGGTATGGTAGACTAATAGACCGGATAAACACAACCTATAACCGAATAAATAACGAACTAAATAGACAGATACAGATACAGACATTCAAACTGACCAATTTTGGTACTTTCATCAATGATCTCAGTAATGACAACGGAAGTTTATGGAGGCATATTAAAAAACTGCTAAAGCATTGTGAGGTGTCTGTGCCACTCCGAAAAGAGGATGGTTCTTGGGCCTCGTCAGACAGTGAAAAATCTGAAATCTTTGCCGACCAACTATCGACTGTTTTTACACCACATACAGACTATCCAGACAGTGAACATGAAAATTACATACAAAATTCTCTTGATACCCCTTTACCATTAACATTATCACCTCCAGTTTTTATTCCATCTGAGGTTGTGCTAGAAATCCTGAAATTACCCAAAAGAAATTACCAAAAATTACTCTGGGTATGCTCTGATTACTGCTGAGTTACTCCAGCATATGCCCAGTAAGGTGGTATTTTTTTTAACAACACTCTTTAACGCCATACTGACGACAACAAACTTCTATAGCAATGGAAATTTTTACACGTACAAATGATACAAAAACGTAACAAAAATACTAGTAGCCTTTCTTCCTACATACCCATTAGTCTACTTCTGGTTTGCTCAAAAATTCATAAAAAATTACTTTACAGACGCATACTTGACATACTGACAGACAACCAAATACTACCTGATCACCGATACGAATTCCGTTCACTACATTCAACTATACACCAACTGCACAGAATCAGTGACAACATTTCTTTACTAGAAGACAGATTATACGCCACTGGCCTATTTCTGGATGTATCTCAAGCATTCGGCACAATGGACTTCTTTACAAACTTAAGTCACTTCTTCCTCCTACTTACTACCTTATTCTTCCCTCCCTTCTTTCCAACAGACTTTTCTCTGTACGGAGACCTCTAAAACGTACACCTCGGATACCTCTTCTATACGTCCGATAGGGTTGGAGAGCCGCAGTGATCGATTCTCTTTGCTACACATTTTATGATACATACCAACACTTTAAAACATTGATAGCAACCTATGCAGATGACACAACTATTCTCACCAGACATGCAGACATCACTCAGGCCTCACTGGCCCTTCAACATTATTTACCACGATTACAAGACTGGTGTAAAAAACTGAAAATTTAGCTCTACAGCGACGAATCACAGCACATCACTTTCACATGCCGGCACGACACCTGCGGTCCAGTTTGCATATACAATGCTCCCATTCAACAGATTCACACAGTTCATTACTTGGTTTCTACATTTGACAGAAGGATGACTTGGAGGCCACACATTATACAGAAACGTCTAGCCCTGAACAATCGACTTAGGCTTCAGTATTCTCTTTTATAAAAAAGATCAACTTTAAAAATTAGACAACGACTTAATATTTACACTTACTTACTAAAACCCATATGGACCTACGCTTCACAAATTTATGGAATTGCTTAAAAGACTCAGATTAATGAAATACAGAATTTCCAATCAAAAGCTTTGAAGCTCATCACTCGTTCTCCCTGGTATGTCAGTAACAAAACATACCATACAGACTTACACACACCCATGGTACAAGATCACATTCGGACTTCATATACATATAAAACTTCATGACAAACTTCGCGGACATACCAACTTATACAAAACATGGCCACGACACATATGCCTGAAAATACCCGAAGGCTGAAAAGGAGCTGGCTAAGGGATCTCCTGGAGTAAATTCTTCAAATTCAAATTCCAGCCTGGAGTAGGTACCGATGGGTATTGATCTCCCTCAAGCCTGACATGTCTATTATATCATATAACATCACATCCGGTTATTGTCACGGGCTGAGCGACAGGTGTGGATAAAAGAAACAAATTTCACACTGCAAATTTTTGGTTTCGAAAAACGATTCATTTGTCAAGAACGAATTAAAAGTTATTCGAATAACGAATAATTTGTAAATAAGAAATTAAAAGTAATTTGAATAACGTATTATTTAAAAATGATTATCTTTTATTTGCCATTCAAAAAAAAAAATATATATATATATATATATATATATATATATATATATATATATATATATATATATATATATATATATATATATATATATATATGTATAACTGTCCAACTTTCTCATTAGCTAGTTAACACTGGCTCTTGTTTAGTTTTCAGTATAGGTTTCGGTCCGGTTATCTGCTCTCAACTATGGTATCTCTGCGGAGTTAATTTTTGATTGTTCTTTAATTTGTTTTCTATATAATTTATTACTTTATTTGTTTATCAGGCAACCGAAGTAGACGATACTTTGAAAAGGATTCAAGCACACAAAGGTGTTGTTGGAACAATTGTTATTACAGGAGAGGGTTAGTAGCTTTAGTCATACTGTTTATTTTATTTTCAATTTGAAGTTTCATAATATTTATGTTTCTTAGGAATATGGTTTTAATAAACTTAAGTTCCTGATGTTACTTACCCAAATTAGTTCGTTACAGTAGGTTCCTGTTTGTATTTTAGATACTTAATTTTAATTAATAGTTAATAGGAAGAATGATTAAATGACTATCATCTTATTTGATTTCAAAACTGAAAATATCCTTTAAGGTATTTGTGATCTAAAAAACTCTTCCTTATAACTTAATTCAGCTTTTTACAAAGCTGAATTGAATATATCCTAAGTACAGTTTAATCAGTCTCATCAGCCCTCTTTCTTTCTCCCTGCTGAACTTTGTCTATTAGTGTTATCAATTGGTGCTAGGTATGTCATTGAACTGCATGATGAAGTTGAGAAATGAATTTAGCTGAAACTTACCATCTTAATAATTATACTGTTTAAACTTATGTTTTTATTAGGTCGCATAGTCAAAAATGAGAGCTTTTTAGACAATATTGTTTCTACACTGGTTTTTGACTGGATGGTAAACCTATTTAATTTTTTTTTCTTTTTTATGAAGTTTCTGATATTTCTGTTGGCAATTCAATCATTTTCATTTTAACTGATTTCCTTCATCATCTTCCATTATATTTGACATCTAATCCAAGATAATCCATTTTTATTTGATGATTAATATATTACCATATTACCATTGCATTATAAACTCAAGACATTTGATTGGTGTATTTATGTTCAAGGTAATTCAGTGTGGCATTAAAGGTATTAACTATTAAATACTGTTTATGGTGTTAACAATCTGCGAGGTTTCCACTTTTAATCACTACAAGTACTCTGCTATGAAAAACAACTGTGTTTATTAAATCTTTCTTAGTTCCTATGAATTATGTATCCATTTTAAATCCAGTTTAATCATTCATCAGTTCAACAAAGATATGTGTGATTTTTGTAAAATTTACAAAACAATGAAGTTGTCTTGAAAATGTGTGATTATGCATAATTAGTATAAAAAAAAGCTGTGATACCACAAACACTGTTCAGCAAATGAATGATGTGGATGAAGATAATTGGTTTCAACGTGTACTAGAAAGATTTGGTTATAAAAAAGTTCCGAGAGGATGACATAAGCCTCAAAGTAGGTTTCATTTAGGGTACCTTCAATCATCTAAATGTTGGATCAAAGATGGATTCAAGCATTAGATGATAGATTTTGAGGAGTAAGCTTGAAAGATGGGTAAGGCATCTATTTTTAATATGAAGGTAAAAATTGCACAAGCTTTGTTTGCATCTTAGTAGTTCATATTGCACTGTCTTTACATACTATTTCTTCTATCTTCACTGTTTTATGTTCACGGTCTCCTAGTTTCATTGTTTATAATGACATCCGTATGGCTGGGTTTCTGGTAAATTCCAAATTCATGATGTTTGTTTTTTACTGAGATTTATAAATCTAATCCAGTTTTTTTCAACTTTTTAGATTTAGAAGACTCAGGAGTTAAATTAATACATCACGTTGAAAACTGCCTCAAATTAAATATATATGAAGCACTTGAAATAATAAAATCCTTCAAATCCAATCCAGATTTTTGCTTAAATGACCAAATAAATATCTCCAATAGTCCAATCTTAAATTTATTCTCATCTATAACAGAAAAACCAATTACTCACCGGCATTATTGGAAAAACCCTGACTCTTAAATCGTTTATCTATAAACGTCCTACCTACCTTTCTTTCATTGTTAGTTCAATGCGAGAAGAAACCAGTACAATTTTTTTTTTGTTATAATCCATTTAAACCTTGGTGAGTACCAACATGTATTTGATTTCTTGTCTTAATTAAATTCATAATTCATAAATGTTTGATAATACTGATTTATATTACAACTAATTTAATATGTATAATAATACGAAACTATATTTTGAATTGATTATTTTTGAATTTTTTGTGTGTTTTTAGAACTTAAGATGAATGTACAGCATTTGAAACTAGTTTTCAATAAAACAAATTTATAGAAGTGGTAAATAGTTTATCAATCCCTAATTAGATATTGTTTTCATTTACGACTATTAGATAATTGATATTAATTGCTAATTTCAAGTAGTTTAAATTTTTTAAAATAAAATTGTTGTTTATTAATTTTTAAATATTTAGTATTTATTCCTCATTTGGAGGAGGGAGGGGGTGGATTTAAGCGATTTGATGATTGTTCATTAGGTTTTCAAAATTGCTAATTTCAAATTTACCACTGAAATTTTGTTCAGCCACGAGCATTTCTACTTAATTATTAGTTTTCAAAATTCTTCGGCATCGATATCGTTTATTAAGTTTTCGGGGGTTCTTATTTCATTTTTATAATTGTATTTTTGATCACTCATGCACATTTTGAATTTCTGTTACTGTTGAGGGTTTCTATGATATTGGGATCGTTTATTACGTTTTCTGGGGTTCTGATTCCATTTTTTTGCATTGGATTTTCGATCGCGCAGGCGCATTTTGCATTTCTGCTACAGTTGAAGGTTTCTTTAATACAGGGATGATTTGGAAAGGGTTACAATAAAAATGGAAAAGGTGAAAATTGACGTGGAAATGCAATATTATATTAAGTGATATATTGAGGAAAGAGTATGTAAAGACAGTGCTATATGAGCTACTAAGATGTAAACAAAGCTTGTGCAATTTTTACTTTTCTATTAAAAATTGACGGCTTACCCACCTTTCAAGCTTACTCCTCAAAATCTGTCATCTAATGCTTGAATCAATCTTTGAGCCAACATTTAGATGATTGAAGGTACCCTAAATGAAACCTACTTTGAGGCTTATGTCATCCTCTCGGAATTTTTATATAACCAAATCTTTCTAGTACACGTTGAAACCAATTATCTTCATCCACATCATTCATTTGCTGAACAGTGTTTGTGGTATCACAGCTTTTTTTTATAGTAATTGTGCATAATTACACAACTTTTCAAGACAACTCCATTGTTCTGTAAATTTTACAAAAATCACACATATCTTTGTTGAACTGATGAATGATTAAACCGGATTTAAAATGGATACATAATTCATAGGAAGTGAGAAAAATTTAATAAACACAGTTGTTTTTCATAGCAAAGTACTTGTAGTGATTAAAAGTGGAAACCTCGCTGATTGTTAACACCATAAATATAAAAATGATTTCTTAGACTCACATATAGCAGCTATTACAAAACAGATACAATGGGAAAGATAATACATAGCACACTCAGAATGACTTTTCTTTAGCAGCCTATGAATAAAATCAGGTTGTTCATATTTGGAAATTTAGAACATGTTTAAACTTCCAAACATCTTTGATCATTAGATCATTGGCAGAATTAATTCATAGTTTTTAGGTGTATTAATTTTACTTAAAAGCTACTAATAGTCCTATTTGTTATATATTGTGACAATATAGTAGAACATATAGTAGATATGTTACATATAGTAGAACAACACATTATGTATTGTTGCTGTTTATTATTAGATTTGAGGCCTTTGGTAAAATAAAATGATTTATTGGCTTGCTGGTGAGAAGGAGATATCTTAAATGTAACAGCTTTTGCAAGTTTTTTCTAAATCATGTTTCTATTAAAATACTAAATAAAATGCTACATTTATTTATTTACATATTTTCTTAGTAGTTATCTGGTCTGCTATAGCGTTTTTTCTTTTATATTTATACTATTATGCACATGTGTTTATGAACTGTTGTTATTTCAATGTAATATTCAAAGACCAAACCACTAGAGGATATTTATTCTTAGGATTTACATAAAAATCTTATCCTTGAAAGAAGGTTAGGAGAAGAGGTTGAAATCAAACGGTGAGGAGATGTATTAATCCTATGAGAACAGCCCCACTGAAAATGCTTTATTTGTAATTAGGTACTTATCAGAAAATGTTATTCCACTAGACACAGAGAAAATCTACTGTTTCATGGGCCTTGCAGAGGCATTGAGTGAAACTAGGATGAAGGATATAAGTAAGGCATTAAATGATAAGCTATTTAGAAGTGACCTAAAATTATCTATTAAGGCAGCTACTGACGATCATTCCAAATGGAACATGGAACAGCTGGAGTACTTGGAGTTTTAGACAATGAAGGGCAAGTTAAGACGAGGGCTCCACTGACGATTACTCTATAGTAATGAAATCATTAAATAATTTAATCTTAACCCTCTCTCTAAATATATAAAAAATAATGGACATTTTATGCATATTAGAAATTATAAATCCACTAAAAATGTGTACTTACTTTTAATTAACATTTATAAGTATTTTCTGATATAATTATTAGTTAATAACTAAATAAAATTATAAGTTATTCATATCAATATTTAAAAAAATATTTTAACAACACTGTATTTACTGACAAATAATTTTTATTATTATTAGTATAACACAGCCTAAAAACTGTGTGAGGAACTGCAATTCATTGTTACACTCACAATTGGTTGGAGTGATTGGATTTTGTTATACTGTAGTGTGTTTTAAGGCTGATGGAATTCCAGCTGCTTCCCACTACTCCAACCACTCCACATAAGATTGTTCCATGTTCCATTTGGTGTGGAGTGATCTCCTTTATGATCCTTTAATTTTTAAAGTATTGAAATGTACTAACCTTCAATCGTGAATCCAAAAGTTTTAATTAAATTTGGAATTTGACAAGGACGTGATTTTACTCTCTTACTCTTTAATACAAGCAGCCAAAAGATTGTTTAGCTCTATTAAGCAAGAGAGAAGTCTTTATAATTTTAAGAAACAGGCATACATCTCATCCTGACATATTTTGGTAAATTCTAGCTCTTCACACCCAAAATAAGTATTAAGTATAAATATTGAAAATGTGATTTGAGGTTGAACCAAAAATAGAATAACCAATTGAAAACCCCTCAATCTGTTTGAACCTCCATCTGAAGTCTGCTTCAGTAATTATAGACGATAACTATTTGAGATGGTTTGGCCATTTAAGTAGAATAGTATTGGTTACCAGGCTGATAAAACCTGTTCAAAAAAAAAAAAAAAACACAAAAAAAGGTCTAGTGGCAAAGACATTTTATGTTCAGGGAGTGGAATGATGAAGAATGACTGAGTTAAATTCATAACTAACTATTATGAATAGTATTGAGTGGTACTGAAGAGTTTCTATTTTTTAGTTTTTAAGAATTTTGAAAATAAATTTAAAATAATCAAATCATCAAAACTTACATTCAAAAAGTTGCTTCATGTGATATTGATTAACTTTCATCTTGAGCATAAAATAAATTTGTAAAATGGAATATCTATATTATGAAATAACTTTTCAATACCAATCTTGACTCTGACAGGCTTTTCGGATTTATCATGCCACATAGAAAACTGATGATCGATGACTGACCTTTAATGTATGTTGGATAAATATCACATTGTAGAAACCTTGTTATAATTATCTCGCTTACTTAAAAATAACAGTGTGCTGTTCTGTAATACTTTTTTCATCTTTAGGGCATTATCTTCTTTTCTTTTAGGTGTTCCAATAAAGAGTACATTGGACAATACTACTACTGTTCAGTATACAGCTCTCCTAACTCAGCTATGCGACAAGGCTAGGGCTGCTGTCCGCGACTTAGATCCAACCAATGATTTGACCTTTCTTCGACTGCGTTCAAAGAAAAATGAAATTATGATAGCTCCTGGTATGCATTACAAATTCCTAATTTACTAATCATTTATCTTTTAACGGGTTGAATACAAATAAAAAGTATCATTATCATCTTAAGCATTAAATTAGTAATGTTTCTTATTAACTTCGTATAAAATATGGATGGAATATATTCGAATAACCAACGAAAAATTGATGGTTTTTCTAACACATTTTTATTTGCTATTTGCAAACTCCTAAACTCATTCCTAAGCAAATTTCCTGGCAAGACCTCAACTCATTAAACTATGAAAATCTAAATCCTTTTCTTGACTCTCTATCACAATCCCTAGAATCTTTTCCTCTTTTTCCATTGATGAAATGGTGGAATGCCTTTCATCTGACCTCTCCATATTTCTAAATCAACATGCACCCCTTAAGATCTCCACTTTCAGACGTTCCTCTGCTCCCTGGATTAATTCAGAAATTAGAGAGTTGATGGATGGCGTAGGGATGTGGTGGCCCCATCACCTGGTCGTATTACCGCAATCAACCACTGGTCCTCCAGGTTGGGGTATACTTACACTATCACTCACACAGTACACAAATACAGCACACTGTACACAAGGTCATGCACAGTACATACCCTAGGGTCACCTTTCCTAGGTAGCCGCCCCGGAGGGGGTGTCTGTCTGTAGACACAAAGGTGGCAGCCCTACCAGCAGACTAGGGTACGTAGATTGGGTTGATAGCCCCGCTACCCGAAAATAAATATTTCCAGAAACCTAAAACAGCCTCGGAATCAAATAGTCTAAAACGGAAACGACCCGGCAACCCCAGGCTTAACTTCAACTTAGGATATTGGAATGTCCTAACTCTCTACAGATCCGGAGCACTAAAACTGCTCTTAAAACAAACCGGAAAATATCATCTGGACATTACTGCCATCCAAGAAATCCGATGGACTGGCCAGGGAATCATGGAGAAGAAGCGCCACACCATTTACTACAGCTGTAGTGAGAGGTCGCATGAATATGGTACAGGATTTGTGATAAAAGGGAGATAATTACAACAAGTAATTGGGTTCAGAGCTGTAAGCCCAAGAATCTGTGTAGTAAGGATCCAAGGAACATTTTATAATTATTCCATTTTAAATATGCATGCCCCCATGGAAGTTTCGGAAGATGGAGAAAAAGAAGCCTTTTATGAGCTCCTGTAGAGAACTTATGGATGCCTGCCCACAATATGATCTGAAAATTATTGCAGGTGATTTTAATGCAAAAGTGGGGAAGGAATCAATATTTCTCCCAATTATTGGTCACCATAGTCTGCATGAGTCAAGCAATGACAATGGAGTAAGACTTATAAATTTTGCTGCCTCTCGAGATCTTACTATTGGCAATACTCTCTTCCCTCTTAAGAAAATCCACAAAGGAACTTGGAAAACACCTGACGGGTCAACACTGAACCAGATCGATCATATCCTAATCGACCGGAGGCACATGTCCAATCACCTCAACATGAGAGTTTTCAGAGGAGCAAATATGGATTCTGACCACTATTTAAGTATTGCCCTTGTCCGAGCACGAATAACGCTTAGAAAAACAAGCGTACTTGAACAGAAGCCTAAGCGCTATGATCTTAATAAGCTCAAGGATACGATAGTTCTCGCACAATATGAATCAGAACTGGACAAGTGTATTCGGCAGGTTGATGTCTTGAAGGGTGACATTGACTCCACATGGGCTTCATTTTCAGGAGCTATATCAGATACAGCTATTAAACTGCTTGGACCACAAGAAAGGGACCCGAGATCTCCATGGTTTGACAAGGAATGTGAAAGGGCAACACATCAGAAGAATGAAGCATATAAAGGCAAGATTCAGCGAGAGACGAGGAGGAATGTCGATATATATAAACAGAAGAGGCGAGTAGAAAAACATATCCACCAGTATAAGAAAAGACAGTGGGAGAAAAACGAATTGGATAAGACTGAACTTCTAAGGGACAACAAGCAATTTAGGGAATTCTTTAGAACAGTTAATCGGAAAAGAAAACCTTTTTAAAGCAAGACTACCTACTGCTTGAATGAAGAATGAAAGCTACTCACGAACATGGTGGATGTGCTTGGAGAATGGAAGAGACTCTTCTTTCAGCTTCTTAACAAAGATTTACCGGATGAAGTTGAGAACGACAACCATGAAGATTTTGCTAATTATCAGCCTATGGAACCCCCAGATGAAGAGGAGATTCTGGACTCTCTGACAAGGCTTAACAATCATAAGGCGCCAGGTGCTGACGAACTGCCTGCAGAATTACTAAAGTGTGGAGGTGGTGAGCTTATGAAAATCCTCCAGAATATTATAATTTGGAATATTATAACTGGACTGATAAAGTAATGCCGGAATCTTGGAATAAGTCTATAATCTGTCCAATACACAAAAAGGGTAACCGGCTGGTCTGTAGCAATTATAGAGGCATTTCCTTACTCTCCTGTGCATATAAAGTGCTGTCCAACATCCTCTTTTAGCGCTTACTCCCCTTTGCAGAAAAGATCTTGGGTCCGTAACAGTGTGGCTTTCAAAAAGGACGATCCACAATTGACCAAATATTCTGCTTACGCATCATACTTGAGAAAGGACGCGAATATAAGCTTAAAACGCACCCTCTGTTTGTGGATTTTAAAGAAGCTTACGACAGTGTCCACAGGGAACAACTGTACAAGGCAATGAGAGAGCTTGAAATCCCGGAAAAGCTTATAAGAATGGTAAGACTCACCATGAGAGAAGTGAGATGTATGGTGCAGATTGGAGGAGCAAGATCTGAGGAATTCACATCTGGGAAAGGACTGAGGCAGGGGGATGCACTGGCATGCCTCCTATTCGATCTACCTCTGGAGAAGGCCATTAGAGAATCTGGTATTCAAGTGGGCAGAACAGTATTCAGCCGAACAGTACAACTTCTGGCTTATGCTGATGATATTGATATTGCCGGACGATCCTTCCAGGCTGTCTCTGATGGATTCCTTAAACTAGCAGAAGCAGCGAGAAAAATGGGACTTAAAGTAAACGCAGCAAAGACCAAATACATGGTCACAGAGGAAATCCCCAGGCCTGGCGAAGAAATCACTATCGGGGAGTATACTATTGGAAAAGTCTCCGAGTTTATCTATCTCGGGTCCCTCATAACCCAAGACAATGTTGTGGATTCAGAAATTAAACGAAGAGTGCTAAGCGCCAACTGTTGTTATTATGGCCTCAGTCCATATTTTAGGAGCCGTGCATTGAATAAGGACACAAAAGTTCTATTATACAAAACAATTATCCGGCCAATCCTCCTTTATGCCTCAGAAACGTGGACTATCTCCAAAACTGGTGAGCAGAATTTGATGGTCTTTGAGAGAAAGATTCTGCGTAAAATCTTTGGAGGTGTGAAGATTGACCAGATATGGAGATGTAGAACAAACCAGGAGCTCAAAGATTTATTTAAGGAACCAGACGTGGTGCAGTGTTTGAGGCTCAGTAGATTGAGATGAGCCGGACATGTTGCTCGGATGGCTGAGAATGATCTGCCAAAGAAAATAATGACAGAGGTGATAGATGGAACAAGGCGAAGAGGAAGACCTCGTCTTCGATGGAGTGGCTGGAGATGCTAGATCCATGTTGGGTGTGAGGAGCTGGATGGCAGCAGCGCAGGATCGAAACAATTGGTGGAGGCTGGTGCAGGAGGCCAAGACTTGACATCGAGTTGTAGTGCCGATTGAATGAATGAATGAGAGAGTTGATGGTGAGACGAGATGCTGCCAGGAGACATTTAAGACACACTCGAGCTTCTGTTGATCATTCCTCTTTCAAGTCCTTACAAAACCTCACCCAGTCTTCCCCTTATGGCATGCTAAGGTACAGGTTTTTCATGATTGCTTATCACAAATCCCTGATCTTAGGCCCAAATGGATAATCCTTAAAAAAAACTCAGTAGTTAACTCCAAAGCTTGTACTTATTATCCTCTTGTTCCTGATGAACTAAATTCCTATTTTGCTGATTCTCTTCCTATACCACACTCTTCCCCTTACTGTATTCCACAAATGCTTGACCCTGAAAATTTCCATTTCCTTAATATTTCCCCTGAAGACTTGCTTTCTTCTTTCCTCAAGTCCGGAACTAATATCAACGGCTCTGGCCAAATTCCGGTGAAAAGAATTAAATTGTGTCTTCCCATCATCTTTCCTGTTCTTTTGCATATTTATAACTTTTCCCTTCAAAACTCCGTTTTCCAACAGCTTGGAAAAAAATTATAGTTCGTCCGTTGAATAAAGTGCCAAAATTAGTAGAATTTAGAAGTTGATTTTCTCAAAAACAAAACCTCCAATTTCCAATCTGTAAACAGATTTGTTGTCAAGAACCTCATTGAATTCCTGCTAATTAGTTTATTAATTTTTTAATTAATTAACTAATTATTTTTAAAAACTCTTTTATATCCACTTGCTCATAAGCATATCAAACTCGACTATACAAAAGATTAATTTTCGGTTGCTTAGGCTGATTGTAAATAAAAAGAAAAATATGATATTATAATAAAAAGCCAGGATACTAGTTATGAGGTTCTGTTGTAGACTATGCAGACCCTCATTATACCTACTGCAGATAGTCCATCAGCTAGCTCCTGATTTTAAGGTAAATTGACTGACTTCGGTGTTAAAGATAGTCGACTCTCATTACAATCCTTGAATTATTCGATGCCTTAAACTCAATCTTTGGTTTATTATATAATTTTATTCTTAAAAACTCTTGATAAATTGATTAAATTCTTTTTATTTAGATACACTACTTGATAATTCGAGATGTTTTCGTCCCTTAGCATATTATGAATTTTTTACTCGAAGTCATTAGGTGGTCCCTCTTGATAAATCAATTTTTTTCCTATACTACATAGATTTACAAACAAAGTATCTTTCTTTATTAATTAGAAATTCGATGATGTTATAGGCATCCTTAAATCGCAAATTATGGAAAAAGGAGAATTTTAAGATAGTAAAGTTATCAGAAGAGCGAACAAGGGAAACAAATATGAGAAAAAACAAAATATATAATCTTTCATTGTTGAAATATCCATCCTCTCTTTTCGGTGTTTCCTCTCCACATCTATGGACTTCCTCACATTTTTATTTTCAGTAAATCTGCGGTGAAAGTGCTAGTATATCTTTGAATGTTTGTACAGAATGGAAAGCCATTTTGAAATGCTCCCACTTTGATGTGGCAGATAAGTGCAAAAGGGTGGTATTTTATGGATGTATGGCTATAAATTTTCTTCAAATAGGACACAAAATTTCTCCTCGACTCTTGGAGTATGTCAACAATAACGCAATAAACTAATAAAATAAGGGTTACAATGTTCTACTGTTTGTAAACAAACTGTTGATTTTATTCTTTGTTTCCCCTAATTTGTCTAAAAAAACAAGTAACTAAGTTATAATCGTGTTTATCAAAAAATATTGTGACGACTATATTCTAAGATATTTTTCAGTTATAATCAATGACAAGAAACAGTTTTCTATGTTGTTTTGTCTCTTACTTTTTGAAAGTGTGAAACTGCCAAAAGGCCTAATCTCACCACCCATGAAAAATAAATTATCATTATCAAAACACTTTTTTTTCTGGGAAACCTAATTCCACACCAACCACTCTGATTCACTAATCAGGTGCTGTATGGTATTAATACTTTCATGTTTAATGGTCAAGCATTACTACCTTTTGAAATTTAATCTGTACGAAAATTGGAGTGGACTGTATGAAAAAAAACTGTTTAAGACAGGATACTATGAATTAATATATTTCTGAATTACACATGCGAAATGGGGAAACCAAAATTGAACAATTATAATTATTTGGGATAGTTAAATTTTGATTGCTGGGTCTATTGATAATGATGTTGAACTGCCGGATGATCATGTTGAAGGTTGGTGGGTGATTTATGGCAGAAGGAACATGCAGAAAAAAAAGGAAGGTGACTTACTCCGGTTGTACTGTTTGAATTAATGTTAATGAATGTTGAATTAATTTATGCTCAGATTATTGCCTGCAGGCCTCTCCTCATCTCTCGCTCTCCCATTCTTCCTCTCTCCTATGCCAGGGGAACGGCTTCTTGAACCTACTCTGTCATTAATGGGTTTTTACTAGCTCTCAAGTAAAATGCTGGCTGTCTGGTCTTTATCTCACTTGATTCTCTTTTAAGCCTCCTGTTTCCCCTTACTTCCTACAGAGAGCATGGATTACGCTAAAGTAAAAATTTTGTTTAAAATCATTAGGTATGATATTTTTTAAAGTTATTGATTTTTTGTTGTTAGTAAAGTACTTATTATGCTTTCTAGATAATTTTTATAATTCTATGTATTATAGCTAAAAATGTGAATGGATAACTTGGATTTATATTTGTATTATCAGAAATTGTGTGATCTTAGAACGAAAACGAGGGAATTTTTTATTACATTTTAAATTCAAACCATGACATTATAGCCTTGACCGAAACTGGCTTACATGTTGGTATATTGAATTCTGAATTGTTTGATTCTCGCTGCACTGTCTATAGAGCTGATCGAAATATTGGGATTTCTTCGAAACTTTCAGGGGGCGGTGTTTTATTAGCTTTTAAAAAAAAAAAAATTATACTTGTGAATTGCCAAGAATTACTAACAGAGGGATGGAGGCGGTTATTGTGAAGGTTAATCCTCAAAGAGAACCAGTAGTATTAGCGGTTGTTTACATTCGACCTCAGGCTCCCTCTGCTGTCTACAATGATTTCTATAATAATATTCATACCTTACTTCTTAATAAGCATTTTAAATTATTATTAATTGGTGATTTCAATCTTCCTAATTTTATTGGTTTTGAACTAAATATTCGATCTGACGTCAAAATTACTGAACTTAATCATTTCTCTGTAATATTTGGTTTAAAATCTTACGATTTAATAAAAAAATTTATAAATTGAACTCTTGACTTGGTATTCAATAATTTAAAAAATATTGAAGTAACTAGAATCTTAATTAGCAAAGTATTAATTCAAAAGGACGACTATCATCCTTCGTTATTGGTTAACTTCATAGTAAATAATCCAACAAAAAAACTGACATATCATGAGTCAACATCTCTCAATTTAGAAAATTATATTACGAAAAGTTTAGAGAAGCCATTTCTTCATGTAGCTGGGATAATGTCTATAAATTAACATGTGCGAATGAGGCAGTTAATGAAATGTACGCTTTTATAGATATTATACTAGGTAAACAAAAAGCATGCAAAATAACTAAAAGTCCTAATTTCCCCCACTGGTTCTCAAAAGACATTATATCCACTTTAAAACAAAAGGAATTCTTCCGTAAGCGTAGAAAAACACATGAATACTTTGAAAAAAATACTCAGAGTTACGGAGGATTATTAAAAACCAAATTAACGAAAAATACACAAAATATATTTAGATCGTTCTAAATTGTATCATCAATGATTCTAAATTTTCCTGGAATTTTACTAGCATAAAAAAAAGGAGAGCCAAAGCAACAATGAAGAGAGATAACCGTGAAATTATTGGAGGGCAAAATATTTCTTCTAACTTCTGTGGGTTTTTCAAGTCTAGTTATGCACCTAAGTACGCATTATATGATGTTAGGGAAATATTATGAAATTATTGCGATCAAAATACTGAATACTTACCATAATTGCCTATTACAGAAGATGAAATATTCATTGCTATTAAGAAAATAAAAAGTCTCCTGGTCCTGATGGCATTCCATCATTTATAATTAAAACATTTATTAATTATTTTATTGTTCCTTTAAAATACATATTTAACTTAGCTTTAAAACTGGGGTCTTCCCAGATGAATGGAAAAAGACCAAAATTACTCCCATTCATAAATCTGTAAATAAAAATGATATTCAAAATTATAGGCCGATGTCAATTCTCAGTAGTTTTTCAAAACTTTCGAAAAAATATTATATGACAGGATTTTCAATCATGTAAAAAAGTACATTGTGGATGAGCAACATGGTTTCATGCCAAGACGGTCAACTGTAACCAACTTACTTAACTTCACAGAATTTGTCACTGAAACTCTCAACAATTCCCGGCAAGTGGATGTTATTTATACTGATTTTAGGAAGGTGTTTGATTTAGTCAATCATGATAACCTTTTAGCAAAACTATACAGCCTTGGCTTATGTGAAGTCTACATCAAGTTGATATCTTCTTACCTCAAATATAAAGTACAGTATGTTCAGTATTACGGTTACTGCTCTAAGTCATTTATTCCGACTTCTGGAGTCCCACAGGGTAGCAATTTAGGAATGTTAATGTTTCTTTGTTTTATTAATGATCTTCCAGAGGATATCAAATATTCTAATTTTGTTTTATTTGCTGATGATTTTAAATTATATAGAATTATATCTGATTATAATGACAACAATCTGTTGCAGTTAGATATCGATTCCATTACTGAATGGTCTTGGCACAATATGTTACACTTTAATATAATTAAATGCTCTGTTGTTTCCTATTGTAGATCAAAAAATATCTTAAAATTTGACTACCAAATGGAAGGACAAACATTACCTAGGCTTCATGAGATAAAAGATCTTGGTGTCATTTTTGATGGTAGACTTACATTTTGTAAACCCTTTGAAACTGTCACTGTAAAATGTTTTTCTACATTGGCTATATAAGAAGGCATTTCAATGACTTTAATGACCCAGCTGCTTTAATTACAATTTTTAATTCTATTACTAGGCCACAAATTGAATATTGTTCCATTATCTGGTACCCAAATTCGAAAAAAGGAAGAAAAATGTTAGAAATGGTACAAAATTGTTTTTTGAAATTTGTTTATTTTAAATATTACAGAGTATACCCAGAAAGAGGTCTAGCTCTTACATACTTTTTAAATACTTTTGGGGTAAAACATTCCATCACACATTGGTGATGAACATCTGTCATTGGGCACGCCTGCTGGTGGGCTATGCAAATAAATAAATAAATTATGGCCTAGCTGTCTCGACTACCGCGAGATGGTGCCAGATTCACCTTTCATTTTTTGGAATACGAAACAAACCGCCCACCCACCTAAATCAGCCCCTGGTGATTTAATTAAAGATGTGGTACACAGACTGCTGCTGGATAGCTGAAATGCACAGAAAGGAAAATTGTCTCTATCCACAGAGCTTTTAAAGAAAATAAAAATGTTGCTTCCAAAGACGATATAACTAAATTAAAGACATGTAAATGAATTAATCAAATTTATAACCTTGTACATAATTTACGAATAAAATAATATGAATCTGAATAAAGGAAAAAAAAAGAAAGAAAAATGGCATACCTAATCGCCTTATTAAGTACCGCCTAATGGAAATTAACTTGTCTCATGACAGAATGGAAATATCACAAATAAATAAATATTACTCTTCTTTATTTCCTCAATTATAAAACAAAGGAATTTCTGATGCAACCGGTCGTGTCAGATAACTACCTGAAGGAATATACACTGTGAAGGTGCGGGTAACTCTATCCTTCTCGGTAAAGGTTGCCGATTCTCTGGCAAACGGACCACTGACCAACAAGGGACTGGTTTTCTAGAAGGGTGACGAAGTCGTCAACGTTTAAGGCAGGCTTTATCTCGGTCCACTTCTTTCATTTCCTGAAGAGTGTGGAAATATACAGCAATGATTAGCCACGTAAGAAGTGCCTGTCGAGGCTGTAGAATGGGGTACCTTGCATTGTAAAACTTCTGTAATGGTCTGCACACCTTCACAAACCCTCGTTTGTTAAGAAAGGCTAAGATCAGCTTTAGTGGTCTCCTTTGCTGAAAACTGATCAGGAGATTGACTTGGATAGGTCGAAGAGATCCTTGTCCAACTTCGCTCCACGAACCGCAATAGTCCCAGCCTTCCAAACCTTTTGAATAAGGAGCTTCCCCCTGAACATCACCGGACTTAGCAAGCCCAAAGGTTTGAAAATCCTCGCCACTGCTGAAAGCATTATGCGCTTGGTATCTATTCTGAGGGAGGTGGTAAGGCGATATAAGAAAATGAATCTGTGGTTGATTCCAGAATAGACCAAGAATTTATAGCATTGGAGTCAAAATCAATCTTACAATGGACTTACATATTAGCCAAGACTCGAGGATTCCGATAAGTTTCCACTACCCATCTCCATGCCAAGTCCTATGACTTTTCTTCTATGGGGAATCTTGAAATGATATTTCCTAAAGAGAATTTTGTCTTCTTTAGGAAGGTTCAATTAGAACTTAATTAACTTTACTAGTTTTTAAGTGATCACCTCCTAATCAACAAAAAATGTGATACTTAAAAAAACAAAACTTAAATTTCCTTTAAGTCTTTTGTGTGGAATTAGACTATGGGTCAATATGAAATTTTTTGTTGCTCTTGAGGTCTACTATCACCATGAATTTATCAAACAATGTGTTGAGAAAATATTTTGGTTTATTATTTTCAATAATGAACCTTTGTAATCGACCAAGAAAAAATATTTTTTAATCCCCTGTTGAAAAATGAGGTTTTACATTTCAAGATAAGTAGAATTCATATATTGAACAAAATAAAAAATCCGTCTGTACGCTGTCCGCGGCATTTCTCTGATATTCTCTAGATATCGCACTAAAGTCTCAGGTCATCCCAGGATTTTCTCGAAAACTATAATAGATACGAAGAAAATAAATATTAACATTCTCAAAGGAAATATTACCAGCTTTAATTTTGGATAGGACCCATTTTTCTGTACGATGCATCGTTTTCGAGAAATTAGTGAAAAACCCAAGAAAGAGCCCAATGCATCCCCTCTCCCCATGAAGTGGCAGGGGTAGGGGTGGGGACCTTTAGTATGTTTGCCTCCCAAAAAAGTCCCAAAGTCAAATACTCTTTCCCCCTCCTTCATGCTCACTTCACACCTCTTTTGGGGTCGTATCTCTTTCCACTTTATCCTTTCTTGGATTCATCCCATCCTCCACTTCCACCTGCTTCTTTGTCTTCCCCTTCTTCTTTCCCTACTGATGCACCTCCAATATTTTCCTCTTTACCATTTCACCCTCCAGTCTGATATATGTCCAGCCAATCTTAGCCTACTTGCTTTGATACAGTCACTTTCGAACACTCTCAGTTTACGGTAATCATCTTGATGCAAACACTAAGTTTCTGCTCCATATGTCCATAATTTTAATTTTGTTGTTTTAGACTACAGTTGAGACTTGAGAAGTTTCTGTTTTGCATAGTTGGCTCTGTTACCATCAGTACTTGCACAATTTTCCTAGCTTACAGTGAATAATTAAGAAAAAGTTCAATAATAGAATAATATAATGAAATACAGGAATGTGTAATAATTGCAGACATTTAAATCATGGTTAAATATCTATGTACACCTATTTACACTAACAAGCAATAAACATAATATACATTAAACTATAAACAGAAGTGTTTTGATAATGAAATTGAAGCCCCATTTAGTTAAGCCAAACTATAGTTCTTCAAGAGAATTTTTTCTTTGTCTTATGTAGAGAATGTAATTAGATTATATATAATTTGATTAGATTATTTCATATATTACTCGCAACAAAGTCAACTCATGGAAAGTCAGCATTTGTGAAAATAAAAATAAATAACAAGAGAATTATAATAAGCAATAAAAGGGTAGACAATTGAATGATTACATTATTAGAAATACTAATAATATAATAATAATAGTATTATTAACTTATTATTATTAATAATAATAATACTAAAAAATAGTTACAATTTTGTTATTTAAAGTGGTGTTATAGCCATTTGCAGAAATTTTCACTGAAACAAATGACACATTCTGTGAAATCATCACCATGTTAAGGGCTATCGTAAAATCAAAAATACAGTCTGTTGACAGCACAGATGGGGATGAGAGGACACATATCGGACTGGAACGATCGGTCAAGGCTAAGGAAAACGAACTTTCCCGGCTAACATCATGCAAAAGTTTTGTAAAAATCCTCTTTCTATTTTTTCTAGAATAAAATTTACTGCCTTTTTTTTATGCTTCTCATAAAAAGAAAGATGTCCTCTTTTTCTGTTAGGGCCTCCTTCGTTCTTGCATGATGTTATTCTCGGTTTGAATGTAGTTTGTCCTTCACTCACCCATTGAAAAAAAAGAGTCAACTCTTGTGAAGTTCTGAGGGATTCTTTGTCTTCTATCCTCTTGTTCTCCCTCATACTCTTCTTCCTCCGATGTACTCTCTTCTCCTCTCTCCTTCCATCGTGGTAACGCGCCTTGTATGCCGTTGGACCTTCTTCCTATATGCCTCATTTTTCTTGATATTAGCAGTTAAACAATCACTGTCAAACTAAGGGGGCCTGGTGCTGCACGGTTGATGCCCTAGCGTTTCCTCAATTGCAGTCTTCAGAGCTCGGGATATTTCCATCCATTGGTCGTCTGGAGTGTCGTTTCTACTCCTCAATTCTTCTGTAAGCTGTATTCTGAGGTTCTCCTGATAGGCTCTATATATATCCACATCTTCTAGCTTGAGAACGTTGAATTTCTTCTGGATTGGCCCAACCTTGTTCCTCTTAGCTGAGATTCTTGCACATAGCCTGGTTATGCTAAAGTGGTGGTCCGTATCTGCATGCCTCGGTAAGTTCTGACTCCAATGAGGTTAGACTTGTGGCGAGAACTAATCAGAGTTTAGTCAATCTGATTAGAGACGGCACCATTTGGTGATCTCCACGTAGCTTTATGCATTCTCTTTCCTGGAGACATGTATTTCCTACAACTAGGCCTTGAGAATTTGTGAAGTCGATCAGCCTTTGACCATTATCGTTAATGAACTCGTGTTGGCTGAACGCTCCTGTAGTCTGGCGGTGTATTTGTTCCTGGCCTACTTGGGCATTAACATATCTCAGAACTACCTTAATGTCGTTAGAAGTAAAAGCGGCGAAAGCACATAAGATCTTCGCAGAAGCCATTCTTAATTGTTGAGAGAGGTATTGAAGAACTTCTCTTTAAGGCGGATATAGCATAGACAGGGGGGGGGGAGGGAGATAGGGATAAATTTTAAGACCAGTTGGCGGGCTCTTTCTCTGACAATAAATTCAGTACTGAAGGTGTGGTGGGTTTTGTAGCAGCTGTAGTAGAGAGTGTGGAATTTCTTCTCAAGTGTTCCAGTTTCAAGCCAGCGGATTTCCTGGATCGCTGCTATGTCAATGTGGTAATCGTCCACAACATTAAGGATCGCCTGAATGGCTTCTAGTCAGTCAGTACACAGAGAAGATGTTCCAATAGGCTAGATATTTGTCAGTTTGGCGGTTCCTGGTCTTATTCCGTTGAGACAATCCGCTTCAATTCTTAGTAGATATTTCGTGATAATCAATTTTAAGAGGAATTCGACCACACCAATCCCTATATATATTGGTTCACCAATTCAATATCTCCTACCTCCTGGAAAAAAGCATTAGCCCATCCTATTAACAAAACCTCCAACCCAACATCTCCTAAAGAATATCACCCAGTCTCTATCCTCACTAACATTTCCAAAACATCTAGAAAGAATAATAAAATCAGAAATATCTAGTTTCCTAGAAAAGTCCAAACTACTTGATCCTCTCCAATCTGGTTTCCGACCCAGCTTCTCCACATATCAAAATCACCAGTGATATACATACCGCTATGGACAGAAAAAAAGTTAACAGTACTAATACTCCTTGACTTCTCTAAAGTTTTTGATTCACTGGACCATTCCATCCTCTTTATCAAACTGAAATCTCTATCCTTCTCTAATAGCTCTATTCTCTGGTTTCAATCTTTCCTTTCTGATCAGTCTCAAGCAGTTACTCTTCCTGATCAACCCCTATCTTTCTTCCTTACCTTGTCCCAAGGTTCTAGCATACTTTCTCTCCTTTTCAATTCCTAAATCAATGATCTTCACGATGCAATCCATCACTGTTCACACCACCTTTATGCGATGACTTCTGAATCTATTTGTCCTTTCCTCCTTCTGAGTTATTAGTTGCGTTTGGCAACATTCAGTAAGACCTAGATCACTGCCTAGGCAAACCTGAATAAATTAACGTTAAATGCTGCGAAAACTCAGGCCATTGTTATCGGTTCCAATTCCCTCCTCAGATCTAATACCGCCTTTCCTAATTTATTCCTAAATGATCACCCTATCACTTTCAGCTCCTCTGTCAAAAACTTAGGTATTACTCTTGACCAAACCCTGTCCTGGAAACCCCATATTGCCAAAATTTCCTGACGGTCAATAAGTACCCTAAAATTATTCCATCGTTCCCCTCATCTTCTTCCACAATCCACCCATAAGCTCCTCATATCCTCACTTATTTTTCTCCTCTTTGACAATGGCTGTGTGGTATACCGTTATAGTGGTCTATCGTTTGTACTCGAGGACAGATTGAAGCGTATCATGAACTGTTTTTTAAGATTTGTCTTTGGTACTTCGAGGCGATCACACCTTTACAAGTGGCTCTTCCCCTGCACTCATAGACAATATTTCCTCAGATCTTTCTTATACTGAGCCACCATCACCCAGCACCCTCCCTACATCTATAGCCTTGTACAATTCAAATCCTCTGTCCACTCACAGGAAACAAGATTATGCCTTTCTGACCTTTATATCCCTTCCCACAGAACTAAAACATTACTTTCTTACCTGCTCCATTGTCCTCTGGAATTCCCTCCCTTCTATATCTGCATTCTTTTTTGTTTACATTCTTCTCTCTCCTCATTCAAATTCAACCTTTTCTAACACCTCCTCACTTCCCAAAAAGACGCTGTTTGATCCTGAAATTTTATTTCAAGATTAAAATCTTGATTAGTAGTAAATAATTGTTATGAATATTTAAGTTTCAACTCCGTGAATCATTACATTATTTTTACTATCCCCAATCATAAAATTCTGATTATAAGTGAGTAATTGTTTTTAACTATGTTTTAATTTTGGATTACTTCATTATTTTTGTATTCTATTTTGTATTCTGAGGCTCCCTTCCCAAATGTAGTACTTCACTTTTATTTATATTGATGGAGAGGTCTTTTCTTCCTAATTCCTCTTGCCATTCGAGCATAGCTTGCCCTTAATTCCAACTCTCATAATTGATCATACAAGAATGTTTTGTTCCTACTATTTATGTCAATGTTTACTTTGACTAATCCTTTAATTTCTTGTGACTTGAGTTGGCTTTATGGAGTCATTTACATTTTTAAAATGCAGGTGCAATGTCAGAAGAAAAAATCGTGATTCACGGTCTTTTGAGACTACTGAATAAAAAGGTTTTAGCGCAAAGGCAGCCACCGAAGAAATTTGTGCTATAGAAGGAGAGTCAATTATCCATCGAAATACTACCGCACTTTGGTTCAGGCATTTCAACAATGGGAATATCAGCCTTGCAGATGAATCCAGATCAGGTCGCCCATTGGTCTTTCTTGAATGTGTGAACCAGGACCAACATGCAACTACTCGTGATTTATTGGCTGTAGTAGGGGCTTCTAATGCCACTGTGGCTTGTCATCTTAAAAACCTGGGCATACGGAATTTTAGACCAAGGGTTGGCACACGACTTGACAGAGGCCCAAGCCAGGTTCTGAAAAAAAATTATCACAAGTGACGAAAAGTGGATATTTTTAGAAAACTCTAGCAAACATAAGCAGTGGGTACGGCCAGGTGAAGCTGTACAACTGGAAGTTCGCCAAGATCGGTTTGGGAAAAAATTTATGCTTTGTATTCGGTGGAACTTCGAAGGTGTTTTGCATTTTGAGTTTGTTCCTGATGGTCGGGCAGGGGACTCAAACCTTTACTGTGAACAGCTAGACAGAGTTTATGCAGTTTTGAGTGCAAAGTACGCTGCTTTGGTCAACAGGAACCAAGCCATTTAGCAACACGTAAATGCCACCGCTCATCGTTCTAGTTTGACCAAAGAAAAATTATTGGAACTGCAAGGAGTAATCGTTTTGCCTCCTCATGCATATAGTACAGATATTGCACCATCAGATTATGGTTTGTTTAGATCAATGGCTCATTTTTTAAAAGGTCGGATATTTGATAATTACGAGGACATAAAAATTGGATGTGAAGAGTTGTTTGCCTCAAAACCAAACGGATGGTACCGGCATCAAATCCAATTAGTAGCAGAAAGATGGTTGAAAGTAGTTGAAAACAGTGGACTTTACTTTGAAGAGTAGTATTCAATAATGTTTAAAATATGTCATCTGAAGTAAAGCTATACTAATGCACAAGGACTTTTGTAACAAGCTAGTATACACACACACACACACATATATATATATATATATATATATATATATATATATATATATATAACTTAACGAGTCCGGGTTAGAAAACTTTAAAAAAAATAAAGGTTTTTAAATAATAACGCAACAAGAGCTGGTTAATAACTGACTTTATTCACCAAGTAATCCTACTTATATACTCTTAGGGAGTTGTTTATATTCCTAGTAGGATTAAGTTCTATTATTAGCTAGGTCTGGCTCTTAACTCCCCCCTCCCAGTTTTGGATACATCCAAAATCTCAAAAAAAAATGTTGCTGTACAATACGGATACTCCCTAAGTACAAGTTAAGAAATACATAGTACAAAAAATAATAATATATAAAAAAAATGAAAAATACAACTTTGAAATATGTACAGTCTTAATACCAAGAAACAATACACTCTGTGACTACAACCAAAAAACAAAAAATTATACAAACTTCGATATATGTACCGCCAATATACAAAACACAATATACTCATTGAATACAATATTACAAAAAAAAAAAACTGATTACACGCAGTTGTCTCCCGCCCGTATAGGCGAAGACTCTCCAGATCCCGATGTATCACTTAAGGGAAATTTAACTTGTTCTATATGAACGGTTCGCCTCTTTTTGGGCTCTCCCACGGTTTCGATGTTCACGACATTATGCTCCCGGATAACGACTACGCGGAATGGACCCTTGTAAAGCCGTGTCTCCTTTCCCCTATTAGACCCAATGCGGCGATATACGATCGACCCTATTTTGATGTCCCCCAGACGGTCCCTAACCTTTACATTTTCCCGCGCTACCCTGGTTCGTTTCTCTTTAACAATTCGCTCACGCACTTTTCTCCATAACCCTCGGACTTGTATCTGGTTTGTAATGATGCCGCGTTCCTCTGGGGAGTCCCCCGCTTAGTCCCTTCCGGGTCCGCGCAACCCAAACAAGACCTCGAATGGTGAAAAACCAGTTGCCGAATGGATAGAGTGGTTATAAGCCGCTATCGCCTTACGCATTGCTATGTCCGGCGCCAACCCCTTATCGACCTGATTGACCCTGAGGTGATCGCTGAGAGTGCTGTGTAAGCGCTCAATCCCTCCCCGACTCTTCGGATGACCCGGCGTGTTAAAATGCCACGTGACCTCGAGGGTTTTCATTTCGTCGATCACCGCCGTATTATCAAATTCCCTCCCTTTATCGGATGTGATACGGTCCGGTACCTCGTAAACCATAAACCATGTGTGCAGGACCTCGAAAATCGCTTCTGCCGCTTTGCCATGGCGATTTTACTAAACACATCAATTATCGTCATCCACTGAAACCATCTCCATGTAAACGTGTCCACCTGCAATTCGCGCAGCGGCTTATCTCCTGTAGGTGTCTCCTCCTGTACTGCCCGGGGTGGATGACGGTCATATTTAGTAGACATGCAGACCTCGCAAGACCCAATAACATTCTGTATCGTCTGTTTCATGCATACCCAAAAATATTTCCTTTTCAAGGCCTGTAGGGTCTCACTGACTCCCCGATGATTGGTTTTGCCTTGATGATATGCAGTGGTCAATTCGACTTGTCGGTCCGTTTCCCTAACTGTTTCCACCAGCCTCCTACAGCGAACAAAAACGCGAAAACATATAAATGATGCGTGCGCCCTGGGGCAGAAGCATCCTTCAACGCCAGGCAAACTCTATCAACGCGAACTCCCGGTGGCGATGAAATGATATTGATACGCGACCGACCATATCGGAGGTATTCGATAGACAGTAGGCCCGCGGTTTTGGTTTTCCAAATGATCTGTCTCGGTTTATTATTGTCGATCTCCTCCATCTCTGCCGGTCTCTCCCCCGACGAACTCTCTGTACCCGACGATGCCCCTTCCTGTCCTACTCCCGTAGCAGCCGGCGTCCCTTCACCATTCGGCGACCAGTCCTGCAGAAATTGCCGAATGTCGCGGGATGGCCCTGCGGTAGCATCCTCGATAGCATTAACCGTGATTGCTCTCGACAGCCAGTCCGCGACTACGTTCTCTTTGCCGGGTTTGTAAACAATATCCATGGAATATTGACTTAGGAGCTCTTTCCATCGTGACACACGTGCGGACGATTCCTTTAGTTTCCCCACCCACTGCAAAGGACGGTGGTCCGTCTGAACCCGAAAACGGTTCCCAAATAAGTACGGGCGAAAATGATCGATTGCCCACACGACCCCGAGGAATTCCCGTTCCAACGCACTGTATCGCGCTTCGGCGTCGGTCAATCTTCTACTGGCATATGCGACGGGATGATCCCCACCCCCGCTCTCCTGAGACAACACCGCACCTAATGCGTATTCGCTGGCATCGGTAGTCACCGTGAACTGCTTGGTGAAATCTGGAAACACGAGG
The DNA here is from genome assembly GCA_948150685.1 of Rhaphigaster nebulosa. Taxonomy (NCBI): domain Eukaryota; kingdom Metazoa; phylum Arthropoda; class Insecta; order Hemiptera; family Pentatomidae; genus Rhaphigaster; species Rhaphigaster nebulosa. Next base: position 9,986,826 of record OX411307.1, read on the forward strand.
ACCTGTTCCTCCTTCAACCGCACCATACATCTCCGAATGTTATCTTCCATATTGGGCGTAACGATCAGACGCGCCCCCTTTTTTAACAAACTATTAATGGGCACCAAGTATTGCCCCATATCCGGGACAAACCGCCTATAATAATTAAGAGCCCCCAGAAGCCGGCGGATTCCTTTGATATCGCGGGGAATAGCCATCTTAGTAATTGCCTCGACTTTGGCAGCGTCCGGACGAACCCCTTCCTTCGATATCGTATGGCCTAAAAAATTTATTTTACCCTTTACCAAAACGGATTTGTCTGGGGATAACCTTAATCCAAATTCGCGAATCCTCGCGAACACCTGTCGCAAATGGTGAACATGCTCCTCCTCGGACTTACTGAAAACAAGCTGATCATCCATATATATTTGATAGATCCCCTCGTCGATGCCCCTGAGGAATTCGTCCATTAAGCGCTGGAATGTGAGGGGAGCATTCTTCAGCCCGAAGGGCATCCGCGTAATTCAAAATGTCCCCGCTCGAACGTAAACGCGGTCTTAGCTTGATCTCGCGGGTGAAGTTTGATTTGATGATATCCAGCTTTTAAATCTAATGTGCTGAACACCGTCGCTCCACTCAATCTGTCTATGATATCGAATCGCGGGATGGGGTACGCCTCATCCACAGTGGCGAAAATCTACCACTACGCGATATTTTTCCGTAGTTTCTCCCGGCGCTGGTTTCTTCTTAATTGCCCATAAGGGGCTATTATATGGGGAGGAACTGTTCACAATGATCCCCTGTCGCTGCAATTCTTCTAACTCCTCGCGGATGTGACGCCGCAGTGCTTTGGGGTACCGCTTTTTCTTCACATATGTCACCCGATCATGTTTGAGGGGAATGTCGTGTACCGTTCTCCGAGTGGTTCCTAGCACATCCCCTTCTTTAATGTCGTGAAACTCCCGCATAAGCCACCTTCTCCAATCCTCGACCTTGCTAACTGCCCCGACCCTGGTATCCTTGACAGCCCGGTGACACACGTATGTCTTACGCCCGAGTTTAATATGCCACCTCCCTTTTTCGTTTCTCACCTTGGTGCCTACCCTCTCTAAAAGATCGCACCCGACTATCACCTGGTATTCCCTCGGCATGCTCTCTACCACGTGTACTCGTAATTTGTCCTGTCCTTCTCCCCATTGACGCAACCCTATCTTTACCTCGCCTATCACGCTACATGGCCCACCCAACGTGAGCAACTTACAGCCGCATCTTCGAACCTGAAACGCCTTCCCTTGGCCGCATAAGTTCTCTACAGCAGTTCTTGACAACAGGGTGCTCGAGCTCCCCGTGTCCACTAGGCACTTCACCCCACTCTGAATCTCAATTATAGGCCACCAACATTTGAGCTTACCTTCAATGGTGTTACACGTGAAAGCTCGGTCGCCTCTCTGCAGATACCCTCCTCATGCCGAAGCCTGAGTCTTCCTCCCTGCCATCCTGCCGCTGTCCTCGTGCCTGTGTTGCCCGACGTCGTTGCCACTCCCGGCCGCTCCGACTATCCTCGCCGCTGCTGCTACCTGGCTCCTCCTCCGTCTCCGATGATAGTCCCGTCGATTCTAAGGACGCTCCCGCTCGTCTGGAAATTCTTTCTCTTCCTCGCACCTCCTGCGCGTTGACTTCCATGGGCTCACCATGAGACACTTCTTTCCGCCGATAAATATACGGACACTGCCGGGCTATGTGCCCTTCCGTACCACATTCGAAACACTTGGTCCGGGGGCATTGTGCCACCAGATGTCCTGGTTTACCGCATTCATGACACCTCGTCTCTTCCTTCCTACCAAGTTTCCTCTCCATTACCGGTCTCCTGTCCCGGTTCGTAGGTCTTTCCCGCCGGTAGCTCTCTGCCTCTCTCTTTCTACTAGCTTCAAACCGCGGCCGATTTCTACTCATCTCCGGCCTACGGAATGGGACTCTGGTCCATCCTACCTCTACCTCTCCGCTATACTTTGCCTCCTCGTCCCTGGCGCTGGCATCCACCATGTCTTGTGCACATTCTAGAAAGCTCTTTTCTTGGGGCAAGCCGTCTTTTTTTTTCGTATTTTTTTTCCCTCCTGTGTCTCGAGCCAATTGCACCTTCAGGATTGTGGCCAAGAATGCCATCCTTGCCTCCGCCTGCTCCGCACTCATGGTCTCCCTCAGCTTCTCAGTAATTTTATTAAATCGTGCCAATAGTATACCCGCGTATTGGCCGCTGCTCTCGTGTGGCTTCCGCATTTCCCTAAACATTTGCAGTCCTCTTCCGGGGCCCACCGACCCCCTCCAAACGCCTGAATCAGGTTCAGCTCACTCCTTTTCACTCGACACACCAAAGCCGCTCTCAATGCCGCAACTCCTCTAGCCTCAATCAAATCTTCCGCGGCCATTGAGTCAATTTGGGATATAATCTGGTCACCTCCTTTCAGAAAGTGGTTTAATTCTCCAACGGGCCAAACTTTGGCCAACATCACTCTGACAATGCCTTAACTCTGAAAGAGCCAAAGTACTTCGCCTGTGAGTCTTCGTAAAGGTATTTTAAAAAGCTGTCAGGTGCATTGGTTAAATGGTACTGGAATGGTAATTAAATGGTAATGGAAAACGAATATTTATTTGTTTAGGTGATTGAGATTAAAATCCAATAGGGTAAACAAAATGAATTTGTTTTTGTTTATTTCTATTTTTAATATATAATATCTTCATTTTTGCAAGTGGTCCACTACAATTTGTGAGCAGTTTCTGCGCTCTCTCTCTCTCTCTCTCTCTCTCTCTCTCTCTCTCTATCTCTCTATCTCTCTCTCTCTCTCTCTCTCTCTCTCTCTCTCTCTCTCTCTCTCTCTCTCACTCACATATATACACTTATATTGTGTATTTTTTATTAATTAGAGTTGTATTATTTTGTTGTAGACAAGGAATTTGTTCTAATCGTAATCCAAGCACCAGCTGAATAAGAAGAATTCTTGAGAGAAGCTTTGTTGTACTCATTTCTAATTATACGATATCTATATTTATGTTTATATTTAATAATATTTATACCTAAATAAAATTGGTTAATTCACCTGTGTTAACTTATTATTTATGATCTTTATTTTTTATTCACTTATAATAAGAACCATTGATTTTTTATGTTTTAAAAATTTTAATTGTAATAGCTGAATTATGTTTATTGTGTGTTTAATATGGCCTATTTATTAGCCTGAAAATTCCTTCAACTGGAATTGAACGAACGATTTGAAAATTCCTTAAGCTATACTATGGTGATTTTTTTCAATAAAAAGTCTATGGGTCTTTCAAGTAAATAATAAAGTGCATTAATGAATTGGTAGATTTATTTTAATATTTTCTATGTACGTATTTTTTGAGAGCACCGTTTATGCGATGTAAATATTTTTGTATTTTTTTAAAACTTTATTTTGGGACCTAGTCCCGTATAAATAAAACATGTGTACCAAAAGCAAAAATTGTTTCTACCCAAAAGACAGAGTAAATAAATAAAAAATCTGGAAATGTATACTTAATTATCAATAAATATGTAAAAAACAATAAAAGAATTTTTCTATTAAATAATAAACATAATCATGACTAAACAAAGATAATGGGGGAGAAAATGAAATCCTTCTTGTTAGTAATAACTTATCTTTAAAACAATTTTTTGCTTCTGATATTGATTACACTGAAATAAAAATTCTTTAATTAGCAAGTTTTTGTTTGGATTGGGAGAAGCTGTAGGAAAAATAGGGCATTAAATGAAAATAGGAAGAAGAATAGTGGAGTAGGAGGGTGAGAATTTCATGTTACTGTTGAAGAAAAATTTCATAAAAACTGTAGAGTGCAGTCTCCACTTAAAAACTTGAAGTCTCCATTTAAAAAACAGGAGAATGAACCCAGTTCCAGTGTAGCATATTTTGATTTTAAAAATAACTATAATCAAGCATTTTTAAAAGTTCTAATGCACACGAGAGAAAACGACGTAGAACAAACTAATAAAATGAAAGAATTTATCTTTACCTGTGAATTTGAGCCTTATTCAGTTAAGTTTATGAAGCAGAAACTAACATATTATTTCAAGAATTAAATCAGTATTTACTAATCAGTACTAAGGATATTGTTACCTTCAAAAGTACAGCAGGACCATCACAAATCAAAAACCAATGAAGTAAATGAAATAACCCTTGCAGAAACTGCAGTGGAATTAGTACCAAACGAGATCAACGATATTCCTATTGATCTTGACAACTATCCTTCTACTGAAGACACAGATAGTTCAGAATATGATTTGAAATATGTTTCTGAAGCGTTATTGTCAATCTTCGTCAACAGTAAGCCAAATAAGAACAGATAGTCCAACTTCATGAAAATATAAGCTCAGACTATTGGTATGATATTTAAAAAGTATAATTACGTTATACCGCTAATCTTAAGTGTCACGTGGCCTTGCCTTGACCTAACCTTAACTATTAGGCCACGCCCCTTTTTAGTCACGTGACCATTAGGCGCCCCCCTTTTTAGTCCCGTGACTGTTAGGCCCCGCCCCTAATTACTCCTACCCTTCGCTAACCAGCCAATCACGTTGCTTCCCCCTCCCTTGACCACTCCCACCCTGAGTCGCCATTTTGTTTTTCTGCGATTAGAGAGACATAGGGTTTTGTTGAATGGCCAGGTGCCCACCTTACAGAGGCTGATTGTACCCGACAGCCATTTTGTTTTCGGAGCGCCTAACAGAAGCCAGCATTTGGTCACATGACCAGTCACGCTATCATGGAGGGGAATTTGAATTTAAAACTTAACTTGAACTTTAATTATAGAGGCATTATGCTCCTCATTGTGCTTATAAAGTGCTGTCCAACATACTGTTTGCCAAACTCCTCCCATTCGCTGACCGAGAATCGGAAACTACCATGCTGGTTTTAGGAAAGGCAAATCAACCACTGACCAGATCTTCAGCCTCAGAACTATTTTGGAAAAAGCAAATGAATATAGAATGACGACACATCATCTATTCATTGACTTCAAGTCAGCCTATGATAGCATAAAGAGACCCAAACTTTATGCTGATCTTCAAGAACTCGGGATCCAACCCAAGATCATCAGGCTTATAAAGATGACAACGGGTGGTGTTAAATGCTTCGTAAAAATTCAAACAGAGCTTTCCAGGGAGTTCTCCTCGAATAAAGGGCTCAGACAAGGGGACGCTTTGACATGCCGGCTATTTAATCTCGCTCTTGAGAAGGTAGTTAAAGATTCTGACATCCAAACCAGTGGTACGATAAACAGCAAATTAGTCCAATTACTGGCATATGCGGATGACATCGATATCGTCGCAAGGTCTCTCAGCGCACTGGAAAAAGCATTCCTAGACCTTAAGCGGGCTGCTCAAGAGATGGGGCTTGCAATAAACGAAGATAAGACGAAGTACATGCGTACTGGTGGCTCTCATTCCGCTGGAGAAGTTGTGGAGTTTGGACGGTTTAAGTTCCAGAAGGTAGACCAGTTCACTTATCTTGGTTCTATAGTTAGCTCCGATAACAATATTTTCCTGGAGGTGGGGAAGAGAATTCTTAATGCTAACAAGAGTTATTTCGGACTACGGAAACACCTCAAAAGCCAGTATATAACAAGGAAGTTGAAACTGATGCTCTACAAGACTCTGATTCATCCAGTTTTGATGTACGCCTCAGAGACGGGGACTCTAACGAAGGTGAGAGAGAATGAGATGCTTATCTTCGAAAGGAAAAGTCTTCGAAGAATATTAGGTCCAGTCAAGACTGGTAACGAGTGGAGAAGAAGAAGATGTGCAGGTGAAATATAATCGTGGACTTTGGTTTTTTAATCCTTTCTCAATAGCAGGATAGATAATGTCACACTTGAATAATCCTATATCTGTTAATTATTTTGCTGAAAATAAACAATGGACTTTGAACCGTTAATCTCTACAACATAAACAAAGAGTAGTGCTTCTTAATCCTATAACAACTGTTACACTTAGAAATTGTTAATCCCTAAAACATAAATGGATAGTAGGGCTCCTTAATCCTACAACAGCTTTTGGACTTTGATCTGTTAATCCCTAAAACAAAAAAAAAGAGTAGGGCTTCTTAATTCTATAACAACTATTGGATTTAGAACTGTTAGTCTTTAAAAAGTTAAGCTTTTATACATAAACAAAGATATAGGGTTTCTATTTATGATATCCTAGGTTTATCATTTTTGTTATTAAAAATTTAGGTAATAAAAGAAAATACAGCTTTAGAAAATAAAAAGATTGGTACAAGTACAGAGGAGCGGCACACTATCAGTGATGTCTAGAGGTTGCCCCCGAGGTCAACCGAAGTCGTCCGATCTCCCTTCGCTCTATTACTTGCTGATCTAGTTAACAAATCTGACTCGAACATAGAGGGCGTCGTATTCTCACTTATATATATTGTTTTAGGTTACATCTCCGCTATTTGAAAATACTGCGTCTCCCCTCTATTCAGCCACCTACTATCATCGAACTGTCATAATGTTCCATGAAAGTTATTTCCTTTTACAGCGCTATCGTGTCTTTAAGTTGTGTACTCTATTTGCAATGTTTTCTTTACATAAGGTTAGATTTCAAAACTACAACATTGTAAGACCCATAATAGGTGATCATAAGGTTACTTCATTATTACTATGATCTTTTATTCAAATTGTTACTTATTGGAGATTCAGGAGTTGTGAAAACTGTGTTTTGTTTAAGTTTTCGGAGGATACCTTAATCACATTTATTTCAACTATAGGTAAGTCTACATTTTTTTGTAACTATTAGTGTTATTTTATTAACTAATTTTGATTTTTATCAGTGCACAGTGGTTCAGATATCCCCTTTGTGACCAAACCGCAAACAATTATTTTGCAGTCGTAAACTTTTAGTGGTGGAATGTGTTCTCTATTTACTGGCTTATGCCCAAATATTAGGCAAAACATGAAATAATTAGACCCTGTGATTGCAGATTATCTAAGTTGACTTCACTTGATATTGACAAATAAAGAGAGAATGCTTGGAAGTGAATTACACCCATACTGTGTATTATCAAAAAAATTGATTTACCCTTTTTTAGTTTAATTTATAAACAGTTCAATTGCTCACTTAGTCAGTAAACAAAAAATTGTTACTGACCTCCATTTTTCCCCATAAACCACAATGTTCTGATGAATTAATATGATTACAAAGTAATAAATGAAACCATTACTAGATAAGTTTAGAAGGCTATTTACTGTTGTATGACTTTTGGCCATGAATTTAGGGTTTCTGAACCACTGGGCAGAGGTTGGCTAGTTTACTAACTATAAATTACTTTCTTGAAAATCATGTGGTATAAGTACTCAGAAACTTTGTTATTGTAAATGTAAGGTTATATGATTGCTGAATGGTTTTTAGATGCAACCGAGAGTACTTGATGAGCAGAAAATGGTTGAAATTGCTAATACTGGTATTTTAAGAGGATGCTTTTACCATAACATTTTTTCAACTATTGGTAAGCATAGCAGATAATAATCGTGTTTATTTAATTGTTTAATATTTTAATAATATATTTATTTAATTATTTTTGTTACAGATATTTACTTGGACTTTTAAAACTTTCAAAAATTATGTGTATTTTTCTAGGTTATTATTCTTGTTTCTGCCGAAACACGGAATGCTGAAATGGACCTGAGGTGGGAACTTAACTTTGAGCCCAACAATAATTGACAGGTAAGAATTCCAAGGTGCAACTTCCCCAGACTGCCGCCTTATCAGTAGCAGTTGCCGCTCTTGCGCCATTTGTGCTAACTAACTGCTTTATTTAGCTATTATTTAAAATTATTTGTGATGTTGACTTCCGCTCGCTCAAGAGATGGACAAAACTACAATGGGCAGTTTTCAGTTGAGCTTGGGGCCGCTCGCTCTAATCGCTCAAGAAATATACAAATTATCAACAGATCCTTTTCAGTTGAGGTCGGGTCCTTACCATAATTTAAATGATTACTACTTTAGTTGCAACTTTCCCCGACCATCAGAAGTCTACGGCACTAACAATTTGAACTTATGTCTAATTAAAGCAGGAATAATTTTAATAATTGAATGAATACAAATTTTACTTATGAATACTAAGCAGTTAGCAAATTGCATCATAAAGCTGTTAACAAATGGCACTAGAGAGTGCTAGTGTGACGACCACTACTGGTAAGGTGGCTGCATTGTAAAGTTGTACCAAAATAATAATTAACTTACGAATTGTTGCATGCAATTGGAAGCATGGAAACCAATTAAAATGTTTAAAAAAAACATGATTGTATATTTGACAAGGCAACTGTCCAAAGTTATGTAGAGTGCTTTCCCCTCCTTTAATATAACCCTCTGGCCTATTCTCCTTCCACAAGGTTATCCCTTAAGTTGTTTGCCTGTAAAAGTCATAATTAAGTTATTATTGATTTATTTTTGTTGGACTTAATTATTTCAGTAATCTGAAATGACATTTTATGGCACAAGTTAATGCTTACTCCTTGTTATCCCATAAACTAACTTATTTTTTTATTTTTTAGGTGTTGGCCTTAGAAAACAGATCTGTTTTAATGACTCCATCAAAAGCAGAAATCAAGCTGCGTAAGCAAGGTCCTGATACTTGGACTAAATAAGATATCCCTTGATTTGAACTCACTGATTCAAAACCAGATCCATTGCCTCAAGATGTAGAGCAGTGTTCGCAGTTTAAAATAAGTTTTGGAAAAATATTCCTAACTCAGGTAATTTTGCAGATATCAAAACAAAACTAAAATTATGAAAAGGATATACTCTGGATTTTTAGTCCTCACAACACATCACCTCAGTAGTGAGGAAAGTGATTTAAAAAAATCATGAAAATTGATATAAATTGAGATTTTTAGCGCTGTATAAATGTATTAAGGGAAAGAGACTCACCTTTGTTTTGTTTTTTCCTGGTATAGCTTTTCCATGGCACTTTTCAATCTCTAAAACTTTATCCTTTTTGAATATGAATTTTCAAAAATGGCCAAAAGTCATTTTAATTTCATTAGTTTTTCACTCAGTCTCATTTGACATATTTAACGTTAAATATTGCTAAAAATGACTTTTGGCCGTTTTTAAAAAATCATATTTAAAACGACAAATTTTTAGAGATTAAAATTTCTGCAGCTAGTAGTACAATAGCAAAGCTATACAAGAGAAAAAATCAAAGGTGATTCTCTTTTCCTTAATATACTTTTAGAGTACTAAAAGTTTCCTAGAATGTTAAGGAATTTTTCAAACACTTTCCTCACTAGTGAGGTGATGTGTTGTGAGGACAAAAATGTACAGCATAGCCTTTTGATTATTTTAGTTTTTGTTTTGTTTTGATTCTGCAAAATTACCAGAGTTTAAAACATTTTCCCAAAACTTGTTTTAACCTGCAAAGAAAATTTATAACTAGTTGAGTCTCAGTCACCAAATTTGTGCCATATTTTCATATCATAAATAGAGATAAAATTGGTCAGCTTTATAATTTTTAACTTTGTTCCTTTTGAGGTATTCTGTTTTTAATATCGCAGACCTTTGGTGATGTTTGAAAATTCATAGAACACAGAAAGGACAAAGTTTTTAAGATTGAAATTTCTACAGCAAGCAGTTCAATGGTTCAATGAAAAAAAATTTAAGCACTTTTCTTACTACTTAGGTGATATGTTATGAGGTCAAAAAATGATGAGCACATCCTTATAATAATTTTATTTTGTTTTGATACCTACAAAATTACAAGAGTTCGAGTTATTTTCCCTAAGCTTGCTTTCACCTGCAAAGCTAACCTAAAATGGCTGCAAAAGAAAAAGTATAAAGACGAAAAATGTTTTAACCATGGTTTTGAGTTAACTAAATGATAGGGAATAACCAGTAAAATTAAATCAAAAATGCCAAGCACAGGTCTGATTTCAAATGGATTGACCCTTAGTTATTTTCGTTTGTTTTTGTTTTTATCTTTATTTTACTTATATATTATATTAAATATTATATGCTACATGATGTATATTATATTAATGATTATTTATTATAGGAAATTTGTATGCTTGTATTTTATATCTTGATGTTTCTGTATATAACTGGATTTATCCCGTATTAATTAATAAATAAATATAAATGCTTCATAGACTTATCTGATTTTTCTTCTCAAAAATGAACCCATCATTTTAACAAATTGTTTAAGTAGCCATTAGAGACTCAGGATAGAATATGTACAGCAATTAATTACTTAGATGTCTCTTTCTTTCTTGATGAAGTTAAGGTTATATTCACTGCAATTAAGATCAGTCAAGCTTCTGGTTCTGATTAAATTCCTTTTGAATTTTATAAAAAATCCCCCAAATGAATACTTAAAAAAAAAATACTCAACTACTTTAATTAAATCTTTGAAAGGGGATAAATACCTAAACACTTTCAATAATCCATTTATATCTGCACTTCATAAAGCAGGAGATAGGGGCCTAATGAATTATAGGCCATCACATTTGGAACCTTGATGGTTAAATTTTTTAGAGGCTTAGTAAATCCATAGACAGACACAATGAGGAGAGAAACTAATGAAATTATTAAAGAATCTGAGACAGGTTTCAGAAATAATTACTATACTGTTACTATTTTCATATTACTATATACTATTAATTACTATACTGTTATTACTAATTACTATACATAGGCAATATTGTTCAGTTTTTCAAAGAGGATGGTGCAATATAATTTCACAGTGATGAATATATAAAGGTGGATTTGCTTATTTTTCTTTTATTTCACTGTTTAGGGCGGATGCCCTGAGAAAATTGAAGATAGAGGCTTATTTTGAATTTAAAGGGTTTTCTGTAAATGCGAAAAAGACAAAAGAAATTTACTTTTATAAAAGAGGTCAGCCCAAGGAGATCAAAACTCTTTCTTTGGTGATGTACTACAGTGGAACATTTGGATGTGCTATTGTCATCTTCAGGAAAATTTGTTCTAGCCGCCTCATGCTTTCAGAACAAGAGCCGCCGTTGTATTGCTGCTGTACTCAGAATTGTGGTGAGCTAAAAAGTGTGAAGTATGGAAGCCTAGGTATCATATTTTTAAAACTGATCTCAATTGTGCTACTTTATTGCTCTGAGGTTTGGGCTTTCGGACATTAGGTCATTGAAAGAATATAGGTGCGTTTTTTTAAAACCTTTCATCATCTTAATCTTTCAATTCCTGATTATTTGGAATGTGACTTGAATCGCTTAAAACTAAGAACTCTGACTTAAAGTAAGAGAATCAACTGAGGTAAGAGAATCAACTGAGGAGGCAGGACAAGGAGCAGGCCATGAATTCTTCATACTGCTATTTTTAAGACAAATCAAATATAAATTTAAATGCAAAACTAGGAGTTATCCTGGGATAACATCAATAATTTTTTAATAATATGCCCCATATTAATTCCCATGCAGAATAATTGGTTAGATCCTTATCTGGCCACCAATTGTGATTTATTAAAATATTTTGATTTAATGACTATACACTCAATTAGTAAGATGAGAAATGTTTTTAATGTTGTTAGAAGCACGCTGAAAATAACAAGTTTTCTTTCTTTTCATTACTATTATTTTATTTATTAAATAGTAATACGAATTCACTGCTAACTCCATTTACTTATTTTTTTTTGTTCTTAAATTTATTAATATTTCTATTAAATGAAAATGTTTGTTTACATAGATCTACTTAATAAGCAGTAACTGTAGTTCTATACACAGGAAGTAGGAAATAGTTTATGTGTAATAGGTTTTATTTATTTGTAGATTTAATTAAGTAGTTATTAATTTAGAATTTATTAGTTTGATGAAATAGCTTATTGCCTTTGTTTTGAGATTGTATTTATTAAGTAATTATTATTTTTACCCACTTAAACGTCTGTGTTACTGGTTTGTTTTTATGACATATTTATTATATATACATATGTATATATTATATATATATATATATATATATATATATATATATATATATATATATATATATATATATATACACACACACATACAAGCCGTTACTTTAAAAAATATATATATACGTTGACATGGCGGATTTACACTCTTGCATAGAGTGCCTCATATAATAATAATAAACTCTTTATTTATTCTGGGACAAGTCCCTTTAGAATAACAATTACAGGCAATGGTAGGTGGGCTTCAGAGCCTTAGAGTTATTGATATAGGAACATATGCGTTAACAGATAATAAAAAATAAAAATAAAGAAAAGTCAATAAATAAATACAAATGAAAATTATAACAAGTCATAATGCAATAACTTCTAGCATATGGAGTACGTATTAATACTCTAATTGATTACGTCTTAAAACAAAAACCACACGAAATTCGTATGTTAATAAGATATGACAAAATTATAAATGAAGGAACATATTCACAAATGTTGATTGACATAATAGAAAATCTATTTACAATGTTTTTTGGAACTGGATAGAAAATGAGTGATTGAACAAGCGGGATTTGAAGGTGATAAGAGTATTGGAGTGACGAATGGAAGGAGGAATGGAATTCCATAAGGATGAGGATCGGACAAGAAAAGATCTGTCGAAAGCTGCGGATCGGTGGGCCGCTGTATATAAATCTGAAGGCCGAGAACGGGTATGACGAGAATGAACAGAGGATTTGAATTGAAGGAGGTCGAAAATATAGGATGGACGGCGGGATTGGATAACTTGGTAGAGGAAAGATGCAAGGATATACTTACGACGGTAGGAAGGATAAAGCCACTACAACTCTTCGTAATATCGGGGGACAGAGGCGTCCCTCGGGATCCCGAAGATGAATCGTACAAAGCAATTTATCAAACGTTTTATTTTTGCCTCGAGGTCGCCAGAGACGCCTCCGTACACCGCACAACAGTAATCAAAGTGGGGGAATATTAAGGAAAATAGTGCACATAATTGTCGAATGTCGAACTGCCATTGATTAGAAAACTATTTTATTATATTTTTGTGAGAGAAAGCATGAAGAAGTACATTGTGCTGAGAATATTTGAAGTGGTGTTTATGTTAAAATTATTTTTTTAAATGAATTATAGTTGTAGGATGATAATGGGAAAGTTGTATGATGCGCGCACCGCACCAAGTTTTTTATGTGTTACAAGAAATGAATTTTTTCTTCAGGTTATTATTTTATTTATTTCATGAATGTAATCAGCGGTATTTAACATTATAATTATGCTCCCAAGGATGACTAAATGAATGAAGCGGTGGTAATGTACTGCAGGTAATGTAGTAACTCAGCGCCGTCCTCCGTCAAAATTCTTCCTTATCGAACCAAATAAGATCGGATCGGGAGAAATACAAATCCAAGATGTAGCCCAATGTAGATGTATTTGTTTTTCCAAATTGTATATGTATAATATATATATGTACACAACCCGTTAAATAAAAAATATATGTTGGCATGGCGGATGAGCTCTCATGCATGGAACGCTTCATACAGTGCACACAATTGTATATATGATATAAATATTTTGTTATATATACATATATGGCTATATACATATATTGTATAATACACTAACCGTCAAATAAAACAATACAATAAATTCGTAATATGGTGTATTCGCCCTTGTTGCGTGGAGCACCTCATATATACGGTTTGTCAAGCTGAAAATAATTTTTCAAAGTCCATTTCCGTTGAAAACTCGGATTCGAAATTTTTCTCAATTGAAATACTTTCCGTTATTATATATTTCATATATAGGTAAGAGAAAGTTAAAAGCAAATAGTAAATATTGCAGTGATCAATTTTTTAAAAATAAAATAATTACTAATTATAATAATTAATAATTAATTGTAGACCTTCTGAAGGGTCTATTGAGTTATATATTATAAGGGAATTATTGAATTTCTTATTTTTCTGACAAAGAATACGGATTAATGTTTGTTCCAAATTACTAATTTTGTTAGTATGTTAATATCTCCGTTCGGTTTTTTAGTTTTATTACGATAGCATTAAAATGTCGGGTGATAATATATTTTTTAAGACGATAATGTTTATAGAGATGGAATAATATTTACTATTTCTTAATCACAAATAATGTTTTTATATTATAATACTATGTACAAGGTTGCTCTAGATGTCATATTAATTTCAAATTCAATTTGAATATTTAAAGGCGGGTTAAAAGTGTTATAAATAACATAACAACATTATTTGTGATCCACATATAGTAAATGATAGTAAATTTTCGAGTGATCCGGTTTTTCTGAATGATATAATTAAACTTCAATACGAACTGAAAGGGCAATTCAATAATAATAACAATAATAAAAGGCTTAGCGAACCAGAGCCGAATTAAGCCAAGTAAATGCCCCCCTAGACAATGCAAATCTCGGCGATCCTCTCCCCTTTTCAATTCAATACATTTTATTGCATAAACAAAAATAGAGGCATGATGAAGTAAAGTTAATATCTAATTTGTTAATGATTCCATCACACTGATCCTGTTCACTGCAATACCGGCTTTATAATAATAAATTCAATTTAGTTGGATGGTTAGGATGGTTACATTTAATTATGTTTTATACCAATATCAAATTTCATTATATAGGTATTAATGCCATTGAATGACATAAATTTTAACGATTTTTTATATTATTACTTTCTGCCTTAGCAGTAGGACGAATTTGAAGGTTTTCATAAAGCAATCTATTTTTTTTTGTGAAAAATAAGAAAAAAATATTGTCGATTGTATTAAATGAGCTTAAATGTACAAAAACCGAAAGACGCTTCCTGCAAAATAGGTCAACAACAAATATTTTGGGAAACTATTCGCTTTCAGCGTTCTTTGAAACCCTTATATACGAATTTTCATAGAAATGAAAAAATAGAAATTGTTCACTTTATTTTTCTGGAGGATTTTTTTCCCTGCCAATGTCCGACATTCACATAACCATTCATAACGCCTCAGAATTCAATCCAAATTCAACGGTACTACAACCGTTCGAAAGCTGAATTTCTGATCTCTAACCCATACCAATAACTTTTAGATTTTATGCTTTTATAAGGGAGAGAAAATTATGTGAACTAAATAAAAAATCTTCAAACGTTTCATTTTATATCTTCGGTCGTGATTTCTTTATGTATGTCGGATTTGTTCTATTTCGTGCAATCTATAGGTCCCTAAACCATCCCCAAATTTCGTATGAATCGGTGGTGTCATCTTGAAGTTATCGAAATTTTTGTGATTTTAGAAAAAAAAAAATCGAAGCCGTAAGGTGAAAATTTTTTATTTTTCGATTGCTATAAAAATTTGTATTTAAGGGTTTCTTGAAGTATGAAAAATTAATATCAACTTTCTTTCTGCCTAAAAAAATATTTGACCCCACTTTGTTGCTTCGCAGTGTTCTGAATTCTGCCATCATAGTGCGAAAAATCTTACCGTGCTTTTCAAAGTTGCAGTATCAATTGTGATTTAATTTCGTATTTAAAATCAGTTGACATCCGCATGATGGTATAGAAGGATCAATTCCTAAATTATTTAAAAAGTCAAAAACTTTTTATATAAATAAAAAAAAAGCTTTTAATTTTGGGGTTACCTTAATAAATTTTGCTTGAAAGGACATGATATATTGTTAATGATTCAACGCATCAAGGGAGGTGATGAATCACCCAGTATTTTTTGAAGTGTAAGTAATCATCATAACTAACCCAAATAATGAAGGTGTGTGGGTTTAGATATGTTCGATTCTTTTGTAGAGGGTATTTTTTAATATTTTTGGTGATACCTAAAATCATTAATTGTAAGCTAAGATATTTTAAGACTTTGTGGCCATTTTGTTTTGGAACCCTACGCGTCGCTTAGCCCGCTAACCACTTATAATCCGCCCGTTAAGGAAACATTGCCGAGTAGCGTCAGGATAGTTATCTGTGTTTGTCAGTACAATTGAATTTTATTTAGAGAGGAAATATGTATGTACCTTATAAGCTTATCTTGTGAAATTGTTTGTGCTTAGAATAAACCTAAAATCTTTGTAAAGCAAATTAAAACTACTTCATGTTATTTTTCTCACGGGCGACGAAGGCCCTAGGACGAGGGGGGGTCCATAGGCAGTTGCCACCAATCGCTGTTTACAAACCTCTGTCCACAAATTACTGTCCAAATCCAAATTCGCAAGATCATCCTTAACGCAATCCTTCCATCTACGGTCTATCTGTTTCATACTGTACGTTGTTTAAGTATCATGTATAATTTCATGATCATGATCAGATAATTTACTGTGGGTGTGGAACAGGAACAAAAAAAGAAAGAAAATGTCCATTTTGTTAATAAATTATGTATGGCATACTCAAATAGAACAAGATGCATAAAAGTAAAACATCAACATAACATCTCTATTCCGCCAAATCTCAAGATAATCAGACCAGTATTCTCGGAGAAAAGTAGCAGACTGACGGATTTTGCTTTATTCGATATTTGGATTCTACGTACCTTAAATTTATTTGAATTTGATATTTGGGTTTATTTCTTTTTTTTTGGTCGATTACAAAGGTCCATTATTGCTAATATTAAAACAACTTAAATTTCCTGCTTTTCTATTGGGAATCGGATCACGGCTCATTTGAACATTTTTGTTGCTCTTGAGGTGCAGAATCGGCACCTGAAGTGCCCTGTTTTATATTCTGTACTGTTTTATATGTGCTGTACACTCTGTATAAATAAATTGTTTAAGAAGTATGTTTTCCTAATAAAATAAAGCTATGAATACTTGTTACATACTAAAATGTGCGCAATTTAATTCTTTAAATTTTACTAATTTAAAATAATTGTAATATTTTAAGACTTATTAGCCATAAACCTAAAAATATATGGCGACTATTTTGAAAAATTGGCCATATAAAGCCTATGCACCTTCTGGGAGTGTTAAACTTTTCATCATCGGTTTTTTTTTCAGACATTTTAGTTAAGAATCCATAAATAAAAATCAATTTTTTTGGTCAAAAAGACAAAAGATTATCCAATGGAGGATAGTTTTCGATGCGGGACCCATTGTGGGGCGTCTGATCACTTTAATTTAGCCCGACTTGTCGTAAGATTGCCAAGGCCACAACAAGTTCCATTATGAAGATTGTATTTAAAATACTTTACCTATTTCAAGAATTAATCCTTAGAAAAAGGGAGAAATGCCAGTAAAAAATATTCATGGGTTCATAGAAGTTGGCCTGCGAGAGTAATAAGTCAAAAGTTTTCTAACTGCTTTAAGTTTTCAAGCTAACTTTAATAATTGTTTTCAGTATGTTTATATGAGCATCGATCATCTCAGGTTTTGATGAATTATGAGGGTTTGGTGTTCAAAGATGCATACATAAGATAGTATAAGTATCCTGAAGAGGAGATATGATACAACATACAAATTACTTTTTTTTTTAATTATCAGTGTTCTTTAACAGTTCGAACCATTCGCATCAAAATTGTGGACAAGACGAAAGAATAATGTTTAATCCCTATAGAAAAAAATTGAAATTATAAATCGGGTTGCTAATAAAGGTGAAAATTTCTTTTTTTTTTTTTCATAGCCATAATGGACATTTAATATCTGTAAGTTTATTCCTTAATTTTGATAATTTACCTTTTACTATAATATTGTTATATTCTACAGTAAAACGAAAAATGTTACAGAAATCGCCATAGGATATGGAATTGGCGAACAAATTGTGCGGGATTTCTTAAAAAACATAAAAGGCATTGTGGAATTCATTTCTTTGGCAGAATCAATTAATTCTTGTTCTTCTCATAAAATGCTGAAAACTTTGAGATTGGTCTATCTCTGTTTACCAGTGGTTCAATTAAAAACACGTAGAAGGGCTTCTCTTTCTGGCCCATATACAATGACGAGTGTGAAATACACAATCAATAGAGTGTGAATGCCACTTTAATGGTACTAGAAATTTCATATGCAGTATAATTTATGCATAGCAAAATTTAAAAATAATCCAAAAATTTCTAAATTAAAAAATGAAATAAATGATGATTTCATATTTTTATTTTTGACGATGATATCCAGAGTATGTATGTACACTCTTTTATTAGTTTTTTGAAATAATAATAACTAATAGAAAAAGGCAAAATAAAATTTATGGATATTAAGAAATGACAAAAAAGAGTGGAGAAATTGAAAATTATACTAGGAAATAATGCATGAGAGTGAGGTTCTGAAGATGGGGAAATTCTCAACAACTTTAAAAAGTATGTGGTAAAAGTTTTTAAATATAACAGAAAATTACGTCATCAAATACTATGCAAAAAATAGATGATTTATAAATTTTTAAAACTATCTAAATAACAGTAACAATCTAATAGCAATAAAATCTGATCAAATGAAAAATTGCTCATTATGGGAAAAATATGAAGAGTGGACAAAAAAAGTATTAGTAAACTTAGTTTCTCAGGCAAAAGTATGTTTAATAATTTGTTGAACATTAATTAACAGATGGGTTTGATAAAAAAACATTCCACATTAATTTTGAAAGGTGAAGGAAATTAGAATCCAGTACAACCAATTAATCAAAATGCTTAAAAAAATACTTGAAAAGATAAATTGTTCAATTTTTGGTGATAATTAGGTTGCACGGGCATCTAATTACCTTCACCTATAAAAATTAATGAAGAATGCTGTTTTTTATCATATCCATCAGTTAATTTATGCTCAATAAATTATTAATCATATTTTTACCTCAAAAACTAAGTGTTTGAATTTTTTTTTTGTCCACCGTATCTACAACCAATGGAAAATTTATTAAATGATATGACTACATACAAAAATATGAGAAATAATTCATATACAGAATTGGCAGAAAAAATAAATTTATACCTAAACTATAATAATCAAGCATCATTGATAAATATACAAAAAATAAATTAGAAAGTAACAATTACATTGAGTCAAGAATTCGTGGGTTATTAAAATTATATAAAGTTAATCAAATTTAAGACTCATAGTTAACAACTTTAAAGGACCATATAATTATTCAAAAAAAAAATTTAACCAACAATAATGTATTGAAACCATAATTTCAATTTGAATGTCATTAATCCTATAGAATTAAGAAAAATGAAATTACAGAAAAATATAAAACATAATATATTAAAGTAAGTTTCGATGTAAAAGATCTTTTTACCAATGTTACAAGATGAAAATTGCAATATAATTAAAAATCAAACAAATATTAAAAACAAAAATATTTTCATAGAAGGTATAAAACTATGTTTAAATAGCAATTAGTTTAAACTAGCTAGACCCATACAAAAATTTTCGCACAAAGCAGAGATTTGAAACGTCCCAGATTTTCCATAATTTTTATTTAAGTCTTAGTCAGAATTTGAGAATTCAAATTGATATTTATCTCTTCTCCATGAAATTCTCTTTTTTTATGGCACCCCATTTGTCAAAATCCATTGCTCCAGAGCCGGAAAAGGTATTCTATTATATATAGTGATGATTTGGCAATAACTATTATAAACAATTTAATGGTTAAATAATGGAAAACAGATCATTTGTACTTTTAAGTGCTTATTTTCTGAATAAAATTTTAAATGAACAAATTATATGAAACCAATAAGTTTTAAAATACATTGATAAGATATTAATAATTACGAAAACTGATGATTATGACAAACTATTTGAATTATTGAATAACATTAACAAAATAATAAAATCGACTATGGAAAAACCAAGAAATAATACAATAAAATATTTATATATAAACAGGGTGTCCAGCAATATAGCATGAAAAAATGTAAGTATAATTCAAGGATTTCAATGATGTGAACTGTAAAATTCAAGGCGCTTTTCAGCAATTTGTTGGATTATACAATTTTAAACGGGAACCATAAAATGTTGAATTTGGTTAGCTTATGATAAAATGTACAATTCGGACTTAAGAATGAATCTGAACAATTATAAAAGTTTTATTCCTGTTTGATAATGAAAAACATAACTTCTAAATACAGTTACAAATTTCATCAAAAAGGCATTAATGTTAACAGATAATACTTATATTAAAAATTTAAAAATAATATATATATACAATTTCAAGTAATAATTTTTACTCATATAAATTAATAAAAAATGTATGGTAGAAATTATAAATAGTAAAAATGAAAACAAAATAAAATAATAAAAGTAATAAAAAAAATAAAAATCACATTACAAATTATTTAAAAAATTAAAATAATAAATAAGAAAATATTAAGGAGAACAATGATTATAAAATAAAACAAACCTTAAATACAAGAAAATACTATAATTTAAAATATACACCAAGACTAAAAATAAAAATAAAAAAAAGGTATTTATTGAATATGATCAGAATAAAATTAATTTTGAGCAATCAAATAACAATAACTTAAATAACCGTTTAAAGATGAAGGGGAGTGTTGTACCTTGGATCACAATTCATTTTTATATTTTTTTATAAGCAATTATTAAAAATATAACAATGGAAACTGTCTCTCCTTACAGCATCATTGATCCTACACTCTGCTCTGCATTTTTGAAGATATAATTTTAAACAGTTAAAGATAAATGGTACAAGATCAAAATGTACATTGGATCATTAACATCTTGTTAATAGGTATTAAAAACAACACTGTTATACAGAAATACAAAAATAATATTGGTGAAACTTTGAAAAATTTAAATTAATGAATAACACAACACATAAAAAATATTAAAATTACAAAAATTTTATAAGCAACTGCTCTGGATAAACGTAGTATTACAAAGAATCATAATTTTGATTTAAACAATAAAGAAATATTAAACACAGCATTCTCCTCTATTTGAAAAATCCGCCTATCCCCACCTTAGAACTTCCTTTCAAATCATCAATTGTCATCACGTGCCTTTATTTCTAAAGAGATTCATTTCTACGTTGATGGATACATTGAGACAGCACTGTTTTCTATATCTACCATCTAAAAAAAAATTAAATAAATAAATCGTTTTAAATAAAACAAGATAAGCACTACCTTATGTCACACAATGTTATTTAAAATTACCCAATTGGATAAGTGTAAAAATATGATGGACACTATAATTAAAATTAATATGAATTTTGGAATTGCATACTAAGCTTTATTTTAATAATTACAATGAAAATTTTAGAATTGAATAAAAAGTAGTTAGTTAGTCCAAATGGTGCTAGAAAATGCTAGTGTTGTGACCTTTCGGTAATTTCGGAGGCAGACACTGATAATGCAACCGCATTGGAATGTTTTATCAAAAATTTAAATAAACACAATTGATATCTGCCTAAGGACCAATAATATGGATCCCTTGGGTTTTATATTATTAATATGGAGATAATAGTGAAATTCGTACCAGCAATCATTGATCATTATCATCATCATCCAAATAACGATCACGAATGTGGAAGAAATAGGCCGTAGCCAACATTATTGCATCAATTTCTTTCGTAGACATGAAGTTCTTAAAACATTTTTGATCTGTCCTAAATGTCGATCCATGTGTAGGCAAAGTGGCCAATTGCTCAGAAAATAAATAATTCATATATACTTCATTTCAAATCATCAACTGTCATCATGTGCCTTTATATCTACAGATATTCATTTCTATTTTAATGGAGACATTGGGACAGCACTGTTTTCTATATCTACCACCTAAATAAATTTAAATAAATAAATCGGTTTTTAATAAAACAAGATAAGCATTACCTTGTCACACAATGTTATTTAACAGTACCCAATTGGATAAGTGTAAAAATAAGATGGACTGAAAAAATAAAATAATAATTCTCAATATATCGTCTAGCACAGGGGTGATCAACCCAAGGCATGCATGCCATAATGTGTTGCGCTGGGGGGTTCGGAATTGGCACACGGCTACCAGTAGGTTTTTTGGGAATTAGGAAATTTGGGAGATTGTGAGCAACCTAAAGCCCCAGGAATAGTTGGGGTTGATGGAGGGGATAAAGTTTGAGACCAGCTCGTATGATATCTGGTCAGAAGAAGAGATCTCAGAGGACTGGAAAGTAACTGTCATTTGTCCAATATATAAGAAAGGCGATAAGCTCAGCTGCTCCAACTACAGAGGGCTCTCACTGTAAAGTGTGGCCTAGAAGATATTGTCCACTGCCATTAACCAGAGACTTGCTGTCCACATGGAAAGAGAAGTCAGGGAATATCAATGCGGCTTCAGACGAGGAAGGTGCACAATAGACCAAATATTCACAGTCCGCCAGGTGTTGGAGAAGATAATGAAGTGCAACGTCGACCTGCAACACCTTTTTATAGATTTTAAATAAGCCTACGACTCGGTGGAAAGGTTAACATTACTCAGAGATCTCCTATCTCTGGATGTTTCAAGGAAACTGACCAGGTTGGTAAGAATGACAATGGGAGATACAAGAGGCTGGGCGAAGCTTCAGGAGGTAATATCCGAAGAGTTACAAATAACAGAAGGAATCTTACAAGGAAATACAAAGGCAACCATACTCTGAAGAGTATGGTTACTTTAGTATTTCATGTTGAAACATGACCTTGGAAAAAGCTATGCGTGCCATTAGGACAAACCCAGGGGCTTTGTAATATTGCTAGATCCATATTCACTGGAATTATTAAAATTATTACTGCTTTAATTAGATAATTAAAATTATTAGTGCTGTCGACTTCCGCTCAATACGCTTGCTCACGAGATAAACAAAAGCCAAACGGATCCTTTTCAGTTGAGGTCTGGCCCTTACCGTGATTTCTATTATTAATGCTTTAGGAACAACTTCAATTTTGCAATTGCATGCAAAGCTTTGTTTTAATAATTACAATTAATACAAATTTTAGAATTGAATACAAAGTAGTTAGCCCAAATGGTGCTAGAAAGTGCTATTGCTGTGACCTTTCGGTAATTTCGAAGGCAGACACTGATAATGCAACCGCATTGTAAAATTTTAACAAAAATTTAAATAAACACAATTAATATCTGCCTAAGGACCACTAATATGGATCCATTGGATTTTATATTATTAATATGGAGATGATAGTGAAATTTGTACCAGCAATCATTGATCATTATCATCATCATCCAAATAACGCTCACTAATATGGATCCATTGGGTTTCATATTATTAATATGGAGGTAACAGTGAAATTCTTACCTGCAATCACTGGTCATCATCATCATCACCACTTCCAGAGATGTCATCTCCAAATTCGCAGTTGTCATCCTCGGAGGAGCTTTCATCTGAGCTGTCATCGTTGTTGGGATCGTACTGACTGTCCCCTCCAACAAGAAATGATGTAGACAGGAATTAAGGTTGTATTCTCTTTTCCATAGAAGTTCTGCTAAATATCTATTAAAATAATAAGATATATAGATTCATCATTCATCAATAAATAAACTAGAGTTTCGCAATAAAATGATTAATAGTATCTTAAAATTGTAAATTAAACAATTTTTTTAAGAGAAATAACAAACTAACAAAGAAAGTAACATTATAATAAAATCATTAGGAGATATGATAACAATAGCAACATGAGATTTTATAATATAAAGGCATAGTATACATAAATGGATAGCAATCCATAGCAAATGCACTGTAAATGTTAGGTAATCAACAAAGTTAGTCCAAAACTTCATGCAGGAAGAAACAAAGAAAGCATTAAAGGATAAAGGTGTAATTATAATAAACTTCCAAAAGAAATTAAACTTAAATAGATTTTAAGCCTTCAAGATAAAACGTGTTAAAACAAACAGCTACTTACCCTTCAAGATGTCTACTTCTTCTCCCATTTCCAGAGATATTTGATTTAACTTTCCGCAATATCCTTTCAATGTTTTGGCTGTGGGCTCCAGTGTTAGGGTCCACAAAGTTCTGACTATGATTCACAGTCAAGTAGACATAAGATGATTTGTAAGAGGATTGTATCCTCTACACATATCAGATGATAATGACACTCTATTATGTTCATGAGAGGAGATGAACGATCTTGAACTGGCAGGAAAAAGCATCTCTTTGTTCCCCGCTCAAAAGCAACAAAAATCCAAGATCCTTCAAGCTCTCTTCCCACATTATTTTCCGCTTTACGAATTTTGCCTCATCCACTTCCACTATTTTCTCTCTACCTCCTATGATCTGAACATAACGAAGCACCTGGAAACCAAGACAAATCTCCCGACAGAAATTTGGCCAATCCGTCACTGTACTTAGGGACAGGTTCATACCTCTTCTTGATAAAATCATGATGAGGATGAGGGACTGTCAGCCAACTAGTGACAAATTTAGCCACCTTTATGTATGGAAGAATTGCTTTGGCAAACCATGAGCCCCTTTTAATAGATCGCTTAAAAGAACATCGTTCCCACACACCATTGTGGACCCTAGATTAATCACATCAAAAAACCAATTATCAATTTAATAATTTTTTAGAAATAAAATTATTTATTTTAGTGAACTATATAGTAATTGTTTATTACCTAAACAATTGGCCACTTCGCCTACACAGGGATCCATATTTAGGACAGTTCAAAGATGCTTTAACTCCATGTCTACGAAAATTAATCCTGTAGGCTTCAGCCTATTACTTCCATATTCGTAAGCGTTCTTTATTCACCACTACCTACATTTAGTAACCACTACATATATTCACATTCATATTGGAACAAGACAACCAAACACAAACCAAGCCAAAACAAAACAGAAGAAGCGATGGCGTAATAGCAGAAAGCACAGGACTTCACAGTCGTGACAGTTCGATGATAGTGGGTGGCTGAATAGAGGGGAGACGCGGGGTTTTTAAATAGCGGAGATGTAACCTAAAACATTTTATATATATGTGAGAATACGACGCCCTCTATGTTAGAGTCAGATTTGTGAACTACTTCTTCAGCAAAGGAGATCGACGTCTTCGAGTACGTTCGGCGGCCTTCGGTTGACCTCGGGGGCAGCCTCTAGACAGCACTGATAGTTGCGCCGCTCCTCTGTACTTGTACCAAAAGATTTATTTCATTAAAATATTAGATACAAGAAATAAAATATTTATTATGCTTTGTTAATTTGTTGATGAAACATTTTCTTCTGAGATTCGTAGCCCTTTCATTTTTTGATGAAACATTTTCCTTCGAGACTCATAGCCTCAAAAAAATAATAAAAATTGTAAGTTTACAGCTTAAGGAAATATCAATCTGCTTTTGTACCTTTAAGAAACATTTTTCCCTTTAACAAACTTTTAAATAAATGAAACATCATCTTTATAACCAATTGTTCCATTACACAATAAAGAAATTACATCATCAATACTGTTAAAAGCCTCGATGCCCTTCAGCCGACATCTTAAAACGTTTAAGAAGATACACTCTGATAGAATAGTCATGACCCTTTAACGTGGCGACGAACGCTAATCCCAATTTCGTTTTAACATGTTCCAGTTCTCGCATGATTTATGACCGTCCGATTAAAATATATTTCAATTTATGCACAAGGCGATCGTCATCGTTTAATCGGTTGAAGTGAGCTTTAAAATCTCTGATAGAACTAAAAAGATGATCTGGTAATCCCATATATAATGTTAATGAGTTTTGGTGACTGCGAAAAAGGTGATAATCCGAAGGTGCTAAATCAGGAGAATATGGTGGGTGAGGAATAATTTCTCATCCAAAGTCAATCAATTGTTTGTTTTGCAATATGGGACCTCGCATTGTCATGGTGGAATAAAATGCCTCGTCTGCTGATAAGTGAAGGACGTTCTTCCTCAATTGCCCGCTTCAATAGATCCAGCTGATCACAGTAGAGATCTTAAGTGATAGTTTGGTTAAGTTCAAGGAATTCATGATGAAGGATTCCTTCCATGTCCTATCAAATAGACATCATTCATTTTTTCGGATGAAATCCTTCTCTTGCTTCTGTTCTCGGTGTTTCTCCAGGATTTAACCACTGTCGGGACCGTCTGAAATTGCGATAGAAAACCCACTTTTCATCTCCAGTTACTATCCTGTTAAGATAAGGTTTTATCTAAACGGGAGAGGAGAGAAAAGCAAGCTTTCACCCGTTGATGCAAATTACCGACGCTTAACTCTTTAGGGAGCCACTGTCCCAATTTCGTTACCTTTCCTATCTATTGCAAATGAAGGTGGGTAGTAGATTGTGTCGATTCAGGTTTTTCTGGTAATTCTTCAACTGTTACAACAGGATTTTCTTCAAACTGTCCGAGGCTCGTCTTCAAGTGTGCGATTTCCCGCTCGAAACTTTTCAAAACGCCTCTGCACTTGCCGTTCACTAATGACGTTTTCTCCATTTATTCCTGCATGTTCTCGGTAAGTTAAAGCAGCACTTTCTTCTTTATCGAATTCCCAAAGTATAACATGGCGTAAGTGTTTTTTTGGGAGAGCCATTATAATTGAAATTTCAGCACAGACTAACATTCTCCAACAAAAACATGATAAATAGAAGAGTACGTAATATAATTAATAAAATTAGTAAACATAATTCAATTGTATAGGAGGGTTAGTATTATCAACATAAACAGACGGACTTTTATAAACCGGTATTACTTATGGGATGACCTTGTACTTAAGAAGAAAGAAGATTTACATAAAAATAAGAAATGGTTAAAGCAATAAATATACTTACGAATTCACGATGATTGAGATGAAGAACTGCTGTGATCGGATCCTAGAACAAAAATGAATCCCTATGTAGTCGCTCGCTGTGGAGTATTGGCGGAGAGTAAAGTTACACTCGTTACGCTACATTCTTCGTCAACCACACTCTTCCTTACCGTCACTCCTCCAATTTCAAGTTATCATTTTCGAGCTTGTCGATTATCCCACCACTAATTTTTTTTTTCACTGAAATATAAACAAAAAAAGCTTACGTAATAATCCCCTATCTCATAATCCTTTCGTTGAAAGTAAAAAATGGACTAGGAACTTCTAATTCTCTTTCTTCCAATCGTCTGGCATGAAAAATTTTGAAAACAACTTTTTAATCTTTTATATATTTTTAATCTCTGATAGTATAAACAATGGACTTTGGAACTGTTGAAACGTGTGAGTTAATTTGTTTTAAACTTTTTATTCATTTTGATTATAGTGTAGTTTTATTTCTTTGTTCCATATTAGTTTTTTTTTTTCCAATTCGTTTTTTAATTTTCTCATTGTTTATTTTTTTTTCTTCTATATTAGTTTTTCAATTATTATTTTTTTTTATTTGTTGAATTTCTTTTTACTTCCTTGTACGAAGTAAGTATTGTAATCGCGAAAAATCAGATTTCGACGGAAATATCCATTTTGACCATCCCTGAATCCATTTTGATTAGTTTCGTCGTGGCGTCTGTACGTACGTTCGTATTTCGCATAACTCAAAAACGGTTTGCCGTAGAAAGTTGAAATTTTGTATTTAGGATTGTTGTAAAATCTAGTTGTGAACCTCCCTTTTTGGCTACTGCTTGATCACCGGAAGTGGTACTTTACTTGAAGGTCATAATTGATTTCCATTGAAAATTGTATTAAAATAATATGAAAAACTTCTAAAATTTAGTATTCAGAACTTTTATATTAATTTAAATAACATACTAGATTTTGGTCTAAATTGGAAAACCGGAAGCGGTACTTTACTTGAAGATTATATTAGACTTTCATCAAAAATTATATTAAAATATAATGTAAAACATCTCAAATTGGGTAAATAGGACTTTTATATCGATATGAATGCATTTACTAGATTTTGGTTAAAATTGGTGAGCAGAAAAGGGTACTTTACTTGAAGGTCATAATAAGCTTACATCAAAAATTATATTTAAATTAAATACATAAATCATATGTTTCGGTAATAAAGATTACAAACGCGATTTGGTTTCCAATCCAATTAAACATTTTTATTACTTGTTTTAAGTGTTAAAATTGAATCTAAAATACTGGTTTTCCTCCCCATTTGTGAGATCAACAAGTCTGCAGCAGGAGAATAAGATATTAGTTACGTGGATTTTTCCGCTTAAAATGTCGAAACTGTCGATTTCCAATGCTTTATCTCGTGATATTGACAGTTTTAATGTTGTCACGGAACACGAATCCTATTAGCTTCTTAATCCTATACCAACTATTGGATTTTGAACTTTAATCTTTAAAAAGTATAACTTTTATACATAAGCAAAGATATAGGACTTCTTAATCCATTTATGATATCCAAGGTATATCATGTTTGTAATATTATAAAAATGTAGGTAACAAAAAAAAATACAGCTTTAGAAGTAAAAACGATTTATTCCATCAAATCATTAGATACAAGAAATAAAATATTTATTATGCTTTGTTAATTTGTTGATGAAACAATTTCCTTCGCGACTCATAGCCTGCAAAAAAAAAAAAAAAATAAAAGCCTGCAATAAAAAAAATTGTAAGTTTACAGCTTAAGGAAATACCAATCTGCTTTTGTACCTTTAAGAAACTTTTTTCCCTTTAACAAACTTTTAAATAAATGAAACATCATCTTTATAACCAATTCTTCCAATACGCGCTAAAGAAATTACATCATCACTACTGTTAAAAGCCTCGATTTCCTTCAACCAACATCTTAAAACGTTTAGGAAGATACAATCTGATTGTACGGTGTTAATACTTTCATCTTTCATCGTCAAGCATTAATACCTTTTGAAAATTTAATCTGGTTGAAAATTGGAGTGGACTGTATGAAAAAAAGACTATTTAAGATAAAGGATTAATATATTTCTGAATTACATGCGGAATGGGCAAGCCACAATTTGAACAATTATGATTACCAGGGTTAGTTAAATTTTGATAGCAGGGTCTATTGATGATAATGAACTGTTGGAAGATTATGTTAAAGGTAGGTGGGTGAATTGTAACAGAACATGCAAAAAAATGAAGGTGACTTACTCCGCTTCTTGAATTAACTTATACTGATTATTGCCTGCAGGCCTCTCCTCATCTGCCCCTCTCTCATCTCTCTTCTCTCCTATGCCAGGGAAACAGCTTCTTGCTCTACTCAGCCATTGTAGAGTTTTTAATAGCTCTCAAGAAAAATGCTGGCTGTCTGGACTTTATCAGTCTTGAAGAATCCCCCCCTATGCCTTAAAGACGTCCAGCTTCCGTCTCTTAGTACAAAATCTGGTGCGTTGCGCGCATCACAACTTTCCCTTACCGTCCTATAATAATTATCTTTTTAATATAATTTTAAAAAGTTCACATAAACAATGCTTGAAATAAACTCAGCAGCATTCACTTCTTCACATCTTCTCCCACTTCAGTACAATAAAACAGTTTTTTAAACAATTTTAGTACAACAATTCTGTACACTACCTATATATTTTAACTTCGCCAAGTTGCAAATATATTTTAAAAGTTTCGGTTTAGTTTTCATGGAAATATTTTCTTTCCATTAAATAATATGAAAGTAGAAATTATTAAGTTAATTTCCGCTTTTGTATTCTTAAATTACTTTATTACAGAGTATATTGTTTATAACAGATTGGTGGGAGAAGGTTCGGTCGCATCCGTCTCTCTTCAGATGCTCTCGGTTATCCATCTAGGGTCTTGTGCTCCTCATACAATACGCTTTATCTTTGTTTTATTTTATTGTACTGAAGTGGGAGAAGATGTGAAGAAGTGAATGCTGCTGAGTTTATTTCAAGCATTGTTTATGTGAACTTTTTAAAATTATATTAAAAAGATAATTATTATAGGACGGTAAGGGAAAGTTGTGTGATGAGCGCAACGCACCAGATTTTGTACTAAGAGACGGAAGCTGGACGTCTTTAAGGCTCCAACATCTTTTGGTAATCAACTCCAATAAATAACAAAATGTTAAATATTGTCGCGAAATGACTATTAATGTCACCGAAGACGGTGTAGATCGGTGTGGTTGGATCACGTGACTAAAACTTGTGGGCGGAGCAAAGGCTAGAAGGATCCATGGGTCTCGTGATTATAAAAGAGGCGTGACCATTGTAGGTGCAGCATAGGCCAGAAGGAGACATGGGTTACGAATTGTTGAGAGCAAGACAGTAAATACACTTTTTGATTGAACGTGTTTCATTGATTTTTTCCTACCCCTTATATCACGCAATTAAATACATTACATATGGGATTACCTGATCATCTTTTTAGTTCTATCAGAGATTTTAAAGCTCACTTTA
Organism: Rhaphigaster nebulosa; assembly: GCA_948150685.1. Lineage (NCBI taxonomy): Eukaryota > Metazoa > Arthropoda > Insecta > Hemiptera > Pentatomidae > Rhaphigaster > Rhaphigaster nebulosa. Next base: position 10,016,993 of record OX411307.1, read on the forward strand.
ACCGATTAAACGATGACGATCGCCTTGTGCATAAATTGAAATATATTCTAATCGGACGGTCATAAATCATTCGAGAACTGGAACATGTTAAAACGAAATTGGGATTAGCGTTCGTCGCCACGTTAAAGGGTCATGACTATTCTGTCAGATTGTATCTTCCTAAACGTTTTAAGATGTTGGTTGAAGGAAATCGAGGCTTTTAACAGTAGTGATGATGTAATTTCTTTAGTGCGTATTGGAAGAATTGGTTATAAAGATGACGTTTCATTTATTTAAAAGTTTGTTAAAGGGAAAAAAGTTTCTTAAAGGTACAAAAGCAGATTGGTATTTCCTTAAGCTGTAAACTTACAATTTTTTTTATTGCAGGCTTTTATTTATTTTTTTTTTTGCAGGCTATGAGTCGCGAAGGAAAATGTTTCATCAACAAACGAAAAGGCTACGAATTTCAGAAGAAATTGTTTCATCAACAAATTAACAAAGCATAATAAATATTTTATTTCTTGTATCTAATGATTTGATGGAATAAATCGTTTTTACTTCTAAAGCTGTATTTTTTTTTGTTACCTACATTTTTATAATATTACAAACATGATATACCTTGGATATCATAAATGGATTAAGAAGTCCTATATCTTTGCTTATGTATAAAAGTTATACTTTTTAAAGATTAAAGTTCAAAATCCAATAGTTGGTATAGGATTAAGAAGCCCTACTCTTTGTTTATGTTGTAGAGATTAACCGTTCAAAGTCCATTGTTTACATTCAAAGGAAGGATTTAGAGATATAGGATTACTGAAGTGTGACATTATATATCCTGATATCATGACATTTCTCCTGGACATCATCCAACTTGCTTATACATGATCCAACCTGTTTACATTTAGATAAAGTTAAATATTGTAAAGTTTATGTAAATATCGAGAAGGTTATGTGACCGTTGGGGAGTTTACATACTATAAGGTGAGTACCTGACCCTTCGACAAAACCCTAATTCTTTCAAGTTGCAGAACAACAGAATGGTGGGTTAAGAAAATGAAAATGTTGTCCGGGTACGCTCAGCCTTTACATAAACTTAAGTGTTGAGGTTTAAATTGAAATTTAATGCCATGGGCCACGTGACTAAAAAGAGGCGGATCCTAATAGTTAAGATTTGGTCGAGGTAAGACCACGTGGCAGTTACGGTTAGGTCGAGGTTTAAATTCAAATTCAAATTTCCTACCATGATCACGTGTCAAAATGATTGGGAGTTTCGAACAAAATGGTGGTCGGTTACAGTCAACCTCTATAAGGTGGGCACATAATCCTTAAAAGGTTGGAGGGGATATACCTGGTGGTTAAGCGTGGATGCTGACCACATCATTGTGAACAAAATTGCGGCTCAGGGTGGGAGGGGCGAAGCACTGTGGTTAGAGAAGGGTAGGGGTAAAAAGGGGCATGACCTGATAGTTAAAGTCAGGTTTAAGTACGACCAAGTGGCTGTTAAGGTTAGGTCGAGGCAAGGCCACGTATCACTTAAGGTTAGCGGTGGAGGGGATGGGGAATCGGTGGTCCAAGTCGCCGGTTTCTTACCTACTTATTACATTGAAATCCATCCAATACCATGACCCTAATAAAACTAAATTAAATTAAATTAATCTACTTTTCATGGACAATTTCTCCCTTCAGAACTCAGTATTCCCCACTTCTTGGAAAAAGGTCACTGTTCATCCTAAAAATAAAAATTCTAACCCTTCTTCTCCCGACGATTTCCGCCCAATTTCAATCCTCTCCTACCTCTCAAAACCCCTAGAAAAATCAGTACAATCGTAAGTTTTCAATTTCTTTGAAGACTCCAATCAACTTAAAACTCGCCAATCTAGTTTTCGGCCCGGCTACTCCTTGCAATCTGCCTTAATTAAAATTACCAGGGATGTTCAATATATATAGATTCAATATATATACAATCGCTATATATGATAAAAAATTATCTTTCCTGTACTTCTGGATTTCTCCAAAACCTTCGAATCCATTAGCCATTCCATCTCTTTTTCCAAATTAAAATATTTATCCTTCTCCAACAGTTTTATATTTTGGTTTCAATCTTTTTTTTCTAAACGTACTTAAGCAGTTGCCATTCCAAATCAACCTTTATCAATCTTTACCTTTATCTTCTTTATCCTCAGGGATTGCTCAGGTTTCCAGCATATTTTCAGCTCCTATATTAACGACCTTCACCTATTACGACCTATTTTCCATTGTTCCCATCACCTTTATGCCGACGACTCCCAAATCTATTTATCCTTTTCTCCTTCTGAGTTATTAGATTAGTGGCGTTTACCAAGATTCAAGAAGACCAAGATCGAATCAGCGCATGACAAAACAAATGGATTAAGGTTAACGCTGTTGAATCAGGCCATTGTCATTGGTTCCAAAACCCTCCTCAGGGTTATCCAATACCATGATCCAATAAAATCTTTTTGCTTTGTAAATCTCAGGGATTACTTTCTTTTTATTTATGAATTATTTTTTTATACTAAAACATTTACAATTTGATTCTTAAAAATTCGAATATGCTCTTTATGTTGTTATTTTTTATATTTTTTTTTTTTAGATATTGATGTTCTTTGTTTATTTTTTTTTCTATACCACATTGCAATGTAAATTTGTATAGATATGTATATTTTTTTCACTAGGAGATGTAAATAATTATTTTAATGGTTAAGTTTTTGTTAAACAGGTGAATGTAATTTTCTCTCTCACTCTCTTTGAAAAAACTTCATTTTTATTAGTACTCGTTTATATTGCTTCACAAGAATTCTTTTTTCTTTTATTGGTTTTCTATATTATATGATTCTTATTTGTTTTATTTAATATTTAAGCCAGAATTGTTATTTGTACACCATAGTTATTCTTTAGGGACTTCGTCCCAGAATAAAGCTTGCTTTTAATTCTTTTCTATTCTCATAGTCCGGGAGCCGCGAAAAAAATGACTCATTTCATGCAAAGGTTTGTGGATATAAAATGAACATGTTCACAAGGCTGGCATGAAAAATGCACGTCTGTCAACTTATAACAGCTGAAATACAAAATGGCGGCAAAAAACTTTCTTAGTCAGAATTTTAGGACTATTTTTAGTTTTTCATCTATAATTCCTAAACGGTACATTCTATCGAAATAGCTATAATATATTAAATTAAAGAACATGAAATTCTACGTCTAATGAGTACTGCAACACAATAATTTGGCCTACTGGTCTGATCGAAAACTACGGTTAAAAACGACGATTTTATCAAAAAAACAGTGAAATAGTACTATATATGAGTCTGCAGCTTGGAAATTAGTACTCTAAAAGAAAACTCATAAAATATAAGTTGTAGAGCATCAGATTATGCGTCCATTTAGCACAACAAATTTTAAATTCGGTCAAGTACATCTCTCGAAATTGGAAATCTCCTAATCTCCGGCAATTTGTATTTTAGCATAGATTGGTTTGTAAAAAATGGATTAATTTTAATTTTTGGTTATAACATGTTTTATGTATTATCCTTCTTATAAAAAATCAAAGTTTTTGACTTCCTTCTTCTTGTGCCTTATTCGCCATCTTGAAAAACTACTAAGAAGAATTTTTTTTTTTTTCAGTTTACTCCAAAATAACTTTCTTCCAGTACATTTAAGGTAAAAATTTGTCATTTCCAATTTTAAAGACGGTCAAATTTTGTACAAGTGTGTGTATAATATTTTTTAATATTGGGAATAGTTACTGAGATACGGGAGCCTGAAAATCTCTAAAAATGTCCGAAAAATTCAAATTGGATGTCAGTTTTTTCGCATTAGATAGGATTTATTACAAGCACATATAAAACTGCAGACACCCCAGATGCTAAAAACCTTTGCCTGCTGATATTAGAAGGGGTGCGGGTTTTAAAACGGTCGCCCAAAAAATCGAAATTTTAGTATGTTTTTGGTTTTTCACCTATAATTCCTAAAGGGTGCATTCTATTAAAAAAGTAATATTCATTAAATTAAAGAGTATCAAATTCTGCGTCCAATGAGTACCACAATATAATAGTTTGGGTTACTAGTGTGGTCGAAAACTACGGTCAAAACGACAATTTTGTCAAAAACAGAGACAGGGATCTATACAGGGTACTATACAGGGTGTCCTATATATACGATCCACAATTGAAATATCTTAGAAACCGTTAGAGATATCGCAAAATTGCAAAGGACCAAAGTTATAACTCTCATTGAGATCTTTCAGATGGCGTAATTATTAATCTCAAACAGTCTAGAGTAATTCGTTATTTTGAATTTTCATACATTTCTATTAGTCAAAATCAAGAATAAAATTGTCATTATTTTAATAAGAATTGAATTTAATCGTTTAAACTGATTTGTTAATCTCTTAATTTTGAAAGATAAAGACATCGGTTTATTTTGGTCGGAGAGGATTATTAATAAGAATTGGAAATATCCAATTTTATATGATAAAAAAGGTAGAAGTACTTCCAGTAGTTGAATGCCAGCAGCTCTGTAAGAGATTATTATAATGTATACTCCGAGTGAAATGGTGGATATTTTGTTAATCCTTGGGATGTGTAATGGAAATTAAAAGGCGGCAGCCATGCGTTATGCTGAAAAATATCCGCGTCGGAATCACCCTAACCGAAAAGTTCTTAAAGGACTATGGCGAATTTGTGTGCTGGGAATTTTTCTGTGCAGAAGAAAAGAAGGAGTAGTATTCAAATAACTGCTGCTGAAGATAGAATGAGAAACATTCTTCAGGCCGATCCTCACATCTCCTTGCGGAATTTGGCTAGGTTAAGTGGTGTTGCTAAAACTTCAATTCAGAGGTACTTCAAGTCATAGGTACCATCCGTACCACAATACACAGCATCAGAGCTTATTGCCCAGAGACCAAGAGAGTAGAATGGAATTTTGCAACTGGGGGCTAAAATGCTCGACTTGTTTCACAGAATATTGTTTAGTGATAAATTTACGTTCTGCATTGAGGGAATGTTAAACCGTCCTAATTCACATTAAAAAATCCTCGCTGGGTGAGGCAAGCAGACAGACAGGACCAGTGGTCGTTAAATGTGTGGTGTGGCATTATCGGATATTACATATTCTGTACTTATAAGTAGATAATAATAAAGGAACTTTTTTTTGTGCCAAAGCTGTCATTACATTACCTGCTCAAAATACCTCATAATTCAAATTTCTTTATGTTTGAATTCTTATCGAAATAACGAGGTATAGAAAATGTTTTCTTGGTTTTGACTAATAGAAATGTATGAAAATGCAAAACAACAAATTACTCAACAAATCTGAATATTTAAATTAAAAATATTGGTGAAATATCTGAAGACTGTAGCTGAAAGTAGTTGCTAGAGTGACCTGATCACTTGGAAACTATTTTTAATTGAATATATCGACAAAATTATTCAAAAAAGTCGTATTTTTTTTCACAATTTCCAGTTGTGGCATTGAAAATAGGCAAGATTTTGGCCGCCATTTTAGACGAAATACTAGGCGAAACAAAACTAAAATACACGTTTTCCTTTATTTTTTTTAGTAGTTTTCAAAAATATATTACAAATGTGGGGTAAAGAGGAAACACCGACCTTTGAGCGAGCGCTTAAGTTAAAACTAGTTTTTTTTGGGATTAATAATTACCTCATCTGAAAGATCTCGATGATAGCTATAACTTTGGTTTTCTGCAATTTAGCGATATCTCAAATGGTTTCTAAGATATTTCAATTGTGGCCGTATATATGGGACACCCTGTATATGAATGTGCAGCTAACTGTTGTGGTCGAAAACTACGGTCGCATACTTCAAAATCGAAAAATGATTTATGCACCTGTGATGACCTTCATTTTCAGTCACACACTTTCACTGAATTTTTCTGATTGTCCTTATAATGAGGATCTCGAAGATCCCACAAAATCTGGCGTTCGCGGTCAGGAGCATAACTAAGATGGAATACACCCCGAAGCGGACATCCAGAGGACGCCCTTACCCAACTCATGAATACACACCGTGCCGGACATCTAGAGAAGCAGGAGAGAAAAAATGGCAGACATCAAGAGGACTCCCCTACACAACTCCCGAATACACCCCGCGCCGGACATCTAAAGAACGCCCCTACCCAACTCATGAATGGTGGTATTCATGAGTTGGGTAGGGGCATTCTACCCTACTTAACTTTATATAACTAAAAATCTGTAAATATAAGTGATGGTGTTTACTATAAAACTCCTTACTTCCATTTTTCACATTGTGATGTTGAGTAGTTTTGCAGTCCATCAGTTGCAGAATGATGAGAGTTTTGCAACAACTATTATACGATATGCAACGATTTTTAAACGCAAGAATATAAAGGAAGGGATCAGTTTAGACAGATTTATGCCCTTAATTTTGTTAGTAAACATATGCGAGTAATAATATTACTAAAAAATGGAAGTAAGGAGTTTTGCAGGCCACATCCTGAAGTTTATTTTCATCATTTGTCTTCATATTTTTCATTAATTTCCCTTTTAGTTTGCTGGGCTAATAGGTCAATTGCTGGAGATCGGGAGATCGCCAATTTCGAGGGTTGTACTTGAGCTAAAAATTGTTTTGCTCAGTGGACGCAGAATTTGATTCTCTACAACTTGTATTTATTTTTTCTCTTAGAGTATTAATTTCTAAGCTACAGATTCATTGACCGTGGTTTTCGGTCACGCCAAATTATTATTTTGTGGTATTAATTAGACCCAGAATTTAATGTTTTTTAATTTAATGTGCCTTAACCTTTTCGACAGAATGCACCGTTTAGAAATTACAGGTGAAATAATAAAAATAGTCCTAAAATTTTTTTGGCCGCAATTTTGAAATCCACCCAGATTCGAAAGACAGACGTGCATTTTTTTCTGCATTAGGGCAATAATGGATAGATTCCATAAAACATACTAACAATTTTGGTCATTTGGGTTCGATTTTTGCATCTAGCTCATGGGCTAATAGGAGTGCTGAGGAGAGAGGATCTATTACCAGACATCAATAGTCATTTACTCGATATCGTCTTCCCAACGACATCTACCAGCTACAAGCTATATCTCCCGTCAATGGAAGTTCGGAAATCCTCCCTCTCAGATTTATCGATCACACACTCTTCGGCATAACTTGAATGGACGCAGTTGCGCCAGGCACCCAGACGTCAACCTGGTAGGGCACTAAAAATCCCCCAAAAAATTTGGAAATATCAAAGAAAAGATTAAAAATTCCTTTTTTAACAACTTTACTGAAAGAAAATCTCTAGTTTTACAAAGAATGAAAGATGAATGTAGCTCAAAGAAGAAATAAAAAAAAGGATGCGGTAGTAAAGGGAATCTTCTGACCTAATGTTTTTATCACACCCTGTTTGCTCTTTTGTTAGTTATAAGACATTCTAAAACGGAGTAAACTGAAGAAAGCGCGTGTAGTATTGGCGTAGTGCTATTGCTTCCCTCTCACCAACACAACTGCTTTTCCCCTTCGTCCTTCTGCTAGCGTAGCTGTCTCCAAACCACTTCATGAGGGTTTTTGTTTTTAGTGCCGCATTTGAATGGATCGGGCACAAAAGTTGAACATACAATTGGTATTTTTTTATTATTCCTAAGTACCGTACTCGATTTCATTTTTTAAATATTGGTAATTATTTCATGCCTCATCATGAAACCACATCCAAATGAAAACATCATTTTCAATGATTTGTTATAAATATTCACTCTCTTGTGCGCTCTTTTTTTCTCTCGCCATGGTAAATAAATCTATAAATTTTCCGCCTTTCGCACACAGGTGCAAAAAATTAAGTTTCGCCATTGCGCACCCCTATCGTCCTTGACTGTTTTAATGGTTTATTCAGCATTGGTGCGTTGGTGTATAACAAATTCAAATCAAGTGAAGAGGCTAATGAAATAAATAAACTATTAACTGAATTTCATATAAAAATTTATTAGCTTATCTCCTTCGCTATTTTTGTCATAATAAACCGAAAGAGATTTCCTTCATAATTAATTTTGCTTTAGACTATATCTGCTTAGTTGTATTACTTGTGTATTAATTACTATGCTAGCTAAACTTTTTATTTTGTATACAATTAAGTTACCAGTATGATTATTATTAAGATTCGAAAAGAATTTTTTTTTTAAATTCTAATAGGTGAGCAAATAAAAATTTCTATATATTCTTTATTTTCTTCCTAAATAAAGAATTTGTAAAAAAATATTTAAATTTCTACAAAATTTGTAAAGAATATTATATTATTTTAATTTATGTTCAGCTTTATGTTCACTTTATGTGCATATTAATGATTTTACCATTTTTTGAATAGATGTACCTTATGTAATTCTCTCGTTTTAAAATTAAATGTATGTTTTATTAATTGAATTTCAATATTTTCTTTATTTTTCTGTTGCTTACTTTTTTTTCGAATGCTGAAATGACTGGCACTATTTTTAATAGGGTAACAGAGATTTATGTTTGTTTTTTATACAATGCTCTCCCATTCACCAGCAGATGAAGCTTTTGGAAGAGGATAGTGATATTAATTTTATAAAAAGGATAGAGTGGTCTGTGGAATCAAATGGTTACAATACCTGTATTATTATTTGTTGAAAGGAGCTTTGTTTACCCCATCTCCTCCATTAAGTTTCAAGTGGATGATACTTATAGTCTGAGAGATTAAGATATACATCTCGCGCGAGGTGATTGACTTGGGTCCAGGGTGCCGTCTTTAACCTTACCTGTCATAGCGGTCTCTAACCTGACCTATTATAGCGGTCTCGTTTGAGTCCAGGCCTCTGTGACCTGTGTTCTACGCGATACAGCTCACAATTTCGAAGATATCCGCATGAAATTTGGAATGAATATTTTTCGGACACTCAACATTTGGTATAGTTTTTGATGCTAATCCTATGACACGACGCTTAGTCTGACCGACCAAAAAAGACCTGGGGTCCTCACGTTATTTATTGTTATATAACCATGTGGTTTATGTGTATATTTTAAAATTTGAAACAATCTTTACAATTTATAAGAATTTTTTTGTTGAATAATTTTCTAGGGCATTGAATTTAAAAATAATGTTCTATAAAGGAGTATATCACAAAATCACAAAAAAAAAAAAAAATAATAATGATGTAAATCAATTAATGTTCTCAATGTATATCTTAGGCTACCAAAATACCTCTACCCTGCTGTGAGGCACCTGCTTCACGAACCAATTGCTATAAAAATAATAATAAAGAAACAACAGTTACTATATTAAAATTTTGTAAAGTTTTAATTTTATTACAATGGACATTTTAATAGACTATCGTGTTTTGTGATCTTTCTAATATATTCTTATTCTGCATTAAATTCTGCTAAAAACGAGCTGATATAGATTAATGAAAAAAAAATGAATATCTTATGAGTTTTAAACTTTATAATTATGCTGTTTATTAAAAAGATTCGTTAGATGGGTGAATTACCTGCCATCCCAAGCCAAACAGATGTCTATAGTCGTCTTTAAGAGGGATTTATGAAATTATTTCAATCCCAGTGGAGTAAGTAGTTCTGACAGACTACATTTTAACGTAATGTTGGGTGTTAATGATGGTAAGGGACTGGTTGACTTGTAGATTTAGCAAAGCCAGTCTCCTACTCTCCTTGAGCCAAGTGCCTTCCGTAACCTCTCCGACTAAAGATAGAAATGTGAAGTTATCAATATATATGATTTGTTTAATGGGATAGCTTTCAATTTCATTTACTGTTAAATTTATTAAAATTTGGAAATTGTTTGCAATTTATGATCTGCTTTAGTTGATATATGTAGTTTCTGCTATTAAGGAACAAATAATAATTCTAGTAATATTGCAATGATGGCTTGAAAGGTATTTTTTCTTGTGTTCACTTCACATGACCATGCTTTGCTTAATTTATAAATACCCAACTTAATGCCATTGTATATTTTACCATTCTCGAAACTAATTTATTTTACTATCGGTCATAATAAGCAATAATGGACTGCTCATTTATAGGTAAGTATTGTTTTAATTAAAAATGTGTGTATATGTATCATTTTGTTTATTTTCAATGATTCCATAACTTTTTACATAAGAATATATAAATATAAATATTTAGGATTTTTTTAGCTTTTATATTTAGGATTTTTAAAAAGTAGAAAACACAATTCACACACATAAAAATATAGAAAATTAATATAAATAACTTTCATCAAAGGAACATTAATAATGGTACAATTTATAACTTTGATTTTGGACTAATAAGAGCTTAGGACCCTGATTTTTAATGCTTCAAGTTCTTGCTTCAGTTTTTCTGGTACATCATTTGGTATTTGTTCTCTAAAATATTTTTCGCAATCTTCAATCTGAAAAATAAACAATCGAACATAATTTCTTTTTTTTTTTTTTGTATATTTTAAAGAGGAAACAATATTCATAGAGTTTATATTACAGCCTATGTGGTCGTATTTAGGTTCAAATTAATTTTTTTTAAAATTATTTATTTAATTTAAAAAAAAAAGTATTGAAGTAGTTTTTGTCTATTTAATAAAGTAGAAGTCAAAGTTTTTTTTTTTTTAAATCTATAAAACTTATTAAAAAAACTACCTCTTTTGTCCAAAAGTCTTTTGGTACTGACAGTGCCTCTTCAAGGTTGTTGATGATTGAACCTTGAAGGTTAATAGCATCTTTACTAGGGACATAACCAATTGGAGTCTCATCAGCAATAGACACATCATCAGATTCTGTTCTCCTCAGAATCCAGTCAAGGACACGAATATTTTCTCCAAATCCTGGCCAAAGCCATTTGCCCTGTAACAAGAAATGATTATAGCATGGACTTATTGTCAAACTACAAAATGCCTATGCAGGAATCCCTCTTTAGTGCGAACTCAGATAAACTGAAAGATCGGATGATACAAACTCATTTTTAGGTCCTGTCAAAAACAATTCATTTTCTGACATATTTTTGAAAAATATCCGGTTAACACTAATCCCAAACAATTTTAGGCAATGGTAGAGTGGAATTTTCGGCTAACACGAACTTATTCTAGGTACGAATATTTAGTGAACAATTCTCAGTAATTATCCCTCACCAGCGACGTACATTGTTCTGACCCCTCCTTCCTTTAAATTCAGTTTTAACAGCACTCTTTACATGTAACATCCGTTTCCGTAAAAAAAAAAAAATCAGAAAGTTCTATTAAATATTATTAAAGAAATAGTAGTAAGTGAAAACTTAAAAGTTTAAAAGTGGTATTATCAGGAATTTTTGTGGCTTAAATGAAAAAAAAAACTAAATAGTTTCCCTAAGATCTATTTATCTAAAAACAAAATTAGAAAAAATTGCATCCCAGCCTGTTGCTTGATTATTTTTAAGCCTAGATAAGGCTTTCTTAATTTCTTCCTCAGCGGGGATGTATATCTTGAATTGGAACTAGTCGAGTTGAGGATTCTTTACGGGGATTTTCTTTGCCAAGGAGACCATAGAAACATTGTCGCCATCTACCCACGTTTCTACGTTCATTGTTTTATAAAGACACCTCATCTGCTCTACATTTATTTAATCTGGGTTTGAAAGGTTTTCTTCAACTTTTTATCTTCTGGTAGAATTTTCTGGTCTTGTTGGCTTTCAAGGCCTTTTCTTCCTCTGAAGTAACCTGTTTTCTAAGCGTCTTCTGCCTCTATACTCCTTCGTACTTGCTCGTTAAGCATTAGTTTGTTGGTCTCGTTTTTGGCTCTATTGGCATCAGCGGATTCGTCATCAGTCAAGAATCTCCTCTGCTGCCCGTGAAATAGCATATTCCACCCCCTTCCAATGATTGTCAATGCTGTAGTCTGGAGGAACCTCCTACAACCTAAGGTATCCATCTACTTGTCTCTTGTATCTCCTCATCTTTTAGCCTCGAGGCATTGAATTTCTTGGTTTGGCTTCTTGGCTGTCTTCTTGTGTCCGAGTCTACATTTGTTCCTCAGTAGACTCGGACATCCTTAAGGTTTGTCTCATACGAGATGATATGAGAATTTGGTCGATTTGGTTAGTGGTCTCTCCATCCGATGACCTCCATATTTCCTTATTAATATTTCGGAGAGGTTCCTCCAACTGTCAGACCACGTGTTTCTGCTATGTTAATTATCCAATGTCCATTATCATTGGCTGGTGTCTTGTAGGCTGTTTATTATATATCTATGTATCCAGTACAGTTTCTATAGGGGCAGGGGCACTTGCTATTGAATAATTTTTTAATGCGCCTTATAACTATACGGATTCTTGAGATAATGGATTAAAAGTGCAAGATAAGTTACGAGAAAAGTTTGTTCCGAATCGACCCCTGCGAGGAATAGATGAGTTCTCAACATTGTCTGGCTTTGTATATACAAATTCATAATAGCGCAAAGCTGTTCAGCTTCACCATGAATTTTTATAAACGGATGAGGCCTGAGAGATGTAGATCCTGACCGAAGCCAGGAATCCTCATCATCTCTCTTCAGTCTTAAATCTGGTTAAGGGTTATGAGGTCCCATCCGGAGATAACAAGTTAAATCCTTCGAGAAGGTGAGATTGAAGTTGGAGTTGGTGAAGGAGAGGCTAAGGACCATTTTGGTCATAACATTAAATTTCTTCTCCTTGTAGCCCTTAGACTACACAATACGGAATAGCATGACCTACATGTTAAAGAAACTGTTAAGCAAACAAGATTTTTTATTTAATTGAAAACTACTATATATAACTTGATCCTCCATGAATAAAAAGACAAAGAGAGAATCCCTAAAAAGGTATTCATCCCGTTTTAGTAAGTAAAAATAAAGCATTACCCCTCTCAGGGTTTTAATTGCAATGGTGGTGTCTGATAATAGAACCTTACCCTCATAAATCAGATGAGATATGAGGCACTTGAAAATTGGCCTTTGCCAGTCATGGTTAATGGTAGGAAAATAAAGAAATTTATATTATCAGGCTCCGAGAATTTCAGGAGATAGACTAGGTCCAACTCATTGGATCCTGCTCAAGCCCCAACCCATTATAAATATTACGAAGAAAGCGATAAATTCTACGAGGATCTAGATCAAATTATGTAAGATACTTAATATAAAATGCCATGGTATAAATGTTATTCTTGGCAATTTTATTGTAAAGTTTGGCCAGGAAGGCAGTTTTGGACCAGTTTTAGGGAAAGAAAGTCTACCCAATACAACCAATGATAACGGGAACCAGATTGGTGATTTAGGTAACTTTTAGAGGTTTAGTTCTAAGTAACACAATGTTTCCTTATAGAAAATTTCATAAGGCAATATCACATCCGGCAGATGGCAAAATGGTAAACCAAATTGTTCTTGCCAAGGTTCATACAAACCATAAAGATAGCAACCTGGATGTTAGGTCCCATAAAGGGACAGGTTAAGATTCTGGTGATTTTTTGATAAGAAGCAAACTGTGTCAGAGATTAAAAACATCTAGCCTAAGGATGAAACGAACTGGAAGGTGCGCTTCAATCTCAATGTCATGAAAAGTATTTATGAATACGAGAAATTCTCAATATGCTATGGCATCGGTTTGACTCTATAAATATGGATTCCTTAGAAAAAATAAAAACAGAAATTTTTTTATCAATCATAGATTTAAAAAGGACCACTATAAATCCAAAAAATAATCGTATTAATAAAATTCTAACAAACTTTTTTAAATTTGTCAGATTCATAAATATAGAAATTGGATACAGTGCTCCTAGTATAGAATATCCTCCTTTGCAATGAATATAAATGCTATGAATATGGCCTATAGAGGAATACTAGACTGAATTTCGGCTGGATAAAAGCACCACTGACATTTTGTATGCTCTATGATTTTTTCGAAAGTCTTGGAAGGGAAACAAGGATGTGCATGTTGTCATAGTTTATAAAGCTATAAATAAATTTGGCAGGCATGTGTTAACTCTAAATTAATTAGAGTATTAAAATTAAAAAAAAAAATTTTAAATGACTAATGTGTTAGTACTGATTTTTAGATGAAAAAAAAATGTGTCTTAACTACCAGCAATCTTCTAACTGTGCAGGTTCAATATTCGTATTAAGTTCCCAAAAATTAAATTAAATTCAAATTATACTGCTAAAAACCATTATAACTGTATTCAATCGACATAGTTGTAGAAGTACTGTTTCTAGGATATGAAATTGCTTTGGCCAGATTTAAACTAGTAAGCAGTCTATATTAAACAAATTCAGTTTAATAGATATCACCTGAGATTATTATCAATTCTCAGATTGACAAAAAAGTACCCCATAATAATATTTCTGTAATAATAATATTATTTAAATTATTTATTTATTTAATATTATTTAAATTTATTATTATTTATAGTAATAATGATAATAATATTTCCCCATAATAAGATTCCTCTGCAAAATAAGCGCCTGATATTCAAGCTCTATGAACCATGCAAACTTTGTCAGAAACCTATCGAAGACACTCTGAAGCATTTTCTTTTGCACTGTTCCTCTTGTGATTCATACAGAGAACAATTCTTAAAGGAGTATATATCTGAAAATGATGAACTTTCTTCACTAGAAAACATCTTAAATTATAATAGTATAAATAAAATCAAGCATGTATTTCTGTTCCTCACATCAATCTTCAATAACTTCCAATCTTGTACAGTTTAGCCGGCTCGATACCTATTGATGAGGCCTTAACCTTGTTGTGATATTTGATTTCAAGTGATGATATGCAGATAAAGTGATAAACTTTTTAATATTATTAAAAAAAAATTTTTTTTTTTTATTCTATTGTCAGAGAATACTTATATATATGTATCTTGTATTAACTATATTTTTGATGACTGAAGTATGTGTATACTTATCTCTTTTTTCTTTCACAAATACTTTTTTTTTTTTTTTTTTAAGGGAAATTCTGTGTGTGTATATATATGTATAAATTTTTGTAATGTTTTATTATCATAAATATTATTTAATGTATCACCCCACAGGCCAATGCCAAGATAATGTAAGAAGCATGTATTGCTTTATACAATAAATAATCTATCTATCTATCTATCTATCTATCTAGAAACTCCTTAAAGTTCAATTATACAATAACTTGTGAATTGAGACTTACATTTGAATCTTTCCTAAACCAGTTTACATGAAATATCTTAGGAAGTTTAATGCCCTTGTGAATTTGAGGCATGTTCAACCAGTGTTGAAGGTAGTCACCGAAGTTATATCCAAAGAAAGGACGCATCGCAAATGGGTCGTGCATTAGCTGCTTTTCCTGAAAGTATTTAACAAATCATTAAGACAAATATTTAATGGATATTCACTGACTTACAGGAACTTTATTTAAAAAAGGAACTAAAATTAATTAAAAACCACTTCTTATAATGTTGACTAAATGCAACTATAATAATATAATGACTCAATTAATTTCAATAGTGTAATACAGTAATTAGTTTACAAGCATTTACAGTTATTTATTATATTCCATTGTTGGTTTACTTATTTTTGGTTTAATTTTTAAGGCCAGAAACATTTAACACTGTAATAATTTTATACCCTCATGCTATAACGTACCATTTATCAATTAATAACTGTTTTTTTTGGAACATGGTTTAAGCAATTTTTCTTTTCTGCTGTTACGTTAAATAAAGATAGTGCCTCGTATCAATACTGAGAAACGGTTAATAAGATATAAGATCTAGCCCATGTCTTAAATCAGACTTATTTTTAGGTATAAAAACTATTTTGAATAAGTAAGGAATAAGTGTAGTCCTTGTGGATCAAGGGTTGTTAAAACACGAACAAGTGAGAGATGATGGCCGACACAAGAGAATGGAACCAAAGCTTGAGTTCTATGTGTGCCAGTGTAGCCACCAACAGTTTTCCTTTATTTCTATTATTATTCAAATTATCTCAATTTTAAATACATACAATATTCACAAAAATTAATCAATAAGAAATAATAAAATCATTTTCCCTTACAATTTCCTTCCTAAAATTTATATATATATATTGTAATATACACATTTTTTCAGATTTTATGTACCTACTAAATAATTGTTTTTAGGTATCTTAAATTACTGCAATCATCAAAAATTATAATGAAAAGTGTGTTTGTCATCATAGATGGAACCAAATAGATGCCTTCATTTAAAAACATGGCGGCTCCATTTTGGACTTCAGCAGAACCACTGACATAATGAGCGAGTGGATGAAATTCATCAATTTTTCAATAGTTCACCAATAAACGTGATCTAAGAAAATCAAAAAGAAGTAGAAGAGATTTTCATCAAATGAAAACTTCTGCAAATAGTAAATGGTCCATTTGTATTAGATAATCGAAATGGCAGTTCACCATTTTTAAACCTGTAGAGTGGTGTAACGGACAAGAAAGAGAGTAGCTATTGTTGTAGGACCAGAGACCGGAGCAGACATCTTAAGAGCTCCCGTAGTACTTCATCCAGATTCAAGATCCACATCATTTGGTAACACACTTTAATTATATCCCATAGACCACAGTCGTCGCTCTTCAAAGAAGAAAGTGTTAAATTTAAGATATATTGACACTTCACGTATTAGTATGTTTTTTATTTATATATATATATATATATATATATATAAGCCCCGCAGCCGACGATTCTCCGAGCGATTATACCTTCCTCCGGAGATGTGAGGCCGGGTCATATGATTTGCTGACTATTTATTCACCCACAGTGAATGAATTAAACTGTGGGTGAATGAATTAAATCATTGGGGATCTCTGAATATGTGTTAAAATTAAAATCATACCTTTTATCATACCATTAAGGTATTCTCATCATATATTAAAGCTCCTTACATCCTTCAAACAGTAAAGCTATAAAAGTTTTATTATGTTTTTTGTACAATATTTTTTTTCGTATTTTTTCGGGTTATCAGCGATTTTTGCTATCCCCAGTGCCCTTGCCACCCAATTCCGAGGATAATTTCACTGTATTGCAGTGTATTATAGGAACATGTAAAATATTATTTTATCTTGCATTATCAGAAATAAGATGTATTGATTTGGTGTCATACTAAAATAATTGCAGAAGTTTATATATCATTACAAATAGAAGACATAAATAGGATGAGGAGCTGGTACTGGTATTGGTGGGGAGAACTAGTATGTAAATTAAATATTAATTAATTTAACAGAGTTGCAAGTGTTGTACTGATCTCCTGGGGTTTCATTAAGTTTTATTTTCAATATTAATGTTATACAGTTTTACTTTATTAAGCATGCAAATGATCACTTTACTTTTTAAATTTTTTTTATTTTTTTATTTCTTGGAAAGCAGAGTAAATTTTGGAGCTAAATTTAATATGTACTGTTAGAGGTATTATAAAAAAATAACCTGAGGAAAGTGAAATTTAAGAAATGGTCATTTCATTCTTCATGTTATATTCTGTTTACTTAATTAATTTAATGATATATAGTTTTCTTATATATATATATATATATATATATATATATATATATATATATATATATATATATATATATATATATATATATATAAAGATTTAATTTGATAATTACTTTATTATTTAAAGCAATATTTTATTTTTAAATTATTTATTCAATTTTCGAAAGTGAAAATTCTATTTACATTAAAGATATTTTATATATAATTGGAAAGTAATCATTCTAGTGCAATGGTTCACAAATGCTAGGTAGTCGTGGACCTTGAGTGAATTAAATAAATCATTGGGGACCCCTGAACATGTAATAACATTAAAATCATATCTTTGGTATTCACTGTACTCCCACCAGTGTTTGTAATGGTTATACCCAATTAAAGATTAAAAAAACAAGAGATTAATATTGGAAAAAAATAAAAAAAGGTTTAATAGAAAGGTATTTTAACGTTTATTTTCATCAGCTAGTCACGGACCCCTTGCAGATCCTTTGTGGACTCCTGGGGGTCTGCAGACCACCTTTTGGTATGTACTGTTCTAGTGGACCATAAAAACGGACCTGTGAGCCTGCTTTCGAACAGTAATTCATAGCCTTGCTTTTGAACAAGCAATTTTCATTCAATGTGATAAATGTAATTGCAAAGATATAAAATTTGATTTCAACAGGATTGTAATTTCAATTAAGAAGAAATTTTCTATATTAATTTTGAAAATAAAAAAAAAGACATACTTTATATTCTGCAGCTGCTGTTGACTCTGACCTCATCATTGCTCCCATAAGCACCCCATGCTCCCAAGAATAGCTCTGATATATTAATGGCACTCCTTTAGGTCTTCTTCCCCCAAACAATATTGCTGAAATCGGAACACCCTCAATGGATTCCCAGTTCGGGTCTATGATGGGAAGATTTCGAGCAGGAGCAGTAAACCTTGAAGAAATAATATACTAAAAATTTAAATATCATCAAGCCATTGATATTTAATGAGTTTTGGAAGTGTGGAAAAAATAGTTGAAAGAAAAATCTTGAGATATTTCATTGTCAAAATATCCATTTAAAAACAACTTTGAATAAATTTAAAAAAAATATATAAATCAATTGTTATTAAATATGCAGAGCACTATTTTAGTAAATACATAAAATAATGTTTCAGCGAAATGTAATAAGCTGTCCTTCATTTAGTTATGAACAAGAACAATGATATTAAAATTACTATCAATTATTGTCAATGGAACTTTTTAGTTGTGTCACATTCAGTGACACTGAGTAATCCATGCTCAACTGCCAGGTTTTCCCCTATCCAATGAAAAGCCAACTCCTAACTTTATTGAGGCTGAGTGTGCCCAGGGTTGATTCAGTGCTCATGCAACAGAAAACAAATCCAGAGAACAGGAGTGCAGTGCAATACTCTCTTAAATTCTCAGGGAAGAAAAATTAGAAGCCATTGAACCATTTCAGTATCTAGTTAGCACACTAATGTCAGGGTATGGAACAAGATATTGCGCTCATAAAGCATAAGATAGATGTTTTGCCCAACTGAAAAAGAACTACTAATAATGAGACATTCAATAGAGTTATGAAGGCTAACAAGTCAGATTATTATTATATTGAGATTTTTATTATTATTATATCCAAATGGATCTTTCTGGATTCACATAGTCAGATAAAGTTTGATGCTAATATTAGGAAAAGAAAATTGAGTTGAATAGATACACCTTATGCCATAAAAGTAATAAGATTGCAAAATGAGTCCTCTATTGGAACCTGAAAGGTTATCAGAAAGTTTGTTAATCATAGATAACAAAGCAAAGGTTCAAGGAATTTGCTGTGGTCAGATTCATAAAAATAAGACATCTAGCTACTGACCCATGTGCATGGAGCAAGTATGTTGTATCACTTTTGTCTCTATATGGATATAATACTTATATTGTAATTATTGATCACTGGCTAGAATTAAAACAAACTTGGGAACATTATTAAAAATAAAAAATGTTTTGTAATTATACTATTGTTAATTGCCATGCTCCAGGTGAAGTTATAAACGATGAAGTAAAAGACCAATTCTATAAATACCTTGGAAGAGTCGTAGATTCTTGCCCTGTGTATAATGTCAAAATAGTTTTCGGAGACTTTAATTAACAAGTTGGCAGGGAATCTGCTTATCAACCAACTATTGGACCCTATAGCATCCACAAGGATAGCAACAACAATGGCCACCGGCTAATAGGCTTTGAAACGATCTTCGGGCTAACCATAGGTAGTACCCTCTTTCCTGGAAAAATGATTCATTAGGCAACATGAAGATCTCTTAATGGTCTAGCGACCAATCAAATAGATCTTCTTCTGATCAGTTCACGTCATAAAACAGATCTTATGAGTGAACATAAACACGGATCATTTATCAAGCGTAGCTACAATTACCGTTACCAGATCCTCTCGAAGACCATTAAGAAAAAGATATGACGCAGGAAAATTAAAGGAAAATGAGGTTTGTACTGCATATCAGAACTGCCTCGATGAAGAAATTATTGAGAAGATGAGGACTTCTGGTGATGGCATTGAAAGACAATGGAAAATATGCTCTGAAGCACTCATTGCAGCCACTGAGAGAGCCTTAGGCTTTAAGAAAAGACCCCCTCGATCACTTTGGTTTGACAACAAGCGAGAACGAAGCCTACTTGAAATTGATGCAATGTCACTTAACAATGCAAGGCAAAATCGTGCAGGGAATGATTAATCCATAACTAAAATTAGGGGTTGATAAATTATTTGCCACTTCTATAATTTGGTTTTTATTGAAAAATAGATTCAAATGTTATACATTTATCTTCAGTTCAAGGATTAAGTAGATTATATCAAACAGAAAAGGTTACATTGGTTTGTTCTCGCAATGAACTAGTAATGGAAATGACTAATATTTCTACATGGATAAATTATGAGGTATGCCAATAAATATTCCGAAGCTTCACACGTTTAAATGCAAAATTAAAATATATTAAATTCATTGTTGTTCTTTTAGTGGATCAATCTATCAAGTCCTGTCGATATAAAACCGAAGATATGAGATTTCAAAAAAAAAAATGGATTTATCGCCACTTTTTCTAGGAAATATAAATGATTTGTTTATATTAAAACGATCTTCAAGAAAATGTTAATATTTGAAATTAATATGATTATAATCAAGCATAATCACCTTGAATTGGGGTGAGCTGCAGGTTTTATTCCATCCCACAACATGCCTTGCCAATCTCTTGTCACTTTTATATTCTCTGGTAATGGTTCCATGCCTTCCCACCAAACTCCACCATCACTTGTCTGGGCAACATTAGTGAAGAATGTATCTCTGAAAATAGTTGCCATAGCCATAGGGTTCGTCTTCCACGATGTTCCTATTGTTCAAGAATTTGATTAAAGGTCTAATAATTACTAAAATATACATAATATATTTAAAAGCAAGGATAATTATTGGCTATTATAAGCTCGATATAGAGTATAGAATATACAGTATAGTATTGGTTAAAAGAGGAGGCAAATACACCTTTGTTACTACCTCAGTCTCACTCTTCCTTTGATTTATAATAGATATAGCCTAGATCTTTTCATATTGTTTAGATTTTTCATATTGTTATTACATCCATAATTAAGCGCTCAGACTCATAACAGGCCCAATAAAATAAACCCTAATCAGTAAGTGAGAAACTACAGCGATGGAATCGTGTCATACGAGTAGAAGGGGCCGATGCTAAAAGAGTACGAGGCCACTGGAGACGAAAAAAAAGAAATGTTTGCTGAGTTAGCTAACAGAAACAAGCTACTCATTTACCTTAAATACGAGCCTTCAAGTCCGCTATCCGGGGCTCATATACATTTAATATGCCAGATAAAGTTGGAAAGAATACAGTCTGTGCAGGATTTCTTCTGGAATCTGAGAAAATAGTCTTGTCTAGATCAGAGGAAGGACTTTTTTTTATTTAACGATTTGTGTAAATAATTATTTTTTTAAATTCTGTTATTTGCGTATATCTCCGCTTCTAGGAGTCAGAAAGAACTAAAAAACCTTCAAATTGTTTACCATGAAATAAACTACAACGTGAAATATTTTTTTAAACTATAATTTAATTTCTTATAACAATTAAATTGCAAAAAAATGTAAAAATAAATTTCCAAGACTCCAAATTTTAAAGTTCAGCATCAGCTATAAAAATGCATTCAAGCAATGATCAGGAATCAATTAAAAATGATAGCCGTTTTGAGCTATTCGAAATAAAGGTTCAAATTTTTTTTTTATATATTAGTTTTAAGGAAGGTGATATCATTTTGCAATGTAACAAGTTTCATTTTGTTTGGCAATCATTTTTAATTGTTTCATGACAATTGTTTGAGTGTGTTGTAGCTTTTTCTATGGTAAATATTTTGAAGTTTTTTTGAGTTCTCTCTGATCCCTAGAAGTGAAGATATACGTGAATAACAGAATTTAAAAAATAATTTATCTTCAATCAATTTACCTTGAGGTCAATTGAAAACTCAGTAGTTTTCCTATTTATTTTTAGACGTTTCGGGGATACTTTGTCCCCCTCTTCAGCATCTAGTATAAACATAATAAATTATTACAATTTCTAATATATATCTATAATACATTATTTTTACAAAAACTTCTGCTGAACCAGTCAATTTATAAAATCTAAAAACAATTTAATAAATTTCTTACCTAAATAATATCCAAAGATGTTGGGTGTGCCACTTAACTAGTACTTTAAATGAGACTTGTTCAATGAATTATTAAAAAGTTCAAAGTTTGAATAAAGAAGGGGGGGGGGGAGGTATTAGTATTTACCTATTTTTATATCATTATTCCAAATTTCTGGAATAAACTTAAGTTCTTCCTTTACATTTAAAGCGTTTTGTAGGTATTATTTTATTAGTAATTTTTTTTTAATTTTTCTTTTTGTTGTACTTTTCCCCTATCTAATTTTATGTAGAAATTAAATTGTTTTTTTTAGATTTTATAAATTGACTGATTAAGCAAAACGTTTTGTAAAAATAATGTATTATAGATATATATTAGAAATTGTAATAATTTATTATGTTTATACTAGATGCTGAAGAGGGGGACAAAGTATCCCCGAAACGTCTAAAAATAAATAGGAAAACTACTGAGTTTTTAATTGACCTCAAGGCAAATTGATTGAAGATAGACATATAATATGGAAGGTCAAAAATTGAAAATAATTAAAAATTAATTGTTTATATAAATCGTTAAATAAAAGTCTGTCACATGATCTAGACAAGACTATTTTCCCAGATTCCTGAAGAAATCCAGCACATAATATATTTTTTCCAGATTTTGCCCTTGATGCCGGACTGTTCCCTCGGCTAGGTGAATGTCAAGCATTTAAATAAGCTACTATGAGGCACAGTTGGAAGGGCCATTATCTATATCATAACTTCCTAGATGCTTATTAAAAACTCAGCAAAAATTACTTATTGAATGCAAACTGGGCCATGTTGAAGGCTCATTTCTGTAGATAGCTGGCGATCAGTATGAGCCCCTAATATAACCAGGTGAGCAAATTAAAAACATCCTATCCATCCAGCAAGGACAAAGCTTATCTTCGTCTGCATCTCATAGTTTTCATCTCAATAGTTTTGCTAAAACTGACCATGTCTGTTTCATATAAACTAATGAGGTTAGTGCTTTGGCCTAATACTATTTGTTAATTCTCTGTACTCTAATTAAAATCCTTAAAATAATAAGGATTTAAAAATAATAAATTAAAGGATTTAAAATAATAATAAGGAGGGCTTCTTTATCATATACTTCATTCGTAAGTCTATAAAACAACAATTATGTTATTGTAATATTTTGATACCTGGAGCTACTCCAAAGAAACCATTTTCAGGGTTGATAGCATGAAACATTTTTGTTTTTTTATTGAACTTAATCCAAGCGATATCATCACCCACGCACTCCACTTTGTATCCAGGAATCGTAGGTGTCAGCATAGCCAAGTTAGTTTTACCTATAAGGCATGAAAAGTAAAAAAGGCATAGACAAATTCAACAATATGAAAAAGTTATAAATTATCATACATTAATTCAAAAAATAGCTGGTATAAATTCGAACTCAAATAAATAAAAGGATTATCTACAGGTAGATCAAAAAATAATGAAATCAGTTAAATATAAACATTAGTTATCAATAACTGATTCAGGACTAAATATTTATTAAACGCTTTCAGTCTGAAAATAGCGACATTAATAATTTGACTAAACAATACTTTAAATAACACACAACTAACAACTGTACAAACCTTGAGTGTTTGAATGCATCTGTACTTTAAAGGACATGCTAAAATTCGACTCTGTTTTTTTCAATACAGTAATCTGTGTTGACATTCAACTATACAACGAAGAATCTTATATTTTTTGCGATAAAACTGTTACATTGACCAACGAAAAAAAAATGTCTTAATGTTTCCTACAAAATCATTATCAATATTGTCTTTGTTGGTGAATAAATGTGGAATTCCATTTCAAAGAATAGTTTTTGCCACTAGATCAAATGGTGACTTTATGAGAGTGTTTCTTTTTGGCCTGCCTCATATACGTCAACTCCGGGACATCCCTGTAGACAGTTCAACAGTAGTCTGTTAGCATTGATTCATTCCAACGACCCTGATATCTCTGCTCCATCGAAGAAATGTCTTGGTGGATCTCTCTCCATGCTCATCACTAACAGCTCCACAATTTTCTAGAAAAAAAATTCAAGTGGGAGTGGAGAAAATGTATTTTTAGAGAAATATTACACCCAGAGCATTTTATTTTTTAAGCAGCTCTTTGACCAACTGAGGATAGTTATTGCCATAATATCTATGCATCATATCTTTGAGCGCTTCCCAAGCTATCTTTTCCCTTCAGTATTCAATCAAAGTTGGCATCTTTAAATATTTAACGGATTCGAGGACCAACGAAAATTCCTTCCTTGATCTTAACCTTACTTAATCGGAAAGAGTTCCCTCTCAAGTACTTAGAAGCTTCTCCTTCCTGGTCCATAGCTTTAACAAAGTTCTTCATTAATCCCAGTTTGATGTGTAAGGAAGGAAGAAGAACGGTTTTCGGATCGGGAGGGGGGAGGTAGAAGAGAAGAGTCTATAAATAGCTTCCTTTCAATTCAGTAATGAAGTAACGATATAAGCACGTTAACATTAGTTCAAGCAAGAAGTCTGTTTCATTTCTCAAAAAAAGGAAGCAGATGTCTCTGACCACTGCGACATTCACTGATCCTGACACAAGGTTGGAGGAGATGTCATTGTTGTACCCCAAAAATTCAGCTTTTTCTTTTGACAAGTCAAGAGGCGATCTGAATAAAACCGGGTACGTGCTCATTCCTTAAAAAACTGAGCAGATGCTCCGATTAGATGTGAATAAAGAGAAGTTATTTAATGGAGTACTTGCTAAGTATATGGAGTATGTGCTTCAAATATGAGTTGATTATTGAATCGGAGTACTTGCTCAACTTTCTAAATGAATAAAACTGAGAACGTGCTTCACTTTGTGAGTAAATACTCATTAAAATGCGGAGTCTAAGAAAAATTAGATCGGCATTTTACTCCGAATCAAATACTTAGCAAGTATTCCATTCTGAAACTTCTCTTTATTCACATAAAATCGGAGTATGTGCTCAGATTTATTCACATGACCTAAGGTATCGTACGAAATCACCGAGTTCACCTGATTTAGTTTGTGGGGTTCACCCAAGTCATTAAGAAATCTGAGCCGTAGCAAGAACCAGCTTCATGTCCTTTTCTTCTTTGGAGCATTCTTCTTCTTTCTCAGAATCACTCTTTCCAAAATTACAATTTTTTGGGCGTTTAGGAACTAGTAAAGTATTGGAATGTGGAACAGCCCTAAAGTCAGAAGGAAGATTGGGTTACTGAGCTTTTCGTTTCGTTTTCATTCACCGGGCACTTGAAAAAGGGAGCGTCATGTATAAATAACGGTCACTTGTGCGATTAGTTAGCTTTCGCCATACCAGGAGCATAGGAAAAGGCATTGCTACTTTCTTTCCATTCAACCACTCTCGCGGAATCACTATACACGAGTTGCAACAAACGTGTGGTGCCTGCATGATTTATCCTGATCATCAAAGGATTCGGGTATCGAAGTGAGCTACTTTTTTGTTAATAATAATGAAACTAATTCGTTATTTCCCTTAGACACTACTTTTAAAATACGTTAGATAAGTGGAGCCAAGATGAAATATACAAATATTTTGTAAATGTTAACTAGGAAATGATAAAGGGGAAACAGTGTAATAGAAACAGTAAATTGTCTGAAAATGGGATCCTATAATTCCGAAACGTAACTTAATGCTGTAGATGACCATGCATAACCCTCCCTCCCACAAAAAAACGAGTTTTAATAACGGAAGGCTATATTACTTAGAAAGCGCCTATAGTTTAAATATTATTTAGAAGGTTGTCAGTTGGTCATTTCGACCACAAGCCACATATTTATGCTTTTATACAATATCACAACCCTCAATATATACAACTACTCGACAAAAAAGACAACCCAACAACATAGCGCAATCCTCAACCTGCATTCGATAAATTGAGGGCAAAAATAATTGGTTGAAGACTCATTGTTACGTTTGGAAGTAATTGACTTTCTAAATCCTTTAAGTTGAATCGATGTGGCGAAAACTCTACTGACGAAGAATTGGAAAAGCTTCAGATCAATCCCAATCTAAAGATGGTACAAGTTGCTATTCCTACTTCTTTAATTGCTATTCCTTTTATTTATCAGTAGATACTTTTGCATGAATTAGACTCTCTTCTTTACCTTCTAATATAAGAAAAGCAGGCTTCACAGGTAGCCATTCAAAATATCGAAAACATTATAACCTGTAGCTATATATGGATTGACATATAAAATATTGTAAGAACTGGACTTTTTGGAATTTCAATGTACCAACTTCGATGGCTATACACTATTCCTGAGTTAGAATTTTTTTTTTCAAAATAAAGCAAATTCAGGAAAATAAATTTATATATTGGCGGTCTCGGGCTATTATTCAAAGACTTTCGCTAGGTTCAAGCAGTTACAGACAGGTTAATTTTCATCGTCAGTCGTCCTCTTATTCTTCGTTGGTATCTTATTCAAAACCTCATGTGGTCCTCAAACTTTTCTGTAAATATTTCGATATCTTTTTGAAGTGTGTGAAATCAAAAGTCACGGTCACCATCACCAAGACTGAGGTTCCATTTGAATCTTCATCTACAAATTGTTATCAAGAACCGACTGAGAACAAAAATCAACGTTGACCAACTGAACTAACTACAGTCGAAGAAAATCTAATCCAAAAAATATAAGGTCGTTTAGTTCCTTTTGTCATAGATGAACTGTCATCCGAATTTTCCTCTGGCTGTATTAGTGAATATTGTATATTTAATTACTGTATATTTAGTAATTTGTGGTAGAAAATATTTGGTACGTCCCGTTTTTGTGTATAAAAGTTTTAATCATTGTTGTAAAGTTATGTTTATATAAAACTATGGGGTTCAAAATAAAGTTGTAAAATATTAACCACTGTTGGTAGCAACCTGCACATCCAATTATTACCTTTAAACTTTTGATTTTGTAATTTTAACTAGGGGCACATAGATCCATGTCCACATTTCTTTTAAAATATTAAATGTATTTTAAAAGAAAATAATAAAAATATGTTGATAGTGGGTGTATATCTCAAGTAAGCGGATATTGAAGGCATCATCGATATTTTCAATTTTATTTAATGTCTTAGACAACTATTTTTGACACCTTATAATAATTAATGCATTAAAATAATTATTAAAAACGGAAATAATATATTAAGCCGTAATTCAATCACCTAAAAGTTTAAGAACCAGAATGGTGGTGGCATAAAGGTGGGTTTTCCGGAAAGAAGTCTGAATGTAGGTAGCAGGCAGGGCTACTTAGTAATTAGTAATTGAAGAGAATGTAATGTGGAATGTGGAATATAGCTCTCCACAGTTCATATCCATTAATCTCTTGGAAATTTGGTAAATACATATCCGATATTTTTAAAGAATAAATTAAGGCTTCATATTATCCAGGATACTCACCACATGCTGATGGAAATGCTGCACAAATGTATTTTTTTTTACCGTTTGGTGGAGTAATACCTAAAATCTAAAATCAGATACAATTAATAATATAAAATAAGACATTTATAGTAAGATTTAATACAATATATTAACTCACCAACATATGTTCAGCTAGCCATCCTTCATTCTTTGCTATATTTGATCCAATTCGAAGAGCAAAGCATTTCTTTCCAAGGAGCGAATTTCCTCCATATCCACTACCATAACTGACTATTTCATTTTTTTCTGGCCTATAAAAGTCATACTTGAACTTTAATAACTTAATGCTAGTTATATTATTGACCATTTTCCATTCCTCCATTGCATTAATCAAGACATGTTCTAATATCCATTGCTAATGCACCCACTTGAGAGTAAATCTTGCTAGAAACTAATAAAAACCAACTCCATAATTTATGGATTTCAGTGCATTCTCGAATCCAATTTAGCCGTCCCTCAGATAATAGTGCTTTGCTAACTTTCAAATAATGATTCCTCGTCGGAATTGTGGGAAATGGTCACATAGAAATATAATTTAAAAAATCTTCATCTTAATAAAAAATGGAATGAAATAGTTTTACATAATAACGGTTCCGGGTAACCCTTGGAAAGGAGTATAATTGGATATTGAATTTTATTGTTATGAAGGGCAATTGGAAGCTGCCGTTGTGCCGAGGCCCGTGGGATTTGATGCCGTTGTGCCGAGGCCCGTGGGATTTGTTGCCGTTGTGCCGAGGCCCGTGGGATTTGATGCCGTTGTGCCGAGGCCCGTGGGATTTGCTGCCGTTGTGCCGAGGCCCGTGGGATTTGTTGCCGTTGTGCCGAGGCCCGTGGGATTTGCAGCCTTGCTACCAGCTATTTATGCCCCCCGTTAAGAATTTATACTGCTTGCCCTTTCCCATTCACTTATTTAAATGCTCTAATTGTATTATATGCCTTACATTGTTTGGTTCATGTTTATCTCAAGACATATTATTATTGTAGACATATTATTGCCTTGTATTGTTAGGTTGATGTTTATTTCCAACTCGTGCCTATATTAAATGACTTTAATGTTTTGGTTCATGTTTATCTCAAGATCGTGCATATATTACATGCCTTTTCTTGAAGTGCAAGTTCTTATCACACAATCCCAACTTTCTCCACATGTATACTGAACGTTTTGTTTGTTTGATAAAATACACAATTGTTATCATTCCTACCTCCACTGACATAGATCCTCAATGTGGTTCAGTTATCATTTGTACGAACGCAGTAAATTGAAATCTACGACTATCATATACCTAGTTAAAATAGTTATATTATGTATTAGCATTAATAATTGTTTTGTCATTTATAGTTTTTTAGGAAGATCATAGAAGGAGACTTCCGTAAGTTCAAGAGGTAAAGAAATCCCTAAGGGGGCTTCCAGCAATGGTTGGACAGATGACAGTTTTTATTTTAAAGGATATAATATATTGAAAATGATAACATCTTAAAAAATGTCCGTTTTAACCGATTATTACAAACTAAAAAAAAAAAAAAGAGATAGAAAAGATATATTACTAACAGAAAAGTAAATGATGTACTTATGGATGATAGTTTGCCAAGTTTATATTTGCATCGTAAAATGGATCTAGTCCAGGAATTAAGAGTAACGTATGAAGAGTAAGCTGTTCGATGTGTTGTGGGCCAGAAGCGGCTATTCAAGAATATTACCTTCATTTTAAAACTTATTAATTTTTATTCGAAATTTCAGAAACATTATCTGATCTTGTTTCCGAGTACTTTATTCCATTTGACTGTATGAGCACGTGATCCCCCCTAGCTTTATAAAATAAATATACAATTACTCCATTGTATATAAAGAATTAGAAAATATTTATTTGAGATTGAGTAAATTAACAGAAACGGGGCCCCTTCATTCCACTATTCAGGAACCTCCAATGGCTTATCCGAAAAGAAAACTTCATTTGCGCGTACTTCTAAAGGTATACATTTTATGGTAAATTATCCAATAGTCATTTGAAAGGCAATTAAAATATCAACGAAACTAAAATCAGACAATACGGCGTATTGAAATTTGCGTCCAATCTTTTAAAAGTAGTCTGTGGATGCCCCCATGGAAACCCGTTATCTTTTCTTCAGTTTCTCTAATGACCCGAAAACTACTGAGATATATAGTTTTCATTCCAGATGCTCATTTAAAATATGTTTAAATTGCCTATAAAGCTAAACTTTTCCTCTTGAATATAGTTTCTTTTATTTATTGTTGACCCTTGATATTGAAATTTCTTTGCGCAATCTAACATATTCGATGCTATATCTAGATCACCGATTTCATGCCGTTTCTATTACTAAATAAATATATTTTGCATCACCTCTATTTATTTGGAAGCCTAACTTTTACAGGATCTCATCACCTTGCATTATTTAATTAAATAGTTTTCGCATCTCCACCTAACAGTACTAAATCGTCAGCATACTCAAGTAGCGGTGTTTTGCCATAAGAGTCAATCATTATTCAGAACAAATCAACTTTCTAACGGTATATTCTTGTACTAAATTAAAGGAAACTAGTAAAAAGTAAATCGCCTTGTTTTAAACCAGAAAACCACAAAGTCAAACAAAAATAAATATTTGTCAATATTAAAATCCTTTGGAGGATAAAATAAATACGAACATAGAGGTAAAGTTAAGAATTGCCGTTACACTTGGTATGGGAGCTAAAAATCATAGCCATAGCCATTTCATAAAAGCCATAGCTTTATGAAAGATGCCCACACTTGAAAATTATCAAATGCCCTCACTCATCGGCTAATGACATAATCATCACATAATCATGCCAACTCACCTTGAGTGGGAAAACCATTTCTTGCTAATAGTCTCTCAGCCGTTGCCTGGCTAAAGAGTATTCCTCTTGAGATCGGTATACTTTCAAGTTGATGCCTAGCTTTACATAATATAAAACCACAATATGAATAATAACCTGTGAAGTATTATTGTCTGCTCAGGATTACAAGGCCATTTGGAATGGTTCCCGAGCAAAGGATCTATCGGGGCTCCAACTGAATGTTTCGCTAAAA
This sequence comes from Rhaphigaster nebulosa, assembly GCA_948150685.1. Taxonomy (NCBI): domain Eukaryota; kingdom Metazoa; phylum Arthropoda; class Insecta; order Hemiptera; family Pentatomidae; genus Rhaphigaster; species Rhaphigaster nebulosa. The sequence continues at coordinate 10,047,646 of OX411307.1, forward strand.
CAATGTCTTCCTCATTATCTTCATTCATATGCCTAAGAACCTAGGATGAAAAAATAAAATTAAACAAAAATATCTGGACTGACAAGAGAGTTACTTAATATGTATTGTATATGTTTGTGTGCCGTGCTAGCCAATGAATGTATATTAATAAACAGTTTAAATAAATATCTTTACTCAGTCAGTTGTTTATATGAAACGAAAAACAGGGTTACTTCATACAAATATTTTGTTTTAAGTATTAGTGTCAATATTTATTGCTAAAATTCAAATATAAATTAAAAATTAATTTTGATTTCAAATTATTTTTTAATTTTTCTTTTCTAAGGATTTTCTTGATCCTTGAAAATTATTATAAATCAGTAATTATTTTATTTATTAACGGTAATTAATTGCGATATAAATTTGAAAAAAAAAAAAGGATAGAATTTAAAGTATATGATATAAAGTATACATTATTAATATTACATTTACGATTTACTGTATCCATGTTAGTTGGTTTCAATATGGTTTGATTATATCTTTACTTTATTTTTTATTACTGCAGATATTATCCATATTGCGTTTAAGTCGACAAGTTAATAAAAACTCTATATATAGAAAATTACAAATAGCATTTTACAGAGTCCGCACTTGTAATGAAACAACTTTTAATTTTGATTTGAGAATATGATATTATTTATCGCACCTCTTCTCCCATCCTGGTCATTATCCTCATTGATGCTGCAACATAGGTAGAATCAGTGAGCTGCAATCCGAACTTCGCCAAAGGACTGCCAACAGGTCCCATAGAAAAAGGCACAATGTACATGGTTCTTCCCTTCATACATCCTGTGAACCTCTTCCTTACTGCCTCATCCATGTCCTCTGGTGAAATCCAGTTGCCTAGCTTACCAATGACCCCTTCAGCTGGTTCGGGGATGGCATCTTTTTTATTTTTTGTACAGATAAACGTTTTGGACTCTACTCTTGCTACATCTTTTGGATCTGTCCGCGCAAGGAAGCTGCAATAGAACAAACTTATTACTATATCATTCTAATACAATATTAAACTTCTAGCGAATACATGGAAATATTAATTGATTACATAATTTAGTTCCCAACTGATCAATTACATAATTTGTCTAGATCTATAGCACGGTATTGATTTTGATAACTGTACTTAATTATTCATTCCATTATTATGTTGATAATGATTTCATCGTGTATATATTTTTAAACAATGCCGTGGATTATATATTTGACATTATACTTCAATATCGACGGAAAGAATCATGAAAAAAAAAATGATACATTGGAAATAAAAGGAACTAAACTTAAAAGAGAACCAAACTGAAACATCTGGTAATTTCAAATACTTACTTTTGAAAAAGCTGGATGATTTGATGAAGTAATGAGAGTTGAGAAACTTATTCCTAAATTGGATGATAAAGAAGATAATTTATGAAGGAGATGGAGCCTAAAGCTAGTCAAGTAATACTTTCGAAAATGAATGAGGTAACAATTATCCATATTTTAAATTTCATAATATCCAGGAAAATTTGGAATAAACTTTTAACTGCATTTCAACAGATGCTACAAATAACTATTTGTTTGCTGCTCGATATGTTTTTTATTTCCCAATATAAATATAAAGGGATGACTTGCAACATGCCCCTTGTTGTGACTTGACTTGAGAATTTTCGACACATTATAACTAAAATGTGTCCCTTCCAAATGATTGTGAATATTTTATTTCAAGAACCATCATAAGATTTTCGGCGCCCGTGGGCTACTAATAATGATGTCCCTCGAAGGCCCGAAGAAGGCGAATATGTTGAGCAAAAAATTTTATTTTTCGATTCCTTTAAAAATTTGTGTTTAGGGGTTTTTGAGGAGTGAAACATGAATATCAACTTTGTTTCTCCCTAAAAATACATTTAATCCCATTTAGTTACGTCGCATAGTGATCTAAACTTTTCCAACATGGTGCTGAAAATCCTGCCGTGCTTGCTATTCGACGTTGCGACTTGAAGCTTGAAGAAAGTTCAAGGTAAGCTTGATATCATCTCATATCATTTTTGTCGATTTCATATTAAATAAATAATAAATTAAATTAAAAAAAAATTAATTATTTTCAGAAAACCATATTATAAAACCATATAAACAAAAACTGGCAAAATGGTCCTAGCTTGACGAATCTTGGAGAAACTTCTAGATAAGCATCAAATAACTTAATATCACATATCATATAATTTTATATCATATGCAATTTCATTTCATGTTTTCATTATAATTAACGTAATATTATCGTCATTTCAGAACGAGACATAGAAAAACATGATAAAATCGAAATTTATAATGCCAAAAAATATTGATTTGACTCATTTGCCAGTCAAAGGTAAACGAAGGAGATGTGCAAATTTTTGTACAAAAAATAAAAGAAGACATACGCTGTAATATTATATGTAGTCGGTGCAAAGTAGCTCTTTTCTTGGAATGTTATGTCCCATTTCATCGGCATTAGTAGTATTCCATTATTTTTATTGTAGTTCTTTTATACATATGTAAGTAGTATGTATATGTATAAATTAAGTTAAGATTTTATGAATATTTGTTAGTGTATATAGTTTAGGTTTAGTGAAATTGTGTTATAATGTTTATATACTTATAGTTGTCAGTTATTAGTTTTTAATTCTATCATGAAAATAAAAAATGTTTTTCTGTTAATTTCTCTATATATTTTTTTTCCAGCAGTTTTTATCGTTATATTGAAGTTTTTAGTTTATGTAATTATTTGTAAATATAAAGCTTTTGTAATATGTCTTATTATTATGATCAAACCTATTTATATACCTATTTATATAACATGGATGGTGTTGATAAAAATTTACTTCCTTTTTTTTTTAAATAAGAAAGCATATGCATTTATTGTATTTGTGGGTACCAATGCACACATTGTATCTAATAAAAAAAAAATATGAAAAAACATAAATGAAGTTTAATGTGCCTAAGTGGGCACTGGCCATATATGTACCGCTCCATTTTTTTTGGGAGGGGATTTTTTTAAACTTTTCTCAAGTGTCATTACTCATTGCTAGGACCAATGTCTATCGTATAAACACAAAAAAAAACATCCTACATGCTAGGGCTTATGCCGCTTAAAGGGTTATAGAATGTCACTTATGGTAAATTGTATGATATAATCAAAAGTATCTTACCAATTACGATATTTGGGTAAAGGGACAATAATTCCGTCCAACAACATCTTCTCAATAAACATTTTATTTTCTCGCTCAGATCCATCGCAGAGATGTATTTCAGAAGGCTTACATTGTTTGATAGCTTCTTCCACATATTTCCGCAACTAAAACAGAAGTGACCTTCTCATTGGCAACTATTTATTTTATAATGAAAATATATTATTTTATGCATTAGGAGAACGACCCATATCAGATTGTATTGGAGGAAATAAATCAGCAGACATTAGATTAATATGGCTAGACTACTCTAGGTAATGAGTTGTTAATAATGGGGGATTGCATTCTTTGAATTTTAAGACAAGTAGGTGGATAAATGAAGAATAAATTGGCTTACCTTGCTGGGCAGGTTTTTTATTGAGACGGGGCGGTGAGGAGATAGGGCTGCAAGTTGAAGATTCCTAGCCTGCTGGTGAACTGCAAGGCCGGGGTACCTGCACACATCCATACCAACTCAAATACTCTTTCCAGTTATTAAATAACAATTTAGAAACATGATTTTTTCATATCTAATCTTACATTTCAAAACTTTTCCATTGTATTAATTTTCGTTACAGCAAAATATGGATCTCACTTTTTTATTTTAACATTGTTTAATCATCATTCACGGATTTCAATTGGTTTAATTTTTTTTAAAATATATTGATTTCAATAAGCTTGTCATCTATAGCGTTCATTTATACACGGCATTTTTTGTATTAGAAGGAAAGCTCCATTTGTCTACACTATTTATTCTGATGAAACGAGCAATACGATATGTATATGTTATTTAGAATTATGAAGATATAGAGGACCGTTCATAAAATCTAGGAGGTGATAGTTACTAACGCGGTCAGAAATAATTTTATATAAACAATTATTTACTGTTTATGCGTGGCACGCATTTGCTAATTCCCTCAGATACAAGAGTAAATAAGAGGCCAAACTAAAGAGCAGAAAATTGCCCGGATCCGATGCACAATATCTCATAAAATAATAAGATGCTCGATTTATGCATTTTATTCACTGTAAACTAATGTTACCGTTTATTCAAAGAAGGTATTTTACATTTTTGACTATAAAGTCAATATAACTATTAATACAGTTACAATATTAAATTGAAATAAGCATTTGAAATGGAAAATACCAGAAGCACAATATTATACCTAATAAGGTCTTTGAAATTGTAAGGATAATGACAGAAACATAAATCTAATAACTATTTTAAATAACTCCTTTAATTCCATAAATTTATTGGGACGATGTAAACATTTGTTGCTTATGATTAATTGATTACACGAACTTGTAGGGTAGTCTAACTATTAAACTTCTCAAATTTCAATACCGCAGTCCTTATTAGACCATATAATGACTTTTTCCAAGATTTTTTCTTTGAACAAATATCAATAAGCTTAGAAAAGTCAATTTCATTAGCTGGTTCATTTTCAATTGAAAGCACTGCCAATCCAGCTAGTCGATACTGATTCATCGCTGATCTCAAATAACTTGTAATTATTTTCAATTTAGAAAAAGAGCGCTCTGCATTTGCTTTTGCTATCTGAAAATACAGTACCAAAACAAAAGAGTGAAACATGATAATTACAAATCCGAATGAAATATTGCGACTTCATTTTTCACCCCCGTCTCCGGGGTCCCCGATCTTCTCCTCGATTGCCCCGACCTGGTTACGCCCCGATAGCTCCGACCTAGTAATGCCCCGATTGCTCCGACCTAGTAATGCCCCGATTGCTCCGACCTGGTAACGCCCCGATTGCTGCGACCTGGTAACACCCCGATTGCTCCGACCTGGTAACGCCCCGATTGATCCGACCTGGTAACGCCACTGATGCGATGGTTCACCTTCGGAACTATTCAATAACTGAGCTTTTGGAGCTGTCCTAGGTCGAGGAACCACGAGCCAATAGACGGAAGAATCGTCATTCCAGTTCACGATAGGAAAACGGATACCCTTCTCTGTGGACGAACTGCGGAGGACAAAATTCATTTAGTACTGCATATAAAGTATTATCAATAGACTTATATAATTGACTAATACCTAATGTTGAAAAGAAGCCGGGCGATTATCAGGATGACTTAAGATGTAAGAGTTCAACAACTGAAAAAATGCTTTCATGCATATCTGTGAAACATTTAAGAATATTATCAGTAATTATAAATGTTTATTGCTTTAAGCCAGCCGATAACATAATTCTATGATAAGAGCTTTACGATGCAATACAGACAAGAAAATTCCTGAAGCTTATACGGATTTTCATATGCCTTTCATCGTGTGCACCTCAAGACTTATTATATGCGATGTAAGTTTTCTGGTAGGGATTCAAATTCATTCGATATAGAAAATGGGTAAAAACAAGACGGGAATTCCCCGCATGGCAAGAGGGGAATCAGCTCAATGACGGATCCACAGGGGGTGAGGGAGAAATTTACTCTCCCAAAATAACCACTGAGAAACAAAAAAATGAACTACGGCTAATTTAAAATATACCTACCAGCAATAATACTCGTGTATAACTGTGATAAATTATCATTCATTAGATAGAAGGGAAATTAGCCTAAGCTTTCCTTGTGAGAAACTGATGGTCGAAATTCTCAAATGTAATTAATTTTTTTATTAATTCAAATAAAATAAGTGTATTAAACTTCTATCGTTTTGTTATTTTTTAAACCTGATAAAAACTATTAACTTTTTTATATGATCCATTGGCTAAGTCGCTGGATTCGCATAAATGGAATCCTGATCAAGGTCAAAATAGCTTTAAATCGGTTCAAACTGTATCCTTTGTCATTGGGTTATTAATTACTAAGATATCCTGTCAATCCCATCTCAACCGGAATAAGACAACACAATTACATAATTATACATATTCCCTTATTAACATGCATTGCAAATTAAAAACGATTGGCTCCTCAAAGGAAGAATATATACACACATTAAAAATATCAAATAAAATTTATGACATAATACCGACCTGCTCTAAAAATATCTCTGTGACCCTGATACAGGGCCGGAACAAGGGGGCACGGTAAAGGGGGCAGAGCAAAGGGAGCAGAGCAAAGGGGGCACACGGTAAAGGGGGCAGGGCAAAGGGGGCACTTACACCGGGCGGCACAAGTTAAAGGTTGGAAAATTTCCAGCAAAATTTTATTTTTAAGTTCAATAAAAAATATTTGTTTCTGATTTTTGATAGAATTGACCTTGATTCAGTGAGTGTTTATGCTACGATATAATATTATTAATTTGGAAATATACTACTTACAATGCTGTTGGAGGAGGGGGGAGAGAAAAACTTGCGGTCCTGCTCTGATAGTTCTAACCCTAAAAACTGCTTCTGGTGCGCCCCGGATCAGAGAGAGTGCTTGCCTGAGTAATAATTGGAAGGTCACTAGCTCACTCTCGGGGTCAGTTTGCAAAGGTATGCCATGTAAGGCTCGGAATCGGAAGAAATTAAAATATAATGAAGTATTATAGAATAAGAAGAGTGGTGGGGATGAGGTGAGATTGGCAGCCTTACCATTTAGCTGGTCCACATCTTCCAATACCTCACTACCTCACTATTCAAATCTCATTTCTGAGAACCCGTCATTCCATTATTATTCCCTCATTTCTATTACATAGAATTTTCAATTAATGATCAGTTGTTGAATTCAGATTATTTAAGTTAATTGGCAAAAAATTAATTGTAAAAATTTCGGAATTTTTTTAAAATTAGATTTATTGTAGTGAATAATGTATATAAAATTACGATTTTAAAATTGGTGAAAAAAGAACAATGATATCATTTTTTTTTATTCCTAAGGAAATTTTCATGTGGTCCATACAGAATCGATTTAAATAATTGAGAGTTTTTAAATCGAATCATGGAACTGGATATGCTCACTGAGTGCCATTTTGGAATTTTCACATGAGGTTGTAATTTTACATATTTCCAGAGCCGTTTAAAACAAGGGGTTATGATTTTGTTAGTTATCCCTAAACCTGTAAGGTATTGGGTTTCCATGAATACTATCCTTACATAATAATGATATAGTAATAATCCATTGGATTTAACTCAAACCATTAAACAGTTTATTGTTTGGTCTTGATTGGAGACTAAAATCATATAACTCTCCTCATATAACCGCAAGATAATATATGCATTCGTATAAATTAAAAAAAAAAAAAATCACATTAGTGAATCCATGTCCAAAGCAATAATTCGTGTGTTGCATTCCATGTTATTGGTAACTTAAATACCTCATGCAAACTATAAAAAATAGAGTTAGCACATCATGTGTCATAGCGATATAAAATCTTATAAAAAAAATTTTAGCATAATTTTTATTTAGGGGATTCCAAAGCAATATATTGATTTGTACTAATTAAATTAGTGATAACTAATTCTCAAGCTATAAGCATAGATAATACACTTCCTGCGTATCATCTCAGATATATCTTATTGGGTTTACCTTACCTTCTAGCATTGTAACAAGTTCATTATTGGTTAATGTGGATCGAGAAAGGCTCAGTATAAATGATAAAAAACTATAAGAAAGGTTAAGGAGGTTTATATATATATATATATATATATATATATATATATATATATATATATATATATATATATATATATATATATATACATATACGTATGTACATATACGTACATATCTACACAAGTGGGATAAAGAATACGGAAGGAGCCAGGGCACAGTAAGAGCCTATTAATTGATAATTGACTAAGACATTATCTCACCTATCGACATCAGCTGAAGACATGGTGAGAGCTTCTGTCAAGACTAATTGCCAACAAGCATTTAGACGAGTTAAATAGTAACCTTATCGCTAAATGTTGATATCTTAGATTGAATTTTTTAGTTATTTTATCATTTCATTGTCCGATCATAGTTATTTATTCATTTAGACAGGCCTCCGTTATAAAGATAAAGATATTACGAACTAATGAAGAACAAAAAACACAAAAAAAAATCATGATATCATATATCATAGGCAAAAGTTGAATCCTTGGACCTTTTGTTGTTTATCTCATGTTAGTCTGTCAGTGATGTTGCATAAGTGAGTTTCTATTTGATCCTTTTCAAGAAAAATAAATCTAAACAAACAAATAAATCATACTTCAATATTAAATATACGATTTCGCTAAAAACGGAAGCTAATTTTAAAACTGATTTTAGATTTGACAGAAACATTTGAATGAGAATGTCAAGAAGGTCAACAACTCGGCAAATTTAGCCAGACCCGTCATCAGACGACCAACACATACAGGCTTACAAGGATTTGGTGAGAAACTACCTGAGCATACACGAACCGTTTTAAAAGATAGATGAACAGATGAATGGTATTACGTGAGAAAATAAACCGAAAAATATCAAAAGGAGGTGGTGAAGAATGGATATATCACATGAATAAAATTAATGATGGCTTGATGAGCAAGCTGAACGTTTTGGGTCAGTTCTCATTCAAAAATAAATAAAATAGATTTGCTTTGGTTCTTACTCTAATAGTCATTATTCCATTCGGTTTCTCAGATCCTCCCTAGTTTATTTCAATTCTATCTTGTTGCTATAAAAATTATTTTTTGTTATTAAATTATAAATAAGATAATGTACAATGATAAAAAGCTATGATATGTAGTAAATATTTTCTGCACCGTTTTTCGTTTCATGAAATACAATAGAAGCATAATTGGACTGCCGAAAATTCTCTGATGTAAAGAAACCTTACCTTACACAGTTTTGTGCAATTAGCTCAACTTGTTTTATGCAATCCTTAGTCAGGCAAAAATAAAACTAAACTGAAGGATAAGAAAAACAACTATATGTAACTGAAATTAAGCGCAATAAAATCATTTTGAGTATTTTAACAAAGATAATAATATACAAGCAATTTAATCAATTTAATTAGTCATAAACTACCCACAGTAAGTTACAATCAGAACCTGGATTTTTATGCAGTAAACACTCACAGAATATGCCATATAATATGCTATAAAAAAAATAGTAAAAACCTAAAAATATGCAGCCAAAAATCTCTAAATATGCAATAAGATAGCTAAAATATTTAAATATATTAATGCGTTTACAAAAAGTTCTGAACTAAGAATGAAATTGGAGGAAGGATTAAAAATTAAACGAAAATGATTGTAATATACAAAAATATGAAAATAATTAAAACATAATGTGACAAACAAGAAGCCATATGTTTGGGTGTGTAGGCAATAAGGGTAGAAGGGAAGCCAGGAAATGAAAATTATATATATATATATATATATATATATATATTTTTTTTCTGTTGGCGCTATAGACCATGCAGATCTTTGGGGGGAGGAGTCACCAACCTCACTTTGCTGCGAACCATGGTTTCCATGGTGCAGCGGCAGGCTGCCCATTGCTCCATAGCAAGTCCCTTTGGGGCCAATTCGGCAGTGTCCTTCCCACCGATTCTCTCGGTTTCAAGGATAGTGACGAATTGGTCTAGACGCACGGATTATGGCTGTTCGGGGACAGCAGGCGCACGAGGACATACATTTCTTTCCCCGTAGCAGACCGTCCATGGACCACACCTCCGGGCGGCTATTTAACATACTAGAGGACCACAACGCGATTCACAATTTAGGTACACGGGATAGGGTCATCACTCCTACGCCCGGTCTGTGTGAGTTGTCTCCAGTTGGCTGACGGGTCTCACATACCCGGGGGATGGGGGATAGTGGCAGGCTGCGTGGATTTTCTCCGGTAAGCGGTCACCCAAATCTGGGCGGTCACCCATCCAAGTACTAAACACGGTCGATGTTGCTTAACTTTGATTACCAATTGCAAGCGCCTTAGCCCGCTCGGCCACCCCGGCCCCTCACATATATATATATATATATATATATATATATATATATATATATATATATATATATAATCGCTGGCTTGGAAGAAGATTGCCACAATACAAAACGTTGGACATTTTCTTAGTCAATACTACTTACATTCTTTGATGGAACAAAAAAGTTAATCTTCAATTTATGATCATTTAAATATGAAGCGCGTATCAAATTCAGATAGTTTTTCATTAAAAAAAAAAAAATGTATTGTTATTGCGGTTTGATCTGAAGGAAGCATATCGATATGTAAATTAAGAAGTAGATAAATGCAATTCAGACGATTTAAATGGAATCGGTGCCACGGAAAATTTCGGATATGTATTTTTCAAGGGGAGGTTTTTCTCATGGAAATTTTGAAAGCTGAGATTTGTCCATCCGCTGGAGTTGCTTCGTCAGGTTAAAAAGAGAGGAATAGGGAACATGTCCTCTCTTACAGAAGAAGTCGAAATTTCCTATTAACTTGCGGATGAAACTATTTTTAAGGAAAAAAGGAAAATTGTGTGGAAAGCCCAGAGAAGCTTGTTGTGCCATTTGTGTATGCATTGTAATTTATTTTTCTGTTAATGATGTATGTATATACATAATATATATAAATATAAATTCATTATTTATTAAAATAAATAGTAACTATATTTTTGGGTATGCACTTATTTTAATGCTATCAGAAACGTTTCCAACAATATGGCTAATTATAGTCATTTTTTGAATCCATTTGTCATTTTAACACTTATAAAGATTAAAAATGTTTGTTGTGAGGGTTCAAGATGTGATTCAGGCTATCTCTAGCACAGGCCTCTCAGGCGAACTCCAATTAATCAGGCAAATAACTTAACTTAGAGATCAAATTCTTCACTTGCACTACACATTTTGAAAATTCTTCCTCACTCAAGGAAAATAGGTAATAGTGATCTATGTAGCCATTCATAATAAATTTACATACAGACAAAAATTAAATAATAATAAAAATAAATAATAGCAATCTAAGAAAATAATTAATAAAAAGAAAATTAAAGCCAAAGTTAAAAAAATACCTAAAATAGCTTAAACCATCATAATTATGAAATAAAATAATGAAATAATTTTCTACAAAAAAATCATGAATAACTTTCAAGTAGCGTTGAATGAATGAACCAAAGTCCAAATTGATATTGATTGTGGAGTGTGTCATCTTAAAAAGTGACCTTTGTGGCATCATTATAACCCATCTTAAATCTTAAATACTGTGAGATAAAATATTTTCAATTTGACGTTTAAATATATGTTGATACATGCAGCCCTGTAATGATACTCACATACTATTCAATAATATGCAACTTTATATTTAAAATAAGTAAAAAATATACAAAATTCAATTTGCTTCAGCATTTTACTTTTTTCAAATAATCAAATATAAATAAATGCCTATTTTAAAGTTGTAATCAAGTATTGTAAAATTAATCAACTCATATGTGATTTTTTATAGAACAATAGTTGTTTGTAGTAATTTTCAATATCCAAAACGGATATAACTTAATTACAAATTCATTGTACATTATTTTCATAATATATAGTAATAGGTATACATAGTAAGCGAAAGTATCGCGATGGTGAAAAATTTCTAATCCGAGTTTTTAGCGGAAATACTCGTTTCAAGGCCGCTGAGTCTCAGACAATGATCTGTGTGTAGTAAGTCTAGTCTAAGCTAAGTATCATTTCATTACAATTTCTCCTTTTAGATAGACTCCATTGTTTTGGATTTAGTCATTTCAATTAAAATAAATTTTCAACTGACCGTAACCAGTTTATAAATATCCTAGATTTTAGTTTTGGTCACCTGGATGATTACCTGACCATTCCAAGTTTTTCGGTGTCACAAGTGTTCTTACAGCTAAAAAATAATATATTTTTCCTTTGGCTTACTAGTTGTGGTCATGGAAATTAGTGACCATAATTAGATAAATAGTTATGGTCAGTGAATAATGTATTGTGATCACTGGTTTTGACGACTTGATTTTCTTTCTTCTTCAAGATACTTTTGCAGAAATTTATTTTGAAAACACAAGCGCCGGAACAGAGGAAATATTGGGGGGGGGGACGAAGGTTAGTTTAACATGATAACATGGGATGGGGGAGGAGGCATAAAGGAGTAGCACAGTCATAAATAGCATTATATAACACATACATATCAAACTGGATTGGAATTTAAGCATTTAAAAAAAGTTACTTTTAAGTAAACGACTTTGAAATATTTGAGGGTGGGCAAATGTATTGAAATGGCGGCAAAGCATCAATTACAGTAATGATCACTTTTTTGGCCAGAGGAGAGGTGGTTCCGCCAATGTTTTTTTATCCATACAAAATATTTCTATGAGATATGCTTCCAACGATCCTCTAAGGCTGGGAAATAGTGGCTGGATCAAAATGGAGCTGTTTTTTTAATATATCCCTAATATATTTATTCCATTTAAAAAAATATATATATTAAACGGCCAGTAACTTCAAATTATTTTAATATTTTTTGGTCGCCTGACCATAACGATTTTCTACTATGGCCATAAACCATACGCCATGCCCATAAGTGGTATTTGTAAAAAATTATAGTAATATGTTTGAAAGAAAAATACAGTAAATTTGTCAATTTAGCATTTAATAGAACAAGCATTTGTGAATCTAAATATGTAACCAAAAATGTGACCAGACAAACTGTATAGACGATTCCCCCATTTGCATCAATCAACTTCCTTAACTATGACTATAACCCGTGATTTACCCTATACATAAAAAAAAAATAAATAAATAATAGATTAATTGGTGATTATTAAATTCTATTTGGCCACTAACCAACCATCAATCTTACATGTAAGTATTTCTTTTATGTGGATATAGATTTCTTTTTCTGATTTCGCACAGTGGAACAACCTATCATTATATAAATTCATATTTGACTGACAATGGGAATTCACGATATGTCCGTCGCCGATTTTGACCAAGATTTTTTGGGTGATTCTGCATCGGAAAAAATCGACCCATATCCTACGGTTTTGTCCAATGTACAATGTACCCTAGGAGCTGAGAAAAAAAACATACTAAAAATGCTTTATTTTATATCTCTTATTTGAAAAATGATATCGACATGCCTTTTTCAGTCAAACTTCTGTTTTTTTAGAGCATATTAAAGTAAAAATACAAATATTAAAAAATAATTGATTTTTGGTCAGATACATTTAAAAAAGTGTTTAAATTATTAAGCAAACTAGACTTATAGATTTTTTCACGTTAAAAATTATGAAATATTTGCATTCAGTACATCAAAAAACACTAATGTTGAAAAAATCATCGAAAACAAAAAAAAAATCTTTTTTGGTTCAGAGTGAGCTCACAATTTTTAAAGCCACAAAATTACGTTTGGGTTTGAAGCTCCATACCTCATCTTCAGTTTACCCGATATCGACTCGTTAAAAAGAGGGGAGTTTCATCTTTCCACAAATATAAAAAACTATTGTATTATCTTGGAAGGCCTCTGTAAAAAAGGGTGATTACTATATAAAAACAAAATTGAAATTATTTGGGAATAGCGTTGATTCTAAAACACGTAAGAACACCATCGTTAAAGCAAATCGGGTAGTTTAAGAACCTTTACCGATTTCCCAAATTTGGTTTGAATTGTTCAAAGAGTACCTTATTTCTAAGTGATTATTTGAATCTGAAAAAAAAAGAAATTGAAGATTGAAGAAAATTGTACTTAGTCCCTCTGCAAAATTTGTATTTTCAGATTAGCTCGAAAATTTGAATATGAAAATTTTCACAGTGCTAAAACCAAATCTGACGCCAGTTATGAATAAAAAAATTCTTTTAATATAATTCAATCCGTAAAGAATACCGTTATCATTACATATAAGCTAATATATTCTTCAGATCCCTCTAAAATCCAATTATTTCGTTTTAAAATATTGGATCACCCTACCATTTACTATTACTGGATCACGAATAAAGTTTTTATATTACTTATAACACTTTTGGCCTTATTAAAACTTTTTTAATAAGGCCTTAAATATTTAAATAACATTTAATATAGGTACTTGCATTGTTTCTCATATTCCGTTTTTCATTACATTTTTACGCCGTAGAGCTCCTTTTAGCCTCTTTCATTATCTGGTATGTGTTGTTGTGTTGTTGTTGTGTTAGCTGGTGGTTCAGGTATGGGCAACTCTATCCGAGGAATTTGAAGCAATCGGTAAATTATTTTATAAGATCCATTATTCGTATCTTAAAAGGCCACTAGTAATACTACCTATTTACATTATCATTCTTTCTATAGCTAACCAACAAATTGAAAAAAACTTCCTTTTCAGACGCCCTCCCATCCTGACTCTCGAATCCTCGATTTTTTTGAAAAAATTACAATCTTATCTAATAATATATTATTTATGTATCAGTAAAACTGTTATAATCTTGGTAATCCTCTTCGTTAAATATTGAATGAAACAGGAATAAATTAAGAAATTTTTCAAGTCCCACTATTTATGAGAACATAATTTTTTTTTTAAATAAAAAAGAAACTTTTCTGTTTGATACAATCTACTTAAATCTTTAACTGAAGATGAATGGATAACATCCGAAACTAGTTTTCAATAAAATTATAGAAGTGGCAAATAATTTATCAATCCCTAATAAAAAAAAAAGGAATATTTCTCAAAAATACAGCATAATTATAGAATATTGACAACAAATATAATTATATTACTATTGGAGATTTATTGACTCGGTGGCTATCTGAGACAGTTTGTGAACCACACCCACGACCCACGACATATAGAACCACTACTCTTTGATAAAAGATAATCTTTATCGGTCAGTTATAGCCCGGACCTTTGGCATCCATCTTCATAAACATGTTTCATTGCATAATGAGGAAAAAAGTTTGAACAAATACATTTTAGAAAAAAAATCTAATTAAATACACCATTACTCATTTCAGATTAAACCTTAATAATTTCTGAATATTTACGCTGATGTTTGGCAATAACGATTTCTTTCCTGCAAACAAAACCCATCAATATAATATCATTACCCTCCAATATTTATTGTAGGTCAATCTAAAGAAATATTTTCCAGGAAACATCAGAATCATTGCTCATAAACATACTGTCATAGCAACTTTGCTAACATTGTCAACGTTGGGAACAACTTCACTAATGTAAGATTCTTAAACATTATCCTTGTCACGATTGCCAATAGTTGGCTATTGTATCCTTGTCATAATTGTCGATTGTTGGTTGTTGTATTCTAGCGATGATTGTATTGTCGAAAGTTGGTTATTGTATTCTTGTCATGATTGTCGATAGTTGGCTATTGTATCCTTGTCATAATTGTCGATTGTTGGTTGTTGTATTCTAGTGATGATTGTATTGTCGATAGTTAGTTATTGCATCCTTGTCATGATTATATTTTCGACAGTTGGTTATTGTATTCTTGTCATGATTGTCGATAGTTGGCTATTGTATCCTTGTCATAATTGTCGATTGTTGGTTGTTGTATTCTAGTGATGATTGTATTGTCGATAGTTAGTTATTGCATCCTTGTCATGATTATATTTTCGACAGTTGGTTATTGTATTATTGTCATGATTGTCGATAGTTAGTTATAGTATTCTTGTCATGATTGTCGATAGTTGGCAATTGTATCCTTGTCATGATTGCCGATAGTTGGCTATTGTATCCTTGTCATGATTGTCGATAGTTAGTTATTGTATCCTTGTCATGATTGTCGATTGTTGGTTCTTGTATTCTAGTGATGATTGTATTGTCGATAGTTAGTTATTGCATCCTTGTCATGATTAAATTTTCGACCGTTGGTTATTGCATTCTTGTCATGATTGTCGATAGTTAGTTATTGTATCCTTGTCATGATTGTCGATTGTTGGTTGTTGTATTCTAGTGATGATTGTATTGTCGATAGTCAGTTATTGCATCCTTGTCATGATTATATTTTCGACAGTTGGTTATTATATTCTTGTCATGATTGTCGATAGTTGGCTATTGTATCCTTGTCATGATTGCCGATAGTTGGCTATTGTATCCTTGTCATAATTGTCGATTGTTGGTTGTTGTATTCTAGTGATGATTGTATTGTCGATAGTTAGTTATTGCATCCTTGTCATGATTATATTTTCGACAGTTGGTTTTTGTATTCTTGTCATGATTGTCGATAGTTGGCTATTGTATCCTTGTCATGATTGTCGATTGTTGGTTGTTGTATTGTAGTGATGATTATATTTTCGACAGTTGGTTATTGTATTCTTGTCATGATTATATTTTCGACAGTTGGTTATTGTATCCTTGTCATAATTGTCGATTGTTGGTTGTTGTATTCTAGTGATGATTGTATTGTCGATAGTTAGTTATTGCATCCTTGTCATGATTATATTTTCGACAGTTGGTTTTTGTATTCTTGTCATGATTGTCGATAGTTAGTTATAGTATCCTTGTCATGATTGTCGATTGTTGGTTGTTGTATTGTAGTGATGATTATATTTTCGACAGTTGGTTATTGTATTCTTGTCATGATTGTCGATAGTTGGCTATTGTATCCTTGTCATAATTGTCGATTGTTGGTTGTTGTATTCTAGTGATGATTGTATTGTCGATAGTTAGTTATTGCATCCTTGCCATGATTATATTTTCGACAGTTGGTTATTGTATTCTTGTCATGATTGTCGATAGTTGGCTATTGTATCCTTGTCATGATTGCCGATAGTTGGCTATTGTATCATTGTCATGATTGTCGATAGTTAGTTGTTGTATTCTAGTGATGATTGTATTGTCGATAGTTAGTTATTGCATCCTTGTCATGATTATATTTTCGACACTTGGTTTTTGTATTCTTGTCATGATTGTCGATAGTTGGCTATTGTATCCTTGTCATGATTGCCGATAGTTGGCTATTGTATCCTTGTCATAATTGTCGATTGTTGGTTGTTGTATTCTAGTGATGATTGTATTGTCGATAGTTAGTTATTGCATCCTTGTCATGATTATATTTTCGACAGTTGGTTATTGTATTCTTGTCATGATTGTCGATAGTTGGCTATTGTATCCTTGTCATGATTGCCGATAGTTGGCTATTGTATCCTTGTCATAATTGTCGATTATTGGTTGTTGTATTCTAGTGATGATTGTATTGTCGATAGTTAGTTATTGCATCCTTGTCATAATTATATTTTCGACAGTTGGTTATTGTATTCTTGTCATGATTGTCGATAGTTAGTTATTGTATTCTTGTCATGATTGTCGATAGTTGGCTATTGTATCCTTGTCATGATTGCCGATAGTTGGCTATTGTATCCTTGTCATGATTGTCGATAGTTAGTTATTGTATCCTTGTCATGATTGTCGAATGTTGGTTGTTGTATTCTAGTGATGATTGTATTGTCGATAGTTAGTTATTGCATCCTTGTCATAATTATATTTTCGACAGTTGGTTATTGTATTCTTGTCATGATTGTCGATAGTTAGTTATTGTATTCTTGTCATGATTGTCGATAGTTGGCTATTGTATCCTTGTCATGATTGCCGATAGTTGGCTATTGTATCCTTGTCATGATTGTCGATAGTTAGTTATTGTATCCTTGTCATGATTGTCGAATGTTGGTTCTTGTATTCTAGTGATGATTGTATTGTCGATAGTTAGTTATTGCATCCTTGTCATGATTGCCGATAGTTGGCTATTGTATCCTTGTCATAATTGTCGATTGTTGGTTGTTGTATTCTAGTGATGATTGTATTGTCGATAGTTAGTTATTGCATCCTTGTCATGATTATATTTTCGACAGTTGGTTATTGTATTCTTGTCATGATTGTCGATAGTTGGTTATTCTATCAATATCTTTCGTTGGCTGATTATCGTATAAAAAAAAAAAAAATGTTAAAGACGATCATCAATTTCTTAAAAATCACTTAAATTGAACCAAAAATATGTTAGCTCATTTTGTGAAGTAATTTGTCTTTTTTTCTTTATTCTTTTCTCAGAATTTTTATACACCATCATTTCCGACGTTACGGGGTATTTTCAGGTCTTCAGAATAAATCTCTTATATAATCCATGTCTTCTAGAACTAATCTCAATATCATTATATACTCTTTTTCATAATACAATCCTCAATTATTATTATTTCATCTTAATTTTAACAGTTACTTTTTCCTACAATATAACTTATAAAAAGAGTGTAACATTTCTATTTTATTTTCATTGATAAAATAGGATAATTACATTGATCATTTATGAGATTTACCCTGATGATGGGGAAAAACCCCGAAACATAGGCAATAATGATGTATAGAAAATATTAACAAACGAATAAAGATTAAGGAAGATATTACTTCAACAGAATTACCTAAAATTATATTAATATAATATGATTCTTATGTTTTCATACTACAAAAAAATGTGTAGAAATTGAATTACAAAAATCTTTATTCTGTTGGATATGAAATGAAATAGTCAAATGCAGAGATATCAGAAATAACTAGAGATATTATGAAGGAATGATGGCGGAGGCTTGTCTTATTGACAACCGTTATCGAAGGCTCACCCCAGCCCCAGCCCCAGTCCTTTCACGTCAGCAGTTATCATAAATTCCCTCTTCTTATCTTAGTTTACGGGGCAAACATTAATCCTTACCGATAACAATTAAAACTCACAGCTCCAAATCGCATTAGTTATGTAACAAATCTGGGTCGAGAGGAAAATTACTTCTCTAACTGATAAAGCTTATGATATGTGACATCAGCCAACTGACGATATTATTCACAGCAATATATCCCTCTCTTCATTACCTAATATTCTTATAACCCCATGCCTTTTAGTACTATATAATTTTTATATAAGTCCTCATATGTTCGGATCGACCAGATTGCTTTTAATTATTTATTAATAATCAGATGGTGAGAACAAAACAGGTTACTTTTATTTTTTAATGCATTATGTTTGTGTTTTAAGTAGATGTAAGAAATATTGTGTTGGTCATTTACCGTGTTTTTTCCCTCCAAAAAAAACCGAGCAGTCAAACAATAGTTGAAGACGACATAGAAGGTTTCAAGTCGACGACTCTTGAAGATTCGAGAACATGCCTCACTCAGATGCTCGCTGTAAGAAATTTGCCTGACAAGAGAGATATTGAGCAGTGGTGGATCCAAGAGGGGGAAGGGAGACAAAGGGGGCGACCGCTCAGGAAAATCTTTTTCTAAAGGTTGTGTATTAACTCTATTTTTGTATACAAATCATTAATTGAAGACAGGGAAGCAGGAGAAAAAAATATGCATAAGCTAATTAAAAAAAATAGGAAAATGCCGTTTGACCAGCAACAATGTCGAATTCTCTACAAAAAAATGATATATTTCAAGATAATGAGAACAATCCAAATCAAAGAAGTGGAAAACAATAAAGGAATTGATAAAAATACATGGTATGAATTCATTCTTTGCGCTCTCGCCTGCCTCCAGCAACCATCTTATCTCATAGAAAATCCTAATTTGATTTTTCCATAAGTTGCGGTTAAGAGGAAGCGCTTCTAGACCGAAGGGTTCCACTATCATGTTCGATCCGACTATATTGATACGTGCTGGGTAATGTTGAGCTCAAGGTAAACAGATCTTGAAGCAGATTTGGGCCATCGGAAATCATTAAAGGCGAATGAGACACCTACATCGTCGCCTCGTCGCCCCCTTCTTGCTCTTTCATCCTCAACCGCCTTATTCCTATCGCCACCGTCACCAAGTGAAGTATATTGGAAATAATGTAAATTAATTTGAGTTTATTCCTTTATTTAAATTCACGTTTGTTTTTTCCCTTTATATTTGTTTTCTATTTATTTATCATTTGTTCCTTAATTCATAGTTTCTCTTTCTTTATGAATGTATTGAATCCTTTTTTTTTTTCATCTAAATATATTTATTATTCCGAGGCTTGCCTTAACGCTTAAAAACTTAAAAGACATTTATAATTACTTAAATAAATACTTTTATAGCGTTCAGTTAATTTTTTATAAATAGGTAATAATTTAAAAAAACAAAAAAAAACAAAGATGAAATCATATTTTCAGCAGTTGGTCGGACTACACTGATATTTACGCTCTAGCGCCTAAACCTTTCTAGAAAATGTTTTACCTTTAATTTTGTGTATAGATTGTTTTGTCGTAGATTAAATATTTTTCGAGAAAATTTACATTAAAATTATAACTAAAAAAAATTTTTTTTTTGCTTTTTCTGAAAAACGCAGACTAGATTCGAGGTTGCAAAATCCAGAATCTGACTCAGTACCCAACAAAACATATAGAATAGTTCAGAAAAAAACTAATTGGATTTATTTTTTCTGCAAATTCCTTATTGACTGGACTAAGGAAGGAGCAGATCCATTTTCTTCTGAATTTCCTGAATTATTAAGTTTCTCCTCATTCGGCCAGTTAGAATTATTAAGATATATAAATATCTGTTGTATCTTTAACCCAAGGGTGCCCAACCTTTTTATAAAGCGTGCCATAACCGAGGGTTCCCTATATTGAGGCGTGTCACGACTGTACCCCTCCCCCTTCTCCTCCCCTATACCTCAAGAAACAAGAAAGATATTTGACGAAATTATAGAATGTTTTCCATATGGTGACAGAAGATATTCTAACAGAAGGATGTTCTACTCTGAATTTCTAGAAGAGATATAAAATAAATAATATGCATCTTTGAAAATAATCATGCACCCTTCACAATAATTATTTTTTAAACAAATTTCCCACTAACAAAACATAATGCAATCAGTTAATAACTATGTTTTATACAGTAAAACTTTTATTCCAGACAGAGAACTTGTTTTTTAAATATCAAAATTGAGAATAAAATATTCAAAATTCAAAAACCTACTGGCCTGTCGCTATAGCATTGGGTTGGGTCATCGCCCAATATATATATATATATATATATATATATATATATATATATATATATAATTTTTTTCTGCACATATTGAATTAGTGTTTCCGTCATTTGGCCCAGCGATATCTATTATCTCTGCGGTTTTCATATTACCATCAATCAGCACATCATGTGTATGTGCTGAGTAGACTCGTGTGTGCTGGCACAGAGCCTACAATTGTCTGATACGTTCAGTTGGTTCTAGACGTATCGCCCGTGAGACCTAGTTGCTTTGATCCGATCCTGGATTGCTATAAAAAAGCCCTCTGTTTCGGGAAACAGACTTCCTCTAACTAGCCAGCTAGTAGACAGCGTTTTATCTATTTCAGTTTGCTAAATCTAGTGATAAAATCTTCCTTGTAATGCTTTCGATTTCCATTCTTCCAGTCGTTCATTGTCGGTAATAATGAAGGGCGCAACTTCTCGAGAAACTATTTGCAGGACAGTATGCCCCCGGTCTTCTTCTTCTTCTTATGCCTCTCAGCGTGGAGGTGTATCCAGCCATCGCAATCAGGTATCTCGGCCTCTCGCGAGTGCCTTCATCTCTCCTATCGACTTCCCTCGCGATGGCAAAAGGTCTGGATTCCACCCGATTTATTCTAACAATACTTTTGGATTTTCATAAACTGATTTAACAGCATATATGAGGTCTCTAGGAATATTCTTAGCCTCTAGCGCTCTCCACAGTTCATGCCTTAGGACCGAGTCAAATGCAGCTTTTATGTCTAGATACGCCATGAACATATTTCCGTGTCTATCCCAGGTTTTCTCCATCACGCATCTAAGAGAAAATATGTGTTCCTAGGTCTTTCAACCTGGCTGAAATGCAGCCTGTTCGTCCTCAAGCATCGGTTCTATATATGGCCTAACCCTTCGCTCTAGTATGGACGTGTAAAGCTTGTTTATAACAGGTGATAGACAGATAGAACTTTAATTCTGACATTCACCTTCTTTTGGAGGGGCACTATTATATTATAGTCCCACTCTTCTGGTATTCTATTCTCGTCCAGTTTCTGAAACAGGTTTTTTGTGAGCGATGGACCACCACACTTGATTAGTTCTAGAGATATCCCATCTCTTCCTGCGGCTTTACTGGTCTTAAGTCTCTGAAGGGAAAGTTCTACTTCCTCCTCACATATCATTTCATCATAGACGGTGTCTTCAGCTGGGATCTGTTCTGAGGGATCTGCTTGGCTACTAAATTGCTCCTAGTAGTGGCGTCTCCATCTGTCAAATATTTTAGTTTGTTCTAAGAGTACATTACCGTCCTCATTTTTAACATTTCTTATTTGCTTGCTTTTGCTACCTTATAGCCCTTATACATTTCTCGAAAATAATCTGGTATTTTCTCGGTGATCCGAATCCAGTTCCTTTCCAAAATCTTCCCATGACTTTTCTTTTGCTTCCCGAACAATACCTTTGGCCTCATTTCTTTTGTTACATAAATGACCCATTTTTCGTGTGTCCGATCCATTTTATATTCTTTCCAGGCTAATTTCTTTCTACGCACTGCCTCTTTGACGTGGTAATCCCACCATTTGGATCTCTTTCCACACATAGTCACTTTCATTAAGCCACAAACATCTGTGGCCACTTCAATAATTTTATGTCTAATGTTCAACCAACGCTTATCAGTGGGGGTCATCTAGCTTCATGATTTGTAGGACTGAATGCCCCCGGTCAAGACTGCATATTATTTTATGCAATGACACCTCACTTTGTGTGAAGTACAGTCCTAGGGCCATTTCTTGCTTTCGTCACGCCTCTTCAATGTTTGTTAGTACTGTAATACCCTGAAAGAAATTTTTAGGAATATATATATCCGCCCTCTTATAATTTTTAGATAATTCGTCGCAAGTATTCAACCAGTAATTTTGCATTCTATCACTGCCTGGTGCTTTCCAATTTTTCATTTTCTCTGCTGCGATGACTACATCCAGCTTTGATAAGTTAAATTCTGGCATTTGAGGTATATCCTGAAGTTCATTATTTATTGATCTTAACCATTCGATTTCATCATTGTGAAATGCGTTGTCCTCCTTGAAATGCTTTTTCCAATAATCAGTTATATTTTTAGTCAATGAAACATTCACATATCCCAGTTTATCACTCTCCAAGCTCCTATAAAAATGCCTCTCATTGTTTATAAACCTTTTGTTCTGATGTTTACGAAGCATCGACTATTTATGTCTTCTTATTTTCTTTGCATAAACTGCAAGTTCTTGCTTCAGCATATCAGCATTTTAAGCTAATTTTTCGGTGAGCTCAGACTCCAACACCATTCCTAATTGATTACCCCAATATTCGCTCAGAACGAGCCTATTTTATTTTCTAATCTTTTCTTCCAGCGTGGTATGTTTGTTTTACTTTTATCTTTCTTTGGTTCTTGTTCTTCTTAGCCTATTTCGATAAAAACAACCCTTGCTGCAGCGTATGCCCAGCGACAAATAACTTCAGCATCCATTTTTGGGTAAATATTAACAAGTTTACTTAAATATTCATTAAACAGTTTCATAGTTATCCGTGCATTAAACCTATAAGGGACTCTTGATTGGGATGGTCTTGCATCATGTGGCATTCCTTCATAAGGCACATACTGGGATAACAATGATTGCATTAGTTTTTGAATCTTTTCATCTTCTTCTTTAGAAGGAGTTGCCTCTATTGCCAATGACATTTCTAATTGTTGAGGTTCAATCAGTTGCTCTTCACTTTCAGTAGATATTAACCCTAATCGCTCAGATACTATTGCTTTAATATCTACCATTTCCTGAGCAGAGAGGAATTTTCTTGAACGGATAACTCTAACTTTGCGTACTCATAGTCATATGATTCCTGCCAATACTGTTGAATTCTTCTAAGGTGTCCTGTCTTATCTGTTTCTAATTTTGTAGCCAAGAAATATGCCTAGATGACAGTCTTATCTGTTTCTAATTTTGTAGCCAAGAAATATGCCTAGATGACAGTCTTGTTCATTTCTGGCGTCCATTTCATCCTTCGGGCACCTCTTGGTCTCGGTAGTCGGGTTCGTGCGGGAGGATAAATAGCCTCGCCCAAGCCCGAACTCGAACTAGAGGCCGGTTATTGCAGTCTTGTGGTCCGTTGCGACAGAGTGACGCCACTTGCTCCGCCATCGCCTGAAGAAAGCTGTCGAAGATTCCGACTTGGTGCAGCTTCTTTTCCAGGCTCGTCCGTGACTACACGTCGATTTCTTAACTCCTTTTTTAGTGCGTGGTTGCATTTTAGAGTTTTGCCAGGTCTTCCTAGGTAAGGTTGCGCTAGGGTATGTACTGAAAATGGTCTCTGTGTCAGTGTAAATGTTATTGGGTCCTGTAATGTGTGCGTTTGTGAACAGTATAATGTACTCAGTAGCCCGGGAGAACGTAAAACCCCAGCAACTGCGTTCACAACCGTGTATATGAGCTTATTTATGTATACATCATCCCTGCTGAGGATTGCCTGTATCAATCCAAGAAATAATAATATGAAGAATACTGAATCTGAAGCGTCAAGATGTACACCGTCATAATCAACGATGATTAGGAATTGATAAATATATCAATTTATCAATCCCTAATTTGATTGATTCTTCTATAGCATCAACTGATCAACGATGATAATATATATGAAGACATAAGCTAAAATGAATGGTCAATGGTCCTCGATTCTAGGAATTCATGGAGCCGTAATGCAAGTCTATGATTATACATACTGTAAAAATGGTATGGATGAGTTGTTGTTTAGCTGGGGATAACAATTGATACTGCTTAGGGATTGATAAATTATTTGCCACTTCTATAAATTTGTTTATAGAACAAATAATTAGAAGTGGTACACAAATTTATAGAAGTGGCAATCCCTAATTAGATTGATCCTTCTGTACCATCATGCGGATGTCAACTAACTAATTGATACTGCAATTGCAGTGCGGTGTTGACAAAGGAACCGAATACTTGCACTAATACAAATCGAGACTCCATCAAATCGAAATGGATCCAAACAGCTATGAATTTTTGAGGATATCTTCCTGATCTATACCCCACCGTCAGGATAATGTTAGCCAATACGCAGTAGATTTCATTATAATATTTTGTCATCTATGATCACCTATTAGAAAAATTCATGAATCTATCCAGTTAGATATCTTGGACTGCATAAGTAAATGTTGATTTGAAAAAGAAATTAAGCATGAGAGAAAATCTATGCCAAAGCCATTGACAAGAAATAATTACCGATGACCCAATTTTAATTGACCATCTACGGGCACATGGTTCCCCATCACTTTTGCTTCATACTCCTGATATTTTAAACGAACTTTTGGTCATTATAGTAGCATTTTAAAACCTGATTTTACATCCACACTTACAATAAACAGCAGTTATTGGAGACTATATTAATGAAATGGATTTGAATTAGAAAAAACAAAAATTGTAGGCGATGCAATCATCTTGTCATAGTAGAAGCATTGAATACAACAAAGCATTTAGAGATCATTCTGAACATCCGAACTCACCACGGTTATTTGATAATGAGAGTCATCATTAAAGTAAATCTGATCTAAAATGAGAGGTAGTAAACCTCTTAATAAAACGCATACCCGTTATAGCCTTATTAAAAATAATGCTAGAAAGAGCTCGAGATAATAATTTTTGTAATATAACAATAGAAATTTACAAAAATTGGATATAACAAACACATCTAACTATTATCCGAACATTAGAAACGTAAGATAATTTCTCAAGAATGGAATATACTGGATATAAATGTTTAACTTGTACAATTATAGTCTCCTGAGGCAATGTTTAATGACTGATCGTTTGAAGAACTTCATTATGAACTATATCTAACAGGCTACGCTAACAATAGCAACTACTTTCTTTCTTTTTTTTTTCTTTTTTTTTTAGCGCCAGCCCGTTGCCGGATCTGGGCTTCCTCCAATATCCTCCGCCAGTTGGCACGGTCTTGAACTGCAGTCTTCCAGTTTGGGGTGTTGAGTAGTGTCCTTGAGTCTACGGTGACGCTGCCCAGCCATCTCACTCTTGGTCTTTCGACTTTTCTTGTTCCATGGAGCTCCTCATTCATGGCTCTTGCAGGGATTTCATCGGGGTTCATTCTGGCAATGTGACCGGCCCACCGTAGTCGGCCAATTTTTATATGTTTCACGAAGTTTGCGTGTTTGTACAGGACCGTCAGCTTCTGGTTTCTACGGAGCCTCCAGTGCTCTCCTTCTTTAAAGGCTCATATATTCGGTGGAGCACATTTCTTTCGAATGCAGCAATTCTTTCTTCGTCAGCCTTTGTAATTGCCCATGATTCCGAGCCATAGGTAAGCACCGGGCGCACCTGGGTTTTGTACAGATTCACCTTCGTCTTTTGGACAAAAAGCTGCTCCTAAACTGGTTAGCCAGGCCGAAATAGCATATGTTGGTTGCGGTGATCCTCCTCTGGATTTCTTTGGAGACATCGTTCTGAGTGTTGATCTCGGAACCCAGGTATACGAAGTTATTTACACACTCAAACTTGTAGGGGCCAATTTCCAGGCGACCTTCCGCATTACCCCCCCCTATTCTCTTATACTTGGTCTTAGCTTTGTGAACATAAATCTGCGGTGGATCCTCTTCTCAGCCTTTCTTTTCTTCCTGTACGTCTTGCTGCTGTAACGTTTGCGCCGGTAGATTATTATTTTGTAGAACACTTACTAAAATGGATAAAACACAATCTATCTGTTCCCAGGTAATATTATATTATACCAATAGGTCTTCCACAATCTACACATTAGAAACTTTAAAACAACATTTCTTTCCAAGAATGACCGATACAGGACATAATTAATAAATGAAAGACCATATAAAACAGAATCAGACAAACCGTTCGAAGAACTTAGGAGAAAAATATCTAACAAGCAACTCAAACACCTATCCAAATGTAGAAAAAACAATCTAGTCGTTCCCAAGAAACATTATATTACATCAATAGTCTTATCTACATTAACTGAGGTCCTGAAGAAAAAAAAAAAGCTAGTAGTATAGTTTAACAATATAACAATTATCATTGTTTCAGATGATTCCAATTCCATGAAAATTCTGATTTTATAGTAACCATGTTCAAATTACCAAGCAATGGATACATAACAATACACATAACACAAGAATACACGTAACAATAATACAAACTGAATGATAAGATTTCACTTCTACACGAAGATCCAACTAAAATTCGTTAAGAATCTCAGCAATCAGATGGTTGGATGGATGCTTGAAAGGAATATGATGACAGATTAAATTAATTGAAAGGGCATTAAATAAAAACTTTTATTAAAAGTTTTTACAAAACTTTTACCTTAGACGAAATATATAATATTATCGATACAATGGTTATAAAAACAAAAAAATCTTGTGTAAGCAAAATAAAATAACTATTTGAAGGTACCTCTTTGGCAGGGAGTAGTGTTTAGTCATTGATAGTGTACAGAGCTCCAGAGGATTACCTGTCCAGCTATTGCCTACAGATAAGAATATTTTCAGTTCCTTTCTTTTTTATTTTACTCTTTTCATTGATTATACATATATTTTTATTAGAGGTTATTCTTTATTTTTCTTTTATTTTATTTGCTATTGGAAGTAGTTAAAAAATATATTGGGAAGTTAAAATGGATGAGCTATTTTTTAGCTCAAATAAAAGAAGAAAACGAGGTCGGATAAAAACTCCACCAGATCCAATACAATTAAATGAAATTGTAAACATTGTACCCACTTATTTATTAATAAATAGAGAAGGGGATGAGGGGTTTCAAAAAGTGTCCCCATTTTTAATTTATAAATTTATTAATGGTTTGGTAGGAGATGTGAAAAACGTCAAGAAATTACGAGACGGAGATCTACTTATTGAAACATATAATGGCAAACAATCAAAAAAGCTTTTAGACTGCAAAATATTTGCAGAGCAGTTTAATATATCAGTTAAACCGCATTCGACACTGAATTACAGTAAGGGGGTTATCAGATGTTTTGATCTGCAATATTTAGATAAAAATGAAATAATGGCCGAATTGAATGGGAAAATTAACGATATCCAAAGAATAAAAATAAAGATAAATGGAAACGAAAAATTCACCAACTCATATATCGTAACTTTCCCCACACCATTTCCGCCTGAAATACTCAAAATAGGGTATCAAAATATCAGAGTACAACAGTATATACCTAGTCCCGTGAGGTGTTATAAGTGCCTCAGTTTTTCCCATCCAACTCTTAAATGCACAAATTCTAAAATTATATGCTCACAATGTGGTAATGAAAAACACACAGACGGTAAATGCACTTTAACCCCAAAATGCATAAATTGTAGCGGCGAACATAATAGTTTAGACCGTTCATGCCCTATTTATAAAATGAACAAAGATATAAAATGTATACAATTTAGTAAAAAAGTACCGTACAACGAGGCAAAAAAAATTTATAAACAGGATAATCCCCAAAATTTTAATAAACTGTTTTCTGAAATAACTAGATCTAAGAAAACTTTTAAAACAGAGGAAACAGGTACTCAAACAGATATATTTTTTAAATTTGATGCTCCGACAAATCAACAGGTAAAAGTAACGCCAAAACAATCATCTCCTGTTCCAAGCACATCAGTTGTGCTGGAACCAAGGCCGCAGCGTACGATCGTGACACGTTCGGTTACCTCGGCGACGAGTCATGGCCCCACTCCAGTCCATGCTCCCCCACTACCACTCCCCTCTCCGTCACATCCCCCCTCCCCATTTCCCTCTCCCGTCCTCTCCCATCCTCCCACCCTATCTTTATTAAGTCCGTCATCCTCGTCCTTAGATATGGTTCCTTTAAACAAGAGCCACCCTGAAGGCGATGAACCGATCGACGTAGATCCGTCAGGTAAAGATGAAGGATATACCGAAGTAACATATAAAAAGGGAAAAATTAAAAAGGAAAATTCAGTTAGTAAAACTAAAAATGCCATTACGAAATAAATAATATGAATAATTATTTTTTATATTATTTTCAATGTTACTATTATCATATTTTTATAGTTTTATTATGTTATTTTCTCTTTATATTGTATTTTTTATCATTTTTATTTCAGTCATTTTTTACACTTTATCTTATAATTAATATTTATTCAAAAACGCAACTTAGGCCTAACATAAATACTCCAGCTATTAATAGAAAGATAGTTCATATTGCTTACTTTTACATAAGAATTTTATTATATTTTTTATTTTTATTTTGTTTCTGTCTATGTTTATTTATCTATTATTTCTCTTATTTATTTATTTGCTTTTATTATTATCATTATTTCTTTTTTCTCTCTTTCTTCCTCTCGCATTATTATCATTTCCCTATTATCATTATTATTTTATTCCTTATCGATTTATCTTTTTACACTCATTCTATTTATTTTCATCTATTTATTTCTATGGAGATCAAATGTTTTTCGCAAATATATATTATACCTAAACTATGACTCTAGTCCAATGGAACTGCAACGGGATTAAAAGTCATTTCAATGATTTGAAGATATTAATCGAAGATGAAGATCCATTTTGTATATGTCTTCAGGAAACGCATCTGAGACCTTCAGATCAATTCACTCTTAAAGGCTTCGACGTCTACAGAACTGATTGTAACCCAAATTATGAGCGGGCGTGCAGGGGAGTAGCAATAGCCGTAAAAGGTACAGTATATTCCCATCATGTAGAAATAGATTCCCCACTTCAGGTAATAGCGGTTACACTTCATCTAAATACCACTTTCACAGTCTGCAATATTTATCTTCCTCAAGACAATACCATAGAGACAGAACACCTGCTCCATATCCATAGACAATTGACGAAACCAGTTTTATACACCGGAGATTTTAATGGCCACAATTCATTATGGGGCTCACAAAATACAAATTCCAGAGGACGAATAATTGGAAATTTTTTAGATCTAACTGACCTTCTATTACTTAATTCCGGCGAGCCAACATTTATAAGCTCCACCTATGGCACATTTTCAAGTATAGATCTCTCTATATGTAGCAATTCACTGATTGATATTATAGACTGGACAGTTCTACCAGAACCTTATGGCAGTGATCACTTCCCAATACGTCTAAAATTTAGGAATGCTGAATGCAATAATCACAGAATGACAAGATGGATTTTAGAAAAAGCAGATTGGCTCCTATTCACTTCACTAGCTGCCCCACCTCGAGATCTCCCAAATAGTCTGACTATCGATGACGGTTGCCAAGCTATAACCGAGGCTATATTGACAGCTGCGGAAGCCTCTATTCCAAAAAGTAAGGGATGCTGCAAAAGGCCACCAGTTCCTTGGTTTAATGACGATTGTAAAAATGCTATACGGCTTAGAAGAAAAGCGCTTAAGAAATTTCAAAAAAACATGAATCTGGCTAATCACATAGAATATAAAAAACAAAGGGCTATGTGTAGAAGAATTATAAAATGTCAAAAAAAAGAATCGTGGAAATCATTCATAGAGTCCATTAATTCTTCTACCCCTTGCAAAGTTGTATGGGACAAAATAAGGAAGATAAGAGGAACCAGTTCTTCTTATAGATACACCTTGATATGCGAAGGGAAATTATGCGACAACCCAGAAATGATAGGAAATAAATTTGCCGACTATTACGCTGAGATGTACACAGCTATTCCTAGAGACAGTACCTTTCAGAAATTAGACTTCTCCGGCAATAACCCTTATCAAGATTATAATGTCCCATTTACTATGTGGGAGCTCCAATCTGTACTTCAAAACGTCAAAGGAACTTCACCCGGACCTGATAATATACATTATACTATGATACAAAATCTTCCAAGTCTTACACTGAACTGGCTTTTAGATTTCTACAATCACATCTGGCTTAGTGGTGACTTTCCAAGCAGCTGGCATCAATCTATAGTCGTCCCTATTCTGAAAGCTGATCAAGATAAGCGCTACCCATCCAGCTACAGGCCAATTTTTTTGACCAGCTGCCTGAGTAAAATAATTGAACGCATGGTAAATAAGAGGCTCATATGGATCCTAGAAAAGTATCATTACATCCAAAATTTCCAATGCGGTTTTCGTAAAAGGAGATCGACTATAGATCACCTGGTTCAAATGGAAGCCGAACTACAGTACGCATTCATCCAAGAAGAACAAGCTGTGGCAGTTTACTTTGATATGCAGAAGGCCTTCGATAGAACCGACCAGCTCTCAATATTAAAGAAACTGCAATCATTGGGATTCAGTGGTAATTTGCCCAAATTTATCCAAGAATTCCTCTCGAACCGCTCCTTTCAGATCCGTATAGGAACATCATTGTCCAAGCAATGCGAACAAATAAGTGGAGTGCCACAAGGCTGTGTTTTGAGCACCACGCTTTTCGCTCTGGCAATTAGAGACCTGGGACAAAATCTACCACGTGGTGTTAGAGTGATGCTCTTCGTCGATGATCTCGCTATTCTATGCCGTGCAAAAGACATCCTCTCTATAAAAGAAAAGCTCCAAGATGCACTTAATCGCATTAATGACTGGTCCAATTCTTCGGGATTACGTTTTTCTTCTGAAAAAACAAAATGTATCCACTTTAGTAGAAAAAGGAACACCCCACAATCACCAGAACTCTTTCTAGGTGAAGTTACCTTACCGTACGTAAACATCTGCAAGTTTCTAGGATTGTCATTTGATAGACGCTTGTCTTGGGAACACCACATAAAATCACTAAAAGAAACTTGTACTAAGAAACTTCAAATATTGAGAGTCCTTAGCGGTACCAACTGGGGAGCGGACAGGACTACGATGCTTAAAGTGTATCAAGCTTTGATCCTTTCCAAAATGGATTATGGCAGTTTTGTCTATGGGTCTGCTCGAAAAAATACCCTAGCCAAACTGGACTCAGTACACCACACAGGGATTCGTCTCGCGACAGGAGCCTTTAGAACAAGCCCGATCTTGAGCATTTGTGTCGAATCTGGGCAAACACCTTTATTCTTCAGAAGACAGAAACTAGCCGTTAACTATATAACTAAGCTATATCCACAAACCACACACCCCACTCACAAATACGTGTTCAAATCCAAATTTGCAGCACGATTTCAACAGCAGAGGAATGCCACATTTCCATTAGCAGAAAGAATGCTCATTGCAATTAATGAACTGAAACAAATCAAATTGAACACAATAGAAAACGAAATACCTCCTTGGACGTATATACGACCCGAACTATACCTCCAACTCTCAAAACTCAGAAAAGAAACTACAATAACAGAAGAGTATAAAGAACAATACCACAAAATAATCCTCTCAATGCCCGAACACCTAATAATATTCACCGACGGGTCTAAATCAAACTCATCTACAGCATCTGCCTTTGTTACTCCCCATACAACCCACAAATGTAAATTACACCACCTTTGTAATATCTACACAGCGGAGATCAACGCCATTATAATGGCTCTCCGATACGCCATAAAATCCCCAATTAAAAATATTGGAATTGTATCAGATTCACTGAGTACGTTAAAAGCCATGAATAACATGTATCCAGATCACCCAGGAATCCATTGCATTTTAGGACTTGTAAAAAAGCTAAAAGGTGATGGAATATCAATATGTTTTATTTGGTCGCCTAGTCATATAGGCATTAAAGGCAATGAAATGGCTGATAGGGCAGCGAAAGAAGCTCTCACCCTTCCAGGGCGCGGTAAAGCTTTCTTGTCAGCATCAGAACTAGCGCGGCCACTAAGAGAAGCCATACACCAGGATTGGCAGGCACTGTGGGACAACAGCCCAGCTAGCAAACTGGGGACTATAAAAAAGGACGTAGGGCCGTGGAGCAGCTCCAGCCGCAGTAGCCGTAGAGAAGAGGTAGCCCTCACGCGGCTGAGAATCGGTCATACAAGATTGACACATCTCCATCTAATAACGAAAGAGGCTCCTCCCAGATGTCAAAAATGTGGCAACATATTGACAATATCGCACATTTTAGAGGACTGTCCTTACTACGTCAGAAAGTTAAAGGAATTTGGTATCCCTTTGAATATATCAATATCTCTGGGTAATAAGGAGGAAACGGCTACCAAGATAGTCAACTTTCTATCCAAAGAAGGTTTATTGATAAACATATAATAGTTTTTAATCTATTTATTATTATTATTGGTTTTTTTTTATTTTTTTTATTTTTTTTTTTTTTTTATTTTTTTTTTTTTCTTTCTTATTTATATTGAAGATAATATATCATAATTTGGAAAAATAAATAGGAATAAATAAAAATAAAAGGCGTTGATGACCAATAGGTTTTACGTCTTGACATCCAAATAACTAACTAACCTCTTTGGCAGGCTCCGTTCTCCTTGGCTGGGAAGGTTACTCTTGTAGGTTATTTACTAGAAGACTCCTGCTTCTGGTGTCACTAAGTTTTCTAAAACAAGCATGTGAGCCGCTGTTAGTTCACCCGGAGGTGCTGTTATAATTACGGAACATTCTCGGAATAGTATGATTTGGTAAAATGAATTACATAATCAATAATGCGTATATTATATTAACACTATTGTCTCACTAGAATATTATAAATACTGGTTCACGTGATTCCTGAACGAGATTACTCGAATCTGATTGGCTATTGGATTCCCCCACTACCTGAGAATACTCGAATCTGATTGAATGTCGGATTCCCCCAATACCTATCATAGTAACCCAACCACCAATTCTTCATCGAACACGAGTTGATCGGGTCTGAACAGTTTGGACAGGTCGGACCTGTTATCAAAAAATATAAATTAGGATCATTGGTAATTAAGAATTAGTGATAATTAAGGATTAATTAATATTCGTCAATAAAAATGGCTGCATCTTGTTCGGAGTTGTGAGAACTCATACTCATACTCGTGTCCTTATGAACAACTACTTAAAAGCGATATACATATATATATATATATATATATATATATATATATATATATATATATATATATATATATATATGTATGTAAGAATTATCACTAATTCTTAATTACCAATGATCCTAATTTATATTTTTTGATAACAGGTCCGACCTGTCCAAACTGTTCAGACCCGATCAACTCGTGTTCGATGAAGAATTGGTGGTTGGGTTACTATGATAGGTATTGGGGGAATCCGACATTCAATCAGATTCGAGTATTCTCAGGTAGTGGGGGAATCCAATAGCCAATCAGATTCGAGTAATCTCGTTCAGGAATCACGTGAACCAGTATTTATAATATTCTAGTGAGACAATAGTGTTAATATAATATACGCATTATTGATTATGTAATTCATTTTACCAAATCATACTATTCCGAGAATGTTCCGTAATTATAACAGCACCTCCGGGTGAACTAACAGCGGCTCACATGCTTGTTTTAGAAAACTTAGTGACACCAGAAGCAGGAGTCTTCTAGTAAATAACCTACAAGAGTAACCTTCCCAGCCAAGGAGAACGGAGCCTGCCAAAGAGGTACCTTCAAATAGTTATTTTATTTTGCTTACACAAGATTTTTTTGTTTTTATAACCATTGTATCGATAATATTATATATTTCGTCTAAGGTAAAAGTTTTGTAAAAACTTTTAATAAAAGTTTTTATTTAATGCCCTTTCAATTAATTTAATCTGTCATCATATTCCT
This sequence comes from Rhaphigaster nebulosa, assembly GCA_948150685.1. NCBI lineage: Eukaryota > Metazoa > Arthropoda > Insecta > Hemiptera > Pentatomidae > Rhaphigaster > Rhaphigaster nebulosa. The sequence goes on from OX411307.1 coordinate 10,082,341, forward strand.
TTCAAGCATCCATCCAACCATCTGATTGCTGAGATTCTTAACGAATTTTAGTTGGATCTTCGTGTAGAAGTGAAATCTTATCATTCAGTTTGTATTATTGTTACGTGTATTCTTGTGTTATGTGTATTGTTATGTATCCATTGCTTGGTAATTTGAACATGGTTACTATAAAATCAGAATTTTCATGGAATTGGAATCATCTGAAACAATGATAATTGTTATATTGTTAAACTATACTACTAGCTTTTTTTTTTTCTTCAGGACCTCAGTTAATGTAGATAAGACTATTGATGTAATATAATGTTTCTTGGGAACGACTAGATTGTTTTTTCTACATTTGGATAGGTGTTTGAGTTGCTTGTTAGATATTTTTCTCCTAAGTTCTTCGAACGGTTTGTCTGATTCTGTTTTATATGGTCTTTCATTTATTAATTATGTCCTGTATCGGTCATTCTTGGAAAGAAATGTTGTTTTAAAGTTTCTAATGTGTAGATTGTGGAAGACCTATTGGTATAATATAATATTACCTGGGAACAGATAGATTGTGTTTTATCCATTTTAGTAAGTGTTCTACAAAATAATAATCTACCGGCGCAAACGTTACAGCAGCAAGACGTACAGGAAGAAAAGAAAGGCTGAGAAGAGGATCCACCGCAGATTTATGTTCACAAAGCTAAGACCAAGTATAAGAGAATAGGGGGGGGTAATGCGGAAGGTCGCCTGGAAATTGGCCCCTACAAGTTTGAGTGTGTAAATAACTTCGTATACCTGGGTTCCGAGATCAACACTCAGAACGATGTCTCCAAAGAAATCCAGAGGAGGATCACCGCAACCAACATATGCTATTTCGGCCTGGCTAACCAGTTTAGGAGCAGCTTTTTGTCCAAAAGACGAAGGTGAATCTGTACAAAACCCAGGTGCGCCCGGTGCTTACCTATGGCTCGGAATCATGGGCAATTACAAAGGCTGACGAAGAAAGAATTGCTGCATTCGAAAGAAATGTGCTCCACCGAATATATGAGCCTTTAAAGAAGGAGAGCACTGGAGGCTCCGTAGAAACCAGAAGCTGACGGTCCTGTACAAACACGCAAACTTCGTGAAACATATAAAAATTGGCCGACTACGGTGGGCCGGTCACATTGCCAGAATGAACCCCGATGAAATCCCTGCAAGAGCCATGAATGAGGAGCTCCATGGAACAAGAAAAGTCGAAAGACCAAGAGTGAGATGGCTGGGCAGCGTCACCGTAGACTCAAGGACACTACTCAACACCCCAAACTGGAAGACTGCAGTTCAAGACCGTGCCAACTGGCGGAGGATATTGGAGGAAGCCCAGATCCGGCAACGGGCTGGCGCTAAAAAAAAAAGAAAAAAAAAAGAAAGAAAGTAGTTGCTATTGTTAGCGTAGCCTGTTAGATATAGTTCATAATGAAGTTCTTCAAACGATCAGTCATTAAACATTGTCTCAGGAGACTATAATTGTACAAGTTAAACATTTATATCCAGTATATTCCATTCTTGAGAAATTATCTTACGTTTCTAATGTTCGGATAATAGTTAGATGTGTTTGTTATATCCAATTTTTGTAAATTTCTATTGTTATATTACAAAAATTATTATCTCGAGCTCTTTCTAGCATTATTTTTAATAAGGCTATAACGGGTATGCGTTTTATTAAGAGGTTTACTACCTCTCATTTTAGATCAGATTTACTTTAATGATGACTCTCATTATCAAATAACCGTGGTGAGTTCGGATGTTCAGAATGATCTCTAAATGCTTTGTTGTATTCAATGCTTCTACTATGACAAGATGATTGCATCGCCTACAATTTTTGTTTTTTCTAATTCAAATCCATTTCATTAATATAGTCTCCAATAACTGCTGTTTATTGTAAGTGTGGATGTAAAATCAGGTTTTAAAATGCTACTATAATGACCAAAAGTTCGTTTAAAATATCAGGAGTATGAAGCAAAAGTGATGGGGAACCATGTGCCCGTAGATGGTCAATTAAAATTGGGTCATCGGTAATTATTTCTTGTCAATGGCTTTGGCATAGATTTTCTCTCATGCTTAATTTCTTTTTCAAATCAACATTTACTTATGCAGTCCAAGATATCTAACTGGATAGATTCATGAATTTTTCTAATAGGTGATCATAGATGACAAAATATTATAATGAAATCTACTGCGTATTGGCTAACATTATCCTGACGGTGGGGTATAGATCAGGAAGATATCCTCAAAAATTCATAGCTGTTTGGATCCATTTCGATTTGATGGAGTCTCGATTTGTATTAGTGCAAGTATTCGGTTCCTTTGTCAACACCGCACTGCAATTGCAGTATCAATTAGTTAGTTGACATCCGCATGATGGTACAGAAGGATCAATCTAATTAGGGATTGCCACTTCTATAAATTTGTGTACCACTTCTAATTATTTGTTCTATAAACAAATTTATAGAAGTGGCAAATAATTTATCAATCCCTAAGCAGTATCAATTGTTATCCCCAGCTAAACAACAACTCATCCATACCATTTTTACAGTATGTATAATCATAGACTTGCATTACGGCTCCATGAATTCCTAGAATCGAGGACCATTGACCATTCATTTTAGCTTATGTCTTCATATATATTATCATCGTTGATCAGTTGATGCTATAGAAGAATCAATCAAATTAGGGATTGATAAATTGATATATTTATCAATTCCTAATCATCGTTGATTATGACGGTGTACATCTTGACGCTTCAGATTCAGTATTCTTCATATTATTATTTCTTGGATTGATACAGGCAATCCTCAGCAGGGATGATGTATACATAAATAAGCTCATATACACGGTTGTGAACGCAGTTGCTGGGGTTTTACGTTCTCCCGGGCTACTGAGTACATTATACTGTTCACAAACGCACACATTACAGGACCCAATAACATTTACACTGACACAGAGACCATTTTCAGTACATACCCTAGCGCAACCTTACCTAGGAAGACCTGGCAAAACTCTAAAATGCAACCACGCACTAAAAAAGGAGTTAAGAAATCGACGTGTAGTCACGGACGAGCCTGGAAAAGAAGCTGCACCAAGTCGGAATCTTCGACAGCTTTCTTCAGGCGATGGCGGAGCAAGTGGCGTCACTCTGTCGCAACGGACCACAAGACTGCAATAACCGGCCTCTAGTTCGAGTTCGGGCTTGGGCGAGGCTATTTATCCTCCCGCACGAACCCGACTACCGAGACCAAGAGGTGCCCGAAGGATGAAATGGACGCCAGAAATGAACAAGACTGTCATCTAGGCATATTTCTTGGCTACAAAATTAGAAACAGATAAGACTGTCATCTAGGCATATTTCTTGGCTACAAAATTAGAAACAGATAAGACAGGACACCTTAGAAGAATTCAACAGTATTGGCAGGAATCATATGACTATGAGTACGCAAAGTTAGAGTTATCCGTTCAAGAAAATTCCTCTCTGCTCAGGAAATGGTAGATATTAAAGCAATAGTATCTGAGCGATTAGGGTTAATATCTACTGAAAGTGAAGAGCAACTGATTGAACCTCAACAATTAGAAATGTCATTGGCAATAGAGGCAACTCCTTCTAAAGAAGAAGATGAAAAGATTCAAAAACTAATGCAATCATTGTTATCCCAGTATGTGCCTTATGAAGGAATGCCACATGATGCAAGACCATCCCAATCAAGAGTCCCTTATAGGTTTAATGCACGGATAACTATGAAACTGTTTAATGAATATTTAAGTAAACTTGTTAATATTTACCCAAAAATGGATGCTGAAGTTATTTGTCGCTGGGCATACGCTGCAGCAAGGGTTGTTTTTATCGAAATAGGCTAAGAAGAACAAGAACCAAAGAAAGATAAAAGTAAAACAAACATACCACGCTGGAAGAAAAGATTAGAAAATAAAATAGGCTCGTTCTGAGCGAATATTGGGGTAATCACGTTTTATATCAAGGAACCGGCTGAAGCAAGTACAAGATTAAAAAACAAGACTGATGAAATAGTTGGACTACAATTAGGAATGGTGTTGGAGTCTGAGCTCACCGAAAAATTAGCTTAAAATGCTGATATGCTGAAGCAAGAACTTGCAGTTTATGCAAAGAAAATAAGAAGACATAAATAGTCGATGCTTCGTAAACATCAGAACAAAAGGTTTATAAACAATGAGAGGCATTTTTATAGGAGCTTGGAGAGTGATAAACTGGGATATGTGAATGTTTCATTGACTAAAAATATAACTGATTATTGGAAAAAGCATTTCAAGGAGGACAACGCATTTCACAATGATGAAATCGAATGGTTAAGATCAATAAATAATGAACTTCAGGATATACCTCAAATGCCAGAATTTAACTTATCAAAGCTGGATGTAGTCATCGCAACAGAGAAAATGAAAAATTGGAAAGCACCAGGCAGTGATAGAATGCAAAATTACTGGTTGAATACTTGCGACGAATTATCTAAAAATGATAAGAGGGCGGATATATATATTCCTAAAAATTTCTTTCAGGGTATTACAGTACTAACAAACATTGAAGAGGCGTGACGAAAGCAAGAAATGGCCCTAGGACTGTACTTCACACAAAGTGAGGTGTCATTGCATAAAATAATATGCAGTCTTGACCGGGGGCATTCAGTCCTACAAATCATGAAGCTAGATGACCCCCACTGATAGGCGTTGGTTGAACATTAGACATAAAATTATTGAAGTGGCCACAGATGTTTGTGGCTTAATGAAAGTGACTATGTGTGGAAAGAGATCCAAATGGTGGGATTACCACGTCAAAGAGGCAGTGCGTAGAAAGAAATTAGCCTGGAAAGAATATAAAATGGATCGGACACACGAAAAATGGGTCATTTATGTAACAAAAGAAATGAGGCCAAAGGTATTGTTCGGGAAGCAAAAGAAAAGTCATGGGAAGATTTTGGAAAGGAACTGGATTCGGATCACCGAGAAAATACCAGATTATTTTCGAGAAATGTATAAGGGCTATAAGGTAGCAAAAGCAAGCAAATAAGAAATGTTAAAAATGAGGACGGTAATGTACTCTTAGAACAAACTAAAATATTTGACAGATGGAGACGCCACTACTAGGAGCAATTTAGTAGCCAAGCAGATCCCTCAGAACAGATCCCAGCTGAAGACACCGTCTATGATGAAATGATATGTGAGGAGGAAGTAGAACTTTCCCTTCAGAGACTTAAGACCAGTAAAGCCGCAGGAAGAGATGGGATATCTCTAGAACTAATCAAGTGTGGTGGTCCATCGCTCACAAAAAACCTGTTTCAGAAACTGGACGAGAATAGAATACCAGAAGAGTGGGACTATAATATAATAGTGCCCCTCCAAAAGAAGGTGAATGTCAGAATTAAAGTTCTATCTGTCTATCACCTGTTATAAACAAGCTTTACACGTCCATACTAGAGCGAAGGGTTAGGCCATATATAGAACCGATGCTTGAGGACGAACAGGCTGCATTTCAGCCAGGTTGAAAGACCTAGGAACACATATTTTCTCTTAGATGCGTGATGGAGAAAACCTGGGATAGACACGGAAATATGTTCATGGCGTATCTAGACATAAAAGCTGCATTTGACTCGGTCCTAAGGCATGAACTGTGGAGAGCGCTAGAGGCTAAGAATATTCCTAGAGACCTCATATATGCTGTTAAATCAGTTTATGAAAATCCAAAAGTATTGTTAGAATAAATCGGGTGGAATCCAGACCTTTTGCCATCGCGAGGGAAGTCGATAGGAGAGATGAAGGCACTCGCGAGAGGCCGAGATACCTGATTGCGATGGCTGGATACACCTCCACGCTGAGAGGCATAAGAAGAAGAAGAAGACCGGGGGCATACTGTCCTGCAAATAGTTTCTCGAGAAGTTGCGCCCTTCATTATTACCGACAATGAACGACTGGAAGAATGGAAATCGAAAGCATTACAAGGAAGATTTTATCACTAGATTTAGCAAACTGAAATAGATAAAACGCTGTCTACTAGCTGGCTAGTTAGAGGAAGTCTGTTTCCCGAAACAGAGGGCTTTTTTATAGCAATCCAGGATCGGATCAAAGCAACTAGGTCTCACGGGCGATACGTCTAGAACCAACTGAACGTATCAGACAATTGTAGGCTCTGTGCCAGCACACACGAGTCTACTCAGCACATACACATGATGTGCTGATTGATGGTAATATGAAAACCGCAGAGATAATAGATATCGCTGGGCCAAATGACGGAAACACTAATTCAATATGTGCAGAAAAAAATTGAAAATATCAACCTCTAGCAGCTGGACTAAAAGATCTGTACAGACTGGATAAAGTGATTGTGAGGGCTATAGTGATCTCCAGCAATGGTCTGATACCATTGTCCACTCTGGCGGTGACTACACGGCCGGGCCTCTCTGTTATAAATGAAGCCCAGAAAGCTGTGCTGTTGAACACCGAAAGGATTGTAAGGAGCTTTCTTAATATATAATGAATATGATCAAACAAAAACTGACCTGAGTCTCCGTTGGGAAGTAAGGGTCTGGGTTGTAAACACATAACATTTGCTATTATTTCCGTTAGGAAACACTTTAGACTAATACAACATAAAATAATACTTTAAAATAAAATATTACTTTTGGAATAAAATTAAATAAATTTTATATATTGTGTTAAATACTTCATAATATTACTTTCTGTATATTTTAAAAGCTATTTGTCACTTTAATCCATAAGCCCCTATTCTTGGCCACAGTAGACTAACAGTTTCCCACTCCTCTGCACTATCTTGTCTCGCCATCTAGTAAGTGGTCTTCCTCTCTATTTCTTGTGTTCTCTTGGGATCCATTCTGTGGCAATGTGGCAATGGACTATCTTGAATCAAGCCTGGATACATGACCAGCCCACCTCCATTTCAGTAGACGTGCTTCTTGTGGTTAACCTTTATCCTCGATTATTCAAACTATATCGATGTTTAATTAATATGGGGTGGAAGTATGAGCCTGGATTAAGATTCATAACGAAAATTGTCTATTTATTTACGAGAGGTTCCGTCTTATAAGTCCTCAGAGAAGAATAAAGAATGTAATATAGCATTTCCACGCCAATTGTCATTTTTTCAAAATGAATTGTCAGCTTTTCCATTTCAATTGTAACTTTTTCCATTTCAAATGTAACCTTTTCCATTTCAATTGGAACCTTTTTCCATTTCAATTGTAACCCTTTCTAAATTAATTGTCACCTTTTCTAATTCAATTGTAACCGTTTCCATTTCAATTGTAATTTTTTCCATTTCAAATGTAATCCAACTGGACATGAATTAATTCAATATTATTTATTCTATTATTGAAAAATAATTATTTTAATAAACAATATACATATACAATAATGGCTTTTGAAATAATTTCGGGATATTCTTCCGAATATTTATATTCGTTTATTAGAGAATTAATATTAAGTGCTAATTTCAAGTAGTTTAAATTTTTTAAATAAAATTTTTGTTTATTTATTTTTAAATATTTATTATTTTTTATTTATTTAGTGGGGGGAGGGGTGGATTTCATCGATTTGGTGATCGTTCATTGGGTTTTCGAAGTTGCTAATGTCAAATTTACCACCGAAATTTTGTTCTACTTAATAATTATTTTTCATAATTCTTCGGAATTAGCATCGTTTACTAGATTTTCAAGGGCGCTATTTTCGAATTTACTATCGGATTTTCGATAGTGCTTGCGGATTTCTATTTCCGTTGTTATTGAAGATTTGTATGATAAAGGGATCGTTTATGAGGTTTTCGAGGGTTCTGGTTCCATTTTTATAACTGGATTTTTAATCGCGCATGCGCATTTTACATTTCCGTTACTTTTGGAGTTTTCTATGATATAGGGATCGTTTACTAGGTTTTCAAGGATTCTGATTCTATTTCTTGAATTGGATTAAGGATCGCGTGTGCGCCTTTCGATACTGTTGAGGTTTTCTTTGTGATACCAATCATTAATTAGATTTTCGCGAGTCCTGATTCCTCTTTTTAAATTTTTTTTTATCGAGCATGTGCATTTCAAATTACAATTGTATTTGACATTTTTTTGAGTATACCGTCCTTTAAAATCCTTTAAACATTATTGAATACTACTCTTCAAAGTAAAATCCATTGTTTTCAAATACTTTCACTCATCTTTCTGCCAGTAATTAAATTTGATGCCGGTACCTCTCCTTTGGCTTTGAGGCAAAGAACTCTTCACATTCTCGTAATTATCAAAGATCCAACGTTTTAAAAAATGAGCTATTGATCTAAAATAACCATAATCCGATGGTGCAATATCTGGGCTATACGCAGGATAAGGCAAAACGTTTACTCCTTGCAGTTCCTAATAATAAAAATAAGAACGATGCGCAAGAGCATTGTCGTGTTGCAAAATGGTTTGGTTCCTGTTGATCTAAGCGGGGTACTTTGCACTCAAAATCACTTAAACTCTGTCTAGCTGTTCATAGTAAAGGCTTGAGTCCCTACTACGGCAGAAAATCACGAGTAGTTGCCCCGTCCTGGTTCACACATTCAAGGAAAACGTCATCATCAACGACGGATGGACGACCTGATCTGGGTTGTGCGGCAGTATTTCGATGGATATCGACTCTCCTTCTATGGCACAATCAGCGGCTGTCTTTGCGCTTAAACCTTTTTCCAGTAATGTCACAAAAGACTGAGAATCACATTTTTTTCCTCTGATATTGCACGTGCGTTTTAAAAATGTAAATGACCCCATCAAGCCAACTCAAGTCACAATGAATTAAAGGATTAATCAAAGTAAAAAATGAAATAAATAGTAGGGACAAAAACATTCTTTTTGCATTCATAAACATGGTACTCAGAATAAACCATGAAGTAATATTCATTCTTCGTATTAGAAGACGGAAGAAATATTGGCGGCCCATTTACTTGGAAAAACAATCGTTTAATTTACTTGTAAATTTTATAAATGAAAATGAACGGGAGAAAGAGAAAAAGAGCAATATTTGACATTATCAGAGTTGAAGGTTTCAATCACTATATTCTTACATAACTAAAGTTGTATAACGAGTACCACAATAACCAAGAATTCTATAATAGATAAAACAGTATCTTCCTAGTCGGTTTCACAGATGGGAACTCCAAGGGGAATCCGAAAGTGGAATGACTTTATAGTTAGATCTTGCTAGCGGTTTCTGAGCTGGAAATGGGCTAAGTTGTGTACAGAATGAGGACCATACGCTCTGTCATTTCATACATTATTCAGAGATTCCAGGTGATAAAAGCTGCTTTCAAGTAAAGATAGCTTTGTAATGAATTGCTATTATACTTTTTCGTTTATTGTTTCTATATGATATTGTACTTACATTTTTTATTAATGGAATTTACGGAGCGTAGGTTATATCGCTATAAAAATGGGTAAAAGAATCCTACCTCTATGGAATATTTCCCATTGACCAACCGCAGTAAGTCATTAATTAAGAGTAAATATAAGTGTAGAAGTTGCCTAATTATAGATCTTATAGAAAATGTATAATGACTCCATTTTAAATTTGAGAATAAAATAAATCTGGAAGAATAATGCTATTGTAGGAGCTTACATGATATTCTGAAATAAGATTTCTAAACACAATTAAAGATAACGTTGATTAACATTACACCACAGTGATTCATCGGGGTAAGAATCGATAAAATAGATACCATAAGAACAAACAAAGGAAATGAATAATAGATAAGCCATAACTCCATTGAGATTTATTATAGTTTTTTTTTTAAAAGTAATTATAAATTCAATCTCATTTTACAGCAGTTATTTTTTTCCTTATGAACAGCTATTAGATATTGGCATATTGAAATGGTCTGCAGTGAGTATCGAGCCATAATTAATGGCACTTGTTTTAAAATAAAATAGTAAAAAATAATAACATTGATTTTATGATTGAAACGCAGGATAACACATCATTACAAGAAACATAGGTTTAATACTGTAGTGAATTTTTATAATTAGTAAAATGGTTTTGAATAAGTACTAATTGCCCTTGAGAGAGGCACACTGTAGTATTTATCAATGAAGTAAATGAGGGGGAAAAAAGAAAAGAATTTTGTCTATTATGACTAATAGTTATAGTATATGATACAAATTATGTTTTTGATGATGGTGTGGTGTAATTTTCCTGCTAGTTTTCTAAAACAATAAATGTATACGTGATAGCTAAATGTTTAATTAAAATCGATAGCATGTAATGTTCCCATTAACACCTGCCTATAGCTAAATATTTCATTAAAATGCCGATTTACTCTATTCTCACCATCAAACCAAGCCATTAAATAAAAAAAATAATTAAATATATTTTTGAAATATTACGTTAAGTGTGCTATTATGGAGATGTATTAATAATTTAAAATTGACTCTACTTCTACTAGACAGTACCGTTTTGTTGTCTCTCTAACAATGGGATTTTCTTAGTTATAACATCGAAAATTATAATACAGATCATGTTAATTTACCTAAAGAACTGCAAGATGTTAGTCATTGTTCAAGTGCTTGGCTGTTAACTGCTCACTGCTACCCCAAGACTAAAACATCTGATGGGGCCAACGCTGATAAACCAGTCTTGCCAACTATTTTCAAATGGGCGTAGCTGTCTATACGGTATGTTATTAATACTTATTATTTTTTTTTGTTTTTTTCTTTGCCTTATGGAGTAAGTTATCCTTCAGTTTTGCACCTCAATTCAATACATCAAACCAATTATAACTATAAAAGAAAAAAAAAAAGAAGACCATTAAATATGTTACTTATTCTTTTTAAATTTAAATAACTTGCATTTGTATTGCCGCAATACCAACGTGCACGAATTCCATCAATTTAGGCATTTTGTTTCATCTAGCTCTTTAATGTCATCGTTTAACATATCTATACATCCGGATGTTGGTTTTATACGTTTTAGCCTAGTAAATACTGTTGGAAGTTAGTTAATAACTCATATTCATTCATTATAATATATAGCGTCTCACAAAAATATTCGTAGTTTTCTTCTTTCTATGTCAACTGCAAGTCAAGTAATAAGAATTAATGTAAAATGAAAGAAATGTTTTATATTAATTTTGTTTTATTGTCTTAAAAAAAGATAATCCACTTTTCAACAGAAAAATAGAACATTTATTGACACAAAGATTTAATCAAATTCATAAATAAATTTAAGTCACAAAATAATTATAATTTTTCGTACTGCTCGTAAATTTTTGATCATTTAAATTTTAAATATTTTGTAGGATAGTCCTTGTTGTGATGAACGATTTCAAGCCAATTAAGAATAGATTTAATCAACTTACAATTATAATTTCGGGATATTTGTTTCTATTCATTGAGCAAAATTCTCTTCAACGTAATATCATGTATACGAATTTATCACTACAAATATACCCATAAGTTCACTATAGCAATGACATCAGGTGACCAAGGAGGTGAATCTAGCACTTGAGGGAAATTATAAATTAGCCACTAGCGTGTTATTTGCCTTTTGCTTCTGTTAATTTTCTTTATAATAATAGAATGTTTTTTCTAAGCGTAGTTTCTACGCAGAATTTCAATATATATATATATATATATATATATATATATATATATATATATATATATATATATATATATATATATATATATATATATATATACATTTTTCCCTTATTCTGTCCATAAATATGTTCTCCACTCCATTTTTTCAATACCTTCCCAAACCATTACCGAATCACTCCCGTGTTAAATATTACCCCCAAAGTTCTTAGAAGAGAGTCCTGTGTTGGTCATTCCACACACTATTTTTCCGTCTCCAATGCCGTTAATATTAAAATATTAAATTTCAACTCACTGCTGTGTACTCACGGCATTGATGGACGAAAAATAGTATGTGGAAGGCCTAATACAGAACTTTCTTCTGAGAACATTCGGAGTATTTTTAAACATGGGGGAGATTCTGTATTGGTTTGTGGTTATTTTGCGCAAAATGGAGTGGGGATAATATTAATCACAGAATAATGGAAAAATATAAATATGGAAAATTTCCGTGAAATATACGCTTAGAAAGAACATTTCATTATTATCAAGAAAATTATCCGCAGTGATAACACGCAAGTGGCTACTTTAAAATTACTCTAAAGTGCTAGAAGCACCTCCTTGGTCACCGTATGTATCTCAATCCTATAGTCAATTAATGGACATATATTTTACATGTACCAAGTTACAAATTCGTAAATATGAAGTTACGTTAATTAACAATGTCGATGTTTGTAAGCCTTAGAAAATTCTTTATAAAACAAAATACAGAATTACTTGACATAAAAAAGTGAGCTACTGACAGTGTTAACTACAGATAGACTATACTAAAGATATTACAACTAGACTTAAAGCTAACATAGTGAGAGTGTACTCACACACTGCCTCACATTCTCTTACACTCTATCTTATACTCTAATTGATCTGTTCATTTCAGATAGGTTTTTATACATAGAAAATGGGAGGGGATGTTTAGAAGTATAACGCTAACAAGGAGGAAGAAAAACAATAACTTCCTGGGTTATAAACCCTATTTAATAACTAATACTTCCTGGATCAATGCCATGTGTTAACTCGTTGAAGAGAACTTCGCTCAATGAATGGAAACAAATTTCTAGAAATTTTTTATTTTTTTTATTTGAAAAATAATACAAGCTGCCACACACAAGGGCAATAGGTATTAGGGCAATGAGAATCCATTCATACCATATGTACAAGATAAACGAAAGAAAAAAAACAAGGAAATAAAAGAAAAATAATAAATATCATATAATAAGAAAAAAAAATACATTACTAGTAATAATGAATAGATAAACAATTTAAATAATAAAAAAATAAGTAAACAACCAAGAAAAGAAAAATTAAGTTAAGTAAAAATAAAATAAGTCATCTTAAACACATTCATACCTATACACAATATTTACAATCTGCCCAGAGAACTCCGAACCAAGCTCTGCCCCCACATGTGAATGGCAAAGCCGGGCTCCAGGAGATCCCAGCGCTTCTCACACAGTCGCGTCACTGGTATTAAAGACCAGTGGAGACTGAGTGAGGGCACTAGAGCCACAGACGCACAGGACGTGAGTGGAGAAGCTGGCCATTGCCAGATCTCCAATAGCACATTTACAAAAGGTCTCGAGGCCACTTCCGTTTCAACCTTCGAGGAGGGTTATAGGGATGGTTGGTACTGGATAGGGATTGTGCTAAGGAATTAGGATGATGAGTAAGGCTCTGATGAAATGTGGAGAATTTGTATGGAATTATGTCAAGAATATACGGGATTTTAATATCATGGTGTAAGGTCTTGTTTGAAACATAATATGGGGCATTGACTATTGTACGGAGTACTTTAGACTGGAAGGATTGAATACGTTTGATGTTCGAAAGTTTAGCTGTCCCCCACAGTTCTAGTCCGTAGGTCCAAATAGGTTTTAGAATGGTCTTGTAGATTAGCAGCTTGTTGGCTATTGAAAAATGAGATGTTCTGTTCAGTAGTCTGTATAACTGGCCAAATCGTTGATTAAGCTCTTGTCTTTTAAGTCTAGTATGAGGGTTCCATGTTAGTCTTTTGTCAAAAAGGAAGCCAAGATACCGGACTGTGTCTGAAATGGGAAGTGGTATGGAATTAAAATGGACTGGCGGACAGAATCTGCGTCGGAGGGTGAATGTGACATGCTTACATTTTGATTCATTGACTTTGATGCGCCAATTGTTACACCACTGTTCGATCAGGGAGAGATACCTTTGTAGGTTGAAGGATGCCGTTTCGGGATCGGAATGGGATGATAGGATAGCGGTATCATCGGTAAATGTTGCCAGAAAAGTATCGGGATTTGTAGGAAGGTCAGCGGTTAATAAAATGTAGAGGACTGGACCTAAGACGCTGCCTTGTGGAACACCGGCTTCAATTGGGTAATAGTTGGAAAATTCAGCACCATAGTGAACTCTGAAGGAACGGTTAGAGAGGTGGGATCGAAGGATTAGATATAAGGATTGGGGTAATTGGATTTTGAGCTTGAAAAGCAAGCCATCGTGCCACACCCGGTCAAAAGCTTGAGCTATGTCCAGAAAGGCGCCAGTGCAATATTGCTTGCTTTCAAGTGCAAAGGATATATGGTCAACAACGCGAAGGCCTTGTTGAACAGTGGAATGTCCTGAGTGAAATCCAAACTGGTGTGAAGGGATTTTTTGGGATTCTAGTATTGGAAGGATGCGTTTTAGAAGGATGTTTTCAAAAATTTTTGAAAGAATCGGGAGCAAACTTATTGGCCTATAGGATGAGCTATTATTGATAGGTTTTCCTGGTTTATGGAAAAGGATAATTGTGGAGTGTTTCCACATCAGAGGAAAGTGGGTTGTGCGAAGGATACAATTGTACAGGTAGGTAAGGAATATAACCGCTTTTGGGGGAAGTTGACGAAGGATCTGGGAAGTGAGGAGATCGAACCCAGAGGATTTTCGGGGTTTAAGGTTATTTATGAGGAATTTGACCTCAGAGGGGCGGACAGCTTTTGGAGGTAAAGAGAGAGGAATCGGTGAAGAGAGGAATTACTTGACTTTAGCTGTATGGATGGGGAATGAATATGTTGAAAAGATGCTTGGCAAATTCTTCTGCTCTGTTCCCATCTGACGAAGCCCAGGACCCATCATCACGTCGGAGGGAATGGGATATGGAGTGGTATTTTAGGATTTTTTTTGTTACTTTCCAGAGAGAGTTGTCGGAAGCAGATAGTGAGGAGAGGTAGGAGTTATAGGATTCTGATCTATAGGTGGATAATTTCTTTTTAACTAATTTGGAATAATGGTTGTATAGTTTCCGATCGTCAGGATGCCTGGTTCTTTGCCAGAGGGTCCTAGAACATCGTTTGGAATGGATATTATTTTTAAGATATTGAGGTAAAGGATTCTTTTGGCGGTATTTTGGGGAAGGAGGAGGTGAGGATGCATTCCAAACTGCTTGCTGGATCAAGGTGGTGTAGGAATTCATAGCTTCATCAAGGTCTTGAGGGGTTTTTAGGGAGACTCTGAGGTCTATTTTATGGTTTATGATCTGACGGAAGCGGTTCCAGTTAACTGGACCTCTGATGAATGAAGGCGGAAGTTATTTTGGAATAGGTGATAAGGAAAGAGTTAGGGTTAGAGGGCTATGGTCTGAGGAGAGGTCATCTAGCCGTTGGACGGAACAATTTAGTGGCCCTAGACCTTTGTGCATAAAGAAGTCTAGGAGATCGGGGTTGCGGTTGGGATCGGTTGGCCAGTATGAAGGAGTATCGGGAGAAAGGATATTACAGGAATGGGAATTAAGTGCAGATAACAATGTTCGCCCTCGGGAGTTTGTGGTTCTGGCTCCCCACTGCTGATGCTTGGCATTTAAGTCTGCGCATATAAATATTGATTCTGCTATTATTTGGCGGAAGAGGTTCCAGTTTACTAGACCTCTGATGAATGAAGGTGGTGGTGATTTGGGTATCGGCGATATGGAAAGAGTCAGGATTAGAGGGTTGTGGTCTGAGGAAAGGTCATCGAGTCGGGAAACTGAATAATTTAATGGTCCTACACCTTTGTGGATGAAAAAGTCTAGGAGATCGGGATTACGATTGGGATCGGTTGGCCAGTATGTAGGAGAATCAGGGGAGAGGATGTTGCTACGATGGGAGTTAAGTGCAGACAGCAATGTTCGTCCACGAGTATTTGTGGTTCTGGCTCCCCATTGCTGGTGTTTTGCATTTAAGTCTGCACCTATAAGGAAATGGTGTTTTAAGGAATTAAGGAAGGAATTGAATTGTGATTCGGAAATAGGTTCTTTAGGCGGGGAATATGCAGCAACAATTGCTATAGGAAAAAGTGATGTTGGAATTCTTACGGCAGTAGCTTGAAGGAAATTATGGACTGGCAGGGGGAATAAGTGATGGAAGAGAGACCGATGGATGATGACAGCAGTGCCAGCTTGTGCTTTTCCATCGGGGTGGTCAGTTCGATAAGTTTGGTGGTCAGGTATGTTGAGCAGTCTTTTACTGGTTAACCGGATTTCAGTTATTAGGGTTAGGTCAATATTTTTTTCACGTAATAACGCTGTTAGTTCGTTAATGTGATTTCGAACACCATCCGCATTCCAAAGGAGAATGGAAATGGATTTTATTGAGGACATTTATGGATTTCTAGGGGGGATGATGAGGCTGGATACAAGGTTTGCCAGTAATGAGATGAGGGGATTGATGAGGGATCCTAACTCAGAAAGGAACGATGTAAATAAACTTGTGAGGTCAGTGGCATTGGTGGGAGGAGGAATGTTGGAAATAGGGTGATGACTAGACTTTTGGGTATTAGTCATTTGTTGTGGGATGGAGGGATGTGGGTGTTGGGGTTGAGATGTTTGAGGTTGAGGCTGTTCTTGTGGTAGGGCCTGAGTTTGTGTTATTTCTTCTGGCGCTCCTAACATTCGAGCATAGGATACGCTTGTGTTCACAATTCTGGATGTTTGTCTTTGTGGCCTAGATGTCTCTTTATTTCCAGAAGTCGCCTGCATCCTTGATTTTAACATTTTATAAGTCTGACACCCCTTGTAATTAGCCGGGTGCCCTTGGTGGCAAAGTGCACATGTTGCGGGTGTTTGCCTGGATTTTCTACAGTCCTCAGATTTGTGTTGATCACCACATTTGACACATCTTGACATGTGGTGGCAATAGTGTTTAGTGTGGCCATTGGCCTGGCAGTTATGGCATTGCACTAATTCCCTCTTGTTTAGGGGTTTTCTACGATTACACTGGTACAGTACAGGCGAGTTACTTAATAAATTTCTTCAATTCCGGGGAATCGCTCAAGGTCAACATAGAATAGTGGTAAAGCTAATTTGTTCTTACCACCCGGCTGTTCTTTATTTTCTTTATATATGTTGACCACCTGACGAACCTGGAATTCCATGGCCATCAATTCTTCTTTTATTGCTTCTGATGGAGTTGAGGGGTGCAGGCGTCTGATGACCACCCTGAGCTCTCTCTTGGCGCAGTTGGTAGGTGTGGAATCTACCTTTGTGCCTGACAGATATTACGATGCTTCTGTATGTGTCTGGGGTGTCAGGCATTAATTTTGTATGCGTATGTATATAAATATGTATGCGACTTTGACACGTATATTTTCCTGTGCCTATTACGTTGTTTAATTGTTGACACACCAGTTGAAATTTTTTTATATTTCTAATAATTATTGGTGGGGGCTTGGGTTCTCTGGGAATCGGTGCTGATTCCATGTCTTCTCCTTGCGTATTTGATAAGGGTTAGGAGTAAAAAAGGGTGATTCAATTTTTCTATGATCCAAATGTAAAAAAATTAAAAGAGCTTCAAATCTTAAAAGAAAACAGGATTGACAAAGAAGATTTGCCAGTTGATGATCATCAATAAGCGTTAGTAGTTGAAGATTCTTCAAATATCAGTTGGACAATTTGCTAGGAACTTCGTAATTATTAAATCAATCATCAATATGTCTGAGTATGTATTTGGAGCCAAAAATGCATACTCAGACATATAAATGTACATCAATATTTTTTTATCGAACATCACTTAAATGATCGATAAAAATCGCAGGCCTAACACACTCAATTAGCCTACCATTTGACTGTGGAACTAGCCAAGGCAGGAAGGAGGTTCAATGGGCTAATAGGACTTGGACCCGTTTGGAACTGGAACTATTACTGGACCACACTCAGGCTCGGTTCCAGTAATAGTTCATCGAGATTCGTTCCATCCCTGGTCGTATACAGGATTAACACTTAATCCTAACGGTACTAACGGGAAAAAATGATGGTAAATATTTGTTTAATTTATAATATAGTAACTTTGTTATATATTGTTCTATCTTTTATGATTAGTGAATAATCGATCAAACCAATATTTCTTATTAAAACAATGCGGAAGAAAAAAAAAGGGAAACAATACATAAATCTAACTGCTTTCAACTTCAAAATTGATAACAATATTTTATATAATTATTGAAATTTGACGTTATTGAAATTAATAGCGTTTAATGCGACTCATCATATAGAAACAGTTAATTAAAATAAGTCAGAGATATATTTATTTGTAAAAAAATTAGAGGACATCAGATATGAGATTGGCTCGGAATAAAATGCACATATGGGGAAGAAGGGATTTCCAAAATGATGTTAGGAAATGGGAATCACTTATAAGAAAAATATTTGTATGTCAATTAGATTTGAACTAGAGGTCTTCTGAATATCAAGGAGCCTCCAATCATTAGGCTATATCGCTTCAAAGAAAGGATGGAATAAAACGATAAGAAATATTCATAGCTAAAGAGTAACGTCAACTATAATCATCCAGTCCTTGAAAATCAATGCCAATTATCCACAAGTAAAGTAAAAAAAAATAAGAAAGTGATTATTTTAAATATTGTAGATTTGAAAATCTATGCTTTCTAAAAAATAACTACCTAAGGAAAACTGAGGGACAGTGATCTATTTTAGTGCTTACAAATGAAAGTTTTTGATGAGCAAAAAGTTTTTTAGGATTCACTAATCCTTAGGTGATTAAGTTGTGTTATAGGAAATAAAAACCTCTTTGAAAACAAAGCACCAATTGCAGATGAAGACAAATCCCTGGAAGTTTCGAAACCAATTATTACCTAATGAATTGGGTCTTTTGTGCCAACCAAGCAACAACCATTCCTAACTTCAAAGATGAACTTGACATCCTTCTTGTACCTTCCAATAGTGCAAAAGAAACTCACAATGGTGCCCCCGGTTTTCCGTATTACCAAATCTATGGTATAGCGATTACCAATTAACCAGGATCTAGAAATCCACTCAAAGTTCCATTCAGCACATGGTCCCTTTTTTTAAAAAAGGACTACAAGTTTTAAGTTATTAAGTTGACAGCCACAAGTTTTAGTTTGTATGTATGGGTCTCTTGTGAGGTAGCTCCACCTCCATTGTTTGTATTCTTCTCATCTTCACTAGCACCGATCTACTAACTATTCTTGCGTTGTCAATTATCTTATACATCTCCTTGCCGAGGACGACAAGAATAATCGGCTGAGCTGGCCCAGTAACAAACACAAAAAATAGGGCGTATCCAAGCATTACAAATGAAGCAGGGGACCGGTGGCTCTTTCAACTTTGAGAGGATAGCAACATGCTTTACCATGGCTTAATAAAGCCTCTTCTTACATATCCTAGTCATACTCGGTCTCTAATTGGTATCCAAGAAATCATTATGGAGAAATTCAAATAAAAACTATTTTAAGATTTCGGGGATGATGATAAAACTCTTCATTGAGTAGAAGCCTAGGATATTAGTATGTAGCTCAAAAGAAACTTCACCTGCCAAACAGAAGGCTAGGTGATCAAAAAGAAATACACCTCCGATCACACCTGGTAGCTCAGTTGAAGAAACTGAACCTCAACCTGACACCTCAACCCAAGTTATGGCTGAGGAATCGCCCTTTTGAGCTACATACTAATATCCTAGGCTTCTACTCAATGAAGAGTTTTATCATCATCCCCGAAATCTTAAAATAGTTTTTATTTGAATTTCTCCATAATGATATCTTGGATACCAATTAGAGACCGAGTATGACTAGGATATGTAAGAAGAGGCTTTATTAAGCCATGTTAAAGCATGTTGCTATCCTCTCAAAGTTGAAAGAGCCACCGGTCCCCTGCTTCATTTGTAATGCTTGGATACGCCCTATTTTTTGCGTTTGTTACTGGGCCAGCTCAGCCGATTATTCTTGTCGTCCTCGGCAAGGAGATGTATAAGATAATTGACAACGCAAGAATAGTTAGTAGATCGGTGCTAGTGAAGATGAGAAGAATACAAACAATGGAGGTGGAGCTACCTCACAAGAGACCCATACATACAAACTAAAACTTGTGGCTGTCAACTTAATAACTTAAAACTTGTAGTCCTTTTTTAAAAAAAGGGACCATGTGCTGAATGGAACTTTGAGTGGATTTCTAGATCCTGGTTAATTGGTAATCGCTATACCATAGATTTGGTAATACGGAAAACCGGGGGCACCATTGTGAGTTTCTTTTGCACTATTGGAAGGTACAAGAAGGATGTCAAGTTCATCTTTGAAGTTAGGAATGGTTGTTGCTTGGTTGGCACAAAAGACCCAATTCATTAGGTAATAATTGGTTTCGAAACTTCCAGGGATTTGTCTTCATCTGCAATTGGTGCTTTGTTTTCAAAGAGGTTTTTATTTCCTATAACACAACTTAATCACCTAAGGATTAGTGAATCCTAAAAAACTTTTTGCTCATCAAAAACTTTCATTTGTAAGCACTAATATAGATCACTGTCCCTCAGTTTTCCTTAGGTAGTTATTTTTTAGAAAGCATAGATTTTCAAATCTACAATATTTAAAATAATCACTTTCTTATTTTTTTTTACTTTACTTGTGGATAATTGGCATTGATTTTCAAGGACTGGATGATTATAGTTGACGTTACTCTTTAGCTATGAATATTTCTTATCGTTTTATTCCATCCTTTCTTTGAAGCGATATAGCCTAATGATTGGAGGCTCCTTGATATTCAGAAGACCTCTAGTTCAAATCTAATTGACATACAAATATTTTTCTTATAAGTGATTCCCATTTCCTAACATCATTTTGGAAATCCCTTCTTCCCCATATGTGCATTTTATTCCGAGCCAATCTCATATCTGATGTCCTCTAATTTTTTTACAAATAAATATATCTCTGACTTATTTTAATTAACTGTTTCTATATGATGAGTCGCATTAAACGCTATTAATTTCAATAACGTCAAATTTCAATAATTATATAAAATATTGTTATCAATTTTGAAGTTGAAAGCAGTTAGATTTATGTATTGTTTCCCTTTTTTTTTCTTCCGCATTGTTTTAATAAGAAATATTGGTTTGATCGATTATTCACTAATCATAAAAGATAGAACAATATATAACAAAGTTACTATATTATAAATTAAACAAATATTTACCATCATTTTTTCCCGTTAGTACCGTTAGGATTAAGTGTTAATCCTGTATACGACCAGGGATGGAACGAATCTCGATGAACTATTACTGGAACCGAGCCTGAGTGTGGTCCAGTAATAGTTCCAGTTCCAAACGGGTCCAAGTCCTATTAGCCCATTGAACCTCCTTCCTGCCTTGGCTAGTTCCACAGTCAAATGGTAGGCTAATTGAGTGTGTTAGGCCTGCGATTTTTATCGATCATTTAAGTGATGTTCGATAAAAAAATATTGATGTACATTTATATGTCTGAGTATGCATTTTTGGCTCCAAATATATACTCAGACATATTGATGATTGATTTAATAATTACGAAGTTCCTAGCAAATTGTCCAACTGATATTTGAAGAATCTTCAACTACTAACGCTTATTGATGATCATCAACTGGCAAATCTTCTTTGTCAATCCTGTTTTCTTTTAAGATTTAAAGCTCTTTTAATTTTTTTACATTTGGATCATAGAAAAATTCATTCTGAAACGACTGCGTCCAATCCTAGATTCAAATCACGTGATTCCTGATCATCAGTTTGGATTTCGAACATCTCATTCAATCATTCAGCAGTGTCATCGTGTAATAGATGTAATATCCTCCACACTGGAGCGGGAAATGTACTGCACGGGGGTCTTTCTCCACGTAGAACTGGCTTTTGACCGAATCTGGCACCCGGGACTTCTTTAAACGCTTCGTCAATTCCTCTCCTCTACGTATTTCCTTTTAATCCGTTCCTACCTCACTGGCAGAACCTTCAAAGTTAACCATATTTTGCCTACCTATCCCTATTTTTTCAGTCTGTCGGTATCCCTCAAGGATATCCTAGGTCCCATTCTCTACACGGTTTATACAGCTGATATTCCTACCCATCCTAGCCTATCCTTAATACATATGCTGATGACACATGTGTGCTATCTGTTAATGATGACCCAAATGATGCATCCCAAACACTTAAGTCACACATAACATCCATTGAAGAATGGTGTCAAAACTGGAGAATTAAAATCAATCCCATCAGATCACTTATATCCTTCGTCGCAAACCCACGACAGCCTCCCCTTTAATAATGTTCCACTTATCCCTGTCGAACAGATATGCTACCTAGGACTCCATCTTGACAAGCGTCTTGCATGGAATCCTCATATAAGATTGAAACGACAAGAAACTGCTCGTAGATTCCGATTTACGAGCACAACAGTTACTTGACAAACGCTCTAAACTTCCAATTTATTACAAAAATCTCATAAACATTACCGTTATCAGGTCAATTTGGATATACGGAATTGAGCTTTGGGGTTCCACGAAACCTTGAAATTCCTCCCGTATCCAATCCTTACAATCTAAAATCCTCCGAAGAATCCTTAATGTTGCTTATTATGTCACAAATAAAATTATCCAAAAAGACTTCAATATCTCATTTGTCACAGATTTGGCCCGAAATAGATATACCTCCTTTAATTCCAAACTCCTTGCCCACAACAACCCACTTGTTCGAAAGTTTCGAAAAAAAAAGTTAGAAACTTCGATCACAAACTATGCCCGATTACCATCCGAGGCGTCTGAAAAGAAGATGGCTCCTAACATAGAATAGTCATTGAAATGCTGCCAATGGGTTGCTCCTTCACAAGCTACTATCAAGTTTTATATTCTTAGATTTCGTTTACCTATTGTATTTTATTTACAGTTGTAAATTTCAGAAATATAAAAAAATTTTTTTTTTGGATCAAACTGAGATTTAGTTCGATAAAAAAAATAACAAAAATGGCGATTGAGAATTTGATATTAGAAAAACACTGCAATTAGTAAAAACGTTCATTGCCTGAAAGAGGATTGATCAACGCTGATACTTCCATATGTAACCATTTTTTTCATTATAGAAGTTTGAATTAAACACCACCTGCAATGCTGTAATACATTCTCGGGAGTCCTGTAATAATGAACATGCTGTAAGAAGAATATAGAAAATAAACTTAATAATGTATTCATTCCATTGACTTTCAATTTCTCATTTAAATCAATAAACATTAGTAATATTTTGAATTTACGATATTTATAATATTTTAATATTACTTGTTTTTGTTCAACCAAGTGTGAGATTCGTATTAGATTTGTCAGCAGTTAGAGATAGCCATAGTTCTAATTATGTTCTAACATCTCCCCCCGCAAATGCATTTACTCCAGTCATAAGTAGCATTATCAGGTTTTAAATACTTATGCGCATATATATATATATATATATATATATATATATATATATATATATATATATATATATATATATATATATATATATATATATATATTATTGCTGAGAAGGCTAACTAAAAAGAGGAGGTTACGGACCTAGCATCACCGCTTTCAACGAAACTTTTTTTGGTGGTACTATGTCGAAAAATAGTAGACACTTGTCCGAGGGTTCTTGCTCATCAGCGCTAGGAGCCCCAAAATAATATTTTATATAATTTCTACGATTTTTCATATTATTCTTTTCTATCTTCGCTCTGCATGATTATATTATATTAAACGGCTTGAATATACAAAACAATACAAAAGACACTTAATGCTTACCTGTAAAGTAGGCCAACATTTTTCTTGGGGAATAAGAATGTCAGCTTCGCTATAAGCGTCCTTTAAAACCCTTAAATTCGCTTATTTTTTCTTAGAAATCAGAAAATAGAAATTTTTGACTGATTATTCTGGAGGATTTTTTATTTCTTGCCAATGTCCGACGTTTACATAAGCATTCATAACTCCTCAGAATTTTGTTTTATTTCAACGTTACAACAACTATTTGAAAGCCTATATCAATACGAAACCTATACGAATCTTTTGCTATGGAGTATATTATTTCATTTTCTTTATTATAATTATTTTCATTGAATGGTACTTTCAAAAGACGTAAAAAAAGACATAGGAAAAAATAACGGGTACAATAAAACCACAATCAATCACATTTAAAAAAAATAAATACAAAAAAAAGACAATTAATCATATCTATCCAACAACCCCCGAAGACAGGCACATCCCGAACATTATATATTAATTCCATATTATTGCCCTATAACCACCTAAGTCGGAAATTAATTGAAAAAACTAGGATTAAACCCTGCATTTAAAATAGAAAAAACCCTATTCTGATATTTCCTTTCTCCTAAAGACAAAATAAACCCTTTCCAAAAATGCGGAGTATACGAACTAAATTGTAATGATTGTGCGGCCAAATACACGAGAAAAAATGGTAGATCACTAAATCAGAGTTTAAAGGAACATTTACGTGCATATAATAATAAGACAGAATTCCAACTTTGCAATTCATTTAAATGAAAAAAAACAAAACATAAATTCATCAAAGACTTAGGAGTTAAATTAATACATCACGTTGAAAACGGTCTCAAATTAAATATATATGAAGCACTTGAAATAATCAAATCCTTCAAATACACTCCAGATTTTTGCTTAAATGACCAAATAAATATCTCCAAAAGTCCAATTTTAAATTTATTCCCATCAATAACAGAAAAAACAATTACTTACCGGAGTTACTGGAAAAACCTCGACCTCTAAACCGTTTATCTATAAACATCCCACCTTTCTTCCATTGCTAGTTCAGTGCGAAAACAAACCAATACAAAATTTTTCTCTTTGATATAATCTGCTTGAAACCTTGGTGAGTACCAACATGTATTTAATTTCATGTTTTAATTAAACTCATAATTCATAAATGTTTTATAATACTGATTTATATTACACTTAATTATAATAATATAATAATAATACCAAACTGTATTTTGAATTACTGAGTTTTGAATTTTTAGAACTGAAGATGAATGTATAACATTGGAAACTAGTTTTCAATAAAAAAAAAATTATAGAAGTGACAAATAATTTATCAATCACTAATTACATTGATATTCTTATCAAAGTCAAGTTTTCTGCGTGAGTAATGGCTTAGTGAGCTGATTCATTCTAAGGATTCCCTTGAGCTCACTAAAGATTTTAAGATGCCCTTGATAGTCCCCTGATTTATCGTTCCAGCTACGCGGTAGTCTGAGTGCACAAGTTAAAGCCTCTTTTTGTATCCAAATGTGCAATGGAGTTAAATTTAGCATTACTTCCATGGCGACTATGGAGCATGTTCTTATTGCTCTTGTAATACCTAGGTAAGCCATCCTTTGAACTTTCTCCAGCTTCATTTGTATGGTTTTTTCCGTTGTTTTCGGCCGCCAGGTGACTGAAGCATATGTTATCATAGGTCGATTGACCTTAGTGTATACCATTCTAGCATTTTGGGTTTAATTCCCAATTTTTTCCAAATAATCTTTTGTAGATTCACAGGGAAGGATTAGCTTTTCCAATGATTCTGTTTATTTGTGAGTATTTGTTCTAGGATTACACCTAGATATATATATATATATATATATATATATATATATATATATATATATATATATATATATATATATATATTAATTTATTTACAGAAATTTACAACTGTATAAGATTATACAACAAGAAAATATGATATTATTATACAATAAGTACATAACACTTGATAATGACGTGAGATGACAGGTTACGCACTAGGGGGTTAGTATGGGCAAGGAGTTTATAATTAAGAGAGGTATATCTATTTCGGGCTATGTCTGCAATAAAGGGTATATTTAGGTCTCTATGGATAATTTTATTTGTAACTTAATAGGGAGCATTAAGGATTTTTCGAAGAATTTTGGATTGAAAGGTTTGGATACGAGAAGAATTTGATGGCTTCGTGGAGCCTCATAACTCAATCCCATATGTCCAAATTGGCCTGATAATGGCAGTGTATATGAGCTTTGTATATTAAATCGGAAGTTTAGAGCCTTTGTCAAGTAAGTGTTGTAGTAAACGGTATCTACGAGCAGTTTCTTGTCGTTTCAGTCTTATATGGAATCCTCATAATCCTAGAACAAATACTCATAAATAAACATAATCATTGGAAAAGCTAATCCTTCCCTGTGAATCTGCAAAAGGTTATTTGGAAAAAATTGGGAATTAAACCCAAAATGCTAGAATGGTATACACTAAGGTCAATCGACCTATGATAACATATGCTTCAGTCACTTGGCGGCCGAAAACAACGGAAAAAACCATACAAATGAAGCTGGAGAAAGTTCAAAGGATAATTTACCTAGGTATTACAAGAGCAATAAGAACATGCTCCATAGTCGCCATGGAAGTAAGGCCTTTATCAATATGGAGTCCTAGGTAGCGAATCTGTTCAACAGGGATAAGTGGAACATTATTAAAGGATACAGTAGGACAGAAAGTAGTGGGTTTGCGGCGAAGGGCAAAAGTGATCTGTTGGGATTTATTTTAATTCTCCAGTTCTGGAACCATTCTTCGATGGAAATTATGTGACTGCAGGGTTTGGGATGCAACAGTTGGGTCATTATTCATATACAGATGTGTCATCTGCGTATGTTGTGAGGACAGTTTTAGGACTGGTTGGGATATCAGCTGTATAAACCGAGTAGACAATAGGACCTAGGATACTACCTTGAGGGACGCCAGCGGATTGGGAAAAGAGTGAAGAGTAAGCACAGTTGCAATTTACTTTGAAGGTTCTGTCAGTTAAGTAGGAACAGATTAAAAGGTAATATAAGGTAATATAGGGGAGAGGAACTGACGGAGTTTGTAAAGCAGTCCCGGGTGCAAGGCTCGATCAAAAGGTTGTTCAACGTCGAGAAAGACTCCCGTGCAGTACATTCCGCGCAATACATCCGCAACACGATGACACTGCTGGATAGTAGAATGAGATGTTCGAAATCCAAACTGGTGGTCAGGAATCACGTGAAATGAATCTAGGATTGAGTAAATGCATTTTAGCATGAGTTTTTCTAGGATTTTTCTCATGATAGATAAAAGGGAGATAGGGCTGTAGGAGGATGAGTATTCAGGTGGCTTTTTGAATTTTGGTACCATTTTTAATATGGACAGTTTCCAAGGATCGGAGTGCAGTATTATATGTATAGGTCAGAAGTAGCTTTTCGATAGTTTTTCGAGGGAGCTGTTTTAGGATATGAGAGGTGATGAGGCAAGGAGTTTTTTGGAATGTAATTTGTGGATGTTATTGATTATTTGAGAAGGGTGAAATGCTTTAGGAGGAAGGGACATTTGGAGTGGGATAGTTAATTCCGCTTCAACATGCTCAAGGTGGATAGGGTTAAGGATGTCAGGATGAGGGTTGAAAATTTTGAAAAGGTGTTCACCAAATATTTGGGATTTTTCTTCTTCCGATCGTGACCAGGTCTGAGATTCAGTGAGGAGTGAATGATTAAAGGTTTTGAATTTCAGTAGCTTTTTCATAGTGATCCATAAAGATTTATCAGTAGTAGACAGGTTTTCTGTAATGTTCTATAAGTTTTGAATTTTGTATTACCTAATTTCTATTTTCAGTTTGTTAGTTAATTTATTGTAATGAATTTTGTCCGATGGATATCTGGTTCTGTGCCACTTTTCTCTTGCTCGCCTTTTTTCTGTTAATAAGGTGTGAATATGATGTGGTAAATTAGTTTCACGGGGATTTCTAATTTTAGGGTATGACGTGTTGCTATTGATGATGGTTTCTATTGATATTGTGAGTTCTTCAATTGCGGAGTCAATTTGTTGCTTGGCTTTTAAAGGAATTTTTAAGTCTAGTTTGGTTTCTAGATCATAATGAAAATAGTCCCAGATAACCAGTCCTGTAATCAGAGAAGGAGGAGAAGGTTTAGCAACAGATTATAATCTGAGGATAGGTCATCTATGGATTTGTAAAGAGGGTATCTGAGAAGTAATGAATATGTCAAGGATATCGGGATGTTCTTTAAGGAATGCAGACCAATAAGTAGGGTTCATGGGTTAAGGATGGAATAACTATTGGAGGTTGAGGCACGGGAAAGAATCCTCCCACGAGTGGTGGACGTTCGACATCCCCACCGTTGATGTTTAGCGTTGTAATCTCTTCCAGTAATGAAACGCGGACCAAAGGATCGGAATAAGGAATTAAGGTGATTATAGGTCAGGGAATTACCAGTCGGACAGTATACAGCTGAGAATGTAATGTTTAACGGATAAGCGGGCAAGGTTATTGTTATGTCAAAATCATGGATGTAATAAAACAAAACACATATAACTGATACTGAACACTTTATTTAGAACACTCATAACATAGAACAGGTTATACAGCATCATATGGTTATCATCAAGTGTAATCGAGAGCGTGCCGCTAATCGATTGTGGCTATGACAGTCTCCCCCGCTTGATTAGCTGCCCTTGCGTTGAGGTCAGAAGAGCGCGTAGTCCTGTAGCCAAGATGGAGGCTTCTTTAAACGCTGAGATTTATGCAGTATCTAAGGTTTCGTCCTAGATACATCTCTGCCGGAGTCAGGTTGTTAGCTCGCGGTGTCGTTCTGTACCTATAGACGATTTCAAGAATTCTGGATTTCAATGAATCTCCCGAAGATTTCATTGCTTTGAGTTTCTTCTTTAGTGTTTGGACGTGCCTTTCTGCTAAGCCATTGGTTGATGGATGCCCGGGGGCTATAAATTTTTGGTTAATTCCGTATTTAGAGCAGAATTTTTTGAATGTTTGACTGGTGAATATTGTGGCGTTGTCAGAAACTAAAATTTCAAGTAGTCCATGAAAACTAAATATGTCTTGTAGAAGATTAATGGTCGACTCTGACGACGGAACGTGTCTAGAAATTCTAACTTCAGGCCATTTTGATTTTGCATCTACTAACACAAGGCAATAGTGACCTTCGATCGGTCCAGCGTAGTCGATGTGAACACGTTGAAAATTTATGGTTGGTTCCTCCCAGTGATGTACAGGTACTTTAGCTGGATTGTTTTTCACTTGAGCACAGTCGACACAGGATTTTACTAAGGATTCTATGTCTTTATCCAACGTTTTCCACCAACAGTAGCGTCGTGCCAGCTGTTTCATTTTGATAATTCCGATGTGCGTCTTATGGAGTTCTATTAAAACTTCTTGTTGAAGGGATTTCGGAATGATAACCCGGTTACTTTTAAACAGAACGTTATTTTCGATGGAATAGTCTGGATTGACAATTTTTCCTGACTGTAAGTCTGATCTGAGAGAGTTTAATTCTTGGTCTTGGGACGTTTCACGTACTAAACTGTCATAATTGAGCTCTGATGCTGAAATCTGATTAATTGTTTGGTCTACTATATCACGGAGCTCCTCGCCTATCAACATGTCAGTGCTTCGGGATTTAATCTCTAGTGGGGCTCTTGAAAGAAAGTCAGCGTGTGGGACGTCTTCAGCTTTCCTATGTTCAATTGTATAATTAAAGCCTTGAAGAAAAATGGCATATCTGAGGAGACGAGAGCTCGTCATTTGAGGTAGTTTGGCATCATGACTAAATATTCTCGTCAGAGGTTTGTTGTCGCTAATCAGTGTGAATTGCCGACCAAACAAGAAATTATAAAACTTACTGATGGTAAAAACGATGGTGAGGGCCTCTCTGTCCAGTTGACTGTAATTTTGTTCGGCCTTTGTAAGGGCTCTTGAAACAAATGCGACAGGCCGTTCGAGTTCGTTTACAATATGAGACAGAACGCCTGCGATACCTGATGGGCTGGCATCACAGGTCATTGTCACTGGAAGGTCTGGGGGTAAAGGCATCAACACCTGGTCACTAGCAACTTCCTCTTTGAGTTTAATGAAGGCTTTCTCACAAGCTGCTGACCACCTGAAACGTCTGTTCTTCCTTAGAATTTCTCTGAGTGGATGGGTTATTGTTGAAATGTTAGGTATGAATTTAGAATAGTGTGTAACCATTCCGAGGAAACGACGGAGTTCATCTAAATCCTTTGGTCTGGGGATTTTTTGGATTGCTTGTACTTTTTTTGGACTTTTCGATATGCTGTTCTTTTTAACGACATAACCTAAATATGTAACTTCTTTTTTGAAAAATTGGCATTTCTTTTTATTTACATGAATATTAAATTCCCTTAATCGATTAAGAAGGCCTATCAACCTGTTATAACATTCTTGGAGGGATGAGCCGTATACTGTCAGATCATCAAAATACTCCCTTACTCCTGGAAGACCGGCTAGTACTTGGGCCAGGACTTTGTGGAATTCCGATGGTGCGGTTTTTACCCCAAAAGAGAGTCGGTTTACCTTGTATGTTCCTCTATGAGTTGATATTGTCTGAAGTAGTGCGCTATCTTCGTCTACATTCACATACAAGTATACCTTATATAAGTCTAGAGTGCAGAAATATTCAGCATCCCGAAGTTCGTTGAGTACTTCTTCAATTTTTGGGATTGGATAATGAGAATCTTTCAGGTGTGGGTTGATTGTGTTTTTATAGTCGACGCAAATCCGAACATTTCCGTCCTGTTTAGGTATAACGACTAGTGGTGAGCCCCAGTCGCTGTAGTTGATTTTTGTGATGATCCCACTTCTCTCTAGATCATCCAACTCCTTTTCTACTTTGTCGCGGAGAGCGAACGGGACAGGTCTGGGTTTTAGAAATATTGGTTTTGATCCTTCTTTGATGTGTAGACCGCAGATGATATTGGGAATGCTTCCAACCCTTGATTCAAAAAGGTCCGAATATTTTTTATTATTTCTTCCGTTATCTCGTTTGAGCTGAGTGCGTTCACTGAAGTTCTCAACTGTTTATCTAGTTGTTGTAATTCGATTCCGAATTTACGTATCCAAGCTCTTCCAAGTAGGGGTGAATACCTATTAGGAACACTATAAAGAATTTCTATAGATTTTAACCCATTGTATTCTACTAGAAGTTCCGTAACTCCAATCGGCTTGAATACTTCGTTTGTGTATGACCGAAATTGTTCCTGCGAAGGTTTTATGATAGATTTTATGTTAAGACTTCGAAAATCCGAGATCGGTAGGAGGGTCAGCCCTGTTTTTTTTCCATTAAGGAAAAGGTCAACGTAATATTTCTCGGAGCTATTTTGACAATTCGAAGTGTTTATGTCCACGATTTTATTCAGTTCAAATTGATAGGCTAGGTCCCCTGATTCTGAATTTTCATTTGATTCATTATCTATAAGTTGAACACTTTGAAGAAGCGTTCTAATACAGACTTTCTTAACGTGTCCCGTTCGTTGACAAGCCGAGCATTTTATAGTTCGACGATCAATGCGACAATCCCCTGATTTGTAGTTATTTTTACCGCATCGAAGGCACAAGTTATTTATTCCCAACTTTTTCAAGTTTACTCTTGAAGTCCGTCTTGTCTCAGGAGAATTTTGTCTAGTTGTACGCTGGCTATGTTTATTTTTAGGAGACACTGAAGAAATCCTATTGAATTCTCCAGAAATTGGAGGGGTATGTACTCTTGAAATATGTTTCGAGTCTAATTTCGAAGCTTCTAAAGCTAAAGCTTTATCAACAAGCTGAGAAAATGACAATTCTGGAGACATTAAGAGTTGTTCTCGGATACTATTGTCTTGAATGCCTCTTATAAATTGAGATGCAAGAAAAATATCAGCTATGGATATTTTACAAGTACAATTAAAATCACATTTCGCTACGTACTCGCGAAGGGATAAAACATATTCAGTCAGAGTTTGATTTTCACTTTGAGTACAGGATAGAAATCTATGACGCTCCACCATAATATTCTTTTTTAGGATTCAAATGGCTTATAAGATGATCACAAATTTCTATAAATGACAATTCAGTTGGTTTTTTAGGTGCCGAAAGTGTTGAAACAAGTGTGTAGTTGTTGGGACCAATATTATTGAGTAGAAGCGAACAGGCTAATTCAGATGTTTTTTCTATCCCTTTGATTTTGAGATAATTTTTGAAACGTTCTAAATATTGTTGTACATTTTCAGTTTTCGAATTGAAAGCGTCGAAAGGAGTGACTGAAATGGGGTTTTGTTGCTTACCTTCATGAAATTGAAACATCATTTTAATAATGTTTTCGTTGCTAGCTGTCATTGCAGCGATGAGAGCTGAAAATTGGTCCTTGTCCATGGTTTTACCTCGTCGCCAACTCTGTTATATCAAAATCATGGATGTAATAAACAAAACACATATAACTGATACTGAACACTTTATTTAGAACACTCATAACATAGAACAGGTTATACAGCATCAAATGGTTATCATCAAGTGTAATCGAGAGCGTGCCGCTAATCGATTGTGGCTATGACAGTTATAGAGGTTGATTTATGAATAAGGATACAAGAGCCTGCATGGGATGTGTTGTCTGGGTGATTTGATCTATATGTGACGTAGTCACGTATGTAAAAGTAAGATTGTGTTGTGAAATGGGTTTCAGTCACCAGTGCAATGTCTATGGAATTTTCATAGAGAAATATGTCAAGTTCGTCTCGATGGTTATTAAGGCCATTTGCATTCCACAATAGGAGATCTAGGGGCTTCTGGCTCATGCTGGGATATTGAAAGGGATTTCTGTAAGGATTGAACTGAGAGGAAGGTTGGGATAGAGGTGGAAGTTTGGGGATTAATTTGTGCTGGGGTCAGTGACGCTGATTTCACTCTTAGTGAAACATTTTTAGAGGGTAAGTCATTTTTTGGTATTTTAGGATGAGGATGGGAGATCTGAGGCTGAGGATAAGAGGTATGAGGATGAGATGTCTGGGGTTGAGAGTAGGAGGTCTGAGGCTGGGAAAAGGAGGTTTAAGGCGCCTGTGGTTCAGGTAGATGTTTTGTGGTAACATCTGAGTATGTTTTAACCATGCTTTTGTAGTCCGTAGGTCTTTTATTCATGTTGGTTCTTGAAATACGCTGAGTCACAAAGTCACTCCTCGTTGAAGGGCCAGACATTTCTTCTTCGGGAACTACGTTCCTTTGATTTTGTAGTTTGAAAGCTATGCTAACAGATTTATGTCTCAGCATATTTTTATATACTATGCATCCTTTATAACTTGCTGCATAAAGCGCATCTAGCTGGTGTGTCACGAGGCTTTGGACAAATATCAGATGCGTGCGGGCCAGCACACTTGACGCACCTGGCCTGGTGTTGACAATAGACTTTAGTATGTCCAAGATTTTGGCATGTGGTGTATTGGACAATTTCCGCTCTTTTTCTTGGCTCTTCGAATCGTATACTCGAGTATACAAGTCTATTGACTTTAAATATTTCGGGATTGTTGCGAGCTGGCTCCAGGTCAACGAAGAACAAAGGCAATGGATACTTTTCAGTTGCATGGATCACACCAGAAACATGTCGCACATTAAATCCTAATTATTCGATGTCATTCTCTATGGCAGCAGTGGGGGTGGTGGTGAGTAGTCCCCTCAAAACTACTCTGAATGGCTTTTCTTCTTTTAATTGGAAACAGTGGAAGTCGAAATTTTTTTCAGATAAAAGAATAATAAGTTTTTTTGTAACTTTATTTATTAGTAGTGTTAATTTTATTATCATTAATCCTGGAGAAACATTTAAAATTTGTTTGTCCAATTGATTCAAACCAAATGCCATGAAGTCGCGGTTCAGTGGATTTCCGTGATCCGGATGATTCAGAAGCAGTGTTATTGATGGCTGTTTGATTGCTGGTAGGAATGGCTGATGTTGTTGGGATTGATTAAATTTGGTTGACTGCAGATTTAATGCGGGTTTCAGGTGGATGTAAAGCCTGTTTAGACTTTTCTTTTTTATTATTTTTTTTATTTGGCGAGTTCCCAGCGGAGCCGGGAGGAGCATTTCTTTGACGTTTCTGGAGGGTTCGTCTTTTCAGATACTGAGAATCAGTTTCGCTAATTTCAGAGAAGGCGGTCTCTTCATCCGTTCCCATGCCCGATAATTTATCAGTCGACATTGTGAATTATAATTTTAAAAAAATATTAAAAAATAAATAAATAAATAACTAAAATAAATAAATATAAAATTAAAATTTAACTTCCAATTATTTATAAGTATGTACATAAAGAAATAAAACATTCTGTGGAATTACGGAAAAAAAAGAAAGAACAAGTCTGCAGAATCAAACTCAGGACAATCAGATGACGAGAAGAGATGTACGACGCCTAAACTACTGAGCTACCTGTAATCTGATAAGAGACTGTTCCAGGCGATGATAGCCAGAGGCCAGTTGCGAGCAGTAACAGACTGCTCTGCCAACTGGGTGATCTCTCTGATCTACGAGCACATCTTCTTACTATTAAAAGTTAATTAGGAATCACTCACCTCACATATAGTTATTATAAAATTGTTTACCTTTGTATAAAATCAATGCTTACAAAGTTTCTGAGCAGCACGTGAGCGAAAACTGAGTATAACTTCAGTTGCGGCCATGACACTCGAATCTCCTAGATATTTAACCTCATTTGATGTGCTAATGCATTTTCCTTCCAGTATAAAAGGGCCCGCATTTAGATTCCTTCTCCTGGTAAAGGGTACAATAGTTGTTTTGCTTGGATTGATATTCAGTCCTTGTTCTTGGCACCATTTCCAAGCAATCGTTAAGGCCTTTTCCATGCGTTCCATTAGTGTGGTTGCATGTTTCCCTCTTGTAATTATGAAAATGTCATCAGCATACCGTGTGAATCCAAAACTTTCACTGGTTAGTTTGTTTAGGAGACTCAACTACAATTGTCCATAAAAGAAGTGAAAGAACACCTCCTAGCGGACATCCCTTTGAAGATTTTATTTTTACATTTGTTTCTCCTGAAGCTGTAATGCTTCTGTTAGTATTGCTTTGATCCAAGAGATATTAGCTATACTGGCTTTATAGCTTTATTTTATTTTATTTATTTTATAGCTTTTTCTATAGTAACATGTGAGGTATAGTCAAAAGCACCCTCTATGTCCATAAATGCATAAAGTTCCGTTTCTTTATTATTTAATGAACAAATCTTTCTATCTTTTTAACAAGACAATGCTGATATAGTTGATTTCTCAGGTAGGCAAAATGAAGAGGATATATTGGGGAATTATTTTCAATTGTGTTTCTTAGATGTAACGTACATCCATTACCATTTCCATTGTCTTGAATACCACTGAAGAGAGGCTTATAGGTCTTTGGTTTGTCTTTAGGCTGTTGACCAATTTTGGGAATGAACACAACTTTAGTCTCTCTCCATAGTCTTGGGATGTATCCCATTGTATAACTTGCCCTGAATATTTTTCTTAAGGTTTGAACTAGTTTTCTTTTCCCATTTATCCTATGGGCCGGAGTAATTCTGTCACCCTCAAACGCCTTGTAGGGCTAAAATGTATTTCTTGGCCATGTAAATTTTGTCTGTGGTGAAGATTTTGTTGGCTTCACTAAGAGTACAATTGTTCTGTTGAGGGTAGTTCTCAACCCTTGTTACTTCATATTCAAAGATACATTAAAAAAAATGAGTTTTTAATAACATTTTCAGTGTTTCCTCTTGACTCTCAGCATAAATATTATCTGGCTTACATAGTGAGCCAGTACCATTTATTTGGTCTTTTAACAGGACTTTATGGATTCTGGCTGCTGAGGGTAAGTCCTCTATTCCTTCACAGAATTTTTCCATGTCCTTCTTTTCGATTTTCTAATTTATTTATTATATTCTGTTAGGGCTTGCTTGTACTCTTCCCGTTTTCCTTGGCCCTTGCCTCTGTTGAAGAGTTTTTGAACTCATAAGGTTCTCCAGATTTTTATTCCACCAAGGTATATCCTTTTTTGTCCCTCTAGTCCTTATTGGGCAGCTTTCCTCATAGGACATATGTATTGCATTGTGTACCTCTGTTGCTGCCTCTTCTAGAGAACTAATGGTTTCAATTGGGTTCTTATCAGTCCCTAGGTAATAGTCCCTCATGTTTTTCCAATCAGTAAGTTAGGGTACTCTTGTTCTTAGTACCCTTTTCCTAGCAACCTCTATATTGAATCTGATCTGTTGGTGATGTGGTTTCCGAGGAGATGTGCCAGTTGCTAATGCAATCTTTTGTAATTGGTTTGACCAAGGTTAAATCAAGTACCTCTTGCCTGTTTTTTGTTATGAAGGTCGGTTTGTTCCCTATATTAGATGTTATTAGATATTAAGTAGTCTATGAGTTCCTCACCTCTTTTGTTTGTGTCAGTACTGCCCCGTAATGTGTTGTAGGCGTTTATCTCACATCCAAAGATGTGCTTCTTGTTATGATTTTTGCAGTATTTGATGAAGGCTTTTGGAGGGATCTCGTTCTTATCTCCAGAGAAGTAGGGCTAAGCAAAAAGCATTATTTTGTTCCCCCTTCCATGGGTACCTCTATTGTCACTGCAACTAGGTCTTGTAAGACACATTCTGTAATCACAAATTAATTTATGTTATTATTTATTATTCTAGCCGCTCTTGGTCTATCCACATTTCTGCTGTAGATGAGCTGACTTACCTTCGTTGAGAGTCCTTTAATCTTATATCTTACTGTCCAGGGTTCTTGAAGTAGCCCTATATCCATGTTATCGTTGGTGAATCTTCTTACTAGTAAGACGGATGCACCTTTATCATGATGTAGATTCACCTGTATTACTTTTATATTTTCCATTTTTTCTATTAAATAGGTCTTCACCTGAAAGTCATTTTTTTTTACAGATCATCTTGGTTTCCTCTTTATTTTTTTATCCATGAGGAAGATTCCTTTACTTTGAGCTTTTTTCTTTCATTGTCTTTTGGCAGTGAGTCTTCGTCCATAAGGATTGCACCCATGACGTAGGATTCCTCATTTTCCAGACTGTTTTGAGGCACAGAATCCTCTAAACACTCTTCATTTTTGATTGGAGAAATCCCTTCTCCAGCTTCATCTTCTCTTCTTCCTCCTAAGTCGCTAGAAGCAATAAAAGGCTAATAAATTCGCCTATGACAGAGCCTCGTAAGCCACGGGAAGGCTAAATTAAACTGGAGGACGCCTGTTATCCTGAATCCGCACAGGTCGGCTGTTCACCTACAGCCATTCATCCAAAGCCTACGCTGTTCCGCCTTGATTGGAGGATGTATTGACTTCCCAGTCGAGACCCACCGTGTTTAGTTTTAGCAGGGTCACCTCGAGCAGGTTGCGGCTCATCACCCTTGGTTGTAGCATCCTTAAGATCTCTGCTAAGGCTCCATAGGTCTCTCAGCAACTTTCCTCGGGCTTAGTGAAGGCATGCCTCTCCTCAGTCCCTTGGTCCCAATCTATATCAATAACTTTTAGGTTTATGCCTCTATAGGGGAGATAAAGTAGTGCGAATTATATAAAAAAATCATCGAACATTACATTTTATATCTCTGGTTTTGATTTGCTTATGGAGATTGGGTTTGTTCTATTTCAGGCAATTTATAGGACCCTAAACCACTTCTATGTTTGGTATGGATCGGTGGAATCGTGTTGACGTTATCGCATTAGAGATTGCTGGAAAAAAAAAAATTTGAGCAAAAAAATTTAATTTTCGATTGCTATGAAAATTCGTATGATTTCTTGATGTGTGAAAAACAAATATCAACTTTGTTTCTCCCTAAAAAAATATTTTACCCCACTTTATCACTTCGCTCAGTGGTAAGAATTCTCTTAACATGGTGTAAAAAATCCTACCGTGCTTGTTATTTGAAATTGTTGCAGAAACTGTGATTTAACTTCGTTTAATTTCAGTTTTCACCTATTTACGATAGTAAATAGATTGTTTATTTTAATTATGAATTTAATCATTAATAATAATGATGTATAATAATAATTGTATTTAACTTATTGGTATACAGTCAAATAATTATTTTATGGATTTTGATTATGAATTTACTAATAATAATTATATTTATGTTATTATTATGAAAAATTAAATTATTTATTGAAAATATTTAATTACTAAAATAGTGCTATTTGATCATTTATTTTCTAGAGCTATTATAGCACTAGTTTTGTTATTGAACTTTTTAAGGAAATAATTAAGTTTTTTATTAAAATAAGTTAAATATAGTTATTAATAATAAGCCAAAATTTAAATTCATAAAATTATTATTTTACTGTAAATAAACTAGTTAAATACAATTATTATTATTATTCATTATAATAAATGATTAAATTCATAATTAAAATCCATAAAATTATCTATTTACTATCGTAAATAAGTGAAAACTAGAATCTAACGAAATTTCGAAAAATAAGCACGGCAAAGGTTTTTACATTATGAGAAAATTCATACCTCTGTGCGAAGAGTGAACAAATGGCATTGACCCAGGAAGTATTAGTTATTAAATAGCGTTTATAACCCTAACATCCTGGGTTATAGAAAATTCGCTTTTTTTCATAAAGGTGGGAAGAGTTAACACATGGCATTGACTCAGGAAGTATTAGTTATTAATTAGGGTTTATAACCCTGGAAGTTATTGTTTTGCTTCCTCCTTGTCAGCGTTATTCTCCTAAACATCCCCTCCCATTTTGTATATATTAAAACCTATCTGAAATGAACAGATCAATTTAGAGTGTAAGATAATGTGAGGGAGAGTGTGAGATAGTACACTCACACTATGTTAGCTTTAAGTCTAGTAGTAAGGTCTTTAGTATAGTCTATCTGTAGTTAACACAGTCAGTAGCTCACTATTCTATATCATGTAACTCTGTACTCTGTTTAATAAAGTATTTTTTAAGATTTGCACGCATCGACTTTGTTAAATGGCGCCCGAACTGGGACAGCATCCACCTACATGACTTGTAGCTCTGATCGCTGTTTCAGAAGAACTTTGAAGGACTTGCAAATTCTCCACTGCTCTCAGGTTTTATTTGCAAGGTACAATTATCTAAGGTACCCTCGCTTCAAGCTCTATATTTTGGACAGATCCACTGACCTGCCAAGTATTGACATCTCAGGTATTTGTCTACATCTCTTCTGGATTCACTGACTTCAGGCACCCGGAAGAAGAAGTCGATAACTGTGAGCCTTAAAATTTAACTTTATTAATTTTAAGAAATATTTGTTTTATTTTTATTTTGTGCCAGAAACGGCCATTCAAGTAGTAGAACAGCAAATAGCTGACCTAACAACATCATCAAACATGACTTCATTCCAAATTAAAAGCTTTGATTATGATAATATTCCTAATTTTGGTGGTAAACCACAAAATCTATTAAAACTTGTTACTG
Source organism: Rhaphigaster nebulosa (assembly GCA_948150685.1). Lineage (NCBI taxonomy): Eukaryota > Metazoa > Arthropoda > Insecta > Hemiptera > Pentatomidae > Rhaphigaster > Rhaphigaster nebulosa. Next base: position 10,121,481 of record OX411307.1, read on the forward strand.
CGGTACGTCAGGTAAAAAATATAGTTTGTACAGAAAATAATTCCTTTAAAGATTTAAATGAAAAAATGTTATTAACTAAAGTCTTAGTTCCTCTCACTTTTGAGGCACATCATTTAAGCACTACGTGTGAATTTGAAACAATTGACCAATTTTTAAGTTATGTAGAAAACACTTTTAGAGATTCAAGATCAATCGAGCAGTTATCCAATGAATTATTCAACACTAACATAAAACATCGGGAACATGCTCTTGACTTTTTGCACAGAATAGACAAAAATAGAACTTTAATAATTTCTAGACACAGACTAGATAAAACATTCAATAAAAAAATATCATAGAAAATTTAGAATCAAACTTACTTTATCACTTTTTTACAAATATGCCACTTTATATCAGAAATTATCTCACGCCAAAGAATGGCCAACTCAGAACTCTAGACGATTTGCGTAACTTAATTCAAACCGAGAATCATTTATTATTTGACGATTTCATACCTAAAGGTTCAATGAATAAGGACGAGGCAATGAACATTATAATAATCACTTTAAAAATAAATTTAGTCAAGATAAGCAAACAAATTTTAAAAGGCACCATAATAATTATAACCAAAATTTTAATTCTAATTATAAATAAAATTATAAACAATCTCAAGTAACTTACATATTCGGCTCTACAGCCCAGTCCGGGCCCTGGCCTCCAGAAGAACCTGTCCCCACCGGTCTCTGTCCCTGGCCATCGTCCACCAGCTTGACGCCCCCAGCCGCATCGCATCCCTTCCAACCTGGTCCAACCATCTTGTCCTAGGTCTTCCTACTTTTCTTTTTCCTACTGGTGCATGGTTCATTATACTCTTCGGAATACTATCTTCAGCCATCCTTTGTACATGACCAGCCCAACGAAGCCTGCTAATCCGGATAAATTTTACTGCTGGGACATCCTTATACTTTTCGTACAGTTCCCGGTTGTGCCTTATTCTCCAGGTGCCATTTTCTTTGATGGACCCATAAATCCTTCTGAGAATTCTTCTTTCGAAAACTGCGATCTTCTGTTCATCGACTTTCTTTAGCACCCAGCATTCACAACCGTATGTCAGTATGGGTCTAATGAGGGTCTTGTAGAGTGTAGCCTTTGTGTCTTTATTTATTGCTTTTGTTTTAAAGAGCTTGATTATACCGTACTAATCCCTCGTGGCGGCTATGATTATCTTTTCTATTTCTTTGGAGAAGTTATTGTCAATATCTACAAATGAAGGCTTCTTAAGCTTTAAAGGCTTCTTTCATACCTGATTCCGATCTACTGATTATATCTATGTCATCGGCATAGGCCAGAAGCTGTACGCCCTTATTGAAGATATGCCCACCTATTTGTATCTGCGAATCTCTAATCACTTTCTCCAAACCTAGGTTGAATAGAAGGCACGCCAGGGCGTCACCCTGCTTCAATCCATTCCTTGTTTGTAGGGGATCTGATAGATGGGACTGGCTCTTCATTTGACATTTAGAGTTGGATATGGCCACTCTTACCATTCAGACCAGTTTGGACGGTACATTCATCTCCCTCATTGCCTTATAGAGCATCTCTCGATTTATAGAATCATACGCGGCCTGAAAGTCCACAAACAGATGGTGCGTACCAATTCCATATTCCAGCGGCTTTTCCAGGATTAATCTTAACGTGAAGATCTGGTCAGTCGTTGATCTACCTCGCCTGAACCCACACTGGTAGTCCTTGATAATATCCTCTGCATAAGGAAGAAGTCGACCAAATATTATGTTGGACAATATCTTGTATGCTGTATTCAGCAAAGAAATGCCTCTGTAGTTTTTACATACAAGCGGGTCACCTTTCTTGTGTATTAGGCAGATCACTCCATTATTCCAATCATCAGGCATTTCTTCCTCTATCCAGATGCGTTCCATTAAATGGGTAAGCTCCTTGACGAAGTCCTGACCAGCATTCTTAAAAACTCCCCTGGTAAACCATCTAAGCCCGCGGATTTGTTATTATTGAGCTTCTCTATTGCCTCACTCACCTCATCATAGTATGAGAGCAGCTCTTCTCTGTCATCTTCCGTCATTTCCTCTGAGGGAACAAAATATTTTTTTTTTCAATAATAGATCAAATAATAATTATAGGCCCAGACAACAACACAGACCTCTATACGCAGACGACACAGCCTTATACACAGCATCGTACCGTATTGATACAATAGTAAACAGATTACAATTAACTTTCAAAAAATTAACAAATGCTGTCAAATATGGAAACTGAAAATCAACACAAATAAGTCAGAAGCTATAATTTTCACCAAGCGCAGGCCATGCATAGATCAGCATCTGACCCTAAATTCAGAACACATCCCATGGTCTAAATCAGTACAATACCTCGGCTTAACTCTGGACAAATCCCTAACCTTCACAGAACACGTAAACAGGAAAACAGATAAAGCCAAAAAAAAATATATTTAAAATGTTCCCATATTTCAATAAAAAATCCAAGCTAAGCCCCAAAAACAAACTTATACTCCACGAATCAGTGATCCGAGCTCAGCTTACCTACGCCTTCCCAGTGTGGAGCTCAACTTGTATAACTAATTACAATAAACTTGAAAGGATTCAAACCCTTTGTATGAGGATCATAAATAACTACCCCCGGTATACTAAAATCACGTCTATGCTCCAAGACCTAGAACTTCCCACAATTCAACAATACGTCTTCGCTCAAACCCAATCATATTTTGCGAGAACAATAGCTTTCGAAAACACATTGATAAAAGAGATCGGTAATTACATTAAAAATTCCCTTCGATGTTACACTCACAAAAGAACCAAACACGTACTCCTAACCTAACATAGTTTGTGTGCCAGATTTATTATATTTTACTCTAATTATGTATTCTTTTTATTATTTATTTCTTTTTCTTTTTTCTAAGCGGGTTTTTATTTTCTATTTTTCCTAATATTATTATACGAACAATGTAAATATGTAAAATCTATTTTTTTTTTTTTAAATTATTAATCATGTAAAGTATGTGAAACCCGGAACATGATTACACAGAGTTTTTGTAATTTTAAAAATTGTGAATAAAACTTTATTATTATTATTACACAGACCTTGCAATGGTGTTACCGAACAAACAGTTTTTATGCGGTCCCTAAATTCTGAAAGATTGAATTGAAACTTCTTCTAATTTCAGCAAACCGTCTAAGCATTAAACTGATAAATATAAATCATTTAATGAATACTATACGAGTATATATAAAAAACAAAACAATTACTAACAGTTCGGAAGAAAGAATTCACGGTTGAACCATGAATCACTGTTATGATACAATGAATAAGATCTCAGTAGAAATTCGCAGACTCAGCGTTCCAAATGACTCAATGTTCTAGTTTCGTAATTAAGTCAGCAGAACTAAAAAAGGAAGATAAATATAAACACCTCTTTCAAATCAATTTAATATTGATTTACTGTATATTACTAATAATAACACCAATAATCCATTTGATAGATAGTGATATAAGTATAAATAATATATAAAAGAAACAAATATATAGGGGAACAAAATAAGAAAAATTTAAAAAGGGATTTGCCTTTTAATCTTTAAAAAAGGTAATAAATTAAATCTGTAGACTTAAATAATTAAATATTTTAGGACTAGTGTCATTTTATAAGAGTAGATAAATAAATAAGTTATTACATTAGATTATTAAAATATCATTTAATGTAAATGAACATAAAGCATTGTGTTAGAAATAAATTAACAATGCTATTATGATATTATAAATAATATTTTTATTTCTCTAAGATAAAATACCTAAATAAAAATTTAGGATAAAACAAAGATAAGTAATATTTATTTAGCAAAAAATAATTAAATGAAAGTGGAAAAAAAACAGATTTTTACAAAAGCTCTTTGTAATAGGAACCTCAAACTTTTCCAACGCAACTTTTCAGATAATACACAAGAACAAAAATTTTAAACTTTCTCATAAGAAGCAGAATTCACAATCCTTACATGGATATTACTCAATTTAACTATTCAATTGATTGAAAAAACATGTTGTTTAGTAAAGGAACTATTTACTGTTGCATCAATATACCATTAATGTTATCCTATTTAAATTTTTACTTAAAAGATTTACCAAAAATAAGGCTAGATAAATTTATTCATTGTTAATAATTATTAATTAGTAAAATGTTTAAAAAGTTTAAGAAAAAGGAATAAATGTTAAGTTTGAACTAAATATAAAGAATATAAAAAAAGGTTAGATTGAACTCCAGTACATAATTGTTGTTTCTGAACAAATTTTTAAGTGTTATATATCCTTATAATACAATTATTACTATATTTACATTATTATTATTTTTATTAAAAACAATAGGTATAAAAATTATAAATGGATGTTATTATTATAGTAATGTATTTTTATTTGTAATTAGAGTTAAGTGTAATTAAATCATTAATCTGTTAGTTAAAAATAATGATTAATTATATAAAAAGAATTGGACATAACGTTTTCTCATAAAATAAAACTTGGAATAAGTTAATATGAATAGTGGATTTAGTAATTTATAACTTATATGTTTTTGGATATTATATGTGTAATTTTAGGAAGTTTCAAGTTGATTTAAATGTATAGTTATTTCTTATATGTACACTCATTACCATTTGTAATTATATTTTATTACAGTCTAGAAAATGTAAACAATTTTGACTAAAACTTTGAAAATAAGATGTGGTGTATTATTAGTCAGTAAAAAAAAAAAGCTCAAGAAAATTCGCTTTTTTTCATAAAGGTGGGAAGAGTTAACACATGACATTGACTCAGGAAGTATTAGTTACTAAATAGGGTTTATAACCCAGGAAGTTATTGTTTTGCTTCCTCCTTGTCAGCGTTATACTCCTAAACATCCCCTCCCATTTTGTATGTATAAAACCTATCTGAAATGGACAGATCAATTTAGAGTGTAAGATAATGTGAGGGAGAGTGTGAGACAGTACACTCTCACTATGTTAGCTTTAAGTCTAGTAGTAAGGTCTTTAGTATAGTCTATCTGTAGTTAACACTGTCAGTAGCTCACTATTCTATATCATATAACTCTGTACTCTGTTTAATAAAGTATTTTTTAAGACTTGCACGCATCGACTTTGTTAATTGAAGTAACAGAGGGGGGTAAACATTTTTTTTAGGGAGAAACATAGTTGATATTCGTTTTTCGCTCCTCGAGAAACCCTTAAATACTAATTTTCTTGCAATCGAAAAATACAATTTTTTTGCTCAAACTTTTCAAAGCTTTCGATTTTTTTTTTTCTAAGATTACGAAAATCACGATAACTACAACTTGACTCCTCCGATCTATACCAAACTTGGAAGTGGTTTAGGGACCTATGAATTACAAGAAATAGAACAAGCTCGATATATGTAAACAAATGAGAACCGGAGATATAAAATAAAACGTTTGAAGATTTTTTATTTTGTTCGCACTTCTTGTTCTTCCCTACAGAAACATAAAATCTAAAAGTTATTGATATGGGCTAGAGATGAGAAATTCAGCTTTTCAACGGTTGTAGTAACGTTGAATTTGGATAATATCCTGAGGAGCTATGAACACTTATAAGAACACCGGACATTGGCAGGAAAATAAAATTCTCCAGAAAAATCAAGTCAAAAATTTCAATTTTATGATTTTATGAAAAACAGTTTTAAGGATTTTAAGGGACGCTTAAAGCGAATCTGACTTCCTTATTCCAAAAATTGTTTAACTACTTTACTGGAAGCGCCTTTTGATTTATATATATTTTTGTACATAAAAGCTCATTTAATACAATAGACAATATTTTTACTTTATTTTACACAAAAAAATAAATGGATTGGTATATGAGAACCTTGAAAGTCATGCAGAGTACAATTATATAAAAAATCGTTGAAATTATATAAAATAATTTTTTTTTCTCTGCTGCTCGGGCGCATTGGCAAGACCTCTCGGTCACATGCCTCATATTTTTCGTGCAAGTTTTATAAGTATTATTCACAAATAAAAGTTTCAATGAAATCGGTGATGCCACATAAATGCCACGTGTTGGAATACAATATATCCAGAGGATACCCGTACCCAATTCATAAGCATTTTTTCCCCGACAGAATTACTACTGAAATAGTGTATATGTATATTGAAATAGTGTATAGTGTATACTGAAATACACTATAAATACTAAATATTTATTACCTGATATTAATGTTAATTATAAAGATAGACAAACACATGCACATACAAAATAATAATGCAATTTTTATCAAGAAAAACTCTTTGTTTAATCGATTACAATCGAAGACTATATTGTATAAATTGTGCGAAATTAATCAACTCTTATTTCCAACCTCTTCGTGTCTTGATTACCAAATTGGCTCTACTGCACTCACTCAGTCTCCACTGGCTTTCAATACCAGTGATGCGGCTGGGTGAGAAGCCCTGAGATCTCCTGGAGCCCTGCTTTTCCATTCACTGGTGGGGAGAGATCCCTGGGGATATTGTAAATATTGTATATATTTATGAATGTCTTCAAGATTATTATTATTTTTTTTTACTTCCATAAATTTTCTTTATCTTGGTTATTTGGTTATTTTGCTATTATTTGATCGTCTATCTATTTATTTGCACTTGTGATGTAGATATTTTTTAATTATTGTAATTTCTTTTTATGTAATTTTATTTTACTTATTTTTTTATTTCTTTCTTCCTCTCAGATTCCTGGAGTTACATCTACATCCCGGAAAAACAATCAAGGGAACGCAGACTTAGTTATTTAAAAAAATTTCTGACAATTTTGGACGTCTCTGAAAATGTTGGAACGGTTATGCTGTACTCTGTGGTCAGTGATTATTTGTTCATCCCAATAACCTTTTACATTACCATTTTCTAAACGTTTTTCTGGAGTATATCGATAATAGGGCACCTCACCATTGCCCAGAAGCCCTAATGCTCTGGATATACTTTGGTGGTATATTTTGGCTACATTATTATGCCTAATCAAGTAGTCCGTCCCAGCCAAAGCCCCGCATCCATTTGTCACATGTTGAATAGACTCCTGTGTCCTGGAACAAAGACGACATTAATCTCTAATCAAATTCTCCTTCAGAATATGTTTTCTATATGCTCATCTTGATCTTGGATAGCTATTGAAAAATTTTCAGTCTCACCAAATAGTTGCCCAATCCTTATCCAATTAACTGATTTTATTATTATTATTATTATAATTTATTATTTTTTTTCACTTGTATATATGGTATGAATAGAGCCTTACAGTACTAATACCTATTGCCCTTGAGAGAAGCAGATTGCATTATTTCTGAAAAATAATAATAAAAATATTTCCGCTCAAATATTTCTAAATTGTCAATGCCAATACTTAAAATATTCAGATTACTTAGCCTAGATGAACCCATAGTACTTCTCGAGTATTTTTTATAATTTTAAATTTTTAAAATGATCTTCCGTTACTAGCTACAGTATCAGGTACTGTTAATAACACTAAAAATGCACTACACATATTGGCAACACTGCTGGCGATGAATTTATTTTCAATCAATAAGTAATCAGCTAACTCTTTTATTTTACAAATGCTCCTGTTTTCTATTTCTTCACTAACAACATTTCTGAAGCGTATCACTTGAAAAAGAAACGTCAGGATCATATTTCTTACAAAATTTAATGCTAAAGAATGCCCTCTAAAGGCTAAATTACACGTTAATATTGTAAATATAACATCTAATATCTTTTTCAAAACTTCAAGTATTTTTTATCTCTTATTCTTTAATGTTTTAATTACTATTTCTTATACCGTATTCTATGCAATGATGGAATTGAGATTATTTATTTTTTCGAATTGTTCAATAGTCTAACTAATTTTTTTTCAATTCAGGGCAGGAAGCCTCAAGGCATTGCCTTAGTTGGCTTGTGGTTATTTATGCCTATGTGTATCAGTGGCAGTATACCTTGTAGCAGTTCTCAAAATAGATGTTGCGAAACCTCCGTAAAAGCATTTGAATTTTAGATAAAATTATTCATCAAGAGTTATAAAATCGTTTATAATTTAACTTTTGGACTTACACTAAGCCTGGAATTTCCTATTGAACGAACATCAATAACATTTTAAATTTAAAATAAATTAATTAAAAGTGGTGGAGTAAGTAATACGGCTATTCTTCTACCAAGTGTGAGATTCTTTTTAGATTATAGACCACTTGTAAATACGTATTTGTAAATAGAACCTTGACTACTAAAAACCTCTTTTTAGATTTTCCAATTGTTTTCTATCAATAAATTTGGTGTGACATCTATCAAAGTTTGTTTTTGCTTATAGGCGTAAAACCCTTAAAGGTCATCAACACCATTTATTTAAGCATTTATTCCATTATTCAGGCTAGCCAGCAACTAGGTTGCAATAGCAACTAACTATTGCTTATGCTGACGTAATGAATATGAGTTGCCAGCTGGAGATCGCCAGAGTTCTAATTGTGTTTAGCACATCCCCCCTCCAATCCATTAGTTGCTTAATCGGACAAATGCATAGATAAAAATTTCCTTTAGCATTATGAGGTTTTAAATTCTATATATATATATATATATATATATATATATATATATATATATATATATATATATATATATATTTTTTTTTTTTTTTTTTTTTTTTTTTCGGTTGGCTCTATAGACCTTGTAGATCTTTGGCCGCGCGATGTGGTGTTCTTACAGACATTTATTGCTTGCGGGAGCACAGACAGCCTGGAGGGGGTCACCCAACCTCACGTTGCTGCGAACCATGGTTTCCATGGTGCAGCGGCAGGCTGCCCATTGCTCCATAACCGGTCCCTTTGGGGCCAATTCGGCAGTGTCCTTCCCACCGACTCACTCGGGTTCAAGGACAGTGACAAATCGGTCTAGATCCACGAATTATGACTGTTCGGAGTCAGCAGGCGCACGAGGACCTATATTTCTTTCCCCGAGACAGATCGTCCACGGACCAAACCTCCGGGCGGCTATTTTATGTCCTGGAAAACCACAAGGCGATTCACAATTAAGGTACACGGGGTAGGGTCATCACTCCTACGCCCGGTCTGTGTGAGTAGCCTCCAGTAGGCTGACGGGCCTCACATACCCGGGGGGGAGGGGTGATAGATTTCATGAATTATTACTTTAATTAAATTAAAGTAGTGCCGGTGCCGGGATTCGAACTCACAACCTTTGGGTTTGTGAGTAGGTGCACTTTTTGCAAGCGCGCTAACCCGCTCGGCCACCCCGACCCCCCCATATATATATATATATATATATATATATATATATATATATATATATATATATATCCGTGGATCTAGACCGATTTGAACCCGAGTGAGTCGGTGGGGAAGGACACTGCCGAATTGGCCCCAAAGGGGACGGTTATAGAGCAATGGGCAACCTGCCGCTGCACCATGGAAACCATGGTTCGCAGCAACGTGAGGTTGGATGACCCCATCCAAGCTGTCTGTGCTCCCGCAAGCAATAAATGCCTGTAAGAACACCACATCGCGCGGCCAAAGATCTACAAGGTCTATCTATAGAGCCAACCGAAAAAAAAAAAAAAAAAAAAAAAATATATATATATATATATATATATATATATATATATATATATATATATATGTATATATACATATATATTTACAGGATGAGAGTCGGCAGGAATGGGCCAAACTTCTTATCCGATTTCCATTTGTTTAAATTTCATTGGCTCATTACAAATACAATTTAACTTACAAATAATACAATAAACAATTAATACAAATAATTAATAAACAATATTTCATACATGTATTAACATTTCGGTATTAGAATTATGATTTTGTTTGCAACAGATTGTAAACAAGTTACAATCAGATTAGAGCATATGTTAATTGTGCCAGTCATCATCACTGTCATTTCATTCTTATTTTCGTTTGTATTATTAAAGTCTTTAAAATCCCAAACACCAATTCACTTAGAAAATATGCAAATATGTGGTTTGTTTATGCTTTTTGCACTGGGAGTTCTACAGCAGCTGTTGAGGAATATCGGCAGCGGTTTCCCCATCATAGACATCCTGATAAAAAGGCAATTATCAGAATTTTCAACAGACTGTGCGAGAGCGGAACACTTCCCACTGCTGTAACTCGCCAAGGCTTAGGAGAAGTAAAAAGTATTCTTGGTCTAGTAGAAGAAAATCAGATGACCAGCTCATGAAGAATAGCTGCCCAATATGGCATTCCACAAACAAGAATAATAAATACACTCCACGAGCAAGTCTTTTATCCATATCATATATCTGCAACATCTGCAACCGGAAGATTATAATAAACGTAAGAGATATTTTCAGTGGATAAATGACAATCCTCATGTTATATCACGCTTAATATTCACGGATGAAGCAACATTTACCCGTGATGGCATTAGTAACACTCACAACTCCCATATGTGGACCAACGAAAATCTCCAGGCAAAAGTCGAAAGCAATTTTCTATAAGTTTATATTAGACATAAGTTTTCTATAAACGTGTGATGTGGTATTGTCGACGGTTATTTAATTGGCCCTTTCATTTTAAAAAAATCGCCTCACAGGAGACTATTACTATTACTACGATTTTAATTACAAGAACTATTAGAGGATGTTCCTCTAAACATCAGTTTGAAAATGCACTTATATATATATATATATATATATATATATATATATATATATATAGATATATAAGTTATAGTCTGGAGATTAGCATTATTGTACTTAATACCAAATCTCTAATGTAAACAATGATAAATGTATAAAGCAGTCTTGATTTAGTCTTTGTGCGTATTCTTTCTCTAACCTTTTACCTTTCTTTTATCAGTTTTAACTCGCTATCACGTAACTGGTGCCGAAACCCGAGACGAAGTACGATCGGAGCTTAACCATTCCGGAACGCATTTTATTTTTTTTTGAGCTCTCTGTTTCGTGACTGAACGGCGTTGATCAAGAAAGAGTAGAGAGATGGCGACCAATGAAATACTGAGACCAACAGTGTTAAATATACAGACAAATGTGCCACCAATGCCGGAGATTCCACGTCTACTGGAGAACACCTTGGCGGCAGCGCATGCGAACGCATTAGAGAGGCTAAAAATTAAAAAAAGCAACGTCACAGGGCCTGAGGATGGTGGTATCGGACCTGGAGAGATTCACCGGAGAAACAGGTGAGTTGAACCATTTTTTAAAAGGAGGCGACCACCTAATAACAAGAATAGAGGCGAAGGCATGGAAAACCTGTTGGGCCTAGAAGATGCGGAGGCATTGATGGCAACTCTAATATGCAGAATAAAAAGGAGCATATTGAATCAGATTCAAGCAGATGAGGAAACGCCGTGAGTAGTAGTAAAGGAGAGACTAAAGAAGGCGTTCGGAGGAGACAGATGGACCCCGGAAGAAGACATTTTCCAGATTGTTCCGTGAAGTCAGACAGCCACGACAGTCAAGCGGGCAATACGCATGGACGCTTCTAGCCCGGTACAATAGAATCACGGAGAAAATGAGGTAGACGTGGAGTGTGGAAGAATTAGAAGCCAGGATTGTCTTCCTGTCGAGGTACAACTGGCCAAGGAGACAGGAAAGAAAGAAGGCCTGCCTAGAGAGCGGACCTTCGTTGAATGCGCGCAGGAAATGGTGGATGTGAGCGCGAGAGATGAGGAAGCCCGGATGGAAGTCGAAGAGACTGGATGGACTAGAATGGTATATAGACACCCCAGGACTACACAGGCTACCTGGAAGAAGAGAGAGGGGTGCATTGGGAGAGAGAAGAGTAGGACTATCAAGGCCAAGGAATAGCGGTAGGAAAGAAGACCGTAAGTGTCACGGTTGCGGAAGAACTGGACATTTAGTAGTCCGATGCCCACGCACCAGATGTTTCGAGTGCGGGACGGAAGGGCACATTGCCAGACAGTGCCCCTACATCTACAGAAGGAGGGAGACAGCCCAGCCGGAGCCAATGGAGGTAAACGCCCAAAGGGTTCGGAGGAGGAACGACTCACGGAGACTTAGCGGATCATCAGCGGAGTCAACGGAAACATCCGGGAATTCGGAATCAGAAGAGGAAGTAGACGATCCGGGAAATAAAAGCGGACAGAGGAGCGGAAGGAGCAGTTAGAGGCGATTATCGGGAGGAAAGAAGCACCGAGAGGAAGTCTGAGGAGAGTGGCGGCAGAGAGGCGACCGCAGGTTAGTAAGTTATAACGTGAGCGGGAAACACAGCGGTCTGCCTATAATTAAAGCGGAAGACGGAGTGAGATGTCTGGTTGACACCAGGAGTTCCAACACCATCATGTGTCGGGAAGTGCTGGAAAAGCTGAGTGGCAGAGAGAGGACACTCCAGATCCAGGTATGTTGCTGTAAATTAATCACCCTGGGTGGCCCATGTGAAGTAGAGGGGAAGGCAGAGATAGGGCTAGATAGATGGGGAGCTAGGGGGTCCAATTTAAAAGTACATGTCGTAGGGGGTATGCCCCGGGAATACCAGGTTATTATAGGGTGCGATCTGCTAGGAATGGTAGGCGCGAGGATTAGGAATAGCAGTGGGAAATGGAACATTAGGAGAGGGGGAGAGAAGTTTAAATGTCAAACTCTCGTAAGGGACCAGAAAGCGCGAGTAGGCGCGATCAATCGAATGGAAGACTGGAGACAAACGTTTAGAACAAAATACGGGGATGTCTTCTTCAAAGAAGGCGACGTACTGGGAGCAACGGGAAAGACAGTACATGAAATCCCGCTAAAACAAGAGAGAGTGACTTACATCAAGAAGAGGAGATACCCGCTAGCGTTACGTCACCACATCTGGGAAGAGATAGAGAACCTAAAGAAACAAGGGATAATTATAGATAGTACATCCTACAACAGTCCTTTGTGAACAGTAAGGAAAAAGAGCGCGCCGGGCGAGGAAAAATACAGTGTAGTGATAGATTACCGAAAATTGAATGAGAACACGATCCATGAGAAATATCCGATTCTCCGATTCGAGGACGTTTTAGACAGCTTGAGCGGGGCAACGATATTTAGCACATTGAACTTATAGGCAGGGTATCATCAAATAAAAATGCATCCGAAAGATCAACCCAAGACGGCATTCACCTTTGAAAGAGGGCACTACGAGTTCACGAGGATGCGTTTGGATTAAAAAACGCTCCCATTACGTCATGGACGAGTTCTTAAGGAGTATAGATTAATCAGTGTGCCAAATATATATGGATGACCTATTAGTTTTTAGTAAAACCGAAAGTTAGCACGTGAAACATTTAAAAAGTGTACTTAACAGGATGCGACAATTTGGACTAAAACTATCCAAGGGCAAGTCACTATTAGGCCAAGGACAAATAAATTTTTTAGGACACACCATTTCGAAAGAAGGAGTCAGACCTGATGCGAATAAAGTTGAGGCCGTACAGAAGATAGCGATGCTCAGGGATGTAAAAGGCATTAGTAGATTATTGGGGACGCTGAATTATTTCAGGCAGTTCGTGCCGGAAATGGCAGAGTATTTAGTACCCTTCAATAATCTACTGAAGAAAGGGCGGAAAATAATAGTTACTGCAGTAGTGGAAGATAACATTCGGAAATGCATGGAGAGGTTACAGATGGAGCCAGTACTCGCATTCCCTGATTTCGAAAAACTGTTGACAATCACAACGGATGCGAGCGAGTACGCACTGGGGGCGGTATTATCTCAAGACGGAGACGGGGGGAGGGGGAACGTCCCGTAGCATACGCCAGCATGCGCCTCACGGAAACAGAAATCAGATACAGCGGCCTCGAAAGAGAACTATTAGGGATTGTGTGGGCCATTGACCACTTCAGGCCCTTCGTGTTCGGGAGAAAATTCCGAGTACATACGGATCATAGACCTCTGCATTCGATGGAGGGAGCCTCTTGCATTCTGATTTTATCAGATCCTAACAGTCTGTATCTCAGCGACGCATATCTATTACATTCGGCTATGTAGTGTAGAGCAGTTTCAGGTGCCTGCCCACAGGAGTGGCAGGTCTCATCCCCTGCTATTCCACACATCTTTAAGTGTCTTTTAAGCCTGCAGTGCCCAGTAAGTACCCCTATAAGCAGTCGGAATTCCTTTCTGTTGAGGCCCAGCAGCCACTTGGTTCTAGAAGCAGACGGTTTTTTAATTAGTTCCTTTGCCTCTCTAAGGCCCGCGCCCTCCACTCCTCACTTGCTATTTTCTATGTCCAATCCTGGACCTTCTTCCGCTGATATCTTTTAGAGATGCCTACTGAAGGTTCTGGCCCAAAGATAGGGTTCTCAGCACCTTCTCTTGCAAGCTTGTCGGCTATTTCATTGCCTTTGATTCCTTTATGTCCAGGAACCCAAACTAATTCCAGTCTCTTCGAACAGGCAAGTACATCAAATGCCTGTTTGCACTCTTTTACCAATACGGAAGTTACTCTAGAGGATTCCAGGGCTTGGAGAGCCGATTGGCTGTCTGAGTAGATAGTAATTCCAGCCCTGTCGCAACTGATAACTTCCGTACATGTGACCGCAGACAGTATCGCGAACACTTCTGCTTGGAACACAGTAGAGTGTTTACCTAGTGGTAGACTTATGTTAATGCCTAAATCCTCTATGTAGACGCCCGCTCATGATGCATCCGTGAAACAGGATAGGTTGCCTGTTTGAGTGGCTATTGAGATACCGAGCAACAGAGAGAGATGACGCTCGCATACCATCAGGGCAAAACGAACCACCGCGGGATGCACGAAACATTGTAACCGTTGCGGAGAAGGTACTTTTGGTGGGGGATGAAAAAAAACGATCGACGAAACCCTAAGGGATTGTGAACTCTGTATTAGCACAAAATATGATAGATACCCACCAAGGGGGAGACAAGAGGAGACACCCACTGCCAATACACCGCTGAGCGATCTCCATATTGATACCTTCACGTGGAGAGGATATAAATGGGTCACCATGATTGATCTTTTCAGTAAAACAGCCGTGGCATATCAGATTCAGGAACGATCGTCAGAAGCAGCGATAGAGGCCCTAAATACGTGGTTCCAATTCTATGGAGTCCCAGATCGGATCTCGTCCGATGGAGGAAGGGAGTTCGATAGCGCCAGCATCAGACCGGACATGAAACTTCTGGACGTGGTGTGGCATCTCAACACCCCCGGTCATCCCAAGAGCAGGGGAAGTATTGAAGGGTTACTCGCCACATTGGGCGACCACCTGAGTACCAAACGGATAAAGGGCTGGAACCAGACGTGGCGATGGCGAAGGCTATCGTGGCATATAACCATCCTATTCACACAACAACGGATTTTTCGCCATTCGAAATACATTTCGGACTCCGCGGTCATCGGCGGAACTATCGGGGCATGACAGCAGATGAGGAGGAGATAGTCAATAATACTATTGAGAGGAAGAAATTGTGGGTAAAAGTCCGGAAGAAGATAGAGAAAGAAAAAAGCAAAAGGGTCGCTCGAGACAATTTCAACCTCAGAGATATAATGGGAGAGGTAAAAATTGGGACGATAGTGTACAGGAAGTTAGGCATTAATAGAGGTAAAGAGTTACTGCGTTATGAGGGGCCATTCAGGATGGTGGTAATTAGAGAGCGCAATATCGTCACCATTGAGAGTGTTAAGAAACCCACAAAACGTAGGACAGTTCATATCGAGCAATTAAAGCTCCCAACGATAGCAACACCTTAGTAAGCTGGAGTACACTCGTCTCAGCACACAAACTTTGTATATAACATTTTTTTTTTAATTAGATTTTTTTTTTGTTGTTTTGTGATCCCAAGTGCGCGAGAGTGAGGTAAGTGTGTTATACATAGCCACAAAGGTTTCGTTTCTGTTTTATTTTAGGCAGATAGCAGTAAGAAGTTTATTTCTGTGTGTTGTTCTATGTTTCTTTTTCCTGGTAAGATTTAAGTTTGCTGAGTTTAGACTAGAAAAACTTTCGATCTTATTTTTTTTTATTTTATGTATATAAGGTCTATTGTATTTAATTTACATTTTCTTTTGTCATGTCATGTCATGTCAAGTTAAACAAAAAAGTTTTTTTATTTTTATGTAAGAAGTTTACGAAGAATGTACGTAAATTGGCGGAGGGAAGTTATAGTCTGGAGCATAGTATTATTGTACTTAATGCCAAATCTCTAATGTAAACAATGATAAATGTATATAAGGAGGATTACTAAGAGGAATAAAGCAGTCTTGATTTAGTCTTTGTGCGTATTCTTTCTCTAATCTTTTACTTTTTTTTATCAGTTTTAACTCGCTAACGCGTAACAAAAAAAGACAATTCACGATATCTATTCAACAACCCCCGAAGATAGGCCCATCCCGAAACATTATGTTTTGATTCCATATTACGGCCCTATATCCACCAAAGTCGGAAATGAATTGAAAAAACTAGGATTAAACCCTGCATTTAAAATAGAAAAAACCCTATCCTCATATTTCTCTTCTCCTAAAGACAAAATAGACCCGTTCCAAAAAAGCGGAGTATACAAACTAAATTGTAATGATTGCGCAGCCAAATACACGGGAAAAACTGGAAGATCGTTAAATCAGAGATTAAAGGAACATATACGTGCATATAATAATAAGACAGATAATTCCAACTTTGCAATTCATTTAAATGAAAATAATCATAAATTCATCAAAGACTCAGGAGTTAAATTTATACATCACGTTGAAAGCAGTCTCAAATTAAATATATATGATGCACTTGAAATAATAAAATCTTTCAAATCCAATCCAGATTTTTTGCTTAAATGACCAAATAAAATATCTGCAATAGTCCCATTTATTTATTCCCTTCTATAATAGAAAAAACAATTACTCACCGGCATTACTGGAAAAACCCTGACCCTTAAACCGTTTACCTAAAAACATGATACCTACCTTGCGTTCATTGTTAGTATAATGCGAAAAGAAACCAGTACAAACTTTTCTGTTTGATATAATCCATTTAAACCTTACTGAGTACCAACATGTATTTGATTTCTTGTCTTAATTAAATTCATAATTCATAAATGTTTTATAATACTGATTTATATTTATGGCCACACCAAAACCTATTGCCACCATGCACCAAGATGCGTGAAATGTGGCGAGCATCACAAAACTGAAGTATGCGCCAAATCGAGGCAAACCCCGGCAGTTTGTGCCTTGTGCTCAAAAGATCATCCGGCCAACTATAAAGGATGCCAGATATATAAAAATCTGAAGAAAAAATTCCAGAAACCTGGAGGCGGAGAAGAAAACACGAAGCCAAGAAGAGAACCTTACAAAGTCGTTGATCCAACGGTGTCCTTCGCCCAATTACTCGGAGGAAGAAACCAGGAAAACAAATGTGAGGCCCTGCCGCAATAACAAAGTCCTCAACATCCTCAATAACCCATTCCTCAAAACTTACCAAATCCTCAACAATCCTTTCAACACCAAATTTCCCATATTCCTCCACCTCCAGTTGCTACTGATCTCACCAGTATGTTGACATCCTTCCTCTTCGAAATGAAATCCATTGTCAACCCGTTAATATCACTCCTCACCAATCTTGTATCCCAATTTATTCCTCCCTCAAGAAACCCTTAAATGAATTCTATTAAACCCTTATCCATCCTCCTTTGGAATGCGAATGGCGTTCGAAACCATATCAACGAACTATCAGTCCTACTAAAAGACAAAGACATTGACTTAGCACTAATAACTGAAACCCGACTAACCAACAAACGACAGTTCTGCATTCCCGGTTACCAAATCTATCGGACTGATCATCCCGATGTAACTGCGCACGCTGGCACCGCAGCCATCACTCATCAATCCCTCTCCCATCACATGGTCCCCTTAACAAATCACAACTTCCTTCAGACCACAGACGTATTAATCCAAACCTCACTTTTTCCATTAACATTTGTTGCAGCATATTCCCCACCAAAAACACAATTTTCCGAATCGCAGGCCAATTCCTTCCTGAACTATTTATATGCGCAGACTTAAATGCCAAGCATCAGCAGTGGGGAGCCAGAACCACAAACTCCCGAGGGCGAACATTGTTATCTGCACTTAATTCCCATTCCTGTAATATCCTTTCTCCCGATACTCCTTCATACTGGCCAACCGATCCCAACCGCAACCCCGATCTCCTAGACTTCTTTATGCACAAAGGTCTAGGGCCACTAAATTGTTCCGTCCAACGGCTAGATGACCTCTCCTCAGACCATAGCCCTCTAACCCTAACTCTTTCCTTATCACCTATTCCAAAATAACTTCCGCCTTCATTCATCAGAGGTCCAGTTAACTGGAACCGCTTCCGTCAGATCATAAACCATAAAATAGACCTCAGAGTCTCCCTAAAAACCCCTCAAGACCTAGATGAAGCTGAAAATTCCTATACCCAACATAGTCAGCATCCCAACCTCTTTCTTCCACTAAAGACCGCAAGAATCCTTTACCCCAAGAACTCCGAGATCTTATCCAAAGCAATAGACGTTCTAGGTCCCTCTAGCAAAGAATTAGGCATTCTGACAATCGGAAATCATATAATTATTATTCCAGGCTGGTTAAAAAGAAACTAGCAATCCATAGATCCCAATCCTTCAATTCCTACCTTTCCTCTACTGATAACTCCCTCTGGAAAGTAACCAAAAAAATCCTTAAATACCACTATATTTCCCATCCCCTTCGACGTGATGATAGCTCCTGGGCTTCGTCAGATGAGAATAGAACAGATGAATTTGCCAGACATCTATCCAATATATTCACTCCCCATCCTGAACACCACCCCATCCATACACCTGAAGTAAAAGAATTCCTCTTCTCACCGATCACACTCTCTCCAACTCCTAAAGCTGTTAATCCCTCTGAGGCTAAATTCCTTATAAATAGATTAAAATCCCGAAAATCTCCTGGTCACGATCTCCTCACATCCCAACTCCTGCGACAGCTTCCAAAAAAGCAATTATATTCCTAACCTACCTATACAACTGCATCCTTCGCACAACCCACTTTTCCCTAATATGGAAACACTCTACAATCATCCTTTTTCTTAAACCAGGCAAACCAGTCAATAATACCTCATCTTATAGACCAATAAGCCTGCTTGCAATCCTTTCAAAAGTATTTGAAAAAATACTTCTCAAACGCATCCTACCCTTCCCCGAATCCCAAATAATCCCTTCACACCAGTTCGGATTCCGCCCTAGATATTCCACGGTCCAACAAGGTTGTGGACCATATATCCTTTGCACTTGAAAGCAAGCAATATTGCACTAGTGCTTTTCTGGACGTAGCGCAAGCGGGTGTGGCACGATGGCTTGCTTTTCAAGCTCAAAATCCATCTACCCCAATCCTGCCTTTCTAACCGAACCTTTAGAGTTCGCTGTGGCACTGGATATTCCGATTTTTACCCAATCAAAGCCGGATTTCCACAAGGCAGCGTCTTAGGTCCTATCCTCTATATCCTATACACCGCGGACATTCCCGCAAACCCCGATACCTTTCTAGCAACATTTGCTGATGATACAACCATCCTATCTTCTCACCCATATCCTGAAATAGCTTTAATCTCCAAAAACACCTCTCCTTGATTGAACGGTGGTGCAACCATTGGCGCATCAAATTCAGCGAATCCAAATGTAAAAATGTCACCTTCACACTTCGTCGCAGACCCTGTCCTCCAGTCCATTTTAATTCCATTCCACTTTCCACCTCCGATACAGCCCGATATCTTGGTTTCCTTCTAGAAAAAAGACTGACATGGAACCCACATACCAGGCTTAAAAGACAAGAACTCAACCGAAGATATGGACAGTTATATAGACTATTGAACAGAACATCACATCTTTCAATAGAGAACAAACTATTAATCTACAAGGCCATACTAAAACCTATTTGGACCAACGGACTTGAACTGTTGGGGACAGCAAAATCTTCGAACATCAAACGTATCCAATCCTTCCAGTCCAAAGTCCTTCGAACAATAGTCAACGCTCCTTATTATGTTTCAAACAAGACCTTATATCATGACCTAAACATCCCATTTGTACTTGACCTTATTCCATCCAAATTTTCAAACTTTCACCAGAACCTTAGCTGCCATCCTAATCCGTTAGCTCCGTCAGCCCTAATACTCATTGCCCTTGAGTGTGGCAGCTTGTATTATGTTCAATAATTAAAAAGAAAAAAATTTTTTTATTAATCTAATTTAATATGTATAATAATACCAAACCATATTTTGAATTGCTTATTTTTGATTTGTTTGTGTGTTTTTAGAACTGAGGATATATATATATATATATATATATATATATATATATATATATATATATATATATATAACATTTGAAACTATTTTCAATAAAAAAAATTTATATCAGTGGCAAATAATTTATCAATCCCTAATTAGGGTAAACAGGACAGTTAGTGAAACTCAGTACAGTTATTGACATCTCAAACTTTAACTTAAAGAAATAAGTAAACAAGTCCTGATTTTATTTTAAGATATACATAAAACTAATGTTTAGAGGTTCCTCTAAGTCATCTATGACGTACGTGTCTAAGAAACTAACCTCAGGGAAGGTTTCAAAATTAATACCTGCATGGCTTCAGTTGATAGAGAGTTAATGGCCATAACCTTCTGATTTCCTTAAGGATTCTCATTGAGTTGTTTTGTTCCTACTCGCTTCCTACATTTTTTGCAATAAAAGTAAGTAATTTATTTTGTTTGTTAATCTATAATTGAAGTGTATTGAGTGATTTTAAATTAAAATAATCAATTTAAATATTATTATTCAGGGGTGACAATAACTGGCCATTTTTTCCCAATGTATTATGTTATTGACACCCCATGTCAATAACTAAATTTTGATTTTTTTAAAAAATATCGATGGCCCTGTTTTAATTATAATAATTTAATCTTCCTAATAAATCGGTAATATTTTTTTAACTTAAATTCAAATGTAACTAGTTATTGACATGGGGTGTCAATTACTAGTTGTTGGGTTCAATGACTAGTTATTGACACTGTCAGTTCCTACTAGTGATTTTTTTTTTTTTATCTATGCCGGTGCTAGGATGCCCAAGAAGCCCAGTTATAGCCAGAAGGATATGGAAGATGCCTTGAAGGCAATAGAGGATGGCTCCTCTATTAAATCAGCATCTAAACGATTTGGAGTTCCTCGGGCAACATTGCACTTCAGATTAAGCGATAAATTTGTAAAATCATCGTTTGGACCACGACCGATTCTTTCGGATGAAGACGAACTTACTCTAGCTGCTTGGATAGAAAAATGTGCGAGAAAGGGATTCCCGAGGAGGAAAAACGACATATTACAATCAGTAAAAGAATTTATTGAATTACAAAATATGACCACTCCTTTTAAAGATAATTGTCCAGGTGATGGCTGGTATAAAGCTTTCTTACGAAGACACCCCTCTATAGCCGAGAGGACTTCCGAAGCTGTTACTAGGGCCAGCGCTTGTGTTTCTGAAGCCAATATTCGAAAGTGGTTCAAGAACGTCCAAGAAATATTAGAAGAAGAACAATGCTTGCAAGTTTTACTTCATCCTGAAAGGATTTTTAATGCCGATGAAACTGGTTTTCTTTTGAATCCAAATTTAAAAACCAAAGTTCTAACCAAGAAAGGCTGCAGAAATGTATACGAGGTAGATAGAGGAGACGCCAAAAGCTCATTAACAGCTATATTTTCTTTTTCTGCGACAGGTTAGGTGAGTCCACCTATGATTGTTTACCCTTATAAAAGAATCCCTAACCATATAATACAGTCGGTCCCAGATGATTGGGGAGTGGGTCGAAGTGATACAGGCTGGATGAAAAGCGAATTATTTTTCGAGTATATAGCCAATATTATTCACCCATGGTTGATTAAAATTAATGCAACTTCACCAATAATTTTATTTGTTGATGGTCATAAAAGCCATTTGACCTATCATCTTAGCCAAATGTGCTCGGACTTAAAAATAATAATCATTGCCCTATATCCCAACGCGACACGAATACTACAGCCAGCAGATGTTTCGGCATTTAAACCTTTGAAAAATGGTTGGAAGAAGGGGTTGATTCGTTGGAGAAATGAAAATCCAGAGAAAAATTTTAGTTGGGAGGATTTTGCCCCTGTGTTAAAAATTGTGCTAAACGATTGCATCAATAAAGATATTCTTATTAATGGGTTTCGGGCATGCGGACTCTATCCGTGGAACGCTGATGCTATTGACTATACTAAATGCCTAGGTGACACGACTGCAGAAGCTGAGCCCTTAAGAGATGTCATAGTAGACATTCAAGACCCTCCTACCTCCTCCCAGAAGCTCATGAGTCTGGAGACTTTTTTAGAAATAGTTGGGACGAATATGGCAGGAAAATTAGTAAACAGTTCTTTTGAATCCAGCCAGACAGATGAGAATACATTACTACTGAAACTATATTTATTTTTTACAGGGGCGGATGAAAATAGTGAAAAGGGGAACAGTAAAGACGAAACCACAAATCATTCTAGTTTAACGCAAGTAGTTTCAAACCCAAATCAAGATAACGTAAAGGAGCAAGAAGCTACTACTGAAATTCATATCACTCCTGAGAAAATAGATCTTGCTATGCCTTCCACATCGTTTGCGTTATCAACACCTCCTACGTGTCCAAAACGAAATCTGTTTGGTACATCTGGCAGCGAAGAGTCACCCTTGGCGGAAGTGCTGTACTGGCCAGAGTCTCCGAAAAGGAAATTCAAACGCAACACTCAAAGGCTTCCATTTGTTGTAACAAGCAAACGATGGAAACTGATGATGGAAGCTAACATAGAGGAAAAAAGAAAAGTCACAGAAAAAAAAGAAGGAAAAAGGTTGGAGCGGGAGAAAAAAAATCAAAGTTCCTAAAAAGAAAAATGAACAAACCAAAAAAGGGCCAAAAAACAAACCCTATGTTATAAATGTGGCAATATTTTAAAGGGGATCTTTTTTGATTGCTCATTGTGCGATAAGGTCTACCATAAAAAATGTTTGAAAGGGTACGAGCATATCCCTGAGAGTGACGAGTCGGATGAATTTGTTTGTCCTGCTTGTTACATCGTGGAGTCTGATCCAGATAAAATTGAAGATGAAGATATGAATGAAGATGTTTGAAAGTAAATTAATTATTTTGTTTTATGTAACATACATACTGGAATTTTATTTTGTATTCTTTTATTTTTTTGCACCATTTAAAATAGTTTCATTTATAATGTTTAAGAGGTTGAACATTTTAATTGTTTTTTATATTATATTAAAGTTCAATATGTATATGCGATGTTGTTTCTTCATAATTACCTATTACAACTTTAAAACAAATAAATTGTCAAAGAGACAAGGGGTGTCAATAACTGTGGTGTCAATAACCCATCCACAGGGTGTCAATAACTAGATTTTGCACTTTTTACCATAAATATTGCCATACGGTAAAAATATTAAACTTTTAATCCAAAAACACTTCTTAAGTGTTTATAAGGATAGATAAAGAGAAGTTATAAGAAGTTTCAATTTGATCCCTTCATAAAAAATACTTTTTTTTTCTGATTTTACCACAAAAATGTAGTCTTAAGGGTGTCAATAACTGTACGGTTTACCCTATCATAGATATCATAAAACAGTATGTAATTGGAAATTTGGAGTGAAGTGCTGTCTCTGGTTAATGAGTCTTTCAGAACGGTTGATGTGATTTTTTGGTGTATGTCCTGATGATGCCTGAATTGGTGAAATGTTGACTGGTTAGTTGTTTGCCGCTATTTTAGAGACTTGAGGCTTTGTGTTTTGGAATCTTCCAATTGTTTTCTAGCAATTAATTTATGTCTACATCTGAGTTTTTGCTCTTATATATATATATATATATATATATATATATATATATATATATATGTGTGTGTGTGTGTGTGTGTGTGTGTATACTTATTTGTAAACTGACAATCATTTCAGTCTGAGAGAACGCGAATTTAAAAGAACGCGACAGAAAATTATTTCCTTCAAGTAATGTCATACTAGCGAAAAATGCAAAAAAACAGTTGGCTAATTTAATGTAAGGCAGTAAAAAAGAACAAGTACGAGATTTTTAAAAAGAGGACAGATCGTTGAAAGTTGTGCTGTAATATTTTTAGTAATACAATTTATGAATTGACAAACAGATGTTGCAGTGCCTTCTCAGAATGAGAGATATATCTTCGAAAATGGCCTAGACATGAAAAATATCGTAATAATTTATTTCCATCTAATTGCTTTATATGATGTTGTGTACAGCTAAACAAATCCACTCGTGCAGTTTAATTCACTTGATAGTTGAAGATATCTTTAATCGAATAGACGAAAAAAATAAACAAATAAAAGAAAGAGGAAAAATTCCATAACCGTTGAAATTGAGACTAAAAGGAGAAAAGGACAAAATATTCTACATATTTGTAAATCTCAATTCCTGGTTCCTTGCTTAAAATTAGTAATAAGGCCACTTATCAGATAAGCAGAGGTACATCTATTGGTACATAGGTCAAGGTCTAAATTTACATATCTAATGTAGAGTAATGTAACCATATAGTTGCAATTTAGAAAGTTACTGTCCAGAAAAACCGTTGCCACTTTGTTTCCAGAACAGGAGGAATTTGATTTATCCAATTCTTTTCGATATCTTTTTAATTATATCTTGAAATGTTTAATTCCTATTTAATCGCAGTTTGCTGCATTCGATTCAGTATTAAAAAGCTAAAAACAAGACGAGAGGCACCTAAAACTTTTTATTTTAGTGCAGTTGTATTAAGACTATAAAAAAATTAGTGTTGGTTTCAAAATAAATCAATGTGCTGGACTCACAAATGGCACAAATTCAGCCTAATTTGGACATTAAGGTGGACCTTATTTTTTGGTTATTTAATTTTTGATCGCACACTCCCTATATATATTTTTTTTTTTATATGAGAAAGGAATAGTAGCCTCTTTCACTAGAATCGACTAATTGGGAACTCACGCCGTACCGAGCTTGAAATGCAAAACTGTTCATAAATGGGTGGTCCCTGCATACCGTGTTCTGTTCGCTGAGAAAAGGTGGTAATACCACCTAGAATGACTAAAAAATCCAGGTGGATCACAGAGAAATCAGACTGGACAACATTTTAAAACAATATATTGTTAACCGACTCCGATATATACCTCAGGGAAGTGTTTTTAGCTGTGATCATTTCGCTATAGCCATCAACAAATATGACTCCCAAATCTATCAAAATCTTTTTATTTGTTGACGACTTAGCTTTGTTACTTCCATTCAGGGACGAAATAGGGTCGGTTAATATTGCCGAAAGCAAAATATTACAGAACTGTTGATAAAATTTGGAATTATGGTCTATACAGTCTGGATTTTTGGAATTATGGTCTATACAGTCTGGATTAAAACTTTCTATAGAAAAAATAAAATGCCTACTTGTCTTTAAACTCAGAATCGACTCACCTCCAGAGTTAACCTGTAGAGGCACAATTTCGAATTTCGAAGCAAAAGTTAAATTTTTGGCATTAATCTAAAATTGTAAACTAGATTGGAAAGATCATATCTGATGGTTAAAGAAAGAAACTTTAAAACGGCTAAATGTACTTAAGTTTCTAGCCGGATTGTGGAGAGCCGATTGATTAAACATGCTAAAAATGTACACCTTCTTGATAAGATCCAAATTAGGTTATGACAGCATTATATATTCATAAGAGTAGAGGGAAAAATGGGCGTGCTGGCGCACCCTTTTGAGCAGCCAATCAGAAGCCAGTATTTGGTCACGTGGTCATGGCAGAAAATTTGAATTCTAATTTACACCTCAACCTAACCTTAACTGCCACGTGACCCTACCCCGAAAGCAGAGAGAAAACAGGGAGCTGGCTTACTTTTTTCAGCGGCCAATCAGATTGTTGTGTTTGGTCACGTGGCCAGTCACATGATAATGATGGGGAAATTTGAATTTGAATTTAAACTCCGACCTATCCTTAACTACCACGTGGTCTTACCTCGACGTAACCTTAACTATTAGGCCACTCATCCATTTTAGTCAAGTGATCATTAGGCCCTGCATTTTTTTAGCCCTACCCTTCTCTAACTAGCCAATCACGGTGCTTAACCCCTCCCTTGACTACTCCCACCCTGAGCCTTCATTTTGTTAACAATGATGTGGTCAACATCTACGCTTAACCACCAGGTTTATTCCCCTCCACCCATTGAAAGGTCAGGTATCTATCTTATAGAGGCTGAGTGTGCTCGGCCACCATGTTGTTTTTCTGCGATTTGATTCAGGATTTTGTTGAATCGTCAGGTGCCCACCTTTTGAGTGGGTATACTCAGCCGCTGTAAGGTGGGTACGACCGCCATTTTGTTTTCGGAGCTGCCTATCAGAAGTCAGCATTTAATCACGTGACCAGCCACGTGATCATGACTCATCTATCGTTCCATCGCTCCACATTCCAACACTCCATCGTTCCATCACTCCATCCAATATGGATAATCTTAACTATCGGGCCTCACGCCCTTTT
Source organism: Rhaphigaster nebulosa (assembly GCA_948150685.1). Taxonomy (NCBI): domain Eukaryota; kingdom Metazoa; phylum Arthropoda; class Insecta; order Hemiptera; family Pentatomidae; genus Rhaphigaster; species Rhaphigaster nebulosa. The sequence continues at coordinate 10,148,077 of OX411307.1, forward strand.
AGTCACTTGTCCACGACGCTTACGACGCCAGTTTGTTTTTCTGCAACTTGAGAGGCTTGAGGCTTTGTCGACGGGTCAGCTACTCACTATATAATCTGTACCCTTCCCATCTGTTACATAACCTTTACAATATTTATCTTTACCTAAATGTAAACAATTTGGATCATGTAAAAGCTAGTTGAATGATGTCCAGGTGAAATGTAAACATGGACTTTAGTCTTTTAATCCTTTCATGGTATCAGGATAGATAATGTCACTTGAAAAATCCTATATTATCCTATATCACTTAATTCTTTTGCTGAAAGTAAACAATGGACTTCGAACTGTTAATCTTTACAACATATACAAGGAATAGGGCTTCTTAATCCTACAACAACTGGTGGACTTTGAACTGTTAATCCTTAAAACATAAATAAACTTACAATTTTGTTTCAACATGTTGAACATATTCTCCGAAGAATGTATGGCCGTCCGATTTGAAAATAATTCAATTTATGCACAAGGCGAGCGTCATCGTTTAATCGGTTGAAGAAAGTTTTAAAATATCTGATAGAGCTAAAAAGAAAAAAGACTTCCCTAAAACTAAAAATGTGAAAGCAGCCTTATTTGCAGATGATAAAGCCTTATTCACCTCTTCATACCGCATTGGCACTATAATCAATAGATTAAAAGAAATTTTCAAGAAAACACATAAATATCTAAAAAAAAATGGGGATTGCACCAGAACATTGAAAAAACCGAAGCGATAATTTTGACTAAAAGACGACCTGATTTCCCCTCTAACATAATCTTAAATGACAGTTCTATTCCATTAAACCAACTCGGTAAACTACCGTGGAATCACACTTGACAGCAAATTTCTATTCAACTAACACATCAAATAAAAATTAGAAAAAGATCGAAATATAATTTAAAAAATGTTCCCATACTTCAATAAAAAATTCAAATTATCGCCCCGAAATAAATCAATTTTGTATAAATCAGTTATTAGAACAACAGTAATATATACTTGTCCCATATGGAGTTTCACCAATTCAACAAACTTAAAAAAATTAAAAGTCTTCCAAAATAAATGCTTAAGACCTATATCCGTATTATACAAAAATTATAAATACGCACTCAGAATTAAATATTCCTTAAGGGCCATTTGCACGGGCAATAAACATTGTATATTGCCCAGAAATATTTCCAGCAATATAGCCCGGCAATGTTGCCGGCCATACACATTGCTCGGTCATATGTTGGGCAACATTGCTGGAAACATTGCTCAGCAATATTTGCGGCAATAGATTGCCGGACAATATTGTTGAATCTGAGTTTTATACTAGGTTTATACTATTTTGTTTATGCTCATTGTTTTTTCATTTGTCCATTTATCCATCGATCCAGTAAACGTAATAAACCAGACGGTAATGAAACAAACTATCGAAGCGTGTGAGAGACTGAAGAAATAGGAGTGGAAGTGAAAGTGCCAAAAAAAAAAAAAAAAGAAGAAGTTTTAGATTCAAAACAAACGAACTATTGTTCCTAATGAGCAAACTAATGTTCGCAAAGTGACTCCAAGAATATTATTTCATCAAATTCCCATTGCTACAAAAAATCATTCATTGGCAATACTATTCAAGTTAAAATGAAAGGGCGATTCAGAAGTAAAGGTGTAAATGTAAATTTGGATGCTAAAAAGAAAGAAAATGTCATTGTCTTCGATTGTTATTTCATTAAAAATTAATCACCTGTGAAATGTGTTACTTCTGGTATTAAGAGACAATTAGGGTATGGCAATATATTTGTTAATGTATCAACATCACACATTTCCCAATCTTCAATGTCATCAACAGATTCTGAGGGAGATAGTTGTTCATTTGAGCCGGAATCAGAAGATGATTCAGACAATCAAAGACAACAAAAAACGTAATGTGTGGTGCTTGAAATCATAACTATTCATAAGGATCCTAAATGTTTTTTAGGTTTACCAAATCCCTTAATTACTGAAATAGGCAATTTTACGAAAACTATCGCTCGAAGATACCAACACAAGGGGACAAAACATATACTACTTTAATCAATTCTAATGTACAATTTATATCGCCTCTATTTTACTTTTAGAACAGTGTTGGTTGTTTTTCTTCTGTTGTTTTTATTTTACCAAGTATACTCTGCATTTAATAAATTGTAACATTAAAAATGTATTGAAAAGGGGTTTCCCGGAATCAATTCTAAAATTCGATTGTAATACTATTTATGGAATAAAAAAACAGAAAAAACAACATAAAAATAAGAAATGGTTAAAACAATAATAATTTACGATAATGGTAATAATATACATTATTATAAATAATATATATTATTACTAATATGATAGTAATAATAATAATAAGCAATAACAACTTACGAATTCATAATGATAGAGATGACGATTTGCTGTGATCGGATGCTCGAACAAAACTTAATCCTTAAGTAGTCACTCGCAGTGGAATACTGATGTAGAGTAAATCTACGCTAGTTGCGCATGCGCTACCCCCTCCCCCCCATCAACCACCCTTCCTTACCACCACTCTTCCAATTTCAAGTTATCATTTTCGAGCTTGTCGGTACCCCCACAACTAACTTTTTTTCATTGAAATATAAAAAAAAATGGCCTACGCAATATTAAAATATTACACAACTGGAAGTTCCACCCGGCTAGGTCAGATGCACTCACTGATCAAACCCCAATTTATACATTTTCTGTATCCTTCCAAATGTTTATGTTTATTTGTAACCCTCTCAATGTTTGCCTTTACATACCAGCTATCTCTTATCACTTATAACCTTACAGTAATTCAAACATACTTTATTAGCAAATATTTTCATTTAAAACCGTTTTGAGGTGTTTTATTATCTCTAGTTGATATTATTTTAGAATATTGATGTAAGATGTGCTATATTGTATATGGTCTATATATGGTCTGCATTTTGTGTGATCTTATGTTTTTTTAGTCCTAATGACTGGTCAAAGGTTTAATGCTGTTAAGAGACTCAAAGTTTTATTCAGGAATCTTCCAGAAATAAACTGATAGTTAAGAAAAAGTTGACTGGTCAGAAACTTTAATTAAAGTGATTAGCAGTTGACATCCGCATGATGGTATGGAAGGATCAATCTAATTAGGGATTGATAAATTATTTGCCACTTCTATAAATTTGTTTTATTGAAAACTAGTTTCGAATGTTATAGATTCATCCTCAGTTCTAAAAACACACAAAAAATTCAAAAATAAGCAATTCAAAATATAGTTTGGTATTATTATACATTTTAAAATAGATTAATATAAATCAGTATTATAAAACATTTATGAATTATGAATTTAATTAAGACAAGAAATCAAATACATGTTGGCACTCACCAAGGTTTAAATGGATTATACCAAACAAATGGTAATGACCAAATAAATATCTCAATTATAAATAAATATCTCCCGATCAAGACATTGCTGACACTCTTCAGTCCATCTGAATTCTACATCCTTTTTTAATAAATCAAACAAGGGTCTAAGCTTCTTTGAACAGTCTTCTATAAACTTATGATAAAAGTTTATTTTTCTAAAAATTGCCTCACGTTCTTCTTTTTTGTGGGAACCGGGAAATTTTTAATTGCTTGTAAGTTATCTGTAAATGGTACAATTCTATTTCTTTATATGATATGACCGAGATATTTAACAAATTGTTGAGCGAATTTACATTTGATGAACATTAATTTAAATCCTTCGTTCCTTACAACCTCGAAAAACTACTTTAGATGTTCTACATGTTTTTCAAATGAATGGGAAAAGATTAAAATATCATCAATAAAATTCATACTAAATGTACTCAAACCATTTCTTCTTATTATGTTTGATGAAATCCTTTGAAAGATAGCAGGAGAATTTATAAATCCAAAAGGTAATACATTAAATTGATAATGACCTGTTCCAGTGACGAAGGCCAGTTTTTCTCGGTCCTCAATTTCAACTGGTATAGACCAAAATGCGGAGTTTGCGTCCAGTACACTAAAATATGTGCAATCATAACATTTGCCAGCATATCTTCAATCCGTGGGAACGGTTGAGCCTCCAGAATCACTAATTTGTTTAGCTGCCTAAAGTCTATACATAATCTAGTTTTACTTGATTACTTGATTACTAGTTTTGAAGGAGGTCGAAGATGTATGATGGACGGCGTGATTGGCTGACTTGGTAGAGGAAGGATATCAGGAAGTACTTACGACGGTAGGAAGGCTACATCCAATTCAACTCTTCATAGAATCGGGATACAGAGGCGTCCCTCGGGACCCCGAAGATCAATCTTACAAAGCAGTTTATCAATCGTTTTATTTTTGCCTCGAGGTCCCCAGAGACGCCCCCGTACACCGTACAACAGTAATCAAAGTGGGGGAATATTAAGGAGGTAACTAGGAGTTTTCGGATTTAAAATGGGAATAGGTGACGAAGGTAATTTAGTCGCTTTAAGGTGGAAAAGGTACGACGAGAAATATCAGAGACATGGTTTTTCCAGGAAAGAGTTTGGTCAAAAGTGATTCCAAGATTTTTTATGGTTGGATGGAACTTATTTGTTATTATTATTAAGGAACAAGGTTGGAATATGAGGAACAGTTTTAAGGAGGTGATGGGAACCTATTACAATTGCTTTTGTCTTCTCTACATTCAACTTCAGCTTGTTAGCAACAGCCCAGTGACTTATTCAATTCAATTCAAGGGACTTATTCAATCCTGGAGTCTTTTTGTGACTAGTAAGAGGTCAGAGGGCGGGAAGGACAGGTATATTTGGAAATCGTCAGCATAGATATGGTATTGGGAGTGATGGGTAAGGAGGGGTTGGTCATTAATATAAATAGCGAATAGAGTAATATAATATAAATATAAATAGCGAATAGAGACAAAGAGGAACCCTGAGGGACACCAGAGGAGAGGGACAGTGTCTTGGAAGGAGGCTGACTTGGAACGACTACATACTGCGCCCGATCTGAGAGGAAGGATTGGAACTAGCGCATAACACTGTTGGATAAAGGAAGACTTTATAGTTTCAAGGAGCATGTTATGGTCAACTGTGTCAAAAGCTTTGGAGAAATCTAAAAGGATGAGGATGATCAGGTTTTGGTGTTCAATGGCGGTTTGGAGGTCGTGGGTTTTTTTCAGTAAAGCGGATTGTGTTGAGTAGCAAGGACGAAAGCCAGATTGGAGAGAGTTAATGAGGGAACGCTCTTCTAGGAAGTTTGAAAGTTGAATTTGTATAAGGCGTTCCAGTGGTTTTGAGAGGTTAAAGAGGAGAGAAATAGGATGGAAGTCATGGTGTGAGGGAGGATTTGAAATTTTATTTAATGGTCGGACTAGGGCAGTTTTCCATGAAGAGGGGAATATGGAATTTTGTAGAGAAAAGTTGTAAATATGATAGAAGGGGCATGAGGGTTGGGGGACAGAATTTTATTAGCTTTACTGGGATATTGTCAGGACCATAACCATAAGTGTGGGATTTTAGGATAGTGGAAAATAATTCGTCATATGATACGTGGGAGAAAAAGAAGTTTTCTGGGTTGAAGGTATGATGTTCAATATCAGCAGTTGGTGAAGGACTAGAAGCAGAGGATAAGAAATAGTCATTGAGATCATCTGGGGTGACTGGGAAAGAACTCAGGTTTTTGGATTCTGGTACGGATAGTTTTCGAAGGATTTTCCATCTGGATTTGGAATCAGGAGCATTGGAAAGGGCAGAATGGATTTGGAGGGATTTGGCACGACTGCAGATTGGGTTTCATTCCGCAGTTGTTTGAAAGACGCAAAATCACCTGAAAAACGAAATTTGCGCCTTGCTCCTTCTGTTTTCTTATTATTTGCTTTATTTCAGGGGTTAGCCACGGAGCAGTGGGATGGCGTAGGGTTCGGGTTTTAAGGGGAGCATGAATGTCTAATACGGATTGTAGGTTTGAGGAAAGGGTGGAAACCATGGGATCTATAGAATTATAGGAATATTTGATGCCCCAGCGGAAAGTATCCAGGTCTGGTTGAAGGGATTCATATGAAAGTAGGTCCAAACAACTTTTGGAGTACAGGATTTGACGTGTAGGTCGTATAAAATCTGGATCAGGTCGTGTGATGAAAGAAAAGGAACAGGATGCTGGGAAGAAGAGAGGGTTTTCATGGGTGAATCAGAAATGTGAAGGTGTAACCAGGTATCAGAATAGTGTGTGTGATGGGTAGGAGAATAGGGAACGAGGTAAAGATTCAGGAAAAACACTAGGTCGGTAAGAAAGGCTTTATCACTGGATTCAGAGAGCGTATTAATGTTAAAATCACCAGAGATAATGATATTGGAATAGGTAGAGACCAGTTGGACAAGGGAGGATTCGAAGGTGTTGCCGAATGGGACACGAGGAGGTCTTTAGACAATGGCAAATAACAGAGGAGAAGAGATAGTTGAAATCTCAATAAACATGTATTCTATGTGAGAAAAGGAAGAAGGGGATTGAAGTAGGATTTTGGCCTTTAGACTATCATGAACATATAGCCCGACACCACCTCCCGTGCGATCAGGTCTATCATGTCGTAGGAAAGAGTAATTAGGAAGTGATACTAGGGAAGAAGGGATAAAAGGTTTTAGCCAGGTTTCCGATACAGCTATTATGTGATAAAAATTATCAAGGAAATATTGTTGAAATTCATCATAATGGGCAATAAGGGATTGTGCATTAACGTGACAGGAGTTTAGGATCTTAGTCATAACTGTGGGTGTGAGGAAGTAGGATAGCAGAAGAAGGATCGAGGTTGAGGAATATGATATAAAAACTTTTTATACAGTATTCAATATTATGATATGATAGAAACAAGAATATTGATGGATTTCTATTATTAAAAGAATATAAAAATAACAAAGAAAAAATATGAATAACATTGATTAGTAAAAGAAAAAGTAAATAGAACAAGGCTATGAGTAAACAAAAAATAGCATCTTATCTATGATAGTAAAGTAAAGATACACGTAGCAAATAAAAATAAATTAAATATCTTCAATATGAAAAAGTAAAATATCCTCCATATAAAGAAATAAAGCATCTTTAAAATAAAAAAATAATATATAGTCGATATAAAAAGTAATATATCTTCAAAGTAAACCAATTGAATGTCTTCAATAAAAAAAAATAGAATAATTTCAATAATGAAAAATAAAATGTTTGCATCATTGAGGTGACGTGCATACCAGGCTCAGTTGAAGACGTCCAAGTCGCCAGGCTTACCTATAATTACCGCCGGGTAACCATCGGATTGCCTGCCAGTAGAGATGCTTATTAGTGGGGGTCATCGCTTCACTGACGTAGACGCGGTGCGACTCGTTATCTGTCCAGCCCAGGTGACGTGTAGAGAAGTCCCTTTTGGTTTTTCTCCGTCGCACGAGCTCGTCTCTTACACTCTGTCTCACAAATCGTGCGATTATAGGGCCAGAGGTTCCTTCTTGTTTAGGCCTGAGCCTTACGACGTGGTCCAAATCGTCTGGGCTCAACTTAACGCCCAGGCCTGCACCGACGCTGAGTATTGTGCCTACAACAGTCTCTCCCGACTTCTCCGGGATACCTCTTATTTCTATTGCATTACTAAGCTGGTTTTGCTCAGCGTGGTTTAGACGGCCCTCTAAGTCGGAAATTTTCGATTTTAAGTAATTACTTTTTAGTGTCAATTTTTCCACTTTACATTTTTGCTCCTCTAAGAGAATATCTATTTTTTCAATCTTTCCATATTTTCATAGTAAATCTCCGACTGCTTCTGAAGGGTTTGTTTTATCTCTTTCAGCACATCTATCGGTTGAAGCTTCCTCTTCATTTCCTTGACCTCCTCCGTGAGAGCTCTCAGTGGGTCAATCATTGAGCTGATTTCTTTTGCTGGTAGCGATGTAACTTCACAATCAGTACATGTCCAGTTTTTCGAGCTGTCGAAGTCCGTAGATTCGGCTTTAACACATTTTATGTGGAAACAATTTTGACAGCTGACGCAAGCTAATCTAGCTTTGTCATCACGGCTAGCTGATTTATTGCAAATTTTGAAATTAACAATTTTTATAAATAGGTGATATTAAAACTTTAAACGGCGAAAGAAAATAATAATAATAACAATATAAACCTGTATGTTTATGTATGTATATATGTATGTTTATACTGCGACTAAGGGTATTATGCTTTCCAAATAAGCTGTCCCCCACTGCTTCACTGACGAAGTAATCCTTTTTAATTTTCTTAAAGTTTTATCACTATTTCTAATAATGATCACTAAAATAGAGCATTAATAATTCACTGATGTGTTATATAATGAGAATATGCTATAACTATGTGAATTTTCAACCGGAGTGTAGGTAAATAAATATTGAAATAGAATAATAGGATAGAGACACGCAACTGAGCACTCGACAGGACCAGAGATACTCTAAGACTGAATAATGTAAGATGTTTACTTCCTACTTCCTTAGGATGTCTTCTTTCAGGATTCCTCCTCTCAAGCCCATATGAATTGATCCGAGATGAGATTCAATGGTTTCTCCATAACCGGTTACCAGTGGAGTACACGGGGGAGGGGATCAGGAAAAATATCCCCTCCCCCCTCCCGAAATGTGCGAAAAAATATAATTTTCATACCCACCAACATAAGATTTGTATTTTGAATAATATTTTTGATAATTTTAACAATAGTTTTATATAATTTTCGTCAATTTTAGTGGTTACTCACATTTAGGCGATTATTTGCCTTCTTCTTATTAGACCCCTCGAAAATAAATTTAAATCTTCCTCCGAAAAAAATAATTCTGCGCAAACCCCTGCCGTTACTGTTTTTCTCTTCTTAATTCTTGGATCTCGGTTAAGTGGTGGCGCCTGAACACATATTATACATTATTATAGTTGAAATTTGAGAAAAGAAGTATTACATATCATAATTGATATTGTTTAAAGTTGTTAATATTATAGTCACACCTACCCTTCTATTGTGATCGATATTCCATAGCTGTTGAGCAAGTATTGGCCGCAGAGCATAACTTTTTCAACATTGTAACGCTGTTCAACATCTTCGATCTCCATTACTGCTTTGGATCTGATGACGAACGGAAATGCTTCCAGGATAGCTCTCTCTTCTCATCGATAGATAGAAAATTTACGCTAGATGCGCTTGCGCTACCTCAAACTCACTCATACTCTTACTTACCGCCATTCCTCAAATTTCAAACTGTTCGAGCTTGCTAATTCTCCCACCACTATGTTAAAAATATGTTAATATCCATATAAACGCTTCTCCATACTCACTTCATAAATCAAATTGTTTGTTTTCTTTCACGAAATTATAACTTTTTATTAGATATTTAAATATTTTTGTGAACACACACGCTTCCCTTAAATTATCTTAATATCCCTCTACATTAATTTTTTTCACCCATAATATTATAACGTTTATAATCATAACATTTTTTTACCAACGTTTCGAAAATCTCTTTCATCTTCTGGATTTTCCCTTTTAGTTTCTGTAATTATGCTATCTTTCTAACATAAAATAATTAACAGTACTTCTCTAAGGTCTGTTTTTTCCATAATACATTATTTCGTCTGTTTTGTCCACTATTTTTTTTTTTTTTTTTAACATTATTGCACTAGAGAGTGTCTGATAAGACTTTATCAATGTCACAATTGAGTGTGTATGTTATATTACAAAAAATAGCATAATTAAGAAAAAAATAATGGAAAACCCAGAAGATGAAAGAGAATTTTGAAACGTTGGTTGTTTGTGGGTAAAAAAATATTAATGTAGAGGGATAGTAAAGATAATTTAAGGGAAGCTTGTTTGTTCACAAAAATAACAAAACTTTTTAATTTAGTTATGAAAAATTCCGTAAAGTAGTAGTAAATTTAAAATATATTATATTAGATATTTCTATATCATCTCCGGGTAAACATATCATGTTTTGTGTAGGTGACTGTCAATATTAGAATCTTTGGCATTATCCGATGATAGATAATATTAACAGTAACTAATAGGAGTAAAATCGGGATAGTTAGAGCACAATTCTGACCACACTTTCTCCCAAAAATACCATAAGTTCGTCTATGAGGCACCTCTACCGATACCTATACTCTCATAGAAGTTTGTTTATCGATAAATTAACAACGAGTTTAATCAATTTTAACCAGTTCATCTTGATTTTGCACGCTAACTTTCTATTAGAACATTTGTAAAATCAGGATCCATTTCTTCCCATTTCTTCAAGCGTGAGGTTTCATTTATTTCTTTTTTTAGATCCTTTATCATTTCTATTAACCGCATGTTTTATTCTTCATTCGTCTTAGACATCTCAGTTTCTTCGTCTAAATAAATTTTATTGAAAACAAAATTTTCCGCTTGATTCATATAAATTTGCTTCAAAGTGCCATCCAATGTTATAGTGACATTTCTAAATACCTTTTCTTTCTTCAGAGAAGTGACACTATGTTTTATAATACTTATATTAGACAGACTTACGTGGTGGTCTTCATCCTGCAGCCCAGGTGAAATACAAAATTGACATTATCTTTCATGTTCTTTATACTTTTAACCTTCTTCACTCCTTTCTCGTTTACAATATGAAAATTAACCTTATTTTAATATTCTCAAAAAATTCAGTTTATGTAAGTTCTATTTTCGTATTTATCTTAATAGAAGAATTCAGCTGTCATATCATGCAACTGAAATTTGTATTAAACAAAAGCAACATTAATAATAATAATTATAACAACAAGAAGTTTAAAAAGGTAATGAAATACAAATGAAACAATATTAATACCTGAAATAAACTGAATTTTAAGAATATTCTTTCCTACACTACCTATTACAATTTTTGAATAACCTACCAAGCAAATCATGCGTTAAAATAAAAACATTAATCTAACACCTGACAGTGTTACATATATATATATATATATATATATATATATATATATATATATATATATATATATATATATATATATTTATATACACACATATATTTATATGTATATAAAAATACATATATTATTCATACATTTATAATATTTATTTTATATTACTAAAACGAGTTATTTTTATATTTTGAGATCATCGAGGAGTCTTATTATTAAAAAAAAAACCAACAAATTTCCACAGTATACCATAACCTATATTTATAATTCTATGAAAAATAAATCAAGCTATTATATAGGTTATTGTGAAGAAAAATTCTTCCTTTACTTATTTAATTATATAAAATAATCATAACATAGTGCCACTAACGTTTCGAGGTTCTTCACAATTTTTTACTTATCCGTTCTTTTAGGTTATATATTATTTTAAAATAAGTTATTAATACTATTTGTCCCTTTGTCCATATTATTATTTCATTTACAGTAATTACATAATTCTTAGGCATAAAAATAAAAATGTTAATATGTATTGTTTAGCTCTGTATCAATTTCATTGTCAAACTGTATACTGCACTGATGTAACTGACAAAATAAAGGAAAAAGAGATGAACCTGGACGAAAATCTGTCAATTTTATAGACCGGTGAGTTTTTTCATCCGGCTAGGCTTCAGAATCAGATCGTGTATGGGCCTTTAGAGAATAAGATATCTTCAACCCAAAAGTTAGAAAATTCGTTAGGTATAGTAAAACACTTACACATCGTAATCAAATGAACCCTCGGTTCTTAGTAAATAAAAGATTTATTTTAATAAAGCTCAAAACCCGATTAATGTAGTTGGAATTCTCACCTGCGGGGATATATATATATATATATATATATATATATATATATATATATATATATATATATATATATATATATATATATATATATATATATATATAAAAAAAAAAATATATATATATATATATATATATATATATTATATATTATATATATATATATATATATATATATATATATATATATATATATATATATATATATATAATATGTATATATATATTTTTTTTTTTTTCCCCGGTTAGCTCTACAGACCTTGCAGATCTTTGGCCGCCTGAACCAGCTTTCTCCACCACTGTCTATCTTGGGCTACTGCTTTCCAGTTTGCTGCATGCAGCTCTTTCGCATCTTTGTTGATCCTATCTCCCATCTGTTTTCTGGCCTTCCACGTGGTCTCTTGCCAACTATTGTGGCATTCATTGTTGTGAAGAGGCGTCCTGATGGATTGCTTCGAGGCACATGCCCCGCCCATCTTAACCTCCTTGCCTTCATATCATGAGATATTGACTGACCAGTTTCTGTAAGCAATTCTTTATTGGTCTTTCTTTTTCATGAGTTTAAATTCTGATCCCATATCCATTATCCGGTTGTCGTGCGGAGGACATTCCTTTTAAATTCCTCGATTCTGCTTTCGAGGGTGCCGGTTAGAGCCCAGGTTTCGCAGCCGTATATCAGAACTAGTTTTATCACTGCATTGTACACCCTTAATTTGAGATTTCTAGATATTTTTTCCAGTAATCTTGAAAGAGAGAAGAAAGCTTTCTTTGCGCTTGTTATACGCTGGTCTATCTCTGTATGCTGGTTATTGACTGAGGTTATTATGGAGCCGAGGTATTTAAAGCTGTCTACTTTCGGGAATATTCTGCCATCCTCGCAGATACTATTGTTGGGGTAGATATTTTGGTTAACTATCATATATTTTGTTTAACCTTCATTTACTTACAAGCCAATTTGCTCTGCTTCTCGTAACAGAGTCTTAGCGAGTCTCTCAATATCCTCTTCATTGATTCCAAGGACACCTATGTCATCCGCGTACGCTAGGATTTTGTGTTTCATTTCAACCCTCCATTTTTGCATGATGTTGTTCTAATCAGCTTCTCAAGGGCTAAGTTAAACACCATCGTCGAGGGCCCATCTCCCTGCCTCAGACCTGTTCTAACTTCAAATGCTTCAGACACATCCCCTTGTATCAGGACTCTGCATTTGGGGTAGTTTGTGCACGCCTTCGTCAATCTCACCAATTTTCCGGTAATACCCAGCTCAGTCATGATTTTCCATAGGCAGTTTCTGTCCAAGGAATCATAGGCTGCTTTGAAATCGACAAATAAGGCGTGCACATCCTGCTCTACTTCCCATCGTTTTTTGAGTATCTGCTTTAGGATAAAGATCTGGTCTAGCGTGCTCCTTCCTCTTCTGAATCCTTAAGCAGGATATTGATCATAATCTTACAGGCAACCGGAAGGAGTGCTATGCCTCTTTAGTCACCACCTTCATACATGGGCCTCTTCTTTAGAATTGGACATATTAGACCTGTGTTCCAAGCCTCCGGTATTCTTTCCTCCTCCCATATTTTCTGGATTAGTTCTAATAGCTTGGCTCTTAGAGGTTCACCTCCATCTTTAAACAGCTCTGATGGTATGCTGTCCAAACCATGGGCCTTTCTTCTTTTAAGTCTGTCAATAGCTACTTCCACATCCAGAATGTCTGGTTTTTCAACCTCTTGTGGGTCGAGGTCTTCCGCATGTTCCATGTATTCTTCGTTTGTGGGGTTCTTTTGGTTGAGAAGCTGCTGGAAATGACCTTTTCTTTTAATTTCGTCAGTTTGCCAACTTTTCCTCGCAATATATATACATATATATATATATATATATATATATATATATATATATATATATATAAGTAGATGAGAAATGGGGGAGCTGGCACACTTTTTTGAGCAGCCAATCAGAAGCCAGCATTTGGTCACGTGACCTATGGCGGGAAATTTGAATTTGAATTTTTGCCTCGACCTAACCTTAACTGCCACGTGGTCTTGCCTCGACCCTACCTTAACCACCACGTGGTCTCACCCCGATCTAACCTTAACTATTAGGCCACGCCCCTTTTTGGTCACGTGACCCTTATGCTCCGCCCCTTTTTAGTCACGTGATCCAGTCACGTGACTCGCAGCGCATCCTGGTCTACGCTCCGCCCACATGTTTTAGTCACGTGATCCAGTCACGTGACCCATGGAACCTCCTGGCCTATGCTCCGCCCACAATATTTACCCCCTCCACCCATTGAAGGGCCAGGTACCCACCTTATAGAGCATGAGTGTACCCGACCGCCATTTTGTTTTTCTGATGCCGCCATTTTGTTTTTCTACTGTTTGAGAGACTTGAGGTTTTGTTGAAGGGTCAGGTACCCATGTTAAAGAGCATGAGTGTACCCGACCGCCATTTTGTTTTTCTTATGCCGCCATTTTGTTTTTCTACTGTTTGAGAGACTTGAGGTTTTATTGAAGGGTCAGGTACCCATCTTATAGAGCATGAGTGTACCCGACCGCCATTTTGTTTTTCTACTGTTTGAGGGACTTGAGGTTTTGTTGAAGGGTTAGGCACCAACCTTATAGAGCATGAGTGTACCCGACCGCCATTTTGTTTTTTATACATCGCCATTTTGTTTTTCTACTGTTTGAGAGACTTGAGGTTTTATTGAAGGGTCAGGTACCCATGTTATAGAGCATGAGTGTACCCGACCGCCATTTTGTTTTTTATACATCGCCATTTTGTTTTTCTACTGTTTGAGAGACTTGAGGTTTTGTTGAAGGGTCAGGTACCCATCTTATAGAGCATGAGTGTACCCGGCCGCCATTTTGTTTTTTATACATCGCCATTTTGTTTTTCTACTGTTTGAGAGACTTGAGGTTTTGTTGAAGGGTCAGGTACCCATCTTATAGAGCATGAGTGTACCCGGCCGCCATTTTGTTTTTATACATCGCCATTTTGTTTTTCTACTGTTTGAGAGACTTGAGGTTTTGTTGAAGGGTCAAGTACCCATCTTATAGAGCATGAGTGTACCCGGCCACCATTTTGTTTTTTATACATCGCCATTTTGTTTTTCTACTGTTTGAGAGACTTGAGGTTTTGTTGAAGGGTCAGGTACCCATCTTATAGAGCATGAGTGTACCCGGCCGCCATTTTGTTTTTTATACATCGCCATTTTGTTTTTCTACTGTTTGAGAGACTTGAGGTTTTGTTGAAGGGTCAAGTACCCATCTTATAGAGCATGAGTGTGCCCGACCGCCATTTTGTTTTTCTACAGTTTGAGAGACTTGAGGTTTTGTTGAAGGGTCAGATACCCACTTTATAGTACGTAACCTCCCCTACGGTTATATAATCATAACCTATACGGCGAAGGGTCCGGTGCCCACTTTATAGTATGTAACCTCCCCAACGGTTATATAATCATAACCTATACGATAAAGGGTCCGGTACCCACTTTATACTCTGTAACCTCCTCTATGGTTATATAATCATAACCTATACAATGAAGGGTCCGGTACCCACTTTATACTCTGTAACCTTCTCAAAGGTTACATAACCTTTACATTGTTTTCGTGTTTGTGCAACCTTCTCAATGTTTACATAGCCTTTACAATATGTAACTGCATCAACATGTAAACAGGTTGCATCTTGTATAGACAAGTTGGATTATGTCCAGGTGAAATACCAATATGGACCTTGAACTGTTTATCTCAAACATATAAATAAATAGCATAGTTCCTTAATCCTATAACTGCTTTTGGACTTTGAATTGTTTATCTCTAAAACATAAATAAATGGTAGGGCTTCCTAATATTTGAATAGCTTTTGGACTTTGAGCTGGTAATACTCTATCTTTACTTATCTCGCTGAAACATAAACAAAACAACTTTTCAATGTACTACGTATTTTTAATAGCTGATAGTATAAGTAATGGTCTTAAAAGGATTAACTCGTCAATGTTCTACGTATTTTTATTCTCCGATAGTTAAATAATGGTCTTAAAAGGATTAACTTTTAATCCATTAAGTTCCTATCGAACTTTTAATCTCTAAAATATATTAACAAATCGAAACGTCTATCACGCTGGCCAAAGAGGTTAAACCTTTTCACAGCTTTGAAATATTTTCAAAGTACACGAGTCGGTATTAATAACTTCGAAATAAATTTTTATTAATGAATATTAATTAATACTTAATCAACACAAGTTCATAATTAGTACTAATACTACAGGTACTCTGTTCGACTTGCCTGAGTATCGCCTGACTTGGGTCAGAGCAGGTCGACTCATGCTCGCTTCATAAACATGTAAACAGGTTGCATCTTGTATAGACAAGTTGGATTATGTCCAGGTGAAATACAAATATGGACCTTGAACTGTTTATCTCTAAAACATAAATAAATGGTAGGGCTTCCTAATATTTTGAATAGATTTTGGACTTTGAACTGGTAATCCTTAAAACACAAATAAATAGTAGGGCCCCATATTCCTATAACAGCTTTTGGACTTTGAGCTCTTAATACTCTATCTTTTACTTTCTCTCGCTGAAACATAAACAAAACAACTTTTCAATGTACTACGTATTTTTAATATCTGATAGTATAAATAATGGTCTTAAAAGGATTAACTTTTAATCCCTAAAATATATCGACGAATCGAATCGACTGTGTCACGCTGGACAATTGATTTAATTATATTCAACAAACCTGGCTCGTAATTGCACTCGAATCAGTCCTCGCCATGTTTTCGAGTCCTTTCTGCTACTCTCGGATGTCCTCGGAGCCGTACGAGACTGTTCGCTCTCATCGAGGTAGTGGGTGACACTCGCTCGTCTTCGTGTGTACTCGGATCCCACTATGATCTCCCCTAACTCTATTTATCATCTGTTTATAACACTAACACAATTTATAAAATATATCGACGAATCGAAACGACTGTATCACGCTGGCCAAAGAGGTTATACCTTTTCACAGCTTTGAAATATTTTCAAAATACACGAGTCGATATTAATAACAACGAACACGATGCAATAAATTTTAATTGATGAATATAAATTAATCATTAATTCATACTCGAACTTTAAACAACTTTTCAATGTTCTACGTATTTTTAATCTCTGATTGTATAATCGATGGACTTACAAATTTACAAATATATCGATAAATCGAAACGACTGTATCACGCTGGCCAAAGAGGTTGCACCTTTTCATAGCTTTGAAATATTTTCAAAGTACACGAGTCGGTATTAATAAATTCGAATACGGTGCAGTAAATTTTAATTGATGAATATTGAGGAATATTAATTAATCCTTAATTTACACTAATTCATAATTAGTACTAATTCTAATTTATATTTTATTGGTACTCTGTTTGACTTGCCTGAGTATTGTATGACTGGTCAGAGCAGGTCGACGCATGCTCGCTTCATAACGGATGGTAGGGGGCACTATGATCGCTGGTGGGGCAACATGACAGCCAATCAGATTCGAGTATTCTCGTCCAGGAACCAGTGGCACTCGTGGCCTCTGCCATTTCGACTCGAACCCCAGAGATAGAACAAAGTTTTGCTGCTAAAATTGTGATAATATTCTAATTTTTCGAGTGCAACCCAGGCTATGAGATATAATTAACGACAACGAAGTGAAAGAAGATACTGACTGACACGTCCGTTGAACAATTGAAGGAAGAATCAAGCGAAGAATCTTCAGAAGAAGAAATTCCGATCTTCTGTTCCAGCAAGTTTTGTAAGATGAAAGGAGAATACAAAGTGGTTTGTTTGAGCTGCGGAAAATTGTATCTCACTGGATTTATCGACTTGTCCGATTGCGACCATAGAACATTTTGGTGTTATGATTGCCGTCGTCCACCTATGAAAAATTATATTTCTTATCTAGATATCTCTGCAATAGCATTCAAGATTGATGAATTATTTAACAGGAATCTTAACATGGAGGAAGAAATTTCAGGAAATAGTGTAGATACGATACCTAATGACCATGACTCGACACCTGATGACCATGAATCAAGACCTGATGGCCAGGATTCAAGATCTCTCGGCCCTGATGATGTAATGAATTATGACCCTTTTATTAATGACCCTGATCTAGTAAATTACGACCCTGTTTTGGCGGCTAATAGCTACAATCCGAGTCTCGGCCCACGTCCAACAACTGAAGAAGAAATAAGAGCTTGGAGGGAACGTGTAAGAGAAGCAGAGCTAGAGATTCAAAGACAAGAAATGAGGATGCAAAAGGCTAGGATCATCGATAGAGATTTTTTGGGGGCCTTTCAAGAGATCGTTGATCAGGACATGCGAGGACTCTACTATTCGACACCCTGCGATGCCGAGATTTGTTCATACCGGGGACGATACCGTGTGAGCTGTACGAAATGCTTACGTGTCTTCCACACAGCATGCGTCTTCTTGCCAGACCACGATTACGAAACAACAGTATGCTTCTACTGCCCTCTGTCGGATTCTGAAAGTGACATAGATGATGACGATAACTCAGAAGAATTTGTTACAGATTAATATTTATAAATTTAATTCATATTAAATAAAAATTATCAGTAATTTTGTTTCTTATATTTAAAGAATTTATGTAACTAAAAACATATTTTCTTATTATCTTATTATATTATAAATTATTTCTTTAATAAATAAATTCTACTTGAACTGTTGTATTCTCTCCTCCTCCCCTTTGTTAATATCATATAATGCATTAAAATATATTTCGAAGATCACAACTCCTAGTCTTCTCTTATATAGTTGCATTTCTTAGTGTTGGAATAAAAAATAATATATTTGATTAAGCAATTCATTTTTACCAAATCATACTATTATCCGAGATTGTTCCGAAATTATAACCTCCATTATGGAATCAGAATTTTCATGTAAGACGTATTGGTGTAATATAATATTCAAACGGCTAGATTGTTTTTTTTTTTGTTTTGTCGAAGGGTCAGGTATCCACCTTATAGTAGGTAACCTTCACAACGGTTACATAACCTTTACCATATTTAACTTTAATGATATCAGGATAGATAATGTCACACTTGAATAATTCTAAATATCTTAATTCATTTGCTGAAAGTAAACGATGGACTTTGAACTGTTAATCTCTACAAAGTATACAAAGAGTAGAGCTTCTTAATCCAATAACAACAGTTGGACTTTGAACTGTTAATCCCTAAAACATAAATAAATTCTAGAGCTCCTTAATCCTATAACAACTTTTGGACTTTGTGCTGCTAATACCAAAATATAAAGAATGAAATAGGACTTGTCAGTCCTTCCGCTGAAAAGTAAACAAATTTAGATTTCGCAATAATGCGTTATCCCATAATCCTTCCTTCGAAAGTAAGCAATGGACTATGAACTGCTAATCCTTAACAAGTTTAACTTTTATACACAAACAAAGATATAGGGTATAGGTAATAAAAGAAAATACAACTTTATAAAATAAAAAAATTTATTTCATCATAATATTAGATACAAGAAATAGAATTTTTAAATAAATGAAACATCATCTTTATAACCAATTCTTCCATTATACACTAAAGAAATTATTTCATCGCTATTGTTAAAAGCCTCGATGTCTTCAACCGACATCTTAAAACGTTTAGGAAGATACACTCTGATAGAATTATCATGATCCTTTAACGTAGCGACCAACGCTAATCCCATTTTCGTTTCAACATGTTCCAGTTCTCCGATGATGTATGGCCGTCCGATTTGAATATAATTCAATTTATGCACATAGCGAGCGCCATCGTTTAATCGGTTGAAGAGAGCTTTAAAATCTCTGATAGAACTAAAAATAAAACAGATTCACATAAGAAGAGAGCAGGTTTAGAAAAAAATAAGAAATGGCCAAAGCAATAAATATACTTACGAATTCATGATGATTGAAAATGAAGGATCTGCTATGATCGGATGCTAGAACAAAAATGAATCCTTAGGTAGTCGCTCGCTGCGGAGTATTGGTGGAGAGTAAATCTACGCTAGTTGCGCATGCGTTACCCCCTCCATCAACCATACTTTTCCCTGCCACCACTCCAACAATTTCAATTTATCATTTTCGACCTTGTCAATTCCCCCACCACTAATTTTTTTTTTCGCTGAAATATAAACAAAACTACTTTTTAATCTTATACCAGTTCTCAATGTTTATATTTTATGCAATTTTCCCAATTTTTAACTTTATCTACCTTTTTTTTTTCTTTAAATTTTCCATAATCTCCCCGATGTTTATAAATTTCTGTCCGCTAGAGCGCAGCACCTTACTCCACTTGAAGATTTCCCTGCCTACTTTACATAATCTTCTCAATACTTAACGCTTATCCATACTCACTTCATAATTCAAATTGTTTTGTTTTCTTTCATAAAATGATAACTTTTTATTAGATATTTCATTATCGTCTCCGGGTCAACATGTCTTGTTTTGTATAGGGGACTGTCAATATTGGAATGTTTGCCATCATCGGATGATAGATAATATTAACAGTAACTAATATAAGCAAAATGTCAATATTAGAATGTTTTGTCATCATCAGATGATAGATAATATTAAAAGTAACTAATATGAGCAAAATCGTGGCAGTTGGAGCACAATTCTGACCACACTTTTGCTATATTGGTTCCCATTTGTATGATATTATGTTGTTTTTTTTTTTTTTTGGTTTTTTTTTTTGTTTTTTGCGAAACGTTGACTGATCAAATATTTTCAGCTGTTTAAGAGATTCAAATCTTTATTGATTCTTGATTCTTCCAGAAATATACTGATAATTTAGAAATATTCATATTAACCCTTCTCCATACTCGCTTCATAATTCAAATTGTTTGATTTCTTTCACCAGAGGCTACAAGGGGTCACGTGACTAAAATATGCGGACGGAGCATAGACCAGGATGTTCCGCGATGGTTAAGGTTAAGTCGAGGTGAGACCACGTGGTGGATAAGATAGGGTCGAGGTGAGACCACGTGGTGGATAAGATAGGGTCGAGGTGAGACCACGTGGTGGATAAGATAGGCTCGAGGTGAGACCACGTGGTGGTTAAGGTAGTTTCGAGGTGAGACCACGTGGCAGTTAAGATAGGGTCGAGGTGAAAATTCAAATCCGGATTTGAATTTTCACCTCGACCCTATCTTAACTGCCACGTGGTCTCACCTCGAAACTACCTTAACCACCACGTGGTCTCACCTCGAGCCTATCTTATCCACCACGTGGTCTCACCTCGACCCTATCTTATCCACCACGTGGTCTCACCTCGACCCTATCTTATCCACCACGTGGTCTCACCTCGACTTAACCTTAACCATCGCGGAACATCCTGGTCTATGCTCCGTCCGCATATTTTAGTCACGTGACCCCTTGTAGCCTCTGGTGAAAGAAATCAAACAATTTGAATTATGAAGCGAGTATGGAGAAGGGTTAATATGAATATTTCTAAATTATCAGTATATTTCTGGAAGAATCAAGAATCAATAAAGATTTGAATCTCTTAAACAGCTGAAAATATTTGATCAGTCAACGTTTCGCAAAAAACAAAAAAAAAAACCAAAAAAAAAAAAAAACAACATAATATCATACAAATGGGAACCAATATAGCAAAAGTGTGGTCAGAATTGTGCTCCAACTGCCACGATTTTGCTCATATTAGTTACTTTTAATATTATCTATCATCTGATGATGACAAAACATTCTAATATTGACATTTTGCTTATATTAGTTACTGTTAATATTATCTATCATCCGATGATGGCAAACATTCCAATATTGACAGTCCCCTATACAAAACAAGACATGTTGACCCGGAGACGATAATGAAATATCTAATAAAAAGTTATCATTTTATGAAAGAAAACAAAACAATTTGAATTATGAAGTGAGTATGGATAAGCGTTAAGTATTGAGAAGATTATGTAAAGTAGGCAGGGAAATCTTCAAGTGGAGTAAGGTGCTGCGCTCTAGCGGACAGAAATTTATAAACATCGGGGAGATTATGGAAAATTTAAAGAAAAAAAAAAGGTAGATAAAGTTAAAAATTGGGAAAATTGCATAAAATATAAACATTGAGAACTGGTATAAGATTAAAAAGTAGTTTTGTTTATATTTCAGCGAAAAAAAAAATTAGTGGTGGGGGAATTGACAAGGTCGAAAATGATAAATTGAAATTGTTGGAGTGGTGGCAGGGAAAAGTATGGTTGATGGAGGGGGTAACGCATGCGCAACTAGCGTAGATTTACTCTCCACCAATACTCCGCAGCGAGCGACTACCTAAGGATTCATTTTTGTTCTAGCATCCGATCATAGCAGATCCTTCATTTTCAATCATCATGAATTCGTAAGTATATTTATTGCTTTGGCCATTTCTTATTTTTTTCTAAACCTGCTCTCTTCTTATGTGAATCTGTTTTATTTTTAGTTCTATCAGAGATTTTAAAGCTCTCTTCAACCGATTAAACGATGGCGCTCGCTATGTGCATAAATTGAATTATATTCAAATCGGACGGCCATACATCATCGGAGAACTGGAACATGTTGAAACGAAAATGGGATTAGCGTTGGTCGCTACGTTAAAGGATCATGATAATTCTATCAGAGTGTATCTTCCTAAACGTTTTAAGATGTCGGTTGAAGACATCGAGGCTTTTAACAATAGCGATGAAATAATTTCTTTAGTGTATAATGGAAGAATTGGTTATAAAGATGATGTTTCATTTATTTAAAAATTCTATTTCTTGTATCTAATATTATGATGAAATAAATTTTTTTATTTTATAAAGTTGTATTTTCTTTTATTACCTATACCCTATATCTTTGTTTGTGTATAAAAGTTAAACTTGTTAAGGATTAGCAGTTCATAGTCCATTGCTTACTTTCGAAGGAAGGATTATGGGATAACGCATTATTGCGAAATCTAAATTTGTTTACTTTTCAGCGGAAGGACTGACAAGTCCTATTTCATTCTTTATATTTTGGTATTAGCAGCACAAAGTCCAAAAGTTGTTATAGGATTAAGGAGCTCTAGAATTTATTTATGTTTTAGGGATTAACAGTTCAAAGTCCAACTGTTGTTATTGGATTAAGAAGCTCTACTCTTTGTATACTTTGTAGAGATTAACAGTTCAAAGTCCATCGTTTACTTTCAGCAAATGAATTAAGATATTTAGAATTATTCAAGTGTGACATTATCTATCCTGATATCATTAAAGTTAAATATGGTAAAGGTTATGTAACCGTTGTGAAGGTTACCTACTATAAGGTGGATACCTGACCCTTCGACAAAACAAAAAAAAAAACAATCTAGCCGTTTGAATATTATATTACACCAATACGTCTTACATGAAAATTCTGATTCCATAATGGAGGTTATAATTTCGGAACAATCTCGGATAATAGTATGATTTGGTAAAAATGAATTGCTTAATCAAATATATTATTTTTTATTCCAACACTAAGAAATGCAACTATATAAGAGAAGACTAGGAGTTGTGATCTTCGAAATATATTTTAATGCATTATATGATATTAACAAAGGGGAGGAGGAGAGAATACAACAGTTCAAGTAGAATTTATTTATTAAAGAAATAATTTATAATATAATAAGATAATAAGAAAATATGTTTTTAGTTACATAAATTCTTTAAATATAAGAAACAAAATTACTGATAATTTTTATTTAATATGAATTAAATTTATAAATATTAATCTGTAACAAATTCTTCTGAGTTATCGTCATCATCTATGTCACTTTCAGAATCCGACAGAGGGCAGTAGAAGCATACTGTTGTTTCGTAATCGTGGTCTGGCAAGAAGACGCATGCTGTGTGGAAGACACGTAAGCATTTCGTACAGCTCACACGGTATCGTCCCCGGTATGAACAAATCTCGGCATCGCAGGGTGTCGAATAGTAGAGTCCTCGCATGTCCTGATCAACGATCTCTTGAAAGGCCCCCAAAAAATCTCTATCGATGATCCTAGCCTTTTGCATCCTCATTTCTTGTCTTTGAATCTCTAGCTCTGCTTCTCTTACACGTTCCCTCCAAGCTCTTATTTCTTCTTCAGTTGTTGGACGTGGGCCGAGACTCGGATTGTAGCTATTAGCCGCCAAAACAGGGTCGTAATTTACTAGATCAGGGTCATTAATAAAAGGGTCATAATTCATTACATCATCAGGGCCGAGAGATCTTGAATCCTGGCCATCAGGTCTTGATTCATGGTCATCAGGTGTCGAGTCATGGTCATTAGGTATCGTATCTACACTATTTCCTGAAATTTCTTCCTCCATGTTAAGATTCCTGTTAAATAATTCATCAATCTTGAATGCTATTGCAGAGATATCTAGATAAGAAATATAATTTTTCATAGGTGGACGACGGCAATCATAACACCAAAATGTTCTATGGTCGCAATCGGACAAGTCGATAAATCCAGTGAGATACAATTTTCCGCAGCTCAAACAAACCACTTTGTATTCTCCTTTCATCTTACAAAACTTGCTGGAACAGAAGATCGGAATTTCTTCTTCTGAAGATTCTTCGCTTGATTCTTCCTTCAATTGTTCAACGGACGTGTCAGTCAGTATCTTCTTTCACTTCGTTGTCGTTAATTATATCTCATAGCCTGGGTTGCACTCGAAAAATTAGAATATTATCACAATTTTAGCAGCAAAACTTTGTTCTATCTCTGGGGTTCGAGTCGAAATGGCAGAGGCCACGAGTGCCACTGGTTCCTGGACGAGAATACTCGAATCTGATTGGCTGTCATGTTGCCCCACCAGCGATCATAGTGCCCCCTACCATCCGTTATGAAGCGAGCATGCGTCGACCTGCTCTGACCAGTCATACAATACTCAGGCAAGTCAAACAGAGTACCAATAAAATATAAATTAGAATTAGTACTAATTATGAATTAGTGTAAATTAAGGATTAATTAATATTCCTCAATATTCATCAATTAAAATTTACTGCACCGTATTCGAATTTATTAATACCGACTCGTGTACTTTGAAAATATTTCAAAGCTATGAAAAGGTGCAACCTCTTTGGCCAGCGTGATACAGTCGTTTCGATTTATCGATATATTTGTAAATTTGTAAGTCCATCGATTATACAATCAGAGATTAAAAATACGTAGAACATTGAAAAGTTGTTTAAAGTTCGAGTATGAATTAATGATTAATTTATATTCATCAATTAAAATTTATTGCATCGTGTTCGTTGTTATTAATATCGACTCGTGTATTTTGAAAATATTTCAAAGCTGTGAAAAGGTATAACCTCTTTGGCCAGCGTGATACAGTCGTTTCGATTCGTCGATATATTTTATAAATTGTGTTAGTGTTATAAACAGATGATAAATAGAGTTAGGGGAGATCATAGTGGGATCCGAGTACACACGAAGACGAGCGAGTGTCACCCACTACCTCGATGAGAGCGAACAGTCTCGTACGGCTCCGAGGACATCCGAGAGTAGCAGAAAGGACTCGAAAACATGGCGAGGACTGATTCGAGTGCAATTACGAGCCAGGTTTGTTGAATATAATTAAATCAATTGTCCAGCGTGACACAGTCGATTCGATTCGTCGATATATTTTAGGGATTAAAAGTTAATCCTTTTAAGACCATTATTTATACTATCAGATATTAAAAATACGTAGTACATTGAAAAGTTGTTTTGTTTATGTTTCAGCGAGAGAAAGTAAAAGATAGAGTATTAAGAGCTCAAAGTCCAAAAGCTGTTATAGGAATATGGGGCCCTACTATTTATTTGTGTTTTAAGGATTACCAGTTCAAAGTCCAAAATCTATTCAAAATATTAGGAAGCCCTACCATTTATTTATGTTTTAGAGATAAACAGTTCAAGGTCCATATTTGTATTTCACCTGGACATAATCCAACTTGTCTATACAAGATGCAACCTGTTTACATGTTTATGAAGCGAGCATGAGTCGACCTGCTCTGACCCAAGTCAGGCGATACTCAGGCAAGTCGAACAGAGTACCTGTAGTATTAGTACTAATTATGAACTTGTGTTGATTAAGTATTAATTAATATTCATTAATAAAAATTTATTTCGAAGTTATTAATACCGACTCGTGTACTTTGAAAATATTTCAAAGCTGTGAAAAGGTTTAACCTCTTTGGCCAGCGTGATAGACGTTTCGATTTGTTAATATATTTTAGAGATTAAAAGTTCGATAGGAACTTAATGGATTAAAAGTTAATCCTTTTAAGACCATTATTTAACTATCGGAGAATAAAAATACGTAGAACATTGACGAGTTAATCCTTTTAAGACCATTACTTATACTATCAGCTATTAAAAATACGTAGTACATTGAAAAGTTGTTTTGTTTATGTTTCAGCGAGATAAGTAAAGATAGAGTATTACCAGCTCAAAGTCCAAAAGCTATTCAAATATTAGGAAGCCCTACCATTTATTTATGTTTTAGAGATAAACAATTCAAAGTCCAAAAGCAGTTATAGGATTAAGGAACTATGCTATTTATTTATATGTTTGAGATAAACAGTTCAAGGTCCATATTGGTATTTCACCTGGACATAATCCAACTTGTCTATACAAGATGCAACCTGTTTACATGTTGATGCAGTTACATATTGTAAAGGCTATGTAAACATTGAGAAGGTTGCACAAACACGAAAACAATGTAAAGGTTATGTAACCTTTGAGAAGGTTACAGAGTATAAAGTGGGTACCGGACCCTTCATTGTATAGGTTATGATTATATAACCATAGAGGAGGTTACAGAGTATAAAGTGGGTACCGGACCCTTTATCGTATAGGTTATGATTATATAACCGTTGGGGAGGTTACATACTATAAAGTGGGCACCGGACCCTTCGCCGTATAGGTTATGATTATATAACCGTAGGGGAGGTTACGTACTATAAAGTGGGTATCTGACCCTTCAACAAAACCTCAAGTCTCTCAAACTGTAGAAAAACAAAATGGCGGTCGGGCACACTCATGCTCTATAAGATGGGTACTTGACCCTTCAACAAAACCTCAAGTCTCTCAAACAGTAGAAAAACAAAATGGCGATGTATAAAAAACAAAATGGCGGCCGGGTACACTCATGCTCTATAAGATGGGTACCTGACCCTTCAACAAAACCTCAAGTCTCTCAAACAGTAGAAAAACAAAATGGCGATGTATAAAAAACAAAATGGTGGCCGGGTACACTCATGCTCTATAAGGTGGGTACCTGGCCCTTCAACAAAACCTCAAGTCTCTCAAACAGTAGAAAAACAAAATGGCGGTGTAAGAAAAACAAAATGGCGGCCGGGTACACTCATGCTCTATAAAGAGGGTACCTGACCCTTCAACAAAACCACAAGTCCCTCAAACAGTAGAAAAACAAAATGGTGGTGTAAGAAAAACAAAATGGCGGCCAGGTACACTCATGCCCTATAAGATGGGTACCTGACCCTTCAACAAAACCGCAAGTCTCTCAAACAGTAGAAAAACAAAATGGCGATGTATAAAAAACAAAATGGCGGTCGGGTACACTCATGCTCTATAACATGGGTACCTGACCCTTCAATAAAACCTCAAGTCTCTCAAACAGTAGAAAAACAAAATGGCGATGTATAAAAAACAAAATGGCGGTCGGGTACACTCATGCTCTATAAGGTTGGTGCCTAACCCTTCAACAAAACCTCAAGTCCCTCAAACAGTAGAAAAACAAAATGGCGGTCGGGTACACTCATGCTCTATAAGATGGGTACCTGACCCTTCAATAAAACCTCAAGTCTCTCAAACAGTAGAAAAACAAAATGGCGGTCGGGCACACTCATGCTCTATAAGATGGGTACTTGACCCTTCAACAAAACCTCAAGTCTCTCAAACAGTAGAAAAACAAAATGGCGATGTATAAAAAACAAAATGGCGGCCGGGTACACTCATGCTCTATAAGATGGGTACCTGACCCTTCAACAAAACCTCAAGTCTCTCAAACAGTAGAAAAACAAAATGGCGATGTATAAAAAACAAAATGGTGGCCGGGTACACTCATGCTCTATAAGATGGGTACTTGACCCTTCAACAAAACCTCAAGTCTCTCAAACAGTAGAAAAACAAAATGGCGATGTATAAAAACAAAATGGCGGCCGGGTACACTCATGCTCTATAAGATGGGTACCTGACCCTTCAACAAAACCTCAAGTCTCTCAAACAGTAGAAAAACAAAATGGCGATGTATAAAAAACAAAATGGCGGCCGGGTACACTCATGCTCTATAAGATGGGTACCTGACCCTTCAACAAAACCTCAAGTCTCTCAAACAGTAGAAAAACAAAATGGCGGTGTAATAAAAACAAAATGGCGGCCGGGTACACTCATGCTCTATAAGATGGGTACCTGACCCTTCAATGGGTGGAGGGGGTAAATATTGTGGGCGGAGCATAGGCCAGGAGGTTCCATGGGTCACGTGACTGGATCACGTGACTAAAACATGTGGGCGGAGCGTAGACCAGGATGCGCTGCGAGTCACGTGACTGGATCACGTGACTAAAAAGGGGCGGAGCATAAGGGTCACGTGACCAAAAAGGGGCGTGGCCTAATAGTTAAGGTTAGATCGGGGTGAGACCACGTGGTGGTTAAGGTAGGGTCGAGGCAAGACCACGTGGCAGTTAAGGTTAGGTCGAGGCAAAAATTCAAATTCAAATTTCCCGCCATAGGTCACGTGATCAAATGCTGCCTTCTGATTGGCTGCTCAAAAAAATGCGCCAGCTCCCCCATTTCTCATCTACTTATATATATATATATATATATATATATATATATATATATATATATATATATATATATATATATATAAGTTAAGCGTCGGCAGCTCAAAACATCAAAAAAAAAGAAAAGGTTTAAGTAATAACACGCACAGTATCAGAAATAAGACTAACTTTATTCAGTTCTTAATGCGCCTTTTATACATTCTGGCTGTTGTTTACAGCCATATATGGTATTAAGGCTAATACTGCTGCACTCCGGGCCTTAACTCCCCCCCTGCCAGTTTACGACCATTTCGTAAACTTTACAAATACCTAGAGGAACGAAGTGCACAGTGCTCAGCCGTTAATACCTTACATTCCAGACTTACTACTATGACTATAATTACATTTCATTGTTCTCTATACTCACTGCACTCACATCTTAAAACTATGCACCTAAATAGTAAATGAAAAAAAAAATAACACAAAAAAAAACAACTTGAACAACAAAAAAAATAAGCTATACAAAATAGAAAATTTCCGTGCGAAAACTAAAACTAAAAATACAATATGGCTCTTCTGAGTTCCAAATTCGCTATTGTACATGTTCCTGTGTTCAATAGTCTTGTGCGCTGAGACGAGGGCACTCCAGCTCGTTATAGTTGCTCTGCCTCTGATATTGGCAGCTTTAACTGCTCGATATGAACTGTCCTTCTCTTTTTAGGTTCACTGACACTCTCAATGGTGACAGTGTTATGTCCCTAATTATAATCACCCTAAATGGCCCCTCGTATCGCAGCGGCTCCTTTCCCCTATTGGAAATTATCTTCCGATAAACGATAGACCCGATCCTTATCGCCCCCATCACTTCCTTTACGCGAAGATTTTCCCGCGCTACCCTACTGCGCTTCTCCTTCTTGATTTTCGCGCGGACTTTCTCCCATCGTTTTCCTAATTCAACTCTGTTATTCAACATGTCTCTGGCAATTTCATCATTACCCGTCGTATCCCCGTAATTCCTGCGCCGTTCCCTTAAACCGAAAATTATCACGAACGGCGAGAACCCCGTTACCGTGTGGATGGAGTGGTTGTAGGCCGCTATCGCCTTCCTCATCGCCATATCCGGTTCCAGCCCTTGTTCTACCTGGTACACCCTCCCAGTACACCCAGTGGTCGCTCAGAGTGCTGTGTAGTTTTTCGATGGTCCCTCTACTTTTAGGATGTCCTGGCGTGTCAAGATGCCACGCTACATCGAGTTGCTTCATTTCTCCCTTAAGCTGAGCATTATCGAACTCTCTCCCCCCGTCAGACGATATTCGCTCTGGCACCCCGTAAAACTGGAACCACGTCTGTAGAGCTCTCAGTACCGCTTCCGCTGATCGTTCATGGATCTGGTGTGCCATCGCCACTTTACTGAAGAGATCGATGATTGTGACCCACTTGTATCCTCTCCAGGTGAACGTATCAACTTGTAGGTCTCCTAACGGTGTCTCCGCAGTCGGCGTCTCCTCCTGTCTTCCTTTTGGGGGATGTCGGTCGTATTTGGTTGTGAGACAAATGGAACATGCCCCGATGGTCTCTGTGATGGACTTCTTCATTCCCCACCAAAAATACTTTCGCCGCAATGCCTGCAGAGTTTCGGTCACCCCGCGGTGATTTGTCTTTCCTTGGTGGTACGCAATAGTCAGCTCTTTCTGCCGTTCTTCGTCTCTCACGGTCTCCACCATTAGTTTACAGCGGGTGAAAGTCCGGTCCATACCAATTTGCTCAGACCGCCATAATTTCTTAATCTTCTCCCAGATTTTGGCGTTTCCCACGTAGAGATGGTTGGTTACCCCTGGTTTTGACGCGTCCTTCAAAGCTCTGCAAATTTGATCCTCTCTCGCTCCTGGTTGCGACCAAATGGAGTTGATCTTACTACGTCCATATCGAGAGTATTCTACTTTCATGAGGCCCGAAGTCCTGGTTTTCCAGATTATTTGGCGCCGCTTGTCGTTGATCAGCTCTTCTGTTCTTCTGTTCTCAGCTGTTCTATCTCTTCCATTTCTGCCGGTCTTTCCTCGGTCGAGCTCGTCTCTCCTGGGGATTCTTCTTCTTCGTCCGATTCTCGTGAGCCCTGTTCTCCTTCTCTTTCGGGTGTCCATTCCGTCAAAAATTGGCGCACATCTCTCGATGGTCCCCCGCCATCCTCCTCTATGACATTTATCATGATGGCCCTGGACAACCAGTCAGCGACTATATTCTCTTTACCGGGCTTATACACTATTTCCATATTGTATTGGGCCAGGAGCTCTTTCCAGCGCGTAACTATATATATATATATAGAAACCTAAAACTAGCCTCGGAAAATCTGACTGTCTTAACATGGTAACGACCCCGGCTTTGTATAACGGACTCCATCTTGGATCATGGAATGTTCGGAGCTTATACAGGCCAGGGGCCGCCCAAACGGTAGTGAATGAAGTAAAAAGGTACAACATACCGTTAACAGCCATACAAGAGGTGAGATGGCCAGAAGGTGGTGAAACCACTATTGATGGCCACACACTGTTCTACACCGGGAGAAATGCCAAAAACGGAACAGCTGGCACTGGATTTATAGTTAGTCCAGCTGCAAGGAAATCAGTTATAAACTTCACCCCGATTAACGAGAGGATATGTGTATTACGAATTAGAGGTCGCTGGTTTAATACCACGATTATTAACGTATATGCACCAACTGAAGACAAAGATGATGAGGTGAAGGATGATTTCTACGATCAGCTAGAAAAAGTAGTGGATCAGGCTCAAAAATATGACATCAAATTAGTCATAGGTGACTTCAATGCCAAAATAGGCAGAGAACCCCAATTCAGGCCCATTATCGGAGGCCAAAGCCTTCACGAAACGAGCAATGACAATGGAGTCAGATGTATTAGTCTTGCAGCAGCTAAGGGTCTAGTGGTCAGTAGCACGATGTTCCCGCACAGAGACATCCACAAGTACACCTGGGTAAGCCCTAAAGGTGCTAAAAACCAAATTGACCACGTGCTGATAGATAAGAGACATCAGAGCTCCATCCAAGACATAAGAAGCTACCGTGGAGCAGACTGTGATTCGGACCACACTCTGATTAGGATCAAATTCTGTCAGAGGCTGAAGCGAATCAACAAAGTAGGGGACCATGTGGAAAGAAACAGGTACGAAGTCCATAATCTGAAAAATCCTGAATTAAAAGCTAAATTCCAAGTTGAACTGAAGAATAAATTCGAACCCTTGGACTCAGAGGACCTCACGGTTGATCAACACTGGGAGGCATTAGAGACCGGGTTAAAAGAAACAGCTAAGGAAGTAATAGGTATTCAGGAGAAACGAAAAGCCAAGAAGTGGTTCACAGAAGCATGTGAAAAGGCAGTGGAGGAAAGAAGAAAAATTAAAGTTCTCTCCGTAGCCAAAGCTGATCATGACACGCTGGAAAAATACGCCGCCGCCAGGACAAAGACAAACAGAATAATAAGAAAAGCAAAAAGAGAATTCCTCAAAGAAAGACTGCAAACTATTGAGGACAACTGGCAGGCCGGAAATATATGTGAATTCTACGCAGACATCAGGAAAGAAAGGGTAGGATATAAAGCGAGAAACACGCAAATGCGAGGAAAAGATGGCAAACTGACGGCATCAAAAGAAAAGGTATTAAGCATCTGGAAAGAACATTTCCAGCAGCTTCTCAACCAAGGGAACCCCACAAACGAAGAAGACATGGACCACGCTGAAGACCTCGACCCGCAAGAGGTTGAAAAACCAGACATTCTGGATGTGGAAATAGCTATCGACAGGCTTAAAAGAAGAAAGGCCCCAGGGTTGGACAGCATACCATCAGAGCTGTTTAAAGATGGAGGCGAAACTCTAAGAACCAAGCTATTAGAACTAATCCAGAAAATATGGGAGGAGGAAAGGATACCGGAGGCTTGGAACACAGGTCTAATATGCCCTATCCTAAAGAAGGGGTCCAGGTATGAATGTGGTAACTACAGAGGCATAGCACTCCTTCCGGTCGCCTATAAGATAATGACTAATATCCTGCTAAACCGGATATATCCCCACTATGAAAATATAATAGGCGACCACCAAGCAGGATTCAGAAGAGGAAGGAGCACGCTAGACCAGATCTTTATTCTAAAACAGGTACTCGAAAAACGTTGGGAAGTAGAGCAGGATGTACACGCCTTATTTGTCGATTTCAAAGCAGCCTATGATTCCGTGGACAGAAACTGCCTATGGAAAATCATGACTGAGCTGGGTATTCCCGGGAAATTGGTGAGATTGACGAAGGCGTGTACAAACGACCCCAAATGCAGAGTACTGATACAAGGAGATGTGTCTGAAGCCTTTGAAGTTAGAACAGGTCTGAGGCAGGGGGATGGACTCTCGCCGATGCTGTTTAACTTAGCCCTTGAGAAGGTGATTAGAACAACTTCATTGGAAAATGGAGGGGTGCACGTCGGAATGAAACACAAAATCCTAGCGTATGCGGACGACATAGCTGTCCTTGGAATCAATGAAGAGGACATTGAGAGACTTGCTAAGACTCTGTTACGAGAAGCAGAGCAAATCGGCTTGAAAATAAATGAAGACAAAACAAAATACATGATAGTTAGCCGAAAAATCCACCCCAACAATAGTATCTGCGTGGATGGCAGAACATTCCCGAAAGTAGACAGCTTTAAATACCTCGGCTCCACAATAACCTCAGTCAATGACCAGCATACAGAGATAGACCAGCGTATAACAAGCGCAAATAGAGCTTTCTTCTCTCTGTCAAGAGTACTGAAATCCCGAAAAATCTCCAGAAATCTCAAATTAAGGGTGTACAATGCTGTGATAAAACCAGTTCTGATGTACGGCTGCGAGACCTGGGCTCTAACCGGCACCCAAGAAAGCAGAATCGAGAGATTTGAAAGGAAAGTCCTCCGCACGATAACCGGAGCGATATGGGATCAGAAACTAAAATCCTGGAGAAGAAAGACCAATAAAGAACTACTTACAGAAACTGGTCAGTCAATATCTCATGATATGAAGGCAAGGAGGTTAAGATGGGCGGGGCATGTAGCTCGAAGCAATCCATCAGGACGCCTTTTCACAACGATGAATGCCACAATAGTTGGCAAGAGACCACGTGGAAGGCCAAAAACCAGATGGATAGACAGGATCAACAAAGATGCGAAAGAGCTGCATGCAGCAAACTGGAAAGCAGTGGCCCAAGATAGGCAGAGGTGGAGAAGGCTGGTTCAGGCGGCCAAAGATCTACAAGGTCTGTAGAGCCAACCGAAAAAAAAAAAAAAAAAAAAAAAAAAAAAAAAAGAAAAAAAAAAAAAAAAAAAAAAAAAAAAAAAAAAAAAAAAAAAATATATATATATATATATATATATATATATATATATATATAAATAGAATCCAAATCTGTAAATTTATGACCTGCACGATGCATATGACGAATGAGATCCGTACTCGGCTAAAAAGGATGAAGAGGCAATTCCTCTAGTGCAAGGTGCTCAGGATAGTTAAACAATTACAGGCAGACTGCTTACAATTGATAGGTATCAACCTCCCATACCATCTAACAACGTTATTAAATGTCAATATTCCGTACATTTTGGAAATATTTAATTACCTACAACAAATTACCACATATGAATCAATTTAAAGTCCATTATTGTGATTTAATTTAATTCTATTTTTTGATTTCCCTGTCATTTGTATGTATGTATATGCATGTGTTTATATATGTATATGTATTTGTGTGTATGTATGTGCACGTATTTGCATGTATGTGTGTATATCAGTATATATGCGTATATGCATATATGAGTGTATTTAGGCATGTGCATATATGTGTATATCTGCGTACGTATTTGTCTATATGCATGCATGTGTGTGTATGTATGCGTATATGTATATGTGTATATCTCTTTTTGTGAGTTTGTGTATATGTCTATACAGATGTATTTTAGCTATATACATATTAATCATAAACTGTTATTAGTAATCTTTTCAACATCATTAGGATTATACGTCGGCAAAACACAACCTACTGTGGATTGCTTGCATCAATCTAAGAAATAAATATTGAAACTGAAGCGACAAGATGTACACCGTCATAATCAGCGATGATGATTTAAACATGTATGAAGACATCAGCTAAACTCAAGTGTCAATGGTCCTCGATCGTAAGAAATCATAGTACCGAGCATTGGTATGATCAACATATTATAACAATGATATGGATCAGTTGTTGTTATGCTCGGGATAAAAATTGAGACAACCAAACACGTTGACTACGGAACTGAATTGTTGCTTTAATACAAACTGAGACTTCATCAATCGAAATGGATCCGAAACGGCTATGAATTTTTCGAGGATATCTTTCGAACCTATCTTCCGGTAATATTAGACGATATGCAGTAGACCACTACATTATAATATTTTGCCACCTATGATCACCTATATCAAAAATGTATGAATCTATCCAGTTTGATAAAAGTAGACCGCTGGTAGCATGAGTAAAAGTTGAAGCAATCGAATTGGAAAATAAATTAAGCATGAGAAAAAATTTATTTAAGCAAAGCCATTGACAAAAAATAATTATCGATAGCCCAATTTCTAATTGAACATCTAGGAGCAGTATTTCCTTCATCACTTTTCCTTCATACACCTCATATTGAAAACGAACTTTTTAACACCATATTAGCATTTGAAAACCTCATTTTAAATCCACACCAATAAACAGCAGCTATTCGAGACTATATTAATGAAATGGATTTGAATTGGAAAAAAAAACAAAAAAAATTTGTAGCCGATGCAATCATCTTGTCATAGTAGAATCATTGAATATAGCAAAGCGTTTAGGGATGCTATTGAAGATCCACACTCGCTACGGTAATTTGATAATGAGAGTCATCATCATAGCCCATCTGATCTAGAATAAAGAGGTAATTAACCTTTTAGCAAAACACATACCCGCGTTAACCTCATTAGAAATAATGCTAGAAACAGTTCAAAATAATACTTTTTGTAATATAACAACACTCATTTACAAAAATTGGATATAAAGCCCATCTAACGGTCTTCCGAACATTTGAAACATATGATAATTTCCCAAAAATGAAGTATTTAGGAAATAAATGTTTAAGTTGTGCAATTTCAGTCTACTGTGGAAACGTTTAATGACTAATCGTTTGAAGAACTTTATTATGAACTATATCTAACAGGCAATGCTAACAAAACCAACTACTTATGGATACAAAAACAATCTACCTGCTGACAGGTAATATTATATTATACTAATAGGTCTCCCACAATCTACGCATTAGAAACTTTAAAACAACATTTTCCCCCAAGAATGAATAATAAAGGACATAATTATTATATGAAAGATCATATAAAATAATATCACACAAACTCTTTGAGGATGTTATGAGAACAATATCTGAAAAATTACGCTAACAATACCTATCTAAATACAGAAAAACATAATCATTGTATCAATAATATATATCTCTTTTAAATAGAAGGAAGTTAATAATTAGGGCGGTATTTTTATTTAATGTCCTTTCAATTTACTTAATCTGTCATCATATTCCTTTCAACACATACCCATGTGTTATGTTTATCCATTGCTTGGTTATTTGATCACGGTTACTGTGGAATTAGAATTTTCATGACATCTGCAAAAGTAGAATCATCTGAAATATGGGAATGCGATGTTTGGGTAGGTTATTAATTTCAATGTTTTAATAATTGTTAAACTTGTAACTTTTTTTTTATTTTAATACTTAAGACTTAATTTAGATAAGGCTATTGTTGTGATATAATATTTCTGGAGAACGGGTTGATTGTTTGTCTACATTTAGATAGGTATTGTTAGCGTAGCCTCTTAGGAATATTTCATAATGAAGTTCTTCAAAGAGTTTGTGTGATATTGCTTTTTATGGTCTTTCATTCATTCCTGTATTGTTTACTCTTGGGAAAATTTTCTTTCAAAGCTCCTATTGTGTCGATTTTGAAAGAGCAATTAGTGTCACATAATATTTCTTGGGAAACGGATTGAATGTTTTTCTACATTTAGATTGGTTAGCGTAATCTTTTAGATATTGTTCTCATAAATTCTTCAAAGAGTTTGTATGATATTGCTTTACGTGATCTTCATATAATAATTGTGTCCTTTATCATTCATTCTTGGTGGGAAAATGTTTTAAAGTTTCTAACGCGTAGATTGTGGGAGACCTATTAGTGTAATATATATTACCTGCCAGCAGGTAGATTGTTTTTCTATCCATTAATAGTAGGTGTTAGCATTGCCTGTTAGATATAGTTCATAATGAAGTTCTTCAAAGGATTAGTCATTTAACATTGTCACAGTAAACAGTAATTGCACAATTTAAACATTTATATCCTGTATAATTCATTCTTGGGAAATTATCTTAAGTTTCAAATGTTCGGAAGACCGTTAGATGGGTTTGTCATATCCAATTTTTGTAAATGTGTGTTGTTATATTACAAAAAGTATTATTTTGAACTGTTTCTAGCATTATTTCTAATGAGGTTAACGCGGGTATGTGTTTTGCTAAAAGGTTTATTACCTCTTTATTCTAGATCAGATGGCTGTGATGATGACTCTCATTATCAAATTACCGTAACGAGTGTGGATCTTCAGTAACATCTCTAAACGCTTTGTTATATTCAATGCTTTCGGTCATACGGGGTCGTGGCGGCAGTGGGGTATTACGCTGGGGTAAGCGTATGCCATTGCCACCAATAAACAACTCTTTTATTTAATCATCTTATTATACAATATTGTTGAGGATATTATATTTCGGGGTACAAGATCCTGCTACTGTGGTGCAGTCCGGAGTGCATTTGCACTCCTTAGGGCTGCACCTTGTCGGCTACTGTGGAGCAGCGCGGTACGCGGTTGCGCACCTTAGGGCTGCAGCTTATCCTCTCCATCCGTCCGGATACTGGTCCAGCCCTCCTGGTCCACCGCATCCGTCCGGATCCTCACCCTAGCTGCATCCTTCCGGAAGCCGGTCCAGCCATCCCGGTCCACTGCTTCTGTCCGGGTCCCATCAACCATCCTCAGGCTCGCCGACGTCGGGGGTCTGGCCCTTCCCAGTGTGAAGTGCTCAGGGCCCACCACCTCCTTCCACCCGTATATGAACTCCTTGAAGAACCTTATTAAAAAAAATAAATAAAATTCGCCCAAATTAATAAAAAGAGCTATAATCAATTATGAAATTATGTACAATCAATAAATACGCGCTAAATTCACAGCTAAAATCAGTTAATAAAATAAAATTTGTTTTTAAAATAAAATTATAAATAAAATTTGTTAAAAAAACAAAACAACGGACTCGATGTTCTATACACCTTGTACCAACGTATAAACTAGGTTACAACATGCTAAAACATGTGGAAACATGCTAAAACATGTTAATACATGCTAAAACAGGTAAAAACGTAACAAAACAAACAAAAAAAATACAAAAGCTATGCAAAAATTGGATCCTGAAGTGTGACCAATAAAAGACATACTCAAAAGATATTATTCGATGAATTGATAGATGATGAATCTTGCAGAAACGTTAATCACGTTATAATTAGCGAAATGAAGTTGATAAAAATATGTGACTGAAGTAATATAAAAACCGCTACAATCAACATAAAACAGGAAAAATTACTTAAAACCACTGAAATAGGTAAACACAACTAAAATCATTAAAAATTACAAAAATTTCTTATGAAAAATATCTACAATCAATAAATAAAACACCAAAAAAAAACAACTAAAATCACTTATGAAAACACATAAATTGATTGAAAAACGCTGAAATAGATTAAACAAAAAAAACAACTAAAATCATTAAATATTACAAGATCAAGTTGTGAAAAATATCAAAAATCGCTAAAAAAAAATTACAAA
The DNA here is from genome assembly GCA_948150685.1 of Rhaphigaster nebulosa. Taxonomy (NCBI): domain Eukaryota; kingdom Metazoa; phylum Arthropoda; class Insecta; order Hemiptera; family Pentatomidae; genus Rhaphigaster; species Rhaphigaster nebulosa. The sequence continues at coordinate 10,186,557 of OX411307.1, forward strand.
AATTACTAAAAACCGCATAAAGTATATTAAAATCCTAGCTAAAATCATTTATAAAAATACCTATAGAGGTTGAACCCCATTACCTGGGGAGTTGTAAATATCTCATAAATACTCAAAATCAATGCATAAGAACAGAAAGTCCTTATAAAGTAGGACGGTTAGTAGAGGGAAAACAGGGGAGCTGGGCCACGTCCGTGCGCGCCCACGTGACCTATGGCGGTAAATTTGAATTTGAATTTTCACCTCGACCTAACCTTAACTGCCACGTGGCCTTGCCAAGACCTAACCTTAACTACCACGTGGTCTCACTTCGACCTAACCTTAACTATTAGGCCACGCCCCTTTTTAGTCACGTGACCGTTAGGCCCCGCCCCTTTGACCCCTATCCCTCTCCAACCAGCCAATCATATTGCTTCACCCTCAAATTGATAACCACCCACCCTCCTAAGCCACCATTTTGTTTACAATGGCGTGGTCAGCATCCACGCTTAACCACCAGGTTTATCCCCTACACCAATTAAAGGGTCAGGTACCCATCTTATATTATGTAACCTTCCCAATGGTTATATAATCTTAACCTATACGATGAAGGGTCAGGTACCCACTTTATAGTCTGTAACCTCCCCTACGGTTATATAATCATAACCTATACGATGAAGGGTCGGGTACCCACTTTATATTATGCAACTTTCCCAACAGTTATATAATCTTAATCTATACGATGAAGGGTCAGGTACCCACTTTATAGTCTGTAACCTTCTCAAAGGTTACATAACCTTTATCTTGTTTTCGTTTTTGTGCAACCTTCTCAATGTTTACATAACCTTACAACATTTAACTTTACCAACACGTAAACATGTTGGAACATGTATAGACATGTTTGATGATGCTCAGGTTAAATGCAAACATGGACTTTGATCTTTTAATCCTTTCATGATATCAGTATAGATAATGGCAAACTTGAAGAATCCTTTATCTCTTGATTCATTTGCTGAAAGTAAACAATGGACTTTGAACTATTAATCTCTACTACATAAATAATGAGTAGGACTTTTAAATCCTATAACAACCGTTGGACTTTGAACTGCTAATCCCTTTAACATAAATAAATTATAGGGCTCCTTAATCCTATAACAGCTTTTGGACATTGGGCTGTTAATACCAAGACTTAAAGAATGATATAGGACTTGTTAATCCTTCCGCTAAAAAGTAAACAAATATACATTTCGCAATAATGCTCAATCCCTTTATCCATCCTTTGAAAGTAAACAATAAACTTTGAGCTGTTAATTTCTAGAACATAAACAAATATACAGTGGTTCTAAAACATAAACAAATATGTAAAACTTCTTACTGTTAATCTTCTATCTTTACTCATCTCGCTGAAAAATAAACAAAACAGCTTTTTAATCTTTATATGTGTTTTTAATCTTTATATGTATTTTTTATCTTTATATGTATTTTTAATCTCTCATAATATAAACTATTAAAACCACGTAAAAGGATTAACGAATAATTATATAGTCTTTTAATCATTTCATAATATCTGGATAGGTGACGTACTTATTATTAGCCAAAGGTTTTTTACCTTTTTTTCAGTTCTTATTTTTTGCATTTAATGCAATCTTCCCACTTTTTACCTATACCTATCTATATATCTTTTTTTTTTTTAATTTTCTATAATCTTCTCAATGTTTATACATTTTCTGTCCGTTAGGGCGTAGCACCTACTTTTTCCTCCTAGCTTGTTTACATAATCTTCTCAATGTCTACGATTTATGCAACCTTCCTAATATTTAAATTTTATGTAAATGCTGTCTTCTCAACTGATTTTTAACCATTCCTAGACTGTTTCCCCCCTTTTCTGAGCTTGATTTAATTATAATCAACAAATCTGGCTCGTAATTGCACTCTTATCAGACCTCGCGATGTCTTCGAATCCTTTCGGCTACTCTCGGATGTCCTCGGAGCCGTACGAGACTGTTCGTCTTCGTGTGTATTCGGACCCAACCTCGATCTCCCTAACTCTATTTATCACCTGTTTATAACACTAACACCCGTTTAAACAAAAATTTATTCGGTACCCACCTTCGAGAGATTGAGTGTATCCAACGAAGGTATCCGACCATATACATTTTTTAGACTGTAACCTTCCAATATTTACATAACCTTTATATTTTCCACTAACTTCTTAATGTTTACATGTTACACAAGTTGAAGTTTCTCTCGGGTAGACTCGGTTGTACTCATTGAGCATTTCCCAATATTTACATTTTTCATAACTTAAATTCCCGTAATTTTAGTAATTTAATCGGTTTTTATTGATTTCAGTTAATTCTTCTCAACTTCCAATAGGAAAATGCAGTTCGGTAATAATACCAGAGAAAATATCTCAACCGAACCCATCATTTTCTTTCAATTCATTGATATTATTTTATTTGGAGTAGGTCTTTTATTGGTTAGACTGCAGCCTCCAATTTTCAACATAGCTTTGTTGTTTTGTTTTTTAGTATATTTTAATCAATTTCAGATATTTTTTATAACTGTTTTTGTCTGTTACTTTATTAATTTTAGTAAATTTTAGATATTTTTAATAATTAATTTTAGTAATTTTTATTGATTTTAACGGATTTTAGATATTTTTATAATCGTTTTTACTTTAACGGTTTCTCTTGATTACAGCACGTATTTATTGATTTTCGATATTTTTATAATTGCTTTTAGTTGTTTTTATATTGATTTTAGCTGTTTTTGTGAATTTTAGCGGATTTTATTTATACTTTCACTTACCTATATATGAAATATATAATAAGAGAAAATATTTCGATCGTGAAAAAGTTTCAAATCACAGTTATCAACGGAAATATGCGTTTTAAGGTCCCTTGAGTCCAAATAATCAAGTCTCACAAAATATATGTGAGAGTGTGTATGTACTTGTCTGGGTCTCTACCTCAAGGTAGAGGTCATGCTCCTTTGCGACATATTTGAAAATTTCAGAGATTTCTGCTTGGGAGCATATTCGTTGGATCCGGCCTGGTATTATACGGCACCCGGACTCGCTTGGGATGCCATGCGGAAGTATACGGGAGTACAATTAGATCTATTGGCTGATTATGATATGGTCTTAATGATCGAGCGGGGGATAAGGGGTGTCTTGTGCCAATTCAGTCACCGGTATGGAAAAGCGAGTAATAAATATCTGGACCCAAGTCGAGATCCCCAGGAGGAATTGGTATACATCGCTTTTCTGGACGCCAACAACTTGTACGGACGGACGATGTCGAAGGCGGTTTCGAATGTGTTCAGAATCCGGAATCTCTAGATTGGCTCAACTTACCGGAAGACGGGCCTTTCGGCTACATAGTTGAAGCTGATATAGAGTATCCGGAAAAGTTACACAATTTCACAACGATTTCCCCCTGTTGGGAAATTCAGAAAACTTTTAGTCTCTCTGAGCAACAGGGAGAAATATGTTGTACATTTTGCGAATTTACAGCAGGCCATGGACATAGGACTAAAGTTAGTTCGAGTACATCGAGCTCTCAGATTCCGGCAATCTCAATGGCTTCATAGTTACATTGACCTCAACACAAGAGATCGACAACAGGCCACTAATGATTTTGACAAAGACTTCTACAAGCTCATGAACAATACCGTTTTCGGGAAGTTTATGGAGGATGTACGAAAACGACATAAAATTGAGCTTGTAGTTAATCAACGACGACTAAACAGACTAATAGCGAAACCAACTTATAAGGACAGGACGATATGCACTGAATCGTTAGTGGCAGTGCATCTGGATTTTGAACAGATCAAGATGAACAAACCTATTTACGTAGTTATGGCCATTCTGGACCTCTCCAAAGTCCGGATGTACGATTTTCATTACAATTCTATGCTAGCGTACTACGGACCAAACACACTAAAACTTCTGTACACTGACACAGACAGTTTATTATATCTTATACAAACGGACGATTTTTATAATGACATGGACGAACTCGATATGTCTGACTACTTCCACGACCATCCCGCACATAGGACTTACAATAAAAAGGTGTTGGGAAAATTTAAAGATGAGGCCAACGGAGTGCCCGTCTCCGAGTTCGTCGGACTGCGAGCGAAAATGTACTCGCTACGAATCCACAACGATGAGGAAAAGAAAAGGCGAAAGGGATAAAAAAGGTAGCTGTTATTAATAGGTTATCGTTTTCAGATTACCTCACCGCATTGCGTGACGGAAAAGAGTTTAAAACAACTTTTCGTTCGATAATATCGAAGCAACATAAGCTCTTTTCCGTAGATCAGACTAAAACGTCCCTTTCGCCACACGACGATAAACGTCATCATATCGACGGGATTCGTACCTTGGCCCATGGACATTATTCCATACCGGATGTGTAGATGAAGTGTGGGGACATGGCAGAATTTCTTCCTCTAACAAACTCTCTCACAATATTGACCAATGTAATGTAAATAGTAGGAAATAATTTTGTTTAAAAAAAAGAAAAAAAAATGAAATTAAGCAAAACAATTTTTTTTTTTTAATATATATTAAAAGTAAGTCGTTTGATTTCCCTTAATAGGTATTAGTAGACAAGTATTGAAAGATGAGGTTTAATACATCAAATCTCAATTTATTTATTTTAAAGATTTTTTTTTATTGATTTTTTTTTTTTTAATCTACACCATGAAAAAATTACCAAAAGGAAGAAAGGTTTAATGGAAATTTTCAATTATTTATCGTTTCCAGATGCTATTAAAGATTTAATTTTGTAAAGATAATTGTTTTACTTTTTTTTTTACTTGTTGATATAATATTGGTGTTTTTATTTGTAAACCAAAGAATGAGTGCTATGGAATGTGTGTTATTGTCTCTGGCGTGGCCGTGATGGCCGGGCAAGTTGGGAGGAAGGTTCCAGGGTGCCCGGTTCGGAACGGTGTGAGCTGGATGGCGAGGCCGTGATGGCCGGGCTAGTTGGGATGAAGGTTCCAGGGTGCCCGGTTCGGAACGGTGTGGGTTCGATTCCCATCTGGGGCAGTTAATATTTATTTTTCGGCGGCCACGAGAAATAAATCTTCACACTCCTACTCTGGTAAGCCGCCAGGACAGGACCACTAAAGACCAATAAAGAATGTATGTTACAAAATATTAACACCAATATTATATCAAGAAACCTCCTCGATGCACTCACACATTAACGAAGTGGAGAGGCTTACTCCTAAATTATATTTAGAAAACTAAGATGAGTGCAAACGAAAATATGAAACATTTAATCCTTATTTATTTATTTTTTAGTTTTCTATTTATCATATACAAAATTAGTTTATAGGTCTCAACCATCACGGTAAGTATATCGATCAATACGCGCTGAAATCAATAAAAATTGCTAAAATAAAATAAGATCTAATTGTACTCCCGTATACTTCCGCATGGCATCCCAAGCGAGTCCGGGTGCCGTATAATACCAGGCCGGATCCAGCGAATATGCTCCCAAGCAGACATCTCTGAAATTTTCAAATATGTCGCAAAGGAGCATGACATCTACCTTGAGGTAGAGTTCGCTGTACTCGGCCGAGGTTCTGATACTAAACCTATCCCATACCGCTTGAGCATGCTGATAGTCATCGTCTGAGATGGGTATTTCATTTAATTGACTATAAAATGCCTCCTTCGGGGGCAGAACCGTCTCCCGAAGTTTCTCAAACGAATCCATGTAATCATAGGGGTACACTCCTTTTCTGATAACGAGGTCTAAACGATCGGCGGGGAAGAATTTACCCGTCTCCTTAAAGTTAGGCTTGGGTAAATTCTTGGACAACCTATCGAGACTGGAAGCTAGAAAACGGAAGGAGTCCACAAACCTAACGGTTAAGGCGCCCACTGTCATTCCGAAGGAGATGTATTTCTCCTCGGAGTTGGGGATGACGTCAATGCGTACTTTTTCTTTTCTTCTTCATTTAAGTCACGCCCCAACTCTCGGACGATAAAGTGAGCGTCGTAACCGCTGAGATCGTGGAAGAGTACGGGAAGGAAACGTGGGGTACGGTAGAGGATAATGCATTTGAGATGTGCTGGACCACGATACATCCCAGTGATGTGATCGTGATCCATCACTTTCTCATTCTCAGGAGTGTATGGACATGATAAAACATACTAAAAAAAAATCTGATGCGGTGAGCGTATCACACATACATTTATTATGGTAGCACTATTCTTATTCTCGGAAATATTTTTCAACTTGGAAATTTTTTTCTCTCCTTTAGTCAAATATTAAATTCCTTCATAGTTCATATTTATCCATTTTTTTTTATTATATATTACTTTTCTATTACTACTAACAATGAGAGGTGGTGGCACAGACACAGACAAGTACATACACACTCTCACACATATTTTTTGAGACTTGATTATTTGGACTCAAGAGACCTTAAAACGCATATTTCCGTTGATAACTGTGATTTGAAACTTTTTCACGATCGAAATATTTTCTCTTATTATATATTTCATATATAGGTAAGTGAAAGTATAAATAAAATCCGCTAAAATTCACAAAAACAGCTAAAATCAATATAAAAACATCTAATAGCAATTATAAAAATATCGAAAATCAATAAATACGTGCTGTAATCAAGAGAAACCGTTAAAGTAAAAACGATTATAAAAATATCTAAAATCCGTTAAAATCAATAAAAATTACTAAAATTAATTATTAAAAATATCTAAAATTTACTAAAATTAATAAAGTAACAGACAAAAAAAGTTATAAAAAATATCTGAAATTGATTAAAATATACTAAAAAACAAAACAACAAAGCTATGTTGAAAATTGGAGGCTGCAGTCTAACCAATAAAAGACCTACTCAAAATAAAATAATATCAATGAATTGAAAGAAAATGATGGGTTCGGTTGAGACATTTTCTCTGGTATTATTACCGAACTGCATTTTCCTATTGGAAGTTGAGAAGAATTAACTGAAATCAATAAAAACCGATTAAATTACTAAAATTACGGGAATTTAAGTTATGAAAAATGTAAATTTGGGAATTGCTCAATGAGTACAACAGTGTCTAGCCGAGAGAAACTTCAACTTGTGTAACATGTAAACATTAAGAAGTTAGTGGAATACACACGAAGACGAACAGTCTCGTACGGCTCCGAGGACATCCGAGAGTAGCCGAAAGGATTCGAAGACATCGCGAGGTCTGATACGAGTGCAATTACGAGCCAGATTTGTTGATTATAATTATATCAAGCTCAGAAAAGGGGGGAAACAGTCTAGGAATGGTTAAAAATCAGTTGAGAAGACTGCATTTACATAAAATTTATTTAAACGGACAGAAAATGTATAAACATTGAGAAGATTATAGAAAATTGAAAAAAAAAAAGATATATAGATAGATATAAGTAAAAAGTGGGAAGATTGCATTAAATGCAATAAGTAAGAACTGAAAAAAGGTAAAAAACCTTTAGCTAATATTAAGTACGTCACCTATCCAGATATTATGAAATGATTAAAAGACTCTATATCATTATTCGTTAATCCTTTTACGTGGTTTTAATAGTTTATACTATGAGAGATTAAAAATACATATAAAGATTAAAAATACATAAAGATTAAAAAGCTGTTTTGTTTATTTTTCAGCGAGATGAGTGAAGATAGAAGATTAACAGTAAGAAGTTTTACATATTTGTTTATGTTTTAGAAGCACTGTATATTTGTTTATGTTCTAGAGATTAACAGTTCAAAGTTTATTGTTTACTTTCAAAGGATGGATAAAGGGATAGAGCATTATTGCGAAATGTATATTTGTTTACTTTTTAGCGGAAGGATTAACAAGTCCTATATCATTCTTTAAGTCTTGGTATTAACAGCCCAATGTCCAAAAGCTGTTATAGGATTAAGGAGCCCTATAATTTATTTATGTTAAAGGGATTAGCAGTTCAAAGTCCAACAGTTGTTATAGCATTTAGAAGTCCTACTCATTATTTATGTTGTAGAGATTAATAGTTCAAAATCCATTGTTTACTTTCAGCAAATGAATCAAGAGATATAGAATTCTTCAAGTTTGCCATTATCTATACTGATATCATGAAAGGATTAAAAGATCAAAGTCCATGTTTACATTTCACCTAGACATCATCCAACTTGCTTATAAATGATCAAACATGGTTACATTTAGGTAAAGTTAAATATTGTAAATGTAGCATGTAAACATTCTGAAGGTTATATAAAAGAGCTCCTCAAAACGGCCCTATTTATAGAATTAGAATATTCGAATCTGATTGGCTGTCAGATTCTCCCACCACCCGCCATAGTTCCCCCCACCACCCGCTATGAAGCGAGCATGGTCGGCCTGCTCTGATTCTATTCAGACAGGTTCGAGCAAGTCGAACAGGGATTCAATGAGATATAAAATAGGATTAGTGTTAATTAGGGATTAATTAATAAAAATTTACTGCATTGTGTTCGAAGTTATCAATACCGACTCATGTACTTTGAAAATATTTCAAGGCTATGAAAAGGTATAACCTCTTTGGCCAGCGTGATACAGTCATTTCGATTTGTCGATATATTTTAGGGATTAAAAGTTAATCCTTTAAGGACCATTATTTATACTATCAGAGATTACTCCGGGCCTTCCGTGGGACAACCGGCTGGAGAACGAGTTTCTCCCCCAGTCATGTCCTTTCGGAGGGCTCTGGGGGGCATGAGGGTGGGTATCTTTCCGGATACCCATCCTGAGGGTGGTTTTGGAGAGGAGTAATTTTGCTGCATAAAGGCAGAAATCACCAACCTCATCCTGAAAAGCGAACCTAAAGACTGTTCACAATTCCATGAGTCAACCTGGAAGAATGGATGGCTCCAATTGACCTGTGTGAACGAGGACATCAGGACCAAAAACTCCTTCCGCTCAACAAAGTGAAAGAAGTTCCCTGATAAGATTGAAAGAGACGAATCTCTCAATAAAGAACGAAAAAGATACTTATATATCTCACTCCCAAAAGTATCCAGATAACCAAGAAAAAAATGGATAAAATTAAAGTAATACAGGCGAATTTGCATCATGCGCAAGGCGCATCAGCAAGAACATTTACCAACGACAACATGGACATAGGGCTACTTCAGAAACCCTGGACGATTAAAGGTAAGATTAAAAGATTCTCAACGAAGGTAAATCAGCTCATCTATTGCAGAAATGCTAATGGACCAAGAGCAGCTATCATGATAAATAATAATATAAAATATTTCATGATTACAGAATTCATCTCACAAGACTTGTTTGTAGTGACAATAGAGGTGCCCACGGAAGGGGGAACGAGGGAATTAACCGTTGTGTCAGCTTACTTCCCTGGGGACAAACAGGAGATTTCTCCCAAAGAGGCTCAAGACTTCATTGACCACTGCAAAAAACACAAGGAATTTATACTAGGATGTGACCTAAATGCCCATAACATAATATGGGTAAGTACGGACACAAACAAAAGAGGTGAGAAACATTTAAATTACTTAATATTTAATATTATAGATATACCAAATATAGGAAATAAACCTATATTTATCATTAAAAGCTGACAAGAGGTACTTGATTTAACCTTAGCCATACCAATCACGAAAGATGGCATTAGCAACTGGCATGTTTCTGACGAAGCCTCACGTTCTGATCATCAGAAGATCACATTGAACATAGAGGTTGGCAGAAAAATAATACAAAAGGTAAGAATACCTAAATTCACAGATTGGGAATTATACAAGGAACTATTATACATAGAACAAGGGAATGATAAAAGCCCAATCGAAACAACAGATTTTCTAGAAGAGACAGCTTCCGAGGTACACAATGTTATACATAGGTCCTACGAAGATAGCTGCCCTGTTGAGATTAGAAAAACCAAATGGGATGTACCTTGGTGGAATTAAACACTAGAGAACCATAGGAAAAGAGTGAGAAAACTCTTTAACAAAGCAATGGGTAACGGTAAGTGGAAGGAATATAAACAGCCCCCAACAGAATACAACAAAGAAATCAGGAAATCAATGAGAAGGACGTGGAAAGAATTCTGCGAAGGAATAGAGGATTTCTCCTCCACTGCGCGAATTCTTAAAGTCCTATCAAAAGATCAAACTAATGGTCCTGGTTCACTGTGTAAACCAGATAATACATATTCGGAAAATCAAGAGGAAACATTAAGAGTCTTACTAAAAACTCACTTTCCTCACTCTATCTTAGGAGAAGAAAAGAACAGTCCTACAAGGAGTAGGAAGGATCCTCAGATGAATAAATGGGCTTAAGCTAATAAATAAATAAAAAATAAGCTGAAGCTAATAAAATTTTTACCCCAGACAAAATTAAATGGGCAGTAAATACATTTATGCCCTACAAAGCGGCTGGAGAAGATGGAATAATACCAGCCCATCTTATACATGGGCAGGAAAAGTTAGTTCCAGCCCTGAGAAAATTATTCAGGGCTAGCTACATGATGGGATCATCCCAACACTATGGAGAGAGACCAAAGTGGTATTCATACCAAAAATTGGCGACATATCTAAGGATAATCCAAAGGCATATAGACCAATAAGTCTCTCTTCAGTAATACTCAAAACAATGGAAAAAGTTATGGATGTACATTTAAGAAACATAATAAAAAGGAACTCACCACTGCATCCATATCAATTTGCCTATCAGACGGACAAATCAACCATATCAGCATTACACTGTCTCGTCAAAAAGATAGAAAACTCTATCGAGAATAAAGAGACAGAAATATGTGCATTTATGAATATAGAGGGAGCCTTTGACAATACCTCATACGAAACCATAGAAAAAGCCACCAAGAGAGCAGGAGCTAGTCAAGCTGCCAACTCTTAGATGAAACAAATGCTAGTAAACAGAAGCATTACAGCCAAGATAGGAGAAACAAAAGTCAAAATAAGAGCTGCAAAGGGGTGTCCACAGGGAGAGGGGGGTGTTGTCACCTCTTCTGTGGTCGATTGTTGCTGACAGTCTCCTTAACAAACTAACCAATGAAGGTTTTGAGATAATTGGGTATGCCGATGACCTAGTAATAATCATAAGAGGAACGTATGAAAATATATTAAGGGAAAGAATGGAAAAAGCCCTGAATATTGCTTGGATATAGTGTCAGGAACAGGGACTAAACATAAACCCAAGCAAAACAACCATCGTACCCTTTACCAGGAAAAGGACTCTTAACCTAGAACCACTAGTGCTGGAAGAGAAAAATATTAAAATATTGAATGAAGATAAATATCTAGGAGTAATCCTGGATCAAAAACTAACATGGAATACCCAATTAAACAGAACCATAGGAAAGACAAATGATTCACGATGGATCTGCAAAAGTTGATTTGGAAAAAATGGGATATTAAACCCGAAATGATAGAATGGTTATATACTAGAGTCGTTCGACCCCTGATAACCTATGCATCAGTAATCTGGTGGACAAAAACTAAGGAGAAAACAACACAAATGAAACTGGAGAAAGTCCAGAGGATGGCTTCCCTGGGAATAACAGGAGCAATTAGGACCTGTCCCACAGAAGCTATAGAAGTGTTGTTGAACATCGCTCCGTTACATATTTGGATTCAAAAAGATGCAAAATCAAGTGACCTTAGATTACAACGTACCTGGAACTATCAAGCTGGGAAACAATCAAGGGCATATGCAAATACTATGCGAACTGGAGGGTAAGGAATGTGTGGATCAGTTCAATGAGTGACCACTTGCCCAAAAAACTAGACTTCGATAAGAAATTCAAAGTACGTATACCAGACTGAGAGACTTTATTTTAATAAAGCTGAACATCAGAATCCAAATCTTTTAACCCACCAGTTCCCATGGCTAGGTGGAGCGTTTTTTTTTTAATTTTTTCCCATAATTCTGTTTTTTAACATTCAAATAGCAAGGTGAGATAATCAGTTTGTCGAAAAATTAAAAATTTCTAGGAGAAATTGGGGTGGCACCTACAGGTGCCTTTGGGCGGCAGACACCAGGCACCTAGAAGTGCCTTCCAATAATTTTTTTTATTGGGAAGAAGAATGAACATCGACAAATATTCTCAGGATCATAATTTATTAACACTGTATAAAACAAAATATAAACATTCATAAATCCAGCCGCTATAAGAATAAAACAAAATCAAAATTTGGAATGAAACTCGTGTGAACAGTGGACGTGGAGACCCACGTTGCAAAGTTTGCAGTGTTTCCTGGTTCGCTTGTGGCACTGTTCACACCGACGGTGGTGTTCACAATTTTCCAATTGATGACTAAATTCACTGCTGTTCATCTTTGATGTAGATAGAACGTTTTTTATGGTGCTGTCCCGAATTTGTACAACCATTCCTGAACAATTGCCCTTCTGAAGTCGCAGTAAGTAGTTTTTGCGTCAATTTCAGTGTACCTTTTCAAAAGCCATGCATTTTGACATGAAGAATCGATGCCAAAAGTGAATAGTTTGTACCACCACTTTCTTCCTTTCAGTGAAATACGCTGGGAGTCCAGATTTTGATCGAACCTGTCGACACCGCCTATATACAAATTATACATCTTAGTAATGTTTGGGCATTTTACAGTCACTTTGGCTTTTTTATTGTCAACTTTTCCGATCCTATCTACTTTTGAAATTGGTGCAACCCCATGACAATTCGATATCAAAGTGACAATACTATTGCCATTCCATTTAGCCACAATGAGATTTTCTGTATTTCTTTAGGAAATGGCACCACGTTCTTTTTTGGATAATGATTCCTCAAGTGGGCATTTCAATGTTCTGTTTTCAAGAATCGTTCCAGTTCCTCCGATATTTTTTTTAGACAGTTCTTCCACCAACTTCACGCTACTGAAGAACCTATCAAAATAGACATTGTATGGACCAGTGTCTTCCGGAAGTCTTGAAGTTAATTCTAGGATAACAGACACTCCGAGTCCCAATTCACCTTGAAGCGGTAATGGTGCAGTTTTTGACCCTTCATATGGTATGAATGAAACTAAGAATCCGGAATTCGTAGCTAAGGACCATAATTTATATCCAAACTTTATAGGTTTGCCATGTATATGTTGCTTTGAAGAGTGTTTCCCATAATAACGGACCATTGTTTCGTCAATAGAGATGTGCGATGTACCAATGATGCCAAAGTTAGTTCTGAAGTTTGAATCTAATAGATTCAAGAAGCCCCTCACTTTGGAGAATTTATCATTGGGGGGGGGTAGATTCGTATTGTCCGCCAAATGTAAATATTTTTCTATCTCGAAAAATCTGTTTCGACGCATTGATTTGGATACCAGAGCATTGTATGTATCTGACTGGGTTTCCCAAAACATGCGAATATATTTGGGTGTTAGATATCCAGTAAGCAGTAAGATAGAAATGAACACTTTGATCTCACTGTCTGTCACGTTCAAAACATGGTTGTTTTGTAAAGCATAAAGATTACTCTGTTCTGTGATGAGGTCTACCACTTCAGAAGAAAATAGTTCTTCAAACCATTCCACACTAGACTTCAATGGATGAGGGCCCTCGTTATTTCTCTCCTTAGCATCCCTCTTCCCAGCTCTGTTGGTAAAACGTGATTCGTCTTCAAGCCACATGATTTCTAGATTTACGGCTTCCGCTTGGCTCAGCTCTAGATGTCGTACTGTTTGATGGGCCAGCTACAATCAAGAGTTCAGAATTCGCACTTGATCTTATTGTTTCTACCTGTATCTTCGCTGGTTTGTCTTTATTATCGCTCGAATCACTCTTTCTCATGCTCCTGGTGACCATCCTTTCTCTCGTCTCGTTACTAATCACTTCTTCTAGGGCTGCTTCAGTTTCCCCTTCCTCTGTAAAGTTTACATATGACATGACGTGGTCCTCCTCAACGACAAGATTTCCATCATAATACCCAATCAAGTCCAATTGCTTGTATGTATGCAATAAACTATGCCAAAACCCAAAAATATGAGTTACAACACAAAAATGAACACTCAGCCGAAGCTCGGAGTCATAGCAGTAGTTTCCCAAAGGCACCTGGAGGTGCAACAACATGGTGCAGTTCGAATTCTGGTTTTCCCAAAGGCACCTACAGGTGCTCCCATGCGTTTGCACTTGTTGAGTTGGCTTATAATTTACTTGTATACACGGAAAAACGATTCTAAACACAAGTTACATTCATCATGCATTGAAATAAAACGGAATTATACTTTTTACCTACCTTTTTCTATCCATTTTCAAGGAAATGCGGCGGTGTGTCCACAAGGTTACCCGCATTACCGAGAAGGTTCAACATAGACCGTTACCAATCACAAATGAACACACCTAGCGGCCGAAATATGGAACCAATAGTTCTGTTAGGTCCCATAGATGCCACTAGATGTTTCCTAACTCAAAAATGATGAAGTAGAGTGTCAACACAGGCAAATAAAGGAAGAGCACCTGTAGGTGCCTTTGGGAACTGACGGGTTAAGACTTGTACCATACATATGACGGATAACATCTGTACAAGGTTAAAAATGGATGAGAAGGCAATTTCTTCATAAATATGAAACTGTATATAGTGCTAGGTACCTACGACTGTTAAACACTTACTGACAGACTGCAGTCGAATGATAGCTATCAACCTCCCATACCATCTAACAACCTTATTAAAAGTCAAAAGTCCGTATATTTTGAAAATATGTGTATTTGTGTATATGTCTGTATAGATATATTCTAGCTCACATATACATATTAATCATAAGCTGTTATAAGTAATGTTTTCAATATCAATGATTATAAAAACAAAAAAATCTCGTGTAAGTAATATAAAATAACTATTTGAAGGCACCTCTGGCAGGCTCCGTTCTCCTTGGCTGGGAAGGTTACTCTTGTATGTTATTTACAACACGACTCTTGCTTCCGGTGTCACTACGTTTTCTAACAAATAAGCATGTGAACCTCATTTACACTACAGATGGAGGTGCTGTTATAATTACGGAACATTATCGGAATAGTATGATTTGGTAAAATGAATTACATAATCAATTACGCGTATATTATATTAACACTATGTGCTATTATCTTACTAGAATATTGTAAAGACTAACTTAAAGATAGGCAACAATAATTTTATAACTATGAAACCATGATAATTTAGCTTCAAACTTTATGTTTAACCACTACACTCGTAAAAAGTATAATTGATATATAGTAGATGTAAGTGAACAGAGTGATGACATATTAATCACTAGATCATATGAAAAACACAGAACGTACAGAGAAGTATATTCAAATCTGATTGGGTCACGTGATTTCTGGAGGAGAATACTCGAATCCGATTGGCTGTTGGATTCCTCCACTATCAGTAATAGTAAATACACCATCGATTCTACATCGAAAACTAGTTAACAGGTTCTGAACAGGTTCACACAGATCAAACCTGATATCAGTAAAATATAAATTAGGATCAGTGTTAATTCAGAATAACGATTAATTAATATTCATTAATTAAAATTTACTGCGTCGTGTTCAGAGTTATAATAGTGATTCATATATATATATATATATATATATATATATATATATATATATATATATATATATATATATATATTGGCTACGACAGTTCAGACAGGTTCGAAATTATTATCATAAAAATATAAATTAGGATTAGTAACACAATAAGGCCACCCTAGTCTCAAAAATATATATTAATTTTTATACACTAATATTATCCAAATTTTCGCCCATTCAGGCATCATTAAGAATTAGTACATTTTTTCCGAAAAACCGCAATAGTGTACATCTGAAACACAGTAATTATAAAAAGGACTTACAAAGACAACGTTAAAATATTGAAAAAAATTGAACAAAACAGCACAAACACAAAAATCCAAAACAAGAAGAGCTGAAATTAATAATTACATAAAAATCGGTGTCCAGCGCTGACACCTCGTCCAGGATAACCAAATACATAACCTCTCTGAGAAGGAGTGGAATTACCAGCCTTACAATTATTTCAACAATAACAAGTTCGAGCGGGTACTTATAATGGGAGACCTGAATAGTAAAAAATAAAGGATGGAATTATCTTAATACTGATAAAAATTGCAAACTACTTTTAAACATAGCTACACGTCTAAAACTCCATATATTTTTTTCAGGATAAACCAATATTTTAATCTACTAACGGTCGTTGTAAGCCCAGTACTCTGACCATCTTATTTAAAAAATCATTTCATTCCATGAGCCGATATTATCTCTACCAACCTGAAGGATCATTTCGCGTTAAATTAAATGCAACTATTCAACCTCCCACAGCTAAATATCAGTATAAAGCGGCGAACAGGTATAATTTCAAAAATTGTCTAAACGATAATTTAGAACTCAATCCTATCCTCAACAGCAAAGAGGAAATTGATAAATCAATTAGCAATTTAACAGGCTTGATTTCCACCACTGCTCATCAGTCTATAGCCAAAACGTATGCTGCTGCCTGCTATACTTAAAATTTTAATTAAATTTAAAAATTAAATTAAAAATAAAGTCTAACTCACGAATTTCACCACACTTAAGAAATTTCTGGTAATTATTGGGACCGGTCACTCCCTTATCTAAAGGGGCGTGGTCTCACATTGTTGACATTGAGGTTACGTCCCCACCACATTCCCTTATACGTTCATTCCCATACACGTTCACTTCTTTCTTGTAAATAATTACCGAAATATACATAATTTTTACGTAATTTCAATTATTACTCCTTTAAATAGATCACAGCTGACGATTTCCGCTCGCTACGCTCGCTTAAGAGATAAACAAACCCCAAAAGTTTTTTTCCAGTTAAGGTCGGGTCCATACCGTAATTTAAATTATCTCTCCTTTAAATTATTACTTAAACTTCCCCAGATCACCGGAAGTCGACAGCACTAACAATTTTAAATATGTAATTAAGGCAGTAATAATTTTAACGATTGTAATGAATACGCGGTTTTCAAAAACCAGGACAAAGGAGAAGAATGGTGGCGGCAACTGGTGACGGGTGGGGCTATAACCTTACTGAGGTCACGCCCCTATTGATAACGGAGCGACAGGTCCCAATAACTACCAAATTTATTTCTAACTTATAGACTTTCATAGAAAGAAACTCTACGGGTAAAGAAACAAAAACTGGTCCAAAACCCTAGAATCATTTGAATCGGGCTCTAAACGCCTATGGAAAATCCACAAAAGTTTTCCTAAAAGTAATCAATCAATCCCTCCCTTAAAAATCTCTGATACGACCTACGCATACTATTCAAAACATATGGTAAAAATTATAACCGATCGCTTTGCAGATGTTCAAAACAATCCCAATAACACTACTTCAAATTATCACTTTAGAAAAATAACTAAAATTATTGACGTCTATATTAGGACAATAATACGTCTATAGACGTCTATATTATATTATTGACACTCGTTAGGTCTCTAAACATTAATAAATTATCTGGCAAAGATATCATTCATACCTGCAGTATTTATTAAAAACCTTTAAAAAAAGCAATAATAATAAGTTACAAAAATGTTCAATAGCTGTATGAGACTCAATTACTTCCCTGTCAATTGGAAAACTGCAAGACTTACCCCTCTGGTAAAACTACATAAAGATCCGGAATTACCTATTAATATTCTTAATAGTTTTTAAAATAATTTGAAAAAAATCATAAAGCATCGCCTTACTCAACACATTATAGCCAGCAATTTACTAGCTTATGTTAAGTCCAAAGTCCATTGTTTATACTATCAGATGTTAATAAGAGGTGAAATATTAAAAAGTTGTTTTGTTTATGATTCATCCTGACATCATGAAAGGATTCAGATTTTCTATGTCATTGTTTGTAAATGATATAAGACATTTTAGGATTAAAAGTTAAACCTTCTAAGGATTACAATTTAAAATATTATGGATCAAAAGGTTAAAGCCTATTGTTTACTTTTGACAAAATGGTTAAGAGATAGAGGATCATTACGAAAGCTGTTTTTGTTTACTTTTCAGCGAAAAGATTAAGAAACCCTTCTCCTTAGGTTTTAGGGATTAACAGTTCAAAACCCAGAATCTGTAATTGGATTAAGAAGCTCTATATCTTTGTTTAGATGATTCCAAAGTCCTAAAGCTGTTTTTGTTTAGTTTTCAATGATAGCAACAAAATGGCGGCGTATGCGCCATGGTCACGGGACTGGATTACGTTGACTAAATAAGAGGCGTGAACCGATAGTTAAGGTTAGGTCAAGGTTTACATTCAAATTAAATTTTTTCGCCATGGTCACGGGACTGGGTCACGTGACCAAATGGTCACCACGATGTAGTGATGGATCGATGGAGTGATATAATGATAGAGTGATGGAACGATGGAGTGATGTAAAGGGGGTAGTCTAGGAGGATGAAGGAGCAATGGAGATGAGAAAAGTACCTAAAGGCATGGTGTTATTGTGAATGCATTATTATATCGTCACTCCGATATTTTATTAACTATTTTGTCCCTCTAATATCATGATGGAAATTATTCATTTTTCACCACTCCGATATCATAATGGAATTTATTACTATTTCGTCTTTCCGATATTTTATTAAATATTTCGAAACTCTGATATCATAATGGAAATTATTACTATTTCGTAACTCTGATATTATGATGCAATTGATTACTAATTCGTCACTCTGATATTTTATTAAATATTTCGACACCCTGATATTATGATGAAATTTATTACTTTTTCGCCACTCTAATATTATGGTGGAATTAATTAATATTTCGTCACTCTGATATTTTATTAACTCAAGGTGTTAACATTAAATTAAGTTGTATGTAACACTTTCTGGTAGAATATTATTGATTACGAACTTTACCCTAATAAATTAAGATTTTTTAAACCAAAGGCGCAAAAAACAGAAAAAAAGAAGTGCTCCCCTATTTCTAAGTGTAAGTATTTCGGAATAGTTGAGAAATATTTTAAAAACTAACAAATTATCTTCAGACAGTAACTTGTGGCCTTAGGTAACCTTACGTCTAAACTAAATGCAAGTCTACAAGTCTGCAAGTCCACAAGTCTAACCTTACTAAAAATTAAATGCAATAAACCTAAGGCAATGAGTTTTATAACAGACACTCTATTACAATGGTAGGCAAAATACCATTAGAAATCTCACATTAAACCTCCCTTTTCACAATTAGTGCTCCAGGTTTTTGTTGGTTCCGATATGATCTATTTGAACATCTGTATACACAACAAGTAACCATAATGATTAAAAGTTAAGTCAAAACAGCAAAACCCAAACAACAAAACACCTTCAAAACATGGGACACTGCCATATGGCCTCCCATTTAGGTCAATCCCCACCAATTGACCTCAGTTTTTTCCCGATGTGTCATCTCCATAACTCTTCCATCCTCCTTGGGGGTAGTTCACCCTTCGGCAAAATCTTAAGTCTCTCAAAGTGCTGAAAAACAAAATGGCGGGCGGGAACACTCAGCCTATTCAAAGCCTTAAGCCTCTCAAACATAAGTAAAAACAAAATGGCGCCCGGGCACACTCAGCCTCTACAAAACCTTAAGCGTCACAATTTGCAGAATAAAAAAATGGCGGTCAAGCTCACTCAGCCTATATAAAGTACCAACTTAGGTACACACCTGACCTTTCAATAGATGGAGGGAATAATCCTGGTGGTTAAGCATAGATGCTGACGACATCATTGCAAGCAAAATAGTGGCTAATCGTAAACAAAATGGCCACTTAGGGTGGAAGTGATCAAGGGAGGTATGAAGAACTGTGGCAGATTAGAGATGGGTAGGAGTAAAAAGGGGCTGGGCCTAAAGAATACGTGACTAAGAAGGAGCGTGGCCTTATTGTTAAGGTTAGGTCGAGGTTTAAATTCAAATTCAAGATTCCCGCCATGATCACGTGACCAAATGCTGGTTCTGATTGGCTGCTCAAAAAAATTTCCCAGCTGCCGCTCATTTCTCATCTACTGGTTCGGTAAGCGAATGAAAATCTAAGATCTAACCCGTTTATCCAGTTAGTACAAAGTTTCTATTGAGATAGTTTGTTGTGGAGCTTTCTTGCAAAGTTCACTCTTAATTTATTTAGTTGTTATGATTGCACCATTAACTAGTAAGTAAACAAAATGCATTCTTCGATTAAAGTGTTCAAATTTGTAATGAAAATTATTCCGACATTTTGAGGTTTTATGAATGTGTAAGTTGCGAGATAAAGCTTGATAAAGCTCATTTTTTTTTGTAAATATATTGTATTGAAATGTATTAAGTTGTTTTGTAGCAGTTTTACTTGCAACCTCATAAATAAGTTTAACTTTTTCAAACAATGTCACGGTTTCAAGGATCGAGATGTCATGGGCGTATAAAATCTCTAATATGCCGCCATTTTGAATCCAGTTCCGTAGATCATCCTGGGGTGACCAGTGACTTTGGTGCCAAATCACAAAAATATCGGCCCAGTAGCGTCGGAGAATAGCCACGGATTGCGGATTTTTTATTATTTGTTAAGACATACCTTCATACGAAAATCTCCAAATTTAGAGGATTTGTTTTTTCTTGATCGATTACAAAGGTTCATCTTCGATTATAATCAAGCAAAAACGTTTGGGAATACTCGTGGTCATCTATAAGCCTAGATTGTCATCTATGAGCTACCAATGACAGTCGTACCAGAAGGAGGTTTTTCTCGCTATATGAAACCACTTCCCATTCACCGGCTTAGATGAGAGCCTTATCAAAAGGTTATGTGTAATTCTTAAAACTATTTTCTTAGGATTACATCTAAATATTGCAGTGTTCCGCTTATATAACTATGAAACAGGCAAAGTAGCGCTGAACTTGTATCCCTGATTCTATATGGTATACCATCAACTGTGCCCCGCCTCTTGTTTCACGGAACAGATATCATTAATGCTTAGAATGCTTTAGAATTAGAATGCTTTCCGAAGAAGCTATTGAAACCCGCAACAAAGGTATGTGGATATATCGCTGGTAAAATATCTGGAAAACTTCCGGAATCGATAATATCACTGATCTATGAAATTAATTACTTTAGAAAAAGTAACATTTATCTATAGATTGGCCAAAAGTATTGAATAATAGAGTTGATGGATTATTGAATTGTGATTCTCTAATGGAATTTACTTCTAGTCAGTTTAAACATGTGGTACCTTGCATGTCCCATGGGTTTACTGCTAGTTCATTGGTCCGGGCTCCTTCAAAGTTCTCTTCTTCTTCATCTCTCTCTCTCCTTCCTCAGCGGGCCGGTCGGTTGTCTGGAGCCTACTCGCTCATGATTGAATTGACCAGGTGAAGGATTAAGAAATGTCGCCTGGGTTCGGCCGAACTATCACTAACCTGATCTCAGAGAGGTTCGAGCAATTAGGTTAGCCAGTTTTTTTTCAGCTGGCTTTGGCAAGCTTTTCCAATGACTTCCAATGTATAGCGGCACCTCGCAGACCAGTTTTTATTCAAACTGTTGAGTGATATTCCCTGAACAGTTTGTATTTTATTTTTTAAAACTAAATAAATGTTTCTTTCTGTTTTTTAAAAGCTAAAAAGCTTGAAAAGCTAAGGTATAATTAATGTAAAAATTTTGCACAAAATTTGGTTGGCGGAATGTTGCGGCCAACCAAAGTAAAAAAAAAAAGGTATGCACAATTGGAAATATTTACGTATTTATATTTTGAATTAACACAATATATTATATAATATGTTAATATCCAATATAAATAAGTAAATATTTCCACTTTTGCATACTTTTTTTTTTTTTAGTTGGCCGCAGCAATATTAAGGTACGTGTTCCTCGGTGCGACTAT
Organism: Rhaphigaster nebulosa; assembly: GCA_948150685.1. Taxonomy (NCBI): domain Eukaryota; kingdom Metazoa; phylum Arthropoda; class Insecta; order Hemiptera; family Pentatomidae; genus Rhaphigaster; species Rhaphigaster nebulosa. The sequence goes on from OX411307.1 coordinate 10,208,390, forward strand.
CACGACGATCGTTCAACGATTCAGTCATTAGAATTGTTCAACGATAATCATAGAGCACTCTTAAGCACGGCGCGCACTAGAGACCGCCCCGGACCGCTCCGGTCTTTTTAAAAAGTCCGTTCCTGTATAATATAACTATACCTCGCGCACTAGACCGGACCGCCCCGGACCGCGCTTTTCCAACTAATCCTACTACCGGCCTATTTCCTTCAAAAAGGGACAAGGATAAGGCCGGCTGGGTGATTATACCGGAAGAAGCTCTCTCATTTAAAGGGTGTCCCACCTCGTGATGTCAATACTTTAGGGGGTTATTCTAGAAGTCATTTGTAGTTAAATGGCGCAGAAATGAAATTTCTATCTTAACCCATCGAAGAGATATCCTATTTTTTGTGTATTTTTAAAAATACACGATTTTTTAGTGAAAAACTGTAATTATTTAATTTCTGGTTGATGTATCGTAAAAAACGAGGATATTTTCAAAAACTACATTAAATTTCCTATAAGGAACACCCCCCTTTAAAATTTTATTTATTCACACAAGCGGTATACAGTAATTAATAGCAGTTAAAAATTTAAAAATTAGTATTTTCTGATTGTGTTTACACTTTTCTAGCACAGCCAATTTTAGGCGCAGAGGTTTGCCTCTGGGTCAAAAGTTGCATCAATTCATAAGCTTTAAAATGATACCCCACTCACCCAGAAAAATAAAGGTTTTGTGTAAAAAACTTTAATTTCCAATTCCAAAACCATAATTACGCTAAATTTAGCGGCGGCATAGAACAAAGAGTGAACACACTGAGAACATAATACAAAGAAGGAGGATATTTTTTTCTCTTTTCTTTTTTTTTCTTTTTCTTTTAACAATAAAGTGAGTGGAAAACCTATTTAGTCACCCACATATTGAAATTTCCATACTTACATAGGTAAATTACAATTATTTTATTTATTTATTTATTTTTTCATTACGACATTAACCTTGAAGAGGCTCACAGCAAGATGAGCAAAATCTAGGTTTACAATAATGTGGCATGGTCAACCCAAAAGAACTTTTATTGAATAATAATAATGTTTCTAATACTTTCATGTCTAAAGATAGATCAAAGGTAAGCTCATACCTTTAGTCAATCAATCCTGTCCGTGCTTGTATAGCTCGAGACTCGCTCCCAGTATCAAATGGCCATTCATTACCACTTTACTAGTGGTGAGGTGCACTTGCTTCCAGCAACATGCCTAATTTTTTCACAACTGAAGAATACGCTGATACTGTGTTTGTATATGACCGATGGAAATGCCTCGGAAGCTGTCCGTGAATACGGTCGTCGTTTTCCAGACAGACGGTTGCCGACGGTTTACCAGACAGATCGCAAAACGTTTTCTTCTACTTTTCGTACCCTGAGGGAAACCGGATCGCTGCCGAAACAACCTGTAGGGGCACGGGATGTCCAGGATGCTGAACGTGAGGAAGAGGTGCTGAATTTTTTTGATGAAAACCCCTCTTCTAGTGTTCGTGAAACAGAAGCACAACTTGGGATCCCCCACAGCTCAGTGCACTGAATTTTAGTCGGTGACGGAAGACATCCCTTCCACCTCAGCCCGGTTCAAGAATTGCTGGATAGAGACATGGCGGCCAGGAGACAATTTTGCTAATGGTTTGCAGACCAGTGTCAGGAAGAATGCTGGTTCCCTAGACGAGTTTTGTGGTCTGATGAAGCAACATTTACGCGTGGGGGTCTTTTTAATGCCTGCAATACTCATGTCTGAGCGGAGGATAATCCCCATGCTGTTAGACCATCCTCCTTCCAATACCAGTTCAACATAAATGTATGGATGGGATTGGTAGATAATCGTCTAATTGGCCCGATAATATTGCCCAGACGAATGAATGCGGAATTCTTTAGGGAACTTCTGGAAAACCAGTTGTATCCTCTTTTTAATCAGCCTGAAGACCCCCTGCCTGACATCAATCGCACATGGTTCCAAATGGATGGATGCCCGGCCCACAGTGGGAGAGAAGTGACGGCTTGGTTGGATAACCACTTCCCAAACCGTTGGATTGGTCGATATGGACCTGTTCCATGGCCTGCTCGATCCCCCGATATTATTCCTCTCGACTTCCACGTATGGAGAACGTTGAAGAGCAAAGTTTACTCCGAGCCTGTAGCATCAAGGGAGGAACTCCTTCCCAGGATTGAAGAGCAGAGCAATATCATGATGAAAGAACGGCGAGACATTCTGCGCAAAGCCGTTGATTCGGTTAGATTACGGGCTCATATGTGTAGACAGCAGGCAGGGGGGCATTTTGAGCATTTAATGGGCCAATAAATTAATTTGAATATTTCAATATTGATTTTGTTTTTTATTTTAAGAATAATATTCTTATACATATTATGTATTATTATTAACAGTTTCCCTAGGAATACTTTTACTTTCATAAACAAGTTTTTTTACTTTTCGTGTTTTGTATTTTTTTATTGTAAATAACATTTTTTATTTTATTGTTTCTTTTAAAATAGTAGTAATTAGAATTAGTATTATTAGGTACCTACATTTCAGACATTTTTATTTTAAAGTGTATAAAGACATTATGTATCTAGATACATATTACTTATAATAATTTGTAAGAACTAAATTTATGATTATGTCTTAAATTTAATATTTTTCATAAAACAATTTTTAAAAAATCATCTTATTTTTATTATGTTCTAGGAGTGTTCGCTCATAAAAAAAATAATCCTTATTTACCTTTGTAATAATTATTGTGACGCGGCATGAGAAAAGGGAGCTTAGGGTGAACAAATGAAAATCTATTTCTTCCCACTAATTTTTAGAAGAGACGAATCAAATGAGCCCTTCTGTAGCTCCCTAGGGGCAAAAATCGCAGAATTATAACGATTTGAAGTTTAATTTTTACAAATTATAATTTTAGAAAAAAGCAAGCTCCCATTGAAACACCGTCCGGTCTAATGCGGAATTTCACAAAACAGCGCTCTTACACAATGCTTGAGAGTGACCAACGTCAAAAATAGTATTTAACATGTAGTTTAGATGTTCAGAAATACATTTACTAGAAAAAAGTTTTTATGCTCTAGTGAAAAATTTGGGTCTTCATCCTAAGCTCCCTTTTCTCGTGGCGCGTCACAAATATGGAAATTTCAATATGTGAGTGACTAAATAGGTTCTCCAAACATTAGATTGTTATAATAAAAAAAAAAAAGAAAAGCAAAAAATATACCCTCCTTATTTGTATTATGTTCTCAGTGTGTTCACTCTTTGTTCTACGCCGTCGATAAATTTAGCGTAATTATGGTTTTGGAATTGGAAATTAAAGTTTTTTACAAAAAACCTTTATTTTTCTGGGTGAATGGGGTATCATTTTAAAGCTTATGAATTGATGCAACTTTTGACCCAGAGACATGCCTCTGCGCCTAAAATTGGCTGTGCTAGAAAAGTGTAAACACAATCAGAAAATACTAATTTTTAAATTTTTAAATTTTTTACTGTATACCGCTTGTGTGAATAAATAAAATTTTAAAGGGGGGTGTTCCTTATAGGAAATTTAATGTAGTTTTTGAAAATATCCTCGTTTTTTACGATACATCTACGAGAAATTAAATAATTACAGTTTTTCACTAAAAAATCGTGTATTTTTAAAAATACACAAAAAATAGGATATCTCTTCGATGGGTTAAGATAGAAATTTTATTTCTGCGCCATTTAACTACAAATGACTTCTAGAATAACCTCCTAAAGTATTGACATCACGAGGTGGGACACCCTGTATATAAAACAATAAATACAAATTCTATATTTCAATAATTTTGCTTAATAACTACTACCCTATCATCTGAAATCAGTTGCTAACCACTAGTATCTTCTTTTCTTGCTAATTACTTACTTACGTAATTTGTTAATTCAAAATATTTACTACGTTGTTCAACTATGGGAATAAAACACAAAACAATCTTTCAGTGAACAGTTTATTTTTATTAATACTCTATAATGGAGTTATTAAAAAGTAATGAATTAAAAAATTACAAGATGTAAAAAATTTAGAAAAGGTGAAGAATCACTTCATTGTAAATAATAAATCGTTTCTTGTTTAATTTTGTGGAATTAATATTAGGTAATATTTAAATCAGTGTCACATCATTCTTTATGACAGTGGTTCTCAACGTGGTGGCGCGCCTCTCTAGTGGGGCGTGATAAAACTAAAGGGGGGCGCTAGTGTATCGAGAAAAAATAAAAAATGTATTTATTTTACAGAGAACATTCTGACAAAATAAAATAAACTTAACACTGATATAATACACTTATTAACAGGTATTACACAATGTATTTAATAATTAACTTATCAAAATTAAAATAAAAACACAATTAATACTTATTAGTGACTCCCTTGGGTTCACGTTCTTGAATATTCGAGACAAATCTATGCATTCATATTTTGAATATTAAATTGATATATAATGTATTTGAAAATTAGAATCGATATATGCATTATGTGATTATGCAAACTGAATTAAATAGAAACTAATGTTACTATCACAGCACGATTTCAGTGAAAATTATTGTATTGGAGGGGGGGGGGGCGATGAAAATTATGATTGAAAATTGGGTCGCAAATACTAATAGATGGAAAAACACTGCTTTATGGATTTAATTTTATTCATATAAGTTTTAAAAGTTCATTTGATACACAATGAAATTAATTATTTAGAGGGCTGTGGTAACTACGAAGTTTAAAATATGATTATGAAAGTATTCCTATGACAAGAGTCTAGAAATAGAAACTGGTAAATCGGAAACAGCCGAGAGCATCCGATCTAGCCCGATCTCACTCTATAGCATTAATAGGAGTGAGCATTGTTAATGTTATTTATAATTTGTTAAACTGTTATATTACACACGTAAGCGATACCACCAACATATCGAATAAAAGTATCGATACATATATCGAACGGAAATTATCGACACAGAATATAGGAATTATTGAGAGCTACTGTCGTGTTCATAGATTATAGAATAACATCTTATCTCCTCCTCCACCCCTCTCATAGCCCAAACTCAGCCCTCGGTCACTATAGGATTAATTAGTCTTATTTATTTTAAATATACCTAAATTATTTATTTTATAACATAAAATATGATGTTAGTGCAGACTGTCAACAAGCAGATAAAATAGATTTTGTATATTTCATCAACTATAATTAAAATTATAATTAAAAACGAAAATCTATACTGTATCAATGGCTACAAGTGATAACTGCTCTGTTGTTTTTAAATTTTTTGGCATTCTTCTTATTAATAGTAATTGTTTGATTGCTATTATTAGGGCTTCTAATTTGTTATTACATTAATTAATTTTTTATTGAGACTTAGGTAATAAATCAAATAAACTAATGACGCTAATTGGTAATAAAAATGTATTATCCTTTGAAATAAATGATTTTGGTTAATTTGTGTCACAAATCCTTTTTTTATATTTTCGTTTAATTCTCTGACGTATTATTATAGAAAAGTAAATTTTACTTACGCTTTCAATTAACCACTGAATATAATTGTTTTCCACCTCATCAACAAAAGGGTTTTGGAATTCTTAAAACGTACATTCCGTAAATACACTCTCAAACAGATCGGCATTTTTAACTCTTGATTTCGATGTGAATATTTCACATCCTACTAATTTTTAATTACATCAAGTTGAAATAGACCACATCGATTTTTTATTGGTATCAAATTTTTCAATTAAATTCTAAGCATAAGACAGAAAATGTCCATAAAATATTCTTCGCATTTAATTTTTGCTTACAGTTTTTGTGCAATAAATCAGGTTAATACTGAAACACTACAGAGGTTAAAAGTAAAAGAATAGTTACTAAAATAATTGACAATTATCCAATAATTATAATAAATAATAATTCAATTATGTCCGATACTAATGTTGAAAATAATGGCTCTGTTTGTGACAAGTTTTCAACGGTGTTTTAAAAAACAAAAATTAAGATAAGTAAAATTGGAATTTAAAAATGTTTTTGATGAATATGTGCTCATTATGTGCCTACCTAAATCAAAATCCGAAATGCAAGCATCTAAATTCGTCATGTTTAGATGCCAAAGGGTTCCTGATTTATGAGTGATTATTTAAATCTTAAAAAAAAAATTGAAGGGTTCTTTCCCCATGGCAAAATATTTAGACCAAAAAATTATTTTTCGCTCGAAAATTTGGATATAGCGGTTTTTCACAGTGCTAAAACAAAATCTGACTCCACTTTTGAATAAAAAAAATCTGTTAATATACTTCACTCCGTAAATAATACCTTCACTATTCAATATAAGTCAATATACACTTCAAATCGCTCTAAAATTCAATTATTTCGTTTAAAAAATTATATCCCTCTGGATCATGAATAATATTTTTATATTACAGATAAATACGGCGTCAAAGGTTCTTATCCAAGGACAAATAATAATATAAAAACTCTATTTTTGATCAGAAAATAGTAAATATTACAATTTTATAATAACGCAATAAATATTATCGTATGAAAAAATAAGAAAATATATAGAACATATAAAACATAGAGACCAATTTTTTTAAAAGAAATAATTAAATTTTGGAGCGTCTCACTGGCAGGTCTAGTGAGTTATATGTATTACAGAACAGCATTATTGTAGGGTAAAAATATATTTTTGTACTAGTGTACAGTAGTGTAAAAGTGTTTATATTTACTATTTCTATCTAATTCAAAAAATGTAATCAGAAACCATAAAAACCTATAGAACAACCTCTATGCCATAGTAAACTTTAACAGTAACAGTAAATCGAAATGCGCAGGTGCAATAAAAAATCGAATTAAAAAAATGGATTCAGAACCCATGAAAACCTAAAGAACTATCCCTATGCCATAGAAAACTTTTATAGCAACAGTAAATCGAAATGGGCAGGCGCAATCAAAAATCTAATTAATAAAAATGGAATCAGAACTCTCGAAAACCTAATGAATGATCCATATGTCATAGAAAAGTTCAAAAGTAACAGTGAATCGAAATGCGCATGCGCGATCAAAAAATCGAATTCAAAAAATGGAATCAGAGAACCTATGAAAACCTGATGAACGATTCATATGTCATAGATAAGTTCAAAAGTAGCAGTAAATCGAAATGCGCAGGCGCAATAAAAATTCTAATTCAAAAGATGGAATCAGAACCCTCGAAAAACTAATGAATGATACATAAAACAAAGAATTTGGCAAACTAATAATTTATTAGAAAGTCATTATTTTAATAAAAAATAATTATTTTTCAATTATATTTTAATTTTGATAAGTTAATTATTAAATACATTGTGCAATAGCTGTTAATAAGTGTATTATATCAGTGTTAAGTTTATTTTATTTTGTCAGAATGTTCTCTGTAAAATAAATACATTTTTTATTTTTTCTCGATACACTAGCGCCCCCCTTTAGTTTTATCACGCCCCACTAGAGTGGTGCGCCACCACGTTGAGAACCACTGTCATAAAGAATGATGTGACACTGATATCAACATTGCCTAATATTAATTCCAGAAATTAAATTAGAAACCATTTATTAATTACAAGAAATTGTGCAGGTAGGTATTTAGCAAGAAAAGAAGATATTGATGGCAAAATGACCTCAGTTTGAAAGATGTAAACAAAATTATTAAAACATTGGATTTTTATTTATTCATGTATCTATATATATGAGAGAACTTCTCCCGCAATAATAAATAACCCAACCGGCCTTTTCATCTGTCCCTCCTTGGACCGACCTAGGAAAAGGCCGGTTTGGGGCGGAAGTGCGGGCCGGTCCGGGGCGGTCTAGTGCGCGGGGTATCGTTATATAATATAGGAACGGACTTTTTAGAAAGGCCAGAGCAGAGCGGCGCGGTCTTAGTGCGCGGTGCATATAGAGGCTGAAAAAGGACTGATGACAGGCCGGTCTGGGGCGGTCCGGGCCGGTCCTAGTGCGCGCCCAGCTTTAGCCTGTATTTCATAGTCTGTGTGTTCCTCAGTAGGACTGACGTCAGCGTCGTTTACGATTCTAACAGTTAACAAATAAGGTTCCTGACTCAGGAAGTTATGTTTATGAAATAAGTTTATAGCCCCAGGAAGCTATGGCATTGCTTCCTGGACAATGTGTACTAACTCAGCTTGTGCAGGTGCATTGACCTTAACCACTTCCACTTTTCTTACGAATATATATATATATATATATATATATATATATATATATATATATATATATATATATATATATATATATATATATATATATATATATGTTAGGTCTAGAATTTAGAAGATAGTCTATCTGTAGTTAACACTATCAGTAGCTCATTCATAGCTCACTATTTTATATTAAGTAACTTTGTACTCTGTTTAATAAAGTATTTTTTAAGACCTGCACGCACCGACCTTGATAATTGGCGCTCGAACAGGAAAGCATCTACCTTCATCTCACCTGTAGCTCTGATCGCTGTTTCAGAAGAACTTTAAAGGACTTCCAAATTCTCCACTGCTATCAGGTTTTATTTGCAAGCCGGCCCACTTATCTAAGGTACACTCGCTTCAAGTTCTACAATTTGGACTGACCCACTGACCTGTCAAGTATTGATATCTCAGGTATTTGTCTACATCTCTTCTGACATCAGGTACCCGGAAGAAGAAGCCGATAACTGAAAGCCTTAAAATTTAACTTTATTAATTTTAGAAATTTTAGTTTTGTTTTTATTTTATGCCAGAAACGGCTATTCAGGTAGTAGAACAGCAAATAGCTGACCTAACATTATCACCAAACATGACTTCATTCCAAATTAAAAGCTGTGATTATGATCATATTCCTAACTTTGAATTCGACATAAAACACATAGAGGGAAAAGCTAACAAAGTAGCCGATCATTTGTCACGGTTCCCAAACGAAAATCAAGAATTATTAACATTAGAGGATCTAGAAACTGTTCACTTATCACAATCATCAGATAATCGTATCGTTTTGATTGAAGACAAGATAAAACCTATTAATTTTGAAAAATACCAAATAATTTTCACTGAAGGTTTTGATAAAACAAAAATTGAAAATCCCTTTCCAGGAAGAATAAGACATAAAATATACTCTAACGCACTAGAAACTTTGGATGAATTAGGAAACGAATTATTCACTATTATCAAGTCAAACCTAACTTATGGGATTTATTGTACAAGTGATAAAGATCTAGAATCGGAAAACGCCATATATGATAAAACTTTTATCAAAATTAGTAAACTTTTCAGAGACAAATTCTACACAAATAGAATAAAGAGATGTCATAAGAAGGTACTAGATATTGCTGAAAAAAAGGATCGAGTAGAAATCATTTCTGAGTATCATAATAATAAAGTTTATCACCGGGGTTTTGAGGAAACTTTTAAGGTTATAAAAAATAAATATTATTGGCCTAACTTTAGTTCTGGAATGAAAAATTGGATACATACGTTTGTAGTCAAGTAAAATATGACAGACATCTTAGTAAACCAAAATTTGAAATAACTTCTACACCGGAAAAAACCATTTCAAGTTATTATGATGGACACACTCCACATGTCAAATAAATACTTATGCCTAATCCTAGACACCTTTTCTACAAAATTATTTATAAAAAGTTACGAATTGAACAATTCAGTAAACGCAATGGAGGCCTTAACTCTATATTTAGAAATTTCCTCCAAACCTCAAGTTATAACTACAGATAATGGAAAAGAATTGGATAATCTATTACGTTAAAATTTCGTGATACTTATTATTTTATTATTTTTTTTTAATTTTTATATTAATACAACTTTTGAGAGACTTAGTGAAGGCGTAATATTAGAAATAGTTTTAAGTTACGTGATAAATTTAATTACGATCCCAAAACAGCTGAGCGAGAGGCAGAGATGAGAGAGACCTTGCCAGCTGGGAGGAGAGACAAGTGACGAGAGAAGTCGGGACTTTGATGGAAGTGCACGAGGTGCGGGATTTGTTTTCTCTATCCTGTACGGTTTAACGAGATTTTTTTGTTGTGGTGTGCGTCCAAGGCGTTAGAACTTCGCGCCATACGAAAGTTTATTGCGAATTTCTCGAGAAGAAGACGAAAAAAGGACATCACCGGAGAACAAGAAGAACCGAGAAAATAGGACTGGCTGCCCCATCTAATTCTTCGGATTTGTAATTTTATTTCTTTTGTTATTATTATAATTTTATACATTAAACTAAGGATAGTAATTTTGTTTTTGTTTGAGTCCGGCTGGAATAGTTTCTTTTGTTTGTTTTAAATGTTTTTATTTTTTTTTGGTTAATAAAAGTTTATGTATATTTTTTTTTCTCTCAAACAAGTTGTTTTATGTCATTTATTATGTTATCCTGGTATTATTGTATTTTACCATAGAAAATTTAGGAATGTCCATGTAAACTACGTCTCTCAAAGGGTTTAGTACTTATATCAATATAGAGTCACACTGAGGCCCTGAGTTCGAAGCTACCTCCGGCAGGTATCTTTTTTTTTGTTAATAATGAAATGAATCCTTTTTTATCATTATTTTTTTTAAGTGAAACATTTAAATTAAAGAAAGAATTTTAATTAAATTATTTTGTTGAGCAAGACGATTAAATAATTATTTCTTTTTTTTTGTTAAATTTATTTTATCATTGTTTTAATTTATTTATATTGGTATATGTTTCCTTGGTTTTTTTCTTATATTTTTTTTCTTTTAGGGTTTCGCTATTTTCCTTAAAATAGTGTGGCGTCCGAACTTCAATTATTTTTTTTTTAGACAGGAGATATACTTGTATTTTACTTTTGATGGTTTGGTGAAAGTAGAAGGGTTGTGGATTAATTTTTTTTTTGAACCTTGGCGTCGCGACTGGGTTATCGGCACAATATTGCCCACTCCCGTCGGGGGACGGAGGGTGGTAGCATATTCTTGGCGCCCGAACAGGGACTGTTTCGGATAAACGATTTATAATTTTTTAAAACTAATTAATTTGAAAATAAAATAAATTTTATTTACGTACAGCCAACAATCCAAGATCATGGATTACAAATTAGATATTGAAAGACTCGCTTCCGACGAGTTGGAATATGAACTAAAAATCAGAGGATTTACGGGGATAACGAGGGTTGGGGATATGAAATCAAAATTACGGTCCCTATTAAAACTAGAAAGACAAGGAAGAACTATTCATCCTACCAAAACTGATTGTGATACAGATGATGAAATTAATATTTGTTTGGGGAAACTCAACGAAATAAAAAATAAAGTGCCGAATGCCAAAGGCAACGAGGTAAGAAAAATTGATGCAACTCTACAGCATGTATTAAATCGACTAAGGCGTATTCAGACTGAAGATGAAACCAAGAAATCGGCAATTTCGGAAATGAACGCGGCCTGCTTAGAATATTGGACCGCTATAGGGGTTCTAGGTCAGGATTCAGAAGTAGAGGGTGACGCTACGATTGAGGAATATGAAGCCAGTGCTAGCTCGGAAAAACGGACGGATGATTCGTCGAAAGTGACGACAATAATAAGGAAGACCCAGATCCCACCAAAAGATTGGGGCATTCATTTTTCGGGAGGAGTTAGTGGGCCTAGCGTTAACGCGTTCTTGGAGAGGATTGAAGAAATTCGGGAAGCCCTCAACGTTACGGTACAAGATTTATATTAGTCGGCGTTTGATCTTTTCGAGGGAACAGCCTTAGTCTGGTATAGAGCCATGCGGAGGGAGGTGAACAGCTGGCATGAACTAGTCAGGGAGTTGAGAAAGGAATTCGAACCTCCAGATTATGAAGATCGATTGTGGGACGAGATTAAAAGGAGAACCCAAGGGCCAACTGAAACGATAGGAATTTTTGTGGCAGTGATGAAAAATTATTTCAGTAGATTATAAGACCAACCTACCGAAGAACAAATGCTCAAGGTACTATTGAAGAACCTTCACCCTTATTATCTTGATCGATTGGCCCTAGTGAATATCGAAAGTATCCAAGATCTAATCGACTGTGGACGAAGAATAGAAAACGCGAAGTGGAAGATTGATATTCATCAACCACCCCCAAACATTCGAGGTTTGTTAGAACCAGACCTTGCATATACCACACCTCCTCGTCGAACATATGATCGAGAACAACCGAAAGTCTTCAATATGTCGACTTCGGTCCAACCTATCAGAAAATTTCATTGTTGGAACTGTTTAGATACGGGGCACTCATTTCGAAGATGTACGGCTCCAAGGAAAGTACTTTGTGAAGGATGTGGTCTAAAAGACGTCAAAAGGAATGCTTGTCCCAGATGTACAAAAAAGTCGGGAAACGAGAAGAGTGCCCAGGTCTGAGTGAACCAGAGCCTGGTGCCTTCTATTCGTTCACAACCAAGTTAGAATGGCAAAAGTGGATAATGGTGGTACAGGAAGTAATGTCAGGCAAGTGTGTAAGACCAATCGAGTATGTGACCCACTTGAATGACAGACGCCCATATGTGCGGATTAAGATTTTTGGTCTAACCTTTCTGGGTTTACTCGACTCTGGAGCTTCTCTGTCGGCTATGGATGGTAATTGCTGGAATAAGTTTGCTGCATTGGGGCTAACCATGAAGGAGGAACCAGAAATTAAGATATCCACAGCTAATGGCCATCAAATGGAGATTTTAGGGTCGACCGAGCTTCCAGTTGAACTCAAGGGGAAAATCTGTTTAGTAAAATTTCTGATCATACCTTCATTGACTGCCGCTGTAATTTTGGGAATCGATTTCTGGCGAAAGATGCGTTTACTTCCGGGTATGGAGATGGGTCAGCAAGAAGATTTGTCTAAGGAACATGATGGGAATGAGATTATCTCGAGTATGCTTGTTGGTAAAAAGAATTTATCACCAGCGGAACACGAGAAACTAAACTCGTTGATTAACCAATGGAGTCATTGGAAAACGAAAACATTCGGATGCACAAGCAGAGTGGAGCACATCGTAGACACTGGTGATCACAAACCAATAAAACAGCGTTATTACCCAGTCTCTCCATATATTCAAAAAATTCTGAACGAGGAATTAGATACAATGCTGAAAGAAGGAATAGTAGAGCCCTCTAAGAGTGCGTGGGCTTCACCAGTAGTTTTGGTTATGAAACCGGATGGCAGCCATAGGTTTTGCGTGGACTACCGCCAAGTGAACAACGTGACCAAACGGGACGCCTACCCCCTTCCTTACATTTCTAGCATCTTAGACAGACTTCGGGATGCTAAATATCTCTCATCACTGGATATTAAGAGCGCATATTGGCAGGTTCCTGTAGAGAAGAACAGCCAGGAGAAAACAGCTTTCACTGTCCCAGGAAGAGGCTTATTTCAGTTTACCCGCATGCCATTTGGCCTACACAACAGTCCAGCGACATGGCAACGGTTAATCGATGCGGTCCTAGGGGCTGACTTGGAGCCAAACGTGTTTGTTTACTTGGACGATATTGTTATCGTGACATCCGACTTTTCCGAACACCTCCGGGTATTGAGAGAGGTTTTTGAACGGCTAGCCGGAGAAAATTTATCTTTGAATTGGGACAAGTGCGAATTTTGTCGACCAGAACTACGTTTTTTAGGATATGTGGTCAACGAATCGGGGTTGCTGGTTGATCCAGAGAAGGTCGAAGCCATCCGCAGTTACCCAACACCTAATTCTGTGAGACAAGTGAGACAGTTTGTAGGGTTAGCTTCATGGTATAGGCGGTTTGTTGAAAATTTCTCTACTATTATCTCCCCACTTACCTCACTGCTGAAAAAGGGATGTAAATTCAAATGGGGTGAAGAACAAGAGCGAGCCATTCTGTATTTGAGAGAAAGATTAGTGAAGGCCCCTATCTTGGCTTGTCCAGATTTTGAGAGACCCTTCTTATTGCAAACAGATGCTTCTAATACGGGACTAGGGGCAATCCTATACCAAAAGTATGAGGAAGGAGAAAAGGTGATAGCGTACGCCAGTTGAAGCTTAACGCCAGCCGAGTGGAAATACAGTACAACCGAGCACGAGTGTTTGGCAGTGCTTTGGGCCGTAGAAAAGTTTCGCCCTTACCTGGAAGGTATGCCTTTTACAGTTATTACGGACCACCAAGCGCTGAAATGGCTCAACAATCTTAAGGACCCTCAAGGTCGATTAGCCCGTTGGGCCATTAAACTACAGGAATACCAGTTCACGATAGAACATCGACCTGGTAAGCAAAACGCAGCAGCTGACGCATTATCCCGAATACACGAACATGTGGTTGGAACGATCGAAGTGATTTTTGATGACCTTGATTCCTGGTACGTGAAAATGTTGGATAGGATAAAAAGAGATCCCGCTAAATATCCAAGTTGGAGAATAGAAAGGAACAAAATATTCAAGAGGATCGTAGACAAACGGAAGATCCTAGGAGAGGAGGCTCCCTGGAAATTAGTTGTGCCGAAGAGTAAAAGAAAAGAGGTGCTTTTTGATTGTCATGACGATCCTTTATCGGGTCATCTAGGTGGGTTTAAAACACTGCAACGGTTAAGGGAGCATTATTATTGGCCCGGAATGGCTTCGGACACTGCACGGTATGTAGGACGCTGTGAAACCTGCTTGGCCCACAAGCCTTTACAACGAGCTCCAGCTGGATTAATGGGTCAACAAAGAATCGTCGCTAGACCATGGCAGTTGGTTTCTGCTGATATTATGGGGCCTTTGCTTTTGTCGACTAGCCGACATCGGTTTATTGTAGCCTTTTCCGACTATTTTACTAAATATAGTGTTTTCGTACCGGTGAGAACTGCCACTGCGAAAGCTGTCAGTAATTTACTAGAGAAGGAGGTAATACTCATGTTTGGTGCTCCACAGACGGTTATATGTGACCATGGGCCACAGTTTAAGAGCCGGGAGTTTCGAGCAAAAGCAGCTGAATATCAGATAGACATCTCCTATACGCCGCACTACCACCCACAAGCAAATCCGATGGAACGACCTAACCGAGTGATCAAAACTCTTAACTCGTCCTATGTGAAGGAGAACCAGAGGCAGTGGGATAAAGAGTTGCCTAAATTAGCGTTTGCGATTAAAACGGCTGTGCATGAGGTGACAGGATTTTCACCAGCCTACTTGAATTTTGGTCGAGAGCTACCGCGTTCTGGTAAAGAGCATCCCAATTGGGATGATGAGGAACATAGCGATGCTGACTGCCGAAGAAAATATGCGGACAGGTTGCAAAACGTACCATTACTGTTCAAAAAGGTACAGGACAAGTTGACACGAGCTTACGAGAGAAGCAGTGCAACATACAATCTCAGGAGGAGACCTCAAGAATACTCCGCGGGAGAAACAGTCTGGAGGAGGAATCATCAGAGGGAGCAAATTACTTCAACAGGAAGCTGGCACCCACCTTCGTCAAATGCAGAGTTACCAAAAGAATCGGTGGTCTATTGTATGAATTAGAGGATATGGACGGACGAGACGTTGGAAAGTGGCACGTAAAGGACCTGAAACCTCACCCTGATGACGAGGCGATGAAGTAGAGAATGATGGCAGTAAATAATAGTTTAGATGTAGATAATATTGATAAGTATACAAAAAAAAAAATTTTAATTAAATTTTTTTTTTTGACAGGAAAAGGGAAGGTTGTTACGTTAAAATTTCGTGATACTTATTATTTTATTATTTTTTTTAAATTTTTATATTAATACAACTTTTGAGAGACTTAGTGAAGGCGTAATATTAGAAATAGTTTTAAGTTACGTGATAAATTTAATTACGATCCCAAAACAGCTGAGCGAGAGGCAGAGATGAGAGAGACCTTGCCAGCTGGGAGGAGAGACAAGTGACGAGAGAAGTCGGGACTTTGATGGAAGTGCACGAGGTGCGGGATTTGTTTTCTCTATCTTGTACGGTTTAACGAGATTTTTTTGTTGTGGTGTGCGTCCAAGGCGTTAGAACTTCGCGCCATACGAAAGTTTATTGCGAATTTCTCGAGAAGAAGACGAAAAAAGGACATCACCGGAGAACAAGAAGAACCGAGAAAATAGGACTGGCTGCCCCATCTAATTCTTCGGATTTGTAATTTTATTTCTTTTGTTATTATTATAATTTTATACATTAAACTAAGGATAGTAATTTTGTTTTTGTTTGAGTCCGGCTGGAATAGTTTCTTTTGTTTGTTTTAAATGTTTTTATTTTTTTTTGGTTAATAAAAGTTTATGTATATTTTTTTTTCTCTCAAACAAGTTGTTTTATGTCATTTATTATGTTATCCTGGTATTATTGTATTTTACCATAGAAAATTTAGGAATGTCCATGTAAACTACGTCTCTCAAAGGGTTTAGTACTTATATCAATATAGAGTCACACTGAGGCCCTGAGTTCGAAGCTACCTCCGGCAGGTATCTATTTTTTTGTTAATAATGAAATGAATCCTTTTTTATCATTATTTTTTTTAAGTGAAACATTTAAATTAAAGAAAGAATTTTAATTAAATTATTTTGTTGAGCAAGACGATTAAATAATTATTTCTTTTTTTTTGTTAAATTTATTTTATCATTGTTTTAATTTATTTATATTGGTATATGTTTCCTTGGTTTTTTTCTTATATTTTTTTTCTTTTAGGGTTTCGCTATTTTCCTTAAAATAGTGTGGCGTCCGAACTTCAATTATTTTTTTTTTAGACAGGAGATATACTTTATATTTTACTTTTGATGGTTTGGTGAAAGTAGAAGGGTTGTGGATTAATTTTTTTTTTGAACCTTGGCGTCGCGACTGGGTTATCGGCACAATATTGCACACTCCCGTCGGGGGACGGAGGGTGGTAGCAAATCTTCTTTTTAAAGATTTAATAAATTACCTAAATATAAAAAAACATGAGACTACACCTTATAATTCAAATTCTTTAGCTGCACTTAACCGTGCAATTTCTACATTTTTAGGAATATTAAGAACCTTAAATATTTCGCATAATGATAAGCCAGAAGACGAGAAAATTCGTCTTGCTGTTATTATTTACAACAACTCAGCAATAAACTAATTGAAAATTAGTCCAGATGTGATCATTTGGGGAACGAGGCCTGTTTTAGTAAACGACTTCCCGATTGTGCAAGAGTATCTGGTTCTGGAATATCATAACAGTCTAAAACGCTTACATAGTGCAATTAGACAAAATATTAAGGCTAACAAGGAAAAATACATAGAACGAGAAAATATTGACCGAGATGACGTTAGTGTTATCGATTCCGGGTCTGGCTAACAAAACAGGAAAGCGATTTGACTTGGCTAAAATAAAAGTTCGAAAACTGTTATATAAAAATGGAACAAAAAGAAAATTCACCCAAAAAATATTAAATTTCCTAAAAAATTGAATAAAAATAAAAAATTAACTAGGACAGAATCGGCTAAATTACATTCAGAATTTGATAAAATCATGAAAAACTTAGAACGTGAAAGATGCTTGTCTATTGTTCCAGATGCCTGTGCTTAAGATAATTCTGCTCATATCACTCCTGCAAACATTTCCAAGTGTTTCCTATGGACTGTAAATACAGAGACTCTCCGGGGGACCAGGAATAATGACTCTCCGATTAAACAAGACCTATTATATAAGTGAATATTATTCATTCTTAGATTATAGAAATTTAACATTACTTGATCAGGAAATTAGGGGCTTAGAAACTAGTATTAGAGGTATAAAAAATGATTCAGATTATAAAATATTACATTCAGTCTTATTACAACATTATGAACAATTATTCCTAAAAATAAATTATTTAAATAAACCAAAACGTTCAAAAAGGGGAATTATTAATGCCAACGGCTCTGGGCTCCATAGATTGGGGAAGGGGGGGGGGGTTAATGGACTAAGAAGACAGAAAAAGATACAATTCTTTAATACAAAAGGTTCAACAAAATATGTATCACATCGAGCATAATGAAAACGCGAGACTTAGTCTAAATAATCAACTCACAAAAGAATTAAATAAAGACATTGCTATACTTTCCCATTACAAAAAACAAATTTCAAAATTCTCACAGATACTTGATGTAACTTTGCAAAAACTAAATCACCATGATTTACTCGCTATTTTAACACTCTTAAATGAAAAGGTCAGAGATATAGAATAATCAATAGAATACTGTACAATGGGTAAAATACACCCAAGCATCATTAAACCAAATGAACTCGAATATATCCAGAAGGTTCAAAATAAATTACTAACCATGGATATGGAGTTGAATTGGTTAATTGGAAAAACAGTTTGCTCTATATCGAATAAAGGGATTATTTTCTATTTTATCCAATTACCTCTAAATACTTCAGGAATGATGACGTATCTGAATTTCCCTTATCCATTCATAAAAAATAATAAAACATATATAATGCCTGTTAAATCATCTTTAGTTGTTAAAAACAACTCTATATTATATCAATCTAATGAATGTATTAAGTATAATGAGGAATATTAATGTAAAAATATTACTTTAGTTAGTGACTTATGTATACAAGAGGTATTGAATAATAAAATCTTAACCCATTGTAAATTATTAGAAATTAAGTCTGGTCCTTACATTGAATATGTAAAAGAAGCTGGTCAATATCTAACTCAAAATGTCTAGTATAAATATTAAAAAGGATAATTTTGTTCAAAATTATCATTTTTATTCAACCTCTTTGTTGAACCTAGATTTAGGTGAAAGCTTCAATCTAATATGCCCATAGTTTATAATGAAATTGTACACTTTCCTTTTCTTTCTGAGCATGAGCCTCATAAAATTATACCTACTAATTTTAGTTTAGAAGATTTAAAACAGATACAATTCGATCCTCTTACAATTGAAATGTTAGAGGATTATATCCTAGATCATAATGAAGTTTTATTGTATATAGTTACTGGTATTGTATTTTATTTATTAGGAATCCATTTGTATAAGCATTTTAATAATATAAGAAAATATTGTAAAAATGGGCGTAGCGTTCCTGTTCCCATCCCTATGCAATCTATTACAACCCCTACACCTGTGTATTCTGCAGAATTTGATGGAAGAGCTATAGCCTACCAAAATGCCTATATTTCAAATAACCTTAATACTTAAAAACGGCAAGGGTCTTCGCCGCTTAAAAGGTTGGAGGAGTTAACAAATAAGGCTCCTGACCCAGGAAGTTATGTTTATGAAATAGGTTTATAGCCCCAGGAAGCTATGGCATTGCTTCCTGGCCACTGTGTACTAACTCAGCTTGTGCAGGTGCATTCACCTTAACCCCTTCCACTTTTCTTATGAATATATATGTCAGCTCTAGAATTTAAAAGATAGTCTATCTGTAGTTAACACTATCAGTAGCTCAGTCATAGCTCACTATTTTATATTATATAACTTTGTAATCTGTTTAATAAAGTATTTTTTAAGACTTGCAAGCATCGACCTTGTTAATTTAACTACTGACATGTTCCTACTCTCGTATCTCTTGAAAAGTCGTTGAGAGAAGGGTAAAAAAATAGAGAGTTCATTATGCAATATTGTTTAATTTATGATTATTTTAAAATCTTCATGAAATTTTGTTATTACGATAAATCGATCAATGCTTTTTCAGATAACAGTTTGATACGCGAAGGAAAATATTAGATAATTGTTTAGTTGGGTACTGTTGACTTGATGATCGTGTTTAGTAGCAGATCTAGGTATTTTGGGGCCCTGGGCCATACGATCTCTCTTGGATAGGGCTGACGGAGGTTTGGGAGGCCCCCTAAAGTTTCTAATATGTCTATAATGTATTAGCCATTTACTTAATTCTTCAATGGAGCGGGCCCCTGGGTGATTGTCCCCTTTCCATAAATTAATTCTATTTTATTATTGAAAACTAATTATTTTAATTACAATAATGACTTTAAAAATAATTTTGGCATATTCTTCCCACATTTTTTTCGATCATTAGATAATTGATATTAAGTGCTAATTTCAAGTAGTTTAAAATGTTGAAATGAAATTGTTGTTTATTTATTTTTAAATATTTATCATTATTTATTTATTTGGAGGCGGGAAGGGTGGATTTCATCGATTTGGTAAAGGTTCATTAGGTTTGCGAAGTTGATAATGTCAAATATACCACCGAAATTTTGTTCGGACTTGAGCATTTCTACTAAATTATTAATTTTAAAAATTCATTGGTATAGGTATCGTTTTCTAGGTTTTCAAACGGCGCTATTTCATGCGCATTTTTTGTTTCTGTTGCCGTTGGAGTTTTTAATAATAGAGAAATCGTTTATTAGATTTTTGAGGGTTTTGATTCCATTTGTCTGAATTTACTTTTTACTGTGCGCATTTAGCATTACATTTGAAATTTTTTTTTATAGTAAATTTTCCTAAAAAATCCAATGAACAATAACTTCACCTATAAAAATTTCAACTGCTATAGTTATTCGAAATGAGCATGTTCGACAAAAATATCCAATTCGAAAAACCGATTAAGAACGTTTGAAAATCCAATAAACGGTCTTTGTAAATGCAGAAATGTTCAACAGTAAATCGAAATGCGCATGCTGGAAAAAAATTCAATTCAAAAAACGGAATTAATAGAAAACATCATAGAAAACTTCAACAGCAACGATAAACAGAAATACGCAAGCGCGACAAAAAATCCGATAGTAAATTCGGAAATAGTACTCTTGAAAACCTATTAAACCATACCGATGTATTTTGAAAACTAAAATAATAAATATTTAAAAATAAATAAATTATTTTATTTCAAAATTTTAAACTTCTAATCTAAACTGAAATTAGCACTTAATATCAATTATTTAATAAAAGAAAAAAAAATGTATAAAAGAATATGCCAAAATTATTTCAAAAGTCATTATTGCAATTAAAGTAATTATTTTTAAATAATAAAATAGAATTAATTCATGCCCGGTTGGGTTACAATTGAAATGTAAAAAGTTACAATTGAAATGCAAAAGGTGAAAATTGATTTGGAAAAGGTTACAATTGACTTGGAAATGCTATATATATTGCCGTGTATCTAAATTGCGAATCGCGGTGTGGTTTTTCAAGGACATAACATAGCCGCCCGAAGGTTTGGTCCTTGGACGTTCTGCTTCGGGGATTGAAATGTAGGTCCTAGTACGCCTGCTGATTCCGAACAGCCGTAATCCGTGGACCTTGATCCGTTTGTCACTGTCCTTGGACCCGAAAGAGTCGGTGTGAAGGACACTGCCGAATTTGCCCCAAAGGGACCGATTGTGAATCTGTGAATAGCCTGCCGCTGCACCATAGAAACCATGGTTCGTAGCAACGTGAGGCTGGGGGACCCCCTCCAGGCTGTTCTCAATCAATACATGTCTATCAATACATGTTCATGTATGAATACCACATCGCGCGGCCAAAGATCTTCATTCGTGCCAACCGAAAAAAAAAAAAGAAAAAAAAATATATATATATAGTTTTAATTATTTTATTTTGTGCTGATGGTTATTTATATATATACTTTTTCCCCATCTTGGAGTTCTCAGAGTTCACTTCGTGAACTGGTGCGGGAGAGTTAAGTGAGGAGTTAAGGATTATGGGAAAAAAATATATAAATAAACACAGCAAAACCTATATAAGGCTATAGAAAAGTAACTAAAGGCAGTTGTGTTTTAGACATTGTAGTGTTCACTTCGTTCTCCCTATCTCTCTTTTTTGTTTAGTTTCGTGCCGAACAGGTTTTAACTGGCGCCGAAACCCGGGACCTTTAGATATTTGTGAGTTCTGGCAGAAATTAATTTCGCTAGTTTATATGCCACTTAGACCGAGTACATTAGACGAAGTAGTACGCGAACTTCAGACGTCTTCAAGGATGACAGAAGAAGTAACACCTCGACAGCCGTTAGCACTGAGATAATGCAGGCAGTTTAGGCTGAGATGATGTGGTTGGAATGGATGCGGATGAGGACCGCGACGGCCACCTATTTGAAGAGTGCTATAGCAGAGCTGGAGAAGTTCGGAGGTGAGGTAGGTCACCTTAATCATTTTTTGAAAAGAGGCCAACAAATCCATGTGATGCTGGAGTCTAAGATAACAGCAGGGTTAGTGGACCAACTCGATGTCTTGGAGTTGAGGGCGTCATTGGTAGGAAGGGTGCGACGCAGTGTTTTAAATCACAGCCAGGCAGATGAACTGACGGTGTGGGACGAAGTAGTGCGGCTTGAGTTTGGTGCAGAGGTGGTGGTGGGAGCAGGAGATGCAGTCTCCTGGGTATTGATTGTTGGTCTTATATTGACTTTTGTTTCCTTCTTTTTAAGAAGTATTTGCCTGTTTGGGCAGTCCCGGTATGAGGCCACATGAAGGCCACCGCAGTTTGCACATTCGGGTTGGGTGTTTCGTGGACATTCATGTGTCTCGTGGTTTTCACCACATCGAACGCATTTTATAATACGCCCACAGAAGTTTTTTGTGTGGCCAAATTCCTGACACTGCCTGGGGCCGCTTATATTTTTCAGTTTTTCAACTGAATAACCCATGTGGTCGACCACGAGACACATGAATGTCCACGAAACACCCCACCCAAATGTGCAAACTGCGGTGGCCTTCATGTGGCCTCATACCGGGACTGCCCAAACAGGCAAATACTTCTTAAAAAGAAGGAAACAAAAGTCAATATAAGACCAACAATCAATACCCAGGAGACTGCATCTCCTGCTCCCACCACCACCTCTGCACCAAACTCATACGCCGGTGTCCTATTCAATGGACCACCCACGCCCACACCAATCCCCGCACCCGCAACCACACCCCACCCCCAACCCCACAGCCGTCCACGGATACACCCGCATGGGTTGAGGGCTTACTCACCATGATCAGTGACATGAAGGCTATGTTTCATACTGTCATGAGCACGCTTAACATCGTGCTCCAACAAGCCTTCGCAGCTAAAGTTAATGGATAGATACTCTATCCTTAACTATAACATAACAGGGCTCGTAAAGCTAAAGCTCGAGCTGGAATCCCTCCTGGCCTCTCATAGGCCATCAGTTGTCGCACTTACAGACCCAAACTAAACAGGCAAACGCGAATATACTTTCACGGTTATCACACTTACAGACTAGACCCACAAACCCCCGCACACGGTGGCGTTGCACTTCTGGTGCGCTATGACGTCCCCTCTAAACTTATAAACAATAACACACTCAATGACGAAAAACACACAGCCGTCACTGTACAAGTAAAACTTAAACACACATACAAAATCACATGTATATACAGAAGACCAGGATCACAAATCGACACTTTCAAAACACTCTTACGGGAAATCGAAACAGACAGACAACACATCATCGTAGGGGACCTAAACGCTAAACACCACACTTGGAACTGCACACAGCCAATTGCATTAGGTACCCACCTCACTAAAACAAAATGCACAGTCGCATACACCCCAATGCCTACACATACAGACATCACTCAAACCCAGCGTACGCATCTACACTCGATCTGTTACTCACACAACAATCACACAGATTCACAGATTGCACAACAATAGAATTCAGTGACAACGACCACATCCCCGTTATCTATCACCTCGGCCGTGAAACAACAAGAATCCCACCAACAGAACACAAATACAACTTTACAATACAACATTCCCATCTTGGAGTTCTCAGAGTTCACTTCGTGAACTGGTGCGGGGGAGTTAAGTGAGGAGTTAAGGATTATGGGGGAAAATATATAATTAAACACAGCAAATCCTATATAAGGCTGTAGAAAATTAAATAAAGGCAGTTGTGTTCTAGACATTGTGGTGTTCACTTCGTTCTCCCTATCACTCTTTTCTTTTTAGTTTCGTGCCGAACAGGTTTTAACTCATATATATATATATATATATATATATATATATATATATATATATATATATATATATATATATATATATATATATATATATATATATATATATTTTTTTTTTTTTTTTTTTTTTTTTTTTCGTTAGGGCTATCTATGGGCCACGATGCTTGTGTTTTACATAGCTGTATGTTTCTGGTTGTTATAGTCGTTGTTTACTACGATTGGTGTTCTGAGTGGTGGGTTTGGCAACTGCTTTCTTATATGTGCCTTGAGCTTTTCTGATGGCCCAGTAGACCTTCATTTTCTTGCTAAATTCAATCTTGCGCTCCTCAGACCATTTCCTGGTCTTGTCCTTTGGTCTGTGGGTAGTTTCTGTGAGAGATGTTACGAAAGATGCAGTTTTGACAGCAATGTGATAGTCACTCCGGTCATCTATGTCATTTTGATCAAATATGGAGTTCCACAAGATCCTTCTCTACTTCCTTCATCCACAAGAATCCAGTGGCCTTGCCCTTGTTAGCAACCTTGAAGATCCTATGGGACAACCTGTTAGAGTCCATTGTGGACAGGTATCCGTAGAAAGTCAGTCGCCTTCTTCTGATAGCATCTATGAGGTTTTCTTGATGCTAGTAGAGCTCACGATTTGGTTTATACCATCGTCTTCCATCTGGTAGAATCCTTGGTCCTACTATCCTTCTCAGGAACTTTCTTTCTTGTACTTCAAGGGCTCTTAATGGGGTCTTCTTAGTTAGATATAGACACTCTGCTGTATAGAGAACTGAAGGTCTGACTACTGCATTGTAGTGTCTTAGTTTTACATTCATCGATAAATGTTTGGAAGCATCCAGTTTTCTACAGGCATAGTAAGCTTTGTCTAGTTTGAGTCTCCTGTGTTCGAGAGCCACTGTTTCGCTGAGGTCCTCCGAAAACCATTCTCCAAGGTACTTGACACTTCTGGTTCTCTTGATGTAGATATTATTACTGACTCTCATCGTTCTAGGTGCATCTTTGATGTTGGTAACAAACTCGGTCTTTCCTATGTTGATCAAGAGACCTGTTTTAGCCGCTATTCAGTGCAGTGCTTGGAGCTGAGTAGTAGCCTCTTGCATGTCGTTTGACAACAAAGTAAGATCATCAGCAAAGGCCAGGCATGGGACCCTAAGGTTGTCTGCTTTGATCCCTATCCTTAATCCGATGTTAGCTGGTTAGCCTCTTGCATGTCGTTTGACAACAAAGTAAGATCATCAGCAAAGGCCAGGCATGGGACCCTAAGGTTGTCTGCTTTGATCCCTATCCTTAATCCGATGTTAGCTGGTAGGGATCTCTTCCACTCTCTAATGATCTTTTCCAGAACACAATTAAATAATATGCATGAGATGCCGTCTCCTTGTCTCACCCCTGTTTTAATGGCGAAATTCTCCGAGAGCTGTCCTCTAAACTTTACTTTGGCTGTGGTGTTTTGCAGGGTGGCTTGCACCAGCCTATTGATCTTGTCATTGAGTCCTAGTTCTCTGGTGTTAAAGAGATTAATTTTTGGAAGTCGACAAAGATAGCTACCCATTGCCTGGCTCTTTCCTTGCTGTATTGAAGGATGGTCTTCAGTTTTTGTTTTTGTTCGGTACAAGACCTCGATGCTCTGAATCCTGCTTGATATTCTCCTAACTCATTATCCAGCTGTCTCGTTACATGCTGTTCCAAAATCTTGAAAATATCTTATAGGTGACAGCAAGGAGTGACACTCCTCTGTAGTTGCTGGGGTCTGTTTTGCTTCCCTTCTTGGGAATCGGATGGATAATGGCTGACGTCCAATCATCTGGGAGCCTCTCACTAGCCCATATGTCCAGGATCACTTTATGTATTCTCCCTAACGTATGTTCTCCGGGATGTTTCAGCATTTCTGCTACTATCCCGTCTTCTCCAGATATATAATATATATATATATATATATATATATATATATATATATATATATATATATATATATTTATATATATATATATATATATATATATATATATATATATATATATATAGTCATAGATATATAACTATAAACCAGATATATATATATATATATATATATATATATATATATATATATATTTTTTTTATTTCTTTTGTCACTGTAGACCGTGGAGATCCTTGGCCGCGCGATGTGGTATTCACACATGGGAGAGACCACACCGCGATTCTCAATTTAGGTACACGGGGTAGGGAACATGCAATTGTGTTAACGGTAGATTTAATACAAATTTTTTTTTACATATATTGTTACATTTATTTTCTAATTTATGTATCTATGAGGACAGTGGACCGGAGGTCGAGATTATTTCTTTATTGTTTCATTAGTATTAGTATTATTTTGTAAATATATCGTAGTGATGTTTAAGATTATTTTTCTTTTGTTTTGTTTGTACATAATCATTGGAATTCTCAAAGTTGTGAGTATTTATTTTTTCTGTGATTGTGGTAGTGTATAAGGTTCTTTTTTTATTTATTTTTAAGTTGTTATTATTCATTTCTGTTATTGTGTTAGTTTATAAGAATTTTTTTTTGTTTTATTTCTTTCTTCTTTATGTAAGAGTTTCCGAGGACTGTTCGGAAACTGGCAGGGGGGAGTTATGAGCGGCAGTAGGGTAGTATTACTTCTAATACCATGAATGCTAAACATAAACAGTGTAAAGGATATATAAGGAGGATTATAAGAAAGAATAAATCAGTATGTTTTCAGAAGTCGAACAGTGAGTTTTATTTTCAACCTTTTCATTCTTTTTTTTATTATTTTTTGTGTCACATCGCTTAACTTATATATATGTATATATATATATATATATATATATATATATATATATATATATATATATATATATATAAGTTAAGAGCCAGAGCTGGGCAATAACAGAGCTTAATCCCTCTCATGAGTGTAAACAACTCCTAGACCTTATATAAAGAGGATTACTTTCTAAATAAAGTCAGTTGTAACCGATCTCTCTGAGTGTGCTTTTACTTAAACCTTTTTTTTTTTTTTTTGTTTTTTGTGTCTCAAACACGTTAATTGGTGCCGAAACCCGGGACCGGCCGGTATAAAACGGAACCTGAGTGAATTTTTTTTGACCTAGTTTTTTTTTGCGTGTGCTTACGCATTGTACAAATACTGAACAAGGATGACGGACGGTGTCTGTAATAGCATCGTGAGGCCCGCTACACTGAATCTGTCAGGAGATACCGGAAACAACGCGTTGGCCTGGATAAAGGTCAAGGTGGCGACAGCTCAGGAGCTGCGGAAGGACGTTTCCAGCTTGAGGGAGTTCAATGGCGAATCAGGCGAACTGAACCACTTCATCAAGGGAGGCGACCGTTTTACAACGAGGCTAGCAGCGAAAGAAGCCGAAAATTTATTGGACCCGCGCGATGCCGAGTCACTAAGAGTGAACCTCATCGGCAGGGTCAGAAGAAGTATTCTGAACCAAATTCAAGCGGACGAAGAAACTTCTTGGGAAATAGTGAAGGAGAGGTTGAAAAAGGTGTACGGAGGAGGAAGATGGACGATCGAGGAGGACATTCTCCAGATGTTCTGTGAAAGGCGGCAAAGCAGGCAGACACCGGGGCAGTTCGCGGCAATCATGCTACAGCGATACCAAAAATTGAATGCAAAGATGAGAGAGATCATATCCGCGGAGGAAACAGATGCTCACATGTTGATTCTGTCCACAGTATGGAAGGTGCAGCTAGCAAGGCAGATAGGAAAAAAGGAAGGATTTCCCGCCGAGAAGACGTTTCTCGAGTGCGCCCAGGCATTTGTCGATACAGGGGCCCGAGAAGAAGAGAGTAACAGAATGGAAGTGGATGAACCCGAATGGACTAGGGTTCCCGCCAATCGACCAAGAATCTCGGCGACTCCGCGGAGGAGGGCATTTATCAGAGAAAAACCGTCCACGACGGAGAAGAAGACTTGGCAGCCAAGAATAAAGTTGAGAAGGAAGCAGACGACTGTATGAGGCGGGTGCTCGCAGAGAGGCGACCGAGCTTGCGTCATCAACAATGTAGGCAGGTGAGTTAAAGAATTGGTTGCCTATTATTAAAACGAACAGCGAAGTGAAGTGCCTTGTGGACACAGGGAGCTCGAGTACCCTGCTGTCGAAAATAGCGGCGGAGAGTTTGTGTGGCAAGGGGAAGGCACTTCAGATCCGGAAATGCAAGTGTAGGCTAGTTACCTTAGGTGGGCCATGTAAGGTGATGGGTGAGGCGGACATGGGATTGAGCGAGTGGGGGAAAACGGGAGCGCGATTACAAGTTCATATAGTTGAGAGCATGCCCAGGGAATATCAGGCTATAGTTGGGTGCAACCTGTTAGAGAGGGTAGGCGCTAAGGTGGAAAATAAACAGGGCAGGTGGTATGTTAGAATAGGAGGCAGGTCATACACATGTCACCGCGCTGTTAGAGGCGCTCGGGTGGGGGCCGTGAATAGGGTGGTAGAGTGGAGAAACCTATTGCGAAAAGAATTTCGGGACATCTTTTATAAGGAAGGAGAGATATTAGGTGTCACGAGAAAGACAGTGCACGAAATTCCGTTGAAACAAGAGAAAATTACATACGTAAAGGAAAAACGGTATCCCCAAGCGCTGAGGCAACACATCCGGGAAGAGTTGGAGGAGTTGAAGCGGCAGGGAATCATAATTAATAGTTCCTCCCCGTTTAATAGTCCCTTGTGGGCAGTGAAGAAGAAGAGTACGACAGGGCAAGAGAAATATAGAGTAGTTGTGGACTTTCGTCAGTTAAACGAAAATACGAAAGACGAAGCTTATCCGATTCCCAGGTTCGAGGACATAATAGACAGACTTAGCGGGGCTACCATATTCAGCACGTTAGACCTAAAGGCAGGGTATCACCAGATCAAAATTCATCCTAGAGATCAGGCGAAAACGGCCTTCACGTTTGAACGGGGGCACTATGAGTTCACGAGAATGCCATTCGGACTGAAGAACGCGCCCCTCACGTTTCAAAGATTAATGGATGAATTTCTCACGGGTATCGACGAAGGGATATGCCAGGTCTACATGGATGACCTTTTGGTATTCAGCAAATCGGAGGAGGAACATGAGCAACACCTGAGACAAGTATTCGCGAAAGTAAGGGAATTCGGGTTGAAACTGTCTCCAGAGAAGACTGTTTTGGGTTTGGCCGAAATAATTTTTTTAGGGCACACAATATCACGAAAAGGGGTTAAGCCGGATAGGTCCAAAGTGGAGGCGATCACCAGGATGGCAATACTCCGGGATGTAAAGGCATAAGGAGACTTCTGGGGGCCCTAAACTATTACCGACGGTTCGTACCGGACATGGAGCGTTACTTAGTACCTATAAATAATTTACTGAAAAAGGTAGCGCGGTTAGTCGTCACACCTAGTATGGAGGACAACCTGAAGAAATGTATGGAGCACCTGAAGGAGGAACCTGTCCTAGCATTCCCAGATTTCAATAAGCAATTTACAGTGACCACGGATGCCAGTGAGTATGCCTTGGGTGCAGTGTTATCCCAGGAGAATGACCGCGGGGAACGGCCTATAGCGTACGCGAGCAGAAGACTGTCTGATGCCGAAGCAAGATATAGCGCGCTCGAGAGGGAGTTGTTAGGCATCGTTTGGGCGATTGACCATTTCCGGCCATACTTATTCGGAAGGAGATTTAGGGTCCAGACTGATCACAGACCGCTACAGTGGGTTGGACAGTTGAAAGAGTCGTCGGCTCGAGTTGCACGATGGAAAGAGAGGTTAAGCCAGTATTCCATGGACATCGTCTACAAAACTGGCAAAGAAAATGTAGTCGCCGACTGGTTGTCACGGGCATTGATAGTGAATGCCATAGAAGAGGACATAGCGGGGTCATCAAGGGACATCCGACAATTTCTACAGGATTGGTCACCAGAAGGCGGAGGAGAGCAGGCTATGACAGAGGTAGTGAGGGAAGAGACGTCATCACCCAGAGACAGTTCTACAGATGAGGGACCACAGGATATAGAGGAAGTCTAAGAGATCATTAATGATAAATCGCGCCAGGTAATCTGGAAGACAAAGACTTCGGGTATGCTTACGATTGAGTACTTGCGTTACGGGAGGTTACGCATAAATGTTATTTCGTCACAACCAGGGGTGTGATTAGATCTTGTCTGGAAAGCACTGAAAGACGCGTCTAAACCGGGTCAGACACACCACATATATGTGGGTAACGCCACCATCTGGGACAAAATCAAACAGGTGTGGAAGACGGATCAAATTCCAGATCGAGTCTTCATTCGATGTAGGCTAATGGTTGAAACCATCAGAGACGTCGAGCGACAGAAGGAGTTAACCGGGGCGTACCACCAGGGTAAGACCAACCACCGAGGGGCCAGTGAAACGCTACAAGCATTCAAGAGACGGTACTATTGGTCAGGGATGCGGCGGACCATTCAAGAAGTCATCGGTGCATGCGAGGTCTGCATGACTACTAAGTATGATCGCCACCCACCGCAAGCAGTGCAAGAAGAGACGCCGACAGGTACATTACCTCTCCGGGATCTTCAAGTGGACACGTTCACGTGGAGGGGGTTTACATGGATAACGGCTATAGACGTGTTCAGTAAAGTTGCGATGGCTCATCTCATACAAGGCAAAGCGGCGGAATCGGTGCTACTAGCCTTACAGAAGCCTAATGGTTATAATAGCCTTATGGTTCATGTTTTACGGAGTACCCGACCGCATAACATCCGATAAAGGAAGGGAGTTCGATAACGCGATCCTGAGCGAAGAAATGCGGAAATTAGAAGTCAGGTGGCACTTTAATACTCCGGGACACTCGAAGGGTAGGGGAGCGGTAGAACGGTTACATAGCACCCTAAGCGACCACCTCAGAGTGTATCACGTGGAGCAGGGGTGGACCCCAGACATAGCGATGCGGAAGGCAATTGCAGCGTACAATCATTCAATCCACTCAGTTACGGGATTTGCGCCGTTCGAAGTACTATTTAGGGTTCGAGGCCCCAGTAGGGATTGTGAGGCGACGATAGGGGACATTACGAACGGCCGGGAAATCATGGCAAACCACGTCCGATTGCGGGAGTCGTGGGAAAAAGCGCGGAAAAGAATAATAAAGGAGAAAAGAACCAGGGTAGGTAAGGAAAACGCAAAGGTACGGGATTGCGGGGAAGTAAAGATCGGGTCAGTAGTATACCGGCGGATTGGATCTAACAGGAGGAAAGAACCTCGGAGATACGAGGGGCCATTCCGCGTCGTCGTAATATGCGAACATAACGTGGTAACGATCGAGAGTATTGGGGACCCTAAGAGGCGGCGAACAGTCCACATCGAGCAACTGAAGTTTCCTTTGGGGTCTGGAGTGCCTTCGCCTGTGCAACCGGAGGAAATATTGTAAACGAGAGTGTATTTTTTTTATTTTTTTTTTTGTATTTAAATTGTATTTCTTAGTTTTTTGTTATTTAAAGTCTAGTGCTTATTATTGTGCAACAGTGGTCGTGGTTTAGTTGTGTTTTCTGTTTTGAATACTTCAATTGTTTTTTATAGAAGGAAATTGTATGTATTTAGTTTATGGATTTGGTTGTTTCTATGAGCTGTAACGTTGTACAGGGATAAACGCTGTGCATTACTCAGACTGGTCATTCCTTTAAGTTTCCAAAAGTGTCTGGAAACTGGAGGGGGGGGGGGAGTTAAGAGCCAGAGCTGGGCAATAACAGAGCTTAATCCCTCTCATGAGTGTAAACAACTCCTAGACCTTATATAATTACTTTCTTTTTTTTTGTTTTTTGTGTCTCAAACACATTAATTTTTAAATAAAAGCACATTCAGAGAGATCGGTTACAACTGACTTTATTTAGAAAGTAATCCTCTTTCTACTTTACATTTATTTCTCCTGAAGATTTACTCACCTCAGTCCTCAAGTCCAGAACTAACGACTTTGGCCCTGATCACATTCCTGTGAAAATCATCAAACTATGTCTCCCTGCCATTTTTCGCTTCCTTTTACATATCTATAATTTTTCCCTCCTAAATTCCATTTTTCCAGCAGCTTGGAAAAAAAGTCATAGTCCGTCCATGAATAAAGTTCCGGTTCCCTCCACAGTTTCCGACTTTAGAACATCAATATAAAGATTTATAAGAATATAAATTAAAAGAAAAATCAAATTAAACATGCTCCTGAACTGACTATACAAATTAACTAAATTAACTATGCCAATAAAAACAAAGAAAATGTAAATAACCTTACTACTCCGTTGCGCAACAAATTCACTAAAATTATAACAAACAGACTGTCTTACTATTTCTCACATTAACTACAAACTACTGCACATACTTATAGGGTAGTTACACAAAAATAAAATAAATATGTACATAATTGGGCAAGCAAACAACACAGGCAATAACACAGAGGGATAACCTTAACGTAACCAACGTGATAAAAAGTCCCAAGCTGTAATAGTCTTAGACGGTGTTATTACAGGGTGACTGTGGCTAACAACCCGATAGCCCATTGCTATTCTTAAACAGTTCCTAAGATTTCGAGATTCTATACCTCCTAAAATCCGTCAGCTCCTTGTATCCTCCCTCATTTTTCCCCACTTCGACTATGGCTGCCTTGTGGATGGTGGACTATTTGGTAGGCTTGAGATGAGACTGAAGAGACTAATGAATTGGTGCTCTATTGTCTCCAGTTGGTATACCGAGTTAAAGTGGCTTCACCCTGTTTTCCGACGGTAATATTTCCAAGGTATCTATCTTTTCCGAACTTTCAAAACCAAAAAGCCTCCTTATATTCTTTATTTGCTCACCCCCTGTTTCTTAGTAAACTCTTTAAACACCAGATCCCAAGTTACAAACTTGTATATACCCTTTCATAGAACTTCCTTCTTTAAAAGATCCTTTACCTGTCGCGCTACTTCATTTTGGAATTCCATACCCAACTTCATTCGCATATCATCCTTAATCTCCTTCAAGCATCAATTATTTCTCCGCCTCCTTAAATAACAATCTTCCGCATTTATGCAAGTACTAAAGTTATATATATATATATATATATATATATATATATATATATAT
Organism: Rhaphigaster nebulosa; assembly: GCA_948150685.1. Taxonomy (NCBI): domain Eukaryota; kingdom Metazoa; phylum Arthropoda; class Insecta; order Hemiptera; family Pentatomidae; genus Rhaphigaster; species Rhaphigaster nebulosa. The sequence continues at coordinate 10,241,303 of OX411307.1, forward strand.
ATATATATATATATATATATATATATATATATATATATATATATATATATATATATATATGTATATGTTCATTTTAACTGTTTATAGTTTCATATTTAATTTATTATGTCTATTGTTTGTTAGTGTAAATAGGTGTACATATATATTTAATCAAGAATTAAATGTCTGCAATTATTGGAATCTCTTGTATTTCATTTTATTATTTAACTTTTTCTTAATTTATTCACTGTATGTAAGCTAGACAAATATAACAAGTACTGAACTTTTCTGTTGTTCTAAGGGAACTAAAAGTCCCAGAATAAAAATTTATTTTCATTCATTCGTTCATTCAAAAGGAAATTATATTGTCTGAAAATAAGTGGATAAAATATTTGCTTTTTCCAAATTTATTATTCTTTTTAGCAAGAACAAAAATAACAAAGCTAAAAGTTTTATTCGAACGAAATTCTAGTAAACCAAAGTAAAGATTGGTCATTTTGAAAAACGATAAATTTTTTAAATAAGACTAGATTAATCTTATAAATCATAAAAACACTGTTTAGTGCCATGTTTTATCTAAAGTTTATATTATGATTATAAGAATTTCGTTTTTAATCATACTTTGTTTTTCTCTAAGAGTTTATAGTTACTTAATGTCATTTTTTATTCTCTGTTTTATTTTTAAAATTAAATTATTAAAAAAATGTTTAAGAGAATAAAAGTTTGGTTTCCTAAACAAGTTTATTGTTTTGCTGCGTAATTCCTTTTTAAGAAAAATAAACAAATAAGCACAATAATAATTGCATAATGTATTAAACGGATAATATGTATATATATATATATATATATATATATATATATTCTATAAAAGTAGAAAAATAATGTTACGGGGACTGAGTTAGCTAACAATAACTGGCCCCTGTCACCTTGTGAGTTAAGGATGAGTTAAAATGTATGAGACAATTCTTATGGCTTTCATAGAAGCTTATCTATTCCAGGAGCTTATGTATGTAGCCCTGTAGTGTAAAATGAATCCTATCCTATCTCAAGGTGGAGCTAAGCCAACGCTGTCAGTTTTTTTACCAACTTTTTCCCCCATAATTCGAGTGGATCTATTGATTAATTAAAAACTAAAATTTGTACACAAAATTGGTAGGGTCATATGGCGTCTAGTATGATGGCTAATCTATAAAATAAAGCACCTCGGCTTCGTCCGACCTAATGAAGGAGAAGTTCCTGAACAATGGAATGCCTACCTTATACGAAATTTATTTGATTGTTCTTCCATGTTGTTAGTATTATTTCATATTTAATTTAAAATCCTCTATGTAAGAAGTAAAACTGAAATTTAAGTATTAGAATTTATTTCTCAATAAATAATTAACTTTAAGAAGATGAAAAGTTGTAACACAAAAAACTCATAACATAAATGTAAACAGAAAAAAAAAGTTTTCTGTTGGATAAGAGCTTTAAAAAAATGAGATTAATCAGTGCACAAAGATCTTATACAAAATGACCACAGGCCTTGGTTAATACACCTACAAGTATGATTGTAGTAAAACAATATTTCGATTTTGAGAAAACATAAATTATTCAACCATTGATAAAAAATTTAAATAACACTTATGGTTAGAGCATCAAGACAAAAGTAGCTGATGGCATTGAAATAAAAATAAATAGACTCCAGGAGGCAACGGACTATTTCTGGCTGGACTGAAATAGAGCGTTTTTTGTTGGTGCCTTTGTCTGGAGTCTGGACCCTCATGGGAAAAGTCAGCCAGCATTGCCGGTTGGGCCTCTAAATATGTCTCTCACACAATGCCATCCATACAAAATCATCCCTTGTTAATGATATAATTGATTAATAAAAATATAGACTTCCCTCCCCTTTTTTACAAGACCCAGTATCACAGTAGGACGATATTGACCCTACTTGTGACTTCTTTTACTTATTACTTATAAAAAGTATTTAAATTCTGACTAAACTGTCAATTGATTATTTTCCGAAAATAAGCGAACCAAATCAAGTAGTAATTGTTGAATAATCTATCAATCTGAAATATCTGTTTGCAATTATTTTGATTCATCCATCTCGATCTTCTTTGTATTCCCAAGAAGAAGAATTGACATAAGTTCCGATACCAAAGACAAAAAAATATTTCATATTAAAGCCTAGTCAATTTGGAGATAATTTCAGTAAATCTAAAATTAATAAAGTCCTCAAAAAACATTATATTGCTGGAACTTGTTCTTGTTCTTCTTCATAAAGCCGCAGCCGTCCTATGGTGTCCTCTCCGGTGTCAGCCTGCAGAGCTGCACAGCGAATAAAGGTAATCCGCATTCCCATCCTCTTGGAAGCATGAGGGACGTGTAGCGAGCTCTGCTATGCCGATCTTATGTAGGTGGCTCGGCAGGTAATCATGGTCCGTGGTATTTTATAAAAACTTAAAAATCCTGAACCCTCTAAAAACAAACTCAAATAATGTGAGTCAACTTGAAAAAAAAAATAAAATAAAATAAGTCACTGTTAGTTATTACAGCTGATACTACAAACTTGGATATTAAATATCGGATAGGCAACTATGTTTCTGTGTGTTCCACTTCTGAAATTCTATTGACAATCAATTGTACAGCTGAAAGGCTACAATAAATACCTTGTGAAAAGTATAGGAAAAAATTCTTTGTTCCAGGCAGATTTTTCACCAATAATAATTTCAACTTTAACGAAGAAATTCCCTAACCTGATATGAAGAATATCTTCACATGTGCAGGGGCTAATATAAATTTATTTACACCATTGAAATGAGTATTAAATTTCCTATTTTTGTTTTTTTCAATCTTTAGGGTCACTTAAATAATGGGTCGACATTAGTTCAAATATTTGAAATTTCGAAAATCTTTGAAGATTAAGGTCCTGAAATATATATATATATATATATATATATATATATATATATATATATTCATCAAATTTCCTCTACAAACAATAAATATAGGACATTAAATAGGCAATGAAAGGAAGAAATAGACACTCAGTCCCCTGAGAATAACAAATGCAAAACTTCAGTAGCATTTGTCTGGTTCAAACTAAATGACCATAAAGTAAATAATTATATAAATAAAATACAAATTGAAAATAGATACGTATTCCATTTTGATTGGGGGGGGGGGGAGGGTCTATGGCTTCCCCTCGCCCCCACTAAGTCTCAGTAAGCATCATCAGTTGAGCTTACTCCCCACTCTGCTAGCCCATCCAGGCTCCATTTCTTCTTGGAATTGGATATAATAAACGAATATAATATAATAAACGAAGTAACGAATATTGACTTACATAATTCGTATAGAAATATTTTTCCGAAGTCAGAATGTCGTAGGCATAAGGATCGACGGTTTCTGTGACAAACAGTTCCTTCTTTATGCTGACGATCTAATAATCCTTGCTGAAAGTTATACTGATGCCAAAAATAAGTTAAATAATTTAAACCAGTATTGCTTGATAAAAAAACTAGAGGTCAATACTCAAAAAACTAAAATATTATATTTTCACAAGGGAGGATGTAAAAAGATTTTACCGTGATAGAGAAATTGCGAAAGTTTCCGAATATATTTACCTTGGAGTACCATTTTCGGATTCAGGAATATTTTATAAAGCGAAAAATTATTTTGAATCGAAAACGAGAGCAGCAATAGGCTCTGTCATCGCACTTTGTGCTAAATCTAAACTCAGATCCTGGGAAAATAAAATAAAAATAAATAACGCAATTGCCATGAGCCTTCTGTACTATAATGTACAACTATCGGGCCTAAGGTATATGGATAGGCTGGAAAGTGTAAACATTAATTTTTATAAGCGTTTATATTCATTAAATAAAAATACTCCTTTCTGGATAATGAGATTGGAATTTAATATTCCCCATTGCTCCGTTACAGTACTAAAATTAGCGTTGTCCTGGATCCAAAAAATTTTGAAAATGAGTAGTGGCAGATTTCCTTAAATTTGTTTTAACAAATTGCAGGAAACATATAAAGACAGCAAAAATGATCAGAAATACAATGGGCTGAATCAGTTATACACTCTAGTGTACTCTGTAAATAAACAGTCAATCTTGGAATTAGAGGACCCTGGTGTAACCCATACTGAAATGGACGAAACAATAAGAATATTTAAAAGCTATATGGAGGAGCGAGATAAACAAAACTGATCTCCCCTAGGGTTGGAATATTGGATCGCGATATTTCGATATATCGGATTTGAAAAACCGATATATTATATCGTTATCCTAACACCCGATATATCGAGATATCGATATTTTGCACCGATATATCGGTGATATTGATATTTTAAATTTTATTATTTTATTTTAATTAGAAATTTCTTTTATTCTTTATCATATTTTTAATTTTATCCGTGAGCTGTACTTAACATTACAGCTTAATTATTTAATCAATCTAAGATTCTGTCTCTGAGCTGTTGTAACTTCCTTACTGTTATAACTCATTGGCGTCACTAAAGGTCAGTTGACTGTTGTTCATTGTTGTTGTTGTTAGTGTGGTGATACAAGTGAAAATAGAAACTAAAATGTCGCCGCCAAAAAGTGAAGTATGGAAACACTTTAAATCGAGGGACAGTAAATGTGCGGAGTGTAAATATTGTCACAAAATATTTCGGACTTCGGGAAACACATCAAACCTACGGTCACACCTCAAAGCTTTCCATAGAGAAATTTTTTCGTCTCCATCAGGGTCAGGTGTTTCTGCAACACCATCTACTTCTAAATCAGAAGCTAATAAATCAGTTCCTCCATCAAAAGATTCAGACATATGTAGTTTATATTTATATAGTAGAAGTAGTTTCCAAAATATAGCATCATTTGATGAGGGAGGCGAACGAAGAAGAAAAATTAATGATGCAATTTTATATTTTATCTGTAAGGATACTATGCCTTTCTACACAGTTGAAAAGGAAGGTTTTTTCAGCTTTATTAAAATTCTAGCCCCTTTATATAAGGTACCTTCAAGAAAAATTGTTGAATGAAAAATACTCAGAACTGCGATCTCTTTTTCAAAAACATTTGAATGAAGTAAATTCAGTGACATTAACTTGTAACATATGGACGGAATCCCACCAGATGAAAAGTTTCATTGGTGTCACTGTACATTATATTTTAGAAAAAAATGATGAGATGTCCTCAGTGTTCCTAGAACTTCGAGAACTCATAGACAGACATACATCGCAATACATATCTCATGTTTTGGAAGATGTGTGCCGAAGTTTTAACTTCTCGAATGATAAAGTAACAACAATCGTCACTGACAATGGGGCAAACATTGTGAAGGCAGCAGTGGATACGTTCTCACAAGCCAAACATGTACACTGTTTTGCTCACTTGTTAAATCTAGTGTGTGAAAAGGCCTTTGTGTCTGTGCCAGAGTTGGAAGATTTGTTCAGAAAACTTCGTAGCATTACAACGTGGTTTAAACACAGTGTTGTTGGCTGTGACCAGTTAAGAAAAGCCATTGAAGGTGGCACTAAACACAAGCTAATTTCAGACGTTCTTACCAGATGGAACAGCAAGTATTACATGACCCAACGTTTCCTAGAACTTCGTGTGGCTTTCAAAAAGGACGATCCACAATTGACCAAATATTCCGCTTACGCATCTACTTGAGAGAAGGCTCGAATATAAGCTTAAAACCATCTGTTTGTGGATTTTAAAGAAGCTTACGACAGTGTCCACAGGGAACAACTGTACGAGGCAATGAGAGAGCTTGAAATCCCGGAAAAGCTTATTAGAATGGTAAGACTCACCATGAGAGAAGTGAGATGTATGGTGCAGATTGGAGGAGCAAGATCTGAGGAATTCACATCTGGGAAAGGACTGAGGCAGGGGGATGCACTGGCATGCCTCCTATTCGATCTAGCTCTGGAGAAGGCCATTAGAGAGTCTGGTATTCAAGTGGGCGGAACAGTATTCAGCCGAACAGTACAACTTCTGGCTTATGCTGATGATATTAATATCGCCGGACGATCCTTCCCGGCTGTCTCTGATGGATTCCTTAAACTAGCAGAAGCAGCGAGAAAAATGGGACTTACAGTAAACGCAGCAAAGATCAAATACGTGGTGACAGAGGAAATCCCCCAGGCCTGACGAAGAAATCACTATCGGAGAGTATACTATTGGAAAAGTTTCCGAGTTTATCTATCTCGGGTCCCTCATAACCCAAGACAATGTTGTGGATTCAGAAATTAAACGAAGAGTGCTAAGCACTAACCGTTGTTATTATGGCCTCAGTATATATTTTAGGAGCCGTGCATTGACTAAGGACACAAAGTTATATTATACAAAACAATTCTCCTTTATGCCTAGAAACGTGGACTATCTCCAAAACTGGTGAGCAGAATTTGATGGTCTTTGAGAGAAAGATTCTGCGTATAATCTTTGGAGCAGTCGTGGTGCAGTGTTTGAGGTTCAGTAGATTGAGATGGGCCGGACATGTTGCTCGGATGGCTGAGAATGATCTGCCAAGGAAAATAATGACGGAAGTGATACATGGAACAAGGCGAAGAGGAAGACTTCGTCTTCGATGGAGTGATGGTGTGGCTGGAGATACTAGTTCCATGTTGGATGTGAGGAGCTGGATGGCAGCAGCGCAGGATCGGAACAATTGGTGGAGGCTGGTGCTGGAGGCCAAGACTCGACATCGAGTTGAAGCGCCGATTGAATGAATGAATGTATAAAATTAAAAAAAGCTTTTAAGAATGATGAACATGGTCAATCGAAATGGTTGTAATACAATAACAATAAGCTAGGAAAATATATAACAAAAACTAAGGAGAAAATTAAAACAATAAATAGACAGAATGTAATTTACTCAATAAAATGGAAATAATACGATGAAAAGTATTATAGAGAGGAAATGTCCCAAAATTTGAAAACAAGATTGAAGCAGCATAAGACAAATTCCAAATATCCTAATAGTAATAAAGAAGTGCTCAATTTCAAAATCGATTTGAAATTGAAAATCATTACATAGACATAATAAATATAATAGATATATAATGAAAGAACTAATAATTGTAATGAAAATAGTAAATTTAAAATAAAAATAAGATTTAGAAGAATTACAAAAAGGAAAGAGAATACTACCATAAGTATTGCTAGATAGTGAAGACACAGACCAGAATATTCAAGAATAGGAATCGAGGCACATTAGGTAGATGCTAACAACTAGTTTTAAATTTTATTGTGTTTCAACATTTCACAGTGTGTCATTTGCATAGTAAATCATAGGTCTACTCGAAATTGTACTTTATTATGAAATAGGGTCCAGGTTTTTCCTCCTTATCCTTCAAATAAACTTAAGAGTTTAAGATTACTAAAACAAAAAATAATCTGGATCAATCATCCACCAAATTGAAATAAAATAGACAATACTATAAATGTAAATTAATTGTTGCATATAATCATTGGTTAAAATATAGCACATGTTAATTTATAAATATAATGGGGTAAATATGAGAATAAACAATATTTAGTTGCCAAACAATAATTAGTAGATAAGATTGAAACACATATATTATTAATTAATCCTATGTAAAGACAAACAGGTAATAATATAAATGGTGATTGTACTATATATCAGATGAAATACATGTTTTTAGATAAATGTTTTGAGAATGCTCAATGCATGCATGGAAACTTTATAAAATACAATTATTTTTTAGAAAAATTAAACAAGGTTTTTTTTTTTTTAAATTTGTAGAATTATATAATATATGAAACATGGCAAAAAGCTTTCAAGATAAAAATATATTATAATACTTATTTTTTTTACGAAAATATTATTCTTTTCTATCTTTTTTTATAAAGATTCATGAATAATAAAAAATATTGTTCTATAAATAATATTTATATTATTTCATAACCTTCTCATAAATTTGATAACGTTATACTCATTTAATCCACGGCTTCTTTGCTTTTTCATCCATTTCCTTTCGATATATCGATATTGTTCTACCGATTATCGGTGGATATCGATATTTGGTTTTGCGATATATCGAACTATCGAATATCGATATTTTTCTTTCGATATTCCAACCCTAATCTCCCCTAAATACAGTCCATTATATCCTCTCATGTATTCAGAAAGTGATAAATCTCAGCCATATCTCGCACTAAATTTCCCGTTCTCTATGACTAAAATATTTGTGCAAATCAGATTATCTGGCAACTATTATATTAATATAACATTTAATAATATTTATTATTATTTAAAGCTGAAAGAAAACTGCTTTATATGCAATTTAAATGAGCTTGAGGATCTTTTCCATATTTTCGTCCGGTGCCCGATCTATACAATTTTCCGTCATCACACATTCCCTAAATATGAGCAGATCAAATTATGTAGTTATTTAGAATTGGCAATAGCGATCTTCTTAAGAACCTGTTTTGCTACGTTAGGCAATGTTGTAGATTGAAATCGTTTGTTGTCAATGAATGATTTTGTTGATTTGTTGATCATAGCAGCGGGTCTATTCATGTATCAAATATTATTTATTTGTGTATTTAAGCTGCTTAAAAGTATTCATTTATGCATTGTTTATGTTATAGTAATATTTTATCTCTATATACTTATGTAGATGGCGTTGACATAGCAACGTGTTCAAATAATATTTTTGACTTTAGCACTTAAATATTTTTACAAAATTATAGTTATTGTAGCCATCATCATTGTAGCCAACTCTATTTGTATGAGGCATACCCCGAAAGCTAACAAAATATTCAGTCATTCATTCATAATTCGACTCCACCTCGAACTTTATCTTGTATCTAAGCCTTAGCCAGGTATTCGACTTTTTCCATTTTCTTAATCAGTTTTAATTCTCTTATATCATTCGTTCATTTAGATTATTCGTAATTGATTTTTATTTTACTTTTTGTACATCAAATTATTGGCAGGACAAAACTCTCGCTCCCCTTCTTTTATAATTGGGGGAGCGATCGCCCCTCTCACCTCCTCCCTAAGTATGCGCCTATGCATATATACATATTTGTACAAACCTACATAGACATTATTCTTTTTTATTTCTGCGGAAGATTGATCATTGAGGAGAAGGAGAAATAAATGTTGTTTAATTGAGGTTAGGAAGGAAGCTTTACGAATGGAGGTGGGCAAGGAATTCCAAAAAGAAGTAGCAAGTATGATAAAGGATTTTTCAAAGGAAGTATTTGTATGAGAAGGGATATAGTCGTACAAATGGGTAGATTGAGATCTTTTATTTAAGAGGAGGATAGGAGAATGCAAAGAGAAGTCAAAAATATAGGAAAGTTTTTTTTGTTCTTAAGGATTGGAATAAGAAGGTAGCAAGAAGATACAATCGTCGGAAATTATAATAAATACACCCTTTTTCGGAATACCAACGAGAGATGTGTGAGCGTCTGGGAACACCGAATATGAATCTGTTTAGCCTCATCTCTTGCTCACCAGACATCCATACGCTATTCAATTCCGTATTCGAAGTGAGGGAGAATGAGGGAGGATACTAGGAGATGATGGCTACTTCGGGGGAAAGAATTACGGAATCTTAATAGCTGTTTCAGGGTTGAAATGCATTTTTGGGTGATTTGGAAATACGTTTACTCCAAGTAAGACATTGATCGAAGGTAACCCCGAGGTCCTTTAATTTTTGGTCTCAGCTTTGGGACGTCAGTTCACTACGTTTTCCATACCTCATCTTTAAACAGCTAGAAATAATTCTGTAAATTTTCAATGTATAAGAGGGTTAGATAGCGATGTCGCCAGGAAAGTCGCGTCGAAAATCAGCCAGTGTGGACAATGCTTTTACGATAGTATAGTTAGAGGCTATAGAGGCTTTTACATACACTGAAGCCAGCGTTGCTTCACCTCAATTTCAGTTTTATTGTAGCCAGTCACATTCACAAAGCCATCCCTGAGCCTTTCATTTACTTGTCCATATTAGAAATGCTTACTTAATTCCCTTCACCTGTTAGAAAAATCTCCTCGGGATTAGTCGATGTTACACACCACTCTTGATTTTTGGAACTGGATAGGAATGATGTTGATGAATAGCAGTGGATAGCAGGGAAGGGCATTAAGGGAGGAGTTTGGACTAATGAGGATGACCTTAGTTTTCGTTGGATTCTAGCTCAACTTATTTTTCGAAGCCTAGCGGGTAATATTAGGAACATGGGAAGAATATTGGCTTCCTGTGTCTCACCTTTGGAGTTCCAGAGACATTGGAGCACGTTGTGGTATCCTGCGCTACAATGGATGGTGTCCTTCTTCTAATACTTTTCCCGTCTGATGTAGGAAGAGAATTACCCCTCCCTCAAGGACTTCGTCTAAGGGTGGAAGGAGGTGGTGGATACCACGAATTTCACCTTAGGTAGCGCTCGAGCCACCAGAAGAAAAAGTACGCCAGGACTGAGACCAGGAGGACTGGGCGATAACAGGACGGATGCGGACCTGGAAGCCTGGATCGGAGGAGGGACCCGGACGGATGTGGCGGACCAGAAGGCCTGGGCAGGAACCGGATGGATTAGGAACCAAAGCTGATAATGCTGGAACTGAGGAGGTGACCTATACAATTCGGTAGTGGATGAGATAGTAGTTCCACAGAATCTTGTTTAATTGTACCCTGATCAAACCATTCCTAAGGCATGGAAAATAAGATTATATTAAATAAATGGTTGTTTATTGGCTGCAGTGGCATGCGCATATACCAGCTTGGGCTTCGTTCCAATCTAGTTCTTCATCATTGTATTTGCCTACCTTCGCTATTATTACGTCTTCTGGTAAGCTTATTCCTAATGCTACAACCCATGATAAGCCAAACAATGGGAATGTAGACTACACAGTCCATAGAAGAAAACACGAAACGTGGTAAGATTTTCCAACTGCACTTCTCAAGAAATTGAAACTACGACAGAAATCCGGCAGGTTGTAGTCTTCGTCTACTTTTGTTCATATCAGTTATGTATTTAGCTATTCGGAGGTCTAAGGAGAAAAAGAGGAAATTCCATCTAGGATATGCCAATCTGAGACCAATGAGCCTCTCTGCTTGCATTCGCCAATGACATTATTCTTTTCTCAGAGGATGACAGGAATCTTCAGTACAACGTCAATAGATTAAAAGAAGAATAGCTGAAGATCAATATGGTCATAAACCCTAACGAATCAAAAGTAATGAGGGTTGGGAAGAAGCCAAGGAGAAATATGCTGTCATTATAGTCGAAGGCATAATCCTTTAACAGGTGGAAAACTTCAAATATCTTGGTGCGCACCTTAACGAAAATGACTACATTAATTCGGAGGTGACCTAGCGAATCATTACTACTGGCAGGATGCTTGAAGCAATTAAGAGAGGTTTTCTAAACAGGCGAGAGGTATAGAGTAAAATAAAAGTGATTGCATTTACGTCAACATTTCTCCCCATCCTGACGTACTCTTCAATGGACATTTGCAAAGAAGCATCAATTGAGAATACAAGCGTCAGAAATGAGATTTCTCCGAAAAACCGAGGAAAAAACAAGAAGAGATCGCGTTCGTAACACCACTGTCAGATCTAACCTCAATATTAAACCGGCCAAAGATGTTACAGAGGAAAATTGACCGAGATGGCTTGGATACCTTTTACGAATGGAACCGAGCAGAATTGTTAGTGAAGCCTATCGAGGTAAAGTAGAGGGGAAGCGAGGGACCAAAAATAAATGGAAAGATGAAGGAAAGAAATACTTCCAGAAAAGAAGACTTGAATGGAATAAAATAAGGGAACTAGTGGAAGACCGACAGAGCTGGAGAGGGCTCTTATAGACTTCCTCCTCACACTGCTTAAGGATTGAATATGATGATGATGATGATGATGATGATGATGATGAATCAGATGTAAAAGCCCCTCATTTCTTCACATGACCCTATGATGTTCACTGTGCTTTACAATGCCCACTAAAACAACATTTTTGGCAAACTGGGTCAAACTCAAAACCGCCGCTACTGCAGATCTGCGGACTCTTTTTAGACCGTTTATAAGTCTTTCCTAAAACAACATTCTCATTCTCCCATATAATTGGTTCTTGATGAATGATCCTACCTTACGATTCAGCTCTTTTCATAGCTATGGCCTTCTGTAGTACTTCCCTAAAGGTTACAGCTGCACCAAGACAATCCTTAAGGGCCCATAGACGATCAGTTAACCGGTCCGGCTTTCTGTCTGATTCATATTTAAACATTACCTTAAGCTACTGCGCAGGCGTTTCGTCTGCCCATCCGGCTTTTTTGGTCTCAGCTTTGGGACGTCAGTTCACTACGTTTTCCATACCTCATCTTTAAACAGCTAGAAATAATTCTGTAAATTTTCAATGTATAAGAGGGTTAGATAGCGATGTCGCCAGGAAAGTCGCGTCGAAAATCAGCCAGTGTGGACAATGCTTTTACGATAGTATAGTTAGAGGCTATAGAGGCTTTTACATACACTGAAGCCAGCGTTGCTTCACCTCAATTTCAGTTTTATTGTAGCCAGTCACATTCACAAAGCCATCCCTGAGCCTTTCATTTACTTGTCCATATTAGAAATGCTTACTTAATTCCCTTCACCTGTTAGAAAAATCTCCTCGGGATCAGTCGATGTTACACACCACTCTCTAAAATGAAACACGAGCTGAAAAAATTGTGAGTTCAAGCCTAAACAGAGAGTAAGAGGAGTAGTGACCTCTTCAGGTATCTTCTTATCCACTGATGAAAGGGAATAGTTTTCTACTTGCCGTAGAGTTCGTTCGTTCATGTTTTGTGGCATAATACTGTTTTGGTTATCAACGCCATTTATTTTATTTTATTTTTTTCCATTATAACTTTTTATTCATTTTTTTAAAAAATATATGTACACAAACACGCGCACATACGAGTGCACATATACATACCCACACACAAAGGAATTTGTTTACTATAACTTTCCTGGTCCTAGTCATCTACTGTCGACATCTAAGTCATATGATAATAGGATATTTGATTTTTAAAAAATTGAAAACTGATTCTATTGTTGTGAGATCATCTCTGAGGGATGTTGATAAATCAGGGTTTAAATGAAACTATTGAGGTGTATGGTAAAATATCACATTCCTGAAATATACGGCTTATTGTAATTTTGCTGTTACAACACTGGCATTTTGGAGACGTTTGTTTTGTAATGGGGTGGGAGTATGTCTTGTGTGATCAATTCTCAATCTAATCAGTAAGACATCTTACCTACAACAAATAGGGCTGGATGTACCCGAGAGCTCCACTTCTTTTTTTTTTAATTTTTAGTTTACTCGGTGGGCTTTCATCCCACATGGACTTCCATCTATCTTTAATATCCTTTTCGAGGGGGTTTGCTTAGCTCTCTTATAGTTACAGTCACTTTACCCCGTCCACGTAGCGCATGCGCTTCTTTTGGAGCTTGATCATCAAGTTCATTTCTGTTGATCATAATTCCTATGTGGCTTGGAACCCATAGTTTACTGACATACCCAGGTTTTATAGAGTTGTTAAGTAGGAATGGATATTTGAAATTATTGGGTGTTCCGGATGCATACAATTTAGGCCCTTTAATGAGCATAATGAGAATGTAATTATTATTATATTGTTATGGGTCAAAGTCAAACAGAAGTGGAGTGGAGCTGCTATTGCATTAATTTCGGCAACGTATGTGTTACACAATTAGTGTAGTTAAATTTTATGAGTTGAATTCTTAGTAATGAAAGATGGAGCTGCTGATTGGTCTGATTTAGATCTGTCGGTGTAGATTATAAAGTAATCCGGCATGATTTTGAGAAGGCGAGAAAAGTGGGCTTTGTAATTAAAAGGTTCGGTATTATTTTTGGAGTTCTTGGCGAGATCCAGAATTGTTTTAGGAGATTGTTAGGTCCAAGGTGGGTTTTTATTTTCAATTTTTTTAGGTGTTATCGTTTTAAGGAAAGAAACAACCGGAGGGAATTATTTCGAATAACGGAAGAGTTGAATTCCGTTTTCGTCGAAAGGAATGGAAAATTCAGAATCGAAAATACATTTGTGGGTCGGATGTCTTTGTTGTAATAAAAGAGGTGATAGTCCAGATTCAGAATATAGGCTAAGAGTAGGACTTGTTCCAAAGGTCGCAATGCGATTCTGGCGTGATGGACAGTACCCAGCTTAGCAAGAACAGATCCGAAGCCGATAAGAGATAAAAGAACCGTAATCGATTTTGGAACGTATCAATACCTGATAAATTGAGTAGACTAACTCTATCAACACCCCAAGAAGTACAGCTTAGAAAACGAATTAGGTTCTGATTATTACTAGTGGTCGTATTTAGCATATAGCTGTTCCCATGTTAGTCTTCTATCGAATGTTATCACTAAAAATCTATGATGGTTTGTGAACGGTATTAGAGTTTCCTAGAAATAGATCGGTTGAGTGAGGCGTGTTTAGTTTTCGTCCAAAGTGGAGGCATTTTTTCTTTTATGCAACGAAGTGAATGCCAATACTGTTGGACTGTTTTGTATTTTTTTTATTTCGTCCTGCAATTTGAGTTTGATATTTTGAATGCTTCCTAATCGACCAAAGATGGCTAGATCATTAGTAAATAGAAGTGGTTTAACTCCCCTAGGCAAATTACGTCCCAAATCATTTACAGCCAAAGAAAAGAGAGTAGGGTTAAGCACACATCCCTGAGGTACTCCATTGACTTGTCTGTATTCTTGAGAATATTCACATTCAATTTATATCCAAAATGCCGGTTTGTCAGATATTGTTTGATAAATGAGAAAATTTGTCCCCGTATTCCTACAGATGACAACTTATGGAATATAATGGAATGATATATGTTATCAAATGCTTTCAGCACATCGAAGAAGACGGCGACATTTGCTTTCCGTTAATAATCGCATATTGATTGGGCTTCAGACTCCAATGTTACCAATTGGGCTTTTGTGGATCGACCTTTTCGAAATCCCGATTGAAACGGTTGTATGAAGTTATTCTTTTCTATAATCCTCATTATATTGACCACCCGCTCTATTATTTTCAGACAAAACTTGTGAGAAAAATTCGACGGTAACTTGATGGTGCGCGCTTATCTTTTCCGCTTTTAGGAGTTGGAATGACTATTGAATCGCGCTAGATATTTGATAATTTGCCTGTGTTCCAAACGTGATTGTAATAATCTAGTAACTATTTTGTAGTGCTATTAGAAAGATTTTTAATCATGTCATAATGTAAATTATCCGGGACGGATGAAGAACTTTTTATGATGTCCAGTATGTTATTGAGTTCCCACATGATTGTGTCAATTCCATGATGATTGTGTTAGTAATTGCTTCGCACCCTCAATACTCAGATCGCTTGAAGAACTTTTTGGTGGAGTAGCTAGGGATGTAAATTGAAGCCAATCAGCTTTATCTAATAACCATCTGGGTTTCATTCGGCACTTAGGGTTTAAATTTAAAATTTTTATTAAAATTGGAAAATGATCGCTACTGTGTAGATCGGGAAGAACCATCCAGTCTAGATTATGGTATAGCGTAGAGCTGAAAAGTGAAAGATCTAGAGCGGAAAATGTCCCGTAACTAGAACTGAGGAAGGTAGGCTGCTTCGTGTTAAGTAGAAATTGATCAGAAAGTTCAATGAAGCTCTCTATTATCTTACCACGCATGTTATGGTTTTGGGAACCCTTTAGGAGTTTTGGTCATTTAGGTCTCCAATAAAGAGTGATAATTGGTTCTAAATGTCTAAAAGATACTGCGTTTCTATTGAACGATCCTGTGGTATGTATAGTCAACGGCAAGAAGAACACCGTGAGAGCGATGGATTGGATCCGCGTCATCCTTCCTATAAAAAAATTCTATTTTCATTATTTAGAAGATTGCTTTCTTGAAGAGCAACGCAGAATGGGATTATATTTCTTATCATAATTTTAAGATCATTAAAATGTGATTTTAATCCGTTTGTTTTATTCCATTGAAGAATGGACACATTTCGTAATTATTAAAGAATAGGAAAAGAAATAAAATAAGATCAGAGTTCGTTTAGTTGGAAAAGATTTTATTAAATTAGGGACTTTTATTTTTTTTTTTTTATCTTCCTCTTTATTTTCAACAGTTTTTAAACCCATCACAATCCATCAATTCATCGATGACAGAAGAAGCATCCAAGGAAAGATCGAAATCTGGACGAAGTGGA